>CM056995.1:257984755-259296255 GCA_029891345.1 Dryococelus australis
TTTGGTGTGAACTGCAGGGTAAAATACAACAAAATTTTAGTATGGATGACATTCAAACATTGATTGTTTTTATCTATCACAAAGTTATGCACGTTTACCAAAACATAATTAGTGTGGTAATGCAATATTTTAATAGTGTTTAAAATGGATAATATTAATCTGCAAAATATTTTCAGCGATCATGTTTTAGACGATATGACATTTACAAAGTTTAAAGATATGTGTTTTTACTGTTGGAAAGACAACTATGGTTTTTTAGAGATTGTACCAATGCTTTCCCTATGTAGGGGCAGATATAGGTCTGGTTTTGACAGTTTTTTACCTCCAGGCGAAGAAAAATGAGTATTTTAATGTTTGGACATAGTGGTATAAAATGTAATCATTACAATAGCTGTTTAACCAAAAATCACTATGAGGATTGTGATTTGAATTGACATATATTAAGTAATATGGGTATGGCTGTGAAAGATAGTGATGCAGTAAATAAACGTTGTGTAGAAGACTGAAACACTATTATGCTAAACATATTCAAATCTCAATCAAACAATAGTGGATTTGAATTATGTTTATAAAAACACGCGTGTAATTGCAAACATTTTAACCAATATTAGTAATGATTTGCAGAGTAATTAATAATGAATTTAGAATAGAAGATTGTTTAAATGGATTTAGTAAAGACTTTAATGATATTACAAACATAGTTTTTCAACACAACTTAGAGAAACGCAAGAAAATTTAAGAGTTGCAATTAATGAAGTGGTAAGTGATTCTATTAAAAAACAACTTGAAACACGAATGGAACAAATAACACAATATATAAGCAATGAATTAATAAATAAAAAATTTGGTTTAGTTATGCAAACAGATTTGAGAAAACAAAATAATGATTTGGAAAAAGGAATAAATTGTGTTATTTATTATTAGAAAGCTAAAACTGTTACTAAATAGGATGCTGTTTTAAGTAAAGTCGATAAGATTGAAAAAGCTCAAACTATTCAGCCTACTGCAGCAGTTCCAAAAAACAATGACTTAATTCATGAATAAATAAATTTAATTTCATGTAATTTAATCAAATATGTTTACCTCTTCTTCATAATTACTTAATGTTATATCTGCTGTGAAGGAGAAATATTTACAAGCCAGACGAGCTTGTATGGAACAGGATGTTTTAAATGGGAAATATTTAAACCTATTATGAGTAGAATGGGTGCATTGCATATTGTGTTGAATAAGTCTAATAAACAGCTTTGGAAATTAAGTCGGAAGAAGAACCTTTAACAAAGAAACAGCAAACTCTTTCTCATTTAACACGTCGTTATTTATCTTTACATCATTCTTCATATCTGCGTGATACGACATTTGGTGTTAGTCGACATGACATCTGGTTCCTTGGAGATTCTGTAATAACATTTCTGCCTGACAATAGAATTTAAATAGGTGATTATGTAATTGATGTGAGTAAATGATTGTTTGAATTATTGTTTAAAAACTTTCCAAATGGATGTTTTGACACTGATTTACAGAAATATAAAGAACGTGTTTGTGGCACGAACGGTAACATTCGTTCTGGAGATGAAAACCTTTCTAAATTCATTAACTAACCAATATTGTTGGAAGTGGAATATATAAAGATGAAGTTGGTGATTGTTTTCTTCCTGTATATTGGAACAATCCTAATGAATTGGTCTTTAGACTAAAAATTCTCATTGCTTCGAGAGAGTCTGGGAATAATTCACATACAAAAGAAATTGTTTCTATTATTATAGATGTAAAAGTAGATGGTTATGTTACCAATCAAGTTTAGTAATATTTCTGAAGAGTTTCACGCTGCTGCAAGGATAAAATATCCTAGAAGAAGAGTTATATTTCATTGTTTAAATGATCTTTTCAAAGCTGATTTGTTTAAAATGACATTGCTTTCCGCATAAATAAGTGATACATGTATATTTTAACCATAATAGACGTTTATTGAAATTATGGTTTGGGCATAACTTTGAAAAACAAAACTGAGAAACAGGTTACCGATGCAATGAAGATCATTTTGAAAAAGAGAGAGCCAAATTCGCTCCAAACCAATAGAGGAACAGGATTTTTTCTGCACTGTTCTGGAAACTAATGACTGAATATGGTATTAATCGCAACACAATGTATTCTGAGCTTAAAGCCAGTGTTGTCAAACGTTACAATAAATCGATTAAGCAGTTAATATATCAATATTTCACATCAAAAAGGACTTACAAATGGGTTGATATTTTGCCTGAAAGAGTTAAATTTGATAATTCCAGATATCA
Organism: Dryococelus australis; assembly: GCA_029891345.1. Lineage (NCBI taxonomy): Eukaryota > Metazoa > Arthropoda > Insecta > Phasmatodea > Phasmatidae > Dryococelus > Dryococelus australis. The sequence continues at coordinate 257,987,047 of CM056995.1, forward strand.
TAGAACTATCAATATGGCGCCCAAAGAAGTTACGGACAACAATTTAATGAAAACTGTGTGTAATAATGTTAAAGCCATCGATGAAAGTAAACCAAAGTTCAAGTTTGGAGAATTTATACGTATCACCTAGCAGAAAAGGAATCTTTGAGAAAAAAAAATTTATCGTTAATTGGTCTTATGAAATATTTAAAATTATTTCAATGAGACAAACATATCCCAGAGTGTATTACCTAGAAACTTATAATGGAGAACCTATAAAAGGCAGTTTTACGAGCATGAACTGCAAAAAGTCAGTTCTCCGAATGAATATTTGGTTGATACAATCATTAAAAGGATCAAATATATGTCCTTGGTTTGATGAAGGGGTTTCTCAAAGGCACATGATTCCTAGGTTACGAATCAAGATCTTAAAAGATTGTAGGCCTATGATTGTAAAATTATGATACTAAATAAAGTATCTTAAATCATATTTGATGTGTTATTTTATTTAATGAACATCTGGATAGTTGAAGGATGTAGTATTTATTGTGCAATCAATACCCTTGTTGATTGGGTTATCATTTCATTGGATTAATGTTTAACCGATACTCTGCTGCATTTACTTCCTTTTTTTATATGTGATGTAATTCATTCTTTGATTGATTCTTTTTAATTGTGACACCATTCATATTTACGTGATAATCCATTACACATTATAAATAATTCAATTGGTAACTCTGACAGAATCGTATTTGTTAGACAGTCTGGTTGGGTTGTTGGTGTTTGATTTTTAATTCATTTGTAATTTGTGATTGATTGGTTTAGCTGGAAATTTGCATTAGGTGTTAGTTTGTTGTGTTTGGTGCAAATTGTACTTCATCATGTTTAGGTGTTAAATAGTTCTGTTATATTTGTTATGCATTTGAAATTTGTGTTCTTTAATTGCTTTTAATGTTACATTTCTTGGAAATGGGATAATATTTAGTGGAATTTTACAGCTTAAAGACATTTACGATGTGATTTCATTTTAATGTTATTTAGAGTATATTTGTAATATGGTATATTATATTTCTTGGAATTTGGATTGTGTTTCCCTAAATTTGTTTCTCGGATTGCAATTCTATGGTATTTCATGTTTTTTTATTTATTTGCATTTTAATTGATCATATCAATTAATTTGTGTTAGAGTGATGGTTAGTTTATCAGAATACATTTCTGGGTTTCATAATTGTTAGTGCTAGGTTATATTTCTTTGCTTGCAATGATACAGTTCTTAGAAATTGGTTAGTTTTAAGAGAGAAAATAGTATTCTCCATACTAAACAGTTTATATTAGAATCTTTATTTTACAGTCTAAAGTATTTTTACAGTGTACCCTAGTACATATTTTAAGGGTGTAAATTTCATCAATTTTTAACGGCTTAAAATCCATAAATTTTTAACAGTGTACACTACTTTGACAGTGTATGAATCAAAGTTTTTTAAGAAGCACATTTAAGTTGAAAGATTTTGCTATTCAAAACTGGGGTTAGAATTCAATGCAATGTTATGTTGTAAACACAGTCTGCTTGCTCCATACATGTGGCTGGGAAAGATAGACTAGGCAAGGCAGATCGCGAAGCACAGTGTTTAGTGGAGGCGAGCTGTGGTGATAGCAATTCATGTCGTGGAGTGGGGTGGCCAAAGGGGAAGTAACAACTCTCCCTCCCGCTGTTGCGCAGGCACCTGTAGGGCCTGTGTGCAGAGTGCTAGCCACAAAAGGGGGGTTGTCGGGCAGATGGAAGTGTGCAGGTTTCGATAGTGGCATACACTGTGGACGGCGACGCTTTTCTAAACAATTTTTAATTCTCTCACCTGCTCTGGCTCATCCACAGCTCCATGCAGCCCAAACACCCAGAATGCATGCACTGTCTTACACTACTCCTCACTCAGCTCATTCCCATAGTTCTTGTGACCTAAGTTTCGCTTGCTCCCCCCAAACCCTTAACTGCCCGCTGTGTAGCTTTGACCAAGAGGCTTTAGACACTCTTGTCCCAGTATCTTTTGTAAAACACATCGCTTTTGGAAACTACAAAATCGCGATGCTTTTACAAGATTGATAGCTGCGATTCTCGTTATAATATAAAAAAATATTTCAATGTTTTTTTAATATATCAGGAATAAAATTATTTTTGTGTAAACCCCGTTTCTGAGTTCGGTCGACAAAACATGGCATGATTTTCAACTGTTGTTTCGGTAAGTACTGCCATGAATCTCACAGACATAACAGAAAAAATTTGTAGTATGTCTATTATTTTTGATAAAATATAGTATGTTTCTATAAAGTGTTTGCAGGATTAAGGTAACCGAGTGTCCCTATGCTTCGATGGAAAAAATATGTGTCAAATGTGAATTATTCTTACAATAGTGAAACTTTCGTTAAAAAATTGTTTCGTTGTCTGTTGTAGGGCAAATACAGATTTTTTTCTCATAAATTTCAGCTGTGCTGCGCTCCATGTATATATAGTCAGGCTCTCCATGTAAGCTCGATTCATTCATTCACCAGCCTCCGAAGCAGATGGCTGTGTTTTGGGAGAGTTCCTGGTGCAATTTCACTGCGTGTTTTTATTTTAATTCGTCGTTAATTGAACTAGTCTATTTTATATATTGCTGCCGAAAATTAATTTATTTTGTCACGTAAATCGTATTCACATCTCTTTCCGAGTAGCTATCACTTAGTGACTTGTCAGACGCCAGCCGCGCTCCATGTATCTATATATATATATATATATATATATATATAAACTGCTTATAAGCTGCCGCACATCATTCATTCACCAGCCTCCGAGGTGGACAGATGTGTTTTGGGGAAGTTCCTTGTGTGATTTCATTACGTGTTTAGTCATTTTAATGTACTTGTGTTCATTAGCCGTTTAATTTTTTCGAAACATTTGTTTTGCATTTTCATTAAAATTTCCGAGTTTTTCACCTCAGTCTATAATCAAACGTAGGTTATGTTTGCTCTCAACACAGCTTATAAGTTGATGTAAGTGCTATATCCAAGTCAGTGCTGCAGCAATCTCCTGAGCAAAGGGTGTGTATTCGACGTTTTGTTTTTACGCGTGTTAATAAATTGATTTATATTTACATGCAGATTCCGTTTCAGAAGTTCCTCACCAGTCTCACAGGCAGACAGATGTGTTTTAAAATATTGTCATGTATGTGCGAAAGGCATCAAGTAGTGATACATCTGTCTAATATCTTGTTATTGTGTTCATTAGCAGTTTAATATATAGAGACATTTTTTTGATTTCTTGTGGATCATCAATTAATTCATTCATTCTTTTAAGACTCCTGGAGAGTCACGTAATTGTGATTGTTTACCACTTGTCGACACCAGATGTTATTCACGTAGTTGTGTTCGTTTGAAATTTGTTATACCGTGAGTGAGAGTAATTTATTCATAGGTAGTAATTGTTTAAACACACTGAAATAAATATTTTTCCTCTCATGCAATGCTGTTATTCATTTGGAATAATACTATATTTTAAGTCGCCTATCTACCAACATCGTCTATGAGCAAAATCACTACCAAACCAAAATATTTACAAGTAGGCCAATCTTGCACAAAATCACTACATATATACCCTGTCCCAACATGCTACACCTCAGTCGAGTGCAGTGTTGTCAATCCTAGGGATTTATCCCTAGTTCTAGATATTTGGAGTATAATCTAAGGATGTGAGGATTTTTGCTCATAATTTAGGTATTTGTTATTTTCTGGAAATATTTCATACAAAAATTAATCAGTGATCGATCTTATGCTAACTGTAAGATTGAGTAAAAAGATCGATTATCTTAGACAATCGATTATCGAATATTATCTTGTTACTCAAACAAAACATCCATTATCCCGTCAATTGTCTATTTTTCTATGTATTTATCTATGTGTGTAATCATATAGTTGTAAATACACATATTACTTTTACTGCTGCAAGTTTCAATTAAGTATAATTTATTTTAAGTGATGCTTATAACAATTTTATGCTTATCATTCATAATTATGAGAAATTATTTAACTTAATGCAAGAAAGTAAGTCTTCTTACTCGGAAACTGCAAAACCAACAATATATTTGTCAGCAGACTGAGATTTGAGTATATAAACAAAACATAGTCAAAGTTAAAACTATATTGGTTTTCAGTTTTAGAATCGCGATACCACTTTTACAGTGTCACATGTATGTTTCGTACATTATATACATAACCTTGAAAAGTATCGCATGCACATACCTTCATTGTCGAGAAATATAAACACTAACTGTATGAATCATTGTAGGCTCTGCAAATAGTTTTCTGGCAAAGTTTATTTGTAGAGATCTATGTCAATATATTTAAATGTAACTAGGTTTTCTTTTTTTTATCTATTGGTGTATGGGGTACAATAAATTTATTTGTAACATTGTGTTGTTAGGTAATAATGAGCAGTGAAGAAGATGGCCCTCCAACTCTACAAAATGAACACATTAAGTATACATATAAAAATATCATGATTTTTAGAAAAGGAATCTGCTTTTAAAGGGTGGCTGACATCAATTTCCAAAGTACCATTGTTTTTTCATTTGTCTGCATGTTTGATTGATGCAAAAGGTGGGATATTCTAATAGGAACAAGCATAAACTTGCTGTAAAGTCAATGAAGTCGCAACGTTCTATCCCTTTTCTTTTTAGTGCCACCAGTGCTGATTTGACTGACAAAGTGAAGAGAGCAGAACTGTGGATGTCTTCGTTCATTGCTGAACACAACATTGCATTTAGTACTGCTTCTCATTTATCTAAACTGATCCCACAGACGTGTCCTCATTTTACCATAGCAAAGAACATTTCTTGTGGGCATACAAAGTGTACTGCTCTTGTAAAAAATGTAATAGGCCAAAAATCGTATGAAGATATTTGTGAAAAATTGAAGACACACACTTTCTCACTCTTAATTGATTAGGCAAACGATTCAGCTAATAGGTAATTTATGCCATGTTGTGAGAAGCACAGATGAACATTTTGTAGTAAGCGATGAGTTTTTCAGTTTAATTGAAGTCAGTGACACAACAGCTGCTATTCTTTTTGAGAAAATTCAGAAATCTTTCAGCCAAAGTGATGTAGACTTAAAAAGTTGTATAGCTGGTTTCGCTGCTGATGGGGCGAATGTAATGATGGGTGCCAACAACTCTGTAGCATCTTGTTTTGGTTAAATTGTACCTGGTACATTTCTGATTAAATGTTTTTGCCATTCTTTTCATGTATGTGCATCAAAAGCCTGTCTAAAGCTTCCAAGCTTCCAAGTTGTGTCAAAGATGTTGTTCGGGAAATATTTAACTATTTGGATTGCAGTCCCAAACGAACAGCTATTTTAAGATAGTTTCAAGACTTTGTAAATGTTGAGCCTCACATAGTGCTTCATCCTGCTCACACAAGATGGCTATCATTACTTCCTGTGGTAAAAAGGTTGTTAGAGCAGTAAAATGTATTAACTTTATATTTAGAGGGTGCTGTTCTTTCAGACAAAGTAGTTTAAGTTCAACAAATTTCGACTTGGCTTAGCAATCTGACATGTAAACTGTACCTCCAATTTCTAGAATTTAGTTTACCCCTTTTCGATGACATTGAACAAATAAATGCAAAGCAAAGATCCGAACCTTTATCTGTTATATAGTAAGATAACAGCTGTGTACAAAACCCTTTTGGAATGTAACTTAAAACTAGAATATGTACAGAATACACCAGTGGAGGGATTGCAGTACAGAAATCCGGCTCATTATGTAACTTTTGGAAATGTGTATCTTGGTGTAAAGGTAATGGCTGCAATAGCAGGTGAAAAAACTCTATCATATTGGGTTGATTTGAAACAATTTAAACTCAAATGTCTTGAGTTCTTTATTGAAGGAGCACATCCGATTTACCAATGATTTCCTTTCAAACCCTTGCAGAAAGTTAAGTTGTTGGTTTTTCTAAACCCTGAAGTAGTGAGAGGGAGATCTATTCAATCTATTGCAGCTGTATTCCCTTTCTATAATCATTTAATAAAAGAACGTAAATACACTGACTCAGACCAAGAATGGTGTTACTTGAGAAATATAGAAACGAGCAGTGATGACAGTCCTCGCAAATTTTTGGCAGCTGTAAGTCAAATGAAATCCAGTGATAACACACTTTTGTTTCCGAAATTATGTTTGCTTGTCTCGAAACTACTTTCTCTGCCACATTCCACTGCTGCTGTGGAGAGAGTATTTTCTGGTATTACAACCATCATTAGTGATAAAAGAAACAAGATTTCAGGTGATACCACTGAAGGACTTCTGAATGCTAACGAGATATTGATGCATGCTACAAATGCAATGTTGAAAAGAAACACATGCATATATTTAACAAGAGTATGTGCAGGTTCAAACAACAAACTAGTGAAGATAATTAAAAGTAACATTGCTTTAAAAACTTGAAGTTGCAAGACATTCATTCTATGTGTACTGCACGTACTTGTAATAGCTGTAATAGTATATTTTAGACCGAAAAATACATGTATTTGTATAACACAATTCTATTGATTTAGTACATTATTTAATATTTGGGGATATTTTGAGCCAATCTACGGACGAATTTTTCTGCAGCCTAGGGATTATCTTATATTAGAGGTTGGCAACACTGATTGAGTGCCAGAGCTCAGAGGGTAAGGATGTACCAGAGCTGCTCCCCACAAAAGGAAAGAACGAATACCCTTAGTACACTCTTGCACCAAACAAAAAAATTGAAATTGATCAAATTAAAAATTAACCCTTTCAATCAATTTAGCTCTTTCAATAAATTAACCCTGTCAATTTAATTGACGTTTTCTATTTTTGATCAAGCCTTTCAATCAAACCCTTTCAATTTATTTAACTCTTTGATATCAATAAAGGCGGCATCCCCTTTGGGGTAGAACGAACACGCCCCTACTACTCATGTGTATCAGTTCCAGAGTTTGTTTGTAATTTGTCTGATAATTAGGACAGAGTCAGTGTTTGACAGTGAGTTTATTTAATGCCAATTAAGGGCAAAAACTTTGCTTACGGAATAATTTCCACAGAAAACCAGATAGAAAGCTTTAAAACGTACAAATAATTACCCACGCATACGCCATGCTTTACATTATCGATAAATACAGAAAGCATTCCTCCTAGCCATTAGCCACAGTAGCCGATGAAGCACAGACGCAGAGCTCGAGCGCCAGATGTCGTGGGTTCGAAGCCCGTAAATATTAAAATGATTTTCATGATCCAAATTATATTTTACGGTCGCCCATCCAAATATTTATTTGAACTAAACGAATTGTTCACGTTTTTGGCAATAAAATACAAGCAAAAATAATCGTTTTTAGCATATGATTGAATGAAGTATTCACTGATTCTGTCAGTGAACTTATTCGATCTGAAGCAAGCAGCGATATTCATATTATTCTGGGGCCATGGTGGCTGAGCGTTTAGACTGCTCGCCTCTCCCCGAGGCGAACCGGCTTCAATCCCCGGCCGGGTCACCCCGCATTTTCGGAAGTGGGGGTCGTGCGGGACGGACGATGCCGTTCGTAGGCGGGTTTCCTCGTGGAACTTCCGTTCTTCCACCCTTGCATTCCGGCGCTGCTCCATTCTCGCCTTCTTTCACCCTCATCGGCTCTCAAGACCTCGTCGTTAAGAGCCGCCTGAAACCTCTCAACTCAAATCGTATTATTCTACGTGGAGCCATTCTCTCTAATTAAAGTAGTTGGATTTGGCTGTGAATGAGTGACTTTCCACTAATTCGAATTTAAGAGTGAACATCAAAGAAACCACAATGGCATACGTACGGTTTCACGTACTCTTGAACTCTCTCTCTCTTCGAAGTTCTTTTCAACTTTCAGTCATGATACTTGTTCGCTACCCGTCTCGTGGTCATATTTATCCTTAGTTGGAGTTTACCACCCACTTAAGGCTGCACTCTCAAGCAACCCGGCACTAAAGGGAGACCCTCCAGGAATGCACGGCGGTCACTACGGGCCTGGCACCCTCTTTGGACTGTGGCCCCATTCAAGATGGACTAGGGCTCGACACAACAAACCGGGAGAAATGGGTCCTCCCTAACTACACATTTCCCTACAGGCCAAGCCTGCGGAATTCGGTCTGGGCCTTTCTTAACTGTATTCTTTAAGGCGGTTCATGATAACGTTCGCACTTTTGAAATCAACCTTAGAAAAATTCACTGCTCCTACCTGAATACATTTTAAGGGGCGTCCTGAGCGACATGCGCCCAGTAAAGTTGGTAACGATGGATGGGAAGTAGTTCCGTATCTTAATGTAGAATAAAAAGTGTTAGGTATTAATTTCTGATAGCTTAAATTATTTCATTCTTTTTCTGTTTTTTTTTATGCATCGAAGTGTGAAATTGGGCAGATTGGATAAATATTTACTTTTCTAATAATTCAATGTATCACTTTACCGGTGCGTGAGTAAAGTGATGAGGCCTATATAGACTGTTCACGGTAAAAATGAGCACTTTTTAGCCCTGCTTAAGATCTACTTGTATACACGTTATGTGTTCTTCCGCCTTATGTAAAATTAACATTGCCATGGACCTCGTCACTTTATTCATACGTTTCATGCGTCGGTCAAGTGAAACTGTGGAATTACTAAAAAAAAGTGAATATTGTACAAATCTGCTCAATTTACATGTCGGTGTATTAAGAAACACAGAAAGCGGGATAAATAATTTAAGTTGCCACAAATTGTTACCTAACACTTTACGTTCGACGTTAATATATGGAACTACTTTCCCGTCTCTTGTTACCAACTTTCCTGAACACAGGTCACTCTTTGCGCCCGTTAAAATATATGCAGGTAGGGGGCAGTGGCTTTTTTCTAAGGTTCATTTCAAAAGTGCTCACTTTACCGTGAACAACCTTTATCTACAGTATAGTTGTATAGTGTCACATGGGCTTCGCGAGGTGCTAGAATGGGACGCGGTGAGTGCACGTTGATGTAGGCTGTTCACGGTAAAGTGAGCACTTTTTTAAGGACCTTTCCGAATGGCTTTAACCACTAATAAGTATATTTTGTGGCTGTTTCAGAAGTTGACTGTTGGGTTTGATTAAATGTATAGGTTGTGTTAATTAGTAATGTGGCAGTGTTTATATTAAAAAATGGTAAAAACAGAGAAATTTACCCACAGGAAAAATTTAGCATGGCCTTAAAAAGTGCTCACTTTAGCGTGAACAGCCTATAGCGAGTACTGCGTGGCCGCGGTGGAAGTAGGTGGCTTGAGAGGGATGGGGCAGCAGCCAGGTGCCTCCCGGCTCGCAGCGACATAAGAGGGGTTGTGGTTTGGTGGAGGGGGGAGGGGACCTGCCACTTTCTAACAGGTACCGGGGCCGCCACCTGTGAGCGCAGGGAGGCGGAACTTCCGCCGGACGCGCGGTCCAGCTGTCTGCGCCGCACGCACCCCCTCCCCCCACCCTTCCCGTGTCGGTCGTGAGGGTGTGGGGGTCGTGCCACTACCAACACGAGGGTCTATCACCTTCACCTCATTGAACATACAGGACACAGGTTTGTTGTTCGCGGTAAAACTTTGCACTTTTTGGAAGCCCTGCTTACGGCTCGGCCTCACCCACCATGTTGAATTTTCCTTTTCAGTGAAATAACCAAATATTTGTTACTATAGCATTATCACTAGAGCCACGAGTATTTCGCGGATTGGGTTGGCAACAAGCTGGGCTGGACAGCTCTCTATACACGCGAGATATTATCGTTTGCTTATTGGTTGCTGTGATCAAGTGAGGCCTCTGTACAGGGCTGTTAAAAACTCACTTACACTCCTGCTACCTGCTTATTACTGGCTCACAGTTAAACGGGGCGTGTCTAAACAACTGTAGTCCAATCACAACATTAGGAGACAAGAGCAAGTGTTTGGAGTTTACCTCGCCACCGAATGAATTCGCGAAATACTCGTGGCTCTAATTATCACAATTGGTAATCCCCTTCAAATTTAGTCGTCAAACTTCCATCCACATGTGATATGGTGATTGTGAAATGGGAAAAATACGGCATGAATACTTTACGAATTTTCAGAATTTATATTTGTACTTCAGCGTAACGTATATTGTCATGACTGTATAGTAGAAGTTTCGTAATAAGTATCGGTATACAACTGGAATAAGCTAGAACCAATAATTAAACATGGCGTGTGAGGCCGAGCCTTAAGATCTACATGTGCGCACATTATGTGTTCTTCCGCCACGTGTAAGATTAACATTGTCACGGGCCTGATAATTTTATTCATGTCAAATTATTAGGAAATAACATATATTATATTACTCATCATTTAATTAATACACTTAAATAAATGAATTCACTATTCACAAATGTTTACTGAACACATAACTCTGTTAATACTTGAACTACTTTCCCTTCGTCGGTATTGGCTTTATTGAACGCATGTTAGTCAGTGTACCTATTAAAATACATGCAGGTAAGGGCAGTGACATTTTTCGAAGTTTCAAAACCAAACTGCTCGATTAAGCGTGAACATCATACACAGAAGGATTTCTCTGCTTTTCTCGTGAATGTGTCTTTAAAATCAGACTTACACATGGAGTGCCAGGGGAGAAACTGTGATACATCTTCAGCATGGAGATCGATTCCGACACTATAACTCCGTATGATTGGAGTAAATATGGTATCGTTCGATCGGGTAAAGTTAGTGAAGAAATTCGGGGTCTCTTTAACATCGAGGTCTTGTGAGCCGACGAGGGTGTGGAGCAGCGCCGGAATGGGTGTGTGCGGGAGAAACGGGAAATTCCCGAGAAAACCCGGTGGTCAGCGGCATCGGCTGGCACGATTCCCACACGCAAATTTCTGGGAGCGACCTGGCCGGGGATTGAACCCGTTTCCCCTTGGTGGGAGGCGAGCAGGCTAACCGCTCAACCACAGTCGTCCCACGATCGGGTAAACGACTGCGATGCGAGCATGGCCTTAGGTTGGCGCCGCGAATGTGCGAAAAGGTATTGGGGGCCCACGAGGGCTATGGGAAATTATGGGGTTTGCGCGAGCATTTCCGGGCTGGATATCTAGCGATTCCGGTGTGCTAGCGTGATCATCTTGATGTCAAATTAAATATATCGCCTAGATCTGTGTATTTAAATTATAAAAGCCAAGAATCCGTTTCGTCACTTGCATTTAAATCCCATATGCCAACGGAAATATTAGCGGCTAGCGCAGACGTATTTACATGGAACACACAGCCGTGTCGCCGACACAAATCGCATCGCATCCCCGATTTTTCGGACCTAGTTTCCTAATCTGACTCGAGGTAGCTCTGTAATCGCTTTCATTTGCCCGTGGCGCAATCATGCGACAAGCAGAGAAACTTCATTCTAGAGATAGGTTGTTTCAGCTATTGTTTGTGCCTGCCCCATACTGATACAGTTACAAACTTGTATCTGAAACTTTCTGTATTGGATACAGGAATTCCCGATCTTTCCGAGTGCGTCGCTATTTCGCCAGTCTCTCGAGTAGGGGGCGTGTATCAGGTACACGGTATCAGTTAGGCGTGTATCTCAGATACACGCGTTATCGAGTATGCGTGTTATCAAATACGTGTTTTGAGTTGGTGTACTGTGTTTTAATTTTGCAGTGAAATAAACTATGGATTAGAACAAGATCATAACAAAAGACATTATTTGTACAAATTTGTTTCAGAGAGGATAATGAACTTACAACATGTTTATCGTGTAAACGAACTCAGTTATATATAAATTATCCTCTTATTTAAAAACTCAATCAATTAACTATGCCGTCTCCAAATAAATCAAGAAATTGGGTTTCATCTAAAGCAGCACATTTTACATACAATTGAAATTTTATTGTATCAGAATTTCATGGAATAGCGGACGCAACATACTGGCGGCGAATGTTAAACTGATACTAAATGCGTCTGATGGACTAAAGATGAGGTAGGCCGCTTATTCGTCTTCTGCACATGTACCCAACATTGACCTACCCCAATCATACGCAACTGTTAAAGTCACATGTGTTTGTTTGTATATTAATTTTTAAATCACATGCAATATTATATTAATAAAGAACGTTTACCAATTTGAATATAGTCAAACTACATTAGAAATTGGTTAGAGGAAATATAAAAATATTTCTAAGCACTTGTTTACAAATCAGTTTTCCAACCTAAAATCCACAACATTCTGTATCCACTAGACGTCTTGGCAGAAATGCAGTTCGATGTTGGGACACAGAGATTGGTTGTGCGTAACCAGTGAGATCGGTCTACCTCATCTTTAGTCTATGTCATTTACAGTACTTGATACAAGTGCGTATCAGTTAGAAAGTAGCAGGTTGGTACTCAGTGACCCACCTCTACTTCATTCTAGCAGTCAGTCACCGTTCTAAGAGCGCATTTACATTCTCACTGTAGATGTAGAGATCACTTGAACCTGACGGAACAGACGACATCGACAGTAATTCAGAGCGCTTCTTGCCACTCCTGTGTTATAGTCTGTTCACGGTAAAGTGAGCAATTTTGAAGCCGTGGTTACTTTTTCCTTTCAGCCATTTTTATCCCTTAACAACCTTATTAGATAAATTTAATCATGTATGTAATAAACAAAGTGGGAATATTTACCCCACTCGGAATTTTACATATAAGGCTAAAATTAAATATGTTTTTGACTATAGTTACTAATGAGAGTTCTTTCAAAAGTGCACGCTTTACCGTGAACAGCCTATATCTGCGTTGTTTGAGTTGAGAAATTTGGGCCGATCTCAATTTATTCTGCAATAACTGCGTCGATGTTATCTGCTATACTGTGCGCTGTGTCCGAGGTGATCAAAATTACTACCACTGAAAATTAAATAGCTATTGAGGTTAAAAAGTAGGCTATACTAAACCATACTAGGAAATGTAAGTTTTGGCTTGATGCATTACAAAAACTTCATAGAGATGTAAAGGATAACTGAAAACATTCGCAGGCAATCTCATCTTATAAACGCAGAGAACTTCTGTAAAACAGAAACTTAGTTACCAGAAATTTATGGGAAGGTCCAAATATAACTTGAAATTGCTCAGCTCGTTTCGTCTGAACCCGTCTTTTTAGTCAAACATATGCGCCAACAAAGCGTATCAAGAGGGAGAGGGGAAGAAGAGAGATTACTGGTTGAAGTTATTTGGTCCGCCGCATGAAGGCGCCACGGACAAACGGAAGCGATATTTCAGCTACTTGTTTCCAAACTTGCTTATCATATCGGTATCGATGCGATATATCGCTCCTAGAGAATATTTAAAACCGATGATGATATTGCATATATAGTTTATATTGATATCGCAAATATCAGTCATTAATATCGAAAACATCGCATATCACCAACAGCGCGCATCGCCAATCGAGTATCGTCAGAATACCGCGATATGCGATGTAGTGCTCCACACTGTTGGACCATATCGAATTTGCGATACTACAGCAATAGTGTCGATGTATCGGCATATCATGCAGCTCTAGCTGCCTTCCCGTGCCAAAAAAATTAGCTACAATAACGCGGAGAAAAATTTGCAACGTCTTCAATGCTTCTAGAGCAGCCATGAAGAAACTGCGGCCAGCTGGCCAATCAAAACCCGTAGTGGCCCACGAAACGTGCATGTGTACTATGATCTCACACATTTTACTGAGCATTAGATCAAAATTATCTTCAGGGTAAAATGAGCACTTTTGAAAACCCTGCTCAAGGTCTACTTGTATGCACATTGTGTATTCATCCACCATACAGTATGAAAATTAACATTGTCATGGGCCGATAACTTAATTCAAGAGTCAGTCAAGTAAAACTGTGAATAATCTTAGAAATTCAAATATTTTACAAATGTGTTCATTCTTGCACTTGATGTTCATGTATTAAAAATTAAAAAGCGAAATATCACATTTCAGTATTCACAAATGTGTATATAACACTTTTAATTCAACATCAAGACATAGAACAACTTTCCCATTGATCGTAACGAACATTACTGGGTGCATACTAGTAAACGTGCATGTTAAAATAGGCCCTGGGTGCAATTGTGTGGTATTTTTGAAAGATTTATTTTAAAAGTGCTAAAATAACCGTGTACAGCTGCTAAGAGTGAAACTGTGAGTTTTTAAACATTATTTAGGGATATTTGTGAAGATAATTGGTTTACTTACATCTGCCATGTGTATTCTGTGGCATTGTGTTTGTAGTGCATTTTGTAATATTTTTCATATATAATAATGCTGTGTAAATTAGAATATTTTTTTGGGAAATTTACAGTAAAAATATCTTAAGTATTACTTAGACTTCGACTCGGAATTTACACTTCTCTGTAAATGTGTACTGGGGCCAGTAATGGCGTAAGACGTAAATGGGATGCCGTAAATATCGTCTCAAGATACGAGTATATCGGGCGTGGATTTGAGATCTTGATTTGGCACGCACCCTTTTTATAGAGTGTTACTTGCGTTCAATAACTCGAGGACACGGTCACCGCATACTCAAGAAGTCCTTCCAGCTCGATCAGGACGGTACAAATACTTACCTAGAAAATAACACTAAATTCTAAGTTTTCCAGCCTAAAAAATTTGCATCTCAGAAATCTTGCAATTGAAAAACTAAAATTTGCAACTTACATAAGTATAGGACAGCATAATATTACGTAGTTTACCTATCTAAATATCATCAAGAAACATTTTACGTGTAAATTATAATGTTGGTAGCACCCAGCCTTATTTGTCTGTTTGGCTGCAATTTTTTGTGTGCTTTGTTGTTTTGATGAGTATTTGCACCCTGATTGACATTAACTTAGAACAGATGATAACGACAGAGAGAGAGGGAGAGAAGAGAGAGAGAGAGAGAGAGAGAGAGAGAGAGAGAGAGAGAGAGAGAGAGCGAGAGTAGTTATATGTCTTAACGGCGAATTAAAAGTGTTACGTAAAAATTGTGGTTACTGAAATTATTCATTTTTTACGTTTTTTTTTTGTCCTTATAAGTGTAAGCAAATTGGAAAAAACATTTACTTTTCTAACAATTCCTCTGTTTCACTTGATCGACGCATAAACAAAGTGACGGACCAAGGCAATGTTAATTGCACATATCGTGGAATAATACACTATTTGCATACACGTAATTCTTAATTTTTTTTCTTCAAAAGTGCGCAGTTTACGATGAACAGCCTATACTTTAAATGGTGTCTGTATTCTTGTTTTTTAGAAATTCTTCTGTGCATTCATCTATCCTAGGTTTGTAATCATCTGTTTAGTACATGGGTCTGAAAATACCGTTTATCGAAGTATGCGGGTTTTGAAGTCATTTTCGTAAAAAGAAAATCTAGTACTTTGATTTAGTTTCCTGCTAATATGAGGTTTTCAAAATCGCTGCGCAACTCTTTCAAGTAAAATAACGGTTATGTGTTGCTTGCTCTGTATTACTTCAGTTGTGTATGCAACGGTCGTTAATAATTTTTTTTTATCAAGACAAAGCTGCAATTTTTTTTTTTCAATCACAAAAGTAGTCTTAGTGTACCAGGGCCGCGGTGGCTGAGCGGTTAGCCTGCTCGCCTCACACCTAGGCGAACCGAGTTCAATCCCCGGCTGGGTCGCTCCCGGATTTTCGCATGTGAGAATCTTGACGAACGATGCCGCTGGTTGGCGGGTTTTCTCGGGGATCTCCCGTTTCCCCCCCCCCCCCCCAATAACTTTCGTCCCGGCGCTACTCCATTCTCATCGGCTCTCAAGAGCTCGCTGTTAAGAATCGCCTAGTCTCTCCACTCACTCTCAGTGCACAGCGCCCGCGCAAGTACAGAATCGAGCGATGGATATTAGTAGGGCGTGTTCTGTTTGTGGAAACACGTACGAAACTTGCGGAGCTAACACGATAGTTCCCGTACACGCGTTCGAATTCCCTTCTTGCACAAGCTCTTATTACTATGGGAACTGATGATCGTGTGAACCCAGCTTCCAATATGTGTGCGATATCGAAGGAAATATCAATTTTATGTTGTTTATAGTTAGTTGAGCAGTTCTGAAAGCCTTACTTAAGGTCTAATTTGCTCCTCACTGTGTATTCTTCTACAGCCGTGGGACCAGCATTGCCGAGGAACTGTTCGCTTTAGTCAAGCCCGGCAGAGTGAAACCGGTGAATTATTAAGAACGCAAATATTTTACTAATTTGCCAATTATTAGTCTAAAAGTGCATTCAGAAATATAGAACTGTATGAAAATAAGTTCCATATTTAGTCCATTCACTATTAATTCGTTCTTTTCTGAAACCCTGCAAAGGTTATATTTCAGGTTATTACATCATGCAAACAAATCTTAGCCGAGTCTAGAAAATTACACCTAAGGGTCAGTGCACCGCATTCGAGCCCACCCAGTGTAATAATATCTTTATCTTACTAGGCATTGCCAATACATTTATTTTCTCCCTGGTTTTATTTATATTAATTAAAAATAAAGTAATACAATCTATAGATAAGATATAAGTAGAAGTTAAATTTAATAAAAAGTATATATTTTAATGTAAACGCAATTGTAAAACGTTTGCGATACATGACATATTCAGTATTTTTCTTTCAAAGGTTCTATTCAAAAAGCGTGAAAGAACAGCGAATAGACTACATACAAATTTGTGCATTACACATTTAATTCTGCGTCAAAACATGAGACTGCATTTCCTTAGTCGCTACCAGCTTGTCTGGCGTGTCCGTTGAAATATATCCAGTAAAGGGGACATTCATCAGACATTTACGAAAGTACTGATTTATCGTTTGCTCTAGGCGGCAGTGCAACCAATTTAAAGGTACATGCCGCGAAAAATTCGTTAGTTTATATTTAAACAAGGTAATATTTCCTTGCATAAAAAGGAGACCTCATATTTTTTTGCATAATGGCATGTTAAATTCATAATTTCTTTGTATTTAGGACGTATGTACAAAGAATAAAATTTCACTCACTTCACCAAAACGAGATAATTCATGTTGAAATAAGATACCATGATTTATTTCAAGAAACATTTTTAAACTCGGTATGAAATGTTTTCTCAATTTTTAAAAATTAATCAAAATAAGGGCAACGTTGTGCATATCTCTTTATTTTGAAGTGCTCTATAATATTTTGTGAAATGTATTTTGCTAGGCATATTTTGAAATGATCTAAGACATAATCTCTGAGACACACTTATTATATTTTCTGTAAATGTTTTAGTTTCTTTTATTTCTACGTTCGAAAAGAAAACTAAAATTTTGATTTCGACATGCCATGATGAACGTAAAACAATGCGATGTGAAAAGTTTTTATGCGAGGGACGAGTACTCACAAGTGGCGTCCACAGGTTGAACGATATTTTGTACAAATACTCTCGGTACTTATCCATTGCTTGTCACGCGATAAAAAATCGAATTACACGTATTTACCCTCAGGTGTCGAACCAGGGACTACCTCCTCCCCTTCACCACATTATATACCCCACACTCTAAACTTCCAACATCCTCACTTGTGGTTCGGCAGCCAAAGGATTAACATGCGTATTTCTCTCATTGCACAATTACTAATTATGCAATTACACAATTACATGTAATTACGTCTTGTACGGGTCTCAAACCAAGGACTGCCCCAAACACCCTCAAAAAATTTCAAAGTCCCAAAGACTGTTGTTTAGGTCCAGGTTTATCAAGGGACTTAGGAAACGTATCGAATGTGGCCGACAGCCAGTGGAGTATCTCAGAGTAGGCCTCACTCACCCAACCAATATAATTTGACATTGTCCCATAACTGGCGTCACCTAGCTCCGTGACCGAGGAATCACTTCCTCCTTTTATGAGTGTGTGTGTGTGTGTGTGTGTCTCACTCTCTTTCTTTAAACGATGCTTTCCTGCATTTTTTTTCAATCGTATCTTTGACGTTGATTTTCTCGAGACTGTGAGTTTTGTCATGAAGAACAGGAAAAGTTTTACAAATTACTGCTCATTTTCGAACAGAGCAGCCATGGCAGTCCTATGCTGTTGTGATATAGCGCAGTTTATTCACACTTCTTGAACATAATCGTTCAAAAATCACCCCATATATAAACACGTGCTTGTTTGTTTCCTAAATACGTCATGATTCACAAATTTTTTATACTTGTGTTACATAAAAAAAATACCTCAATTTTTATTAAACTGAACTTTTACTTATATTTTGTGTATAAATTATAATACTTCGTTCTTAGTTAATAAATCTATGAAACAGGGAGAACATAGAGGTGTTGGTAAAGCGTTGTAAGAAGTAGTTCTTATTCAAACTATTATTACACTGAGCACGCACGAACGTGGTGCGTTGCCCCTGTTGTGTAATCTTCTAGACTCGTTAAACTTTGTTTGCACGTAGCGGAGGAACATACTGGAAGTAGCAGAACTTCAGCAGAGCTTCATAAAAGTTGTAAATAACAGTGAATTTACTATACAGAAGCAGAGTTCAATGATTCTAAAGTAAAACGGGAGCTGAATAATACACGTTTGCACACAAAATTTTCTTACCCGGCCGGAAATTAAAACTGTTTATCTTAGAAAATAATTTTAGTCATTTTCCGTGAAAAATTTAACGCGCTAACCGCTGGCGTTTGTTAGACTATAGCAAAGCCATAACAGTGAAAAACTCAAGACATTTTGAGGACCCACAGTAGACTCCAATACGCGCCGGTAGAACCCACTGCACAGAATGTGAGGACGGCGGCACGTAATTCATCAGTGGTGTTAAGATGTTTTCCCTCCCCATCCGACTTTCTCCACCACACTGGTCCCCACCTTCATTAAATTATTTCCGAGGGGTGGGGGAGGGGGGAACCCACGTCATTATAAACCCTCCGGTAAGGCAGGCGACTTTAATTAGAATCAGCTCGGCCTTATTAATCTCTGCTTTTTTACGCTCAAAGCGATTTAGTGCAAAATATTCCGCAGAGGTATTTTGTTGTAACTGCTTTAAATGTCAAATAATTCTTTCAAACGTAACACGAAGCTGAAAATTTCAAACAGAAGGGGTTGGAGCTAATGTATTCGGGTACACTTTAGCCAAAAACATTCTACTTAACAGCTCATTGCCGTGATCGTAATAAAAGTCGCAGTAATGAAATTTATAAATTACGATTTTAGGTATGGTATTGCCAAATTACATGGAATGCATCTGGCAGGAATAGAGAAAATTTTCATTTATTTCTGTTCCAAACTTTTAAGGCAAGTAACATGTCAATCTTTTCTTCTCGACGTAAACGATATTTTCGTTTTGTGCACAATGATTTTCTGAGGCCTCATACTATGAGATAGTGAAGTGAGAGTCCACATTATCGCAAGGAACTGCACCAGCGTTCAGTTGGAAAAGGAGAGGAAATCCACTTGGTTGAAAATATCCCTCTTCTCCTGTAGAATCGGTCTGATTTTGGAGGAACTGCAGCTCTTGATAGGACCAGTGATATCCGGTAGTGCATAGTTCGGTCCGTAAACTACACTAGTATGGAAACTTTATTGCCCTTCAGTCACTGTTGCCCAGGTTCGTGCGCTGGTAAACATATCGTTAGTATTACGGGTCTCCAGTTTTATTTTGGCCTAGAAGATTTGAAGTACAATTTGATGAAATGAGGAAGTTAACGAATTTACCATACTCGATGTGGGGTTTGGTTTGCTAACTGATCAATACACACGAAAAATATTTGCACTTTTAACAACCCATTTTCTTTTTTAAACTAGTTACTTGTTTTCTTTTGGAACACTAGAAGTTAATTATTGTATTTTCGCGACGCATTTTATATGTAGCATATAAGAATTTATTATGTCATTAATTTTTTTTTATCAAATCACGCAGTCTACCATATTTGCTTTGAAATTCGATATGGGGGGAAAACATGATCTCTTTGTATAAGGTTAGCAAACATGTTTTAAAAAAGTTGAATATATCTTAGACGTGGTCTATTGTATTATATACTTTTTCTCTCAGTTATTCACCTTACAATTTCCATCACAAAACATCAGGTACATCGAAATACTCAGTATAAAATACATTTGTCAAACATTTAACTTTAAATAATAAATATTTTCTGGTTAACAAGTTGCAAAAATATCGCTAAACAAAGAGCTCTGTCGTGTACGAGCCGTACAGAAATTCCAGAGTGGTTACCATTTGGCAGTTGTGTTCACAATGGTATTAGTCCCCACGGACGATTTCGCGTTTTGGTTACTCCTTAAAGAATACAATTTGTTTGTAACCATTTGTGAACAAAAACGTAAAACATTTATAAATTACAAATGAAATCCTTGCCAGCTAGAGTAAATACTTTCCCTTATCCCTTGTGAAAACCTTACAAATTTTACTCAGGCCTTCACTACAGTCAATTAAAAATCCTTATTTTTATCAACAAAACTTTGGCATTTAAATAAAGCCACAAGTGGCACAAAACTGCCTAAATTAAATTGCATACAATTAAAACGTACAGGATAAAAATAAGTTAGTCGGCATGAAAACTACCCAACTACAAGGATGTGTAGTATCTTATCATGACTGCGCTATCCTCTCTGCCTGCCAACACGAACCGGAGCTGCTAATATATAGGACCCTCCCCCACACCTCCGTTTCACCTGACTGACCCACACTTCGTCGATCGTATATCTTCGCAATTCAGAACACCGAAGTATCCAAAAGGGTAACAAAAAAAATCCAACTTCGGCCAATGATGATGATTGAGTAAACATTTGAAAGTAACAACCCAACATGCGCAGAACACAGCTTCGAGCGGGACACACACCCCGCACTCTGCTCAAGCATCTATGTTTGCCAAATGCGGCAACTAAGGATTATATTAGCTGACTTCGCCAATGAATACGAAGTTGAATATAGTCTATTCACGATTTCTTCACACTTTTTTCAATAAAACCTTAGAAAAACTTCACCATGTCTGACTTGGTTAGTTATTGCCCATACATGTCATTTATCACAAGCGTTTTATACCTCTGTTAATATAAAAGTATCTTATTTTTCGTTAAAATTATTGTTTAACTATATTTCCTTTACAGTTTCTAAAATTACTTTTATAATAAATATGAAAAACAAAAAACAGAGAGAAAATACGTGTGTTGGTAGCGCCTAGTAAGAAATAGTTCTCATGCAAAATATTATCACAACTGAGTGCGCACGGATTCGGTGCGTTCTCCCTCTGGTGTAATTTTCTAGACTTAGTTAAACTTAGCTTGCACGAGGCGGAGAAATATCCTGGAAGTAGAACTTCAGCAGGGCCTCAGAAAAGTGTGAAAAAATCGTGAATGTATTATAGTGTTTGCCAATCAGTAGAGCCCCGAGTATTTCGCGAATTGAGTTAGCAGTAAGCTAGGCTGGATAGCCCTTTATACTCTCAAGACATTATCGTTTGCTTATTGGTTACTATGATCGACTGAGGCCTCTGTACAGGGCTGTTAAACGCTCACTCACACTACTGCTCCCTGCTTATTACTGGCTCACAGTTAAACGGGGCGTTTCTAAACAACTGTCGTCCAATCACAACAGTAGGAGAAAAGAACAAGTGTTTGGAGTCTAGCTCGCCTATGAATGAAATCGCGAAATACTCGTGGCTCTACCAATCAGATGTGTAGTATTGACGTTACTGAAAGGGGTCGAAGCTTGCGGCAGCCACAGTACAGGACCGGGCCGCGCTGCTAATCGTATTCCTCCGCCGCCCACACGCCACACATCCACGCCGCGAGCCGGCAATGAGTCGCCGACCAGACTGGAAACCTCCGCTGCCAAAGCGGTCCGTTCGACGGTCAGCACCAGGTGTAGGCTGTTCACGGTAAAGTGAGCACTTCCGAGGCCTTAGTTAATTATTCCTTTCAACCATTTCATATACTTTAACCAACTTTTTAAATAAATAATTGCATGTAAGTAATAAACACAGTGTGTATATTCCACCACAATCTGAAGATAACGCCTTAGACTAAAATAAAATATGTTTATGGACTATTATTTAAAATGAGAGAATTTTCAAAAGTGCTCACTTTACCGTGAATAGATAATAGGAAGGTTAATACCTTTCTCTCCTTCATAAAACATTATTTTTCTGACTTCGTTTTTTCCTTCCCCCATTTTGCGATATCGAGCACAGCCGGTGTGTTCATTATGACGTGGCTAAGTAGGAGTTTACTCAGGTAGTCGGACATAATTTTCAGAGAATTATGTGATTACGGTCATAATTGATAAATTTATATATTCCCTGCCAATTTATTGTAAAGTTTGGAATAATTTACTTGTAATATTATAAAAACTTTGTGACTAGCTTCCTAAAGATTATTTAAAAAATAATAATAATTTTTTACTCTGCACTGGACTTTTTCGTATCTATCGCAATGTTTCCCGTGTGAAAATGAGCCGCACTACCACCTTCGTATCCTTTATATGAGAATCACTATCCTTCCCTGGTATGTGCTAAAGAATGATTTGTCTTACTTAGTTTACGTGTGGATCTTTGTGTATACACATTCACGTTTGTCCCTTTCTCATCAGTTACAGCATTCTAAATAATGTACACTGAGAAAAAGAGTATGACTGCAGGAACCGACTACGTGTACCCATAACCCATCTATGCAGGATGCTAATATAGTGACAGCAATTGGGTGTGTTGTTAATGTCAGCCACATATTAATATATGAAGTAATAGCAGCAAGACGCTTTGTTGTACTGTCTGTCATTGTAAATACAAGACACTGAGGCTGAGCACTCTGTTCCTAGAACACTACAGATTGTCTCTTCAACAGAACAGATTATTCAATATTT
The DNA here is from genome assembly GCA_029891345.1 of Dryococelus australis. Lineage (NCBI taxonomy): Eukaryota > Metazoa > Arthropoda > Insecta > Phasmatodea > Phasmatidae > Dryococelus > Dryococelus australis. The sequence continues at coordinate 258,009,859 of CM056995.1, forward strand.
GAATTGTCCTCGCGACAAGCAAAACTGGGAGAAACTAACACAACATGTTTGTGATACCACAGAAGTTTGTTTGCTGTCACCTTGGATCCCGTTACAGAATTGTTCTGTTGTCACTTCTCACTCTCTCTCTCTCTCTCTCTCTCTTTTTTTCAGCGTGGACGAGTGTGTTCTGATCTGCGGTAATGTGACTCACAATCGGGCAGCAGCAGACTACAAAAGGGAAAGTTTTAGTCAAGTAATTCCCCACCTTTTTTCCAAAAATTTTCCAGTGGAACTCATAGATATGAACCTTTAAAATTGCCCAATTACACAAGCGTTCAATTCCCGGTCCAGCCATCCTGATTTATGTTTTCCACTGTTTCCCAAAACCACTCTAGGCGAATGCTGGAATAGTTCCTCACTAAAGGCTGTTCACGATAAATAGGGATAGGAAAATTTCGCGAATTCATTTCGGGACGAGACAGACATGAAACACATATACAGTGAATGCACCTTTGCAATTGGATAAGAGTTTATTATACACACCCTGGACGACTCCGAGCCAATAGCAGACTTGCAAGGAAACATGTAGCGAATCCCTTACTGCCAGATGTGAGGCAACACTGAGACAGCAGCCAATGGATAAATATCAGAGGCTCTAGTCTACACAGGGCTGTGGAGTCTAGCTTACAGGTCATTGAACTCGCGAAATTTTCCTATTCCTAATGATAAAGTAAGCACTTTAGAAATGAACCTTAGAAAAAAGTCATTGCCCCTGCATGCGCATATTTTAACGGGCGCACTGATTCACGTGAGCCCAGTAATGTTGTTAACGATTACGAGAAAGTAGTTCCACGTCTTAACGTCGAATTAAAAGAGTTAGAAAACCATCTGTAATAACTTAAACTGTGTCTTTAACTTAATGTTTTTTTAATGCATCGAAGTGTAAAAATCAGCAGATTTGTTAAAGATTTACTTTCCTATTAATTTCACAGTTCCGCTTGACCGACGCATGAATAAATGGATGAGGCCCATGACAGTGTTACTTTTACATAACGCGGAAGAGTACATAACATACATACAAGTAGATGGAACGCAGGGTTTTCAAAAGTGCTCAGTTTACCGTCAACAGCTTATACCATAATTTACATTATGGTAATTAATCAGCTAAATTTTGAACAGTGAGTTTCTACTGGTGATTAAAACATTAAATTTCCTTATGAGCATATTCGCACCATTAACCAACCTCTTTGTTACGCTCGACGGTCCATAATTGTGCATAGACGTTTTTGTATTACTATCATTTCCGCAATATTTGTTTGTATTTTAAGTAATTCTGAAATACGTAATTATCAACAAGCTTAGAGAATACAGCTATGAACAACACATACTTCAAGAAATGCAATGAAATTTGTTCACAAGTGCACATTTATCGTTAATAGATATAGGAATGGGAAATGCGTTTCTCTCGTGGCTTCACGAACAGCATGAATAAATCCATGTAATCGTGTATGTCCGACGTTATAATAAACCAGCTATTATTTCACGAATACCATCCAGCCAGAAGCCAAATAATAAAAACACTCAGTTTCAGACGCTATAGTAAAAAAACCTTTGGACAAACGTAGGTAAATTTTTATGTTTGTTTGCAACTTGTGTGAAATCAAAGCAAATCTCAGTATTTTTATTATTATTAATCTAAATGTTATAGAACCAAATATTATTTTCTAAACAGTTTATTGCCAAGATTAGCTGACATTTTTCTGCACCAAGTAGTTTTGTTTTGCAGGAAAATTACGAGATTTCAATGCAGGAGTGGCAAAACTCTCAATAACTCAGTCATTAAGAAAAAAACTTATACGGCCAATGACGGCAATGATCCGGTGGACATGAACATACAATTTTGAAACCTAACGATTACCCTGGTATTTTCGAGGGGGAAAAAACGTCTTTATGAGTCAAGCGACTGCTCGAAGCATATCAGAAAGGAGGTGGTAAGAAGTTTCACCTCCTACCACGGTGAACTGAGTTCTATACCACGAATTCGCAAGTGTGTAACTTGGCGGACGTTGCCATAGGTCGGTGCGTTTTTTTCGCGGTACTCCCGTTTCACTTATAATTACGTTCCTTCGCTGCTCCATTCGCCTCGCTTGATCTCGTATAAACCTCAGCCCCGAATAACCGAACGAATTTTATTTTTCACACGCGCATGTATACACACATCAAACGGACAAAAATATCCGGCCTTGCCATCACCATCACCATTTATCGCGGCCGTACACAATTTGTTAGCATCTGCAGGGGTTCCAAAGCGTTGCTGCTTATTTTCGTTCTCTTTCGGATAACACGTTTGATAACGAAACCAAACGTGACATGATTCCGAGGATGAGTTTACACTTTTATCACTCATACAGTTTACTGTTTCTCTGACAATATGTACCGCGGGGAATCGGCGTTCTAAAAATACGTCACATCCTTCCACTCGTATCAGCTACCGTGTGACGTGTGATGCAGGTTTTCACTTACAATAGATGATCCACGAGAACTTCAGCCAAACGCCCTTTTGATTTCTGAAGAAACTAGAATTATTATCGTAATTCAAAAAATTTTCACTTATGTCTAAGTACAAATTTTGATGCAAGTGTACAGATGTAGTTGAACGTTGAAGAATACACAAAGAAAACTATTTTGTGGCAGTCACAATGTATATTTTTCAATGAAGAGATGCTCATTCGGCCGATTATATTCAATTACTAACTTAGTTTCAACTAACTGCTAAATTGGAGAAAGTGAAATCTGTATAGCTGACAACACTAACAATCATTATTTTTTATTCAGTGATAATAATACAATAACTATTAAAAGTTAATAAAAACACTACAAATCGCAAATCGAAAATAAATCCGATAATGTAACACATAATACATTAATGATGCGTATCTCAGCAGGCAAATACCCTGGGAATTCGAATTTTTGCCATAAAAGACAAAAAACTAATTACCTATAACTACAAATTTTTATCATATTGATTGTATTCAAACAAAAAGTCGTGAAAGTAGTTTTTAACATACTTGCATTTTTAGAGTTCGCCTGCGCATTTTCCTTTAATAGTTAGGAAACATGTAAAACAGAACAGTCGTAGTTACAACTGTAGGCTTACGTTGCCTGTAATAAAGTTATACATTGTTCACGGTAAAATGAGCCCTTTCAAAAGCCCTGCTTAACATATACTTGTATGCACGTTGTGCAGGCTTCCGCCTTATGTAAAAATAACATTGCCATGGGCCCGTCACTTTATTCTTGCGTCGGTCAAGTGCAAATGAGAAATTATTACAAAAGAAAAAATTTTGCAAATTTGCTCATTTTTACACATCGATTCATTAAAGAGACAAACTGAAAGAAATAAGTATATGTCTATTGCAGATATTGGCGCAACTCAATTATATAACTAGAAATCAACCATTTTCAAGCTAAATTCTAACAAAATTCTACTTCACCGTCAAATATTTCAAAGCACAACTCAAAATCAATCATATTTGGGGTCAAAATCAAAATTAATTTCCAACTTGTGTTCACTCTTTGTGTGTGGTTCTTAAAGACTAATTTTCAAGCTACAGTTATCATATTTTTGATGAAATTCCAAGAATTTTTATACTATTCTTGTGATATCATTGAAATTTTTAATTAAATATTTACCCTTTTTGACCTAATTTTAGTCTCATTCTCCCTGAAAATGGACCACTGACCAAAGAGCGAACAAAGTTTTTTTTTTTTTCTTTTTTTAAAGGGCACTTGATTGAGAACGCAGATTTGGGTAAAATGATCTTGTTTTTGGGGGTGAAATTGAAGAGATGAATCATATTTTCAGAAGGTATGATGGAAACGATGCTTAAAAGTAAGATTTTTGCGTGAATTTCAGTTAAATTATTGAGTTGCGCCAATATCTGCAGCAGTCTTCTACTGATTTTAATTTAAAAAAAAAAAAATGTGTTCATATAAACACAAAAGAGAAACAAAAAAAAAATCACTTAGATTTGAAAATATGATTTTTTATTCGATAAAACAACTCAACCAAATGTCTTAAAAGTTGTATTAAAATATCGAAACAATTTCTTGCTTCTGTAAAATCGTTCACATTACCCATTATAATAAAATAAAAAATTTATATATCTTCAGTAATATTTTCTTTCAAAAAATCATAAGTTAAATTTCGTTGTCTAATTAAAACAACATCACAGATTGTATTAGCCTCAACATCTTTTTTAAATCTATACTAATTTTTATATTCGTTTTATCTTTAACTACTGCGGTTTTTCTATATAGGCAGTCAATATCATATAAATGTCTTAGGCCCCAAAATGAATAATAATTGATATCGCCATGATAGTTTGTAGTTGGCTTATAATTTAGTTAATTATTTTGTATGTAATTTCTAATTTTGTTGTAGAATTTCTTAAATCATTAAAAGTCAGTAACATTTTAAGACAAAGATAATTTTCAATATCTATATTCCTATTTTCCTTTGAAAAATTTCATTTCTACCATTTTTAACGAAAATATTTCTTACATTACAATGATCAAACATTGAAGCATGCACATACTTCTCAGCGCGATTTTTTCTATTAGTTTGGAAACCCACAATTACAAAACCAGGCATGTCAAATTGTATATTATTAAACTGAACTTTTACATCAATGTTAAAAACAGTTGTCCCAGTAGGAACTTCTTTTTCTAAAAATTGCCAACACTTAAAATCAGTATGGATCTTAGAATTTTTATGTATCTTTCCTTAATTGCAATTGATGTGTTAGATTTGTATTGAACAATAGGCCACAAAATTTCTAATTTTTCAATAACTAATTTTCCTGGACCAGTATAGCTTTCTTAAACCGAATTATCTGCTTTTTTAGTTTCAGAAACAAATATACAATTGTTATAAGATAAATTTCTAAAAACAATTGATTTTATAACCACCTTTCCAGTAAACTTCATTATTATTGCGAATAAAGCCAAACAAGTATCTTAATGGATACATAATTTCATTTATTTTCTCACTACGAACAGATTTTACTAGAAATTTACCAACAAAACCAGTAGAATCTAGATAATTTTACTCACCTGGTAATCTTAGCAAAGTATTCATCATTGTGGAAGCTATTCCTGGATTATCAACAGCCTCAATAATATGTCCATGTTTTGAAATTTCTACTCTAGAAAACTGAAAGGATAAGAATTGAACAAACATCAATATTAACTAATTTTTCGTATTTTGCCTCATCTCCAGTTTCATCTCTTTGTAGTAGGCGATATTCTTCCAAAACATAAACATCATTTGGAAAAGAAAAGCATCTCCTATGGGAATCTCAAACTCGAGTCTATTATTGTAAACATTTAAATTCCCCCTAGTTTCATCAGTTGGGGGGGTGGGGGGAAGTTTGTCTCTCAAAACTCTCAATGCTTTTATTACTCACTTATAAGAAAAATAAATGTATATAAATGAAGTATAGAAATTATAAAAGGAACCATGATATAGAATATGAAAAAAAAAAAAAAGAAAAAAGTTCTACCATTACAAAATATTGGTACAAAAAAAGAAAAAAGTATAACAAGTAAGTGAAGAAAGTACAAATTTAATAACATCACTAGTACCTGTCGCTGTAAAACAAATTGATTATCTACCGACTCCTGAAGAAACATCTTTTGAAAGAGAATTATTTCCAAAATTACCAAATGTAGAAGAGTGAATGGGCCTTGCACCCATAACAATTTTGACGGTTCCGGATTCTGTTTACAAGGAGATGGGTATATATTTGAAATTGGTGATACAGAAGGAAAGATAAATGATGATAAACTATCTGTTAAATATAAAGAATATATATTAACAGAAGGACTTTCTAATTTGTTAACAAAAAAAAAAAACGCACTCGGATCTTGAAGGTTAATTCACCGATAATGACTATGAAAATTACACAGAAATGTTTTATTAACCAATGCCGCATTTCCAGAATATAATCCTAAAAAGCCAAAAACTCGAATAGAAGTTGGAAGTATGCAAATATAGCTAAGCCAAACACACCAGAAATAGCGAATTTTACATATTCTCCTAGATCTGGAGAAGGTATATAAAAAAATATAATAATTTTAAACAGAATATATTTGGACGGACAATCTTAGAGCATTAATTGACAGATTCGTTTTCACGGTGAAGAAAATGCCGGAAATAAAAATTTTCAATTAAAAATTAAACATTATGAATATGCTAAACAATTAATTTCCTGATTGTTTTGTGAATACCACGAAAAGAATTCCATATCTAATGAGAGTTTTTAATGTTATTCCGTACTCATTTTGGAATTCTGAACACTCGTATACAGTGCATTTTTTTTTAATTTCCTATATAATTTTTTTTTTTTTTTTTGTTAGTGGGTGTAATGGTTCAATTTGTGAATATAGTTCACTAATCTCATCCACTTCTTTTTTAATTGATTGTATAAAAATTTAATGTGCATCTGGGTCTGGATATACATCTGGTGCTTCATAATCGCCATAAACAGAGACAATAGAATAGCAAAAACCAGAAGCTTCATGTAATTGATATTTCATTGTGTATGATTCGTCACTCAACTTTAAATCAATGTTATTTATTTGCGCATTTGTAAGTTTATATTTTTCTTTGAGTATTTCTTTGTAAAGACCATTATCGATATTGTTCTCGCTTAAAATTGGATATTTTATGATAATGTTATATTTATAAATTTCTTTTGGATTTGATTTGGGGGTTGATATTTTCTTCAAAATTGATTCAAAATCGGCATATATTGCGAAAGAAACTTTCGTGATGTTTTATATTTTTAACTTTAATTTATTCACCTTTTGAAGGCAAGATTATCTTCACCGGTTCATTTCTTGAACTATCTTCTGTGTATTTATTTTATTTCTCTTGAAAATAGAAATATCGAAGACACGTATCGCAAACATAAATTTTACTTTTGTGTTTACTTTTTTGTGCTGAAAGCAACTTCGATAAATCTTTTATCCAACAATAATGTGAGTTTTCACCATTAAAAAAAAAAAGTAAATGTATGTGTTCTTTTTTTATTTTTTTTTTTTAAAGCTTTAGTGAATAAACATTGCATTTATCATCAATAGTGTAAACATTTATAGAAACACCAATTTGGTTTTTATTTTTGGAATATCATCAAATTTTATATGATAATCAAATTTATCTAATGCTTTGTCAATGTTAAGACCCACATTTTCATATTTAGATATTCTTTGTAGATCTTTTTCAGCGGGAAACAGTGCAGATTTTATTGCCCAAAGAAAACATTTTTCATCATTGTTCTTTACATTAATGCATGATTTTTTATTCTTAATCACTTCTGTTAGTTCTATATAGGACGAACCATTGTACTTATTTGTATGGATTGTACTTATTTATGGCTAACTGTAATCCAATTATGCTATGTAAGCCCAATCTGAGGTACTTGTTTCATTGTTTTCTATTCGTGCAATTATTTTATTTGTTGTTTGTTTGTAAATTTTTTAATGTTTCCTTCATTCAATATTGTAAATGTGTATGAGTTAATGTCGTCAAACAATCGAATCTCGCTAGTTTTTCGGCTTAAAAAATGAGCAGCAAATGTAATGTTGGACTTTACAGCTCTACATTTTCTAAGTTGATCGTGTAAAATTTTAGATAATTGTCGCTTTATCGATGCTAAAAAATTTCTGGGCAACACTTTATTAAAGTTGTTTTCAATATTGTATGTTGATAACCTGCATTCGAAAGCTTTCTCTATTTCACATATACACTTTTGGAAAGGGGAAAATTTCTTTTAAAACCTTTTTAGCTTTTCTATATATTATTTTGCCATTTGAAAAAGTTAAATTTGCAAAGTTTCTTTTTCTTTGTTCATTTTTAATTATTAGCATAAGAGCTGAAATTAAATCAGCTTCTCTTAAATTATATATAACTTTTAAATCATTTAGGTTCTCGATAGAATTATTTTAAAATTATATTCTCTTTTTTGATTATTATTTAAAATAAGATCATCTTTATGTAATTTATATAATTTTTTTATTTTTAATCCTCTACCTATAATTCTCAACTCGCGCAATCACTTTTCTCTCAGCTTACTCACTAGGTTGCTCGTCTCCATATTTATATATAATAAATTTTATAATAAAAGTTTATGAGGCGGCGAATGCTCGAGTTCACTGAGAATATCTATTGCTACAATGCGTGATTTACTATTTTTATGTTTTTTTTTTTAGAGAATGGTTATATACAAACTTTCAGCATTCGCATTGCACTTTCCCTTTTTTTGACTCATAATGTCGTTTAGCATATTCGGTATAACATTTTTTGCAAGTGTTAAAATGCTTATTTATTGTGTTTTATGAGATGCATACTATGCAGGTCTTGCTTGAAGAATCACATTGAAAAATTTCGTAAGTATTGTGTAAGTTAGTAATTTTATGCTTTTCGAAATTCACCTTGTAAACAGATTTTCCACATTCCAAAATACTGCCTCTTTTTTTAACACATAGCTACTTCTAGAATATTCATTGTAACATTTTTTACAAGTGTTAATGTGCTTATACATTGTGTGTTTATGTGATGGAAAACATTCAATGTTTAAAACTTCACCACATTTTTTACATTGCTTGCTATTCTCAGTTTCACAAGAGAGTGGCGATTCCATTGTTATTAATAAATAAATCAATTTGATTAATATAAAGAAAAATAAAAACAGGTCAACTATTTTATATAAACCATATTCTTTGATAAATTTAGTAATTTTTGTAAATCTTCAGATAGCACCATTAATTTATGGGGTGGATTAAAGCTGATGAAATGCGTGGCAATACTTTTCTCACGATTAAAATAGACAAAAAAAGTTTGGTGCACGTTACTCCCTTAGCGAGTTGTAAGTGCAAGCCCTAGAGTGGGATCTTGTCCTCCCATTTGTATATTAGTTCTCAAGCCCCGGTTGGTGACAGCCAGCCCATCCCGCCTGGCTGTCGATCAAACAGAAATACTGCGGCAAGACCATCAGTCTGATTTGTTTAGGGTTGAAGTAAAGCTACTGCCTATGGAGCACTGCACCTGACTATACAACGTGAAGAACTCATATAAATTAGTACAGACATCTGGGGGGGGGGGGGGGAGAGGAATGGTTCCTAAAACCATGAATTTGAAATGCAGGGCTTGTTGAGAACCACCGCGAAGCCCAGAGAACTTCGTGGCGATTTTAGTTTTGTTCATGAGCGATGGGGGCGCTGGGCGCGCGTGTTATATTGCCGCCTGTGTAGCGGTAGTTCGAACTAAAAAAAAAAACCTTATGCCAATATGCTTTTTTAATATAAGGTACACTCCGGATACTGTTGAGTTAGTGTATGCTCCTTGCTAAAGTCTGGTCACGATAAAGTGAGCACTTTAGAAATGAACCTTAGAAAAAAGTAATTGCCCCTGCATGCATATATTTTAATGGGCACACTGAGTGACATTCGCCCAGTAAAGTTGGTAACGATGGATGGAAAGTAGTTCCATATCTTAACGTCGAATAAAAAGTGTTAGGTAACCATTTGTGACAACTTAAATTATTTCTTTCGCTTTCCGTTTTTTTTTTTTTTTTTATGCATCGAAGTGTAAAAATGAGTAGATTTGTGAAGTATTTACTTTGTTAATAATTTCACTGTTTCGTTTGACCGACGCATGAATAAAATGATGAGGCCCATGGCAATGTTAATTTTACATAAGGTGGAATAATACATAACGTGTATACAAGTATATCTTAAGCAGGGCTTTCAAATTGCTCATTCGCAGTGAACAACCTTTAGTCCCTTCCATATGCTGGATGGCAGAGGTCAGGATAAACACGAGGCCTCTCCCGGCTAGACCTCCGACCACATGCCCATCTGCTCGCGCTCATGCGTGACGCACGATACGCCGCGCAACACAATCCGCTTCTCATGGCGGAGACGACGCCGGCAGCTATTCATTCCGTTGTCAAGGAAACCACAACGCACGTTCACTGCAATTTGCTGGTTTAAAACGTGATTTTTCCCCTTGTTATGCCGCCGCAACATCAGAGGTCGTTAATAGTAGTTCATTTGGATCAGACGCAGGAAGAGAGAGCCAAATTTTGACAATGCCGTGTGTGGTGAGTTGCACATGAATTTCTATTCGACTGAACGCAAATGGCACTGATGATATTTGAGACATTTGCATCCAAACCAACTTGTTCATAAAGCAGTGAATTCATCTAGTCATTAAACGGGTACAATTTGAAAAAGAAAAAACTATAACTAATGTAGATGAGTTGAGTGTTTTGGGCGGCTCTTAACAACGAGGTCTTGAGAGCCGATGAGTGTGAAGTGAGGTGTGAACGGAGCTGCATCGGAATGTAAGGGTGGTGGAAACTGGAGATCCCCGACAGAACCCGCCGAACAACGGCATCGCCTGGCACGATTCCCTCTTGCGAATATCCGGGAGTGCCCTAGCCGGGGATTGAACCCAGTTCGCCTTGGTGGAAGGCGAGAAGGCTAACCGCTCAACCACCGAGACCCCAATCGAAAATGGTAATATGGCATAGTTGATATACAAAATAAACCTAAAATATTTGTGTGCCACCATTTCTAAAATAAGTACCTAAGCAAATTCATTTGCGTACGTTTATCTGACCTGTCATAGTACGACTTACATGCCAAATTGGGTGAGAATTGCTTTGATAGTTTTTGTGATATAATGTAAAATCATTAATTTTTTCATCGTATGCTATCTTCCAAAATTATCGTCAAACAACTATGTCCACTTCAAAATTGAGTGCTTACATAATGCTCTGCCAGCATACAAAATTTGTTTAAAATAGGTATTATGGTTCCTGAGATATGACATATAGACCCAAATAATAAAATTACCGCCATTTTGAAAGTGAGTGCCTGACGTCAAAAACAATAAAAGTCAGAATTCCTTAATAAGTGTCTACTATGTATAAATCAATTTTGGTAAAATTCGGTCAAAGCGTTCAAAAATTGGAAAGGGGGACACATGCATAGACACACACGCGCACACACACAGATATATATATATATATATATATATATATATATATATATATATATATTTACACACACACGCAGGAAAAGGAAAGTCATCTCGTAAGCTTTTATTCCCTTCCGAAAGTAAGCTAAAAATAGTTACACTTGCAGGTGTGATGCATCACTCTCGAGTCCAGTGGCACTTATTTTATTTTATGTAAACTAAATTAGTTGAGTTTGTAAGCCGTTATAGGCAGGTTAACTTCTTTTGCAGCGCCCTTAGTTCAATTAATAATTGTTTACTTTATGTTTTATAGTTCATACTTTTTTATTCTATGAACTAACCTCGATGTATGAGTTGCCAGGGAGTTGTTGATTGGGAATGTTACAGCAATATCTTATCATAAAATTAAAATTTTTTATTTTTATTTCAATGTTATAGCTGATTGTAGACCGTTGGAATGTGTAATATGATTTATTTTTTACAAATACTGGTTTCAACCGACATTCCTACCACTCAGTTGGTAAGTCTATTTATTATACTGATCAAAACAAGAGTTCTTTCGTGGTCTGAGTCTTTTTTTATCCCAATGGCACTGAATGTTAGTGCTCAAGAGTGATTCTCCCCGATGACTAATCATTATTTAATTGCTTATCTGTGCAATCTTAAGAGCTACGTATTAAATATTATATATATGAATACATAAGGTTGATTATTTAAACCGTACATACGGATCTATAAATTCTGGTTACCGTAAAGCTGGCGCACAACGTGGGGCACGAGAATGTAAAAAAAAAAAAAAAAAAAAAAAAAAAAACCCGACTGAATTGTAAAATTTCAGTCGCGAAGGAATTCCAATATCGCTTGCTTGCCATCGATATAATTATGTCTGGCAACCAAGAGATACAGCATTCATTAAATTTTGAAGGTACAAGTGAATTAGCCGGTAAAGTTAATAACTCCGAGCTTGAAATCAGAGGTAGAAATTAACTGGTGACAGGAATATTTTCCATAAGACAGGGCGATGTTGTGAATGCTGAAGCGGTCAGAGAAGCATCTATTGTTCAGGGTCATATACCGCCACCGCCATTTAGTGCAACACACAGCACCGGTTATGCTAACCCGATACAGGCAGTTTTGGACATGCTACAGTGCATGGAGTCCAGGTTTGAGACCTGATAAACGTCACTGCAGTGCAGGCTTGAGACAGTACAAGCAGAACTACAGTCCAGGTTTGAGACCGGACAAGCAGAACTACAGTCCAGGTTTGGGACCAGAGAAGCAAAACTACAGTCCATCTTTGAGATCGGACAAGCAGTACTAAAATCCAGGTTGGAGACTGGACTAAAAGATTTTAAATCAGAGTTGCAGTCACAACTGTCAGTTTTTAAAACAAATGTCATGTCTGAAGTGTTAGAGGAAGTTAATCCTGTGATTAGTAATATTTCAGATCGGATTCTCGCTGCTACTGACGACTGTGTTGCGCGCAGTCCGGATGCATGTCTCGAAATTATTGCTCTTAAATATATTGTCGCGCATTTCATGTCGGAAGTTAATGAGTTAAAAGAAACAGTCACACAAATACACTCAATAAGCCAAAGATGTGATGAATTAGAGAATGTAGGTTCTTCACTCGGGTTAGAACCTCCTATCGTTGGTAATGTTGTACCTGAGGATAGAAGTAAAATACAAACACCTCCAACTTCGCAATGTTGCTTGCTCTCCAGTCATCCTCGAACTCTTATGGAGATGTCACCTGAATAACATGGTCACAATTTGGAAAATCCTATTTCGTTCCTACGAAGGCTAGATAGTTACTTCACATTGTGGAAGGTCAGCAGTGGTGAAAAACTGTAATATTTGGATTTAATACTTAAAGATAGTGAGAAGAATTGCTAGGAAATGGAAAAGGATACATCAACATACGAACAGTTGAAACAGACCTTTGAGAGACGTTTTTTGGAATTATGAGGTTCAAGGTCTCCTAAGAGCTCAGCTTCATACTGATAAATTTTACCCAGGTGAAGGTAACTTCTTAGAAGCTCATTTGGCTCAAATTTACTAGCGCACACGTAATTTAGACCCGCCCAAGGTAGACGAGGAGTTCCAAATTATGATGCTGTTGCAATTGCCTATGAGATATCAATTCAATTGGGTAGGTAGGACATTTACCTCACTTTCTCAGTTCAGGAAAGAGTTATTGCAATATGCTAAATTAGAGGAAATACAAAGGAGTGGCCATAGTGATTTACAATAAGACCATTTAGCCCCTTCTGCTCAAAAGCGTAATTATAGTGTATCTGCCTACCGCCGCAATAAGTAATCGGTGAATGATGAGGAAAAGTCTCGTTCTCCTAGAGGCAGTAATCCAGAACTATTATCTAATGAAGGCTCGGACGGCGACAAACAATACCATAGGTGTAGGTGGTGGAGACATTAAAGGAACAAACATCAGGGTAAGGATTCGCAGGAAAATTCCTCTGCAGGATACAGAACTGCCTCGCGGTCCCCACCCAGGAGTAGAAACGGTCACCAAACAGATGTTGATCGCACATCTCCACGAAATAAAGATTCAAGTAGGAAATGGGGACATGGTCGCAGTAAGCAGGGTGATATAATTTCTGATAACTCCCATTTCGTTGTTAAACCAGTTACAAACGATAAAGAAGCTGGAGAGGCCGAGTTCAATCCATCAGCACCTCCATTTAGCCCTCGCCAGAAACACTATATTAGCTCACGAGCAAATTATGACCATATTCGGTACAACTCTAATCTGAAAACAAACTAGTAAGAGTCGAGAAAGTTTGCACTCATTCTTCGACTCGTGATGATTGGTTTGGAGTGCAGGAATGCGAGATTGCCCAACCTAGTCGACATGTTTGTACTATTAATCTATACGGAGACGAACATGAAATTTTGTTGGGAGAATTTTAGGAAGTTGAGGTCCCATCTCGAGACTCTTTGTGTCCAAAAGTAGAAGTGTTGGTGAGCGATTGCTCCTGTTTAACAATGTTCGACAGTGGTGTGTAAATGAGCTGTTACTCTGAGAAATTCATTAATGCCATTGAAAAGTCAGGCGTTCGGATGACAATGATTCCCGTGCCTAGACCAACAATTGTCGCAGTAACCTCACGAGCCGATTCAACCATTAACCTCCAAGCTCTACTGGACATAGGAAGGCTCGGTGACGAAATAAGCGTTTTTTGTTTCGTAGCAATGGACCTGGTTACTCCTTCAATACTTGATGTCGATTTTCTTAGCAGATGTTCTATCATTATTGATTTTAGTTGTACCATTGTTCTGGCCTGAGAGAATGCCACCATTCCTGAGCTCAAGCCAACAAAATGGAATTGCAGAAATGTCATTGTTGTTACACTCCGAATATCAGCCATAGAATATGTTTATTCACTGGTCTCTGCTGCCCAGCACAATACTTCGGACATTTTGCAGATGCATTTTCAGAATTTAGTATTGCCAGCGGAAATAATTTCAGGTGTGCAAAGAGAATCCTTAGCAAATCTGCTATTGCAACATCATTCTGTATTTAGCAACAAACCAGGAAGAAGCAATAAGTACGAAGTAAGAATTACACTGACAACAGTCCTAACAGACAAAGGGACTCAGTTTACTTATGAAGTTTGGTCGACTGGGCTTGCTCATCACACGGCTGATGATGTGAAGTCCGGCTGTGAAGCTGCATCATCTCCACATTTTATGGCATACCTACTGAAGAAGTGTGAAGATCGACACTTGAGGATCCAGTGGACAAGGTTGCATGTTGCTGTTCCATGATGTCCGGCTCCAGTTCGGTCTAGATGTCTGGGGCGTTGCCTGCCATAAAAATTGCTGGGATACTGTTGGTGCATGAGCTGAGCAGCAAAGTGATGCTGCTAATGATAACCTTTTAATTCTCAGGGAGTATAAAAAAGTATTAGTTGATAGTTGTAGTTTGTAGTTTTTAGATAATTCCTTGTATTTCTTTATTAGAAATGACTATGGTATACCTACTGTCTTTGTAACTAGTTGATCAGTAAATGTTTACAGTTGAATGTAAATTACTTTGGTTTTGAGTATAGTGTTTGAAGCATTTAGTAGTTTTTTTCATGAAATTGCACTGGTAATTGCACTATGTGATTATTACTAGCTACTCAATAATAATTAATGATTTTTATTTGTTATATTACTAGTGTATCGGTTTATTTTTCTCCTCTCAACCGTCACAGTTTAGTCCATCCATCCCTGTTTTTCCAACTTCCATTTTTCCTTGGGGTCTTCGATGGCATAGGAGGGAGAGTGCATGGAGCAAAGGTGGAAGAGACTGATCTCCCCTCCTTCATTGTTTACAAATATTTTTATTTTATTTCTTGTTTGCCTTGCTGTGTGTTGTTACTGTGGTCTGCCATTTGTATTTAAGTGTTACCCTGTTGTTGTTTTGTGTGCTTATTGTTCCTACCGTATTGTCAACTTTAAGCTGCTCAGTTCGAGAGTGGGATGCTGTTAGATGCTGTCGGGAAGTCTGCATTCCTTTGCCTCCCGTGTGGGAGAGGCTGCTGTGATGCATCACTCTCGAGTCCAGGGGTGCTTATTGTATTTTATGTTAACTAAATTAGTTGTGTTTGTAAGCCGTTATAGGCAGGTTAACTTCAATTGCAGCGCCACTTAGTACGATCAATAATTATTTATGTTTTATAGTTTATACATTTTTACTCTATGAACTAACCTCGATATATGAGTTGCCAGGGAGTCGTTGATTGGGAATATTACAGCAGTGCCTTTACATAAAATTAAAATTATTTTTTTAATTTTAAACTGAGAGCTGATTTTAGACAGTTGGAATGTGTAATATGATTTATATTTTACAAATACTGGCTTCAGCCGACATTCCTACCACTCAGTTGGTAAGTCTATTTACTATACTGATCAAAACAAGAGTTCTTTCGTGGTCTGAGTCATTTTTTTACCACAGTGGCAAATGTACACATTCATTCACACACACACACACATACGTACAGGCCCATGCACATGATATTAAGGAGAGATGGTGGTGTGGTAGGGACAATGCAGTGTTAACTTCGCTATCAGTATCAGTTTCATATTGAACACGAATTTCTGCTACAGACAATTTATAAACCCAAAACCATTGTCATTAAAAAAATTGCTCACTGCACACTTTTTTTTTCTTTCATTGAGTTTCTACATCTCCCTCTTTATTATCTCCACTCCTTAAAAATTGATATTTCTAATATTTTTCCAGAAATGTAAAAGGTAGTTGAAACTTCCTATTGATAAATCTATTGACAAGTAAGCAAATATAATCTGATAACTGAATCCCAGTTAGGATTTAGGAAACATCATCGTGCAACTACGACACTTCTGTTAGCCGTAGACGGACATCAGAGATAATCTGCGTAGCATATTTGTATTCGAGTCGGAGAAAATCTCTTAAAATTACCAACTTTATAGATAATACTGTACGAAAACTTGAGAAGTGAAAAAATGTTTTGCACGGGATAGTATTTAAGTTGAGTGGTCACTTCGATTTGACTACATACAGTTATGCATGTGCCCCAGGTCGCACTCTTCGCGCTTTTAAATTTATTTCAGTTTTGATGATAATTAATAAGGCACATTAATACGGGTTTTTTTTTTGTTTTGAGACGCTAAACACATTTGTGCTGTAGCAGAAGAAACACTTGATTGTAGCTAAATAACAGTTAACTGAGCATTGGTGAATATTACAGTTTATAAAGAAATAACTGCCCCAAAATGCATATATGCTCGTATAAACACCTCCTGTCATGAATACTGAAATACTGACTGTGAGACAGTAAATTATGGGAGATCTTAACGCCCACATAAAAATGCACTGTTCAAACTGGTGGCAACTCAGACCGGTTTCGTTTCGTTTTATATACATAAAAACTTACATCACAGTTTAGTGTCTCGGTGTCACATAGGCTACGTCATACTAGAGTACTGTTCAGTGGTATAGGCCATTCACAGTAAATTGAGCACTTTTTAAAGCCCACACGTTTATAATAATATTCGATAAATATGTTTTATTACAGTCTTAGGCGTTAACTTCCGATTGCAGTGAAATACAACACACTGTGTTTAATGCTTACGTGACAATATTTATTTCAAAAGGTGGCTACAGGATTAAAAATGGCTGAAAAGAAAAAGTAACTAAGGTCTCAAAAGGGCTCACTTTACCGTGAACAGCCTATGTGTGAAAGGCAGTGTTGATTTTTACATGTGATTGATGGGGATACAGTGATCCAAAAGAAGAAAATATGGGTTTAGAAATTACCTGCAAACCAACCAAGTTAGTTTATATAAATCCTCAAGAGAAATCAAATTATTTCTTGTCCTTTTACTGTGAAATAAAACTATTTCTTTCAAAAATGTACAAATAAGTTTTACATTTTTTTGCATACGTTGTGTCCTACAACACATATCCAACATTTCTAACATGTAAAGAAACTGTATAGAAGCTGTATTCGAGCCAGACATCTCAAGTTACGATAGCACTATGCGAAAATCTTTACATTGATTTGTTGTATTTTAATAATTGCAAGTATAGACACATTTTTACAAAGAACAGGTGCATTAAAATGCTATTTATTTCGATTTTGGATTAGTTATTAACTGTCTCTGTAATATGTTATTTCATATGAAGGTACAATAGGTGCATAGAATTACATTTGTAAACTTAAAAAAATATAGATGCTATTTAATTAGAATGAAACTGATGGTGTTAAGGTGAAAAGATGTAACCCTCCAAATTCCCGAAAAAGAGATATTGTGCTCATTGAAATCGTTGCATTCAATTTCATGCTGTAACCCTAAAACCATTTGCATGGTAATAGACAGTATTGTTGCGTGAAGTAAACCTCAAAACAATCATATTTTTGTGAGCTAAACAGTTGTCTGCCACAAGAATGTGGGTTTCACCTTTTTACTGTAGTAAGATCTTTTACACGAATATTTGCACTGAAGGTTAAAATCATGATCATAGTGGGTTAAATCGATTTGCTTCTTAGACTTTTACTACACTAGTGCTCAGAGTGATCAGTTTTGTTAATGCTATGAACCGTGGTTATGGTGCAACTGGTTAGATGTAATACAAATTCACATCATGTCAGAAAGAGCATTAATGTATCTGCAGATCATCTGAATACGGATTTGTCTGTCAAGCAGTAGGTAAAAGCGAAGAAGAGTGATAATACAGAAGAATGTCTCGTGTAATCTCAAAATGAAAAATGTATGGGTGTGAGCATAAGGTATTGTGAACTTCCTGAGCAATCACCAACTGAAGAAATGGAATGTATTATTGCTATAGCCAGCGCCAGTACAAACCCACAGATAGGCACATAGACATATGTAGCTAGAGATAATACAAGTGTTGGTAACTAAGTGTACAGCTAGTGGCGAAGTAATAGTGACATTGCAATTAGAGAATATTGTCGTGGAAGATATATACTCTGCAATTGATCCCAACTTCAGTAATCGCAGAGAAAACGAATATGTCCATACAGCTGATGGTAAAGATGTCATAGTGACAACTGAATCAGTGTCATTTGAAGTTAATTAATTATTAAATGGTACTAATTAAGAGCAACAGACCATTGTGGGTATTGCAGAAGACATTACTGTAAATACAAATTATTATACAAATGTGCAAAAAAGTGTCACTATTGAAATGGATAAAGAAATTATGCAAGATGTGGCCAAAGTAAGTGAAGAAACTGTGGTAAAACTCTTAGAAGAAATTGTTGGTGATAGAGGGAAAAGGAAATGCAAAATGCCTCCAAGTCACTTATGCAAAAACTAAAAAAAAGTAGGGGCGAATCGTACATAAGTAAAACGAAAAAACAAATACCTCCAAAAATGTCAAACCTGACCCGTGTGCACATGGTAAATGTCAAAATTAATGTTCTGCACATTTTAGAAGTGAAAAGCAGCATCTCTTCGACATGTATAGAGCACTAGATAATGGAGGTAAAAAGTTGTTATTGCTATCCTGCATAAAATAAGAAGATGAAAGAAACGAGTGTGTACAAAGCAACAACACACTAGATGTAGGAGAACTTTGACATATTACTTGCGCAAAGAAGAAACCAAAATTTAAGTCCATCAACAGTTTATATTGAAAACACTTGACATCAGTCAGTGAATGCTTCATTACACATTTGGCAACAAAAGCGAACTACATTTCCCAAAGCCAGACATGAGGGTCAGAAAATCCCCTCCAAATAAGACACTGCAATGGAGAAAAGAAGAAGTATTAAATTTATTAAATCTCGTCCAGCAGTCCCATCCCACTATTGTCATCAGGGTACCAACATACTGTATCTTCCTGTGTAATTCAAGAACAACAGTAATGTTTACCGATTATACCGTGAGTATGCCAAAGAAAACATCGTTGTCCCTGTTAAAGAATAAGTGTTCACGAATATTTGGCGCACAGATTACAACATAGGCAACAATTGTCCGAAAAATGATAAATGTGTAATATGAGAGAAACATAGTCATCTGGGCAAAGATATCAGTGACTCAGTTTTTGCTAAACATTTGAGCGATAAGGAATTTGCAAAGAAAGCATTTGAATGCGATCAAACACGTGCCAGAGAAGAGCAAACGAAATATGTTCTGTAGTTTTTGAGTACTTGTGTCCTGTTGATGCCAGAGGACATGTTAAAGAAGTAACCATATATTGCGATAGCTGCCCTAGAAAATACAAGAATAGGCAGATGTGGCCGATGCTGTTCTGTTTTTTGAACAATTAAAGAAATATTGCGTTACTGAGCATTGTCTACCTTATTTCAGCACACACGTACATGCCTGTTGACTCTATGCATGCATGCATGGATTCTTTCACAAAGAAGAAAATAATCTGGGCTCCATTAGCATGGCCTACAATAAAACGTAATTGCAGGATTAGGCCGGGACCCTACAATGTGATTGTACTTACAGCACATTCAGAAACTGGGGAGAGCTTCAGGGAACCATTTTACTAGATTCCAAAACCAGAAGCAATGAGGGAAGCAGAATATTGGTTCGAGAAGTAGCAAAGGTTAGTTTGTATAAAGGCAACAAAATTGTCGATGTTTTTACTTCCTTTGATGAACAGGCCTGACCAGGCCCTTCAGTGCATTTTAAAATGTATCTCAAGACAATGCGAAAAAAAAAAAATCCCGATGCCCAGAAACTCTACTCAGCTCGACTGCAAATATCCATGGCTAAAAATAAGGTTCTAAATAATCTGTGTTCTAGGGGTGTAATACCAATTAACTACCATCAAAGAAAAATGACAATCATACTTCATTATGTTGGTTACTAAACTTTAAGAACCCCAAAGGTCTAATAGCATGGAGGATACAGCATCTTTAAGAATATAACTTTGAAATACAGCACAGATCTCGACGCTCTCACAGTAATGCAGATGTACTTTCGAGAAGTCCATGTTAGCCACTCTGTCTTCATTGTGAATGCCAGGAAGACATAGTGGCGAATCACTGAAGGTACAGAGGACAACAATTTAAGATTCTTGGTCTTGTGATGGGACACCTACATGGAGTGATGAGAGTATTGGGAAGATCAGCTGAATGATCCCACTTTGCAGTCATTGCTAAAGTGAAAGTAGCTGACTGTCGGCCAAAATGGGAAGAGATGTCTAGCCTGAGCGCAGCACTTAAAGTATACTGGACACAGTGGAATTCCCCTGTACAAAAAAAAATTCAGTAATTTACAGAAACTGGGAAAGAAATTATGGAAAATACGCACACATAAAGTTGGTCCTTCCAGGATGCAAGATTCCCGAAGTCTTAAATAAATTATTTAATGTGACAGCTGGTGGGCACTTTGGTGTTAATAAGACCCTCGACAGAGTTAGACTGAGATTATACTGGTTTCATTGTCGGGAGGATGTTGAGAAGTGGTGCCGAATGTGCGACACCTGCAGTACAAAGAAGGGTCCAAGGACCAGGGGACAAGGTCACCTCCAAAAATACAATGTTGGAGCCCTGTTCGAAAGGATGGCAATAGACATTCTGGGTCCCTTGCCTGTCTCAGAAAGAGGTGATCATTATATACTGGTGTCCCAAGATTATTTTACTTAGTGGCCTGAGATCATTACCCTCCCGAACCAGGAAGCACGTACTGTGGCTGAGGCACTCATAGAAAAAAATCTTCTCGAGGTTTGGGGTGCCACTAGAACGAGTTTTTTTAAGCAACAAAACATTGCCTCTCAAAATGAAGTTTTAATTTAAATGACGAGCCAGTTGTTTCTTGTTGCTCTTAATATCGTTACTGCCCCCTGCCTTTTCCGAAATATAGACCGTTTTCTTCAAATGAGTTCAGAACATCGCTGCAATAAATTCAATTTATGTCAACAAACGTTTAATAACGTTACTCGCCGAGGTTATTATGCTCTATTCACAATTATTTCCAACTTTTCTGAAGCCTTGCTGAAGTTCTACTTTCAGGATATTTCGCCGCTTCGTGCAAACTAAGCTTAGCACATTACATCAGAGAGCCTGGGCACCGCATTGTTATAGGCTGTTCACGGTAAAATGAGCACTTTTGAATGTCCTGCTTAAGATCTGCTTGTCTGCACGTTGTGTTTTCTTCCGCCTCATGTAAAATTAACATTGTCATGGGCCTCGCCACTTTATTCGTGAGTCGGTCAAGTGAAACTGTGAAATTATAACGAAAGTAAATATTTTGCATATGTGCACTGTTTACACTTCGGAGCATTTAAAAGAATAGATAGTGAAATAAATAATTTAAGTTATAAAATATGTTTATTTGGCAAGTTATATTCGACGTTAAGATATAAAATATCTTTTCAGTTATTGTTACCAACTTTACTGGGCGCATACCACTCTTTTCGCTAGGGAAAATGTATGTAGGCAGGGGCAGTGACTTTTTCTAAGGTTGATTTCAAAAGTACTCACTTTATCGTGAACAGTCTTTACGCGCTCAACGTAATACATTTTTGCACAAGAACTATTTCTTAATAGGCATTACCAACACACCTGTTTTCTCCCTATCATTGTTCATAATAATTAAAATTGAAATTGTAGATAAAATATAAGTGAAAGTTCAATTTAACGAATAATAAGGCATTGTAATGTTCACACAAGTATAAATACTTGTGATATACAGTACATTACATTTAGGAAACAACCAAACACGTAAAACATGGGGTGACTTATCACAGCCTAAAAGAAAAGCGCGAAGAAACCGCGGACAGACTATATAAGATTTACTCTCTGTAAAGGTACCACGGTGGCTGAAGTAGTAGGAGCATGCCGGTTCTGGGTCACTTATGCAAAAAGAGCCCATGTACCACATTTGCAAATTTGCAAATATTTGCAAATTTTGCAAATATTTGCAAATTTTGCAAATAATAGGAAAAATCGGATTAAATTGGATTTTCAACTTAGCAAATCGGTTTTAGAAAATTTTTAATGTTTTTTATTTAATTTTTATATATTTTTTTATATTTTTGGGAATGACATGTATGTGTAATGGTGTTCTATTTATGGAGAGCTGCATCGATGTTCACTCTTGGGCGTCTGGCAGTCAATGAGTTGTGAAGTGTGGTGGCCTTGGTGTGTGTATATATATGTATGTATATATATATATATAGTGTTAGGTGAAAGGGTAGGATAAGTTTTATTTTTGGGGAGGAGTGCTATAATACTTAATTGGAGAAAGCAAAGGCTTCCCTCCACTCTGGTTGGAACTTGGAACAGAGTGTCTTAAACTTTATCACCTGGCCAAGACAAGGGATGCTTGACATGGAAGTCTCTGAATAGGTTGAGATCAGTAGTGGGCATATCTAAGTGTAATCCGGCAAGATGGGGCTACGCTAAGAACGGCAACATCAAGTGTGACTGTGTAGAAGATCAGACAATTCAACACATACTCCAGTGTCGACTGTGTCCAGTCGCCTGCACGGAAGATGCCCTATATCAGGCCTCGGAAAATGCATTGGAAGTGGCCTAGTTTTGGTCCAATGTGATTTGACTTTTGTTACTGTGTAAATATGTGTGTTTCTGAAACGAGAATAATAATAATTGGTGCACAGTGTGTAGTAATTAAGGTTCGTTGCAGGTCCCTCGGGTACTCTTACATGTCTCTCTGTCTCGAATATTTTGAGAAAAGCCTGTGTTTTTTTGCGTACTCAGAAATAGTATTTCTGATGTGAGCAACGTCGTGGAAGCAATCGAAAGGGATCGCCATAAATGTGTAATATTTTTTGTAGACCAGCCCCGTCGTGGGCAAATTTGATATTTTCGTATAAAAACAAGAAACGTATTTAAAACCCTCTGCGCAGCAGTCCAAGTGTCGGACAGACGGGATTCGTAAATCTTGGTACATGTCAGTGAGGGACATGCCCTGTTTGTCTCACTTTATAAAAAATATAGTCAATTCGCGGTTTCTTCTCCCATTTTGAATCAAACCTTTGAAAATTGACACCATGTATGACGTGTTTAGTTATATCCTAAATATGTCATATATCATAAGAATTTTATACTTCTGTTAACATAAAAGTATCTTATTTTTGTTAAGGTGTAGTTTTACATATATTTAATTTATTAATTACAATATTTCATTCATAATAGATATAAAAAATTGAGAAAACATCTTTGTTGGTAACGCCCAGTAAGAAATAATTCTCATGTAAAATATTATTAAACACTGTTCACGATAAAGTGAGGAGTTTTGAGATCAACCTTATAAGAAAGCCCCTTCTCTACCTGTATATATTTTAACGGGCGCACTGAGTTACATGTGCGCGGTAAAGTTGATAACGATAGATGGAAAGTAGTTCACACATTAACGTCGAATGAAAAGTGTTAGATAACCATTTCTGATAGTTTTAATTATTTATTTCACTTTCTGTCTTTTTAATGCTCCAGAGTATGAAAATGTTACAGATTTATAAAATGTTTACTTTTCTAATAATTTCACCGTTTTTCTTTACCGACGCATGGATAAAGTGATGAGGCTTATCTTACATAAAGCCGAAGAATACACAACGTCCATACAAGTAGATCTTAAGCAGGGCTTTCAAAAGTGCTCATTTTACCGTGAACAACTTATACAACTGAGTGAGCACAAATTCGGTGTGTTGTCCACCTGGTGTAAATTTCTAGACTTAGTTATGTTTAGTTTTCAAGAGGCGGAGGAATATCCTGGAAGTAGAACTTTAGCAGGGCTTCGGGAAAGTGTGAAGAATCCGTGAATGGATTACAGTAAACATTAAACGAGATCTGACCGCTTTTCGTGATATTTTCAATTCGTTCTTTGTATATAAAAAAAAATTTTTTTTGGAAGAGACTGGAAGGGAAGCCTGCCCAAAAGTCCAACGTGTACCGAGCCTTGAAATGAAATTACTGTTACCGACGCTGTCCGTTTCTAATGACTTCGCTGTCGACGATGCGATAAACCCTGCATAAATATAAGTGAACAAATAAAAAGTGGCACGTGGCGTCGCTTATTACCGTGGACCATATGGAACCAGCAGTATAATTCTCGTTTAAAAAATACATAACAATTTTAGTGGAGCACCGAAACGTTTTATGTCCACGACTTTGATTTTATTATTCGACAACTAAATTAGTAGTTTTATTTCATGCCTCAGGAACGTGTTATTGCCTCTATTAGAAGTATCTCAAGACAAAAAAAAAAAACAATGTTACCAACTTATAAACATTCTGCTCTCAATAACTGTAAAATATTTCTTATTAAAAAAATATTTTCATGAAAATTATAAGTGATTTTGAATGTCGATATTTCGTTGATTTTGCAATGCAGCTTTGATGATTACGTCAGCAGAGGACTGCATAAAACAATTATATAGAAAATTGTTTTGGAAAATAAGGCAAAGAAAACCATGTTACCAAATAATTAGCATTCTGCTCTCAATAATAGTAAAATATTTATAATTTAAAAATATATTTCCATGGAAACAAGTGATTTTGTACGTCAACATTCTGTAAAATTTGCAAAGAAACTATGCTAACGAAAGAATAATATATCATGTTAGCTGCATGGAGGTAATACATGATGGAGTGGCGACATCATATCTTATCCACGTTTTATCAAGTGAACCCGATGCCTTGTCTGACTTCTTTCAACTGCACATGCACAGACCGATTGTTTACATCAGCCGCCATATTATGAGTGGCAAAAGTTACATAGTAAGCAATGTAAAACATGCACCTTTTTGCCACTACTAGCCCTGTCCTTATCTTCCATTTTCGGCTTCACTTTCGTGTCTCGGCCTCCACTCCATAGACTAATACGTCCATGGTCAGCTGAGTACAACATTAAACACTCAAAATCCGAATCAGTGATATCGATCATTGAAATGACGTTCACTGAATGCCGGTTGATCATCTACTGCTGACAGGCGAATCAAATAATTTAACTGAGGACAAGTGATTTATAGAAGTGGCATTCAGTGAAAAATCACAAATAAATCAATGAAATTCAACTACTATATAATTAGTTGTCTAGCACTGATTATCAGTCGCTCAATTCTCGCTGTTTTCAGTTATTTGGCTCAATTCCCACTGATTCAAGTTTAGTGTGAACAATTATGTATAGGCTGTTTACGGTAAAGTGAGCACTTTTGAGACCTAAGTAACTTTTTTATTTCAGCAATTTTTTTATCCCTTAACCACCTTTTTAAATAAATTCTACCATGTAAGTAATAAACTCAGTGTGTAGATTCCACCACACTCGGAAGTTAACGTCTGAGGTTAAAAAATATATATATTTATTGACTATTATTCCAAACGAGGGGGCTTTCAAAAGTGCTCGCTGTGCCGTGAATAGCATAAACAAATTTGTGCTAAGGTCAGGGGGGGGGGGTAATAAGGCTCACTTTCAAAGCAAACAACTCCTGTACTTCAGATAATGGAGGTATCAAAAATCGTTCTAATAAAATATGATATTTGTTAGATGCTTTAACTATTTAAGGTGATGAATAACTTCAGTAAGAGATAGACTTGATGTAAAAGTTAATTAAACAGAACCTTGCAATTGGGGCTTATTTTATGCACCGACATGTAATAAGGCCTATGTTATGAAGGGTATATAAAATCAGCCTGAGTAGAAAACAATTTCCATACAATGAACAGAATATATATTTCCTCGCACTTTGGGACTATAAAAATATTTATTGTAAAATAGAAAAAGTATGTCTTATAAAAACACTGAAATACGGTATAAAGTTATTGCTAGCAGTACTAAATTTAACTTCAAGAAATACTTGCGCCAATTTGTTTTAAAATAAGCAAGGGTAACAAATAGTTGAGCGAATATGTAGCAAAATTAATAAAATTTTGTTATAACAATTTAAAAAAAGTTTAACGGGTGTACATGATGTCACGATATTTCCAAATGAAATATCTTTTTTTGAATTAACATAAACCAATTTGAGTCAAAAAAATCTAGCAACAGTCACAGCAAATGTAATCATCCTTGTCGTGTTTTGTAAGTCCAACACATTATTTCATGTACCCAAACATAACACTTTTTGCAAGCCCGCATGTCAGCCTCATAGTCTTCTCTGCAAGCAGCACAATACCAACGTTGTGTTGTGGTAACTGATGTTGAAGTTTGTAAAGTTGCATTAACAGTTTGTGAGGGTGCGGTAGTTGCTGTTGATGCAGCAGTAGATTTTTCTGGAGCTAACATGGATGTTGATGGTTAATCTATTGCTGCGATAACATCCGCCAACTGATTTGTGCATTCATCATTGTCGTGGATTTCTGCAAACAGTTTTCTTGTCAGCTTCTGTGCTTTGTAGTTCACTGCCTTTTTGCGAGGAATTCCAGGTGAACTCCAGGTGTTTTCTTTGCTTTCTTGTGTGGTGTTGGCAAAATTTCTTGAAAGGGTGACTTTGCCTTCTCATTCCTGCATTTAGGATCTAGTGCTGCCAAACTTTCAGAAAGAGGTATTTCATCATTTGATTCCTCTTCTTCATGGTATATGACAGTATTGGGGGCGAAGGCTACTTCACGAATCACTTTGGGCTCGAATCGATGAATTCCTGTCGCACGAAAACCATTTGTTATGTTGCTCAGTCTCATAGATTTGCTCCAAACAGGAGTGAATACTCCAGATAAAGTGTCCTTTGTCAATTTCCTGTCAGGGTCTTCAGGATCTCGGTCCCGCCAGCGTAGAAGTTCAGCATCCCAATGATGTTCGAAAGATACGAACACCGATTTGTCAAGTGGCTGTAATTCATGCGTGGTATTACTTGGTAAACAGAAAAGACTTATGGAAATTTTTCTGCTTTATCTACAATTGATATGTCCAGATGAGATGTTGCTCCATCCATTATAAGTAAAGTTTAACCTGTATGTTTAGATTTTGCAAAATGTCCCAGCCATTGTATAAAACTTCACTAGTCATTAATCCCTTAGGTCTCATTATTACTCATGATCCTGGAGGAAGTCTGCATTTGAAATTCTTTCTGTACCTCTTTCCTTTAAACAATATCATGGGGGGGGGGGGGCGGATCACAGATCCCATGGCACTAACACATGCAACAGCTGTCACATTCAAGCATGTCCATGAGAGACAAGATGAACGCGTTTGGCTCCCTTAAGTGAGAGAACATTTTGTTGGTGATGCAATGTCAACGAACCCCTTTTTCGTCCATATTAAATATGTTCTGAGGGAGTCCTTTAAGGTCAAGTTGGGTGATGACAGCACCCAGTTTAATAAAATAATCATTAACAATTACAGGATTCAATTTCTGAGCTCTTGCAAGGTTCATTGGCTGGGCCATTCTGCTAGAAAGACGCAGGTGTCGTTTCATGAAGCCACGATTTTTCTACTTTGTTGAAGGGATGTTTGATGT
Source organism: Dryococelus australis (assembly GCA_029891345.1). Classification (NCBI taxonomy): domain Eukaryota; kingdom Metazoa; phylum Arthropoda; class Insecta; order Phasmatodea; family Phasmatidae; genus Dryococelus; species Dryococelus australis. Next base: position 258,037,776 of record CM056995.1, read on the forward strand.
TGTGTTTTTCCACGAATTTGAAAACACTCCTACGCATAAGTACTGGTGTTAGTGAAAGTCCTATATCAACAAAGCGAATAATCCTTTATTCTATATCCTTCTCTTGATATTCAGTAAGAATTTTATGACAACCCAATTTTCTTTCGGAACTCCCAGACTTTAAATGATTTCTTTAAGTTCTGCGAGGGATATCACAGTGATTTTCAACAAACATTTGCCAATTCCCTTTTCTCAACAACTCTAAAGCTTCCTCCATCATGTTTCGGGTCCAGTCGCCTCTAAGGCCTCTGCACTTCTTACCCATTGTGACACTCTGAAACATAAATATAATCGTTTTCTAAAATTAAACAATGGATTTAACCCCCTTGCTGCAATTATTCCCTTATAACTTTAAGTAACTTAGGTGTGTAATAGAATCACAACTAAAGAAACACTGCCACAAAAATGACAAAATAATAAATCATGCTCGCCTATATTAGTGTTAAAATATGCAATAGAACTGTATTTAGTTTTAACTTGACAGTCATTTTACGTATCAAGAATGAAACACCTTAAATGGCGCCGGATGCTCCACCTTATTGTGTGAAAATAATCATAATAAGTGGAGTATAAAGTGCATATTATGTAGTCCATTTTTATTTTAATTTTTAGAATTTTTGGGTGTGTGTATATCTCGATCTCTTTTCCTCTGCTTAGGTACGCCCCTAACATTGAGTACTGCCAACGCATAGAACAAAGTTACACCATAGTTAAACAATTATAACCCACGAAAAAAATAATAACTTGGTTACTGCAGGAAATAAGGCCCATTATTGGTTTAATGTGGGCCTTATTTCCTGCAATGTTGACATGTACGTTTGAGGTTATCGCGCCTCCAAAAAATATAACAATCGTGTCATTTAATTGCTAATTCGATACACAATACGATATAAATATTAACTAAATCATATTACATCATTTACACAGAAATAGCACAATATTACTCCGACAGATATTTATAAAAACAGGAATATATTTATCTTTCTCTACTTCTGCCGTGTCTGCTACACGCACAATGAAATTCACCGGCTTCTCTTGTCCACCGCTAGATGGTAGTCTAGATAGGTTACAGGATGGGTAGGATGGCCAAAGAAAAAACACACGGCAAATATGTATAGGCAGTTCACGATAAAATGAGCACTTTTTAAGGCCCTCCCAACCGGCATTAATCTCTAGTAAATATATCTTATTTCAGCATCATGCAATAAATTTTGATGGTGGCGAAATGTATACACTGTGTTTATTTGTCAAGTTGCAATGTTTATATTAAAAAGCAGCAGGAAGATGGAAATTGGATGAAAGGAAAGATTTAGAAGGTCCTTAAAAAGTGCTCACTTTACCGTGAACAGCCTATAAACAAGTATTATGGCCTTGTTACCCCCTCCCCTGACCATACGGAAAAAGTGGCCTGGTTTCCCATATCTTAATCAATTCCGCGCCGTGTATTTTAAGAGTGCTAATGGCGCCCTACACACAATAGCTTACGGGTGCGCTCAGACGGGAGTTTATTGAGACTGTTGCGAGTGGTGATCATCAACAAGGCAATCTCAACAAACAGGTGCAACTGGAGGTTATACAGGCCGCGCAGTAGACGAGCCGTGCGCCATAAAGACGTGCTGTATAAAACACAGTTACGACAAGATAATGGCAACAGGATGTGTTCCGAAGGCTGCGAGTGCATAAAAATGATGTTATCAGATGAACTTTTCCTCGGCGAACCCTGGCCGAAGTCGTTTCGCCACGCAGTCCGGGCGTCCGCAGGAAGCACACCCGTGAGGATGCGGCAGGTTTTTCGTTCGTGACGTCGTCCGCTCCGGTGCGAGATATCATTGCACCGGACCGGTTCGCTGTACATTTTTACACCGACACTTCCGCTGAACGTAAAACGGAACTATATGCTGTTCGCACGTTAATCAAGCGCTTTCCGGATCAACCTTCCAAAAATGTCACTGCATTTGAACAGGCACATTGACCGACATGCGTCCAGTAAGGCTTGTATAGGCTGTTCAACGTAAAATGAGCACTTTTAAAAGCCCTGCTTAAAAACTGCTTTTCTACACGCTGTGTATTTCTCCGCCGTATGTAAAATTAACATTGTCATGGGTCTCGTCACTTTATTCATGCGTCGGTCAAGGCGAAACAGTGGAATTATTAGAAACGTAAATGTGTTACAAATCTGTTAATATTTACACTTCGATGCGTTTAAAATCAAAAACAGGAAGCGGAAGAAATAATTTACGTTATCACAAATGGTTACACTAACACATTTTATTCGACGTTGAGATATGGAACTACTTTCCCTCTATCGTTACCAGCTTTACTGGGCGAATGTCACTCAGTGCGCCTGTAAAAATATATGCAGGCAGAGGCTGTGACTTTTTTCTAAGGTTCATTTCTCGAGTACTCACTTTATCATGAACAACATTTAACGACAAAGTGAAAATAGTGCCATATGTTTTAGAATTGAATTTAAAGTTCTAGGTAGGTACTTGTAAATTCTGAGATAATGTACTTTGGCTTCTGTTTCTTTTAATGCATGTAACTACATGAATCAACAATATGTTTAAAATATATAATTCTCTAATGCTTTAATAGTTTCGCTTGACCGACGCTTTAACAAAGTTATCAGACACATGGCAACGTTAATTTCACGTAAGGCGAATGAATACGTAATGTGCATACGAAAACTCGTATGGAGAGGGGAGAGCTTTGGGCGGCTCTTACATCGAGGTCTTGATAGCCGATGAGGGTGAAATGAGGTGAGTCTGTATAGCAGCGTCGGAATGTAAAGGCGGGGGAAACGAGAGATACCCCGAGACAAACCCGCCGACCAGCCCCATGATCCGACACGGTTCCACGCGTGCGGAAATACGGGAATCGAACCCGGTTCGCCTAAGTGGGAGGCGAGTAGTCAGATCACTATATGCTATTCACGATAAAGTGAACACTTTTAAAGGCCCTGCTAATTTTTTTCCTTTCAGCCAATTTTTATCATTTCGCCACTTTTTAACGTAAACGTTGCCGTGCGACTAATAAACACAGTGTATACATTGCACCACTCTCGAAATTTAACATCCGAGGCTGCAATAAAACGTATTTATTAGTGGTTAATGCCTGCTGAGAGGGCCTTAAGAAGTGCTCACTCGACCGTGGATAGCCTATAACACCGCAACGTCGCATACAAAATGATAAGCAGGTGTTTGCCAAGTGTCCAGTGCCCAGTGACACAGTATATTATACTTAAAATGCAGACTACCACAGAATGAAATGTGTTTGGCAGTTAGTTAATAATGAAATCTCCAAGATCGATTATAATCCAAAAACACTATTAGTAATTTCAACAGTGGTCGAAAATAAGGCCTATGAGTAGAAGCGTTATGCTTCTTCACGGTCTAGGGAATGGAGAAGCGGAGTTCGGAGTTGTTCATGCCATGTCACTCCGGTCGGCCAACGGTCATCTTGGAAGCCAGTAACTTTGGCCGTGAAAATTCAAAGGCAATCAAAAAATTATACAAAAAACTTCCAATAAATGTATTATTAAAAATTATTTTTAACTTCTGTACGATAGTAATGGTACATCAGAACACAACTTTTGTGGTAGAACACGAACCATAACTGTGGGGCACAAAACCCCTCCCTCCGGAAGTGTGGGGAGAGGGAGGTCGGCCACCATAAGTGACCCCTCTCTCCTCGGGTCATTATCTATCCCCTCTAGACCCGCACCTCTCTACGCCATTTTCGCGTAAAGCGTTTGACAAGGCGAATCTTCAGTATTGATTAATAGTAAGAGATACATATTACTATCATAGGATAAATGTTACATTAAAGTATGTTGGTAAATACTATAACTATTGCGGCCGCGGTGACGTAGTGGTCAGACCACTCGCCTTCCACCGAGCTGGGTCGGGTTTGATCCCCGGCGGGGTCGTTCCCGGGTTTTCGCACGTGGCAATCGTACAGGACGATGCCGCTGATCAGCTGGCTTTCTCAGGAATTTGCCGTCCCCCCTCCCCCCCCCCCCCCAATTGCATTCCTACTCCGCTCCATACCTCGCTTCAACACGATGTTAACAGCCGCCCAATTCTCTCCACTCTCTTCACTGTAACATATTGCCATAGACCATACAAAACATTTTTACCTCCGGAAAACATCGCTGATGTTCGTTATTTTCAAAGAATATACATTTCTTCGTTACCTCACCTTTTCGGCAAGTCTCGTGCGGTAAAAACTCGAGTGGGGAGTGAACCCAGGGCGAGGCAACGCTCACCGAGTGACGAGCTTTCCAGCTGAGATCCGTAGGTGCCTGTCAATCCCGGACATGACATGAAACGAGACCCTAAGATGGAGCGGCGCTGGAATGCAAGCGCGGGGAAAACGGGAGTACCCCGAGAAAACCCGATGGCCAGCGGCATCGTTCAGCACGGTTCCCACATGCGAAAATCCAGGAGCGAACCTGCCGCTGATCGAACTCCGATCGCCGAGGTGGGAGGCGAGCGCCCTAGCCACTGCGAACACAGCTGCCCCGTCTCGTGCGGTCATCGAGGCCTTTTTCTAACTGGCTGTACCAGTCATCTTCTCTGTTTATCGTTATCGGCGTACGTGTAAACCAGGCGATACTCGGAAGACTTCTCGTGGTAATTTTTGGAGAAACAGGCCTGCGGATTTATTAGGGTGCACGTCTTCGCCAGGGGCAACACAAACGACGTGCAGACTATACGAAGACCGAAATGAACTGTATTGGTCCAGGGAATCATCTTGTTTGGCTTTGCTTTCCTGGAAACTGAAGTTCGGTATAACATGTAAATAATTATACGTTTAATTCCATACATCAAGGTGCGCAAGTGGTAATATGACTGCTGTGAACTTAAGATATCGTGGAACCTGCGGCAATACAGTGCTTAATTTGACAGCTGGGGCAATTCCCATTTCCGATGGCAGGCCACTTCCGGCGTAAGGTTCAACTTCGCCTTTTTCATGGCGAATTCTTCGTTTTCATGTCATAATTTCAGTTTCACAGTTATTATTTAAAATTTCTGACTGTGCAGCGTTTACATTTTGCGAGATTTTTTTTTTTTGTACTTTATTTTATTACGTATTATTTGCTAGTTGTAAAACGCCTGGAACATATTGATATTTTGAAGTTTATGCAATGACATTTGTGGCAAACTATTGCACTGATAGTTCGGATTTCATATCAATACTGAAGAGTAAGGCGAATAGCTAAATTTCTATAGTGGCATTTTTTTTTTTTATTTACTTCACGTAATCTTAATAAGCAGGAAATGAAAGAATCCTCAATAGTGGGTGAAGGTAAGTATTGAGGCTCCCACCTGCTTAGCGCTAAAAAGCCCGGGAACGATAAGGGCGGCATTGCCATGCTCATCGAGTGCCACGTCGCCGCTAAGCGCAAGGCTCTAAACTGGCGTGCAGTGTTCTCGTCGCACTGTGTGTTCTTACGGGACTTTCAGTGGTGACCCTACTATTTTATTGGTTGGAAAATCAGTAGGAAGGTTCAATGCAGTGTCCCTGGACAATTTTGTATATATCTGAAGCGTTTATTTTGAAATACAGCTCTTCGAAGAAGCCTTTTTTTAGCCATTTCTGAGTACTCTGAAATGGTGTTTTTAAAGTGCGCGACGTCTCAAAACAAGCTCTCCGCCTCGCTTGATGTGTGTGTGTTCTTTTTCGTAAACCAGCTCACGTTGAACGCACGTTTAACAGTTTCGTAGCAAAGCGAGTATTTCAAACGCACTGCAACGCATTTGACAAGCCAGTTTGGAAGTTGTGATGTACGGCCCTACCTCTTCAAGGCGTACACGACGTCCATTGCAGTTGCAGTTTTCCTCTTGGCATGTTCGGTGTCGGTGACGGCATCTTGGATTACGTTATCCAAGAACACTTTTGAGCTCGCATCGTGTCTCTTCATAGACCAGCCCCACCCCACCGCACCTGTTGCGATGCCTTGGGTAGTGCTCGCAATACCTTCCCTGACATTTTCCGCACTTTTCCCGCGTCCGGTCAGTGTTAGTTTGCTTATGTTACGGCTGCTAGTCTGTTGCCGCAAATACTTCGGAAAGAAAGCTATTTTACACGTCGCTTCTTTTTTATCGCTAAATAACAAACACAGCTGACGGCTATGTTACCCAAAACTGCAATAACACGGAATACGATATTTTTATTTTTCGTTTTTCTGTAATCTGTCCCTTCGCAGTTTTCAAGAGGTTGATGTATTACAAGTACAAATGTTTTGCGACACATGTTTTCTCCTTTCTGCGCTGAAAATTGTAGAGGAACAGCGGTAGTGTGTACGTGCAATTAATTTTTGTCGCGCGTTTACGTGGCAGAAATCTTATCTTAACTTAAATGCCTAATTAAATACGGTATACCCGGTGGCTGAGCGATTAGTTTGACGGCCTCATATATGTCGATCTAAACTCGGTTTCCGGCGGAGTCACCGCGCGTTTAGCCTCTGGTAACGTGTCTAACATTGCCATTTGGCTGGGTGGTTAATCTTCCGTTTTCCACTTCTTTGCTCCCCGTAGATGCTCTGTTTTCAGCTGGGTTTACAGTAGAAAAATTAAGCATTAAATTATGCTTTACGAAGTGTACAGAAAAACGTAAAGTGTGTCATGTCTGTACTGGTTTCCAATGGAATTTAGGAGGTCGAGTACGATGTTAGAATTTCCTTAAACGTTAAAATAAATAGTTATATTTTAGGCCTACAATTAAGTAAAACTTGTGAGGGGACGACCAATCATAATAGAGCAGTTAGCGTGTGCACACGTTTGCGATTATAAATTTTGCTCACAAAAATTTGCGTATGTGATAGAAAACGTTGGTTTTGAAGTATGATCAGCTTTAATATGGTCGTGATATTCGAGGTTGAGTTAGGAACACAAGTAAACAGGACAGGATTGTCGCAAGTTTTCAACGGCTGGAATCGAGGACTATCAGGTGATTTGTGAATCGTAAATCCACAAGATGTAGTTCTGTTTGCGAGAACTGCAGTTACTGGATAATTCTCAACGCATGTTTTAATTGTGAACCTAGCTTTAGGGTCTTGCTCTTTAGTGACGACGGGTGAATAGAGCTACGTTTCGAAAGTCCGTCCGTCTTTCGGTAGGTGGTTCTCCGGTCAGAGTGCGTCCCTCACGAGACGTTGATTTATTTCAGTGTTGACAGGGCTTTATAAAGAATGCCGATCTTAAAATGACCTGTAAACTGCGTGTCAGTGGCGTGTGGTGTAGTGTTGGAAGGTAAGCTGGTGCTTGCTCAGTGCTGTACGCACTCGGCGCACATAGCAGGAACCAGCAACCAGGGTGGAGTCGGGAGAAACTGACTGTACTGCGGACACTCACGAGAGTGCGGTGAGGCACCCGTTACACGCCGCTGTGACGTCATATGAAGTACACGCTACAGTTAAGTGGCCGGTGTGTAAACTAGCAAACGATTAAGTATAGCGCAGAGCGAAACACAGCTTACCTTGCATACAGTTCATCACAAGCCGCTGCTGTGTGTTACAGCCAAGCCAAAGACAGGAAACAAGTGGCCAAGTTTCTTTTCGTCCCGCAATAATTGATGTCTTAGTAATCACACACATTTCTTTTAATTTCAAACGGACTTACAGTGAGTTGGCACGTTTGCTTCTAGTTCCCAGCTTTGTGCGCGCTCGTGTTTCCGGCCATTCCTCCCGGAAAATTCAGCTGCGGAGACGGCAGAAGTTGTCAAGGCGTCATCAGAAACCACCTGCCATGTCTACATAAAAGGTGGAGTAATTACAGGCTAGGGCTGAGATTAGGAGATAACGTGTTTCATATTAGCACTGGCGCATGTGCAGGATGTTCCACGAGCTCACTGCATTTCACGTATTCCCTAAGCAAAGTAATACTTTCTTGGTTGGTTCCTGTACCTCAATTTGATCAAACATATATAAGTTATTTAATTTATACCATCGCTTGTTTTTACACTTGGCTGACTTTATGCGACACCGCCTTGTTTTCCACTTAACCACATAAAACTTCAAGGACCATTCGGAAACAGTAGATGTATGCTAATAGGTGTAAACGTTTTACACGAATTATAAAAAAAACTTGTGAAATATTGAAATAACAAACGTAATAACTGTTGACTGATAGGACGCTGTAAGTTGGGCAGTAAATAACATGTAAATTTTACGTTAATTTAACTTGGCATCAGTAAGTAAAGAAAGATTATAAATAAATAAAATACAGAACAAACAATTTTGAAACTGACACACGTGATTAAAATAAAAAATACTGTACTCAATAAACGATTTCAAATAAATGTTGGGGACCCGTAATCGTCACATTTATATCAGTTAGTACACCCCAGCTTATGACAGAGAGTGTCAAGTTACTGAGTCTTTATTTGTGGAAAGCGCGTCTCACAGATTTGAAAGTAGTATTTTTTTTTTATTTTTTATTTCTAAATAAGGCAGCTATTTCAGCGGAAAATATATGTGAATTTGGTTTCCGCCCCTCCTGCCTATCTCTCAAATCATTTTAACTGATTCACTAAGCAACGTCGAACTTTGTTCTCGTTTGCCCCATCATTCTAAGGAAAGAGTGATAATTTTTCACTCCTATATATATATATATATATATATATATATATATATATATATATATACATATATATATATATATATCCCTATTGATTGCTTACGGCTTTGTAACGTCATCTGCGGAAATAATAGTGCCTTAAAAACTAAAAGAGGGGACTTATTTTAACGAAGAAAAAACTCGAACAACCCTAAAGTTCGTTACTTCTCGAAACGTAATCACAAAAGTAATCTTAGGGGAGTAAGTATATTTAACCAAACATTTTTTTTTTCAATCTGTAATACGTATGTCATTATAAATAACTGTATCAAAACTCACGAAGGTGATATTCGCAATTTTTTTACTTGCATATTTTACTAAGCATTAGCTATTTCCGGTTTTTACATACAAGTTTACTATGCATTTATTGAATTCAAATAAACCTAATACGGGTAACGTATTATAACAATACAATTATTGGCACAAGCGTTTTCCTTTTACTGACTTTGGTCAGATATGTTTCCTATAGTGTATCACATTGTAATGTTTAGCGTAATGTTGGAATAACTAATTCAATAACGAAGAAAACTCAGCATATATATGTATATATATATGGTGACATTCAATACATTTTATAGTTACAGTATAGGCTCGGTAATACCTAATTGTGCACTATTCCACTTTTTTATGTAACAAGACCGTTCGTCATTATTCCCACTGAAAATCCATTTCTTGTGAATTCATAGAACAGTATAGAAAATTTAATTAAGTGAAAGTTCTTTTTCTTATTGTGATTTTATTGTAATTTCTGTGCTCATATTTAAAAATAAATGATATTTAGAGAACATATATGATCAAAAATGTTCAGTGTTTGGAAACCAGAAATTGTACTTAATGTCTATGGGTAGGCCTATATTTCGAAATGCTGTAAGCAAAATAGTTTCATCTATGTGCGCAATATGTTGTGGACATTGTTCTCGTGTGTACTGTCCTTTTTTTTTATCGAAATTTTTGTAACAATTTTTTACACGCCCTTTTATTCTGTGTTGTGTCCGTCACTCGTCATGACGTCTGTGTAGGCATACATTCTGGTCTGTGTTGTCCTATTTGTTTCGTCCAATATTTTTTGCATGGTTTGCCTTGCTGGTTACAAATTCTTGTGTTCATTTATCGTCTATACTCATTATAACTGGCTCTATTCCTTCTATGAAATGTGTGGTACTCGCATATTTCTTGGAATGGATTGGATTGGAAATGGCTTACTAACGTCCCCAGGTGTTATGCCTGAAGGTTTTTCAGGAGACGGCCTACAAACTATCGTATGACCTACCTTGAACTAGCACCCGTGCCTAACCTAGGATTCGAACCCAGAACCTCCGCACCTCAAACCGGCGCGGCGCGCCAACCGAATGTGCCACGGGAGGTCGACCCGCATATTTATTGACAACAGTCAACTTCGTATCGTTTTTTATTTTATTTTCTCTTTATTTGTGTAAAAGCCCTTCTTCTTTTTTCTGTAGTTTACAGCAAAGTGTAGCAATGGCCTGTGTCCAAATAAATGGAGTAACGTAAGTTTTTTTTCAGGTGTTTCTTAACGTACAATAACATTGCGAGAAACTATAAAGAGAAAATAAATGGTCTACATACAAGTGTAAAGTTCTAAAAAAAAATATATGTATTCTTTTTTTTTTTCATACATGATCAGCGAGGGGTATGTCTTCTATTCCACTTTGAGATATGCAGCTCTTCCGTGACAGAACTTCTACAGATGTCATGTGCAAGGTCATCTGTCTTATAGAAGCTATTGCTCTCTCTCTCTCTCTCTCTTTCTTTTCCTCTACACCCCCTCCCCCTCCCCATTTCATTGGCTTGAATTTGTCCCACCTACACTGCAGATATCTTCCATGACACGTCCAGTAAGTTGTACAGAATCTTGTAATAATATATTTCTTCTGAAATTTAACTGACAAGTGTGGAACAGAGCGATTAAGCTTTGTATTGAGAAGACAACTACGTTTCTGAAGATCAAAATTCAATAAATATTCAACCGAATAATGAATATTCCCAAAAAAAAATAAATAATAATAATTTGTGGTTCAGATAAAAAATAATAATACGAAAATTATAAGTGGCTTTTCATTATTTAATTTCTGATGTATTATTCATGGCCAAATCCAGCGCAAGGCTGGTTTACAATATTAGTACTTTTTTTACAAACTCTATCAGTTGACATTGCACATACATAATTTTATATCATAATTTGATAAATGGTACAGAAAAAGTAGTGTTTATTGTGCTAGCAATATTAAATGTAAATTATTTTTGACAAAGTTGGGATTTCATGGAAAAACTAAATTGAACTGATTTCGAAACATGAAGGATCTGTATATTCCTTAGACAAGTAAAGCGAAGTGTTTTTCAAATCACCCGGAAGGTAATTCCAAATTTTGCTTGCCGTGAACGTGAAGGAATGTTTGTAAATGGATTTAGTGTACACACGCACTTCAAAGGAGTTTTCGTTTCGTGTATTGCGGTATTACTCGAAACATTTTCTTTTGAATTATTTATACAAAAAAATATATTAGTGCATGAAGTATAATGCAAACCTTGGAGCGAGCCCGGAGAATCTGCAGCGCTGAGCTTCAGTAGTTGTGACGAATCCTCTTCAAAGAATATATGCTAACTGGAGCTATAAAATGAAAACAGGAATTGGCGTGGTTGAAATATGTATTATCTAACGAAGTGGAAGGATATGTTGTGGAGTGGAGAGGTCTTAAGAGCCAATGAGGGTGAAGTGAGGTGAGTACGGAGCAACGCCGGAATGCAGGCACGGGGTATACGGGAGATCCCCGAGAAAATCTGCTGACCAGTAAACGCCTCTGTGGTGTGAGGAATAAGTTATAGACAGAAATAAAAAACAATAATTAAAAAATGCATTTTAAGAACCGTTATTTAACTATAGGCTGTTCGCGTTAAAAAGAGAATGTTCAAAACAAACCTTATGAAAAAATGGCACTGCTAATAACATATATACTGCAATACACACGGACATGATGTCTCCTTCCTAGTTAAGTCAGCAGTGGATTGATAAAATTTGTTCTTAACATTTGGTGTTGTAATACGAGCTTATATTTACATTTAAGGCAACTAAAATTATCATTTATTGTTCTACGCACATTAGAGATGTGTATATTGGCAACGAATTTTCATTCCTAAAAATTGCATGGTTTTGCTCGGTTGGCTCTTGAATAAAGAGATCAGGCCCGTGGCAATGATAATTTTACCAATGGAGAGGACTGGGATGCGGGAGGCTCTGGGTTCGAATCCCGGGTAAGGCATGGGTAGAGCTAGTGATTTTTGAGAAAAAATAGAAGTACACGGTAGACTTCAGTACTATAAGCACCCAACAGCAGTTTGTCTATTGCAATTGGTTGTTGTCTGCTTGAGAAGGCGTTTTCATATTTGACCGGGCCATTCTGAATTCGGCAACATCGGCACGGCTCCTACGTGATTCGTGTGTAGACAGCTAACACGTGTCTAAAATAATTCAACCATTTGAGATAGGCAAACGACCTGACAGTGTTTTGACATACAATTTGTCTTGAAAATTTTTCGCGAAATTTCACTACCTTTAGGCACGGGTGTTAATTTAAGTTAGGTTATAAGTTAGTCTGTAAGCCGTCCCCTGCTAAGCTTTCAAGCATAAAACCGAAGGACGTTAAAAGGCCTTTTACAATACAATACATATCGCGGAAGGATAAAAAATGATAAAGTAGATCTTAAACAGTGCTTTCGAAAGTGCCGTCAAGAATTTGTAATTATAACTCATCCGCGGTTAATCTAACGCTTTTTAAACTAAAAATTACTTATCCTTAACAGCATATAATATTAATCTAGATAATGATGGGCATTTTCTCCATAACCATTGCGACGGAAAGGAAAATTAGTTGTATGTCTTAAAGTTATGCTGAAAGTAATTGATGAGTAGTGAATATATTTAATTAATTTTTATGCACGAATTAGTTTGAGTTGGTTTATTAACAACCCGACATGCTGATTGAGTCAATGAGAGTCAAAATCCTGGCATTGCTTGGCAAAAAAAAAAAATTAAAATATAAGTCTTCATTTTTATAGTCTATTCGCAGTTACTTCACTCTTTTTGAATCAAACCTTTGAAAAATCACCCTATGTATAGCGTGTTTAGGTATTTCCTACATATGTAATTTGTCACAAGCATTTTATACCTCTGTTAAAATAAAAGTATCTTATTTTTCGTTAAATTGAAGTCTTGCCTGTATTATAATAATTAATTTTAATATTTCATTTACATTAAAATATGAATAAATGCAGGGGGAAAATATGTGTGTTGGTAGAGCCTAGTAAAAAATAGTTCTCGTGGAGACTATTATTACAACTGAGTGGCGCACGAATTCTATGCTTTGTCCTTTGGTGTAATTTTGTAGACTTATTTGAACTTAGTTTGCAGGGCTTCACAAAAGTGTGAAGTAACCGTGAATGGATTACAGTCCCCAAACTGTGTACAAACTTTTGCCACATACACGCGCAGTGCAGAAGGCCAACAGCTGAATTCGTCACAATTTTTCCCGTGCGTCTACTGATCCGAGGCGAGACAACCTTCCAGATTGGCCCTCCGACTTAGGCGGCGGTTACACGGGATGCAGATCTACTTCAGTTAAATACGTTCAACTACTGAAGAAGTTATATTATAGGCTATTCACGTAAAATGAGCACTTTTGAAATCTCTGCTTAAAATTTACTTGTATGCACGTTGTGTATTCTTCCGTCTCACGTAGGATTATCATTGTCGTGGGCCTCATCACTTTATTCATGAGTCGGTCAAGTAAAATTGTGAAATTGTTAGGAAAGTAAATATCTAACAAATTTGTTCATTTTCACAATTCGATACATAAAAAAAATAAACAGAAACGGAAAACCATAATTTAAGTTAGGAGAAATCGTTATCTAAAACGTTTTATTCGACGTTAATATACGGAGCTACATCCCATCCATCATTACCAACTTTGCTGGGCGCATGTCACTTCAGGGCGCCCGTTGATATACTTGCATCTAGGGAAAGTGTCTTTTTTTCTAAGGTTGATTACAAAAGTGCTCATTTTATCGTGAACAGCCTTTACCTTCAAACTAGTTCCGATCGCAGTTGTTTCTCGTTCAACGTGAACAGTTTTCATTAATCGTTTCGAATGACTTTTCTTCTCCGCTGCGCTCCTATTGGCAGCTTCCAAGTAAACAAGCAGTGTAATAAATATTGCCGAATTTGGCGTGGATTCCTGCACTTGTTGAATTAACTTACGTTAAGGTTAAATGTACTAATACCCACCCATTATGCGATTGCAGTAAAAGTGTAGGTTTCATAAGAATTGAAAAGATCAATAGTGATAAATGGTGGAGGCTATTATAATTAAATATAATACATTTTAAGGTCCATGTTTGTTGAGGTTAAAGTTTCCATTGATTTCATTCTGCTTCGGGTATATAACCGCGAAAAAACATTCTGTTTTTAAACTTGTTAAGACATCGCTACCGAATGTATTTAGCTGAATGTGTTTAACAGTACTCGTGTAACTGCGGCCTCAGTACCTCTTGGTATGTGCCGAGGAGCGTGATAGGGGGTAATCCGCTCAGACTGCTGTGTTTTTATCCAAGCTGTCCAGGACACCGGCGTACAACGAGATAAAAACTGTTCACGATAAAATGAGCACTTTTGAGGAAAAAAAACCTCTGAAAAATGTCACTGTCCCTACCTGCATATATTTTAACAGCAGCACTGAGTGGCATGCTGCCAGTGAGGGTGGCAACAACTGAGGGAAAATTAGTCCCATGTCTTATCATTGGATTAAAAGTGTCGGGTAAACATTTTTTGAATACTGAAATTACTTATTTTGCTTCCTGGTTTTTTAATGCCTAAAAATATAATGCTAAACAAATTTGGGAAATATTTACTTTTCTAATTATTTCACAGTTTTACTCGACCGAAACATGCATAATGTGATGAGGCTCATAAAAATGTTAACTTTACATAAGGTGGAATATTATACAACGTGCCTATAAGTATATCTTAAGCAGGAGATTTTAAATTTGCTCAGTTTATCGTGAATAGCCTATAATGATGAAGGTATAGGCTGTTCGCGATAAACTGAGGACCTTTGGAAGCCTTGCTAAAGATCTGTTTGTATGCACAATGTGTAGTCTTCCGCTGCATGTAATATTAATATTGCTATGGGCCTAATTACATTGGTCAAGCGACAGTCAAGTAAAACTGTGAAATAATCCAAAAAGGAAATATTTTTACTAATTTGCTAATTCTTACATTTACGTGTATTTAAAAGAAAAACAAAACTCAAAATAAATACTTTCCTCCTTCGTTACCAACTTTACAGGCCGCATGTTAGTCAGTTCACCTGTTAAATATGTGCAGGTAATGAAAGTGACAATTTTCAAAGGTTGATTTCATAAGTGCTCAATGAACAGTGAACAGCATCTTATTATAAAGTGCCCAAAAAACCTCGTATTAAATAGTAACGTGCTAAATACTCGATAATGTATGCAATAGTACACGTCGCAGCGGCATTTATAGATGCAACCTGTGTTGGATAGTACCTTAACGAAATAAACGAGTTACCTTAAAGTAATTTTTTGGGGTAACTCGCTACGTTTTTTTACTGGATAACTTATAACTCAACTAAAGTACTCATTAATTGTAACGGTAACTATAATGTTACTAACAGTAACTATTATTACTCAATGGCTTTACTGAATCAAATACACTGTTCGTTCGATAAAATATTTTGACATTTAGTGTAAGTAGTGTTTTACATTTATGATAATAATAAATAAGTTATGATAAAATGTCACAACTAAAACGTCAAAGTATTGAAAAGCTATTCCACTAATAAAAAGTAAATGTGCCTTAATACGTCACTGACTGTACGAATGTTTACGAAGGGATCGTACTTAAGGAAAATAATTGTTGATGCCAATTCAGTGGAATTATTGTTATAAGGTTTCCGTATTTCTAGACGGTATACTTATAAATTTGTTCTTAGTGTATTGTTTTTTACAGCCTAAAAATGTAACAACTTGCCACATGCCTTAGAACTAATATTGTTTTCAGATAAAGTAAGCCTACACATTTAAACTTGCCCTGCTGAGTAAAGTAGTCATGTAAATTACTTTCAAACTAACGTCCAGTTACATTTCCTTCGATAGTACCGAAAAGTTATACGTTGCTGCATCTTCTACAGTAGCTTAACGTAACATAAGTTAATTTAATTTTAAAATGCAACTTACCCCAACACTATGCGTTTTACTAATTTTGGCAATAACCTGCGCTTTTGGGCGTTTCCAGGTCAAAATATTTCACTCGCCACGCCACTGGTCCGCAGCAATGCCAATAGCCAATTTGTGCGGAAGGATACATAGCTGGCTAAGAAGTGGATCATAAGCAAGTGCTTCCGAAAAGCGTTCGGTGGACCGCGTGAACAGAACAGCCTGCAGGTAGTGTGGCATTAAGGTTGCGCAAGCCGAGCAGTTTTCCCTCCGGAGCTAATATTTGTTCCTCGCCGTGGTCTTACGGAGCGGGAAACATTTCGCAGGCGCGCCACGGGAATGATGGGTGGCGAGAACGTCAGTCGTTGTGTAACCAGCCCGTGATGTACTGTTACTGCCGGGTTCAGAGTGATCCTTTCGCGGGAAGCAAGGAGAATGTTGATCCGATCCGCCCCGGCCCGAGCCCGGCACACTTGTTGCCATCTCTGTGCTTTTCCCACCAGATCTGGTGGATTTCAATTCCTTCCTACTGGGCCAATTGTTATCTAGTAGTCAGTGCATACCCTAGCGATTGTTGATTTTTTTTTATTCTCGATTTTATGTGTTAGATAGAGCTCTCTTGGGGTAGGGGGGGGGATGTAATTATAGCAATATCTGTAGAGCTTAAGTTGTATCTGTACATCGGAGATAAAATATGGAACTTTACAAGAGTGCTCTTTACGATACCGCGATGGTATATATCGCTCTCTCCTATAGGCTAAATCGAGAAGATAGCGCTTTACGCCTCAGAAAAGAACGTATAAAAATACTATATACATTGTCAATACCTCAGTTTTGTAAAATGGTAATATGTTCATTGTGCCCGTTACCCCACACGCACAAATAAGGAAATGTGTTAACGGTTGGTTAAATGATAAATATTTGTAGCACACTTCTCTAGTTGTTATTCATGAAATGGCGACATTACATCAAAAGGCTGCTGCTATTTTTATCTCTATTTCACTCACGTAATAAAATAAAAATTAGTGTTACAAATATGTTAAAATATTATATGAAGTTAAATTTAAAATATAGAACTGTTGTAATTCGAAATAATGATTATATATATAATCAGTGAACGTGTTTGTGGAGCTAGCGGAGTAAAGTGATTTGACCGGCTTTTAACACCTAGCTCTTGAGAGCCGATTAGGGTGAAGCGAGGTGAGCATGGAACAGCGCCGGAATGCAAGGGCTGAGGATACGGGAGATCCCTGAGAAACCCCGATAAACCAGTGGCATCGTCGGGCACGATTTCCGCATCACGCGAATATCCGGGGGCGACCTCGTCGGGAATCGAACCCGTTTCTCCTAGGTGGTTGGCTGAGAAGTCTGGCCGCGCTACACCACTGCGGCCCCGCAGCGTGTTTGTAATACATTAAAAAAAAAAAAAACTACGTCATAATCCATTTGCACACGAAAAGGAATAACTTTTTTCCGGCTAGGTCGGAGTAAGCTACAACTTACAGCAGGTCACACCTATTACAAACACAGTTTTGAAGCTCTTCGACATGGCCGGAAGTGACATTTCCAGACTGTCGCAGCTAATAATATTCTGGGTGCATTCCTGCGAAACAAGAATAGGGCCCTTCATTGAACTTTGTTACAAATCTTCTACCAGCAAATAAAAAATTGGGACAACGCTTAGTGCAATAGGAACACGCAGCACGAGAACACCGCACGCCAATTAAGAGTGTTGCACGTAGAGGCGACGGCGCACTGGATGCGTTAAACAGTGTGGCCCTTATCGCTCCCAGGTTGGAGGGCCCCTTAAGGCAGAAATTCTTAGTTTTTGTGTCGAGATGTCAGTTTCAGATTTATCACTAAAATGTCTGATATAGAAAATGTAGAATTTACTAGTTGTTTAATAATTTGGTATTTAATTTTCAGTGTTGTGTTATTTCCTAGTTGAAAAAGGCAAGAACTTTTTTGATAAAATATAAATATGTTTCTTACTTTTGAAACAAGCAGACAACACACAATTAAATTTATATACACAAATATTAAACAACTCGTAAAATGAAAATTTTCTATAGGCTTATCGTACATTGTCAGTAATTGCTATGAATCCGAAATTATGACGCGAAAACGAAGAATCTCTGCAAAAGGGATTGAAACGAGCCTTAAGGCCTAGTGTAATTTCCTGTCTAAATGTTGGCAACACTGGGCCGGGCGTCTTCCCGAAGCGGATCGCGGAGGCTGCGGACATCGCCGACCCTTGGTAGGAGGGGGAGGGGGTGGAGGGGTGAAGGGTGATGTGAAGACGCTCCAACAGCAACAAACTGCGCGCCGCGAATGACGAGAAGCAGGTCTGTTTGGCGAGAGCAGAAAAATGTCTCCCCCCTCTCCCTTCTCCCACGAGCGGCACGCGCGCGCCCGCTATCTCCCCGGCGGGGTCGGCGTGGACATCGCCGTTCAGCTTTGGTGATACCAGGAGCACACCAGAAGGGGGCATGTGCCACGGAAGGAATGAAGTCATCGAAGCCGTAGGAATTTTTCGCAGCGATTTTTGACGTGAATACGTCTTTAAATTTGCGACCATAGTGGGCGGCAATCCAAAAAATCCGGTGATAACAAAATCGGTGGATACTGTTTGGCATTGCAGGTCAGAATATACTGTCTACATTCAAAATTTAATTACACCACTAGATTGCCAAACAATCAAGGAATATGTTACGCTGAGTGAGGACCGCGAAGCACAAGAGGGTGGGGGGGTCGCAATTTTGAGTTCGTTTCGCAGCGTCTCATAACTTCTGCGTAGTAAAACTTTTGACTTTTTGACTGTAAGGATAAGCTACGACGCTCGTTTAGGTTCCAATCGACAGCTCTCGTCAAGATCAATTGATTGCGTGTATAAATGCATTTGTGTGGCGTGGTTATGGTTAAATTGTATGAGTTTAATGAAAAAAAATAATGAAAGTTAACACAATGTTGGCCTATACTCGTCAAAAAGCGAAGTCGAAATACAGACATGTTATACGTTTGGAAAGAGCGTCTCAAAATCAATCCAGTGATACCCATAGAACCCCATATAATCGAGTGAAGCAGTGCCGGTAGAGAAAAACAAACATCAAGGTGTCCGAGCGCGTCAACGTAGACGTATTCTCGCAAAACAAACGGCCGTGTCCCCAACACAGCCACGCTGGCCTGACACGAGGTAGCGAGATAGGTAAGGTTTAACGTCTCGTTGACAAAGAGGTCATTAGATACGGGGCTGGTCGCCCAGTGAAGCACGAACGGGGGAACGTCGCGATTTCTTCAGGCTTTTTGAATCAAACCTTTCACAAATCATCCCATGTAAGGCGTGTTTAGTTATTTCCTAGATATACCACGTATCACAAGCGATTTACCCCTCTGTTAACATGCAAGTGTATTATTTATCGTTAAATTGAAATTTTACCTGTATTTTATTTATAAATTATATTATTTCATATATAATAAATATGAATTAAAACAGTGAGAAAACATGTGTGTTGCAAAATATTATAACAACTGAGTGCGCACAAATTCGATGCGTTGTCCTCCTGGCGAAATTTTCTACGCTTAGTTAAGCTTAGTTTGCACGAGGCGGAGGAATATCCTGGAAGTAGCACTTTAGCAGGGCTTCAGAAAAGTGTGAAGTAACCGTGATTGGATTATATGGGACCATCCCGGCTCTCGCCTGGAGTGATTTCGGTAAGCCATGGGGAAGGGAAATCAGGGTGGCTGGACCGAGATTCGTACCTATGTCCTCTTGAATGCGAGTCTAGCAGTTTGTCACCGCGCCACCTCTCTCTGTTTGGCCTTACACGAAGCAGCTCTTGTAATGCCACGGATTAGATAAGTGCGCGGGGGTGAAATTTCGTGGAAGTTTTCTTTGACCTGGGCGTGCCAATGCTCTGATTGGTTGCGGAAGGCTCCGAGAACGGGCCTGTTATCTGATTGGCTACTGCGTTCGGCGGAAGACTCTCTATTGGCCCACAAGTAGATCAGCGAGGCGCTGATTGGCGAAAGGCGTTCCGACATGTCTCTTGGAGCTCTGCCAATTGCACACGACGCCATCGTTATGGGAAGCCATCGCTCCTTCTCTTTCCCCTTCCCTTCTTCACTCAATCCGTCCTACAAGTGGAGAATGTTTGACCCTCTTTGAAAGAAATGCTTCATTCTTGTATAGCATTTATTTATTATATTCAGTGTTTTGATTTACGCATCCGTGTAAGAGACGTCCAGCTCGTACCATTTTCAGACTTTTCGAATGATTATGAGAAACGGGACAGTTTCCACCACAGTCCCTCGATAAAGGAGAAAGATGAACTGCATGTACTCCCCGACTTCTAAGAAGTGGTCCTTGACTGCGTCAGAGTAGGTAGCTACACAGAGATGAAATATCCGGCGGTTTCTTTGATGTGTACTGTCGGGACAGCACCCTTGCCATCCTCAGAAAATTCTTGCCTCGAGTCCTGCTGACTTTGCACCTCGCACCGTGTTTAGTCAGTACAGCACTGTATGTTCAACAGTCACTTTCCCCAAAAATATTTTTCACCAGTGAGGTATGTTTGACGAGGGACAGGTTGCTCAATAGTTGTAATAGTCATGCATGGGCCGATACGATTTGCCGAGCTGTAGTTATGAGTAGTCAAGTAAGATTTTCAGTGAACATGTGCGTGGGGAATAGTCCATGATTAGTTAATTGGTCCATATCTTATTTAACCTCGCTTAACTGGAGCCGTGTGCATTGTGTTTTTAAGTCATACGCTCCCAGTCATTGTAACGTACTACACTTGTTCCTTAAAGCATATTGGTTTAGAAGGATGAGGTTCCGGCTCATTTTTTCAACTGGTCCTGATCAGTAAATTAAGCAAACTCTTCCTGAAAAGGGACCACGGTAGCTGAGCAGTTAGCCTGCTCGCTTCTCACCAAGGCTGTCAGGGTTCAATCCCCGGCTAGGTCACTCCCTTGGTCGGCGGGCTTTCTCGAGAATCTCCAGTTTCCCCCACCACCTTCATTCCGGTACTGCTCCATACTCAACTCAATCACCCTCATCGGCTCTCAAGACCTCGATGTTAAGAGCCGTCCAAATCTCTTCACTCACTCTCCTTGAAAAGTTAATAGAAATAGTAAGTCGTTTTGGTCAGCTTGTTCTTCTATTCTGACCCTATTTGAATTTTTTCTTGTGGGAACGTGAAAAAATCTTGGCTACTGGACATCTATAAAGAAAGGAGAGGACTTTCTGACAGGATGGGTTTCTTGTTGCACCGTTTGAAAGTACGACTCTAGGGGGATTTGACCGGATGTGATTGAGCTTAATGTGACGAATTATATCAGCATGGAAGCTGCTGAATGCAACTTTTAACAACTGTTGTAAATGTACTGTTGTAAATGTAGTCTTCATAGATTGATAGTAGTTGAATTAATATATGCAGTTTTTATTTATCACACTCTGGTAAAATAGGAAAAATCTAAAACGGGTTTTCTTTATAACTCTTGACAGCAGCGTTTCCGGACTGTAGTTCCTACCTCAGAATAATGCGATTGCCCTTCTCCATTATCCCCGAAAGCGTTGCATTATCACGGAAATAATATGTATAACAATATCTGATAAAAGCCTTTATGTCATGATGTTTAAACACTTTGGGTGGTTTTTATTATATATTTAAATTATACGTCTATTTTATAAAACAAGCTTTTATTTCCTTTAAAATAAACAATTATTTAGTTTATTTATTTAATTAAAAAATAAGTTTCTGCGCTTACAAACAAACTATTTCAGCTGGTCGAAAACGTTAAATTGGTGAATAAAAACTCATATTTGGACATTTTAAGTTATCTAAAATATAAGTAATATTTTAAAAATTATATACAGGATGGCATTGTTCCCCTTCCACACCCTCATCAAACCCGTTTAACAACCATTGCAGTTTTAACAACACTCTAATCTTCGGATGTCAGAATTGCTAATTTAAAATTATGTACCGCAATTCTTCGTAAGTAATTTCTGTCATTATTATAATTTACACCGCTTAAAACTGTTATGGCAGGCCATTTTGGCCGGCTCCGAGGTCGTTAACCTCGTCTTTCTGGGCGCACGGGCAGGAAGCAAGGTTGCCATTAGGACTGGCGACAGCTGTAGGACCGTTAATTCACCTTGCAAAGAGCAATTACTTTACGTTTCCCGGTTATGACTGTAAGCCGCAAGGCTTTCCTGAAGCTTTCCAAGAGTCCTTCTCAAATATTTTCCTTTTGCAACAATATTTAAATCCCACAAGCACGCGATTCCTGCGAGTTTGAGTTAACATTATTTAATAAAACATGTTTTGCCATGGGAAACATTTTTTTAATAATAAATAATAGCATTGAAAAGTGATGTTTACGTCTGTGAAAGCGAAAGTTGAAGAAGGAAATATGGAATCTTGATAACAAAATCTTAATCTGCAACAAGGCTTGAACAACGGATATTTAGGTTTCGATGTCGTTGACGTTACTGAGCTATCTATAAGCTTTAGTACCAAAGCCACGGCACTATATATATATATATATATATATATATATATATATATATATATATATATATATAATCCCATGCTGTTTCACGTTCCCAATATTAATTTTTTTTGTTCTTTACGTATGACACCAGAGATATATGACTGGATATCATGAATTCTTAAAAAAGCTCCGAGTGAAGGCATGTTTTTAGTTAAAGAGATTTATTTTTATTACGTGATAGAGCTTTGTTTTCAAAGCAGTTTTCATCACTCAACAATCATAAAGTAACTCAAAATAATTAAACACCCAATTACTTGTTGTGCTCCAATAACTACAGTAATCAGATTGATGCGGAGACAAATGTTTGTCATTTCCGACGCCCGCATTTTACACGCAATCGTGCATACCGTACGCAATATGGCACCTTCTTCTCTCTCTTGATGACCTTGAGAAACTCCAACCATCTCCCCGAGTGCTTTAAAGACTACGTTCAGAATATATCCTCATTAAGGGAGGTAATACAACGAACTGCGAAAGTTACGTAGTGTTTTGTGTCTCCAGAATAATCAAGACTGTTTGTTTCTGCAGAAAAAGTTACCAAAATAATTTTCAAAAGTAAGACGTCTTCCATTAATACAGATCTTTTGCCCTGGTAGGTACTGAAATCTGAACTGGTAAGGTGTGTGGTCCTAACGTGGTTGTAAATGTACAATCACTGACAAAAAGTGACCTGTGTTCGTAAATTCATAGGGTTCCTGTAATATGTAATGTCTAGTACGGCCATCAGAGTGCATTTGCAGAGTGCCAGACAGTGCGGTAAAGAAAATTTTAAATACCCTTTAAAAGTTTAATTTTTGGAGCGTGAGGATTCTTAACATAAAACAGAAAGTGTAGTTGCAACATCGTTTAGCACCAAAGGAAACAAAAAATATGTGCATGGATATCGCAGAAAATTTGTGACGGTGCGCAAGTTTTCAGAGAAGGTAAGACATATGAAGATTGTGCCTTGCACCTTGTCAGCGTGAAGGTAATGAAAGTATAGAATCCTTTTCTTCTGTGCGAGATACTGCCAGAAACGGAGTAATACATTTACAGCCAGTTGTAGCCGGCTCTTTTACGTGAGGATCGTTTGATTAGTCTTGTATATTTAAGCTCAGCACTATGCCAGGTTTATAAAATGAATTAATGTAATGATAGACTCGAAGAGACTATCATTGAAAATACTTTTCGGAATATGCTGAACTGCACAAAGCTAAATATATAAATATTGAACACTAGTACGGTTGCCATTGATCCAAACACAGCATTTGAAGAAACCGATGCCTTTGTAATTCCTAGAGGATATCATATTTATGGACTGAATGAAGAACAACTAACTGAAAAACTGCGCCATAATCACTTAAGCAATCTCGCCATGGATTATAATTAATTCTTACATTGTGTGGTTCATAAATAGAACAAAATTCATACGCCAGTCACACTGTATCCGGATGAAAGACTACTACAATTTATGTCGAAATTATTGCACCCCATTCTTTGACAGATTCGCCTTCTATAAGCACATATTTTTTGTATGAAACTAGCATTGAATATGTACTTACTAATGGGCACATAAAATAATTTTTTCCCCTAATCAGTATTTGAATGGAACTATTCCATAAATGATAGCGCACTGGAATGAATAGCTTCCATGTATCAAGATAGTCAATTATTGCCAATGAAGTTAAAAACATTAACGTGTGTAACCATGGCGAATTAAACAACATTCATATTCGCTTAATCATTTTGTTCATTACGCTTATTAATAAAATATTGGCTTGAGTACCAAACAAAACTGGCCTCCCAAAGAAAGGGCCGTCGGGAATAAACGAATTGCGAGTAGAAATTGTACACTTACTTTTGAAGCAAATTACTGTAATTCTCAGATATAGGTGACGAGGGCATGATCACAATAAAGAGCTACTGGTTTTCGGGTGAACAACCGTTCAACTAGTGAGGTAGATTTTACGTGCGGATCATTAATTCATTTGATGGTAGTTGTCACATTGTAGCTGGACAAACTTCTTACAGTTCGACTTGGATAGTAAGGTCGGAAGTCCAGAATATTTCTTCCATTTATTTATGAGAAATCGAAAATATACTAAAAGACAAAAAATTTCCCCAGTGCAGAACACGCTGTCAGTTATGCTAAGTTAAGATTTCACGAGATCTCCAACGCATGTTATTTAGAGCTGCTAATAAATTAAAGTGGATCTACATTAAGTATCTCTAGGCCCGATTGTTTTCCCTCTTGGAGTCCCCAGTCAAATTCCAAGCTGTTGAAACATATATTTCAAATTTTTGTGGAAGTTACGAAGAGACAGTTTCCCTACTCACCACACCCGCAACGAATTTGTAAACTTTGAAGATTTTCCTAATTTGTACCGCCTTAAAAAAAAACTCAGAATTAATAACATACGTGGTACACAATGAAAATAAATGTAGCAGCTATAGCGAGAGCTGAGTGAAATAAAAAGCTCGTACAAAAGTAGTGGCATTATTGATGACAATAACGCAGTAAAGAGGGCTGTGATTTTGAAAATAGTTGAGAAATAGAGAGAAAAAAATGTCATATGTTTGTGTGCTATAACACCTAGGATATTATTCGGTTTACCCGTGCACTGTAAGAGATGGGTACATATCAAATATGCTGATGTTGAAAATAAAGGCAAGAGTTCCTTATTTTTTCATGCACTAGAGTGATAAAATATTAATTAGTACAGTACAACAACTTTTAAAGGCATGAAGTAAATATAATCAATCTCGTTCTATTAGAGAAACGTGCTGCGATCTGAAATAATCCAACTGTATAATTTTGAAAATAATTTCTACCTGCAAAACAGTGGATTGCCAATGTTACGTTTTGCATGAAATACAGTAAAAAAATTGCCATAAGCATTATTTTAAAAAAATAACTGACTACGGACAATTTACAGTGTCCAAATCCGGCCATCTAATATAAGTGAATTTGACTTGTTGGTAACGAATTAAATTTTTTTTAACGTTACACCAGAGTTTATTTTATATATTCCCCACGTTTAAAATACGCTTTGTAATGGCGGACCGACAAATAAAAAAAAAGAAATAACTGGATGCGAAGCGCGTGGAAATACTCCTGTGAAAAGTAGAACGCTAAACCACTGCAGACAAATAAATCGCCACACGTGGCATTTTTAGTGGAGGGGACGTGCCAATTGGATCCGCTCCGATGTTCCGTCCCTCGGAGAGCAATTTCGGACTAAGTAGGTCACTGTTTGTGCGAACTTTCAGGGGTCGTGACCGGGCCTACATGTCTGGCATCTCGCATGCCAACGATACGAGGGGTGGTAAAAAATACCTACCACAAAAAAATAAAATAAAAGGGAGCTAGTGCGTGCGAGATGGCTCCTGGAGCACATGTGGCAAACGTCGCGCACATAAAAAAAATAATAGCCTTGGCGACCCGCGCTTCGTTGGCAGCTCTACGGCAGAAGACTATGGAGCAGGAAGAGAGAGAGGGTTTCAGGAGAACTCTTCTCCACAATAGCATAGACCATCGCCACCTCCTGCGGAGAGCGTGCAGAACAGAAGGCGCAAAGCTTCCAGTTCCTGCAGCGAGATACCTATAGACTGTTCACGGTAAAGTGAACACATTTTAAGGCCCTTTAAACAGGCATTAACCACTAATAAATATATTTTATTGCAGCTCCAGACCTTATATTTTGGGAGTGGTGAAATGTATACACTGTGTTTATTAGTCTGATGGCGATGTTTATATTTAAAAGTGGCAGGAAGATTGAAATATGATGAGATGAAAACTTCAGCAGGGCCTTAAAAAGTGCTCACTTTACCGTGAATCGCCTATACCTCTGTGTTACAGTATGTTTAAAATACACGTGCCGCGAAACTACTAAACGCGAGTCCAATGTGTTGATCTGCGAAAAGAACGCACACTTCACACGAGGCCTGTGAGTGTTTTCACGACGTCACGCACATTAGGGTGAGTGAAGTGATTTGGGCTGCTCTTAACATCGAGGTCTTGAGAGCCGATGAGGGTGAAAAAGAGGTATGGGGCAGCACCGGAATGCAAGGGCGGGAGAAACGGGAGATCCCATAGAAAACTCGCCGAGCAGCGACATCGTCCGGCACGATTCCCACATGCGGAAAATCCAGGAGCGACCCTGCCGGGAATCGAACCCGGTTCGCCTTGGTGCGAGTCGAGTAGTCTAACCATTGCATCACCGCGGCCCCTACGCATACTAGGAATGTCATTCTAGAGCACTCCAGTATAGCTAAGAACGGCTTTTTAAATATGCTGTGTCTCCAAATATACACTGAGGAATAGGTTTGTTGAATCAAACAAAATTTGTTTGGGGCAACTAAATTATTTATTTGTATAGGGGCAATGAAATATTTTGTTGCTGAAACAAAATTATTTTGTTGTTCTCATTTGGTTGCCCCCAAACAAAGATTTGGTTGATGTAACTAAATATTTGTATGGCTCCACGTCCATTAAACAGTTTGGGCTGATATATAAAGTTGACAAGTTCGACCGAGCTTCGAATCTAGAGCACCTGCGCCCGCGCGCTACGCCTTAGTAACCTCGGCTAATATAAAAAACTAGCGTGAATGGAATGCTTTTAAACAGATATGCTCCAAATACTGGACAACGAGTGCAAACAAACATTTCTAGTTTTACACCTTTACTTCTGAGTTTCCTGTTGAATTGTTTTATTAGTGTGTTTATACAAATATTAAGCATCACTAGATGCACTTACAAACACAGTTATTATCCTAATTGTCACAAAAAATACTGACAAACTCTCGAGCTGTATTTTCGAACGAAGGCAATCAAATGGAGTACCCAAACAAATATATATAGTTGATTCAACAAAATATTTAGTCGACAGGAAATTTTTTTGTTTTTTGGTTCAACACAGAGATTTTGTTTATTGAAACAAATATTTTGTTAGACGAGCAAAAGTAGTTTTGTTGCTTTTCCAATTTTTTTTGCTCAACAATATATTTTGTTAGGGTTACTAAATATATTTTTGGCCCTACGCAAACAAATATTTTGTTCGATTTTCTCTCAGTGTAAGCGTCAGATACCTACTACAATAATCAAGGGCCCTGTATTGTACCTTGTTACAGACTTTCCACCAATAGAATGTTAGGGTCACTGCTTTATTCCCTTAGGAGCACGCTGAATGACCGAGAACAATGCACACAAATTCAGACAGAACCTTGCGCTTAGCGGCAATGGCGCACTTGATACGCGTAACGTTGTAGCCTTGATGTATTATCGATACCGCACCTCTCAGTCTAGAACACGTAAAGTAGCTCCATGTAGGACATAATAAATAAAATATTGGTGGCGTAAGTAAAGAGGACGCTGTATGTTGGTTAGTAACTGTTTAAGAATGTAAACATTAATTACAATTAAAAATTTTAATAATTATATATTTCAAGCCTACTGTAAAAGCCGGAAACTCATAAATACGAAAGCATAAACCTGTAAAAAAAAAAACAGCCCATTAAAATAAAGGTGCGAGTTGGCGTTACACTTTGAAGTTAAATGTTGTGTTTCACATCTCACGGCGTGTACACATAACGGCTAAATACATCCGAGGTTCCCTGGGCTCCCAACTACTCTTTTCCGGACTCTGCTGCTCGCAGAATGCGAACCGTTTGCCTGGAAGAAGCACATTTTCTACTTCCTGCTCTGCATAAACGTGAAACCATCGCGTGCAAGGTGCTGTGGCCTGTTCTGTGGAAGTATCAGGCAACGCAAGGAAAGGGGATTTCAGTAGCTAAATGATAAAGCACTCTTACAGTTTTCATTAGGTTTTATTAATCACAGCTAGATTTACACTTTGCAATACAAATGACCCTTGGCTAGTACAATACTTTGCTCTTTATTTTATAGCGGCAATCATCAATGATGGTTAAAACGTTTAATTGAATTACAACATAGACAGCTATAGAGTGCTCGTGACTTGAGGATTGTTAAGTTTTTATGCCGAGGACCCTAATCCTGCTTAACCTCAGGCGTCCTACTGGGATTATATTTACCTTTAACTGTCTTGGCGGCGTTGTCTGTCGAGACCCCCTCGACAGCGGCAGGGCTGGACGTCGAAGTCGTAACCATGGTCCTGTGGTCCTCAGTGCTGGCGTCTCACTGGACCCTCCGGAGCAAGATGGCCGCGATCCACCACCCTGCCTAGCCTCACGACCTTCCTCGGCGGGGAGAATGTCTTCAAAACAGCGGGGCTGGCTCGTCGTGGCCGCACCGTCCCAGCTGCCCGAGCGTCGCTTGCCAGACTCAGCTAGCACAGCTTACAGCA
Source organism: Dryococelus australis (assembly GCA_029891345.1). Taxonomy (NCBI): domain Eukaryota; kingdom Metazoa; phylum Arthropoda; class Insecta; order Phasmatodea; family Phasmatidae; genus Dryococelus; species Dryococelus australis. The sequence goes on from CM056995.1 coordinate 258,066,544, forward strand.
AGACCCTTTTCTCTGCGAAATTCATGCATCCTCGCATGAGTTAAGGTCCGAATTCGAATAGTGGAAGGTTATGAGTAGAGGCTAGGGTGGAGCATGGGTTGTACGGCTCAACGGAGGGTGAAGTTGGTCACTCCTTTAAGGGTAAGGTCTGCCACTGGAAGGGTCTCCTTCTGCAGTGTACACATCGTAGAGGGTATTTAAAAATGAGTGTCTTTCGCGGACTTTCATTAAGTTCCCCTAGGACGCTGTCAGTCATGAGGTTAGGGTCTCGTTTAAATTTGTAAAAAGCAGAGCACGTAGTAGATCACCTGTAAAATATATCTGGCCTAATTTTGGCTTCAGTTTCTTTTACCATTAAGAATTTCATTGACAGCTTGTAAAAAATTGCTAAATCTACGTACGTATTTACATGACTTTTTGTCTTAATACCTAGTGTTATTGCTTCTTATATTATCTTAAGCATAATATTCATTGAACTTGATAAAATTACATTTGTACGTATAGTTAGAATAATTTGATATCAATTAGACACATTTTTATGTTAAACTTCTAAAATAGCTAATTGCATTGGCGTGAATTCCTTTGCTATGGGTATAATACATTCAACATTTATCAAAAACATCAACACTAATTATCTTGATTCTTATCTCGTCTTTTTGCATAGAACATAGAATATCAGAAATTATCAAGATGTGCCAGTACAATAATAACGTAGCCACTATGGGTTCCTGACATCATTGGGGTTTAGGAATTTGCTTTTGGCACCGAAATTAAATAAAGTTACCCCTTAAAATATATAGAAAACAATAAATCCCCGATTCCGAATGCTAGGGGTGGGTGTAGGTAGGGTACATGCACACTTTGGAATGATGCAGTCTGCCATAGTACTAATTGAATTTTTCGTTAATTCCTATACGGTTTTTCTATCAATACATAACATTTATCCATTAATTTGAATTTCAGTCTTACATATATTAAGAAATGTGAAAAACTTTTTAACAATGCAATCTATTGTGCGGGTGAAATGGCATTATACTCTATTTTTTTCAATTCAGAACATTATTCTCTTAATGAAACTAAGGGCATATTAATTTTTTGTACGTTTTTAAAAATACTGAGTGATATGTAGATATGTACACAGGCCTGGTAAGAATAATTCTAAAACGCAGTTTGAATTCAACATGTATTTACTGCGCATAGCCATTGTAATGCGCTCTGGCACCTAAGAATAAACTTAAGTGGCCCAGGCCGTACTATTGGCAACACCTATTGTGCGTGGTGACAATGTGTGCAATTGTTTGAACATTCCATAAACAGAAAGCACTGTAAGCGTGATTGAGCACACCCGGGCGAGCAACTTTTGCACAGTCCCGGTCTTTAAATTACAGGTACTGTTATATGTCTAGAAATTTCCTTACTTATTTATTGGCTCTAGCAGTTTAGCCTATCCTTGCTTATGCACTTTTAAAATGGCATGAGCCGATAATGTAACTGTGACTACCTTGCACTTAAACAGCTTTGTACAAAAGGATAGACACATTTATAAGTTTGTAGTATAAAAGACCAATGGCTGTAACGAGCACAAGAATGATTGATGAGCTATCATAGTTAAAATGGTCTTGTGGCATGATGGAAAACACGTGATTATGTCTGAAAGTATTTGTGTTAGGCAAATATGTTACTTCTGGCAAGCTAGCATGCCATATTTTCCATTCATTATTTATAGGCCCGTTAACGAAAGAGAAGGCTATCCCTTCATTTAGGGTTAACTTAACAGCCTCAAAATTGTTTGACTTAAGCCATTGGATCGGCAATACAGTTTGTGCTACTATGGTAACAGGGCTTTTGATGTCGCAGACATGTGTGGCTTCTATTAACGTTAACATGTCCATCGATACTCTGCGTCCACATGGTACCTGTATCTCAATTGATCCGATGTCAGTTTTCTTAATAACTTGACTAAGTGACAGGTTTATACATCTTACTGCTAAGTTACTGGATGGATTAATTATTAAATAGCGGTGAGGCTGAATCGCCGTAACTTGAGTTGAGTTGTTCTGCTCATTCCACATGAAAATTTACAGTGATTAAATAATTGGCTTAGATTCCCCATTTTAATGGCAGCTTACCTCGTTGGTCGCAGTAGTGTGTTTCGAAACTAAATACATTCCCTGAATCTGATTGCTTTCCTCGACAACCTCCCTAGTGACGTGTGTAATCATGTATATTGCAATGATGCCTTTAGGCAGGTTAATTGTCCATGATTCATTTTTATAAAAATACACAGTTGGAACTGCCTTGTAAAATTTCCACCTAGCTTGAACATTTTGCAAAGGAACTTGAATTTCAATCATAATTTTCGTCGGAGAAAACGTACATTTCGTTATAGGAACTGTGTAATGATTTATAATATTTGTAAATGCTTAATTTAAAATTCATTTTGTCAATTTTCGCCTCGAGTTTTGCCAGTTCTCTAGTTAAGATAGATTTGCTTACTGCATACCATGGTAACATGTTATTCTGGCAACCCTGGATATAAGTATTTAGGCTAATATCTAAAATAACATTGTTAATTGAATCAAGCACTATACCAGCCATCATTTGACTTAAAACTTGAGAGTCCTTGATTTCATTCTCTTGTGACCTGTAGTCGTGCGAAAAATATTTAATTTGACTAGACATAAGGTTAATTTTTAATTGCATCTGTTCCTTGGTTTCACCGACAGCATTTGCGGTTAAGTTGAGATCCTTAATGGGAGATTTAACATTATTTTATAGTTTTGAGATTTGTACAGACAATATCTCCTCATTGGATAGCAAACCTTTGAAGTGGCATGTCGTGAGTACATCACAACACTATGTCGCTGCGTCACCTAGTAAGGTTAGGGACCGTTTATTATGTTTGGGAAGGGAAACTTCAGACAGGAATTGGTTCACTACATTCACATAAGTTGCATGAAAAATATTTTTCAGTTTTTCAGTGTTATGACACACAGTGGAGTTTCGACTGGCACACACTCTGCGGAACCACTCGTCTACATTGTTGGGAGTCCGTGGTTCCTGCAAAGGCAGCATGAATAGCAGTGGCACTGTTTCTTCGTAATGAATTTGTGGCGTCAGCTGGCTGAAGTACACGCCGTATTGCGTCCTGTAGAGCGGTTCGCGTCCGTCCGTGCTGCAAGGCTCCGCGCATGCATGATGACGCAGCAGGTCACCTGGTACATCATGGGAGCGTATAGTCCTGGGTTCACAATGCCATTCTGTCTTTGCCTGTAACATAAGGGCAAGAGTTAGCGCTGTACATTGGCCAATTTTACATTCCTTGTGCTGACAGTTTCAATTTTATCACAACTCCGTCTATGTATTGAAACCGTGACTGTCGGCGGGCCTAGTATTTTAACTATTTCATAGCACCTTTGGTATTTGAAGGGAAATGCTTTTTGTCTAGCGTGTGTTTTTAGCCATATGAACTACCCTACTTGTAAGTTGTTTGGTTTAGCTGTGCTGTCAAAAATACCCTTATGTTGCGACTGGGATGTCATAAGGTAAATTCATGCTTCGTCTCATAGCCCTTCGAGTTTTTCGCACCAACCATTTGCGCGGGGAGAGTAAGTATGACTTATGATGTGGGACAGTTGGGTCGCCTCAACCCCGTGCATAAGAAAAAATGGTGTGAATTTAGTACTTCAATTTACGGTTGTATTGTAATTAAACATTATGTATTTTATGTATTTGTCCCAGTATTTAGGGTCATCACTAGCGCAAGATGTTAGGTGTTGGGTTTAAATCTTGTTCATCTGCTCCATTAAGCCGTTACAAGAAGGTTTGTGGGTTGTAGTTTGGAGTTTTTTGATTTTCAACTTGTGCAATAATTGTGCGATGAGTTCATAATTAAATTATGTTCCTCGGCCGATAAGGATCGACTTAGGGCTTCCAAATAATAATATTATGTCTTTAATGAAATTGGCGCAAGTGGGAGCATCAACTGATTTGACAGGGCGCACAATGGCGTATTGTGTCGCAAATACCATCATGACTAGAACGTATTTGTTACCACGTGATGATGGTAATGGCTCTTTAACATCAAGACTCCATGGCTCGAGAAAAGGGGGTGGCATTGTGAGGGTCATCTGCCCTATTGGTTTTGGTTGGGGGCCTTAATCTTTTGGCATGTGGAACAGTTTTTTTACATATTCCTTCATGTCCTTATTCATTGTATCCCAGTAGTATGCCGTCTTTATTTTTTCTAGGGTCTTGAACTGCCCAAAGTGCCCGCCTCCTAACAGGGTGTTGTGGTGGGCAGTTATTATTTCCGGCACATAATATTTTGGCACAAGAGTTAGTTTATGCTCCCCGGCTAATATATGCTGGTTCTTATAAATTTCCCTGTTGGCTGAATTGGCGTAACGCCTCATGAGGCGACGGTATTTCGGGGTCGCTTTGTCCGGTTCAGTTAACGCTAATTTGAGCTGTTGAATGTGTGGATTGTTAGTGTATTCTGCTAAAAACGGTGACGCCGGTTGGTCTATAAGGGGTAACAACAAAAGATGTATGCCATCGTCTACTTTAATATACTCTTACTCATGAATATATTTTGGCAGATAAATTATTTTCTCAATATTTTCAACTTTGATGAGAATGTGACAGTTAAGACGTGGGTTGAGACAAGTAGTTATTTGCAGAGAGTTGTTGTCCCGAATAATCTCCACATTAATATTAAAAATGGTGGAAATTGTTTTGGTTATGGCATGCATGGGCAAGTATTCCATTTGTAAGATGACTTTCACGACTCTCGCTTTATCTGTGGTGTGAAAGTCAGCTTTAATTACTGGTTTAATGTCAGGCCAGTTGTTGGTGATGTATTTGCCAGTGGTTATTTTGATTTCCGTGGCCTCCTGTGAGTCTTGGAAGAGTGATTCCTCTAAGGCTGTGTAAAAAGATGTGCATTGAGTAAATGTGTTTACTTTGTGTTGTGTTTCATTGACGGTAACAGTTGTTGTGTCAGCTGTCCCTACTGTAGATATACGACTGAGTGCGTCGACTAGGGTGTTCAATTTTCCGTTCAAAAATTTTGCCTCGAAATCATATTCCATTAATGCGATGGTCAACTTTTGAGTACGTATATTATGTTCGGCCATAGATTTCAGGTAACGGAGATTAGCATGATAGGTCTCGATGACGAACTTTCGGCCGTAAAGAAATTGTTTAAAATATATTATAAAATATTTTATTGCAGATAGTTCCCTCCCCGTAGCTGATCATTTTTGCTCATTCAGCGATAACTTTTTCGAAGCGAAAGCTATTATATGGCGTTCCTTGGTCGCGGGATTTTCCTGTAACAATACTGTGCCAATGGCGGTTTGTGACGCATCACATGCTAGAATCGTCGGTAGACGCTCTTCAAATTTCGCCAGTATGGGTGGTTTACTGAGAGATGTTTTTAATTGTTGGAAGGCTGTTTCCCCTTTCTTGCCTCGTTGAAAAGGTGTTGTCTCTTTTGTAAGTTCAGTGAGAGGTTCCGCTATTTGGGCGTAATTTAAAATGTGGCGTCTTAAATAGGACATAAGGCTGAGAAATGTTGGTATTTGCATTACATTTTTGGGTGGGGCCATTTGCTGGGTTGTTTGACTCTTTTCGAGGTCTGTCTGGATTCCTTTGGGCACTATGTAGTGGCCAAGTATTTCTATTTTGCGTTGAGCAAAATTACACTTCTTGCTATTAATTTTGACCTTAAACTTTCATAGCTGTTCCATAACTTTACGAATGTTGTTAATGTGTTCAGTAAAAGTGTTACTAATTATGAATATGTCGTCTATATAGGCGAACGCCATTTTCCAGTGGAGCCGACCTAGCATATTATCAACAAAATTCTGGAAGTTATTAGGGCTGGTGGCGAGACGCACTTGCATATGAGCATACTCGTAAAGTCCGATTCCATCCATGCTAAAAGTCAATTTATACCTTTCTTCCTTGCAGACTGCGATGGTGTAAAACCCGCTAAACACATCTATGGGTGTTATATATTTAGAATTTTGTAGGGTAGTATTTATGTCTTCTGTCCACAGGATTCGGTATTGAACTTTAGTAAGGTGTTGGTTTAATAAATGGAAATCTGGATGGAACCTAATACCGCCTTGATGTTTGGGGACTACAAATGATGGTGCGGCATATGTGGAGTTGGATGGCGTTATAATATTAGAGTCAAGCATTTTCTGTATTTTTGTAAGTACATCCTCCCTTGATTTTGGGTTAATGAGATAAGGTCGCATACGAATTGGTTTGTCCATGTTCAAATCTAATTTTATTTCATACGCATTTGTTTCCGCGAGCTCGTGAATGGAGCTGGAAAATCGATCGGCGTATTCATGAAGTAATATTTCTAACTGTCGTTTCTGTTTGTGTGGCAATTCTGGGTTAATATTCCCTAATGACGTGTTTTCTGTAGTATCTTCCATCGTAGTTATTTTGTTTATATGAAATTCGATGCATTTATTGCTATTGTATTCTACAGAGTTGGTATTAATAGGAATTTCAATAATTTTATCATTATTTGAAGCATGGATAAACATAATGTCTTTTTTTAATATTGGCACAACATCCTATCTCTTCATGAAATCGACTCCAGGAATCATACCAAGTTTCATGTTATCTATCAATGAAAATTCTTGTATAAAGTTGTGACTTTGTATATTAATACTGGCTTTAGTTTTAAATTGGGGAATCTCAATGTCTTCTGTCGGGGCGACAGAAGACATTGAGATTCCACATTGAGAAAATTCCTTTCACAGATTACCACTTTTCTTTGCTAATTAACATGATCGCCACGCATGAATGGGAGCAGCCTGTATCCAATAGTGCATTGTATGTTTTTCCCGCCAGGCGCACAAGGATGCGCGGTGTTGATATTCTCACATATCCTGCACGCACTCGTCCTTGGTGAATACCCTGGATTCTTCGCTCAATGCTTTAATGAACGGCCAGTGGCTCAGTTTTCGCTGAGCTCTTTCATCATTGCCATCCGGTACCGTATTATTGTTTACAGGTGCGCCCATTCCTGCACATGGCAATTTGATCCAGGTTGTGCCAATGCCGAACCAGTGTTTGGATTTCCAGAAACGCACCGCGATGTCAGTATTAAACGGTGTCGTTTGATTGGGGAACAATGGGCATTCTGCAGTGCGGTGTGATGTATACAAACAAAACGCGCAGGTTGACGCTAATTCCGTCCTTGGCCCGACGAACGCTGGCCTTGGCTCTCTGATGTCATGCTTCTGCTGCATCGCGCATTCCTGAAGGGTTAACGGCTGTACAGGGGTCGTCGCTTCCATGTTGATGCGCAGCTCGTGTTTCACGGTCGCTTCGCAGTGTTTGGAATCTGATGTGGCCCTGGCGCTCACCTGCGTTTCCGTGATACACGAAGTGTCGTGTGTTTAGGGCAACGTATCTGTTTATTGCCGGCCTTAGCCTTGCAATTATTTGAATAATATCTGGTATTGTGAGCTGGCCTGGATTGTGGGTCGCGGAATTCAATACAAGGGGTCCCACCTTTAGCTGATAAAATTTTGGTCCTTTTTCTACTTTCTGTGCTTGGCAGGCATTAATAACACGGTGTACTTTTGTTTCGGAAGAGACGTGTCTGCTTGCAGCATTGGAATCGCCGTCCTCGCCATGCTGGCGGTTCTGATTATCATGTGTGGTCGTTAAGGACTCTGTCTGTTTGTCGCCTTTTCCCCCGTGCTTTAGTGTACGTATATTTGGCGTGGGGTGATTTTTGTTTTTTCGGGCCATTAACAGGCCTGTCTGCCTGTTGTCTGTGATCGATTTGTGCACTTGGTTATAATGTTTGTCGTAGGGAGTGGCGCCTACTGCCCCCTCGTGAAGAAGTTTTTTGACTCATATTGTTTTTGACCATATTTTCTTTTTCCCGTGGGACGAGTTTGTTTTAGGGGACTGTTATTGCCCGCGGGATGTCTGTTATCGTGGTGGTTCTGTTGTTCAGATTCTGGCTTGTGCCGATTCTGGGTGTTGTTGAAAAATGTCTTTATCCCATATGTTCGCCCTTGTGGGGTGGTTTGGTCGAAATGGCGGCGATTTTGATGATTGGGTGGTTGACGGTATTGTCGTGGATTTTGTGGGTAGTAGTAGTTTTGTGCGTGTCTTTGGTGCGCGATTGCCATATTGGCGATTTCCTCTTTCAGTTTAGTGATGTCCACCCGAAGTGAGTCTGTTTCGGAGAGAGTGTAATGGCCAGTAATGGTTTCATTGTATCTAAAAAGGCCAAGTTCTGCACGTTGGTCATTTGTTATAATATCGTATAACGTGTCGTTTTTCAATCCTACGACCTTATCTGCCAAAAAAGAGAGTAAGGATTGCCAGACAATATTTATTAGGTCACTGTCTGTGATTGTTGGATTGCATTTTCTACGGTATGACATGAGGGTTTCTATATGTTTTTGAGCACTCTCGTGGAGCTTCTGCTTTGTGCTGAACTGCAGCTGTTTGAGATATTCCTCTGTCGCGGGTGTAGAGAAGGTAGTTTTCAGTTTCTGAACAATGCCTTGCCATGTAACATTACCTGCTTGTGAATGGATATAGTTATCTAGTGTGTGTTTTGCGGAACCTTTTATGTAGTATTTGAATTTCTTACATTTCTCCTCATAGGTCCAGTTGTTGTTTTCCGTGGCTTCGTTAAATTGGTCTAAAAATACCATCCAGTTTTCAGTGCCGTCCCCTGAAAAATTTGGAATGTGTAACGGCTGTTGCACAATTATGTTCATTGGTGAGGAATTTGTCATGTTGTCTGTTGGTGGTGTAGATTCTAGTGGTGATGCAAAGGGTGATTTTTTGTACAAATTCTCTTTGGTATTAGTGTAAATATGTACAGGTGTCAAGTAACCTGATGTTTGTGGTGCAGTATTTTCTTGACTTGGTGTTATTGGAAGAAGGCCGCTAGCTGTGATTTTGTTAATTATGCTACATATAATGCATGTAGATGTTGTGTTAAACTGGTCAATTAATTCTGGGTTTTCGTTTAGCAGTTGTTCCGCGAATTCAATTAAATTCTGAAATTTATCGGCTGTGTTGGTGTTTCTGGCAGATAGTTTATTTTGTGTCAGACATGTCAATTGTTGAGTGTTTTGTGATGTTTCGTGGTGTTTTTAAAAATGACGTGGACTGTGGATCCATCATAAAGTTTTATGGCGTGATTCCTTATTATTTAGCATGCACACACGAAGCTGACTTTAATATAATATTTCTACATTGTACACATTTGTGGAAATTGCGTTACAGATAAGTAAGCGATCTTATAAGCCTTTCTTTCCCTTGGAAAGTAGGTTAAACAATAACTCATATTATAGACGAAAATAAAATAAACTTGAAAATAGTTTTGAGACTGCAGTCAACATTGGCGTAGATGCTAATTTATCCTGGATTAGTCAAGGAAACGCGAGAAGCTGTGGTACCAGTTATATGCATATATTTTGCTCACTGGCATAATATTAGAACAACTGTTCATTTACAAAATTTCTCACGTTTGGCTTCATTTCGTATTTTTCTGACAAAGTAACCAACGAGCTCAAGGAGTGCGGTTGAGACTTGCTCTTAAAGAGTTTATTTTGGGGGAGCGGAAAGTAGGCCTACAGTGACACAAAGGAAGGATTCTGAACAATATAAATGTCATAACATGAATCATGTCTTGCAGGTACTGTGCCGTTTGCCACCGCCGTTAGGAAAATGATAGCTACGGTTTATAGGAGTATATTCAGTTTAAATAATAAATGCCTGTTATCCAAAATTTAACACAAATATTTAACTTCTGGGAGAAAATATTTCACGTATTCCCAGGTTCACATAACTCGGGGAATGTTTCTAAAATGATGTTAGCAAGCAAAAAAAATAAGGTTGAAGATAATGATTATGGTGATGGTAATTATCATCTTTCACCCGGCCTTAGCCATAGCAGTGGGTTAATACGCGGTCATTAACAAACTGTTTACAAGAAGTGTGGCAAGTAGACGTATCTGTGAACTGACCGCAGGCTGATAACGTCACATGTGGCCTACTTACTGGCCGGAAGTCAAAAGCACTACGCTCTCTCCCGGTGTCGTTTCCTGTAACTGGCAAGTCAACAACACCTTTGTGGTACAGACTTCTGACGTACTACGGACTCGTCATCACGATGATTGGGCACAAACTTCTCACCGGTGGGGGTTCGACCCCAGTTCCTGGCATGCGAGCATTCTTCGAAATTGTCGTGCCGTGTAGCGAGCACTGCAGATGTGTACTGTTTTCCACCACTATGAGTTGTTCAGAGTAATTATGATTCGTATGTTTTCGCGAGTTGGTATTGTAGTCAAGTTGGTGAAGTGTAAAGCCTGGTCAACGTCGTGTGTTAAACGCGACGTTCGCGGCGCTGGAATGCAAAGTCGGGGGAATCGGGAGTACCCTGAGAAAACCCGCCGGCAAGCGGCATCACTCAGCACGATTCCCGCATGCGAAAATCCGGGAGTTAACCTGCCTGGGTGGGAGGCGAGCGCCCTAGCCACTGCGCCCCCGCTGCCCCATCTGGAGATTGAAAAACTGTTATATATAGGTCCGCAAACGCTTCGTTTACTCACTACAGCCCGTAATACATTACGTAAAGTGTATGGCCCACGGGCTGGAGCATGTTACTGTAAAATGCCAACGCAGCTGCCATGTTACTGTAAAATGCCAAGGCAGTCCCATACCAACCCCCGAGGAGCTCTGATTTGAATCGACTAGAATTTAATTTGTGGGGACATTTAACGGTACTTGTGTACGCAACCCCAGTGGACGATGTGGGCACCCTCCGTAACCGTATTGTGGCGGGTCGCGAAACAATCAGGAATTTTCCAGGGTGTTCATCAACGCATCAGGGTGTCCATGCAATGGCGGGTTGATGCATGTGTTCGTGCTGATGGAGGGCATTTGGAACATTTCCTTTAGTGTCGACAGTAAGCTTTCACACATGTTTAACTAATTCCTGTGCAGTTTCTACTGTTCTAGGTGTAGCGTCGTAGTGTGAGGTGCTGTGTATCGTGCAAACGAATGCGGTGATGGCATTCCACAGCAACATGATCCAGCCCGTGGGACACACACTGTATGTTATGTATTACTGGCTGTAGTAAAAAAAAAACTAAGCGTTTGCGGACCTATGTTCACATAAAAATTTTTCATCCTCCAGATGTGAGGAATGTTTCCCCGAAGTATTGGCATGCAATTTTGCAACACTCTGTAATTTGTTTAGATATATTGAAGAGCAACTGAATACTTGTGTACGAATCTCTAGTAGCTATGAAACGAAGGTTTCAGCAGATTCCTCCTTTTCATATACATTCTTTGGAAATGGTATAATATTTTTTGACTTTTGGGTCTAATCGAATTTAAAGACATATCGTGTAGGTAGTCGGACTTACGTCTCGTCGACGACTTCATTAAAGACGGAGAAAGTTGCTCTGAGAACAGAGATTGTGGAAGGAACAGGAAGGAATCGGTCATGGCCTTTGTTTTAAGGCCCCATCCCAACATTAGCCTGGAGTGATTTTGGGAAACCATGGAAAACTGGAATCAGGATGGCCGGGCCAGGAATCGAACCCGGGTCCTCCCGAATGCAAGTGCAGTGAGTTACTACTGCGCCACCCCGTTCAGTTAAAAACATGTCAAAATCTTCTACCGACATGCGAATAAAATTCTTGAAATGTGCTATTCTGTAATCCACCAATAACACATTCATTATTATATTTCCACCAACTGGTTTTCTCTTACGAAATAAATTAATTTTCCAAAAACATCCATTTCTTTCTAAGATGTTGCCTAATTTTGATCAAAAGGCTTAGAAGAATAACTGTAATATATTTATTCTTCACTAGCAATACAGAAACAGTTCTATTTCCCCTGATACGGAAAACCAAGCGAGCATTTCAATTCCTTTGACGTTCGTCAAAAAACAGGCAGGGATCGGAACGCGTACGCTGACTGCGGGCGAAACTTGAAGAAGATTGGCTTGTGCGTGCAAAAATTTTCTCCGAACACAACGCACAACGCAAACGTTTATTGGCGTGGACCCGGCTTAAGAGCAAATTGTTATTGGTGTGGACCCGCCTTAAAACATTCTAGTCTTAAATTCACCAACTCTACGTCCAAAGTAAAGTCACCCAGAATGCCAATTAACTTACAATTAAATCGTATGAAATCCCGTCAAGTATTTCACCTCGATGTTATTTGTGATGTATCCTGCCGTGAAAATATTCTGTTCGTGTGAATTTGCATACACTTTCAAAATGATTTTCTTTTTATAAGGGGGGCCACAGTGGCTGAGCGATTAGCACGCTCGCCTTCTACCAAAGCGACCCGGGCTCAATCCCCGGCCGAGTCACCGGACTTTCGCATGTGGGAATCGTGCCGGACGATGCCGTTGGCCGGCGGGTTCTCTCAGGGTACTACCCCCCCCCCCCCCCCCAATTCCGGCGCCGCTATATATTCACTTCAATCACCTCCATCGGCTCTCGAGATCTCTATGTCAAGAGCAGCCCAAATCCCTTCATTCACCCATTCGCTCACATTCTTTTTATAAGTCAGTTTACGTCTTTAGAATACCATATTTTACGACTGCAAACATCAAGTATTGGATTGTTTCGGAACACGAGCAACTGCGCAGTGTGGAGATCATTGGGGAAAACTTTCAAAGACTATGTGATCCCAGATTTTTATTTTTCGTGTTCCCCTGTTTTTCACTTATGTTACTGTCATGTAAAATAAAAAGTGCTGAACATATTCGTTGTTACTTAACTGCAGACATGGTTTTTTTCATGTACAGAGCATTGTTTTAAATAATATTTTCATTCTAGTTTTAAATAAATATGTTATATAAGGCACGTGATTTAGTTATGGTCGTCGGCAAGGTATGTGTTAATTCACCCAAAATGAGAAAATGTCGCGTAACTGAATGATAAGCTCAAGTATGTAATATTAAAAGGTAATATATAAAAAAGAAAGAAGATAATCGTCATTAGTTTTAGTTTTTTTTATTCGAATACCGCTCCAGTACAATAATGAAAGTATCCTTTATAAGTTACTGTTTTTTATATGCAGTAAAATATCCGTGTGGCAAGAGTTCTTTTTTAGTCCACCCCTGCAAGCTAGAAAACTGGTAGAAAAGGTCCTAGTAAATTTACAAGGAGTTCCTATGAATTTACGGAGATTTAATTATTGAGTAGAGATAAATGTTAATAATGTTACGCAGATTACTGGATAATTTCCAAACATCAGTTTACCATGGTTTCACAGAATTGTTATAGTTTTCCAACAGTGCATATCTTAAGGAAATACAAAGCTTTCGGCTGAAATTGAAGTGTACAACTGTCTTGGGGGGAAAAAAACACACTTTAATGTAGCAGGCCTATATCGAGCTCAAAACCTTCTAAATGCGAATCAGGGAAGCTACTACATACCCAAAAGTGCTTGGTCCTTACGACCTCAAACCCAACAAATCCTTATTACAAGGACTTGGAAAAATTTCAACGTGGGAGTGTCTAGGCCTATCGTTGGTGAGGTTTGACGAGTTCCCGGTAAATTAGAGAGGGGGAATGTTCTCCGAAGCCAGAGTTTCGTGTGGGAGTCGCATAACTTTGGTAGGCAAGGGAATGGCAATTAAGGTGCGGCGCGACACTAAAACAACTCTTCAAGGGCTGTGGGCGACCCTGGCTATTGTAGTTGGAATGGGGAAGAAATCATAGTTACTTTACTTCCTAAAATGAAAAGCTGAGAGCAAAACAGCTTCAAATTCAGCAAATAAACACAAATCGTGACTTACATTGAGTTTAACTTGTCTAACTGGATATATAACGTATCCAAGTCTTGCAAGAGCAGAAAAGCTTGATCCAGCAATGCGTATCACATCCATCATCGCTCCTACGCGCAAGACGCATGGCGTGATATCTCTCACCGTCATCTCGCTTATGTGAGATTTCCAACAATGACACTTAAATATTATGGAATAATAATAAAGGTAAGGGGGCATCTTTGCCTGGGCCACATTTCTACAAAAATAACTTTGTGAAAAATTTTAATGACCTGAAAATTGCGGGTGAATTAAGATTTGTATACTCGACGAACACACAGAAACGTAAACTCTTAGTAATTTACTCCTACTTGCTCTCGTGTAGCATGCGTCTTCTGTTCAAAAGGCACAAAGTGTTTTTTGTTTAAGTGTGATATAGTGAAAGGTGGTTGAGATACGCCTAATATCGTTTACCTTATCTTTTCCCTCGGCCTGTCCAGCACTAGGCAGCCCCCTTAAGGGCACTGCATGCCAGCTTGTATGGGATGTTCACGGTAAGATGAGCACTACTGAAAGCCCTACTTATGATATACTTATATGCAAACTTGTATTCTTTCGCCTTATGTAAATTAACACCGCTTTGGGCCTGGTCACTTTATTCATGACGTCGCTCAACTGAAACTGTGAAATTATTAGAAAAGTAAATATGTTATCAATCTGTTCATTTTGACACTTGGATGCATTAAAAAAATCAGAAAGTGAAAGAAATAATTTAAGTTGCCACAAATTGTTACTTATCACTTCCAGTTACACGCTAAGATATGGAACTACTTTCCCTCTATCGTTACCAACTTTACTGGGCGCATGTTACTCCGTGCGCAAGTTAAAACATATGCCGGTAGAAGCAGTAACTTTTTCCTAAGGTTGATTTCGAAAGTGCTCTCTTTATCGTAAACAGCCTTTAGCTGCAAAATTTAAATAGGAAATTCCATGTCGAGGAAATTTCACCTCACTGCATTAATTTTAAAAGATAGGTGTTTCAAACGAAGTGTATTCATCACGAATTTTTTAGAAGAAGTTTCCTACGAGCGTATATTTTCAATATAGGCTAGATAGGCAGTATGTACATTTTGTAAAACATAAATTTTAAAAATTCCATGCAAACAAACTATAGCCTACACGTTATGGGAACATTTCCTCTTTAAGGAGCTTCTCCTTAAAAATTCGTGAAGAATACATTAAATACACATAGTAAGAGAAAGCCAGCAACCGGACGAGAAAAGTTTATTACAGCTGGTTCACAGGTTAACCAGGGAATTTCTAAAACTACTCTGTGAAAAAATTTCCTCTATCTTAAAATAAGTTAAGTTGCTTAAAGGCTGTTTAAGATAAATTGAGCACTCAAAATGTCTTCCATTCATTACATTCAGGAAATGCACTCTTAATACCTGTGTCTTTACATAGTCTGTAGAAAATTAATCATATTTCCAACATAATACTGGTCTTGTATTTGCCATGCCGCCAGGCCAAATGAGTGTTAGGGAGACCGGGGCTAGTTGTCACAGGGGCAAGTTGTCAAACTGTAAAATCTACCATTCCTAAATGGTTCTGTCTATGAAGTCTTGAGCGGACGTAACAAGAGTCACCATCTAGCGAGCAGAATATGAACAACTTGCCACTCACTGCTCTAGCTACTTCAGAAGGGACAGTTGTGTGGATTAGTAGTGTGTTAGTAAAGAGACTGTGCATGTGTCGTGTGTGAGTGACAACTTTGCTGCAAAACGGTAAGATATTAAATTACGCTATCATATTCTACGTACTTTTAGCTTTAAAACACGTAGTTCAACTTTCATGTCTAACATTTCTGTAGAAAGCTGCGAATAACAAGTGAAATGTGATACTGTGGGGTACGTTGTCACAAAAAATGCGGGGTTAATTGTCTCTGTGACAACATGCCCCGTATACCTCGGAGAAAAATTTTATCCGCAATTGTGTAGAAAATAAATACTTTCTGTGTTTGAAATATGTAAGTTTCGACTGAGATAGCCTAAATATGGGCAAAAATGTAAACATGGGACCTCATAAAAAGAGGTGCTCCGAACCACCTATGTCTGTTTTGGTGCTCATATACTTAAATAAAGCTCATGATTTCACAATAAAATTCATCCTCTTTTTTTTTCCTCTAAAAGATAAAAAATAAAGGTACCGGAGTAACGTACTTCAGTATATTTTTATTGTTTAGACCAACTACGAAAATAAATGCTAACGATAGCGTATTTATTTAAATAGCACGAGCTACTTAATGCTGTGTCGTCAACAATGCCCAAAGCAAGGTTTCATGTGGACTATGAGGTTTATTTGATATTTATATCAGTACAGTGAGTTTGCATTCATAATGGTAATATAAGGTATACAGGCCCATTAGTTCACCTATTAGTTCAGCTCATCATTTATTAAGAAAATATAGTAATTATAAATTTTATATAAAATAATATATACATAACCAAGCAATGTATTTTACTTTGCAGATGGTGAAGACATACAAACGGAAAACGGGTAGAAAAACACCATCCCCTGAATTATTACTAAAAGCTGCAAAAGCTGTCCTCTTAATCCAAACATTTTTTCTGAATTAGACTTTCTGCCAAGCTATGTGACAGACAGACCAGATCCTTCATCAGTTCTTGTATTACGAAAAGACAGTTCTGATTTGCATCCTTCTACCGATGTCCTACAAGTCCACGGCAGGATTTAAGCACGAAAGTTTCTACTTCCCATGTTTCACCACACGATATCAGACCATATCCCAAGGCTACCGAAAGAAAAGAGATTGCCCCCAAAAGGAAAACAAGAAAATCGGCTATCCTGACAGACACACCAGTAAAAGTTGCGTTAGCTGCACTATAAATGGAGAAGAAAAGTTTCGCATTTAGATCTCCGTTGGAGATAATAAGTCTTTAAAATTCGAGGAAAGGCCTGAAAGCTATACTCAGCCGTATGCATCATCTGAAGTTGAAGACACATTGTGTTTAGTGTGTGAAGAAGCGTTTGGACTGAGCGTTCCAGGAGAAGAATGGGTGAGGTGTGTTCAGTGTCACTCATAGTCTCATGAAAAGTGCACACATAAAAGTGAATCAGAGCTGTGACTGTGACTCTGATTCTTCAGACTAAACTATAGTTTAATATTTATGTGTTTAATTATCAAAGTTTAGACGAGATTTGTTTAGTGTCTGCAGAACAGTTTACAGTAGCCTCCATCTCCATGTCACAAGACAAATTAACAAGTTGTATTCTTGCTAGCTATGTCCACCTTAAATTCCTATGGAAGCCTTAATTGCTTTTTTCGCAACGTTTTCCTTCCTATATAGTTTTTAAAGCTTTGTATAACTTAGGAATTGTGTAACAATTAAGATATTTTAGTTTATACTATGCATGTTTGTATGTTTTGTATGTGACAATTAACCCCATCTTAAGTGACAACTTTCCCCGAAAAATTAAAAGTGAATTTTGTTACAACTAGCCCCGGTCTCCCTACTATGCCTTAAAATTTCCATGCCCAGCCATCAACTGAGCACTGTAAAAGCCACCGCATAAAGGAGTGTCAGAAGTAAAACTCCCATACCACTTTAGTGCAACCACTACGAAAAGTCCTGTTTAACCCGCTTGGGTTGAAAATTGAAACTCAAAACTGGAATAATGGTGTTTTATATACTCAGTAAACCACGGGTTTTTATTGTTTCCAAAGAAATAGTAATTGCTTAGTTTAATCCAAGTTGAAAATCAGTTCGGTTGTATAATTTATGAATATCTGATGTGTCAACAAACATGTAACCATAAAGTCTGTCATACAGTCAGGTATGTGCTATTCACGGTAAAATGATCACTTTTCATAGCCCTGCGTAAGATGTACTTGTATGCACGTTGTGTAATAGCCCGCCTTATGTAAAATTAACATTGCCATGGGCCTTATCACTTTATTCATGAGTCGGTCAAGTAACACTATGAAATGATTAGAAAAGTAAACATTTTACAAATCTGCTAATTTTTACACTTCGATTAATTAAAGAAACAGAAAAAGAAAGAAATAATTTAAATTATCGCAAGTGGTCACCTAACACTTTTAATTGGACGTTAATATATGGAACTACTTTCCATCTTTTGTTACCAACTTTGCTGGGTGCATGTCACTCAGTGCGCCCGTTAAAGTATATGCAGGCAGGAGCAGTGACTTTTTTCTAAAGTTGATTTCAAAAGTGCTCACTTTATCGTGAACAGCCTTTAAGGATGTTTAATGTATTACGTAAAATTATCAAATCGTCCGTTGAATAGAATAATGCTCATTAAACAGAAGTGGACCAGGCGCAAGAACACGAGATGACTTAAGACGGAGTGAAAACTTATATTTTATAGTTATCCTTATGTATGAATCCTGGCCTTGTTTCCCTATAACCTTGCATCCTCTGCCGCCGCCGCGCCCCCCCCCCCCTTCTTCGCAAGGCGTAAAGGAGCGTACCACAGTAAATTGAAACTCGTGGCCTTGATGAAATACCATACTGGTAAAGGCTGTTCACGATAAAGAGAGCACTTTAGAAATGAACCTTAGAAAAAGTCACTACTCCTACATGCATATATTTTAATGGGTGCACTGAGTGACATTCGCCCCGTAAAGTTGGTAACGATGGTTGGAAAATAGTTACATAACTTAACATCGAATAAAAAGTGTTAGGTAACCATTTGTGATGACTTTAAATCATTTCTTTCGACTTCCGTTTTTTTAGTGCTTCGGAGTGAAAAAATGAGCGGATGTGTAAAGTATTTAGTTTCTTAATAATTTCACCGTTTTATTTGACCGACACGCATGAATAAAGTGAAGAGTTCCATGGTAATGTTAATTTTTCATAACACGGAATAATACACAACGTGTATACAAGTAGATCTTAAGCAGGGCTTTCAACAGTGCTCATTTTACCGTGAGCAGCCTATAGGACGACGTCGCTGTGAATGAAAGGGCCGGACTTATCTTGTGTTTTATGTATTTTAAAACCACGTCCTCTCGATTTTGGTTTGTATACGAAAATCCTACTTAAAGTCTGTTTCATGATTTAATTGACAAACAGTGATTTTTTTTTTTTGTTATTAACTCTTTGATCAGAGAACGTCTTAAGCCTACGGGCGTAACTAAGAAGCTTACATTTATGCCTTGACCGGAACCCAAAATCAGTTCTCCTCGCTCCATAAGTTGGTGCCCCAAAATAGTTGTGGCACAGAGGACGACTACATTAGTAGAAGTGTCACACGTAAAACTATTATAATAATGCAGAGCTTTTTCGCTATCGTTCGACAATGACAGTTGATAGGTGGGGCATTTTTTGGTGGAATAATTCTGCAGTATAGTTGAAGAAATTGTGAAATACTGTATCATATGGCCGACATGTACTCTTGTGACTTGCAACAGGGGATTTGATTCCGCGAGCAAAACCGCGTGACCGGGTGTTTGGCTCTACAGTCACCAATAAAAATTTTTTGTGAATTAATTAGTTTCGTGAATTTTTTTTCCCCTCTTTCCGTCCTTGCTAGCCAGGTCCCGCATGGCGTGGCTGAATCTCTGATGAAGAGAAGAGAGCATTTTATTAGATTGTAATAAGAGTGTGGTGGGGTATTTGTTCCCGTACGAGATTTGTATGATAAATTATTGCTCAAGTAAGGGTGTTGAGAGAATCGAAAGCCAGTATTATCACCGAGAAAATTTTTATGTTTATGCTTGGCAGTCTTGAATAATGGCGAGGCATTAGCTACACTTCTCCAAGGGACGTGATTTAGAATTTCTGTACTGTCATGTATTATGCTTAGCTGGTGGCACCTGTGTTTTTGGTACACTAAAACGTAATATTAAGCGCCCATTGTATTAGAGACAACGATCCCACTGATCACAGTTTGTTCAAATTGGCATTACTCAAAACCAAATTTGTTTTGAATAACACATGTAAATTTTTTTATATTACCAAGGACCTCAAATTTTACTGCGACTGACAGAACTGCATAGAAATATTTCAATGGTATTTCAATAAAAATGCGTTACAAATAGAGTTCTCGAGACATAAAATCCATCTTGGGTTAACCAATAAGCCTACAACGAAAACTCAAAAAATACCAAACATTATTTGTTAGCAACGCTGACTGTACACGTATTCGACAACATTTATGTCCAACACACTACAGTTTCGTGTACTATTTTTTGGATCTGGATGATTATTTTTATTTTGCCGTTATTTGCAGATGATGAACAAGATTTCAGAGCACCCGTTTGCTTCTTAGATAAACTGTTATGCGCTGTGTTTGAACCATGAACATGATAACAGCAAAACAATACGTGCTTTAGAATGTGAAACGGAAAGAAGGAACCTCGCAAACAAAACAAAGAAAGACGCATTTATTAGACATTTTTTATCCTATACACAGTTCGTCGCGATAGTTTAATGTATAGCAAGGATACAGTTTTCCTTATAAAACGTCGATAAGTATTAGCTTTACAGCAAAATTTAAACCTGTTTCTAAGCAACACGTTTTCTAAGGGTAGCGTAGAACAAAAAAAAAGTGAGTAATATTCGAAGCACGTACAGTGTCACGTCAAATAAGGACACCAAAATTGACTTCGCCCCAGGCCGCCACAATCCGGACCCCAAAAATAGCTTTGCCATAGGCCCACGAAATTCACTAAATGGCCCTGACTTCGTCTCCATAATAAGAAACTAAATTTTAAACCACCGTAAAATCATCATGAGCACATACGCTCTGTGAATATGTCAAGAAAATATAGTACTAAAAAAAATGTATCTACTTCATATTATCACCATAATCCTGAATGTAGTAATATATTACGGAAACTTTAAACCACATTACAACTATGTAAACAATTTCAAATATAAATAAATTATAATGTAATAAATTTAACTATTTATTCTCGTGTATATTTTGTAGATTCAACTAATATGGAGGTGATCTGCTGAG
This sequence comes from Dryococelus australis, assembly GCA_029891345.1. Lineage (NCBI taxonomy): Eukaryota > Metazoa > Arthropoda > Insecta > Phasmatodea > Phasmatidae > Dryococelus > Dryococelus australis. The sequence goes on from CM056995.1 coordinate 258,087,353, forward strand.
TCCGTTATTCTGTAAACAGGTATTTATGTCCATTACGCCACTTATTTCTTTAACAGAAATAAATATAAATAAAATATTTTAGTGGCTGCTAATACAAACATAATTATTTTTATAAGACGTTAAGATACGGAACTACTTCCTGTTGTCTGTTGCAAACATTATAGTAGGTAGGTATATGTAAATTCAGATATTCTTTGGTGAATTCTTCCTCTCCAAAAATATCGTCTACTAAGTGTGTACTTTGTGAGTTACCAATGTAGAAGGGCCGGTGAAGGCTGAAGAAAAATGGGAGCTCAAACGAATAGCACGACACAAGGCACGCAAAGCGACTGCGGCTGAAAGTATTGATCGCTTCGGATGAACATTCGATGAGGTATGCGCGTGGCGTGAGGCGGATGACGGCTGGCGGTATTGATTTCCTTGAAATAAGCATTTCCCTCTGACGCTCGAGAAATAATTAACACGTGACGTCACTGCGCCAGTAACCGAGAGTGCTGTTCAGTTTATTGCAGACGGCGACGGCAAAGAGTAATGACGTAAGAGAAGACTAATGACGTAAGAGGCTTCCTTCTAATTATCGACTTCAAATGAGTGCTTAAAAACTGTAGTATTCGAGCGTTGGGGGGGGGGGGGGAGGCAGAGTGACTACCTCAAGAAATCCTATTGGCCCGTGTATCATTATTCGCATCTTCTTTTCTTCTTTCAGCGATTCACACGCGCTTATTAGAGTAATAGTAAAAAGCCGAGCTGTGTACTAGCCAGTCAAGGCACTCACATGATGTATTTCAATGGCTTCTAGGGAACAAATAACACATTTATCTGTACTGATATGGTATAAAATCCAAGTTATCCTATACTCACTTAGATGTATTATCTGTGGCTCGTCAGTCATAAATAAATTTCTGTATTGCTATAAACATATTTTCAAAACATTGTACCATATCATGTTGCATTTGAACTTGGAAAATAGAGTCTTCATTGTCTTTACTCATCGCAAAGTTAACGAGAATATTCTTATAAAAAAGTTTTAAAAATTATTTTTTAAAGCCGAAATAGCCACCATTAAACAGGTGAAAAAATTTATAAAAATATTAAATACACTCCCTACAAACGCATATCATAACCCTAAAATACGTGTATAATGCCTACGCATCTAAATTTAAAAAAATAATAGCGATAAAAAAATATTAAAAAACTAGACAACAACATAAAATATACTACTCTTGTTTTCGGTGTCCAAAACAAGTTAAGCATACACGGGATAAAAAAAATCTGCAAAAAAATAACCACATCACAAAGAATTTTACCAAAAAAAAATATCAAGATCGACGAATTGATATTCAGTCCAACAGGCGCGACAGCAAATATTACAAAATTTTTAGAGGTGGCAGCACGACAGCTAAGAAAATGAATATCAACGGATGTGAGAAAAGAATTAAAAGCTAGTGGTGAGTCACAATGTTTCGGCAGCTGCAACCAGTTTCCATCGACTAGTGATGACGAACACTATAGTGGCATATCGCTATTGCGGTCCAGTGTGCATTACACCCCGCCTAGACATCGGTGCGTGACTTGTACTTAGAGTTACGTCATGGAAACTATTTCGCTAATGACCAGTACGCATGCTATAGGCTATTCACGGTCAAATGAGCACTTTTGAAAGACCTGCTTAAGATTTACTTGTATGCGCGTTGTATATTCTTCCACCTTATGTAAGATTAACATTTTCATGGGTCTCATCACTTTATTCATGCGTCGGTCAAATGAAACTGTAAAATTATTATAAAAGTGAATATTTTACCAATCTGCTCATTTTTACACTTCGATGCATTAAAAGAAACCAGAAAGCGAAACAAATAATTTAAATGATCAGAAATTGCTACCTAACCCTTTTTATTTGACGTTACGTTATGGAACTACTTCCCATTCGTCGTTACCAACTTTGCTGGGTGCGTGTCACTCAGTACGCCCATTAAAATATATGCAAGCAGGAGCAGTGACTTTTTTCTAAGTTTGATTTCAAAAGTGCTCACTTTACCGTGAACAGCCTTTACCTGGTATGTAACATGGCTCTCGCTGGCTGAAGTAAAGGCTCTTATATTCCTGCATCGGAGAACCATATGTTATCAAAAATTATTCCATACAAATATTTCAGACAGATCACTCTGCTTTAGTCTCACCGATTCCAGTTTCCATATAATGGCCCAATGTAAGCTTCAGAAAAGTTCCACAATATTAACAGAATCAACTAATTGCTTTTAATGTCTGTACTTACCTCAAAAGAAGTATTTTAATTCCTGACTCTTGTAGGTAATTGATTGATATGATGTGCTATTTTCCTGATTGCTACGCGTGTGGTTCACAGATCATATTTTCTTTAAAAATGCTACCATAAATAAAAAAAATTGCAGAATGTCCAATATACAAATTGTAACAAGAGTTAACTTGCAGATTACGGGATGTTATTTGGTAGTTACACGACAGCAAATTTATGTGGTGACAAATTCACAGATATGGAAACTTAATATGTGAAAACATCAGGGGTGGCTTACAAGTCACCTTGCATAAATTACATTACCAAAGACACACGCGTCGATTTCTTAACCAAGATTCGAACCCGTAACCACATTAGTGATGTCGGTCACTGAGGTTACCTGGCGGCCAGTGATGGTGGTGAAAAAGAGAAAAACGAGAGTTTTACTGTTGGACGCTTCTTGAAATACGGCATTCAGGTCCTTCAAACACCTTTATTAACGAGCTGAACTGTTTTATAAAGCATCAGTTTGAGCATTACTAAAGGTTAGATTCTCCATCGTTTTGAAACACTATAACAAGAAAAAATTGCCACCGTTTGGCAACTAATTGCAATATTCACTTAAAAGGGGAAAAAAATTACTTCACGAAAACAGAACGCGGGACCTGCTTATAAGCCTTCGTGCATAACGCATTTGGTTAATATGCCAGCAAAACCTGTGAGAGAAACTGGTTTCGAATTCCAAATATATAGTGATATTTTTTTAGACTTAAGTTCAAGTAAGTAAGTAGCCCCTCGCTTGGACTACCGGAATAAAGCAAGGATGTTGTTTAGTAACAAAGTAAACTCATTTTACGAAACTAGCGCTAAAATTGCCTTTCTACGTTGACTTGCACTATGAGACCTTATTTTCTAAATAAATAAATAATAAAAAAACGGTGCAATAGGATTTTTAGATAAAATTCATAATATGACATAACTCACTTATAAAAATATATCAGTTATAGAAGCATAATGCAAAGTGGCAAATGATTAATAAATAACACATTAGAGGTTTAAACCATCCTTTTCTCACTTCCTGCGAACGAACTATAGTTTAGAATTCGCTAATTTCCTATATCTGGAGTCAGTTATGAGTGGTACATATTTTCTCCACCCAATATATATATATATATATAACAGACTTTGGCGAGTTATAGAGCACTTTGTGGAAGCGGCCACTGATTAAAAAAAAGAGTGCATCTGTCAATATACTATAGCTATTGTAGGGAGCTGACGAGAAGGTAACTATGGTGGTTGCTCCAGCAGAGCTGAACCCTTGCTAATGCGTGCGTTCATGGTAACGGTACAGCTACGCTACTAGCCACTACAAAAACAGTAGATCCGTAAGTTGACTTCGTTATGGGAGTGTGTGACAAGTCTTTGAAGAGTACGTTTTGTACTTGTATATACACACCTTAGAGACACCTTAATTATATTATTTTATTGCTTTTAGGTTTTATGAACTACTTATTTGGTTATTCAGATATGTTGCGCAATGCACAACCATCGCAATAAAGAATGTGCGAATGAGGCCTTGCATATTAGACATTTACTCCTAATGCGATGTTTTCGGGGCGTCAGCATGTAGCCACCTTCCTGGCTTTAACAGTAATTAATTATAAGCCCAAACTAACAAATGTCTTGGATGTGCTAGATCCAAGTTGGTAAAGGCTGGGAAGGGGGCTGCACTTGGTGACAAACACCCGCATTCCTTTGCCTTGCCTTCTCGTCGGATCTCTACAATAAGTTTAGCTCGGGCACCCCCCCCCCCCCCAACACGCCCTTACCACTCCTGATTATATAAAATTTAGCAATCAGACAAATCAAATTTCTGTTTTCCAGTGCGAGTGCAGAAATTATGTAATTTACTGAAGTGTGTTTTAGGTCATACGCCCCAGGGCCCTTGATAAGAACAACATGTTATGAGTGGACGGTGATTATTTAAAAGCGAAGCTGCTATAGTGGAGGCCGAAATACTTGCTTGTCGACTCGAACATATTCTGTCATGTCACGAGTGTGACCCGCACAACAGAGAAATTGTAAGTACACGGCTTCCATACACGAGGTAAAGGCTGTTCACGATAAAGTAAGCACTTTTGAAATCAACCTTAGGAAAAAGTCCCTGGCCTCCTACCTGCATATATTTTAACGGGCTCAGTGAGTGGCATGGTCCCAGTAAAGTTGGTAACGATGGAGGGGAAAGTAGTTCCATATATTAAAGTTGAATGAAAAATGTTGGATAACCATTTGTGATAACTTAAATTATTTCTGTCGCTTTAATTTTTTTTAATGCATGGAAGTGTCAAAATAGACAATTTGTACAACATTTACGTTTCTAGTAATGCGCGGTTTCACTTGACCAACGCATGAATAAAGTGATGAGACCCGTGGCAATGTTAATTTTACATCTGGTGGAAGAACACACTACGTGTATACAAGTAGATCTTAAGCAGGGCTTTCAGAAGGGCTCATTTTACAGAGAACAGCCTATACCAAGAGCGAATCCAGTGGAGGTGGGTGGCAGAACTGCAGCACCTCCATGCAATTACAGTGTTATAATTAGTTCTGAACTATTCATTATTATGAATTACAGTATTGCGCACTATTGCTTTTTTTTTTTACAATATCGCGTGAATTTCTTGTCATTTTATCAGTAACCTTATTCATTTATTTTTGTCCTATTACGATGTAACCAAGACACGAGCCAGATTGCGGTAATCACCGTGCAAAATAACCTTTACCATGCTTGTAAACGGGGCCCAGCATATTTAAAACAACGCGCCCAGAACTTTTCATACGTTTTCCAGGTAGTCTTCACCACGAGTACATGTGCCAAATTTCAAAACCTAATTGATTACTTCCCCATGTGTGTTCCAACTATGTCTCATCCCCACAGTCTTAACACTCCTTTACGTTCAACAACCACGTCAACACATGGTACCGCGGACAGAGTGGAAAAACGAGTGGACATGGTGGGTAGAGAAGATGTAGGCCGGTTTGGGAGGGGGGGGAAGTGGGGTTTACACGACCCGTCCGCGGAAACCCGAGAATCTCTCCCCGAAGAGCCGAACCCCGAACACACAAAAGCGGTATGGCCCGCGTCCCTGTGAGCTGCCTGAAAGGACTCATTGAACTGTCGGGGCGGGTTATAAACTCATGCCGAACAGTGTGCGCAGGAAGGACCAGGCAGTTTCTTTTGAAGAGAAATCTTTCATTTGTAGCCGGGGAGGTGGAACGGCTTTCTCGGAGGGGTGGTCGGGGAGGGGGAAGGGAGTAGCTCTTTTCCAGCCAGCGTCATCCCGTCGGCTTTACTGCCAACCTTCTCCCGCGGGACGAGAGAGAAGTGGTGTTTTTGCCTTCCGCGAGCTGTAAACAAGGTTGCCGGGGTCCCTGTCGCCGCAATCGCCAGCAAAAACGTCGCCCCGCCACGTCGCGCCGCGCGGCTCCTCTTCAGAATTTAAAAGAAACGTAAAGGTAAGCGTATGAGTCGGCTCCACCGAGGCAGTCGGTAGCGAGAAACCCCCCCCCCCCCCCCAAACCTTAGAGCGGATGTTCAAAGCACCTAGTGCACCGGTGGATATGGTTACCAATGACCGAGATATGGTTACCAATGACCGAGACAGTGGAGTGTGGTGAAGTGTTGCAGGTTAAGCTCGTGCTCACACAAGCCGGAGGAGTCGCATAGCCCCGACACGATACACTTAACACTAAACAGCCAATTAAATTAAAGATAGATCTGACGTAGGGCCGACAAATTCTGTCGTCTGACCAGCATTTTGGATTTGAAATGATTTCTATTTTCGCCGTGTCGTGCGGCACGACACGCAGAATGTACGACCTTGCAAAATAAAATTGTATGGCGAGCTTTCCCTTAAACGGCAAATGCGCTGCTTAAAAGAAAATCAATTTTGGAATTATTTAACTCTTTAGAAATAATAATTTCACCTTTGTTCGCATTAGCGATAACATTTCATCACCATCATGTATTCTAAATTTCCCGTCTGCCCACGGCCTTTGAAACTAGCATAGTTGATCATCGCCTTCTAAATGGTTCCAGAAAATTTTACTCTTCGTGTCGCGTCAATGAACTGTCGGACTGTAAATTCGAGCAGACACCTTGAACATATGAATGTTGTGTCGTGGTTGCGGTTTTCGTCATGGAGTGTCGTGTTTGTTGGGGCTATGTGACTCCCGCATCAGTGCTGTGCACACTCGGCGCACGCAGCAGGAACCAGGAACCAGAGAGGAGCCGGGAAGAAACTGAATGTACTGCGACCACCCACGAGAAAGCGGCGAGGCACCCACTAAATCACGTGCTGTGACGTCAAATGCACTACCGCGTTTAAGTGGCCGATGTGTAAACTAGCAAAAGACTAGTTGTGGCACAGAACAAAACACGGCTTGCATTGCAACAGTTCACCACACGCCGCTCGACTAGGGCCGCCTGTTTTTTTGCGAAAAGATTTCAGGACTACTTGTAGGCCAAAACACTAGAGTTCATATCCAATTTCGTGATATGACTCGCAGATTGCATATATATGCCACGAATCACAGAGTTACCTAATTCTAATTGGCCCAACTTTACAAATTGCATATTCTGGAACTATTTTATTAAATTCAATTATTACTTTTTAAATTGGTGTTATATTTTACAACCATAATTGTTCTATATGTACAATAAACTATGTATATTGGTCTCCTAGCAAAATATGAATAATAATTATGATCATCAAAATTTAAAACGGTCTATAATAAAGTTCATTGTTTCTATAATTTGTAATAGTTTTTGTTGCAGAATTGCGAAAAACTATGATACGCCAGATACGTTTTATGAAAGGAACCAGCATCGAAATTATAATTCTAATTTTATTTAGGGAAAATTTAATTTTTGCATTTCCTTTATGAAAGGAGCAATTCTGATTGTGCTAAGCTAGGGATCGGTGCTTAAGGTAGGCATGTGCAGAGGAGGTTGAAAATACAGTGCAAAAGTGTCAAAAGTAACAAAGACACAGGAAGCCGCAAGCTGTAGTGAAGTAAAAAAATTACAGAAACCAATAGAGAGTTTGGGGAAACAAATGTAGGAAATAATGGGGCAAATAAGATCCCTAAAACATCAAGTTAGTAGTGTTAAATACCACCTAGGTATTCGGGTTATAAGGAGTTAAGTCTTAATTTCAGGCAAGAGGGGAGACTTCAAATACTAGAGGTAGTACTACATTTAAGCCACAGAGAACTGCTTATGGTAGACCTATTTGTGTTGGTTACTGCAATGTAGGCCACATTAGAAGGGATTGCATATCAGTAGCCAAATCAGGTTCAGATGACAAGAAATCGAAAAATTAGTTAGGACGAAGCATGGTATGAAGGATGGTTCGTCTAATTTGAATAAGGTGTCCCTTTCAATAAACTCTGGCATTATCGGCACACAAACAAACATTTTTGGGATAGCTGTAAGTTTTATTGTTGACAATGGTACTGCTGTTACTTTGGTAGATGACATGTTAATACCTCAAAAGTATTGACATTCTGCCTAATGCAAATCGAATTCGAATGTAATCAGCCTAATGTTTTGAATAATTGTTTACTAACCCGAAATATTTACGAAGCAGTCATTTTAAAAATAAGAGTTTAAGCCACTTAAAACACATAAGTTTACATGGCCTACCATAGCGCTACTTGTGTGAGTAATTTTGTAGAAATCAGGATCTCTGTTGCATAACTGATGCTTCTAATGAATACTGTTAGTGTACAAAATTCGGTTCAATTTGGTTGAATAATTTTAAAGGTGTATCATACTATCTGAAATTAATTTTACTACCGCCATTAAAAAGAATTATGCAGTGCTTTAAACATCTTATTGTATATATGTACCCTATTGTATCACTACTTGTGTGTAAAATTTGGTGGTACTCTGTTGATTGGACCTCAAGGTAAGGCATAAAACCTCTATTTTTTCATGTGACGATCTTCATAAATGGAAGCCAAAATGGTTGTACATTCGAGATTTTCAAAGATATGCAAGGTTAGGTTCGAAATGGTTACATAGCTTCGTAGATGTATCACACTAAGTCAAAGTGTTATCATAGCCGCCATTTTTAAAACAAGTGTATGTCACACTCAAAACATACAAAATAATATGGCCTAGCCAAATACAACTTCTTCGCCAAATTTTGTGCGAATCGGTTAATTGTTTTGCGAGTTAGTACACAAAAACTTTATATTTACATGTGACGCTATCTTACAAAATGACGGTGAAATGTAGCTCTATACAAACAAATTTAATGGTTAACTTACATATTGCCCGCAAAAAAAGATAAGTTGAAATTTATTTCGTGGTTTCGTAGATACAATATACTGAGTTAAAACGTTTATATGGACGCCATTTTGACATTAAGTGTATGACCAACTTAACATAAATTAATTTACATGGCCTGCCATAATACTACTGTTTTGCCAAATTTAGTGGGAATCTACTGATTTTCTCCGGAGACATAACATAAACATTTTAATTTTTCATGTGATTACATTTTACGAACTGGAGGCCAATAAAGACTTTGTGTAGACACGTGAATATTGTAAGATATATTACCAGCATACAACGTTAATTTTGAAATAATTACATGGTTTCGACGATACAGCAAACTAAACAAAAAAAAAAAAGGCTATATGGTCGACATTTTAAAAATAAGTGTCTGACCGACTTAAAACATACCAGTTTACACATCTGCCTTATGTTCTACTTGTTTGCCAAAGTTGGTAGGAATCGGCCATTTATTTCCCGAGATGTCATAAAAATGTATTTATACATGTTATGCTATCTTACAAAATGGCGGGGGAAAGGATTCATCTAAAAACATTTCATAGTTGTAATATGTTTTGCCAGCATACACAGTTAAGTTGGAATAGATTATATGGTTTTGAAGATATAGTATACTAAGCTAAAATGGCAATATGGCTGCCATTTGGCAACTACGTTTCTGACCTTTTTAAACTGTACCAGTTTACAACACCTGCGCTAGTGATTTTTGTTTGCTCAATTTTGTAAATCGGTCAACTTTTTCCCGAGGTATTACACAAAAACTTAGTTTTTTCGTGTAGCGCTATCTTACAAAATGGTGGGCAAACGTGTTTGTGTTGTCAGATATGATGCTTCTCATATACTTTTTCAGCATACAATATTTGATTGAAATTTTAACGATATGATAGATATACGAAATAAACCTAAAATATTTGTGTGGCCACCATATTGAAAATAAATGCACAGTCGATTTAAACCACGTAAGTTTTCATGGCCAACCATAGTATCACTTACGTGCCAAATTTGGCGAGAATTGGTTGAATAGTTTTCGAGATATAATGTAAAAGTAATATTTTTTGATGTGGTGCTGTCGTCCAAAATAGTAGACCACCAACAATATTCATCTCTAAATGCAATGCTAATATTATGCACTGTCAGCATAAAGAAATAAAGTTCGAATCGGTTGAATGGTTCGCGAAATATGACGTTACCCTAAATTTTAAAATAGTCGCTATTTTAAAGGTACGCTCCTGGCGTGGTCGAAAACTTTGAAAGTGAAATGTTCTTACTGAGCATATGTGTACCGAGTTTGGTGAAAAACGATTCACGTGTTCAAAAGAATTTTATGTGGAGGGTGGGGGGGGGGGGCGGATACGGGCACACATACACAAACATACACACACAGTCAGGAAAATGATCTCATAAGCCTTTCTTTCCTTCGGGAAGCAGGCTAAAAACGATGGGAACTCCGTATTCAATAACCTCCAAACTAACTGTTTACTGAGGTCACAAGCAGTCATACCATAGCTGCTTCAACCTCGTCACTACATACTCGTAAAGCAATTTTTTTTTTCGAGAACGGCCAATGGAGACGATATCTGGTGAGACACCTAAAGTGGATTTTGTTAGTCGTCCAGAAGTTCGCCTCTAGAAAGCATCCTGACGACGGATGGATCCAGTGGCTGAAGTCTTCAGCACCAACGGGTGTGTGACGCGGTTAAGATAACGCAGTGACGGAATGCAAAGGTGTGAGGGAAACGGGAGCAACCCGAGAAAAGTCAACCGAGGAAAGGGCAGTCAACGTCCATCGCGTTTCTTACGTGTAAATGTCGAGGTTGAGTCCGCCGGGAAACTAACTGGTTTCATCATGCTGGTGTTGTGGTCTGAGTGTTATATTACAACAATTTGATGAATACCCACGGGAAACACACTTTTGTTGGTTAATGACATGTCACCTCCAAATTTCCTAATAGCGGGCGATGTTGTAGTCTATTCGCGGTTTCGTCACACATTTTTAGTCAAAACTTTGACAACTAACCATGTGTATGTGCTTGGTTTTTTTCCCTGAAACTGTCATGCATCACAACCGTTTATATATGTTAGCAAAACACCAAATTTTTTTATTAAATTAATTTTTTACTCATAGTTTATCTACACATTACAATCTTTAATTTATAATTAATATTTAAAAAAACGGACTGCCAACTTTTTGGTAAGAAAAATTCTTATGCAAAATATTATTACACTGATTGCTCACGAATGCGGTGTGCTGTCCGTTTTTTTTTGGGGTGGGGGGGGGGCTTCTAGTCCGGTTAAGCTTTGTTTGCACGAGGCAGACGAATATCCGGGAAGTATACAATAGTAGTAGGGCTTCAGAAAAGTTGGAAGTAACCGTGAATAGATGAATGGACACTATACTTGCTTTATATATTCACAATAGGCAGGTATCAAATCGGGCTAACACTTGCCGTTGATTTTTTTGTTTCATCTCGTGTAGTTTCTGACATTTGCAAACAACTATTTTAATTCCCGCTATTTAAAGGCTTTTTCTACCTCATTTTCTGTCACAAAACATCTCACAAAGTTTGTATAAGCTATTCACAGTAAAATGAGCACGTTTGAAGTAATCTTTAAAAAATCACTGCCAGTTACTACGTGTGATTCAATGTTAACACTATTTGCCCCATTCTCTGTAAAGTTGGCAGTGAATTGCACGAAGTGGTTCCGAAAATTAACGTATTGTTGAGAAAACATGTGAATTAATGGCAAATTAATTATGTTTCTTTAGGTTTTATACAAGATAAAATTAATAGTTTCCTAGCAATTCCGAAAATTATCTTGACGTACATAAAAAAGAATGCACCATGGCTTTTTTCTCCCCTCGCCGTACGTTGAAAACTCCGACTACATATGGCATATGCTGCCAGCTTCTTTGTATTCCGTAGACACGACAAAACAAATAAATTATGTAACATGTCAACATTTTAACTCTTGCCGAACCTAAATGAATGCAAATAAGAGGTATTAATTCAAAAATTCTGGACAGAAGTTGAAGAAACTGCCGAGTGTTTACTAAGGTAGGGGACCGCGGTGGTGGTAATGATTAGACTACTCGCTTCCTACCTGGCGAACCGGGTTCATTTCTTGGCGTGGACGTTCCCGGATGTTCGCATGTGGGAATCGTGCCGGGTGATGCCGTTGGTCGGCCGGTTTTCTCGGGGTATCCGGCTTCCCCCGTCCTTTCATACCGGTACTGCTCCATACTCACCGCTTCGCCCTCATCAGCTCTCAACACCTCGATGTTTTCTTTCGGGGCGAACGAGTACTTGGGTTTTCTCAGAGTGCTCCCATTCCATGAATATTAATTGCGAATATGAAGGACTGCCTTTTGACGTCAACGATCATGGAGCCGTGAACCTGCATTATCGCTTACTGGTTACTGTCGAGTTTTCGACTATGTTGAAAAAATGCATGTCGACATGAGAGGGCGAAGAGTCCTTTTCACGCAATGACGACCAATTGTGGGGAAGCATGGTGGTGGCCTGTCGTGGTGCGGCATTGTTCAGTACAAAGTCCATGTTGCGCATCGACCAATGGCGAAGCGTGGTGGGAGCCTGCTGTAGCTCTGGGAACTTTTATTGCAAAGTGTAAATACAGTTTATCCAGGAAGCGATGAAATATACCGAGCGACCTGGATATATACTTTTTTAAAGCGAGATTATTAAATGAAATGTTCACAATTCAGTTTTTAAAGATAGGACTATATAATTTTATTTTTAAATATATGGATTTTTTTTAACTTGCGTCTCACACTCTGGTACTGCACTTAGCACCGCAATTACAATCAGCACCACACTTAGCACCACAGTTGTAATAGGCATCGCAATCAGCACTGCATTAGCACTGCAATAACAATCATCACTGCAATCAGCACTGAAATCAGCACCGCACTTAGCACCGCAGCACTGCAGTCAGCACCCAAGTTAGCACCGCAGAACCGCAGTTAGCACCGCCGCATCGCATTTAGCACCGCACCTAGTACCACAATAACAATCAGTGCCGCAATCAGCACCATAATCCCAATCCCAATTATCCGATTAATATTTAGCAATCTTTCCATCAATCTTTAGCTGCTCCACCTGCTCCATTTGCTCCACCTGTTCCACCTGCCCCACATGTTCCACCTGATCCGCTTGCTCCACCTGCTCCACCTCACGTGATTGGATGGTCGGTGTCTGCATAATGTATTAATTGGGCAGTACAATTGGTTCAAAGTCAATATGATGTCACAGGACTTGCATACTCGTATATTATTAGCAGTAGGGAGGTAAGCTGAGAGGTTTAGTTTGACAGCCTCTTCGCATAGATTTTTTCTCGAGTTTTTGCTGTCAAGATCATTAAAGGTCATGGAGTCAAGGCTAAGGTAGTTTGCATCTAATATGGTGGTAGTAGTCTATAATTTCATATGCTTGTTGACATTTATGTATTTTTCCCTCGAGTTTTTGTTTTCAAGGTCATTCAAAGTCACGGGGTCAAGGTCAGCTGCATCTGATATGGTGGATGGCTGATGTCTACCAAGGTATTTGGTCGTCTACCAATATGGCATAATGGGTATAGGCTAGGAGTGACCTCTGATAAATTTAAGTATTTTTAAAATAATTGTATAGTTTTTAATAATAATTTTTTTAATTATTTTAAAATTTTTTGGGGGATTTTCCGGAATTTTTTGTGATTTTTTTTTAGGTAAAAGGTTAAAGATCAAGGTCAAAAGGTCGCCGGTCTTGTTCTTCTGGCTCTGAGTCACTGACCCTCTAGCCTGCTCTGGGAAAATTTGGATTTTTGGGGATCCTTTTAATAATTTTTTTGAAATTTTTATTATTTTTAAATAATTAATTTTGTCTGATTTTTTTGTATTTTATTAATCTATTGAGATTTTTCGAGTTTTCTGGGGGATTTTTTTTTAAGGGTTTTTGTGGTTTTTGGGGTCAAAGGCCCACGGGATCAAGGTCAAGTTCCAAGGTCATATGGGTCAGGGGTAAAAGGTCAATGACATCCAAGACGGCGGTCGGGTGATGAAACAACTTGGCGATCCCCGAATCGTGCCATCCTATCCCCGATCCCCTTGCAATTCAATCGTCATTTCCCTACTACTCGCATGTGTGGTAGACTTTTCCGTTTCATATATAATAAAACGAATAATTGTGTTTTTCAATTCTGTAACATTTTTCAATTTTTATTTTTTTAGAACCTATTTGTAGAAGAAACATCGTTCTTCGCGCTATAACGAAATATATCCTTATGATGTTTAATATTCTGTCGTAAAACTATATTTTGCAAAACGCTGTGTCACAATCACGTCATTTTAATCTGACAGCATAATTTAAATGTTCCTTTCGATGATAGTTATATTTGTATTACTCTTAAATTCGTAAGTTTTTCACGCAAATATTGGTCAGTTTATGAACGCTTAATTCTAAATACAACTTTATTTCTACTGTTTGCTCTTGTAAATGCAATTTGGGACGTGAATAATAGTCACAAAGTAATTTTAATACATAATTTTTTAGCTGAGGTAAATATGTATCACAATTCGGGAAATAACACACTTTTAAAGACAAATGAATAGAATTTCTCGATTTATTTCCCGTTTAAAGCGACCTCTTTGGAACAGCAGTCTGCATTGTGACGAAAATCTCTCTTATGTCAAAATGTTCCATAAAGAATCTCTTTTAGTTCCCAACCTGAATAGTACAGAAACATTCCGTGACAAACAATTTCCGACTGCGTGCGCTGTTACTCATAGTATTGTTTCCGCGAAGGTTGAACAACTACCTGAGCCCGTCGTGAATTAGTTCTGACAGCTGAAATATGACTTGTCCCTAGGGATTTTTCTCTTTTGTGAAAATGTTCCCAAATAAGACAGGTATTGGGACAGGGTGTTTCAAGGACACTCGTCAACTTGGACATGCTCCGAGGTCGCGAGGCACTTGACCTCCCTGGTACTTAACCTTCCAGGCTGCCCCACAACTCCCACGCCTTAAATTATGCCGCTTCTTAAGGTGGTAAATATTCCAACCCCTCTTACTGGCTTTATCGCTCCCCCCCCCCCCCCTAATAGTGAGTTTGGTTTACATCCACATTTCTCCTGTAAAATATATGTTACTGCAGAATAATATGAACATCTAGTCTGTCGAGAGGGTTTTCAGACCGTGTGCACACGTGCGGACATAGACCTCGACAGCGCCGCTGCGGCACCGCGGCGGCGCCGCATCTACGTGTGCACCTATACATATAAGCCAAGCCCTCGTGGAACGCTTTTGCGGCGCCGCACGGACATTGTCCGCACGTGTCATGGTGCCTATGCCTGTTTTTTACTCTCCCTTCCAAATTATAGGCGTAGCTATCGGCGCACCCAGAGAGGCAATCATGGCCCCAATCGCGGTTATGAGTGCTCAATCCCTCTCTGATGCGATGCATGTCTCATTGCATGAATTTCCTTTCTTGTAGGCGTATGGGGCTAAGCTAAGCCCTGATACGAACTTATGTCGTGTCCCTACTTCGGACGTACAGTTAACACTTAGTATAGTGTACGTTAGGAAATAAATTCGGGGTAGTTCAACTACAGACAAAGCAGGAGCCACATAATGAGCTAAATTTTTACTGCCAACGGTAGTGGAGGAAATTTCATGTATACAGAATGTTTCGTAACTTATGTTACAGACTTTGGGAGGTGACTCCTTACGGGTAAACATTACGAAAACGCCGATT
Organism: Dryococelus australis; assembly: GCA_029891345.1. NCBI lineage: Eukaryota > Metazoa > Arthropoda > Insecta > Phasmatodea > Phasmatidae > Dryococelus > Dryococelus australis. The sequence continues at coordinate 258,102,715 of CM056995.1, forward strand.
AACTTATGTTCGGAAATGACGTCTAATGTTAGAAAACACCTTCGAATGGTGGGCTTCAAATATCTTTGTTTATTGAACTTTGTATTTGCTAAGATAAATGTAAACGAGCAAACAACAAATCTACAAAAAGTATGACAGGACTACTAACTCAAATCTCTCCACTCAGGCCACGTGTTTTTATTACTCTGAAGAAGGGCGCAGTTATACGGAGACGGTCTTAGGGTTGGAACATCGATGTATTGGTAAAAAATACATCGATTTTACATCGATGTTGTTCAGCCGATTGTATCGATAGCATCGATGCTTTTTTTTTTATCGATGTTTGGTAAATTGCAAACAAAAAAGTTTTCTCCCGTTGACTAAAAGTAGAATTATTTCAGATGATAATGCCAGTTATGACGTAGAGACTTTTTTTTTTTTTTTTTTTTTTTATGTGAATGGCAATAGCAGCATTTTTGGGAACACTAGCGAGGAGTGAAGATTTGTTGACAGTTTATGGGTTATTGGCTGCACAACTCTCGAGGCCACTGCAACTGACATGCAGGTGAAGCGAAGTGTGAAATGACAGTTGTTGACATGCGATACGAGTGTGTGAGTTGCCGCACATCATTTTGTTTTTCGAATTTAAGTTATCTATTGCAAGAAGTGTGTTATTTAATCAAGACAACGTCCTAAAACACAAAAAAAAAATTATTATAAAAAATTTATTGTTAAGACTCCCGCCGACCTGGAGCACTTTTCCGCGTTTGAAACCGAGAAGCGCTGGAGCGAGAAGGGCGACACTGCCACGAGCATCAAGTGCGCCATCGCCGCTAAGCGCAAGGCTCCGAACTGGCGTGCAGTGCAATGCGTGCAATGCGATGAACATATTATTTTATTGAAATCTGTAGGAAGGTTCAATGCAGGGCCCTTCAGTAGTTTTATATGTACCCGATGCAAATATTTCGAGCTAAAGCTCATCGAAAAAAAGCCGTTTTTAGTCATTTTGGAGAACTCTGAAATGGTGTTTCTAACGTGCGTGGAATTTTGAAAGTACTCAACAGCCCTCGTTTGAAGTGTGTGTTCCTTTGGCATATCAGCATATTGGACACACGTTTAATAGTTTTGTGGAGAAAACGTGTATTTCAAACACTCGGCAACACAGCTCAAGCACCAGGTAACTGGGAGACTTTAAGTCATACGTAGCAAAAACATCGAACATCGACGTTCAAAAATATCTATATCTTAATACTCATACATCATGAGGCATCGATTTGAAAATATTCAATGCAGAAAACAATCGAACAGCGATGCATTCGCCCTATGTCGCAGCCTTAGACGGAGGCTGTGTTGTTGTAGTAGATTACGCGCCACCCACCTAGACGAGCCGGGTTCGATTTCCGGCGGGGTCGCTCCCCGGATATCCTCACGTGGGATAATCGTGGCGGTCGATGCCACTGGTCGGTGGGTCGCTCGCAACCCTAGACGGGCTGTCGCGGGAGGCTAAGAGGAGGCTGCGTGTGCAGCAGGTGGGTCTGGTTCCCACGACCGGACTCCTGTCCGAGCGTGACGCGTTATCGCGGCTCGGCGCGCACAGCCACCGCAGGGCTTCCACAGCCGGCGCAGCGGTGCGCGACTGTCCCGCCCTCACAACCCCCCTATACGCTGTTCACGGTAAGTGATCACTTTTCAGGCCCTAGTTACTTTTTGCTTTCAACCATTTCTTGTCATTTAACCACATTTTAAAACAAATATTGTCATGTAATTAATAAACACCGTGTGTACATTCCACCACACTCAGAAGTTAACGCCTAGCGCAAAAAATAAAGACTATTATTCTAAATGAGAGGGCTTTCAAAAGTGCTCACTTCAACGTGAATATCCTATACCACCTCCACACACCGCACTGCCTGTCTCAATGCTCAGTATGTGCTGAAACATTTCCTGTAAAATCACAACGTTAGCGTTTTCGATGAAGTCATTTGGCCGGCTCTTAAAACAACGAGGTCTTGAGAGCCTGCGAAGGTGATTGAAGTGAGTATGAAGCAGCGTCGGAATGAAAGGGCGGGGAAAACGGGAGACCCCGAGGAAACCCGCCGACCAACTGCATTGTCCGGCACGATTCCCACATGCGAAGATCCGGGAGTGGCCCGGCCGGGGATTGGACACGGTTCGCTATGTTGGGAGGCGAGCAGGCTAACCGCTCAGCCACCACAGCCTTTGTCAGAATTGTATCTTTTGAGTGACTGTTCTAACATGTGACATTTATAATAATAATAATAGTAAATCGTCTTTATTTGACGCAGTTGCGGCATATCTGCCTTCTCTTGCACTGGACCGTTTTTACGATTTACACCTGCTTATTACAGTTTAGAAGTATTAAAAAATCGTTCTTACAAATTAACAAACAGCGCAGAAAATCAAAAGTCGTTAGGCTACTTACCATTAATGGCGCAGGTAACTAATACTAAATAGATATGCTTATTTAAGGAGGCCTACTGAAAAATGTATAAATTTAAGTGGTGATTATTAAGTTTAAACTAGTCCATAAAACAATGATGATGAACTGGCAGGTATTAGGCCAAATTATGCACCATACACATCGTTCGTTCGTTCGTCCTCTTATCTGACAGTTATATAGTATTCGTTTCTAACGTGTATGTGTGGACCCCGACGTCTTAATGATGCTGTGCCACTAATTTCCACAGTGCCATCACATCGTCACCGTACATGCGAACCATATAGGTAACATCGCCTCCATAAAGATAGAAAATTGACACCTACATAACACAACACTAAATTAAAATTAAGCAAATGGGATTAAAACAAGAGTAATAATAAATTTAAAAACAGAATTATTGCACAATATACTATATAATTGTGTAACAATAATAGTCATAGATATCTTGTTCACAACAGACTTACTCGCCCAAGTAACGGCGGCGATTCCAGGGTTTACAGAAATGTGATAAAAAAAAACTTTGTGTGTGTGAGAGAGAGAGAGAGACAGTGAGGGAGGGAGGGAGGGAGGGAGAGAAGAGTGAGTGAAAAAAAAAGGGGGGGATAGCGAGATGAACAGGACGACATCCCTCTGGCCGTTGGTGAATATACCTGAACTGTTACATTTTTCATTTCAGGCAGCTCCCCATACATCTTCACTAGCTCGAGTCAACCCTATTCCAGTCCCACAGTCCCTTGCGTAAAAAAAATAAAAACCAAGGGGTATAGAGCCAGGGTTGATTGGTTGAGAAACACCATAGTACATTATCTATACACACAACTGTAGCATACTTATTCTGCTGGAGTAGTAATTAAAAATCAATTCGAATAAGTTATTTGTACCGCCTGTATGGGGCTATAGTACAACGTGGATATTTTTTCTGAGGTTATAAAACAACCTGCCGCACTCTGTTACAAACATTTATTATGAAAAAAAATGTTGAACAGAGCTTACAGTAGCAGCTACAGACAACTGCGTTCACTGACGATAAAATAATTTACTATAACGCATTAAACATCGGTATCGCAAAAACCTAAATAGAAATAAGTGAGCAATTGAATTTTTGTAGTAAGATACAGTTAATTTTTTACCGTTTACATTGCAAAATCACCAATAAAATCCTAAGCAAAACTGTTTTATATATTTTATTATATTGTTTTCAGTTTTAAAATTACATTGAATCGCTCATCAGTAGCGACAGTCTTAAATATGTTTATTTCTTGTAATGATTTAGTTAAATTCAATAAAAACAATATTTAATTCATCGCATATAGTTGGCTGTGCAACTTACTCAATAGGTGAAATATTTTCCCTACAATGAGGTCATTTTCACTTACTTGAGTACTTGCATTTGACTGCGAATCAGTGATTTTCCACTTATTTAAATTTAATGTAAAAGACTGCCATTTGTGCTCGTCTGAACATTGGTGTAGTGAAATTACGAAGGTTTTTCTAGATACATGAAGTTTGTTCCTCTCCAGTTCGAAGAATGTACGAAAATACGCTGCCTGTAATAGAGAAGGGATGGAGACGAAACAACGTGAAAAAACATACCTATGCCACACTCACTGCACTTGGGTGATCTCAGCGGAATAAATACCGTTTGATGAAGTGATCACAGAGCCATTGATTCTATTACTTAACTATTCACTGCCAAAACCGTGATTCCTAACAAAATCATGATTATACGCTGACCGGAGTGTCGCGTGTAGTAGGAACAGAAACAAAGGCGGTTTATGGCAGATATTATCCGTCACACGTGATAGCATATTGAGCTCTACGTGCAAGGTTTTCTACAAACGTTATCCTGAAGACATCCCAGTACAACCTCATATTAAAATAATTCACCTAGACACTTAAAATATGAACTTTGGCGATTAAATGAGAAATCTTTTAAAAAAATCTTAGTTCACTGTTAATTTAGAGCCTTTCAAAACCCTGCGTATTTATTTCTTTCAGTATATTTTGTATTCATTCGTCACATAAGCATTAGGACTGCGAATTCAATTTATCAAAACTTGTTTTATTTAATTGATTACGAAATCGTGTTCATTATAGCTTTACTTAAATAAAATGCAAATTGAAATAGCAGACGATTAAATACAGAACTTCTGAAAGAAACAAAGTCTTTCAGCCACGCTTTTTAATATGATATAGATGGGGTAATAAGTAATTGGCCACAGGTAATAAAAGAATGTTAGATTTTTTATGTAAATTTTAATACAATACTGTTTGCAGGCAACCAAGTGATTGTTAGCCAAAAGAGAAAGGAATTAACCAGTGCCATCTTTTTAAGCGAAGTGATATGAAAAATCCACAAATTATAATTTTAACGTCTTTTGCAAAAACTAAAACGGTTATTGTCTTTTTTAGAAAAAATACAGATACTTATGATAACATTTCAGAATAGGTAAACACATTCAAATAGTTAGGCTGTAGTATTGTTAGTAGGGAAATATGAAATAAGCTATACTAAAGTTCCTGTAAAACTATTCTACAATAGGTCCTCTATGAAACCCTACAAAAAATTCTATGAAGTGATAGTGTTGCTATATGGTATTGAAAAGTAGCCTGAGAGAAATGTATAGAAGAATAACAGTTGAGTTGAGATATATTGATATGGTGAGCGGCTTAATGCAGGGACGGGGAATACGGCAGTGCCAACAACAAAGTTCGCCACGTTATCCACATGCAAAAACCTGGGTGATCCCGCCCGGAATCGAAGCTGGTTCGTCTTGCTGAGAGATGACAAGTCTGAGTACTAAACCATGGTGGCCACTAAGAGAACAACAGAACCCTGTGAAATGAGAGTATTTACGTATGTATCTTGTTCTACTTTGACGATCAAGCAAAGAAAGGACGATAATAGAACAGGGTTAACCCAATGAGTAAAGATATACACTAGAGTGGCCATGGTAAAGGAAAAAATCTGACCAGTTCTATGTGTTAGTTCCGCTGTTGATTCAGAGGAGCGCTAGTGTTCTCGACGATGTCATCCGCGCGGTGTTGCCAATTCCACAGCCGGCAAAAGTATGTTATAACCCTGGGACTCGGCTCACCCACGTGTTCGTTCAAGTTCTGCCAGAGGCGAGCCTGTTACACGCGAGTTACCCGCATTCGTTGCAGCTGTGAATACCCAACTCATGATTTACTAGTGGCGGCCATGGCATGTGTTTCGTTCCTGTCGTAGAATTATGTTTTTAAGGAAATATGCAGCTATATCAACTACTGTTTGATTCTATTTACCTCTGCGAAAATAAATAATCATAAATATACAACTGTCATTGTTTTTAATTATAATCTATTATTTTACTATAGTTTAGGTGTTCATGGTAAAATACGAGTACTGCTATTACTTACAATTACAAACGTCATATTAATCATGAATGGTGTTATACACCATAGTAAACTTTTCGTTCCGTACTTATGTGAAAGGAAATGAACAGGAAATAATTGTTCAATAATGGAGACATATATGTTAGACGCACGACGGTCTACAATTGAATACAATTGTTTACAGTTTGGAGTTGCGATCTACTACATAGGTGACTGTTTGTACAAATTATCATAACGTTCAATATGTCGATTCGAGACTGTGTCCGAACCTAGGAATGCACTTATGTATATAAGCATACTCCATTCGGCTCGATACGTGATACATACCAATAGATATACTTATTTGCATCCTTTAAAGCAACTAGTTAACTGATACGATTCTGAACAAGTATTTTGACAGAAAACACAAACTGAATATGTGCTGGAACGTAGGCGCATAGCTTTAGAATTATCAGTCCATTAGGAGCTATTAACCAACCATAGACTTTTTACAAGAAAGGAATAATATATATATATATATATATATATATATATATATATATATATATATATATATATATATATATATATATATATATATATATAATATGAGTCAATAAACGCAGTTATTGATAATGTATTATTGAAACTGATAATAACTAGAGGTAAATTTCCTTTAAACACTAATACTGGCATTAATAAAAATTAAATGTTGGATATTGATATAACGTTTTCATTCATGCATACCTTGCATTGTAAAAACATTGGCAGTGTTCTCAGTGCTCTGCATATTAACTATACATTCAATGTCACACCCGGTTTACAACAAATCACGACGAAAACTGGTAATATTTATCCCGGCTCTTCTACATCATTAAAGGTTACAGAGTATACATTGTTAAAAACGTTGCTTCAGTAATGCCTCCATTCCACTCTTTACTAAATGAAATATTAGGATTAACAATTATGAACTGCATATAAATCGATTTTCAAAATAGTTGCTTATGGGTTGTAAGGACGCGAGACGTACACACATTCGTTTCCCCGTGTACGTGCGTATGTCATTTCCCGAAATAGTAAAACCTTTACATACGTAGACGAATGCGAACGCTGTATGAGCGTGCATCTCATTAAGCAGAAAAACTTATGCACACTGCGGGAAAAGGACATTAATGATAACGTTTAAGGCTCAACTCTTAACAGATGTTTGTCTGAAAGCGATACTACAGCTGTCGTCTCTGTAAGATACACATTTACAATGATGATGTGCATAAGTGGATATTGTCTGAAAAGTTGGCAGCTGTGTGTGTTTATATTTACACGAGTGTAACACAGCACGCCATTGTATATCGTACACCAAAACCTCGGACTCATAACAATGCGAAAAACGTTGACACTGTAGTGTTTATCAGTAATGTTAACACTAACGAACGCATGAGAACTAAACATAACAAAGAGAGTCGCAATATTCTACTTCGGATTAGGTACATTACAAAATATAACTATTTCTGCACTAAACATCGGTTGAATGCAATGACTCGGAGCCAATCACTAATAGTCTAGCTAAGGCCGTGTCCGTAAGGACAAATTCTTAATTTTGTAAATTGTCATTTCGTAGGTTTCAATCCGGACGTTGTTGACAGTCACTTGTTTAGCACTCGCGGCAACACAATCTTACATTAACAGAGACAATATGTTTTATATAAATTAAATCCTTAAAATGGACGTAATATTTCTACGATCATTACTGGAATGCTGTGAATATGTTAATAAACAAGACAATAATATAATATCCAATAACGACTTAAAGTAAAACATGTGTTGCGAAATATAGCCTATACACAAAGCGAGAAAACTGGCCTCCAAGATATTTAATGCCACATGAGCATTATATGATATTTAATATCTTGGACGTCTGTCTTCTCGCAAACCATTCGTCAGAGGTTTTCTTATCAAGAGGACTTGTTTTTACCTCATGCGATGATAATTCATAGGCCGTGATCATAATGTACGTAACGATGTACGACGATCCTTTTTTTCATTGGGGTGGCAACCCTCATTTTGCTGTGTAGGGTAGGTCAACATTGGTACTTGCACGTTACAGTGACTGAATTGTTTGGCATACCTACTGAAATTCATCCCTTAATATCACATAGTTTCAGTGTAATTAAATGAAGCTCATAATTTGCAACCCTTATCTTCACAAAGGAGTTTGGGAGTTGTTTCCTGGCGTTCGTTGTCAGACTTTTTCTAACCGAAATTTTGCAAGGAACGTCCTCTCGCAGTTTGTCGCAAAGCTGATGACTCATCCTGTATATATAAACCTTTGGTTTTATTTATATAACCTTTGGTTTTTTTGTGAAATATATACAAATTTATTTCCTTTCCCCAAATTTTTCTGTTTTCTTCTTCTAGATTTATAATTGGCGGAGATTCGGCAACAATTTTATCTTTTTCAAGAAAGATTGTTTTTAATTCGTCACTATGAATTTTTCAACCTGACGATATATTTTTTGTAAATTATATATTTGCACTCCTTTGAATGTTTATTAGGCTGCGATCACTCCATTCTAGCAATATCATTCGAGAATTGTAGTTCCAGTTAAAGTAGCTGGAGTCCAGAGAAATAAAAAAAAAAAAAAAAAACGAAGATTTGTTTGCACTTTTTAGTATAGTACTACAATAGAGTGATGCTATAATTAATAGCGCTTCAAATACTTATGCCAGAACTCGAAAAACTTAATTGTATTATATTTGAAAGGACTTATTAACGTCCCACGGTGTTATGTCTGAAGGCTTATCATTGGACGGCTTACAAGCTAACTTGTGACCTCATTTAAACTAACGCTCATGCCTTACCTGGGATTCGAACCCAGAACATCCCGCACCGCAGACTGGCGGTGCACCAACCGACTGCGTGACGGGAGGTCGGCGAAAAGATAAATAAAATTTGCTTAGTTCGGTAAAATTGTCAGAAGGTATAAGTAATTAAGTTTTTCACTAGCGTCTCACAACTTTGTTTAAGTAACATACAGTCAGTATGCACTACATTGAAAAAACTTATTAAATTTTTATTTTTAACTAATTTAAGAGTTATAAATAGCAAAATACTTTTTTCAACTAAAAAAAGCAAACCAGATTTTAATAGAGGATTTGATATTTTAGTGGAAAATGTATTCTCGTCCAGCAAAATGTCTATAAATTAATACAAATGTTTTGACTGAGAGGATGTTCCCTGTATAAATGCACTTTAAATGGAGGATATAATAACATGTCCGTACGTAGCCGCGATAAAAGAGAGTGAAGAGAAGTGGACGGCTCTTAACATCGAGGTCTTGAGAACCGATGAGGGTGATTGAGGTATGGAGCAGCGCCGAAATGAAAGGGTGGAGAAGCGGGAGATCCCCGAGAAAACCCGCCGACCAAACGGCATCGTCCGGCACACGTTTCCCACATGTGAAAATCTGGAGTGACCCGGCCAAGGATTGAACCCGCGTCACATTGGTGGTAGGCGAGCAGGCTAACCGATCAGCCACCATGGCCTCCCGCATAGAAAGTAGGAGCCAACTTTGGGCACCCATCCCATCAGGAGTCGACTTTGAGCAGCCCTGCCGATTCATGAGTCCAGTGCCCCATATGGCCACCAGAGACAGCCAGCTAGCAGACGCGCAGCCCAACATAAACCCGACACCAAAGTTCCAAGGTCCTCAATAAAAAATGATTTACTCCCTCTCTCTTCCTTCGGCCTTTTCGCCATCATTTTTTTTTTTTTCCTCGCGAAGACAGGAGAAACCTTTCTTTTCCGCCCGCAGCGAGAGAAGGTCGGCCAATTATGCACGGGCACGCTCCTTCATTAACGAATTTTATTGCAAGGCCCGAACTGCTGGCACGCTCAAGGCTACTCTAGTGCGAAGAGAGTACTCCAACTGCGAGCCAATCAGGCGATAACGGGTAATTATTGTGTGCACTGCTGCCGAAAGCCCGCAGAGGACCAACTGATTTTACGGCTCGCTCGCCCCTACGTGGACGCGCACACTAATTCCGAGATGTTGAAACGGAAGTTGCTTGCCTTAACCACGTCATTTATTCCGCAATTAAATAGGGCAGTTATTAAAGTGTAAGGTATTGTGACACAGACTTGATAAAGGCTGTTCACGACAAAGTGAGCACTTTTGAAATAAACCTTAGCAAAAAGTCGCTGCTCCTACCTGCATATATTTTAACGAGCGCCCTGGGTGACATGCGCCCAGTAAAGTTGGTAACGATGGATGGGAAGTAGTTCCATACATTAACGTCGAATAAAAAGTGTTAGGTAACCATTTCTGACAATTCGAATTATTTCTTTCGCTTTATGACTTTTTATATGCATCGAAATGTAAAAATAAGTAGATTTGTTAAATACTTACTTTTCTAATATTTTCACAGTTACACTTGACCGACGCATGAATAAAGTGATGAGGCCCATGACAATGTTAATCTTACATAAGATGGATGAATACATAACGAGCATACAAGTAGATCTTAAGCAAGGCTTTCAAAAGTGCTCATTTTACCGTAATCTGCTATTTCCAGCGGGAGTTCCACTGCCGAAAATAAGATTGAACGCTCTGGACGCTGTAAATTAGGAACGGTCGTGTTGGAATGCTGCACATCCCAAAACAATATTGTCGTCTTGCATTTCAGTAAATCCGTAGTTTACGTACATATTTTTATCAGCCACATAAGTAGGTTTACGAGGTTACTTGTCTCCCAGATAGTGGTATTGTTACATTTTTCTCTTAAAATGTGTGGGCTAAACCAGGTCCAGTAAGGGATGGAGGTCTTAATTAAATAAAAGTTTTAATTATAATTTTTTTATTTTATTTACAATAACTACAAACCAAATTCTCTCGACCCAATATCTCACAGTAAATTTGTATCGCTTGCTGTTTACAATTAATGAGTTCAATCAATACAATATACAACTATCTCAAAGAAACTAATGCAATTAAATAATAAAAAAGTCAGTCCCAATAGACAGTGAATCGAATTCTATTCAATTATTTTCGAATTATATGTCCATATTTTACAGTCCCAATATTTACAATTAAGTCCGTATCACATGTTGTTCAGCCACACCTGAGTTTAGTCCAGGTGCCACCAGTTCGCAATGTTCTAGAGTCCTCCGAGCGCCCTCGCGCACAGTAATCTTCACTCGTCGGATATCACGCCCTCTCGTACATTCACTCCACGAACACCTCGTCCGCCGTCGCCTCGTAATCTCCAGCCGTTGTCCACAGAAAGACTGCCGATAGTCCAGCTGTGGCTTGTATTTGTAGAGTCGTAGGCCATCGCCCAGAAATTTCTCTAAATGCCGCGTTGCCCCGGGGTCCGAGTTCCCTAAATATTTTTTGCGCGTCCTCTACACTTGTTGGATGCACCAGCAATGGTGGGGGGGGGGAGGCAGGAGGAGGGGGTTGTGAAGCCAGCTACGTCACCGCTGTCAGTCATTCCCATGGCTGCCCGGGGGTGGGGATGGCGACGAGCCAGCGAGCGGGTCAGCCTGGGGAAGGGGAGAGTCGAGGTGTCACCTCCCACAGAGCCGGACAGCGCATAACCGTAACTCACGGTCGGCGCGAGCTACAGTGCGTAACATTTTACCTTAAAAGAAGGCTACTCTTGTTTGAGGAAAAAAGTTCGTTAACTCATACACTTAATTTTAAATAAATGCATATATAACCAACATAGCAGACTTGAAATTCTATTTGAGCTGTCTTTATCTTATGGTTTCAGGTTTTGAAAATAAGAAGCATTTAATGCGCACTGTTCTTAAGCCAACAGACCATTTGAATTTTTTTCATCACAACCAATGAGCTATAGGCAGAGACCAGAAAATTCGAGAGTTCAATTACCTGCAAATTATATTCTAAAGTCTTGTGTACAAATTTGTCCATGTTAACTGTGCATTGGTTTTCTGCTGTCACATCGGAAGGTGACGATTTGGCCAGCGTTCTCCAGGAGGTGTCAAACACCGTGTGGACCAATGACTAATGTTGTACAAACACACATGGTTTGAATTCTAACGTGTCCGAAAGTGAATCCGCGAATTCTTCACATCTCTAGCTATAGGCGTTGTGTTCGGTTATAGGTAGTTAGAAATATGAACCGCTCTTAATATAGAAAAGTAGCACGGCAAACGAACCAGATGCTAACAGGAAAGATCATTGGACGTTTAGGGATATAGTTTACAACCACAGCCAAAAATACTTTCTTGTTAGTTGTATACACTGCATCTGAATGGGTACGCGACTGTCTGATAAATGTATATATATTTTTTTCATTTTAACTGACTTTCTTGCAGTAACTCTTGCTTAGAGCTGAGGTGTTTATGAGACTGTATTCACTGTAAATGTATTAGACTGTACAGTATACTTCACAACGAAAATTTCTAGACTGACTTAATCAGCAGCCTATTATCTCATAAATTCTTTGGAAAATAATTAACAAGAAATCTTTGTTGAGTAGTATAATTAAATTGAAAGTGGAAGATAGAACTCACAAAATGTGCAGAAGTTCTAAAAAATTACTTGAGCATTTAGGCCTCTCAAATACATAAGTCACTAATCCCTCTGAGAAAGTATTATATTATTAAAAACGAAATCTCTTGTAGTCCACTAAGAAACATCTTTATACACTGAAACTGTTCAAAAAACTGATACCATAATCTCTGATATAATAGTCGGTAGACCAGAAATTTACTTATGAAGAAATATCCCTCTTCTATCATAAATTAAATTACCGACTTAAAAAAAACTAAGTTACAATATCTAGACCACTTTCTACAGTTATGCATATTCAAGACTCGGCAGGGTTACTATAGAAAACTTCGCAGCGATAAATTGTAACATTTTTCGTCGTATTCTTTTCATTTGTAAATTTTATCTCATAAATTAACACGCAAATAAAACGTTAGACTGTAATGAACACAATTGTTTTCCTTGATGCTGAATATGTAACAAAATATACTAACAATTATTTCCTCATAACTTTCACTTCAGCTTTATACGAAGGCAAATATATGGCTGACTAACAAATGATATCTGAAATCTCAGGAGCTTCCGCATCATATGTTTAACTACCATGGGAATGTTTGTTACAACAATCCGTGTTCAGCCATATTAGCAGTTACCCGTGGATGAGAACGAACAAACTTACGCATTGCTTGCATTGCTATGTAACAATGAAACCATATATCTGTGCACAAATTCCCGTCCGAGATTTTTCTAATGAAGTGACTTTTGTGTTGGTATTTTCAGCAGTTGAAAACATCAATCAAATTATTATCAAAAGCTTAGTTTGTATATGCAAGGACATTAATCGTTTCTAATAAGATTACAGATTTACTTTATGTACTGGAATTTCTTAGCAAGTTAATAAAACCTATTTTATCCTTTATCTTCATTTATTAACATTGTTTTTAAGGGGTTAATTTTTCTCAGACTAATCCAGACAAATTTGACTCCAGCTTCAAGCAATTGCCGAGGTCAGTTACTGTATCGGCACAGTCCCGAATACATGCTACCAGCTCCAACATTCTTTCACAAACAAGCGCATTTATAGTGGTTTTTAATTTCACTTGAGCCAGGCGTTGTAATACTAAAAGTGCACGGTAGTATAGGCTGTTCACAGTAAAGCCATAGTTAGTTTTTCCTTTCAGCCATTTTTTATCCTTCAACAAACTTTTTAATAATATGTTGCCGTGGAAGTAATAAACACAGTTTCTATATTCCACCGTACTCGAAAGTTAACGTTAAAAGCTAAAATAAAATATTGTTATTGACTATTATTCCAAATGAGAATACTTTCAAAAGTGCTCACTTTACCGTGAATAACTTATAGTTGCAGGAAACGACACTCTTGCATGAGGCGCTTCTATTCTTCTTAGATTAATATCAGTGCGCTTATATGCCCGTGTTTGTTTGCTACGATTCTAGCATCGTTTGTATTTGTCCTGCCATGTTGACGTTCTTACTATTTGTATGAGCGTATTAAATCATTTGGAAGATGGATTTTGTTTTAAAGGCTGTTCATGATAAAGTGAACACTTTTGAACTCAACCGTAGAAAAGAGTCACTGCTCCTCCTGCGTATATTTTAACGGGCCCACTGAAGGACATGCACCTATTAAAGTTGGTAACGATGGAGGGAATGTGGTTCCATGTCATAACGTCAAGTAAAAAGTTTTAAGTAACCATTTGTGATAACTTATATTATTTCTTTCGCTTTATGTTTTTTTTAATGCACCGGAGTGTAAAAGTGAGTAGATTTGTACAGTATTTACTTTTATAACAATTTCACAGTTTCACTTGACGGACGCACGAATAAAATGGTGAGGTCCAGGTCAAAAGTGCTCATTTTACCTTAAACAGGCTACATTTTTGTGTACCTTAATGCTCTATTGATTAACTTTTGTATGTTTATTCGGCACTATATGCTATAGGTCAGTTCATTGTTTGAGTTTTTCATTAGCACTTTTCCCAGATAATATTTGCGTTCTTATATCTTCTAGTTTATACATGTAATCTGACTTTTTTTTGCAGGTGTGCCAAAGAGTTATTGTTGATGGGGAGCATAGTATTCCTCTGTATGTTTTTCCCGTCTTGTTTGTACGCGTTGACATCATTAAAAAAAAATGTATTCGCTACGGGAGAGCGCTGTGGGAATGTGGCTAATAAACCGCTTCCCACCAAGGTAAACCAAGCTCGATTCCCGGCTGGGTTACATCCGGATTTCCACATTCCCGGCGGGGTTTTCTCGGGTTATTTCCCTTTCTCTTGCCCTTGACATCTATCGCTACTCCTTCTCCATCCAACATTGGCTTCATCGACGCTGAACAGTGGCACTGGAACGTTGAAACTTGCGTTTGTCTGTGTAGATCGGAGGGGGGATACATTTTGAGACTTGAGTATAATAAACTGCAGACCAGAATTTAGAAAGACTGCTGAAATTCGCCGGGGAAAGGGAAAGAGTATTCGGGAAACATTTCCTCGTTACAATAATTTATGATTCAATGTAAAATATGTAATTGTTAGTAGTAGAAATTGGTTGATTCTGATCCACCAGGCGCCAGGCGGAGAATTGAAGGATTGTAATTAGCATATTACCAGGCGTCATGCAGATCATTGGAGGTGCGAGAATTTCCTTTTTTTTTTTTTTTTCCCCCATCAAAATGGTCTATTATGCGTACAAATACGTCATTTTTTCCCCCTTTTCCCTGCAGAATGGCCCTAATTCGCTCCCACCGCCGGCGGCCATATTGGCAACCAGTGTCAGAAAGTGCATCTGCTCAATTTAGCGCAT
This sequence comes from Dryococelus australis, assembly GCA_029891345.1. Classification (NCBI taxonomy): domain Eukaryota; kingdom Metazoa; phylum Arthropoda; class Insecta; order Phasmatodea; family Phasmatidae; genus Dryococelus; species Dryococelus australis. The sequence continues at coordinate 258,117,847 of CM056995.1, forward strand.
TTTGACTGAGGCTTGTCCAATGCGGCTGAAACTGTCGGAGCTTCTCTGAAATTCGGAGCTTCTAATTCCCGGCGGCCATCTTGGTATCGCCGACCTATGTCTACCCAGGACAATTGACGACCAGCAGAGATGTCCACCATTTTGGCGGCCAGCGCCTCGCCGGCGGTGGAAGTGGGACATCAAGGCATCGCGAATGATCGGATCTCATGTAACACTGCAGCAGGACAGGATGGCGGCGCGCGCATCCTTGGACAGGCTATAAATATAACTGAAGAACCCGAACTCCGCGTCGCCCGTATGTAATACTAGTATGGGCGACACTGCATGACGTTCCAGAATAAAGTATGTAGCTCAAGAACCACTAAACCGATTATGACAAAACAAAGACTAGTATTTCACAAATTCAATAAAGAAATCATATGTACCACCAAATATTAGATTTAGATTATTATTACTAAATAAATATCAAATTACAATTAATTAAACTAAAATTAATAATTAAAGAGAAAATTGAGATAACTTTAAAAATACTATAGTAAAAAAGTATATGATTTTTTATGACAAATGAGAAGTGGAAAAAATTCTTCTCATGTCTATCAATGGACGTCCATTAATCACTGATAAACCAATGTATTTCACCATTATGGGTGTGTCACAGAAGGTCTTCTTGGTGCACAGGTTGGCAGCTGGTATATATGTGTCTATTATTTCGCAAATGTGTTGGTGAATCTCTGTATAACCATATGTATATACACATATGATTAAAATCAGAATTATATTGTAAAGACTTAATAAACGAATGCCATGCTATTATAAATTGAAATAACTAAATACATAATAAAATCACGAAGCAGATAGCAATTATGAATAAATAAATCGCATTAAATAACACTTCAAATAAAAATAAGATAATAGCTGTAAAAAGGAAAATTATACAGTCTAATATAAAAAGCATAAATATTGCGACTATAAGGTCACACTTTAATAACCCAATCAAATTCAAGACAGCACAGAAACAGTTGACCATAGGAACCTATAAATTCGAAATATTCCCGCCACAATATCTACCAATAAAAAAAAGCTGTCAAGCTACAGGTGATGCACCTTCTCTAATGGCACGAAGCAAAGTGAATAACAGACAAGTCCAAACTTGGTTATATAGGAGACCACAATAATCAACTACTGTAAGAAAACATTTTAAAATAAAATTTAAAAAAATACTTGAAGACATTAAGAAATACATTAATTGTAAGCATGAATACAAATAATAACTTTAAAATAACAACTACGAATCGTTTCAAATATATATAAATATAAAGAACATTACAATACACTAAACGTATACTGGCAATGGGGTGCATCCAACCTAGCCAACAAGACATTTTATGAAAAGCGACTATAAAGAGCAATATAAACAAGTAAAAGTATTAAACCACCTGTTTAGTATAATTGTGTTCCACATTTAGTATAATTTTTATTATCATTTGAATTACTTGAATTGGCCAAGTAGTTTAGTAGTTATTAATTTTTGTAGTTGTCAGGTGGTACATAATCTCAAAGTGGACGCCATGTAGTGTCGCCCATACTAGTATTACATACGGGCGATGTGGAGCTCAGGTTCTTCAATTCTATTTATAGCCTGTCCAAGGTTGTGCATGCCACCATCTTGTCGATCATTGAGTACAAGAGTGGGTTATGTAGTAATTCATATATTTTACATTTTTAATGGTTTATACATATTTCATAATCTTATTAAGTTATAATTAATAGCATGTTGTATATTTTAGATGTTTTTTAATACTTTTACTTGGGCGCCCGCATTCAGACTTCTGGCAACCGCCATGTGTGCAAATGGGCATCGTCGCTGTACTGACGGCCGTTCACCAGCCACCATGTCGCTAGACAGTGCCACTTCCAATGCGATGGACCAGATTGACAGAGCATGAAGTTCTGTTCCAAGATGGCTCCAGGCATTTCCAAAAACCATTATTGATGGCATACTGGACGCCATCATGACCACCCACCACCGAATACCACCGTCCACCATTTTGCACATGATCATTGTCAGCATACTGGCTGCCAACATTGATGTCAGCCACCAGCCACCAGATTGTTAGACTGTTAGACAGTGCGAATTCCAAGGTTCAGCATTTAGATGTACAACAACACAGTGACAGTCGACGGTGTACTGGCTGCCACCATGGCCGCCCACCACCGCCATCATTTTGCAAATAAACATTGTCAGAGCACTGGCCGCCCACCACCAGCCACCATTCTGCTAGACAGTGCGACTTACAAGATGACAGACAACATTGCCAGAGCAGGAATTGTTGTACAAGATGGTGGCTGTGGCCTTCAGCTACCTACCTACACCATTGGTCGACCACCTGACTACCTTTCAGATTCACGAGTTGATGCACTTGTGTGTATGTGTGTACTGTGCCTTCAATTAACAGTGGTCATACACTGTCTTACACTTACTTAGAGTTAGTCATACTCTGTCTTCATGGACCTACCCACACTTGTGTACCGATTCTGCACACCGAACCTTCATTGCATGTACTTAGAGTCAGTCTCTGCACACTCATGTACCGAGCCCATGGCCTTCCATGTCCATAATTATACACAGAGTTAAACTTTACTGAAGCACCGAGCCTAAAGGTCTAAAGTGCTGGGTTTAAGCTCCAGTTCCCTGTGTGGGAGAGTATGTTCAAATCCTACACCTGACGAAAAAATTTCCGCTTCCTTGTAGATGTGTGTTATCCATGTTACATAAGGTTTTTTGTATGTGCATAAAACAAGGGTATATACCCAGTCACACGAGCTCTCTGGCTCGTTCGAGCTCTGACAGATGTGAGAGTGTATCATTTGTTAGGTGAGCAGCGGATTGTACCATAGCCATGCCAAAATACTTGTCATGGAATATGCTGTAAATTATGATAATGACTTACTGTTTTAGCGGTCTGCAGAGCTACCACATAGTGGTAGGTTCATTTCGTCAATGGTAGGAATTACAAACAAAAAATATATATATTGTTGATGATTATATTTATTGTATACATAACCAGATAGCACATATGCACACACATGCACATATATATCATCCAATAAAGCCTCCAGCTCTGAGTTCGTCAATAATAGAATTTATCTATCTGACGACAACCAGGTATCCACCTCTCTGCAATGAAACCAACCATCATAATCTGTCAACTAGGTCATTGGGGCTTTCCGAGTAGTCAGACATCGTGTCACTCTTTGCAGAAGGCTTACAATACATGACTGCATTTATGTTCTTCTTCCATGTTGAGTAGGTCTCAACAACATACTGCAGATGTTGGGATGTCATCATCACCAACAAAATTGGAAGTCACATGAACAATCTCAGCAGACCTGAAGGTCATATTACCGTTCTCAGCAAACTTGGGGTCACATTATACATGACCTCATTTATGTTCTTCTTCCAAGTTAAGTAGGTCTCAGCAACAAGCTCTCGCTTTGCAGATACCAGAACACCACCACCAGCAGACTTGGAGGTTACATTAGAGAAGGTCTCAGCAACATGGGTTTGCTACGAAGATGTCGGTATGTCATCATCACCAGCAGACTTGTAGGTCACATTGTCGTTTTCAGCAGACTTGGCAGTCACATTATTGTTTTCAGCAGACATGGAGGTTACATTATCGTTCTCAGCATACTTGGAGATCATAGTGTCGTTCTCAACATCCTGAGTAGCATCTGCTTTGGTTTTCACTTTACATGTTAGCTGTGCAGGGGTGTTGATCACAACTTCTGATGATTTGTATGTTTCATGCTCTGCAACACTCGCAGCTCCTTCTTAACACGCTGGTTTGGAACATTATGCAGGTCCACATAATGATATGAGTGCTCTATGTAAGGTTAGTGTACATGAGGAATCAGCAGGAATACTGGACTTGTTATGCCTTCTCGTGTCAGGCGAAGGTACGGTACCTTTACACCTCCCAGTATGTCTCTTTAGATTATCACCTTAACCAAATGTCACACCACATATATCACATGTGTGTATTCTTGAGGTTGGATCATTTGTACAGTCGCTCCGTTCATGACGACGAGTATTGCAACTTTTACTGAAGAACTTGTCACAGTAACTGAATTATTTACCATTTGATTGATGATAGATCGGGAAAGTTTCACATGTAGTTGTACTCGATTCTATCCTTTTCAAGCATATGTGTGAACACAAACACATGTGTACTACTACTATGTAGTGCTGACTTCTCACGAATGACTCCTCAATGCTGCCCCCTCACGGATGACATCTTGCAGTATCAATGCCGTACAAGTCAGTTTAGCAACTGTGTGTGAATGACTGTTAATGGAGTAATTTATACCTCTTCTACTACCGGCTGAAGACAAAACTATGTTGTCATCTTCTTCTCCGTAGCGTGGGAACATTGGTATGTGTCTATTTGCAAATTGGACTGTACCCACTAGTTCTCAATTTTAGAGCATTTACCGAAGCCAGGGCCCAACCCGAACCCTTGGCCACCATTTCTTCTTCATCTTGACATATATTGCGCATACTATCAACAATCGTGTCTTCTGCTGCAGATGGATGCAACACAGCAACAGCCAAAATCTTGAAGGTTCTGGTACAATATTTATCGTCGTGAGGCTCTGGTTTGGTAAAGCTAAAGCCATTATTATTTAGCTTCATGGATGGTGAATAATCTTTATGTGGTTTATCAGTGGTCTCTGCTTTACAAAATATCAAATGACTACTTAAATCCCTGTCATGTACATACCTTCGTCGACACTTATCACATTGATGTGCCCTCCGAATGGTGTTCCTCACACAAGTACTCTTTCTGTGTTTCCTAGTATCATATGCACTACCTGCATGGATGTCTTGGCGGGAGCAAAGAACTTGCTTTGACATATGTAGATGAACATTCATGTTTATTTGCTAATCTTCTCTTGGCAGGTGGTGCAGGGCGACACCAGTGGTTTCATGTTCTCTGCAGCTGGTTATTGTAGGAAAGGCCTTTTTATAGTAGCAGCACAAATAACTTTCTGATTCATCATCGAATACGAGCACGTTACCCTCAGCCGATGTACTCTTGCTTCGAGGTCTGAACAACGACTGAGCTGGCCGGCCTATTCCGACCTGTTTTATACCACATTGTCATTGCACCCTAATGAAGGTACTATTAGTATCAGCTTGAGAGCAATATCATAATCGGCAGTCCCCACATTCTTTCTGTTACAACATTTTAAATGTCTAAACCATTGGTTGTGGCTTACACAGTTTCAAATGTCTTTTTTAATCGTCAACACGCACATACATTCTTTGACACTTATTACATCGATATGACATACGGATGGTGCTCTTCTTACATGAACTTGTGCATGTCTGTGCAGTGTTATTGCAGTACTTCATACCTATATTCTGTTGATCAGAGATGAAACTATGCTGTAGTAGTATGAGGGAAATTGGTATGTGCCAATTCGGTCAAGTGTAGTGCCATTCCAGTACTTCATACCTACTTTCTGCTGGTCAGAGATGAAACTATGCCTTAATGGTGTGAAGGAAATCGGTATTTGCCTATTCGTAAAGCGGACAGTACCCACTCGTTCTTAGCTCAAGGTGATCTAAAAATGATAGGGTCCATCGGGAAGACACCATTAACATTATGCTTCGGAGATACAGAATAACTTTGAGGTTGTTCATCATCATTGTCAGCAGTCCCCGTATCCTTTCTGTTACAAAGTTTTAAATGTCTGTTTAAACCATTGATTGTGACCTACACAGTTTCAAATGTCTTTTTAAAGTATCAACATGCACGCACATTCTTCGACACATATCACATTGATATGACGTATGGATGGTGCTCTTCTTACATGAACTTTGTGCGTGTCTCCTTGTGCTGTATGCATATGTAAACATCTTGTTACAATACTTGCATGGGTGTTATGGTGGGGCCAAAAAACTGCTCTCAGTTGAACCCTTACATTGAGCTGGGAATATCTTCAAAAATGCTTGATAGGTAGAGCAGCATGGCCCTTACATGTTGCAAGATACCTTTTCAAGTCGCTTCGACGACTAATTTGAGATTTACACTTTTCACATCGGAACATAATACGACCCACATTCTTATAACACCCAGCTTCATGCTGTCTGTAGATTTTTTGTTGGAAAATACCTCTTTACAGAAGTGACACGAATAACTTTCCTGTTCCATCGATGTATAAGAGCACATTATCCACAGCCGATGTTCACTCGTCGAAGTCTAGATGACAACTGAGCTGGTCAACCCTATACTAAAAACTATCGTATTGCTCCTGGGTAGCATCTTTCGATATTACTTCAAATGTTAGCGGTGCAGGTCTAATATTTACACCTCCTGGCCGTCTGTCTAGTTCATGAGCTGCATTACTCGTAGTTCATTGTTTGCACGCTGGTTTGGAACATCATGCAGGCTCACATAATGTTATGGGCGCTCGAACGAATGTTAGTTTACATGTGGAATCAGTAGTAAGGTTAGACTTGTCGTACGGCAATGCATGCTGCCTGGTGCCAAGCAAAGGTACATTACCTTTACACATACCATTGTGACGTTGGGGAGTATCTTTTATAATGAATCTTGCACCACACATATAACATGTTAGTAGTAGTAGCCTAGAGGTAGTTGCTTTTATACACACACTGTGTTTATGGTGCTGTGCATTGCAACTTTTTCGGAAGACCTTGTCGCAGTAATTGCATTGTTTACCACATAGATGCTGTTGTTGTTGGCGTTGATCGATCGCCAAAGCTTCACATGTAGTCGTATCCGATGGCACACACTAAGTGGTTGGTATCATCTTCAAGCGATGCCTCCACCTTCATGGACAGTGGGACCGACGACGAACGATTGTCTGCAGGCATGTCATCAGCATACACCCTCAACGGGAATCGAACCTGCGATACCTTATTTATTCAAGTAGAGTACAGAAAAAAAATGTGGCAGGTGCAGGGATTTGAACCTACGATCCCTTTTACTGGAACCAGTGCTTAATTCAGGCGCCTAAGGCCGCTTGGCCAACCCGACAATTTGTATTAGTGATGGATTTACATGTCTTTTGTCGAATGTCATACATTGTATGGTCTTGTCTAGCTGGCACTTGTGCAATATGCGCGTGTAGGTTAGTAAGTAATTATCCTTTCGTGTACTCTAGCGGACTACTGGAGAACGCACACAGGGCAATGCATATGACTATTTCTAATTGTGTGTGATGAGCTTGTAGTGTGAGTGCAGCTCGGGGACTGTCTGTATTTACGACCACGGTTGTAGACAATGGCGGTTACTCTATTCGTGTTGACGTTTCAGCAGTGGGGTCCTTGCTCCCACCTTCGATTAGCTTATATCTAATGGTAGCTTATATGACGTCTTGTATTACCACTCTCAACAGGAATCGAACCTCGAGGATGGTTCAGGGTACATGCATTGTTTCATTCCAATAGTATACCGATAAGCAATGTTGACGAGGGGAGATGGTGGTGGGAATGAAGTACTTGGTTGGTATCTACCGTGCACGGAGAGGTGGGAATGTCATTGCATACTCCGCTTACAGTGGGGTCACGTCGATGACGAGATACGCTCGCGGTCCACGGGTATTCATTGCTACAGCAGTAAAGGTATAAATAAACCTCGCCTATGCATGGTATTAGTGGTTCGTGGTTGTGTGAGTGTGTGTGTGATGGGATTGGTATGCGAGTGCATGTCAGGGACTGTCTGTAATTGCTAACACTGTTGTAGACATGACGGCTTTTATGTCGCCTTGTATTACAACTCTCTACGAGAATCGAACCTGCGATACCTCGAGGTTGGTTCATGGCACATGCATTGTTTTCTTTCAATAGTATGCCGGTAATTACGTTGACGTGGGGAGGTGGTGGTAATGCAGCACTTGGTCGGTATCTACCGTGCATGGATGGCAGTGGGGACTTGCTTCCCTCCAACGAGTGGTTGTCTGCTGGCGAACATGTAATCGGTAATGTATTGTGTACGAAAAGGCAGAGCGGTCATTTCTTCCAGTGAGTTCACGACGATGATATGTGCTCGCGACCTGCAGGTCTTCTGAAACAGCTACACTCGTTAAGGGAAAACTTCTGCTCTGCATCGACTAAGAGCAGGGTACATAGATAGTTGGTGTGTATGTGTGTGTATTGAGATACCTCCTTACTCGGTTCGTGACTCGGGTTGTCACAGTGTGTGTGTGTGTGTGCGCGCGCGCGCTGCTCGTATTACATAGCAGGGTGACCCCTCCATGAACCCTCCATATCATTATTACCTGCTTCGGTACGTTAGTGCAGGTCAGAGACAGAATATGTCTGTCATGCTAGTCTTTGCATGGGCAGTGGGACCGACGAATGTCTGCATGTGCTCTCAGTGGGAATCAAACCTACGATACCATATTTATTCGAGTAGGGTACAGAAACAAAAAAAAAAAGTGTCAAGTGTGGGGATTCGAACCCATGCTCCCCTTTTACTAGAACCAGAGCTTATATAATTCGCCTTAGGCCGCTCGACCAACCTGACAATTTGTATTAGTGATGGGATTACATTTATTTTATCGAATGTCATACGCTTGTGCAATACGCACCTACAGGTTGGTAGGTTTTTTAAATTTTATTTCATGCACTCTAGCGAAGACGTGAGAAAGCACTCAGAGCGATGCATCTTTACGGGAATCGAACCTGCGATACCTCAAGAATGGTTCTGGGTACATGCATTGGTTCCTTTCAATAGTATACCGGTAAGTACAATGACAAGGGAGAGGTGGTTGGGATGTAGTACTTGGTCGCTATCTATCGTCTGATAAACCATGCACATGGTTTATCTGTACAAGGGCAATAACATTTCAAATCCAATAGTATAATCTGTTCATGGTTAATACAGCTCTCCTAATATCCCTGCAAACTTCGTTACTTACGTCCACTGTGTATTCTTCAATATAATTATTGAGGGTAGCAGTAAAAAACTGTGAAATTTCTAATTAATTAAAATACCTCTTTTAACCATGCATTGTAAAAAATTCTGATAAACTTCCTAAACTGCAAAGGAAGTTTTTAACCTAAACAATTAGTGGAAATAATACCACACATCAAACTGCAGATATAGGGATGATTAACGTCGCTACTATACAAAGTTGGGAACTTCCTTACGCATTTGACTGTTTCCTGAGCAAATGTAGGAATGCTACAATGAATGCATCGGGGGAAAAAAATACCATTCCCGCTTTCTCGCTATAGACTGTTCACGTTAAAATGGGCAGTTTTGAAAGCCCTGATTAAGATCAGCTTGTATGCATGTCTTGGGCCTCATCGTTTTCTTCATGCGTTGGTCAAGTGAAACTGTAAAATTATTAGAAGAGTAAATATATTAAAAATCTGCTCATTTTTACACTTCAACGCATTAAAAAAAACCTAAATCAATAGAAATAATTTAAGTTACCGCAAATGGTTACCTAACACTTTTCATTCAACGTTTAGATATTTAACTACTTTCCATCCATCGTGGCCAACGTTATTGGGCGCATGCCACTCAGTGCGCCCGTTAAAATACATGCAGGCAGGAGCGGTGACTTTTTTCTAAGGTTGATTTCAAAAGTGCTCACTTTATCGTGAATAGCCTTTAAGCGTATACACTGGTATGATAAATTTCTGAATAATTTCTTAGAATGTATAAGATTGAATGCCAGTCGCAGGACTCAGAGTATGTTATGGTGCAACAGACGCCCCGAAACTTCACAAATTTTTGCGACATTTTTTTTTTTGCTGCAGTTAGTATATTCCCTTGCTGGCTCCAGCACATTTAGCCTAGTTGTTGGTTGTTAATCGTAATTATAAAATGGGAAGGAGGGGAGCCAGTTGTTCGACCGAGGCCGCGAGATACCTCGAGGGGACTAGACGCTAGGCCATGGAAGGTGAAGAGCGTGCTTTCAGAGGGACAAGAGCAGGGTAGGGCGCAGGGGCGGCGCCCTTGAAGAGTCTTCGGCAGGGGCGGACTGTGTGGGCGGCGCCCTGGACGAGACAGCCTGTAATTACGGCCAGGCCTCATGCCTGCCTGCTCCAGGAAATGCTCCTCCGCCGACTCGGGCCACACTGCAAGGATCGTCCCCACACACCATCCCTCTTTGCGGCAAGGGAATATCGGCCTTACTGCTCCTCGGAGCATACTACCTATAGTCCTGACCACAAAATAGCTCTTAAGAAACTTACCACCTATCTAAATAATACCTGGTAGTATACGCTGTTCACGATATAAGTGAACACTTTTGAAATCAACCTTAGGAAAAATTAACCGCTTCTACCTGCACGTATTTTAACAGGTGCACTGGATGAAATGCGAGCAGTAAAGTTGGTAACGATGGAGGAAAAATAGTTCCATGTCTTATCGTGGAATTAAAAGTGTTAGGTAAACATTTGTGGCAACTTAAATTATTTCTCTCGGTGTCTGTTTTCTTAATGCTTCTAAATGTAGAAATTAGCAGATTTTAAAATATTTACTTGTCTAATAATTTAATAGTATCACTTTCTAGACGCATGAATAGAGTGATGAGGCCCATGACAGTATTAATTTTACATAAGGTGGAAGAATAGGCCTACACAACGTGTATACAAGTAGATATTAAGCATGTCTTTCAAAAGTGCCCATTTTAACGTGAATTGATTATACCACTCTACCAATCGTGTGTATATTTATAATCACAGTAACATCTGAACTACTTTCTGTTGAGTAAACAAATGTATTTGTTACTTTAAAAGAAATTCTACATGTAATATTTGACAAAGACATTTCATTATTGAAATATAGATATTTGGCCCTGAATTAATGATATTAATAATAATAAAAGTTATGTTTAGTAGATGTGTTTGGGGGCTCCAGAAAGAGGAGGCTGCTCTCTTCGATGGCGTGACAGCAACCAGTCTCTAACCGCCACGCACTCTTTCTCCTGCTCAGTCGGGCCAAGTCAGGCATCGGCCATGTTGGATGTGGATGATGCTGACCTTCAACTGGAGGCGACCTTGAGCTTGACATCAGTGACAAACTTTAAAAATTGGGAAAGTCGAAAAAAAATCTCAAGAAAATCAAGGAAAGATCACATTAAAAATTACTTTACCGAGCACGGCCGCAATGTTGGATTTGGTTAACCTTGACCCAGTGGTCTTAAACTCGAAATCAAGGAAAATATAATAAAAATCCAAAAATTAGACAAAAATCCAGTAAAAGTTTGAAACTGTCCCCGATCGTTAGGTTGGACGTGGATTAATTACCCTGACCTTGACATTGCAGCCACTTTGAACTTAGTGACTCTCAACTAGAAAAGTTTACAAAATTATTTAAAAAATTTTTAACAAATTAAAAAACGAGTAAAACTGAAATTAAAAAAACTGAAAATCGGAAAATCTTAAAAACTGAGGAAAAATTATAGTACTGACCCCGACCTTCATGTTGGGTGTGTGTAGGTGACCTTGGCCTAAGTAACTTTAAAATCTTAAATTCAAGAAAAATCGTAAAAGGAAAAATTACGCAATTGATGCCAATCACCACGATAGATACATGTGACATTGAGTGTTAGATTCTTATAAAGCTAGTAGAGCACAACTACTCCCTGGTACGACGATATCCCTGATTAATCGGTTCCCCTCGATATTCATGCAAATTAATCACTGGCATTATAGTCGATCAATCTGGAGACCATTCCTCCCCCCCCCCCCAAAGTGCGAATTATTGGCTTATCGTAACACACATCCCCCCCTCCCCCATCAACCATATCACCGTCAAACCACTCGACTCCAGGCTCACCCGGTGAAAAAAAATGGGGGTGGGGGGGCTCTCTGTCCCAGTTCCCATTCCATAAGGGTCCCCACGAGGTTAAAATTGGAAAAAAAAAAAAAAAAAAGGATATTGATATTTAGCTACTATTAAGATCGAACATTATGCAATATCAGTCTTATCCACTCCCAAGGATAGACGACACTTTGTATAGTATAGCAGGTTCTCAAGCGTTTTCTATTTTGAACATGAAGAGCGGGTAATGGCAATGCGATATGGCACCGGAGGACATAGGAAAGGCTGCATTTGCGTCCAAGGGAAAGGAAACTGGCAATTCAAGATTATGCCTTTCGGGCTATGGAACCTTTGAATGTCTCATGAAATATGTCCTTCCCTTAGACATTTGTCAGGTGTACCTAGGCGATATTCTGGTGGCAGGAAGTTAACTTGAAGAGTGCCTAACATGCCCAGACTCGGTGTTTCGGAAAGAAGCTGTTGCTAACATTAAATTGATACCTAAGACATTCCACCTTTTCGAAAAGAAAATTAATTTCTTGGGGCATGCAGTGTCGACTCATGTGATTGAAACAGGGCCTTAGTATAGTAGCGGCCGGTGATATAAAATAATCACACACTTTCGTAAAATATTTTAAGGCAACAAGTTAGTGAAATTCTACATTCACAACCTAATTCGGCCAACCGTCCCATTCTAAAGGTCGTAGATTCGAGTCTGACTGTGCAAGGTCTTTGAAACCTGACTTTGTCCAGACACTATCTCTACACTAATAATTAGACACCGGAAGCAAAATGAAGCATTTGTTCGACGACATCCACGTTACCACTTATGTCTACTGTTAATGTATGTGTTTGATGAATGTCTAAATACATGTTAATCTTATTACTGTATTAATTTCTAAGTGTGGTTGGTCAGGGCCTGATCTTTTAATATTTAACTTTTCTTCGTAAGTAAGATTTCCATTTGTTGAAATTCTTTGAACGGAATTCTCGTTGTGTTTTGGAAAAACCATTTTCATCTGTAATTCACACCAATACACATACAATACGGAAAGTCCAGAAATTTTTAAACTACGTTTCAATATTCCTCAGCAAAACTCAGTTTAGGTAGAGTCCTGAGAAGTAAAAATAATAAGTACACTCACACGAATTCCACATTATTAAAACAATTTCACACGTAAAAAGATACAAAAATGTTGTATTTAAGGTACCTAGAAATTTCGTCACAGTTCACTCTGACTTGCTTAATTTACTATGGCAAGTTCCTTGGTTGTACATCAGCCGAAGCGTGCCTTGATATAGAGGAACCACGTCTATTATAGCTAACATCAATCCAGTTCTGCACGAACTATAACATAGGGAGCAGTGACATGCTCTTTTCCAGTGTTAATACTGCCATAAGAGGTGACGTCACTTTGTAGTACGCATGCGCAAACAGCTCAAGAATGGAGCACAAAGCCGCTGTGCACATTACAATGTTGCAACATCTCAACCTTACAGAACAAAAATCCTAGTCGTACTGACACCACAAAATGGATACAAAGCTAACATGTAATTTATACATATTTTTACACCCCTAAATTTCCATTTGATTTAATACTACAGTTTAGTGTTCTCATTTTAAATTAAATTTTTCATGTAATGTTTATAGGAAAAAAATTACAATTCAAGGCATTTTCGATTATGATAATAAATTTTTTATCATTATCTGTATAGCTGGGCAATCTAAATTTATTTACACATCTCCATTGAAATGGTTGGTTTTACACGCACGAAATTTCAACAATAATTTTCTACCAAAAAAATTAAAGAATTTTAGAGGACTTTAACTTTAAAACTAATGGGCCCATTTGTCCCAACTTTGGATTTAACCCAGACGTAGGATCTAAGTATTTTTGTGCCGAATTGTACCTCAATCGGGTTTTTAATGTGGCCTGCTGTTTGTCTAAATTTCCGTAATATAGTAATATAAATCGTGTGAGTGTGTGGCACGCACAACACACACGCGCGCACGCGCGCGTATATATATATATATATATATATATATATATATATATATATATATATATATATATATATATATATACATATATATATATATGTATATATATGTATATATATGTATATATATATATATATATACATACATATATATATATATATATATATATATATATATATATATATATATACATACACATACACACACACACACATATATGCAGAATGTTCAGAAAGTAAACGGCCAAACTACGGAAGGAATAAAGCCAAAAATATATAGGACACCAAATTCATAAACGGAATATTAAAGAAGAAATTGAGGCTGTGGAAATTGGGTTTTAAAAATGTATTTTCGCTGAATGGCTTGTCCTTTCTGCCAGCGGTAGGGATGGTGGCGATTTACCCACAGTACGTCCCACACGTTCGAATGGGACACGCCCATTCGGCGCACTATGGAGCGTGTACTAGTGATGGTTATGTCGTCGATACGCACGGACCGGGGACGGCCAGCATTACCATGTGTGTCTACACCATGGAAAGCATGTCACCTTTTTGCTGTGGACTTTGTAGGTATTGTACAAGGCATTCGGCAAAAATACGTCGTCGAAACCTAATATTTACAGGTACGTATCACCTTTAATATTCTGTTGAGGAATGTGGTGTTCTATATTTTCAACTTTATTTTTTATTAGGGATCACCTCTCATAGTCTGGGAGTTTGATCTCCGAACACCCTGTTTATAAACCAAAATTCCTGCAATACTAACGTTTACGAAAAACACCTAAAAACTTGGTCGCCATCTTTGATCCTCATTTCCGGGGAAACGGGTATGCAATCGAAAAAATTGCCAAGAAGAAAAATTATATATATATATATAATTTTATATATTTATAATTTTATATATATATATAATATATATATACACTAAGGATTAATTTGCCACAATAAACTTTAAAATTACATTATTGCGAAACCACAAAAGTGCCATATAAAATTAAGCTACAAAAATAAGAGCTTTTCCTTATTTTACAGAAAAAATTATTGTTAATTGCTTAAAAGAATATGTAAGAAAGCTACAATAAAAAAAAATGGAATCCGATAACAAGGAGGCGAGATATGCTCTACAATTGAAAGGCATTGCCACCATATTTAGTCCAATATGGCGGACAACCTGCCAGGTCGCTAGGTTTCAACATAATTTTTTTTACTCAATATGATATACTCCTTCAGAAAAAAAATGCATTGCTGATTGTGGTGGAGATATTCCTACGAAGTAAAAACTTTTGGTACATTTGTCGCTCTTCTGTCAGGGAGGCTGCTGCGACTCCGGTCCAGCGAAAGAGTCGAGTGCAGGGCAATGGCTGGTGGCTGTAGCGCCACGGCGCCTTCCGCCATCTTGGATTTCACCATCTTGGTTGTCGTCACAGCTGCCATGTTGGATGTTGGTGATCTTGACCTTGACCCCAGTGATCTTTGGCCTTAAATACCCGAAACAAAAAAAAAATCCTAAATATGTATTTAAAAATTACTCAAATTTATGAAAATTATTATTAAAAATTATTTTTTACACATTTTTAAAAACTTCCATCCCCCCATCCAAGGCCGGCAGACGGGAAGTGTAGCGCACCCAATAAACGGCCGACGATTGGCGACGGTGTTGCGTGCCAGGGCACGTGATAGGACGCTCCCCCGCGGCCTGATGCAACCCCCTGGGATTTAACTTTCACGGCGCCGTCTTTGAGCCTTCGGCGGCCGTCGCTAATTACCCAGCGAGAGAGAGCGCCCTTTCCTCTGCTCCGGCCGCATGCCACTTAAAGCTCTCAGCTTTCGTAACGACGCCGCCTTTTTTAACTCCCTGCAGATGATTCACGCAGTCTCGTTTACACCGTACTCCCAACGCTTCCTCCCCAAGGTAGTTACTTTTTTTTATATCGTGCGCGCGAGGTTTGCCTGCTTGAGATGCTATTGGCAATATATTTATAAGCGTTTCACCACCTATACGCTATTCACGGTGGCCCTACCATCTTACTGGTGGAAAGTCTGTGGCAAGGTTCAATGCAGGCACCTGGAGCGTTTTTATATGAATCTGACACGTATATTTTGAAATACAGCTATGTGAAATGGCTGTTTTTTTAGCTATGCTGGATCGCTCTGAAATTGTGTTTCTGATGGGCGAGACGTCTTGAAAACACTTAACAAGCTTCGCAAAAATGTGCAAAAGCTATTCACGGTAAAGTGAGTACTTTTTAACCCCTGCTTAAGATCTAATTGTACGCACATCGTGTATTCTTCCACCACATGCAAAATTGACGTTGCCATGCCGTCGTCACTTTAGTCATGCGTCGGTTAGGGGTTTTTATACAATTTCAACAGGTCACGGTTATTGGAAACACTATTTTGAAGCTCTTCTTTATTTGTGAAACTATTATAGTACCCTGCATTGACTTGGCTACAAACTTCTCACCGATAAGATTACAGGTTCATTAGTTTTATCGGTAACTTCTTGCTACTAATGTAATCAAGTTAGTGCAGTGTAAGAGGAAGGATCATCGCCTTTACTTTGCCAAAGTAATCAAAGGCGAAAATAAACAAAGAATAAAAATATGAGCACAAGTATTTTAAATAGTGCATTTAGTTCATGTAGAGTTTAGGTAATATAACTCACTATTATCAAAACTGAATTTAAGTTGTATATGTAACGAAAAAGTTTCTTTGTCCCTTTTTAAAGTATGAAAATTATTATGTCAAATGAATTTATTTATTAGTTAATTTATGAAAGACACTTATTAAGTACTAGACTACCTCTACATTCGATAAGTGTGTTTTTTTATATGAAAGCTATAGAATATTTTTGGTACGGAGTAGTCGAAATTCTGGAGCATTGTAAAATTTCCAAATGCCCGGCGCTAATTCTTTACCTACAGATCTATAACTTTATGTTTAATATAAAAGCAAAGAAGTTTAAAAATAAATTGCTACTTATATTTCTAAAGCAGTGAGTTATGAGAGCAACATCTGTATATCTCGAGATATATCTTAGCGGACTGAAGCATTTAAATAAGTTCGTATAATGCTCTTTATTTTTTTTCAAGAACTTAAAAAAAAGATATATATATATATAATAGTTGACGTATCACTTCCTCTTGTCAGACAAAAGTTTCTTGACGAATTTGATCTTATCCTAAAATATTAGGAAGGCAGCCCCCTCATTAAGATCACAACTCATTACACTAATTTTGACGAAGAGTAGTGCTTAACTGCGTTTGCCAGCAAGACTTTACAAAGTCTGTACCTAGAGAGCAATGGCATTTCAATAGTGACGGATTTAATGTCTTCCTACGGTTGTATGTGACGTAGTTGAATTCAGCCTGAACGTGGGTGTAAAGTGCTAGAGTCATCCGTATTTCAAATTAAATTTACTGTCTTTTTTTTATGTTAGAGGTATCACGCGTATTTTAGTTTGGATATAGTAGCTTTAACATTTTCACTTAAAATAATGTATACAGATCTTGAAGTTATTTTCAAGAGTAATTGCCAGTTTGAATCTTGCTGTCGTGAAAATAAGAGATTTTCTGTCAAGAGAGGGGTTACGTCATTTAGTCATCGCGGCAAATCATTCCTAATCGCAGCGCGATACACTTGTTAGTAATAAAGGCGGATTCAATATATATTTTCAACGTACGTACGTAGTTTACTGTAAGCAAACATTCGTCTGAACAGTTTTACTGAAAATAAAAATATTATTATTTAATATGACGTTCTGATTGGTTGAGAGTCCAGCCGTACGTACTGTTACGCTGGCGTGAAGACGTCTGTAACTTAGGTCGTTGCCTGAACACGCCCGCTCACCTTAGAAGTATTCAGGACAATGGATGCGGCAATCGGGGTGTGCAGTGCCAAATAGCTGTAAGCAGGAACCCCCACCACCAGCAAGGAATGAGGGCAAATTGCACCATTGCGACTCCAGTATCTAGCACTACTGAGTGCGGATATTGTCGTTCTCTTCGACGCCGGCAGTGACGAATCCCTACAGAGACCACCTGTGTCGATCGCCGTAGCCGCCATGACAACAGCCTCGGGACTCAACCTAAGGTGGGATAAATTCAGTTATAGGCTGTTCACGGTAAATTTAACACGTTTTAAGGTGCTTCCAACAGGCATTAACCACTAATAAACATAATGTATTGCCGCTCCAGACGTTAACTTTTAGGAGTGGTAAAATGTATACACTGTGTTTATTAGTCAAATTGCAATGCTTATATTAAAAAGAGACAGGAATGTAGAAATATGATGAAAAGAAAAATTCAACAGGGCTTTGAATAGTGCTCACTTTACCGTGAATTGTCTATACGTAGATGATATAATATAGTCAGGTTGTAATGTTAAACATAAAAAAAATGCTCCACCGATTAACACAGCACATATTGTAATTGCAATATTCCGTTAAACAGAATAATAATCCGGCTCTGTTCCATGTAGTCTAATAGATAATCAACCCCTTACTCTACCGCTAGCTACAGCGCCTACCATGATCCTAACCCATGAAGCCCCTAACCATTCTTGTATAAAGTCGACCACAAATCGGCTTAACAACATTACGTAGAAGTTGAAACTTGAGCTGCTCTAGTTTTCTTTTCTTCGTACTTACGCTAAGTGTGAACGTGGATGCAGATATGTATTTACTAACTTTATTCATACGTTCGTACGCTAATTGGTGGTTGTGAATCCATTTTAAGGGGGCAGATATTGTAACACTTCAGCCAAGCTCTTGGATAGGAACCATAAAGGTGAGATTTCCGTCGGGGATTCCACGTCTGTAAACTCCCTAGTAACAGGATGATCGATCAGAACACTTTGTAGTGTCGGAGCGTTCTCGGCGACGGCACAAGAGACGTCCCTGGCTCAAGGCGAGTGGAAGCGGCGGGCTTCAGCAGGACAAATGGGCGGCAGTTGTTACAGGAGGACTGGGGAAGCGATTCCTGGTGGAATAGCCCCTGCTTTTCTTGCCTCGCCTGCCATCAAAGGAGGCTCTCTGTGGAGAGAGGCGCTCCGCTCCGAAGGAAATTCTTCCGGGTGTTGTTGGTTTACCCTGGTCCCTCTTCGCACAGCCCCAGAGCAAACAGCGAGACGCCCTGGTAGAGAGAGAGAGAGCGGGAAAAAAAAACAACATTCGGGGGGAAGGCTGCGGACCATTTGGGAGGAGGAGGGGGATGGGTCGCCCTCTCACGGGTTGTTGTAGATTCGGAATCCCAGGGTCGTTTTCCTCGCCTTATTTCCCCGGCGAAGAAAAGGTCTTTTCTCGGGGATCTTCTCCTTTCTTGTCACTTTCTTTTCTGGCCGTAGGGCGCGGCCTGAAGGGACGGAAGGGCAGGCCCTCGACAAACAGCACCGCGGTCGTGAGGGAATCAATAACAACGAGGAACTCCCCCCCCCCCCCCGAAATCTTCCACAACAGGGCTCAGCTGACGGCTAAGGGCTAGACTAGACTGAGACCTGACCGGCTGCCCTCAAGGTCCTGCCCGCTCGCCTGACACGCTAGGTGCACGTCGTTCTGATGCTGGCTTTACAATGCCGCGACGAGTTCGTCCCGACAGTCAGACACGACGTTACAGCCTGACCATATCCGCCACCAAAATTAGTTCACTGTTTACAATATCCCGACAGTATGGAGTGTGAATAAATCACAAATCATTGTACACTATATTGTTTTGAAAACTTTGTAAACGAAGTATTTTTTGATTTTGGAGCAGTAATTTGTCCACAAATATTTGTTTTCGTCAATTCATTAACTTTCTGTTACAAGATAACCAGGATGTGCACGTAAAAAAAAAAAAACATACGTTTAATGTGAAATTTACCACAGTAGTGAAATCTGCACGACATTTTGTTTTGTAAGTTTATGTTTGTTTTTCTTACTGCCGAGCTAGGCCGACCGGTCCGAAGCCCGACAAAGTAGAAATAAAATTTACTTCGGTCCGGGCTGCGTTTGTCGGGGTGACCTTGCTCCTCATTGGCTGACGAAAAATTGTCTTGTGTGTCGGGGCTATTTTGTCGGACTGTCGGGTTATTGTAAATCCAGAATGAGTCTCAGGGGCGAAGAAACCACACCGGTGCGAATCGACAACAGATTCGAATAACAAGTTTCTGCTAATGCTGCATTTACTTGGCGAGAAATCAATTTAATACGAGACGCCTCCGCATTAACAATTTCATACGAATCGTATTCACGCAGTTCTTTCCGTAAACTTCTATAATTAATTCGTGGTTTCTTCAAACTTTTTTAATCAAACCTTTGAAAAATAACCCTCATGTATGGCGTGTTTTGTTGCTTCATAATTATGTTATTTATCACAAGCGTTTTATTTTTATTTACTTATTTCGCCTTAATTTCTGTGGGCGCAGTTAAGACATCATTTGTTTTCTCTACCACTGAACCCATTGTACGCATACGTACATTAATAATAATAATAAATGGTCTTTATTTGGCGCAGTTAAGGCGTATCTGCCTTCCCTTACACTGAACCATTTTTACAATTTACACCTGCAAATTTCAGTTTTAGAAGAAAAAAATAATAGTTCTTACAAATTAAACACTGCAGAAAATCAAAAGTCGTTACTACACATTTATGGAGTAGGTAATTGATACTAAATAGAGACATGCATATTAAAGTACTGAAAAGTGTATAAATGTAAGTGTTGATTATTAAGTTTAAACTAGTCCATAAAAACACTGATGATGGACTGGCAGGTATTAGGCTAAATAAAAGCAATAATTAAAGTGAAAAGAAAATCACATATCAATATATCTAGCTGTCATGACTAACTGGTAATGTGATGTACACTACGCTAATATAACAATCCATAGTACTGATCTAACTATACATATCTCAACAATTGCATGTAATATATTAACTGGTATGACTGTAGGCCTACAATATTAAGAATGTTATGGTAGTATTCACAAATCGTGATGTCAAGAACATGTCACCCTAAAGGCAGACTTATAATAATGATAATAATAATAAATAAGTTAATTGAGTCCTTGAAAAAAATTCTAAATTTCGACATATGAATAATAAACTCTACATATAATATAACGACATGAGGTGATATACTTGGCTTAGCATAAAAGAACATAAAAATACCATATTGTTTTGTTAAATTAAAGTTTGGTATGTGTATCCATAAATTGTAATATTTAATTTATAATAATATTAATACAGGATGAGTCCTTTAAAAGAGGCCCTTTAGGACATGTGTAATAGAGCGAGGGAATGAGGAAATACAGTCCAGCGTGACAACAAAATACCTAGAGTAGATGGAGGAAGTGGTCGCCATTAACCTCGAGGCAGGTGTGCAGACGACATGCATGTGCAACGAGCGCGCGCATTGAGACGGTGTTCCAGCCTGATCGTGTCATCAACCGCGGAACGCCGCTCCGTCCTCCAGAGTTATCCGTCTGTGATTCCTTCTTGTGGGGCGCTCTAAAGGGACAGTTCTACAGTAACAACACACACACACTCGAAGAACTCCAGGCTAACATTATCACAACTATCGATGCCATCCCGCAGCATGTCCTTGTCCGTGCCTTTCACAACTTTTGGTGTCGTCTGCACACCTGCCTCGAGGTCAACGGCGGCCACTTCCAGCACCTACTCTAGGTATTTTGTTGTCAAACTGGACTGTGTTTCCTCATTCCCTCGCTCCTTTGCACACATGTCCCATGGGGCCTCTTTTAAAGGACTCACCCGGTAAAATCAGTGAGAAAGAAGGTGTGTTGGTAATACCCAGTAAAAATAATGCAAAATATTATTACACTCAGTGCGCACGAATGCGGTACATTGTACCTTCAGTGTAATTTTCTAGACTTTTTGACCTTTTTTTGCTTGAGGCGGATGAATATCCTGGTAGTAGAACTTTAGCAGGGCATCAGAAAAGTTAGAAGTAGCCGTGCATTGAATACCTCTAAATTTTTACGCATAATAGAAAAATTTATGGCTCCCAACGAATTACTTAATATACACGGTGTTACTTTAAATCCTCTCTCACGCTTGGTTTTGTAACACGATTTTGGTTCGAAGGAGCTTCCGTCATCTCTTCCAACACTATCGAAACTCCACGATAAAATTACGAAGCATTCTTAACCGCAGTAACTTTCACCAGACTCCTCTTTGCATAGCTAACATGTACAATTCACTCGTATCTCTATACCTGAAATTCAGCTTGTCACATACCCGAGTAGGAGACAAACCAATAAAATCGTTTGTTCGGTGCGACGTGCATACAAAAATAGGACACGTTCTATCTGCTAATCTTTCGCGATATATTCGTTGCATGAGAAATTTTTGTATGTATGCAAGGTCGGCATCTTGCAAGGATGCTAGCTCCCCTGGGCATCTTGTACGAGTTTATCACGTACATACAGTATCTTCGTCGTGTGAAAGCTGCCTAGTAAGAGTATGTCGAGAGTATTTCTCGGTGAAGAGGCTGGTTCAAATTATGAATGTCAAAAATAGAGTCTTAGCCATAATTTTTAGTTTACGAGGAAGTCGTTTTTGATGTGCTGTATAATATTAACACTGTCATTCACGTGTGTGTAAACGCTCGCCGTTTAAAGGCAGACTGAAAGTAAAAGATTATTACAACATGGTTGTCTGGAGAGGAAGACTACACATTCTTAGCAGCCTTCTCCACTTCCTCAAAAATAAAAACGACATGCCATATACAACTACACATAATACAATGAACTGGCATGCTCTCTTTCAAATAGTGACTATCGCTATTTGTAGATTCGCCAATGAAAAATTAAGAAATGTCCATTAAACCCTAACATAAATATAACAGTGCTTCATCACGAAAGAAATTAAGTATTAATGCCATTTTTAATGCTATATACTTTATACTAACATGTAAAACGGCATTCGAAGCAAAACTAATTTTTTAGCAAATATTACTACCATAAAAAACAACTAAAGACATGGAAAATCTTCGGGGAGTACATTTCTGTATACGAAGCTAGTTGGAAATATACCTACAGATATTATGGAGGCAATTGGGCTGCAATTTCTTAGGTTTTACTTATTTATGTTAATGTATTGTTATGGCAGCTGTATTTAATAAGAGCCAGCATAAGTACATATAATCTATTGTTTATGGGGGAAAAAAAAAGCGATTTCTCATTTCGTTAGCTATGTGTAACCAAAGTTCTATGTTAGGCGTTCTTCATGCATCATTTTAAAGTTGTAATTGTTTGAAAAATATTGGAATAATCAAATTTGATTGAAAACGTTTTCTTTTCCTCGTCATTCAGTAGATTTTTTTCCCCTTTCTTCAAATGTGATGTTTTTGCAAAAAAAAATAGCCATATGTTTAGTGCCTGACAATGTTGTTCCAGAACTAGTACTATAATCAGCATACCCTCCACATAATACGAATTCCACTGCTTGCAATCATATTACAATCCTTGATTCAAGCACAAAAATAGTTGGCCTCGTAAAGACACTATTCGGCGGACCTTTGGAATTTTAAGGTCTGCCGCAGTTACTTTACATTCAGCGCGCGTCTCTGATAAAATTCATGGGAAAATATTTCTGAATTCATCAAACACCTCTCCGAAGAAGACCTGGAAGACAGCCAATCTGGCTTTTGGCTGCAACAACTCTTTAGTTAGAATCACGAACTTACTAGGAAAGGAAAGGAGTAACATGCTTCGTTTACCGCAAAAAGTGAAGCAATAAACTTGCGTAAACTTTCGCATTTTAACTTCACGCAAGATTTGTTTATTGTTTACAGAAATGGTGAAATTAATGCATGCAGACTTCTCTTGCACTCAACCACTAGGCCTACATTTCTACCTAACAAATATAGCTAACATGGAGCACAGAAGTACATGGAGCATCACTGAAGAATAATATCTAAAATTTTTTTGTAATAATTAGTAGTGAATAATAACAAATAAATACGTAACGAATTTAAAAAGTATATTACAAACTACAAACAAAACAATGGTACTAACGACAGGGTGCTCCAACAAATATTTAGGAACTTGGAACATCGTGTTTACTTGTGCTTTTAGGAAGAGTGAAGGCATTTCCATCACGTATTGTAAAACCTAGAAACCTTCCAAATGGATTTTAAATTTTATTGAGGTACAACTTTTGTTAGCGTCATTCTTGTCGAAATAAATATGTAAATGTGTCGACTTTGTTTCAATCACTCCTTACAACCACTTCACACTCTCCCTTCACTGATGAATATTAAACCCATATAAATATTCCTTCGGGAGAAGGATTCGGGCTCCTGCCACCGCCATCTCGATTCCTGTCGCCATTTTGTTTCCAGGAGCCATTTTGTTTCCAGGAGCCATTTTGTTCCCATCAGCTATCTTGTTCCCAGCAGCCATCATATTTCTGGCAACCAACTTGTTTCCAGGAGCCATTTTGTTTTTGGCAGGCAATGGGCATTTCACTTATTTCTTGAGGCGAGCTGCTGGCACCGCCATATTGTATTTAATTTTTCCTAGCCGCCTTTGTTCCACATCATGCTCTGTCATTCCATGTCCACGATCTAGTTTATGTCTGTCATTTGTTGTTTTTTTCTGCAAATTACCCATTCTGCTACCTGCGCTCCACTCCCTCTGCCTGCCTTCTAAATTAGACTTAAAATATTTTTGCGGAACGTAGACGATTTTTCCATTCACAAGGGCATAAAAATCTTTCTCCTTGCGTGTAGGACTAATAACATTTTCTCGCTCGTGCAGGACTTGGAATATTTTTCACCTAGTGCAGTACTTATAATACATATATTTCATTCATATATGAGTAAGAAAAAGTTTACCTTTTTCCCATGCTCTCTAATTCCATGGTGGTACAAGCCGTCGTAGTTACCCTTTGAGATACTTTAATAAAGTTATAGTTGAATTAAGCCCATTATAATTTAGCACAGTCCAAAGAAATACCTACTAGTCCACCATAACCCAGATAAAAGTGAAAAATAAACCTGACCTCAGACATTTTAAAATTGAACATGTCTTTTCATGTAGGACCTTGACCGTGTAGGAATACTTCGCACCAACACTTAGCCTGCAGCCTTCAGACACAAGAAAAAAAGGCACTCGATCTTATCAAAGATGAAATCCACTTTAACCCATTCAGACCCAGTGTACACAGTTGTACACATTACGCACGTGTAGGTAATTTTTTCTGTACTGTACACTGCGAAGCCTAATGATCAGTGATTTTACCTGTGGGTAAATGATTCGCAAACCTTCTTACTGATCTAGGTCGTAATCGGTTCATATAACTGAAGACGAACATATAGCCTTGAGCTCATTGGCTGACAACGAAACAAGCGTTGTGTCGACTTAAGTACAGGAAGCATCATAAAAAATTTTATTTGCAACACCTGAAACCGTAAATTAAAGTGGGCCTGGGAGGGTTAACACTAGAAAAACTCTGTTATAATAACAAATCATAAAAACTGCTATGACTCCAGCCATACTGTCCAGACCGATCATACCAAAAACCAATACTGAACACCATAACACGAACGTACATATTGCCCATACCATGTACCATACTATATAATTATACTACTCACCATACCTACCAATCATTCTGCTACAGCCCAAGGAAAAAACACTCAGTCATACTTATCAACCATGACATTCACCGTACCTTATGCATACCAAGACACTGCACTTACCATACCAAAACAGCATTATAAAGATAAACATGCATATGAAATAGTGATGTAATAATTACTGTGACAGTAATAATAAATTGTATTTATTTATGTAGCGAACTCAAGGCTTGTCATTACTTTATCTTCCACTTGAAAACATTTTTTTTCCTTCTGTAAACAGGATTTCAAATTGATCATGAAGTGACTGGTTAACGTATTTGTTTTGCCTTATCACAAATCTAATAAACCAATGTTTCCATCAATGAATTAAAGAAGTCCGTAAGTGTTTAATGTTGTAAATTAAACCAAATAAATATACATGTCTCTCTCGCAAATCTTTATGTACAAATGCTAATGAGCATATATATATATAAAGAGAGAGAGAGAGAGAGAGAGAGAGAGAAAAGGGATGAATGGTTGGAAGGGTACTGACTACAGGCTGTTTTAGTTTTAACCCTTTAATTCCCACATTTATTTATAATTTATATTGTTTCAAATTAGAAATATTTCGACGTGGGCTGTACTTAAGCTGGCATATAACTTGTTTCGTTATCACAACGATGTAGCCTTTGTGTTCGGTGATCATTGATATGAACCAATCATAACGTAGCGCAGTAGCACGGTTTAGGAATCAGTTACTCACAGGAATGATCATTGGGCACTGAACCTCGCAGAGTATAGTATCAGTCAAATATAAGCTCCTGTGCAACATGTTGACGTTTGTCTACAATACGCATGAAAATGTGAAAACATTACATTACAGTTAACTCGGGCGATTTACTTTACCGTGGCCTGAGCAATTGTAAACAAATTACTGCTATATCGTAAATAGTTTTACTGTAATCATATTACATAAATTCAGTGAAATGCACTAAGCCGTGCCCGAGTTCTTTTTACGTATACATTTGTCCGTACTTGGCCCCGTCTTTTGACTTCCCAGTCTATTGAACAGAAACTCTCTTGCCAAAATACGAAGTTTCTTACTTATTAGCTGCATCTGCGTGTTTCACATGATCACCGTATTTGTTTCGTTTGAAATGAATATATGTTTTATAGATAAAACTCCAAATTAAAATGGTAATAAGTATTAGTTAAATGTCTCTGAGTTCCAAGAAGAATGTTTTAGGCCTCTAATATCCCTTTGCTACTCGTGAATAGCTTCCGTATATAATTAACATTAATAATAGATCGTTCACTTATTTGATAGTGCAAGGGTATTTCTAGACTGCTGTAACAATGACTGATAAACACGACAGAGTTAAAAATGTATTTTGATGGCTGTTTGTTATGCACGTTACCTTAAAAATGACAGCTACTGATCGAAAAAGGCTGGTACTTTTAAGAAGCACATTTTCTGTTTTCTTGTAGTTTATGATATTGCCGCAATAATGTTGGACGAGCATAGTATGGAGAGGTCATGACCCGTCCGAATAGTCTGGACAAATACATATCAGGACAATGAAGCATATGTACGTATAGGCTATTCACGGTAAAGTGAGCACTTTTGAGACCCTAGTTACTTTTTCCTCTCAGACATTTTTTATCCTTTGATCACCCTGTTAAATAAATACTGCCACGTAAGTAATAAACACAGTGTATATTCCACCGCACTCAGCAGTTAACGTCTAAGGTGAAAATAAAATATATTTAATGACTGTTATTCCAAATGAGATGTTTTTCAAAGGTGCTCACTTTACCGTGAATAGCCTATACTATACAAGTACGTACTGACAAATCGGATATGGCCCAAAAAAATCCCTGTCTTAGGACAGTCTAATTCACTATAAAAAAAAAAGTGTACGCAGATATTAGTAAGCTTTTACTATAGTTTCGCCAGCACTTCGCCTAGGGAAAAGTCTTTAATTATCTTATCACACGAATGCGTTACACAACTGTAGTTTGATCAATGTTATACTAATCTAGTGAGCCTTAAACTTCGGAAAATAAATAAAGAAGTTAAAAGTAATGTTGTTTCAGTGCAACAATTTTTATTTCTATTCTATATAAATCAAAATGTACGTATACTACTCGTACAGTTCCCTGTCAGTTCTCGGGCAGCTAAGAGAGAGAGAGAGAGAGAGAGACAGACGAACAGTGTAGCTGCAGCAATTTCTTCACGCCGAGTAAACTAGACCCGGTCCGAGGAAGCCGGTTGGTTCGTTAGCTGTGTGCGTTAAAAAAACACTCCCGTAGGCGTAGGCCCCTCGGCTCTGTTTACATGCTCCTGAACAAAGATGCTGCCGCCGTAATAAGCTAACAGCCAGGGTGTGTGCTCACTGCGCTAGAAATTCCAGCTTGAAATGCATAGCGCGCGGCGCGACGGGCGAGAGAGGAACTAGAAACGAGCGTGCCACCTCGTCAAGCCTCGTCCACTATAGACTGTTCACGGTAAAGTGAGCACTTTTTAAGGCCCTTCCAAAAGGCATTGAACCTTAACAAATATATTTTATCGCAGTCTCCGACGTTAACTTTTGAGAGTGATGAAATGTATAAACTGTGTTTATTAGTCATATTGCAATGTCTACTTTGAAAAGTGGCGGAAAGGCAGAAATTAATTTAAAGGAAAAATTTAGCAGGGCCTTAAGAAGTGCTCACTTTACCGTGAATAGCCTATATCGGCATGGCGTGGTACAACGTAACGTGAGAAGAATGAAAATGTTAATAAAGCTGTCTACCCTCGGCACACAGTCGTGCGTATGCTACGCGGTACGCGCTCCGTCGGCGTACGGCGGACGGATAGGACGTGTTTACACAGCTGGCGTATGCTACGCGGAAAACCCAGTTGATGGCAGTTTTCCGAGCAAGATGGATGCAATGAAAGCTAAAGTTGTCGTTGCATATTATTTAGCTGAAAAGAGGAAACGGAGAAAGGAAAAAGTTTGTGGATTCATGCGATAAATCATTCCAGAGGCCTGATGGGTGCTTTCACGACGCTCTACATTGATTTGCGTGAAGATGAAAACAAATTTTTAAATTATTTTCGTGTGTCCATCGCATCTTTTGATGAGCTCATCGGTAAAACTGCATCCAGGTTACAAATGTTTAATGCAAACAGGATACCTATATCTCCTACAGAGAGACTTGCTCTAACTATAAGGTAATTAAAATTAGCTTGAAGGCCTGTGAAATCAAACTAATTATATAAAAATAAGACGTCACATTATTTGTGGATACTCTGGTCATAAGTAGTTTTACATATGCATAGGCTTACAAACACACTTGTTTTGCAGACAGATAAACTGATTACACATAAATTAGTACGTCCAAGAACCAGTGGGGGAAACAGAATCGTTGTGTATACGTGTAGCTTGTGGAACATGTGATACACATGCCGCGGAGTCTGCTTGCGGATAACGCAGGTTGGTCTCTTGTACAGGAGTTGAGGGATTCATCTCAGATGTCGCACTTGACGGCTGCGGAGAGACCATATTGTTTAGAAACCGGCAATGGAAATGATGAGCTGTATGAAGGTTCAGAGGTAGCGAATTTTGATACGGATTATGCGTAATAGAGGTACGTGAGTTGAGTTGAAGGGAGTTGTGTTGGGAAGTATCGATGTAAATGGTGCAGGATTTTAATACGCATTATCACGTTTAGCACTTCCGTACGGAACTGCAATTTCTGGTCAGTACTAAAGGTGCGTAACGTTCGCAGTAGTGATGCAAAAAATGCACGATCTTCGTCATCATCTTTTTCCTTGCGTTCCCGGAGCACCTTCATTAATACTTCTTCAAACGCAGTAATTTTTCGCATTTTTCTCCTCGGTTCTTAATCTCGAGTTTGGGAAACATCTTCTTTGGGCGTAATTTCAGTCTCATTGCTAGGATCGTCCCTTGCTTCTTCACGTATTCCTATCTGAGACTCGGTTTCTGTCGATGTATCAAAACTTGTTTCTGCTCTTCGACTGTGTAGGCGTTCCAGGGATGGCATTTTGTCATGGAACGTGTACTTAACAAATCTGGTTGCTTGAGATCCCGATTTGCTGATGTTTGTTTTGGCCTTACTTCTCGTGTACGCATCTCGTGCAGTCTTCCACCGAGTTTGAAGTTATCTGACTGAAAACAAATATCCACAGTTAAATTAATGTTTTTGTATTATCGGAGGTAAATTATTCAAAGTAACATGTATTTTTTTTTGTATAAGAAATGGATGTGTGAAATATGCTGCGAACAGTGTGTGGAACGGTGTGTGGACTCGCTTTGGTATGTTTCTCGGATGCCTCGCACCAACGTGTTGTGTTTCGTGGAATATGTCGCTTCCATGGACGTTTGGTTCTTTCAATTGAGAGTTAGCTGGCAAAAACACACTGTAAGCGACTTTGAATAATCAAACCGAACACACTGTTTCAGGGCACCCGAGATGCATTTTAATACACCTAAATAGCCTGTTTTGGAAAATTCAGTTTGACATATTAAGAAGCTCTTTACAGTTTTGCCTGTTTCCTAAGCACTTACATACACACACAGAGCATGCCTGCCTCTCAGTGCATTGCTAATTCACTACACATACAGCAGGTAGCAGTTCCGTCCGAGAGATATTTGAATGAAAAGCCACGCAACATGTTAAAACGAACAAAGCCTTGCTTACTTGGTGGAAGTATAAATAATGTGCATACAAGTAGATGTTACGCGACGCTTTAAAATCGCTGTTTAACGAGAACAGCCTATATATTTCCAGTAACCACCTCCCGCACCATGAATCAAAAGTCTAGCACTTCACCTGCACAATGTGAAAATAGCCCCTGCCCTCTTTCAAAAACCCGTATAGGCTGTCCACGGTAAAGTGAGCACTTTTGAGGGACTACTTACTTTTTTCCTATCAGTAATTCTTTATCCTTCCACCACTACCTAAAATAAATACTGCCTAGTAAGTAATATACATAGTGTATATATTACACCGGACTTGAAAGTTAAGGTCCAAGACCACATTAATATATATATATATATGTTTATTGGTTAATACACTAAAAGAGAGTGCTTTAAAAAGTGTTCACTTTACCGTGAATAGCCTATAGTCTAGATCATCTACTGCGCAAGTGAGGTTAGAAAGTTCAAAAGTATTACCTATTTAAACAGTGCCTTTTATTAGTGCAAGCGTGTATGTGTGTAGTTTGCAGTACGGTTAAACTACGTAGACCTATGTTTCGCAAAGTAATGTTGAGGTGTGCCAACTTTGTTTACATGTTGCGAAGTCTCCAGTTTTATTTTCAGCTGACATGGTGAAGTATGCGCTCCGTTGCTGTTTAGTTTTACCTTGCGCACTCACGCATGTATTTACCGGCGCACGAGTTTTCTAGCAGCTTCATGTACGCAGGTAACGAAACGAGGTCACATATTGCCATCAGCAGCGTGTGATGAACTGTTGCAAGGACATCTGTGTTTTGCTCTGTGCTATACCTAGTCATTTGCTAATCACAGGACGTATTTAGTGGGTGCTTCGCCGCTCTCTCGTGGGTGGCCGCAGTACATTAAATTTCTCCCAGCTCCACTCAGCGCAGAACAAGCACCAGCTTACCTTGCAACATTTCACCACACGCCACAGATTGCCATAGATTAAAATGTTAGAAGACATTGTGCCTCTTTCATAATAAATTTACTTCTGGAGTCATTTATGCCTTTCACATCACCTACATTGTGTATTAATGAAGCACGAAAATTTGACGCTGGAAAATGCAGAGTTCGCCACCTCCCCCCCCCCCCCCCTTTCCGAGTCACTATTCCCATCCTTCCTCTTTTCATCACCACCCCTACGGCTCACGTATCCCTCACCCAGTCGGAGAAGATAGTTTAATGTAGGGAGGTACCTTTTACAATTCGCGCTTCATTTCCGCGCATTCGTCCTAGGGACTTGCTATTTAGAATCAAAATATCTCTTATGAGGGAGTATATGAAAATGCACCATTTTGAAGGGGTATATTTTTCAATTTTGTAACACACGCTTTTTGAGCGTAATGAATTTTTTTTAACACGTAATTTTAATGTTTTACAAACTCAATATTGTTTTTCGCATAATTCATTGTATTATACGACATTTATTTATTTATTTTGAAATAGAGTACATAATGTTGATTTTTTTCTAACAGTATTTTTGTTTTGGTCGCACGTGTATATGTCTTTCCATTTTTACGTTGTGTACGTGCAATTACAAGGCCGTGTGACTATGCATTTTGAACGTTGATTCAGTTTTAAGTGGCAGTTAAAATGAATTTAAATTGTAACGCTCGTGACTGGCCAGTGTTTAAGGAACATTCTTAGACGGACACGATGTTACGCAGCGTGAGGCAGCCAGCCTGGGTGGGCTGTGCACGAGGTGTTAAATATAGATTTTTATTAGGGAAGGCCGAGTTCGCATCCCTGAAACTGCAGACCGTCTACTGGAGACGAGGATGCGAAGTGCTTAAAGTAATAACTAGGCCTGTATTAGCCCCGCTGCGTAGCTTTCACAGAGGTTAGCTAGTACTCGTGAGACGTCCGTTAAGGTGCCATTAAACTATATAGGGAAGATGTCACCCAGTGCTGCTGTGCATCCGGAGAGATGCTCCGTCAGCGTACCTGGCCATCTGGAACTTCAAGATCATCAAAACTCTACGTTTGGGACGGGACACTTTGCGCAAGAGTGGCCTAAGTCATATTTGGTGCAAGAGTGGTCTAAGTGCCGGGTCATGATATGCAAATTAGATGTATTAACATGTAGATTATTTGAATAATTGGCTAGATTAATTAGTCAATTGATTAAACTGATTAATCTATTAATTACATACGTTTTGGTATCAACAAGCGGGCTGCAATGGTTTATATAGGAATTAATGTTGGTGTAAGAGTGGCATAAGGGATATTATATATTTTTTCTTATTTGTGAGTGGAACGCACGCACGCGGGTATGTTTTAGCCCACTTGTAGAATGACATGGTTGGCACTAGGTTGGCACTCTCCCCATAAAATGCGTTACATGTATTAGAGCTGTCGCAAACTTCATCCTCACATACGCAGGGGCGTACAGAACCCCCTTTCTCCATCAGTTTATTATTATTTTCCATTAAGTTAAGTGTCTCACGTTGTTGAATACTGTTTTGTGCAGCGAGTACGAGGAAGTCGTCTCGGCGTTACGTTTCATTACATATTTTAGACTCGCACGTATCATTACGTTTTGCATGTTACAGCATTGCAATTCCCAATACCGCCGAAACTGTTCAGTAAACAACGTTCCAATTTGGCCTTAAGGGACCTCCCTTGTTATTATGAGCCTAACTGCAAGCAATTTTGTCAATTCCATGTGTTTTGAAAAACCGTCTAGTATCCAAAAGTAAATTATTTTTAGGACAGGTATGAAATTCGATAATTTGTTAACAAATCATCAATTTGGTTATGGAAGTATATTTGTGGTTGTTGAAGAGTGTCCAGGCCAACATAAATCGCTATGAGTAACACACTGTTTACAATATCCATTCTTCTGTAAACTAGTGTTCTAAACTATACCGACAATGCCGTATCATTGCCGAATATATTGCTGTATCAAAACGTTACAGTTCCCGTTCGAAATTTTTGAGGAAACAGAATGTACGCGAAGATAGTTTGTGCTATTTACCATCGCGCCTTGGCAATGCTCCCTCATGGGCAGTGGTGACATTTAGGCGTATAAAATATGTTATACGCTAGTCACGTTAAAGTGAGCACTTTTGAAATCAACCTTATAAAAATGTCACTGCTCCTAACTTCATATATTTTAACGGAGCGCACTGAGCGACATACACCCAGTAAAGATGGTAACGATATATGGGAACTAGTTCTATAACTTAACGTCGAATTAAAAATGTTAGGTAACCATTTCTCATAAATTTAATTATTTATTTCGTTTGCTCTCTTTTTTTAAATTCATCGAAGTGTAAAAATCAGCAGATGTATTGTAAAGTATTTACTTTTTTAATCATTTCAGAGTTTCACTTCACCGAAGCATGAATAAAATTATGAGGCCCATGACATTGTTAATCTTACATAAGGCGGAAGAATACACAACGTACATACAAGTAGATCTTAAGCAGGGCTTTCAAAAGTGCTCATTTTATCTTGAACAGCTGATATCAACCAGCAAATAGTAGGAATAAACTGAGAACAAGTCGTTTGAATTTATAGAAATGTAATCGAAAGGCGTTAGAAACTCACCATCATATCAGTTTTTTATTACAGTTTTTAAAATCTTATGATTTAGCGCAGATATTTCTCCAAAAATCCATTCTACTCTTTTAATGATACGGTCGTAATCTATTGACATTAAACAACTAATATTTTAATGTATCTAAATAATGGATACTTTCTTACAAAATTTTAATTTTTGTCACATTTATTAAGTTGCGTATTTCATGCAGCAATACATTTTTGTGACATGCTATGTTATTATTGTTGAATTTGTACTTGCACATCTTGTTTGAAATGCCGTCTAAATGATTAGCATAATGACTCCTTAAGCGGAATTCGAGGATTTCAGGTCTAACGTTGTAGTTAAATACAGTTGTGTTAAATACCCCAATGGATGTTTCAATGTAAAGCTACACTGAGAAAAAGGTTTTGTTGAATCAAATAAGATTTGTTTGGTGCAACCAAATTATTTGTTTGTATAGGGGCAATGAGATATTTTGTTTCTGAAACCAAATTATTTTGTTGTTCTCATTTGGTTGACTTAAACTGTAAGATTTGTTTGGTGCAAATAAAGATTTGTTTGGCTACACGTACATTAAACAGTTTGGGCCGATATAAAAAAAATTACAAGTTCCACCGAGTTTCAAACCTAGATCACCTGCGTCCGAGCGCTACGCCATAATAATCTCAGTTTATGTGACAACTGATGGGCCGGAAAGCTTTTCAATAGATATACTGCAAATATTGGGCAGTGTGTAGACTAATATTTTAAGTTTTACAGCTTTACTTGTCAGTTTCTTGTTGTATTGATTTATTAATGTGTTTATACGATTGTTAAGCGTCAATAGATGCACTAACAAACACGGTTACTATCCTAATTGTCACAAAAAATTTTAACGAACTCTCGAGCTGTATTTTTGAAAGAAGGCAGTCAAAAGCGTGGCCAAACAAATGATTCAACAAAATATTTAGTTTACAGTCTAATTTTTTTTTTGGCCGAACACAGAGACTTTGTTTATTATATTTTGTTAGACGAACAAAAGTAATTTTGTTGCTTTAGAAATTTCGTTTGCTCAACAATATATTTTGTTAGGCAACTAAATATATATTTGATCCTATACAAACAATTTTTTTTTCTCAGTGATATGATTGTAATCGTTTGGTAGATAAATTTATTTCTGTGTGTGTAAATGAAATTACAGATTCTACGTTCCAGTCATGCTCGCGTACATTCAGAAGTTGTATTTTCCGCATCGAAACAGAGTGTGTGAAGCCCAGTGCAGAACAGCATAAGCACGATCAACCGAAAGTACGAACCGTGAATAACAACATCGCGCATCCAAATCTGAAGACAGCCAGTCCCTTGTCAGTGTCAGCCCCACGTCTGCGGTAGCCGGGCGAGGTTTGTGAGGGATTGTGGAGGAGTCGGCAAGGCGAGGGGAGCGAATGTCAGAGACAAATACCTTGCACGTGTGATCCCGGGAGCGAGCAGCCCTGCGGGGGATCCAGGCCCTTAGCAGGGTAGTTGGACCGCAGCCAAAATCGGGGATGCTAACATGTGGAAATAATATACAAACACGCTTACTCTTGGAGTTATATAGACGTAAAGCTTTCAAGCCGGGTTACAGTTGACATCTAATTATACTCACAGAAAACAAACGATTCGTCAAATAGTTAATGAACATTTAAATCAATTTTTTTTTAAATGCTACCTGCTTTTACTTTTTTTTTTTTTTACCACGTTTTGAACAGGTTTTTACCAGTGGTAAATAGTCGAAAAATGTTGGTCTTGTACACAATGTACAGTTCCTAATGAGAGTTACGATCGTTTTTACATTTACTGCACGTACTCCTTTTTAAAAAGCAATCTTAAAACACAGTTTATTTATTTTACATAATTTCATAAATAAATAATCATTAACAATTCTCAAAGGTATTACACTACTTAGTATATTATTTACACCGATAAAGTTTCAACGTCTTCAAAATATAGTATTTTGCGCGTGGAGCAGATTCGAGCAATAATTAATGATTATCTTTTTGAAACCAATTTTGGCCGCAATTATAATTTCCCAGTTGTTATCAATATTCACTTTCTGGAAAAAACAATAATAAACTTAAGTTTGTGCGAGTTCGTAAGGATACGTGAACACACACATACATACACACACACACACACACACTTGACTTATTTTCGGTTGTGGAACTGTGGGAGCATCGTGAAAGTGAATTTGCTCCCTCTAGACGTGCAGCAGATATTTCAGAAACATTACTTGTTCCCGTAGCAGACGACAGCAGTAGGGAGATGTTCCACTGGGAACACAAACTCCTGCCACAGACCGACCAACAGACAAAATCTTAGGACAAGCTCAATTGACAAGAACAACCATACCAACATTCAGTACCAACTAGATCATTGACAAGTCATATACCAACCATACAGACTGAGCATACCAAAATACCACACCAAACATATATACCCATTCAACGGGCCAATCACACATCAAGACTGAGTGGACATACCAACCGACAAGAACGACCCACTGGCGAAACCAATATATAAGACCGGCCAACTATGCCAACTGATCAACAACTATATCGACCAGCCATACCGACAAGTCATAACAGCAAAACATACAAACTGACTAGAACAACAGACTGACTAGACCTGGTACGGTCTAGTCATGCCAGCCGACCAAACGAACTGCCAATACCTTAAAAGTCAGACCTCAAAATATGAGACCTCAAAATATCAGACCTCAAAACAATCAGACTTAAAAAAACCTGACCTAAAAACTAAATCTCAAAAGAAACCTTACTGGCCATCCAGACTGATTGAATTTACCAATCGTCAAGACCGACCTACTTGCAAGACCAATAAACAAGGCCAATTGAAAAAAAAAAAACAATTAGACCAACCGTCCATACCAAACGACCACAAGACCAAGCAACACAACTGACCAACATGGCCGACTAAACCAACCAGCCAACAAGACCGCTTGATCATACCAAGCGACCATACTGAATGACCAGCCATTCCAAACAAACATAAACACAGACCATGCCAGCTGCCCATACCTAACGACAATAACGACCTGCCACATTAACTATATCGCTCATACATAGCATACCAAGCATATCGGCCATTCCGTTTATGCCAACTGCCAAGAAGACCAGCAAGCCATACCAACCATCAAGATTGATAAACTGGAAAGACCTATGGGCGACATTAACAGTAGTAGGGTATAGTTCCTTCTGGCACATGATTCAGGTTAGGGATTCGGGATTGGCGCGTAGCCAACAGTCGACATCTTGGAATTTTCTCTCGAAATTTATCTTTTCCCCCTTTAAAACACTGAACATTTTATCATTTTTCCCAGCCGCAAAAAAGGACTCCCCAAAAAAGGCAATTTTCAGTCATTTTCTATAACAGTAATAAGTGGCCCAGGCGACTTTAAGGAAAGGGCAAGCGGAGTGGTGTGAACTCAGAACCATTGACCTAAAAAATTCCAACAAAATTAATAGAAATGTATTATTGAAAAATTATTGCATTTTTTTTTAAATAATTTAATTATATTTTTATAATTAAAAAGTTTAAAAAGGCATAAATATTAAGTGTAGTATATCACCGGACTCGTATTTTCAAGGCGCATACGATCATGATGTCATACCGCCATTCTGTCTCGTTTTTCCTAACTCTATCATTCTATCTTGTCTCTCTTTCTCTTTTGTCTCTAATTCTATCTCTTTCTCTCTTTACTTTCTCTCTTTTCTCTCTCTCAATGTATATATATATATATATATATATATATATATCCATCTCTCTCTTGTCTCTCACATTCGTTCGACACCGCCGTCTACATAGTTCCTTCATTGCCTGCTAAAGTGTGTGTATATATATTTACAAATCTAAAGAAGTAATTTTTCATACAGGAGAGGGTATATAACACATTATTGTAAAGTACATTCCGGGCAGAACTTTCTAAAAACAATTAGAATTTTAAAATTTAAAA
The DNA here is from genome assembly GCA_029891345.1 of Dryococelus australis. Classification (NCBI taxonomy): domain Eukaryota; kingdom Metazoa; phylum Arthropoda; class Insecta; order Phasmatodea; family Phasmatidae; genus Dryococelus; species Dryococelus australis. Next base: position 258,155,491 of record CM056995.1, read on the forward strand.
AAAAATTAATTCAATCGATATTTTTAAAAAAATATTTATTATTCACTTTATTCAATTTGTTTTTTTACTGTTGTACGAAAATTAAGTCGCCTTGTAACCGCGCACACACGTGCCGATAGACCAGCGAGGCAGGCATGCCTCTTGTGACATGTGAAGAGTGCAGTGGCGTAAGTAGGCACAGCACGGGGGGAAGGGAGTCCAATAACCACGGCCGCTGGCACTACTGTGCGACCTTGTCAATCAGACATCTATGAATAGATGCATTTTTAAGAAAGTAGAATTACTTCAATTAATTTTCTTTATCATTTGAAAAAATGCCGAAAAATCTTTGAAAAATACAGTAAAATGTATCTAAAAAGCATTTTTTATGCAAAAAATCAATTTAAAAAATTTAAATTATTTAAATTTTACGCTTTGCCATTACAGCTGCTAACATTTAATGAAAGAAAATATCCTTATGCTGGGATTGTGAATTCCCTCGTACAATTACAGAAATATTTATAATTTATTAAATGTTTTGATATATTTCTTTTTAGTAAATGCATATATGACTTATGAATATTATATTTTAGAGCGGTTTTTGTTTATTTAAGGCAAGCGTTGTACTGTATTAAAAATTATATATATAATTTTTAAGCAATTATGCTGCAAGTCGGACTGTAAGAAAGTTAATATTTATAGCCACAGTGGATATATATATATATATATATATATATATAATATATATACTCTTAGGAGGCAGACAGTCTTGTGAAAATTCGGTTTCGGAAGCATCTTTTCTAACCCCAGGAATTAATTTTGTTAAGCACTTTATATAGGCATAGCGATTAGCCTAAAAATAATATTTCCTTCGTAGCGATTTTTTTAACATCTACTTATAACAGATTGGTTACCCTACGATATAGGTTTAATAATAATATATATCTTATTCGATTTAAAATTTATTTAATATTTTTTTTAGTTATACTGAAATAGTACTTAGAGTACAGCAGAATTGTGCAAAAAGTTTCCTTAACCTCCTCTCTTCAAGACTAAATACTACACGGACTATTTTTTGTAGGCATTAATACCCTACTCAACTTTTATTAAATCTATGTATATGTGACTAAACCAAGGCTCTCATATTCTCTATATATCAGGGAAAGTAGGTAGGATATAACACCAGCGAGAAATTAAAGACTTTTTTTTTTAATTATATCATATTATATTTACATACTTCGGGTTACAAACATCTAAACAGAAATATTAAATTTTCTACACTATTTACGTAGTGTCTTTACAGCAGCATGCTCACTTTTCACATGGTTAATATAATCTGCTTATACGCAGCTCATAGCAGTCTATGCTAGCGAGCAACAAACCAGATCCCTTGACCATCATATATTCTTCTTCACGACAAAGTTTCACGACTGCTTATATATATATATATATATATATATATATATATATATATATATATATATATATATATATATATATAGAACATTGAGTACTAAGATTCCCGCTTGCAGGTGTGTCTGTGTATATATATATATATATATATATATATATATATATATATATATATATATATATATACACTTGCAAGCAGTCACCTTAATATTCAATGTTCCATCCACTGTAACCCATGCATGCGATCTGCTCTAGCGATCAACACCAGTCTTGCATAGGCCAGCAATAAGTTTTTCTTTTTAAGTTCAACATTTTTAATCTTATGTAATTTTTAAGTATTTTATTTACATGTAGGGGATTTCTTACACTGAACCTAGGCCGTTCACGGTAAAGTGAGCACTTTTTTAAGCTGTTTCGTCATACATAATAACCAATAAATACCTTTCGTTGTGGCCTCGGACTTTTGGTTTTGGGTATGGTGAATGTATACACTGTGTTTATTACTCACATTGCAGGATTTACATTAATGAGTGGTTTAAGGATATAGATTGGTTGAAAGAAAAAAGTAACTAGGGCTTCAAAAGTGCTCACTTTACCGTGAACGGCCTATGCCAACATTTACTTACTACTCATACTTTCTGCTTTACTGACCGACACCAGCCAAAATATACACCAGTCAGACATAACAACCATACCATTCACTATAACTCTAGCATACCTCAACTATTAGTCCACATAGACCATACAAAGCAAACATACAGCCCATGTCAGTGACACAATAAACTTCTTCTCATACCATTCACCATGCCGACTGACACCAGTCAAAATACGCTGACCACCCTTACCAAACATTTTAACTCAAACATACCTTAGCATTACAGGAGTCACCGACCCACACACACATACTGTCAACAACATTCGACATACACCAACAATCGCAAGACAGATATACTGGAAATACATATCACCCAACATACCATCCATGTTAACCCAAATGTACCAAGCAAATGTTTATTCCAGACCAACGCGCAAAACAAACATGCTTACCATCTGTTAATGTAACAAAAGCGACTGATAACAGCCACCATGTTATGACATCACTCAACCGTCATGTTTGACCCGGGTGACCTTGACATTTGACCTTGACCCATGACTCAATCCATCGATCTACCAATCCAATCCAATCCAGCGATCCATCAATCCATTATTCCATCAATTTTTAGCAATCCTCCGCCTCAATCGCAACATTTTAATCTTTCCATGTATGCAGTCAACATTAGTAGTGGCGTGCCGGTTTCAAATACAAAGGGATGCCGCCTTTGATTAACCATTTGATATCAATTCAATCTGATTAAGGATTAATCCAATTTAAATATCTTAATCCGATTTTAATCCAATGTGATTAATCCTTAATCCGATAAATGCGATCAAAGAAATTTGATCAAATTTCTTTGATGGCTTTTTTGTGTGTGTTTATAGTTTGATGTACTTTATTTTCTTTCTTTCTTTTTTTGGGGTGTGGAGCGGCTCTGGTACGTCCTCACCCTTGGAGCTCTGGCACTCGGATGAGGTGTAACATGTTGGGGACAGGCAGGGTGTGTGTGTGTTGAATTTTGTGCAAGAGTGGTCTAAGTGTGATTTTTTTTAGGTTGGTAGAGATATTGCTCATAGATGGTGGTGGGAGGTAGGCGTTTTTTTGGTAACCAAACAGAAAACGTTACGTATAGTTAATACACGAGAGAAATTTCTTAGTCTTTAAACGAAATATATTTCTACGTATGAATAACCTGGCGTCAACAAGTGCTAAACGATCACAATTACGTACTTCTCCAGTATTAAATTAATTAACGAATCAGAAATGTGGCTATAAATTTAACTGCAGACTTCCTAATCACAGTAACAAGGTATTTTGAAAAAAAAAATTACACTACTTGACGCCTCTCACATGTACCTTACATGAATTTAAAACACATCCGTTTGGTTGGGAGATGGCTGAAGTAATGACTCCAATGTATGACGTGCGCCAACATATAAGCTGTTAAATACGTGGAGTGAGCCTGGCAGACAACTAACGATATAGCTACTCGGAAAGAGATGTGAATACACTTTACATGACAAATAGATCAAAATTATGTTTATGATGCACATACTAATATATAAATTACACTAGTTGAATTAAAAAACACGTAACGAGAATTGCAGTTAACAGTCAGTGATTGTAATATACGCCAATTCGCTTGGGAGGGCGCTGCAGCACTGGCTTGGATATAGCACTAACGTCAACTTATAACCTGAGTCGGCCTACGTTTGATTATAGATTGAGGTAAAAACTCTGAAATTTTAGAGAAAACACAAAACGAATGTTTCCAAATAAATTAAACAGCTAACGAACACAAGTACGTGAAAATGACTAAACGAATTTTTAAAAACACGTAATGAAATCGCACCAGGAGCTCCCCCAAAACATATCAGTCCGCCTCGGAGGCTGCTGAATGAATGAGTCGAGCTTACGTCAAGAGCCTGACTATATATGTGGAGCGAGGCTGAGTTGAAATTTACGACTGACAGAACCTATTTCCCTACCAAGCTATTGTTAACAACTTGATTACACTATTCGTCCTATAAAAGACAACGAAATGATGATTAATTTTTTTTTAATATGCCCTGATTTTTAACGAAAGTTTTGCTATTGTAAGAAGAAGAAGAATTCTCTTTTAACACACAAGTTTTCTGCTGAAGCACAAGCATACTCGGATGGCTTAATCCCACAATACTTTATAGAAACATACTATATATTATTTTTAATTATTTAAAATAACGGACGTACTACAAATTTTTCCGTTAAGTCTGTGAAATTCACGGCACTAGTTAGCGAAACGGTAGTTGAAAATGCTAACAAGTTTTGTCGACCGAACTCAGAAACGGGGTTTACACGATAAACGCACTATGTAGGTTTAACACATGAAAATTATTTTTCCCAATAAACTAAAAAAAAAAGTTTTATTTTTTTATATTAAAAGATAATCACGGCTAACACTCAGGCGTATGATATGTCTACACTATTCGAAGCCCGCTGGCCGCCGCGCCCGGTGAATCCGAGAGAGCTGGTGTATACTATGATATGTGTATCCTGGACAAGTGTTTGTGAAGAACTAAGATGGTGCTGAACAGCTAAAACTGTTCACGTCGGCGTTGCCCTCCCCCCCCCCTTGTCCAGACCATGCCTTAGTGCGAAAAGACCATTTCTATCCAAGGTCACGCAGCCCCCTCCCATCCCCATCCAACACAGACTTCGTTTTCTGCTTGCTGGAAGGCTACTCTGTCGATGGAGGGCGCTGCACAGCCCTCGCTGTCGATCCAAGGCCACGAACGCCCAGCCTCTTCCCTTCGCCACCAGCCCAGTTTGTGTATTTTGTCCAACAACTTCGGGGACTCTCCACCTGCCAGTCACCCCTCAAAACACCAAGTTGGACTCTTCCAAATCGTATATTGTTTGCAAAAACTGTGCTATGCCCATGAATTGTGGACTCTACTGAAAATCTGCCCTGTCCAGCTCTGTGAGAAGAGTATTTATTCCCCCCGCCCCCTCCTTCCCCTGACTCGCCATATCTGGAGGTGGTCAAAAGCCTTCAAACTTTTGTGCCAGGGGATATTTGAAAAATTCTCGTATTTTGAGTCTCAAGTGTCTGAATGTTTGCTGCAAAATAATATATTTTAACAACTCCCACTATTTAATTATTGCACATAATTTGCGTGAAAATGTTCAAATACTACCTAATCACGATCTAGGCGAACGACTCGAATAAATAATCCATATAAATTTTTCACAAAATGAATAAATGTAGGAATACTAACCAAACGACTTGAATGAAACAGTCCACACACTTCGTCGAAGAAAAACGATGAAATCAATACTAAGTTACGTAAATGTCTTAACACAAACACAGTTTATCGATCCAAAATAATCTTAACAATAACTCCGTCAAAAACGTATCGCAAAGTAAGTTTAAAGAAAAAAAATTCTCGTAGTGAACACACATAGACTAACTTCGGAAAACCACAAACGCGCAGATTATTTAAAAAAAATAATAGACGCGTGCAAACTTTAAAATAACGGAAAAGATTTCTATACTATAAGCTATCGCAATGAAATCTTAGCGACTCCCGTACTTAACACTTGTAGAGAAACGGAATTCAAATGTTAATCATCGATTATTAAAAAAGAAATTATTTTATTAACACTTGTAAAAATATTCTAACTCCCATCGTATTTTATGTTACGAAGGTTAAATACGCGAAAAACCGAAATATTTCGAAAAATACAACTATGAAAACTGTGAATGTGTTTTGAACCCCGACCATTAGATGAAGATAGCACCGAGTAAGCGTTGTGGGTTATCGTTGCTGCTAGGCGATTCACGGGGTCGGTGCAAATGCATAAAGAGGATGGGTGACTGCTTTAGGCTGGCACGACTTAGTTCATCTTTTCTATCCTAAAACAGACCGCTATCCAATGAGGGACGACCTCGCTCCTTTGTCAAGGGAATGCAACACCCTCGCGAACTGACTTTAAGTAACCAGCATGTCTCGCTTGGGACAAGGACTGCTAGCAATGCTTTAGTTTTATACATGTCCCAGCTGTAGGAATCCTACAGGTTTCACACAAACATTTGCTTTCTGAATAAACACTAAATTAACTGATTTACACAATAAAGGCAGATATAGAGTATATGTAATTTCTATTTGTTTCAAAAATTTCCTTGAAAACATTTTGTGTTTGCTAATACCCATTAACTGTATTTTACATTTGTCTTTATACCTTGTATAATATAAGTAAAATAATTTATTTCGTTAAGACACAAAATCGTTTACTCATTGCGAATCTCTATAGTCTTTCCTGTGATAAATATTAACAATTTCGCTATTTTTAGGTGATATTCACGCAAACCGATTTCAGAGTGAGACAGTATTGTTCGCTGTTATGGAAAGTGCTCAAACAAAACCATTCGCCAACTGTTGCGTCACACACACATTCGTTAAACTGACTGAAGGAAAAAGTACGTATTCAGTTCACATCCAAATATTTCTACTCACTTCAAACATATTAATTAACCAGGTAATTTTGGTTTTGTTATGTTGATATGCATTTTTCAAGATATACATGTAAAAAAATGTAACACCCACGAATAAATAAATGTTCTTCACACAAACAAACTGTAAAGCTACGACCCCTGGTGGATAAAGTAATAATATTTTTTTTTTTGCGAAAATATTGACTCACCCTTTCTTTAAGATATATATTTATAAACTTCCAGATCTACAGTTTGGAGGTAAATGAAACACACACTCACTTCGAAATACACTTTTAATATATCCCATTATTCCAACAAACACAATATTTATTTACATATACAAAAATCACATTCTTCTTAAAAATAATTCTAGATGAGGCATTGGCTTGCTGGCTGTTAGAATTTCAGATTAGTTATTTTAAGACACTATCTGTCAGTTGATTGGTTCACTTTTGGCATGGCTGGCAGTTTCATTGTCTTGTAGATGTTATTATGCCATTTAACAACCTCATTGGCGGTATTGCATATAGGAGAGCTGAATTTATTATGGTATTGAGTGTAGCGTTGCAAAAAAAATGTAAACAGGAATTCTTTAATATCAAACAGGGATACACATCATACTGACATGAGGCTCGCAGTTCAGAGGCTCTACAAACATTCTACGTTTCGTAGAACAGGAAATTTACAGATTTCCAATTGTATCGAACCTTGTAGCAAATTTTTTTATCTGTACATCGGAGGGAGTGAAGAGATTTTGACGGTTCTCGAAACCGAGAGTCTTGAAGCCGATGAGGATGAAGCGAGGCAAGTAATGAAGCAGCGTCGGATTAGAAGCATTTTTATTCACTAATAAACTTGGATTACTTAGTATATTTACCACCAGTGGTGAAGGGCCGGTATTGGGAGATATGCACATCCATTTTTCATATCAGTTGTAAAGCCCACCCACTTCCACAAGCACTAAATTCTTTCTGTCTGGTTGTTAAGTAAGGCAATATATTATTGTCATAAAGTTCACCAATGTAATATGAGTGCAAGACAGGGAGGGAATTACTTTGAAAATAGAAGGTTTGGGTAACGTTTTCCTCCGCTGTGAGGGATTTCAAGTACTTGCACGTTACTGTTATACTAATTCTAATAAGTCGGGGTGGTGTTTTTCTGTGCATCAGTTAGTCTGCTGGCGAATGCGCTACCTAGTGTCTCGTATCTGAGATTAGATGATGAAATTTTCACTGAAGCTGGAGAATTGGAAATCAAATTACTTTTCATCCCTGATTTAGCATATCGAATTTTTGGAGGTAATTCAGTGGGTGGAGCTGGAAAATGTTAAGTGATTTGCAGTAGGTGGACTATGAGGAGCTGTCTGTGGAGCTAACTGAGGAGCTAACTGAGGAGCTGTCTGCAGAGCTAACTGAGGAGCTGTCTGCAGAGCTAACTGAGGAGCTGTCTGTGGAGCTAACTGAGGAGCTGTCTGCAGAGCTAACTGAGGAGCTGTCTGCAGAGCTAACTGAGGAGCTGTCTGTGGAGCTAACTGAGGAGCTAACTGAGGAGCTGTCTGCAGAGCTAACTGAGGAGCTGTCTGCAGAGCTAACTGAGGAGCTGTCTGCGGAGCTAACTGAGGAGCTGTCTGCAGAGCTAACTGAGGAGCTGTCTGCAGAGCTAACTGAGGAGCTGTCTGCAGAGCTAACTGAGGAGCTGTCTGTGGAGCTAACTGAGGAGCTAACTGAGGAGCTGTCTGCGGAGCTAACTGACGAGCTAACTGAGGAGCTGTCTGCAGAGCTAACTGAGGAGTTGTCTGCAGAGCTAACTGAGGAGCTGTCTGTGGAGCTAACTGAGGAGCTAACTGAGGAGCTGTCTGCAGAGCTAACTGAGGAGCTGTCTGCGGAGCTAACTGAGGAGCTAACTGAGGAGCTGTCTGCAGAGCTAACTGAGGAGTTGTCTGCAGAGCTAACTGAGGAGCTGTCTGTGGAGCTAACTGAGGAGCTAACTGAGGAGCTGTCTGCAGAGCTAACTGAGGAGCTGTCTGCAGATGCTAACTGAGGAGCTGTCTGCAGAGCTAACTGAGGTGTGTCTGCAGAGCTAACTGAGGAGCTCTCTTACGATATGGTGCTGTTTACATAGAATCAGTGTCGCAAGTTTTACATTGTCTCATAAAATTATCACTCCGAAAAAAAATTGTCTCTGGCATAAATCACACTGAAACCTGAAAATTTTATACCACAGCTCGTTCTTTCATGTCGTCATAAGTTCCACAGGACTGTAAATTCTTTACTGCGGAAGCAACACAGCAAAGACATTATTGCTTCTGTACTATTCCAAGACTATAATGAAACTGCAAGGCGTTCATCTATTATAGGTAGTTGTAGGCAATTCCAGGAACCACTTCAAGTATATTATTAATTTTAAACACAATACGTCTAAATGATATAATATTTACAGAGTTTTATGTTTTAAATCGCTTGCAAAATTACTAAAGGTTTATTTAATCACTATCCCACACACAAACCTTTATGTTCAAACACATTAGATTTTATTGTTAAATGCACCAAAACAAATTTAACCTAACATTTGATTGATAGAATATGGGAATATTACAATTTATGGATTCGCAAAGTCAATAAAACAGAAGAAAAAAATAGTTTCAAACCATTCGTTTTGTTACATTTTTCTTACATTTGTTTACAGAATACATTTTCTCATCACTGTGTGTTTACAAAAACATTTTTTTGCATCATATCTTTTCCAGTCTCTCCTTGGCAATACGTAGAGTATTTTCATCTGTTTAATTGTTATAATTTTTACATGTATTCGGGTGCTTGTCATATTATACATTCTGGTATATCAGGAAAAGTTTCATAAAAGTGCGAATACACTTCGATGCTCACACTTGTATTCGGACACATATAGCATACAGGACATTTTTTCAGATCTGGATAAGATATGAAATCATTACATTTTTCACCCTCTAAGGGACATTGGATATTTTTGAAATGAAACAACCCATCGCATATCTTACCAAAATTATGTATTATTTCATTAGACAAACAAGAGTAATTCGCACTTGAGTTTCCAGGGATGAAAGAAATGTAAATACCAGTTCCATGGAAGAAAGACATGTTTACAGTAGGAACGTCACAAAGATACTAAAACTATTTCTTTCCAAAACCAACTCGAAATGGTTTACTCCAACATGCTTATAATTTGCTAATATTCAATTTACACTTAGATTTTGGTATGCAAGAGCATGCAATTTTTTGCCTTGTTGATCCATTTTAATGAAATATTGGATTACATACAACCAAATAATTTTCATACTAAATTTTTCTCATCCCAAATAATGCCATATCACTCGAATAATATGCACAGGTGATTCAGGAGGAGAATCATCATAATTTGTTTCACCCCCGTCAGATATCATTGCACAAGTTAGCACTAATTTAAAGTTTTCCTCTGCAGAGAGGAATGTTGAATTATATCTGTGTATTTTACGTAATTGTTTGAATGATGGGCAATTGTATTATTTTTTAAATATCTATTACTTTCCCGCCATACACACATTATAAAATGTGTTTTTGCTCAATCCCACATACATATATTTCACAATTATTTAGGTAATTTTTGCAAATATATTCAATATTCTCATACTCCATACATCTACTCTCCCATTTTAAACTGAGTTGATGGCTAGTAACCCATCTATTAGTTTTCTTGTATTTGGGAGTTAGATATTTCCAGTCACACGGTGCTTTAAATCTGAATACAGTTGCATCTTCTTCCATATCAGTAATAGCTAATTCTTTAATGATACATTCTTGTGCAGACTGAAATCCTTGAACATCGCAAAACATCTCGTCGTAGCCGTGGTTCGTTGCCTACTGACTCAATTCATTGTCTTCACCAGCTTATCTCTTACATTATAACTCACTAATCTATTGTGAATTATCAGAGCATAAGCTTGTGTATTTGGCGGAATTGGTGTATTCGCAATAATTTCAATTCATGAATAAATTACGTCATTGGTAATTGTGCCACCTTGTTTGCTTACATCAAATACAAATAACATTCCTCTGGTTTTAAATGATTCATGTACTAGGATTGGTGAGCTGATTTTGTTATAATACATTTCCCGAAACTTTGAGTACATATAGTAGCAAATAAGGAATTCCCCCTTTTCAAAGTTCAAACTTAAATCCATATAGTGGTAAGTTTGACTGTTTAGATACAGTTTAATATTTTTCGTATCACAATTATCGAATACTGATCTATTAGCTTTTAAATTGTTTTGTCAGTTTGTTTGAAAACAAAAAACCACAAATGGTGGTTTCTCAGATGAAAAACTTGATTTCACATTCCAAATGACTTTTTGTGATGTTGGTAGCATTGGAAATGTCTTCAAAGGCCACAATCTGAATGCAATACCTATGCTCTTCCCTTTTTCAATATATTTTAAAAACTTTACACATTCACAAGTGTTAAATGCAATATGTGGCATTAGCCATTCAAGAGTGTGTAAATCAAATGTTACTCCTTCCTCGTTATTAGCCATATCATATATGGCATTCAAATGCGTATTACCAAATAGAATAACTAATTGTTGTTTAGCATTTAATATTACATATTTATGGTCCTCAGCAAAGCCCAAAACCATACTTAACGGTATAACAACTTTGTATTTTCCACCTGCGTTTATTTGTAGTGTAAAATTATTAACATTGCTCCAACCAGCCATAAGCCCTGTATAAAGATCGTTTACAGTTCCTGAGAGATAATTCTTTATCATGGAAGTAATTCCAACATCTCGTGTTTGGTATATTTCTACACCATTAGGCAGATATAGCAATTCTATCGAATAAATGAAGGTTCCGTTTCTCACTATTCCTATAGTTACTGGATTAGTTGCATAGGCTGTCTTTTTAATTGTTCCTCTAAATCTTAAACTTGATTTCGACGGTAATGTATAAATATCGTGATTTTGTATAGGAATCCGTATTTCCGATGGAAATGTGTACGAACCTCCTCCTCGGAATGGTTCCTACACTTGTATTTCTGTATTGGTGATTGCATCTTCGTAACTGATCAGTTTTTCAACATTAAGTATGTCTTCCATTTCTGTTAACCGTATATCCTAATTCCTTTAAAAACAATTTGTTGCCTCGTGTTAACTTCACAGGTAACTTATTTGAAGTGAGAGTTTTATGCTTGTGTTTACGTCCTTTTATATTTTCTTTCTTCGAAATACGTTCTTTAGTAGGATAAATTCTTAACAGAACCGCCTACTTTAGGACCGTATTGGGTGTTATAACAATACCCATTTTTATTCCTATTTTTTTATTGTAATGCACAGGGAATGCAACTGTTATATAGCTTTTTTAAAAGTAAATGGACTGTAATTTCTTCGCTTCTAAATTTAATCAGTTTACTATCTTGATCGGCAATTGTAACAACTATTTCATTAACAAGATTAACTATTACTGGAAGATATATCAATGTATACGGATTTTCAATTATTTTGTATCCTGGGGCCACCGTACACGAGAATTCATGTAGCGTATTTGTCGGTTTTACATTCAAATATGAACTGCCTACAATATTAACATTTATACGACATACATTTACCGACAATATATTAACCTGTTTTGTCAATTCGTGTAATTGATTATCTGGAAATACTCTCTGTTTGTAACCCAACATATTTGCAATTAAATTGTCTTCTGAGAAATCTATATCGACGTTACTATACATTGCACTAGTTAACATATTTGGATTTCCATGTAATGGGAAATGTACATTTTCAGGTAATGCTGCTTTAATGAATGTTTCTAAGTCACCCAACTCATAAGATCCGACCGGTATCACAATCTTGTAGGTTTTTTCACCAATGTTATCAGTAAATGTTTGGTTCCGCATATCAATGTTGGTGTGGTGTTGTAAGTAACGAATTCGATTATACTTATTTGCCATTCTCCATCTAACTTCAATGCAGGGAAATATACCGCACGCAATTATGATGAATTTCCACTTAATATCAAAATAATTGACACATTACTAATATTTTTTACTATTACAATTGCTTATATATCCTAATTATAGTCAAAAACGTAAACATAAATGACCACAATTGACTGTATATGGTAATTGTTCCATTTTGTAACTGTACCTTAATTGTGTGTTTTTTTAATAATTACGCATTTCAATTGGAGGACGTAAATCACCGAAATTGTCGTATTACAATGATTAATTTATGTTTTTAATTAATACAACTCAATGTGTTCGTTAATTTTGTTTCGAATCGATATTAACAAACATACATCCACGAAGATTTAGTTTCTTTGATAAATCGTCTCTCATATACACACCTCGGAAATATGGAATATCCTGTTTCTTTACAAATACCTTTGTTTGTTAATGCGCATTTTAGAAGACTATTTAGGATTTTCTACGTTCTTTTTTCTTTCTTTTTTTCCCCAATTTTCGAGTGTTTTCGTCCTTGACCAACTTTACAGGGTTTCATATACATTCCTTTACTTTTCGATTTAACTGCTCTACTAATTGCCGAAACTCCTCCGAGGATTGGTCCAAGTGCTGTTAATGCTGGAAACAGCAATGGAATGATTCCTCCTTTCTTTGTTTTTAGTTTGGTTTTACGTTTTAAGCCCACATGTCTCTTCACCTTTGCACGCATGACTTTGTCAACGACCCAAGCGCTTAGCTTTTCACTTGATGATGTAGATGAATTCTTCCTTATATTTGCTGCTTTATCGGCTAGAAATGTATCCGGTATATATGTCATTCTTTCAAATCGTTTGTTCGATCATAAATTATATTGTGGTCTTTACATGCGTTTTTAAGAGAGTTTATTCTTTGATTGTTCCGTGCCAGACGTTTTGCAAGTTTAGTACCTGGTCCGCAATAATTGTATTTCGGTAAATGCAATTCAAATGGTAATTAATTAATTAATGTATTCAATCCACCGCTTCCTTTTTTGATACGTTTAGTACAAGCCATTATTGTATATATAAACCTGCATTTATTGTACGTTAATATGTTACATTACATTACGTTACATTATGTTACTACGTTACATTACAATACATTATATTACAATATGTTACGTTATTACGTTACGATGCATTACATTATGTTATGATATGTTAGTACAGTACAATATGTTACATTAGTACTTTACGATATGTTACTTTATATTACGATACATTATGTCAGTATGTTACGATACGTTACATTACGTTACGTTATACTGTCTAATTGTGTAGAAATGAAGGTTATTACAAAAATGTACATCTGCCGGTAATTGTAAATACGAAAAAAAAACGTAATTGAATAGAAACATGGCATTCTTTTACCATTAAATGTACATTGTATAATAAGCGGTCCTTCTTCATGTGGAAAAACTTGTGTTATTATGTCGCTGTTGGATCATCGAAATGGACTTAAATTTGAAAACGTATATGCGTTTTCTAAAACAATACAACAAGAGAAATATCAACGATTAGCGACAATTTTGTCGTTAATTGAAGGAATGCGATATTTCCCTTTTACAAATAAAGAAGATATAGTGCCTCCGAATGAAGCAATGTCTAATTCCGTATTAATTTTTGATAATGTTTGGTGTGAACTGCACTGTAAAGTACAGCAATATTTCAATTTTCGTCGACATTCAAACATTGTTTTTATCTATCGCAAAGTTACGCACGTATATCAAAACATAATGTGCGTGATAATGCAAATATGATAATTGTGTTTAAAATGGATAATATTAATCTGCAACATATTTACAATGATCATGTTTTAGGCGATATGACCTTTACAAAGTTTAAGATGTGTGTTTGTACTGTTGAAAAGACATGTACGGTTTCTTAGTGATTATACAAATGCTACCCCTATATAAAGGCATATGTAGATCTGGACTTGACAGTTTTTTACTTCCAGGAGAAGAACTATGAGTATTTAAAAGTTTGGGCATAGTGGTATAAAACATAATCATCACAGTAGCTGTTTACCCAAAAATCGCGATGGGAATTGTTATTTGAACGGATATATATTAGGTAATTTGGGTATTGCTGTGAAAGAGAGCGATGCAGTAAATAAACGTTACGTGGAAGATTTAAACACCATTACACTAAACGTATTTAAATCGCAATCGAACCATATTCAAGAGAAATTAATAAAGTTAGTTGATTTGAATGAAAATGTTTATAAAAATACGATTTCAAATGCAAACCTTTTAACCAATATTAGTAATGAATTACAGGGTAATGAATTTAGGACAGAAGAACGTTTAAATGGATTTAGTAAAGACTTTAATGATATGACAAATATAGTTTTTACAACACAACTTACAGAAATGCAAGATAATTTAAGAGATGTAATTAATGGAGTGGTAAGCGCTACTATTACATAAGTACTTAAAACACAAATGGAACAAATAACGAAATATATAAACAATGAATTCATTAATAAAAATCTTGGTTTAGTTACGCAAACAGATTTGAAAAAACAAAATAATGATTTGGAAAACAGAATAAATTATTTTATTAATTATTAATTATTTATTATTTATTACTATAGCGAAATTAGATGCTGTTTTAAGTAAAGTCGATAAAATTGAAAAATCTCAAACTATTCGACTTACTGCAACAATTAAAAAACCAACAACTTAATTCATATATAAATAGATTGAATTTAATGTAATATAATCAAAACATGTCTGCCTCTACTTCAGAATTACATAACGTTATATCTTCTGTGAAGGAAAAATATTTACAAGTCAAACGAGCTCGTATGAAACAGGGTGTTTTAAACGAAATTTTTTTTTAACCTGTTACGAATAGAATGTATACAATGCATTATGTGTAGAATAAACATAATGAAACAGCTTTGGAAATTAAATCGGAATAAGAACCTTTAACTTCGTTTTTTATTATTGGTAGTCATGTTCCCTTTAATTGTATGCTGGCATTACTATTGCAATTGATGAATGCCCATTCTTTGAATTTTCTTTTTAAGGCATTTTGCTCTTTGGGTATGAATCTAGGATTTTCCCACAGAATCTTATGATTTTTTGACCAGGCGTGTTCAGATAGTTTGAATTTTTCTGTTTTATCATTTTAGTGTTCTTTTTGTGTTCCTTGACATGGGTGGACAGTGTCCGGCCGGGTTCCCCTATGTACACACTGTCACACTGACAGGGGAATTGGATAGATACATTCCTGTGTGTCTTGTTGATCACTGGCAGGTTTTACTTTTGTTAGTATTGTTTTTATTGTTGTAGTAGGTTTGAAAGCAGTGCCTATGTTGTGTTTCTCAGCCAGTCTCAGTATTTTTTCTGATAGTTTTTTTAACATAATATGTAATAACTACAGTGGCTGCGGGTGGTTCTGTGTTTTCTGGTTTTGTGCTTATTGAATTGCTAGGATATATCATACTTTTAATGAATTTGTGTGGATATCCATTGCTGAGTTCTTTCTTTTATGTGATCTATTTCTTTTTGTTTACGTTCTCCATTCTAACATAGGCTCTCGGCCCTGTTTACCATTGTATGAATGATGCCTGCTTTTGTGCTGTGCATGTGGTTGGAAGTGAAATGCCCATACTGGCCAGTGTGCGTTGGTTTGTGATATACTGAGGTACTGATGGTATTGTTTCTTCTGTTACAAGATCATCCAAGAAGGGGAGTGAGTTATTGCTTTCGGTTTCATAAGTGAACTGTATAGATGGTCTGTGGGAGTTGAGTAAGTTGGCAAGTTCTTTGAGTTTGCTCTGACCATGCTGCAAATTCAGAAATGTGTCGTCAACATATCGGAACTAGACCTTGAGTGGAGTGTCTGTTTCTGAATGTGCTTCCTGCTCGAAATTTCCCATAAATATGTTAGCCAAGAAAGGAGAGAGAGAAGATATCATTGCCATTCCATCTGTTTGTTTGTAGAACTTGTTCTTGAACTGGAAAGAAGTAATGTTTGTGCACATAGTTATTAGTTCCATTATAGTAGTAATAGACGAGTTAGTTTGGTCTTTTAGTTCTGGGTCTGCTTCAAGTCTTTTTTTGTATTATGCCAAGTGTTACAGGCACTGGTTCATTAGTAAACAGGCTCTGAACATCAAAACTCAACAAAACATCGTTGTTATTTCAAGTGCTTGTGCAAGTGTCCTGGAATGTGAGAAGTTCTTTATGAAATATGTTGTGTGACCAACCAATGGTGAAACAATGTTAAGGAGAAACTTAGACATCTTCTGACATGGCGAATTACACAAGTTTATAATGGACCTGAGAATAACGTCTGCCTTATGAATTTTGGTAAGACTACTAAATATGTGGTGGTTTACTGTTGTGTGGTGTAATCTTTCTTTTCGCTTCCTCAGATAGGTTGGGCTGATTGTTCCTGAGCTTCTAATAAACTTTGCGCTCAATACTGGATGTTGCATCTTTTTATAAAGTAACGTATTTATCAGAGTCAATCAAATGCATGATTTATGTTCATAATCTGCTGTGTTCATTACAACCGTGGAATTGCCTTTGTCTGCTGGAAGGATCATAATGGTGTTGTCGTCCTCCAGTTTACTGATTCCTTTAGTTTTTCTTCTATTGACAAGTAAACAGCTTTTCCTAATTATCTGTGTGTGGTGCTGTAAAAGTATTTGTTAGTTTTTTTATTGCTGAGACTGCGTATCTTTATTTGGTCTCATGGTGGGCAATGGACACAGTCCAATCAAACCTTCATAATAACATTAACTCACAATTGTCAGTAAACTTCAAAGATAAAACGCCCAGTTAATGTTGGCGGTAGGTTCGAAATCAATAAAAGTATATTTTTGCTTTAGTGAGCTCTAGGGTTCTTTGTGTCCTTGGTTTGTTTAGTATTAAGATATATACTTTAAGTTTTAAATGTGCATTATCTAATATTATGTGTAAGAATTTCTATCAAGTGAAAGTGAATACGTAATGGTCCAGTGTAAGAGTGGGTACATAGTATAGGGCAATACGGTAGAACAAACGACCAACCAGAATTCTTCTGCGAGATTAATTAACAATTAAATACTTGGGTATTATTTTTTGGTATCTCAGATTCTGGACGACACTGGCTTCAATTTACTTTTGTTATCGTAAAAATACAGATAACAATTTAAAAAATGTTATTTTCCTCTGAATTCTTATGTATTTATTTACTTATTTCGACTTTATTTATACTGGCCAAGTTAAGGCCTCAATGCCTTCTAACCAGGTATAACATAATGTGTGTATATATATATATATATATATATATATATATATATATATATATATATACACACACACATAAAGAACAAGAAAAAATACTTACATTAACAAGAGGCGAAAGAGAAATAGGATAGCTTAAATAGTATAAACTCTGAAAATAATCTGTAGTTTCACATTATGTACATGGATTGAGCAGGACTAGAGACAAAGCAATGTTTTATCGAGCGACATTTCTTCGTCTCTACAGCACTGATACGTTCCTACATCTTTACCGCTTAGTAAATTTTCGAAAATGTCCTACTCTGCTCTGACTGGTCGTTGGCTCATTCGTCTGCATTAGAAATTAAATACAGCCATTTTGTTTGTGCAAGATGTCAGAACCTTTCGTGCACGCGACTTGTTTGTAAATCAATAGGTCGGAAATCATAGCAATCAATTCTTGTGCAAAGAACCTAAGTTCTATTACTGTCACGCTCCGAATTGTGAACCCAGCTGTTGGGTACGTGGCAGCAGGTTTAGGCTTGCAGCCCTAGCAAGGCGCACGCAGACAGGCAGGCAGGGAACAGGCGGACTGAAGTATCTCCCCAGAGGGGGGTCGGACCCTGCTTGTCCTATTGTTGTACGGGCTACGCACAATGCTCAAGGACACGGCAGCCACCCTCCACCACCACCACCTCCTGCCTCATCCCTTCCACTACACGGACCCGTAATTACCGTTTTGAGGTCAGGTTGGAAGGACTTTTTTCTTCTCCTTCCTCGCTTTGGTGCCCAGCGGGTGGAGAGGAGTCCCGGACACCAGACGAATGAGCCGACAGCTGAAGGGCAAGCCCTGGAGAGTGGGAGGTACCAGGCGGCTACTACCCTTCAGCAAAACATTACCTCCCGAGCTTCGCGGCGTGGGAAAACATCGGCAACCTGAGGGCGGCGTTTCAAAACGTTACTCAGCGAGTAATGTTTTCTCTTTGGTTATCCCAAAACACTCTGAGTGACTGTGTTACTTTCCTTGGCAGTGTCCTAAAACTTCAGAGCACGTAATTACTCTGAACATCTTGCCAGGGTAAAACATCTACATTCACTTTTTCAGTGAGGTTCGAAGGTAGGCTGAAATTGGCGAGAAGTTTAGTAGAATTAAAAATCTAAAAGGAGATGTGGACATTCTGTTTGCAGACATGCATGAAAAAATTACAATTTTGGAGTGATTAAACTGGTAATTTTATTAAAAAGTTAAATTGTATTATGGTTGCATTTTTAGACATAATGTTGATGATTAACTTAGAGTAAGTTAAGCTCTTGATGTACATAAACTTTTTTTTTAAGAAAGAATTTAGGGAAAGTGATAAATATCTTTTCGAATTTACGTTTGTTCATTAATCAATATATATTTTTCTAAACATAGCAAGCTATTTACATCATGCTCGTTCCAAAACCAATTTTACTCTTACTTACCTCAGCTGTTGCTCTATGTAACTTTACTCTACTCTCGGAGTAACGTTTTGAAATACCGCCCGCGCGAAACGAGTTTCATGCGGAGATAATTTGCCAACATTTGACCCCTTCGATGTTTATCTACACAGAACTAAATTTTGTTAAGATTCTTACACCACATGTCAGTGGATGAAAAGACGAGACTAACATTCCCAAAAATGTGTGTGCATGGGAATGTGCATGTGTATGTGGTGCTCTTCAGTAAGTATGAATTGCATGCAGTGTTCTTCTTC
Source organism: Dryococelus australis (assembly GCA_029891345.1). Classification (NCBI taxonomy): domain Eukaryota; kingdom Metazoa; phylum Arthropoda; class Insecta; order Phasmatodea; family Phasmatidae; genus Dryococelus; species Dryococelus australis. The sequence continues at coordinate 258,174,906 of CM056995.1, forward strand.
CGCGCTACTTTCACACGCTTTATTTAATTATCTATTTATTTCAAATTTTACTGTACTTGTTTTTACCTTGTGCTCCTTTGTATTTTTCACTTGTTTGTTTTGGTATCTGTGTACTACTAAGTTACTTTTGTGTGAAATTTCATTAAAAATAAGAGCGTAGTTTAAAAGGTTTCGGCGTAAGAAAATGTGACTACGCCTTAATTAAACCTTAATGACAAAAATAAATAAATAAAAGTGACTTGCAGCATCATTTACGTTTTGTATTGCGTACTGGATACTCTCTCGGTGAGTTTAAATTAAACGCCTGAGTAATATGTCGGTATGTGGTCGAGTTAAGGTGCAAGTGACTGCAGTTTTCGATACGGACAACAGGCAAATTTTTCAGTGTCAACAAGTTTTGACAGAAAGATGAAGTAATTGAGTTCAACGTGCGTGACAGTGTTGCACAAATTTTATGGAATAATCTCCCTTCGGTACACTACATCTAAAGTCACGATATGCATCGTAATTTCTTTTTCTCGTAGTTTCGTTCACTTATAATAAACTATTAACTTTACTGTGTGTCGCAGCCCTGGAGACCATATTGCATATACGGCTTGCTGTTGACTTTTCGGACAAGCGTACTTGAAGAGTTCACCTGTCAAGATGTCAGTAAACGATATCGAGTAACAGGAATATACGTATTCATTCTTCGAATATTTACGGATGCTGATTTTTTGGTTGGAGCCAAGCCCATACATAGCATACAAACATCTTCACGCGCTTGCCATGCTCAGTGGACAATGAAAACTAACAGCAGACAATGACAAGCAGATCGCCAGAGAACGCTTCTATAGTCCATTCACGGTTGCTTCCAACTTTTCTGAAGCCCTACTTAAGTTCTACTTCCAAAATATTTCTCCGCCTCATCTAAATAAAGCTTAACGAGTCTCTGTTTTATTTGTATTTACTATATATTAACTATTATTATTTATAGATAAAATATAAGTAGACTTTAATATAATAAAAATTAAGGTATTTTTAGGGTTACACAAGCATAAAACGGCTTCGATACGTGACATATTTAGAAAACAATGAAGCACGTCAAACATGAAAGTATACGTGTATATAGGCCGTTCACGGTAAAGTGAGCACTTTTTAAAGCTCTATCATTTAGAATAATAGTCAATAAATATATTTTATTGTCATCTTAGAAGTTAAATTTCGAGTCTGGTTTAATATATACACTGTGTTTATTACCTACATAGCAATATTTATTTTAAAAAAATGGCGGAAGGATAAAAGTTTGATGATAGGGGAAAAAAGTAACTAGGGCTATAATTCACATATTGTCATGCTATTTTTAGTAATTTTATTTGTTTTCTAAAATAAAGAAAGCTGACGTTTAATAGAGAATCTCAAGATTAATTTAATTTATATTTTTCAACTTCATTTATACTGGCGAAGTTAAGGCTGGTTAACCAGGTGTAACATACTTTACATATATGTAAACAAAAAGAGCAAGGAAAAATACTTAAATACTTAAATACTTAATTTAAAAAGATGCTAAAAATAAATATGATAGTTTAAATAGATTAAACTCTAAAGATTATATGTGATTTTTAATTATGTACATATCTTAAGCAGGGCGAGAGACAAAGGAATGTTTGAAAAAATGAAAATTACAGTAGCACAAAAATATGGATCTAAAATAGCACAATAATATGTCTCATAATCCGCATTACTAATCAAAAATAAATATGCAGAACCTACAAAGTACCTGATAGGAAAACAAGAGATTGAATCTAAACTCATTAAAATAAATAAACATCTTTAATAAGCACTTACATATTTATGACAATTTAATGCAGCAAATCCTTAAAGTAAATTGGTGACTCCACAGCAACAAATTACATATTAATTAAAGTCAATGTATAAATCATCAGGTGTAGGTAGCGTAAACAAATAGTTAAGGGAAGAAAGGCAAACAAATCAAAATACTGCGGAATAATTATGCGTTTATGTGGAATCATTGGCGTATAAATATAAGTACTATATTTTCAGCACAATGTGGATTTCCAACATTTTCACTTGGCCTAATTAGAGAGTTTCTAAAACAGAAGTTCCCAAAGGATTAATTTTTTTAATCTATTGAATATGAAGTACTTAAAGCAAACTGGTTATACAACATATGTTGATAAATCCCAAATTATTTCACATTCGTATATTTTAGTACCCAAAATAACTTGTGAGGGGAGTGAGGAACAGTTTATCTTTTTTCCCATTTTACATCAGCTACATTTTTTGTCCTTGTTCACACTCGTTCATAAGCCTCACATGTTACATAAATCAGTCCAGCCTGTCTCATTGACTCTGTTCTTATCCAAAGGTCATTGAATAATCCGTTATTTTTTAAACATTTTATTATTTTTGAACTGAAATTTTGCTTTCACATTTTTTTTGTATTATCCTATGATTATTTCAAGTGAATTTAGTTCGGTTTTTTTTGTCGTCGTCTTTGCTCTTACATTTAATAATTGGGTGTAAAAAGTCACGATGATAACTTCGCCATACAAAGACAATGATCAATAAATTGTTAAGGATCATAATACAGCATGGCCGCAGTATCTTCCATTGGATCATAGCAACTACGAATTTGCCATTTTCCACTCTCTCAACATCTTAGTTTCGAAAATATTTCAAAATAACTTTCTTCGTATCACTTTGATTCCCGGGCGCTTAAATTCAGCCGCATTCTTAATTAAATAGAAATGGCTCTGAAAGGACGAAGCATAACTTCATTAGGTACATCTGACAGCAATATTCTTTACTTGAACGGAGTAGCGAAGGAGGTAAGCCTACAAGCAGGATACTAACAAAGGTTCAAATACCCATAGCCTATGTATTTAAACATGTTGCCTCCAGGAACTAAATTTAAAATCTGTGATGCAATAATTTTGTTGCCCTTTAATCGTTGTGCGGCATGATTTGCCAGTCATGATAAAAAAAACAGCAACATAGAATTCTATAAGACATAAACATAAATTAATATAGAATACTTTCTTGTAACTGTCAAGCTTTGCCATGCTTCAGTAATTCTGTCGACCTTAACACGCCCACTTTATGAGCAGGATGTTTGAATTTGGAAGTAGGAAGGGAACGGCGAATCGCAAACTTAAGTTGTATGAAATTATTAAAATGCACATGCGTCCATGCTTTTCCCGTGATTTCAACTTCCGATATGAAAGCAAGATTTTGACAGTTCTGCGGAGGTAGTGCCAATGTTTACTTTTTACATAAGTATCTCTTCAGCTGTTGTCAAATGGCAACTCTATTGTAATTTATATGTCATGCATCAGCTAATCCTCTTGTTAATGTACTGTTTGAGAATACACTAACATCAAAAATATTTTGGTTTTTATATTATTGTAGATGATTTTTATTAAACATCGCCGCTTTATGGAAGTGATAAATAACAACACGCAATTAAAGTATCTGTAGTCAATCTATAATTTAAAATATGGAAAAATGAAAGAGAATGGTGAGTTAAAATTTAGACAAAACTCTAATCAAAAGCAATACATCCATGCAGGGAAAGAAACACCTTTATTCGAGTCAAGCCTGTTGCCTCAGGCTTCAGTATTGCAGTATATTTTCAAGAGTATGCTCTACTCAGTGTTTATTGAGATCTAATTAGCACACAAATATTTTTTACCAAAAAATACTAATTCATCAAACAAAACTTGATGTCAGAAATTTTGAGTCCCTTACCAGCAAGTACACAAATGAAAAAAAAGATTGTTATTTGATATAAACCTCCACCTTTTAGGATTTACTTCGCATTCAAAGAACAACAGCAAAGTAAACAATGCAGTATTTTATGATTGCTGCAGGTGGCTATCATTCGGTCACACACCATGTAATTTTGGGGATTCAGGTAGTGGTTCCTCCCACCTCCCCCCCCCCCCCCTTTTTCCAATCAATCTGTCAGTTTGTTGGTAAAGACTTTTCACGATAAAGTGAGCATTTTTGAATTCTACCTTAGAAAACTGTCACTGCTCCTGAACGCATACATTTCAACGGGCTCACTGAGTGACATGCACCCAGTAAAGTTGGTAACAATGGATGGAAAGTAGTTCCATATTTAACGTCGAATAAAAACTGTTTGGTAACAATTTATGATAACTTAAAATTATTTCTTTCGCTTTCTATTTTTTTAATGTATCGGAAGTGTAAAAAATAACCAGAATTGTAAAATATTTACTTTTCTAATATTTTCACAGTTTCACTTGACCGAATCATGAATAAAGTGATAAGGTCCACGACAATGTTAATTTTATATAAGGAGGAAGAAGACACATTGTACATACAAGTAGATCTAAAGGAAGGCTTTCAAAAGTGCTCATTTTACCGCGAACAGCCTATAGAATACCGAGCGACGTGGTGCAATGGTAAACCACTGAACTTGTGTTCGGGATGTCGTGGATTCGATACCCGCTCCAGTCATCCAGATTTTTGTTTTCCATGGTTTCTCAAAATCAATCCAGGCGAATGCTTCGATGGTTTCTCACTACACTCCATGGCCGATTCCCTCCACGCCACTGCTTATTTGATAAACTTGCCCATCCCTCATGACCTCATCTTACGTAGGTTTAGATATAGGCCTATGTTTCCAAATGACTTCCAAATCATGAATCAGTTAATTTTGAACTTAATATACAGAATATTTCATTAATTGTGAACCGCCTATAGTGGAAAAACAGAATTGAATAACGCGTTTGTCAATCTCTCATACAAAGGCCAGGTTGTAACCGTATAGCACCGATGTTATTGTTTGCTAACGTACAGGATGTTTCAGTAAAACCGTGCAAACAGGAAACTGGGCGTGAACATGTGGGCGACCCACGATGTGTGTGTGTGATTCGCCTATAGTCCATAAGGTGGCTTCGTCGTCCATGCATTGCCACGGCACGTGTGTGTATCAACGGCAGACGCATAGGGTATTTGATAGGGTGCAGCAGAATCTCGTACGCCGCTGTCATGCTTGTGTCGAGGTAGGCGAACATCACTTTGTGTGCCTCTTGTGACGTGCCAAAGTGATACGTCAACACCGGTCCGTCAATGCGCAGTACTACCCGTCAACAGCATACGCGTGAAATTTGAGTAATACACGTAACCAATCCGGAAACATATGTTCGTGTTAGAATTATTTACGTCCAAATCTCCTTTAGCTCGCCTCGTAAACCAAATGTCCCCACTCTCAAAACGTTCCTTGGTGCGGCCTCTAGTCCCGGTTTATATTTTGCACGCTTTACTGAAGCACTCTGCATACTAACGCACGAAACCGTGTTGTTTGTGTTGTTAGTGTCGGTTGAAATTTGCCATAGAAAAAAAAGTTAATGCCCCTAGTTAGTGACGAGATATATGTTAAATTTTCTGCAAAACAAAAAACCGTTTTATACAAAGTGTGCATGTGCAGCAAGTTAAAATAGTAATGAATTTTGAAACCAAAACATTTCTAAGTCTTTTATATCTGCAACAAGCAATTTGCACACGCAATATATTGCATAGAAGGGTGTCCTATTCCTGCAATAGGCTAGCTGCAAGAATGAGTAATATTAATGTAATATTTAGTTTAATGCATTGTTTTATGAGATTCGCAACACTCTTACAGAAAAGACTATGAAGGGATTTAGTTTTCTCTGGTTGGTAAATTAAGAAAGGAAGATAGTAAAAAGAGGGTGAAGTTGGGTGAATACCCGAGTTTAGAGATAATTGATCAAGTGGGAAAGTTCTTATTTTTATCCAGTGAATTGGTAATACTGTTTGTACCATAGTATTTTTCGGTAATCGTATATCGCACAAATACGTTGATTCTATTATGACCTTTTTCCTATATTTGAGAAAGCAATGCATGCAAGCTGTATTCCAGTGCTGCCAGTATGGGTTGGTAATATTACTCTGTTGGGTGAGATGTTTTTGCACATATAATGACCAAATCTCCCGTTGCATTTTTAATTACATATTGATGTTTCTGGTGTGAATCTGCTTATTATATGCGCCAACAACTCACTCAAGTTAAAGTTAAAGGTTGTTTGGTCTGGGGCAGAACTGGAACACTGTCACACTCCAAAATATCTAGGAGTGACCCTTGAGAGATTTTTTACATTCTAGAAACTCTGCATGAACTCTAAGTGGAAAGTTTCCACCAGGAACAATCTTATTAGAAAACTGGCCGGATCACAGTGGGGTAGCCAACCTAAAATCATCCGAACTTCTGACTTAGCATTGTGTTATTTGGCTGCAGAGTATGCCTTTTCTGTATGGTACAATTGAACTCATGCCAAACAGGTTGATGTAGCTCTCAACGACACCTGCAGAATCATAACAGGCGGTTTAAAATCCACTCCAGTCGAATGGATTGACCATCTCGCAGGATTAGCACCATCTTCAGTTCGAAGAGAAATAGCAGCAAAGAAAGAAGGAAAGTGGACCATGAAAGAACTCTTCCATAACATGGTCATGGACCGTACATGCACAGACTGAAGTCCAGGAAGAGTTTCCCAAGAACAACAAAGGAAATTCCAACCACAACTGAAAAAGCTAGATTACAATTGTTGGTTGGAAAAGAGCGTCTGAAACTTTACCACCTGGCTATGGCAAGGGATGGTTGACATGGAAGTCTCTGAATAGGGTGAGATCAGGAGTGGACAGATCCAAGGTTAATCTGGCAAGACTGTGTCCAGTCGCCTGCACGGAAGATGCCATATATCAGGCCTCGGATAATGCATTGGAAGCCGCCAAGTTTTGGTCCAATATTATTTGATTTTTGTTACTGTGTAAATATGTATGTTTCTGGCACGAGAATAATAATTACATATTGTTGTGAGTAGCAGGATTTTGTTCGTTCGGTCGCAAGGGCACTGGGGCACAAAACTGGGAGCCGACCGCCGCCAAGTCGAAATTTTCCTTTTTTCCTTAAAAATGTCCCTTTTTCCCCTCAAAATCGACTAAATGTCCCTAAAAATTTTCTTTCTTCCCTAAAAATTTCCTTTATATCCTTAAGAATTTCCCTTTTTCCCTTTAAAAAAAAATCGCTTTTGCCAAAGCAGGAGAGGCGGATCTATGACTCCGAGCCAAATGAGCTGGACTCAAGCGAGGCGGATCTGTGACTTCGAGCCAGGAGAGCAGGACCTTTGACCCCAAAAACCACAAATATCCAAACAAATCAGAACAAATCTAAAAAAAAATCCAAAAATTAAAAAAAAAACCTCCAAAAAACCAAAACATTTATAAATAGAAATTGTAAAAAAAAATATATTTTTTTTAAATATTAAAAAATACCGACCTTGGCGGCCTTTTTTTCCTTAAATTTTTCTCTTTTCCCTACACATTTCTCTTTTCCCCTAAAAATCCCCCTTTTTCCCCCTTGTGAGACAGTAAATGACATATGGGAATTTACTTCTTTTTTTATTTTATGCATATGCAAAGTAAAATTATCATGTGGCATTAGTAGCTAATAGGAACATGTAGTTTCTAGACTGGATACCTGCAAAGCGTACACGTAAAAAAATTCTTTATTTTGCATTTTAAATACCACCTGAAAGAAGTCCGAAAGTAAAATACAGGCCTTTTAAACAAAACACATGAATTCCAGTGCTGACTTGTAATTCTAACTTAAATTGTATCTATAACAAGCGTCTTAATTATCTTTTACATGTGAAAACTACTTAGATTATATTTCTATTATATTTCTTCCCAAAGATGATTACCAACTATGAAACAATACAAACGATGACATAAACGAAAACTGGATATAAGTATATTTGTTTGGGCGAAAGAGAATTATTTTTTGGTTTAGAAAGTGCATGGAAAGCTGCTTTTAAGTGGACCGTATCTGGCTAATTGCTGGGCTGTAAGTGTAAAATAGCTGGACTACAACTGGTAAATACCTGGGCTACAACTGGTAAATAGCTCGGCTACAAGTGGCTTGCCAACACCCACAAGTTGGCTGACGACAGTTGGTTAACTTATGGTATACCAGTGTCGGTAAGCCAGTGGGCCACCGTTGCGACTCACGGCCCACTGAGTACAGTTGGTTAAAGGATGTTCACGATAAAGTGAGCTCTTTGGAAATGAACCTTAGAAAAAAATTACTACCCCTGCCTCCATTTTTTTTAACGGGCGCACTGAGTGACATTCGCCCAGTAAAGTTGGTAACGATGGATGGAGAGTGGTTCCATATATTAACAAAGAATAAAAAGTGCTATTAACCATTTGTGATAACTTAAATTTATTTATTTCGCTTTCTGAAATTTAAAGTATCGAAGTGAAAAAAAGAGCAGATTTGTAGTTTTTAACTTTCCTAATAATTTCAGTTTCATTTTACCAAGGCATGAATAAAGTGATAAGGCCGATGTCAATGTTAATTTTACATAAGGCGGAAGAATACACAACGTGTCTACAAGTAAATCTTAAACAGGGCTTTCAAAAGTGCTCATTTTACCGTGAATAGACTATACGCAGAATGTGGTCGCTTATGGGCAGATTTTGTTTTGGTACATAGAAGTTATCTGAGCAGTGGGCCAGATGTGGCCAACTGCACACATCAGTCAAGAGGCATTATGTGGGCCACTTGCAGCTGTGCGTGCATTTACGGAGGTTGACTGATTATGGAAACTGTTTGCGAGCTGCTAGTGAACAAGCAGATTTGTACAAGTGGGTAAAACGATTTTGCTACTTGCCAAACGCCATCGTCCGTCACGACTCCCACATGCAAATCCAGGGAGCATCCCCGCCGGGAATCGAACCCAGTTCGCCTAGGAAGGAGGCGAGTGGTCTAACCAGTACGTACACCGCCGCGGCTCCGCTGATACGGGTGATTCACGGTAACGTTTAGGTATGAAAGAACCGGTAGATGCCGTTTAGCATAGGGACACCCATCATACATTCGGATAGATTATTACAACATAAAATGATAGGGTCGCCAATGAAAGTCCTATAGGGGAGAGTTGACAAGAGAACGATCGCATGCCAGTTCAGTGCCCTTCGTATAAGGACGATAATATATCCGAATCGTGCACCCACGGTATGTCGTCCTTATTGGTCCCACACTTCTAGGCACCGGTCACGCAAAATGCCGCCAACCAAACGGCGCTCTGCACTGCAAATTTTCTAGGTTCGTTGCCCGTACAGATTCATAGAAATTAGAACGCGTGATGAATCGGTCTTTCTCCCTACATTTCATTAGACAGATGTGAAGAGGCCTTCTCTTTGGGATGACGACAAAAGTAAAGAGCTCTACGTGAGAACATTCCAGGCAAAGACAGAGCACTAGGAAAAGGTCGTGGAGTGCCTGTTGGTAGTTTGGGGGGGGGGGGGGAGGGTCTCGAGTTGTGCCCTGGGGGTGGGGTAGTTTTTGTGGCCACTTTCTACCCCCTGCTGCGAGGAGAGGCTGAGAGCAAGGCCGGGTCTGACAGGGGTGTGATGGAAACCACACCGCCATAAACTCCTCCCCCTTTCCAAACCCCAAGACTACAGTTATAAGGGAAGCCTTGGTGGCCGTGTCTAACAGGCCTGCCTGACTGTCACCTACCTACCACGCGTTGTTCCCTTCAGATGTGTGAGTCATCAAACTACAAAACTCCCCTCCATACTTTCTAGCCATACCGCTGCCAGGACTTCAGCTACTAGCTTATCGCGGGTCGATAAAGCCTAGCACAGACGGGCACATTTCTTGTACAAGAAAGCGAAAATAGAGGTGAACAAGGAAATAGTGCCTACTAGCTAGTATGCAAGGAATAGTGTAATCCATACACACGACACTGGCTGGTGAGCAAGAAAGTGGATGGTTGATGTCAACTATGTATGATTTAGAAGCTGTTTTTGGGGTAGTGCATTACCAGTAGCATCTGCTATAAAAAATAATAAAAGATTTAGTACAATCAGGCATATTTCAAGCACTAAATATATTCAAACGTAGAAAATGTAAAATTGCTCACAGGAAAAAAGTCAAACCTCTCTATTTTTTAAAATTCATACACAGAATTATTTACGATAGTGGGACTATCAAACATTTTATCATATTAAGAACATTAACATATCTGCTTATTACCAGCATCAACAATATATATGTTTTTTTTTTACTTGTCCCTATATGGCACTAGCTAGTATACAAACGCTTGCATGCTAGTAACTAGCATACTCGGCGCCCGTTCACACGATGCAAATCGGGGTGTACAAGAACTTGATCACTTTCTTGTACAAGAAATATGCCCGTGTGTACTAGGCTTAAAACAAGCCTGGTGGCCTCAGAGCATTTAGCCTGCTCACTGATTATGAACTCCTACCGAATATTGCGATATCCACCGAGTGCTGACGAAACACGTAACGCAAGTAATGAGTACAAATCTGCGTTGCGTGTTTCGTTATGTTTCTGTGAACTTTCTGCTGTAACGAAGATCTATGACCTCAAAACGCAGGTAACGTAAGGATCATAATTTTGCTAATAATATATTGATTTATTTTTTATTTAGTTCGACTTTATTATACTGGCGAAGTTAAGGCTTCAATGCCTTCATTTACAGTCAATCAGGTAGGACATATAATGTACACATATCTAAACATAAAGACCAAGAAAAAAATACTTAACTATTTAAATTAACAACAGGCGAAAAAGGAAATTTTATACCTCAAATATATAGAACTCCAAAAATAATCTGTGGTTTCCAGTTATTTACATACTTTGAGCAGGACTAGAGACAAGGGAATGTTTAAAGAAAAAAATTATAATAGCACAATAATATAGATCTATGTATAATAGCACAATAATGTGTCTCATAATCCGTATTACCAATCATAAATATAAACGTGCAGAACCTACAAAGTACCTGAGAGTAAAACAAGATATTAAATCACATCCCATTAAAATTAATAAACATCTCTATAATAAGCACTTACAGGATTAATTAAAATAGAATGCAACAACTCCTTGAAATGAATTGACGAATCGACAGCAACAAATTACACATTAATTAAACTGAATGTATAAATCAACAGATGTAGCTAGGATATACAAATAGTTATGGGGGAAAAAGGTAAACAAATTAAAATACAACGGAATAAATTGCGCGTGTATGTGGAATCATCAGCGCATATTCTTAATGTACTTGGCAGCAATACTCTTAAAATTTGCTGGTGTTGTAGAGTTCCTCACCTCTACAGGTAAGTTATTCCACGCTCGTGCGACAGAGACGGTGAAAGAATTTACATATACCTGGGTGTTGTGAGCTGGAATAATTAAGTGAGATGGATTTTTAGGGACGCGTGTTGATAGTGTGGTTATCCCCCTAGGTTTTCAGCCGAGTGCGTAAGTATTCTAGCGTTGAAATATACAAGGGTAGTATTTTGTAAGCTAGTGTGAGACTGTGGAGCTGACGTCGTTCGTCCAGATGTAAACAATTAAGTTTATCAAAGTAAAGAGACAAGTGATCACGTGAATTTTAAGTTGAAAAAAAATCGAACAAGAATTTTGCATGCGTTGAAGTTTGGCTGCCAAATTTTGGCGTGGGTGTCTCCATAAACCACATCGCAATAATCAAAAATAGAGAATATCAGTAACTGTACGAATGTTAATTTGACTTGAAATGGTAGAAAATTCTTAAGCCTTATAAAAGATATGTAGTAGACCTACAGAGTAACACCTCCAACAAACAGTTTTTATGTGACCCGACCACGAGTGTATCTCATTGTAAACAACCCCTAGAGTTTTCACATCTTTCAACATAGTATTAGTCTACCGACGAGCTAGTGATAGATCAGGGAAAGTCTGTCTATGCCATTCATTTAAATTTCTACGAGAACATTAAACATTGTGTCTTTTCAGGATTCAATTTTAACTTATTTCTGCTGCACCAAAGGTGTAACAATTCAAGGTCATTATTTATGTCCTCAATTAAATAGCTGAATAGTTTCGGAGAAGCAGATGAATTCAAATGGATATCATCCACATATATATGATGACATTTTTAAAAGCACTGATGATATATCATTAATGAATAAGCAAAAAGAAGCGGCCCAAGTACACTACCCTGAGGATCATCTAAGTTTATAGGTTGCCAGGCCGACTTTTACCATCAATGACACATTAATGACGACCTTGAAGATACGAAGTTATCCACTGTACATTATCAGAGAAATGAAAATATTGTTTAAGTTTTTGCACGATGATGTAATGATTCACCATATTAAAAGCCTTCAGTACAGTCCCTTGATTTCTATCTATAGCCACATTCTGATAGAATCTGCGTATGTGCATGTACTATGTCCTGTACGGAAGCCGGATTGGTAACAGTCAAGTAATTTGTTGTCATTCACATATTTATTCACTTGTTGCTGTACTAGGAATTGTAATATTTTCGAAAAAGCTGGTAAAATGCTAATTGGCCGGAAATAGTCTAACACAATCGCACTAGTGCGTTTAGCAAGTAGTTTCACAATTGCATATTTCCAATAAATGGGGAAGAAACTAGCTGACAGCGATTCGTTGAAAATATCAGTAATAACCGGTAGTAAAATGTGTACTATTTCTTTAACGAAAATAATACTAACACCATTCTATTCTTGTACTTTAAACTTTATTCCGATTATTGTTCTGTAAGTTTCCTTTAGAGATACACGTCGGAAATAGAACAAATTACATCGAGATACATTCACTGTTTCATGATGATTTATATCATTAGTGTCCGTTATATCCCCTACAACCTGTTTACGACATAAAGGCTGAACAAAGTAACGGTTGAATTCTTCTGGAGAAATGTTTAAAGGTGAGCTGATAATAGTTATACATTTACCGATCCCTAAGTTACGTAGCCTTTTCCAAAAATCACTAGAGGTTCGGCATGAACCAAATGAGTCGAGTAAGTAGAGCATTTTAGCACGCCTTACCAACTGTGTACAAATCTGTGATCATCTGACTGAAATGGGAAATTTTCCCGTCCAATGTGTCAATCACTTTCATTTCATGCCATTGCATCAGTACCGCATCGCTGTTCAACTTGTCAGTATCCATATTTTTGAAATCTCTAGAAGTAATTATCTTACGTTTAAATTTAGGAGCACGCAGTTTATTTGACAGGAATATAAGATCGTGAAATGAAATACCTGGAACAGCGGTCTGCCCGTGCGTCAGAACAAGTTTGGGTTTAGACGTAATCATGAGGTCAATCCAGGCTGTGTGGTGTGTAGCGCCAAGCGGGTACACTGTAATGTTCATATACGACAAGGTAGTTAGTAGCTTATTGGCTTCAGTTGTGTTAGACAGAAGGCTTAAATTGAAGTCTCCCATAATAATGCAGTGCTCGTAGCCAGCAATCGAATTTGACAACGTTTCTTCAAAGTCGGGCAGATCTGCCGTCTTCGGTGGCCGATAAACTACTGCTAGTAAAACTTTATTCGTCGGGAGTGTTAACTCTATATTATAAATTCTTGCTTTCCTGAGTACTCTGAGTGTGAAGATGAGAGAAACTTATGTGTAATACCATTCTTAACGTAAATGGCCACTCCACCTATTAATACGGTCACTGCGCACAGTTCGATAAGCAGACAGGCTAACGAACATCGATGAAAGAATAGGTTTTAACCATGATTTAATTATTAAATTTTCTTGCATAGAGAGTAGCGTGAAAATTCTCCTCATTTCGTCAATGTGCCGCAGCTGAGACTGGGTATTGACGTGAAAGACCTGTTAACAGTCAGGATAGGGAGAAAGAGCGTTGCTGATATACGTCTGAGGGTCAGCTGTGGAGGATGGACACAGTTGGAAACCACATCGAGGAAAAAAAGGGGGGGGATGGGGCAGGACTCGACAGAACTACATCACCTTTAGGGGAGGGTTGCCCATCACAGATAGTTGAAAAACTGACTAACTCTTCTAGTATGTTGCCGACGATTCCACAAACCATACACTTAGAAGCCATATACAAACGACATAATACGACGACGGGAGATTGCGAGATGACAGCGAACGAGGTGTTTGTTGTGTGAATGGACGAGAGGGCGTGAAACCCGACGAGTGAAGGCTACTGTGCGTGAGGGCGCTTGGAGGACTCTAAAACATTGCAGACTAGCGGGACATGGAGTAAACTGAGGTGTGGCTGAACAACATGTGATACGGACTTTATTGTAAATATTGGTACTGTCAAATATGGACATATAATTTGGTAAAATAATTGAGTAGGTTTTGATACATTGCCTTTTGGGACTAATTTTTTTATTATTTAATTACGTTAATTTATTTGAGTTTACTGGTGAGATCTTAAGTCGAAATAAATTTTGTTTGTAGTAAGTTACAAGAAGTTACGCCGTGTAATTCATCTGCTAGAGCCTTGCGACAGCAAGAGCGAAGTCTTGATCGACTACCAACATTCCGTCACAACATCACACGCCAACATCACATATCGCCAATATCACATATCGCCAACATCACATATCGCTTAAGTCGAAAATAAGTCACTGAATAAATATTAGTCTACACTGTTGGGTTACATCGCAATTGTGATATTTCAAAAATATTGTTTCGTGATCGATATTTCGCCATATCGCACAGCCCTAGCTGGGATAAGGAACCGCGGTGGTGTAGTGGTTTGACTACTCGCCTCTCAAATAAGCGAACCGGGTTCGATTCCCGGCGAGGTCACCCCCGGACTTTCGCATGTGGGAATCGGGCCGGACGATGCCGCTGCTAGACGGGTTATCTCAGGGATCTCCCATTTCCCCAGCGCCCTTGAATTCCGCAGCTGTTTTATATACTCACCTAGCTTCACACTCATCGGCTCTCAAAACCTCGATGTTAAGATCAGCCCGACTTTCTACATTCCACTCTCCATTCAGATTCCACTACAGTAAATTAGGTGTAAAGGCTGTTCACGATAACGTGAGCACTTTTGAAATCACCTTAGAAAAAAGTCACTGACCCTACCTGCATATATTTTAACGTGTTCACTGAATGACATGCTCCTAGTAAAGTTGGTAACGATGGAGGGAAAGTAGTTCTATATCTTGACACCGAATAAAAAGTGTTACGTAATCTTTGTGATAATTTATATTATTTCTTTCGCTTTAAGTTTTTTTTAATGCATCGAAGTGTAAAAATGAGGAAATTTACAAAATGTTAATTTTTCTCATAAATCCACAGTTTCACTTGACCGGCACATGAGTAAAGTGATGAGGCTCATGACAATGTTAATTTTACATATGGTAACAGAATACACAACGTGTATACAAGTAGATCTTGAGCAGGGCTTTTAAAAGTGCTCATTTTATCGTGAACACCTTATAAGTTATATTCTGAAACGTTCACTGCGGCCACATCGCGTCTGCGGAACGGGCTGCCAAAAACACTGCGGTAAAACTGAGGACTCGAAATTTTTCAGTAGAAGAAACAGGGCTCGCATGTACGCCGATCACGCTGAACAGAACGAGTGGGAAACTGTAACAGCCAATCACAAACCGTTCTCGTTTCTGCACGAACCACGCCGGAAATTTGAGCTCATGACGACATTTCTGCTCGCGGCAGGAACAGAATTCTCCGAATTATCCCGGAAGTCTGTTCGTTCGCATATTTTGTATCAGATATTTCTTGGATAATCAACGTGCATTGATGTAACAGTATGGAACAGTTCGGTGAATATATTCTATATGAAATACGTGAATACAGGCGTTAATTTTACTCAGCACTTGTTTTAAATCATTGTAGTTCGAAAATTAACCGATAGGCAGTACTAAAGTGTAAAGTATATTTCGCATTTTGTTGATTTCGGTCATTTTATGGAATTTTATGTTTACGCAAGTATACACTGTGTTGCAGCTGGTTAAGTGTAAGGAAAGGCATTCGAGCCCTAACCTCGCCAGTGCAATGAAAGTCGAAAAAAAAATTGAACATACGATGCCAAGTTTTTCGGGAATACAGAGGCGAAAAAGCTACTTGAACTGCAAAATCTAGTCCCACAGGCCCACAAAAAGGCGTCACTGACCAAGAAAATAGCGTATAGATTGTTTACGGTAAAGTGAGCACTTTTGAAGTCCTAGTTACTTTTTTCTTTAAGCCGTTTTTTATACTTTAACCATCTTTCTAAATAAATATTGTCATGCAAGTAATAAACAGCGTGTGTATAGTCCACTGCATACGAAAGTAAACGTCTAAAGGCTAAAACCAGACATATTCATTGACTATCAATCCGAGTGAGAGGGCTTTCAAAACTGCTCACTTTACCGTGAATAACCTATAACACTGTTTGCCAAGCAATGCCTGGTAACCTACTCGTCACCCAACAGTCTATCCAACAGGGAACCTTTCGCAGCATGCAGTAACCAATCAGATACGAGGCCCGTTTCCATAGCTTCCAGCAGCAGATCAGAGAATGGGTACGCCGTCTTCAAAGGAACCATTACGACGTTTCGTCTCTGTGAGCGTAACTACTCTGTAGCTGAGGGGCCGCGGTGGTGTAGTGGTCAGACTAATCGCTTCGTGCCTAGGCGAACCGGGTTCGATTCCCGGCCCGGGTCGCTCCCAGATATTCGCATACGGGGAATCGTGCCGGACGATGCCGCTGGTTGGCGGGATTTCTCGGGGATCTCCCGTTTCCCCCCGCCCTTGCATTCCGGCGCTTCGCCATACCCACCTCACTTCACCCTCATCGCCTCTCGATACCTCGATGTTAAAAGCCGCCCAGATCTGTCGGCTCCACTACTCTGTAGCTATATACTGTATTCCACAGCATTGGTCATGTCTCTCCCACATAGCAATATCGTCCGCTCGTATTTCAGCACAAATGTACGATGAACTTCGGCTTGCGGCAGCTTGACTTGCGGGAGATTCGCTTCAGCACGCAAGGAAGGGATGAGATAATGTTTTTTTTCTAACATACTCTAAAAACGAAGCGTTAGGTTTGAGCCCGCGGTAGGGAAGGGAGTTATGTGTGTCTCAGGGCTACACTCCCGTACGCCTATGAGGGAAGGAAATCATGCAAGGAGACATGCATCGCGATAGCAATGGATGGGGTTGCCATGACAACCTCCTTGAGTGTACTCATAGCTAAACTAATATAACTAAGAAGAGGAATGGAAAAACCGGCATAGACACCGGGAAAAAAAAAAAAAACCTTTCGACAGGAAAGAATTAAAAATTGTTGCATGCATTAATAGAAAATGCTACAGGAGACAGATGGGTAGGAACCATGCTCTTTGTTAGTTGGCAGAGAAAATACTAGAAGAGAGGGGGTGGTATGGGATGAGATAATGGTTTCTTTTGGAGAGTAGCAGCGGCCCGCTACACACCTGGCATGCTATCCGGCAGAAACAAGAACAAGTTTGCTGCCGTGGTATTGTACGCCCAGCTCAGGTTCCCCGGGAAACCTAAAACTATCTCCAACTTAACGCCGTTCCGCGTTACGTCAAGATACTGTAACGCGAAGGACGTGAGAGATTTCGGAGGTGATTATCTAAAGTTCCCAAGCATCGAGGGAGGTGGATGGAGGTGGGGATGGAGCAGAAACGGAATGCAATTGCGTGTGAAATGGGAGACCCCAAGCAAACCCACCACAAAAATCCAAGTCTTCCACTGCCGGGAATCGAACACGGTTTGCCGTATGGGAAGTACTTATCTAACCACTTCACCACCGACCTCTCTGAAATTTGTAGGAAAAGAGAATTAATTTCCCAAACAAATATGTAATATCCAAATAAATGATCCTGTCAAGTCAACAAGACTATAATACTGCCACTAAATCGAATAGCCCCTGGGATTAATTAGTTATTTTTATTTTCTAGAAAAAAAGTTTAAATACGGCAATTCTATTAGGCACGATTTCGATTTCAGTTTCTTATTTTTAAAGTTAAAATTTGTCTCATTACTTTCTAACCTGCTGCTTCGTATTTGTGTATTAATGTAGCTGTGCCTGCTTTATTAGTTATGATTTAGATATTTGTCTATGCTCTTTACGGGGGTTTCTAGGTAGAATAGGACGATTGAATATACGAACTGACTACCTTTTCTAGGTACAATAATGATGGTCGAATTAACGAACTAGCTGCATGCTTTAACTTAACTTTTTTCAAAGACAAAATCAAATTCATTACATAATGTACCTGTCTAGGGGGTATGTTTATTTATCGTCTAGCGAACTTTCAGCATACCATGCCGGCGCTAACCCCTTCCAGGTCTAATGAGTTTTCCGGACAAGGATCAAGTTCGCAAGAACGATATGAGTGCGTGTCAAGGCTGAGGTTCATACGCCTGGCAGAAATTTATGTACAGGTAAAGGTTGCGTGCATCGCGGCGATAACAGGGTTATCTGGAGGTCGTGGCCGCAATTCGGGACATGCTTCTCACCCCGAGGTGGGCGAGGTTTTGAAGACTGGAGGCCGCTGGAGAACCAGCACTGCAGAGTTAGGATACCGGGGGAAGTTAGTGCAAAACTGGGTGTATTACTTATCACGGTTAGGAAATTTCTTTATTTATTGACGGCTTAAAAGGCGCAGTTAGGCCACAGACGCCTTATCTTACACTGGCCCCATCACATAATACTCTTACACTTGCTAGAAATTCAAACATTAAAATTATATATTAAAACGTAAAAGTATGTAACATAATACTAAACAAATTAATTACTCTCTCACTCATTCACTTACAGACTAATTTATCATTCACATATGCACACATGCACAGCACAACTTCACGTAATGTAAATTTCATCCCCTTATCCACTGAGGTGAGTAAGGTAGTACTTATTTACTGAAGTGTAAGAAAGCATGCTACAATAATTGGAAATGAAGATGGTGGCGTGATACGAGATTGATTAGCGAGTAGTTTGCCTCAGTCGATTTAAATCGGCGGCTTTCGAGAGCGCTCAGCGTAGTGAGTGAGTGAAGATATTTGGCCGGCTCTTAACAGCGAGGTCTTGAGAGCCGATATGGACCGGCGCCGGAATGAAAGGACGGGGGAAGTGAGATATCCCCGAGAAAACCCTGCCGACCAACGGCATCATCCAGCACGATTCCCACATGTGAAAATCCGGAGTGTCCCGGTTTGGGATTGAACCCGGACCGCCTTGGTGAAAGGCGAGCAGGCTAACCGCTCAGCTACCATGGCCCCTTCAGCGTAGTTCTCGAGTGCTTTGGCAGAGGAAAGTGCGATAGATGGCAGTTTGTCCGAATGCCGGGACCACTGAACATACTATGCCGTGACTTTGGCTACGTACACTGTATTCACTATGCGAGATAAAAAAGAAACCTAATTTTTACTGACGGTACGACTGGCCACATAACTACATCAATGGTGTTACTCTAGCTGTATTGCGAGTATTTGGTTATCCGTTATCACTTCAAAATGCCCGCCATTAAGTATACTAAATTCCTATTAATAATATTTTGTTCCAGGTGTATTTTGTGCAGCAGTTTCATATTTGGCCGTGCCGATGTGTAGTAACAGTGCAAAGGCTTTTATACTTAAATGTATCAAAATGCAATTTTGTCAAGTTTTTGTGTTGTGGCTTTTTCCATGTTACTTGTGAAATTTTTTCGGACACTCATCCAGCTGTATCAGTTCGACCAAGTAACTTATTTTTATGTTTTTGCTAAATATACGAGACGTTGCATGGCTAGAAATTAATTAGTTTACCTTGGTGATTTCCTGCTAGTGATAAATAATTTTTCGAGGTGTATTTTGAGCAACGGTTTCTATTTTTATTCTTCTACTGTCAAACACAACACCCTTATATTTAAATGCATACAGTTTCATTTTGTAGAAATCTTTAGTCGTTACAGTGTGGTTTTAGGCTTTTAAAAGCCATTTTATTCACCTGCATATAGTCTATTCACGGTTTCTTCGGATCTGTTGAAACAGAATTTTGAAAAATCACCCCTGTAGTAGGTATTATGTCAACTGGTTTTTTTTTAAACATAACTTGTATGTCAAAATATATAAAACTGTGATTAACTTTCAAAGTATTGTATTCTTAAATAAATGAAACTTCAACATGATATCTTCTACAACTTGTAATATTTATTTCATATTAAATACGAATTAAAAATAGTGAGAGCAGCGATGTGTGTTCTACGGCCAGTAAGAAATAGTTCACAGTTAAAACATAATTTTAACCTAGTATTCTGGTATGCTATTCGTAAATTAAACATTGCCTATTGAAATATTTTAATTTTAAGTAGCACTGATGGAAACGTATTTCGTTGTTACAGTTAAAAATATCAGCGCAAATTACGGTGCTTAAGTTTTTTTTCGTCTTAATAAGGAGCAGAGCTTGTCGCGCTCTCTCTCTCTCTCTCTCTTTCCCTCTCTCTCCTCTCTCTCTCTCTCTCTCTCTCTCTCTCTCTCCTCTCTCTCTCTCCTCTCTCTCCTCTCTCTCTCTCTCTCTCTCTCTCTCTCTCTCTCTCTCTCTCTCTCTCCTCCTCTCTCTCTCATTCTCTCCCTCCCCCCCTCTCTCTCTCTCTCTCTCTCTCTCTCTCTCTCTCTCTCTCTCTCTCTCTCTGGGGAAGTTTCGCAGCGATAGTAATAGCAGAAAAATTATACATGTTTTCAATTTTATTTCATACTTATTACATACAGCAAAAATAATGATTGTTTTTTTTTTAAAAGTGATATGAGATTTTAATTTTTGAATACATAATATAATATATTTAGGTGATACGGATACAGATCAGAAGTTGGAAGAAGTGACGACTGGTGACATAACGTGGTCTGGTTGTCAAGAGACATGGCGGAAGACGTTTAGAGAGAGGTACCATATTTTTACCATTCTGGGCTTGAAGTCGTCTTCAATCTCTCTTTACTCGATCATTACATATGTTACACGAGTACCTTTAACGTCATAATGAGGTCGTCATCGTTGTCGACGTTAGAAAACTGAGATTTGAGTTTTTTATGGCTAACAACACGTGTACTCAAAGCCTTCCGCTGCTGTAAGGGGAAAGCAAGTCAAATCTTCTCCCTCACGCCACAAGCAGCAGGCAGATGGCACTGTGGGGCATTTCCGTTCTTTTCACCCGGCAGGGTTGTCACAATCAGGACGCATTCTTTCAAATTCACGTGACCTACATTCCCTTATTACCTGCCAGCAAAAGGCATGCCATATGGCAGGCGGGCTGGAAACGGAGCCTCGGAGAGACATTGTATAGACTGTTGTAAAAAAAAAAAAACACTTCGAATAAGAATAGGAACGTGTGACGGAAGACTTCCATGAACTGATTTGTGGGACATGTATGTAAACAAGCTTTAGTGAAAAATTACCATTTTGTGACACATTATTCCTTACTATGGTACGAGATTTAAGGGACCATTACGTCTCTTCTTATAATTTTTTACTGTTTGTAAAAATACCAAGTTAAGAACGATGCTTCTATGTAAAGAAATGGTTTAAGATGAACTCATTGGTTCTCGAACACATGTTGCTGGAGTCGAATAACGTAGTCGAGGGTCACAAAGGCAGTCTAAGTAAGTGCAGTGACGCAATGACCAAGTAAACCACACGCAGGGGAAAAAATATATGTAAACGAAATAATTGCTGTTCTGTATGTGCCACACATATCATCGTTTCAGTAAATTTAAGAATACTGTAAATAAGTACAACCTTAGTCACCACAGTGGATGAGGGGATAAAATTAACATTTCGTGAAGTTGTGTTGCGCATGTGTGAATATGTGAATTATGAATGAGTGTGTAAGAGAATGAGCGAAAGAGTAATTAAATTGTATATTTGGTTTATTTAGTATAAAGTTACATATTTATAAGTTTTAATATACAATTTTAATGTTTGTATTTCTAGCAAGTGAAAGTGTATTATGTTATGGGTACAGTGTAAGATAAGGTGAATATGCCTTAACTGCGACTTTAAGCCGTCAATAAATAAACAAATAGGCCCCTTAAGGCCTTCATTACTGTTTTAATCGATTTTATGACACTAATTGTCCTATGTGATCTGTATTGACAGTAACATAGGTCGAGTGAGTTTACGTACTCCAGACAAGTATATTGTTAGCTATTTTACCCTGAACGCAGAAACAATTGTACGTCAAGATATCGAGAGAGGCAGAGTTCATCAATTCTTCGTAACTACGCTTGCCTATAAAAGTCTACTTTGCTATTTTTGTGTGAAATTTTAAAGTAAGTCGAATTATTTGAAAATGCCATTTTTTATCGCGGACAGGAACAGGATACTTTTCTGTTCACCAAGCATGTGCAAGTATTTGTATCACGAGCACCTGGATTATTCGCTTATTTGCGAAATTGTAAAGTATGTTGACACGTGTGGCTGAGGTAGTTAAGGTGCCTTCGGCCCACGTGTTTCTGGGTTTGGCTCTTGGATAAACGAGGTATGTGCTCGTGTTGCTTTTACGCATAAGTTTAGGTATGGGCTATTCAAGGCGAACCGAGTACTTTTGAAGGCAATAATTAAAATAATTAATTTCTTAATAAACAGTCCAGTATTTTCTCCACACACACACATGTTGGTTCCGATTACACGTTTTCCAAGTGAAATTTTTACGATTGTTTAATATTTCATTTGGTTGTTAATTTATTAATCTCGTAGTTGAACACGCCATGGAGAGTATAAATACCCAGGATGATTTTGAACTACAGGAAAAACGTAGTGAGGGGATTTCCTATGCATAATAAGATAGGACACATTATAGGACCTGTTGTACAGTAATTCGTCAGGGAGGTATTACAAAACCTACTTGAGATGAAAGAACAATTCCATGAATGCTGTTGTCTTGGAATGAGATCTGAAATCTGCGAGCGGTTGTTGGATATCATCATCCCCATCCATTTAGAAAATAAGGGGATGCCATGCTATAACTCTTTCAGTATTGTCGGGGGAACAGACAAAGTTTTTAAAGGTACCTGGCAGGCAACAAATTTTGCACCCGACAACCGCGGTACGCGGCGGTGGAAACGGGAGATCCCCGAGAAAACCCGCCGACCAGCAGCATCCGGCAGCGACCCCGCTGGGAATTGAACCCGGTTCGCCGTAAGGGAAGCGAGCAGTCTGAACGCTACAACCTAGCGGCCCGCCTCGCTAAACGAGGCAATCCAGAAAATCCGATTTTAACCAAATCGGGGGATAGAGTTTGACATTGCAGCTCCGAATCTATGGTCTACATTCAAAGTTCAATTACACTACTCGATTTCCAAACGATCAAAGAATATGTTACGTTGAGTGAGGACTGCGAAGAATCGCGCGTTGAGTCGGCATTTTGAGTTCGTTTCGCCGCGTCTCATAACTTCCGCGTTGTATAACTTTTGACTAGGGGAAACTACGGCGCTCGTTTAGGTTTAAATCGACAATTCTCGTCAAGATCAATCGATTGCGTGTATCAAAACATCTGTGTTGCGTGGTTATGGTGAAATTGTATGCGTTTAATGAAAAAAAAAATTAAGAAATCTTAACACAATTTCGGCCTATACTCGTCAAAAAGCCAAGTTGAAATACATAAATCATATACGGTTGGAAAGAGCATCTCAAAAGCAATCCAGTGATACCCATAAAACCCGATATGGTCGAGTGAAGCGGTGCCGGGAACGTAAAAAAAACACCAAGGCGTCCGAGCGCGTCAACGTTACGTATTCACGCAAAACAAACGGCCGTGTCCCCCCCCCCCCCGCCCTTTCCCACACGCAGCCAAACCCAATTTTTTTTTCTCCTATGCTTTGAAGGGATTTAATGGTTTCGTGGCATGTTAACAAAGATAGCAGTATGCGAAAAATATCTATTATATTTTTAGCGTCAATATATGAAAATTAACATACGATTCGTACAAATATCAAAACGTTATTTTAATATGAAGTCTGGTTTTCAACTAAACTGCTCCTCGAAGTGTCGCGAATGAAATGTTGCAATTTCTTTGAAATCCGACACTTTGATGATCTATGTTAAGGGTTTAACTTCTAACTATTTTAACTCTAATATGGTGCTTGCTTGGCGATGTACACACTCGACAGACGCAGCGGGAACCAGTAACCAGAGTGGAGCTTGGAGAAACTGAAGGTACTGCGGTCACTCACGAGAAAGCGGCGAGGCACCCATTACACACTTGATGTGACGTCAAATGCATTACTAAATACGTTTAAGTGGCCGATGTGTGAACTCTCAAACGATTAGGTAGAACACGGAGCAAAAGACAGCTTACCTTGCAACAGTTCACCACACTCCGCTGTCCTAAATGTACATCAAAAGTGGAAATTTAAATACGGGAGGACCACGAAAAGAATTTCCGAAAAAATTATTCTTCAGGATATTGTGATGACGCGCGAAAACTTTTTCCAGCTCTAGTGCAACGTATTAGATTTTTTTAATGTCGGATTTTGTTAGAAGAAATAAACGGATTTGAGATTCCTATTATTCTTTTCGGATGGTTTTGAAAATGAATTTTCTGTCGCTATCGTAGTTTTTACAGACTATTTATATATACATATATATTTAATAACGAAAGAGTACGTGCTATGTTAGAAAGTAATTTTAGTCACTCGAATGCCTTTGGCAGGTAACTGTAAGGCCCGGAAGTGTTTTGCCAACAGAGCGTCTTCGCCAGTACAGTACACTAGGCTGTGCCAACGAACTGTGACCAGTGCAGTACAGGGTGCGCGCTGGCTATTGTTATGTCTGGGCAAGGTCGTGCTGGAGTAGTAAGGGCCTATATACAATCGGCATTGCGTTAACATATTGCGTTATTGCATGAAGTTCAATAGCTGTAGTTGAATGGTAGCGTCTACAATACTCGTTCAGAAACTATCACACGCCTGTGCCTAAGCACACGCCTGTACCTTACATGGCGTGGCTTTAGAGATGGTCATCATGCACTTTCTGATATTACGTGTTCTACACCAGCCAATCAGAATAGAAGACGTCAGAGATACACCCCGGTGTGTAAAATATGACTGTTGAAATAAATATAAACATGAAAGGAAATTATTCCCGCCATAATTATAAATGGTAGTGTCGCCGCCTACAAAGTACTTCTGTTTCTGGCATCGCCTTTCGTGTCTACAAAATAGATGTTTTCAAAAGGTGACGAAATGGGGTAAACAAATGCATAAACAAAGCAATACGTACATCATGAGAAGATACGTGAACAAATCGGCCAACTCCATTTCATTCTGTAACGAAACGACTTGCTAGATAATGTAGAGGTTATGCAACCATCATGCACAGACACTCGTTATCCATTCACACAAACTCGTTAGGGTACTCAAAACACAAAAAAATTAGAGTAGCCAACACAAGAATATCGAAACTCCCTCGAGTCCAAAAGTTACTTCCTATCGATGTTCTCTACTCTGATTGGACATCTAAAGCTTCATCATTTTTCGTTGTGCTGATTGTAGACAGCTGATTTTCTTACGCTGTGTTGTATGACAGTTATGCTACTTTACTGTATTATTGTATGCCATTTTTTATTAGAGACAGCCTCCAAGGAACCATGAGCCGTTCACGGTACAGTGAGCACTTTCGAGGCCCTAGTTACGTTTTTCCCTATCAGCCATTTTTTATCATTCCACCACATTTTAAAATAAATATTGCCATGTAAGCAATAAACACAGTGTATATATTTCAACTGGACTCGAAAGTTAACCTCTAAAGCTACAATTAAATATATTCATTGACTGTTATCCCAAATGAGAGTGCTTCAAAAAGTGCTCAATTTTTCCGTGAATAGCCTGTAGGCAGTCGGCGGTGAGCTTTCAAGGAAGGGACTAGAAGCGTGGGCTGAGCCTTCCAGAACGGTCGTGTTCGTGTCTGCTGCTTGGCGCAATAGTTCTTCAGTGCGTGTTACCAGGTCATAATACACTAATGGTCTGATAGGTAGGTAGAGAAGAACAAAATATTCAGCTAAGCAAAAACGTCGAAGTGAACGGCCATCAAAACAACCATACCAGCATTCGCTTGGGGGGGGGGGGGAGGGGGTGGCCAGACCGAGAACTGCACCCGTTCCTCCCAAATGCGTGTGCTTTGAGTTTCCACTGAGCCTCTTTGCTCTGTCTTATTGGTTTCGTCCGTGCGGTGGATAGCCGAGGTCAATAAATGTGTGCACGAAAAGTGAACAATTTGCGTATCTTAAAATGACGTATGTATTTCCGTACGTCTGCAGACCTTGTAAGTTCAGAAACTCTCGTAAATCAAGTCTTATTATTTGTTCATACTCGAGAGCGTAACTAGCGAAGACAGTTTAGAAACGTTTATGTTGTTAAGGTTCCCTGTGACGTCATGTTAGTCTCCGTTTGCATCAATGCCACGCGTTCCATAGCTCGCCAAAAGATTACCGGCTAAACACAACCTTTAAAACATCATTTGATTTATTAAAAATGTTACCAACTGTTGGATACGAAAAATTGCGCACTGAGGTGCAAGTTAATTTTAGTTTCTTACGGTCTTAGAAACAATGAATTTTTTTTTTTTTTTTTTTTTTTGTGAACAATTCTTTCCTTTCAGTCGTTATGGAAATGTTTGGGCAACGTACAGGCAAGTTTTTGTTTGTAAGATCACAAGAAAATGTACTGTGCATTCAACTCATTTCGTGATATTTCAATCGCGACCTACCTGCCCATACGAATCTTTGTTTTTGTGAAGTTCTTCACTGGGGCTACATAAGCACGTTACGATATTAGGGTATGTATTTTTACCGATGGCCAATTTCATTGAAGTTGGCATGGAGTTCGTTGCGTTTGATTAATCAGTATGTTCAGCTATAAATAGCGCAACAACAGTGTAATCGTATTAAAGAAAGAGTGACGTAAAGTTTAAGTTTTCGCTTGAGAAGGTGAACCAACTTCAACTTAGCCAGAGTCAAGACGAAACTATCTTCTCTCCTGCATTTTCTGTATACATTTTCGTTCCTATCAACTTCCATCTCTTTTGTAGGCCTATATTGTGTTATGGCTTAAGATTAAATCCTCAATGAAACTGATCGTTTTAATTTATTTTGTGTATCTTCATGCGTGTTTAAATTTCAAAGTATGCAAATGTTTTAAAAATACCAATCTTAAATAAAACCTATAGGAGTAAATAGGACCTCATTTATGTCAGACATGAGGTTATATGGTACATACACGCAAAAAATGTTTAGATTTATGGAACATGTATTTGAATTTCTTTATATAAACAAACATACACATACGCGAGCATTTTCCAAATCGCAAATATAACATAGGATAGCACTGATAACCACTTACCAAAGACATTTTAGCCTTAGCTCCATTGTGTAAGAATATGCGATTTTATAAAAATTGTACATAGAATCAAACCGAAGTTAACTTAAATAGGAATCAGCGTACACAGTCTGATTTAATTCCTATGAACTACCTGCGAAGATAACTAGTGTTTCGTAACGTTGGACTGCTAGGAACAGTCCGTTTATGATTATAATGCTGCATACGCGGTACAAGCCATACCTCTCCAACAAACCACCGTGTTCGGGACTTTTGGAGGCGCCCAGTGATTTTGCAAGTACGCCACATGTGAACGAGATTATGTGGGTGCTTATGGCTTGCATTGTGTGTTGCCCACTCTGACGTGTACTGCCAGCGGGGATTATATATAGCTCTAAGATAAGCCCCATTTGTTTGGTGACGTTGGGCCACCAATTCTCAATCGGGGGTGCATCATTTCAAGCTGCGAGCACCCCTTCCTCTCTATCTCTCTCTCTCTTTTCATTTCCTCGTCCGTGCATGTGGATTATGGGATCCTCTTACTTCCCTTCCGTAAGATATCAATCTGCATTGTACTTTTAAAAGAGGCTGATATGATTGGCTAAACAGCCGCACCATATGACCGGCCAGACGATCTGGCGATAGTATCACATCACTGCTCATGCTTGCTTGTTGGCTGAGAGCGAAGAGCAATACTTTTCAGTACTCGGTGTTACTGCTGAACGTAACAAAATCAAATCTAAACTATAATTTTGGATGCACCTCAGTTTTTCAGCGCACGGGTGCCCACACTGCGAAGAGAAAAAAAATGGGGGGGGGGGGGCAATAATGAGCTATCTCCCCCCCCCCCCCTTCAAAACGTTTTGTATTTTGCATTATCTTTCATAGCTGTACGCAAATGCAAGGGAGGTTTGTGGGTGTTGTATCCCGAATATTTTCCGCGATTTATTTTTGCATATTTTCAAAGTCTCTTGTTATGACCAGGTTCTTTAAAGGATGGAGAGCTTAGTTAATTTAAATAACTAATAATTATTTCCTAATTTATTTGTAAACACTTTAGAAAAGAGATATTCAAAACTAGATATCGGTGTATAAATGTCTTTCTCCTGCTATTTACAACTAATATTTACATAATCGCCTGTCATCTAACATATATTTGTTCAATCAAATAGTTAAAATCAGTCTATAAACCCTTTACTAACACCTCTTGGACTACTGATAAAATTCATATATTTATTATCTGACAGTTCCAGTATTTACAACCAAATCTTGTGTTACGCGTCCATTCTGTCCCACCTTGTTTTTGTTCATTTAGCACCAGTATTTTCGGTCTGGAATGTTCAGGAGCGCACCGACGCATAGAAGCCATACACTCGTCGGGTACTTCGCCCTCCACAGCACTCACGCACCTTTGTTGGTATAGGCAGTTCACGGTAAAGTGAACACTTTTTAAGGCCCTCCTAGCAGGCATTAACCACTAATAAATATATATTATTGCAGCCTCAGGCATTAAATTTCGAGGGTGGTGAAATGTATATACTATGTTTACGGGTCACATTGCAATATTTATACTAAAAAGCAGCAGGAAGATGGAAATAGGATGAAAGGGAAAATTTAGAAGGGCCTTAAAAATTACCCACTTCACCGTGAACAGCCTATAGTCGCCACTGTCCCTCAATGACCCGAGGTACCATTCGCTGCATTTCGCCAGATGGCTGTCACAAACTGTCGACTCTCCAGATGCAGTGGTAGTTAGTTATAAGGCAGACACCCTGACCCAGAGTCACGTAGCACCAAGGGAAATACTGACAAGAATATTCTTGCACGTTCTCTCAAGTCGTCGATTTCTCTGGCAGGGTGGGGAGCAGTGACGCCAAGTTGGGTCAACTGTCAATCATTCCCCCCTGCCAAGCAGGCCAGGCTACTTTGTGACAGTTGGGTCCACCTGGGGGGAGAGGTGGATCGCGGAGAGTCATCCGCCTTGCGTGGGAGTCTGCGGCTAAAAATATAAATAAACTATGTATAAATAGTTATTTTTAGTAACATTGTATAAACGCGTGATACTCTTTTTACAATAAGATTTTATACACTTTTTTAATAAACGCCATCGCCGTCCACCAAACCATTCCATTACCACTGACTTGAAAAACGTTTCAAAGTGTTTATACTATCTCTACACATTAAATCTGTACTATTCTCTTTAAAATAGAAACATTTATTATAGTTTATGTTTACTTGAGCTAGCTATAAAATTAGTACTCTTGGTTTGGCTCACATAGATCTATAATTGACTAAAGAGGTGGCCTTGTAAATAAAGGCATGATTTCTGGGTTACTAGTGCCCGGCTTCCCGCCAAGGTGATCTGAAATTCAATTTACGTATGTAAAGAACGCGGTGCACGCGTGGCCCCACTTCCCAATTCACAGAATCTTTTCGTTGTTCTATCTCCATCTCACTTCATCCACACGCTGTCTTAAACATCCCCAATTTTACCCTACAGGCCGTTCACGTTAAACGAGCACTTTTTAAAGCCCTACATGTATGCAGTTTGTATATTATTCAAACGTACGTAAAAATAACAGTCCAGTGGGCCTCAACACTTTATGTACTCGTGCATCAGTCAAATAAACTTCTAAAGTTATCAGAAGAGAAAATATTTAAAAAAATTTGCTAGTTTTTACACCTGTATACATATTTTAAAAAAAGTAAAGTAAAATAAGTAAATTCAGTATTTACGAATGTTTAACTGACACTTTTAATTCAACGTTTTAGACATGAATTTACTTTCCCTCCGTCGTTATAGATTGTTCACGGTAAACTGAACACTTTTGAAAGCCCTGCTTCAGATCTACTTATATTCTTCCGCAATATGTAAAATTAGCACAGCCAAGGGCTTCATCTCTATATTCATGTGTCGGTCAAGTGAAACTGTGAAAGTATTAGTAGTTAAAAATTTTATATATATCTGTTAATTCTTACACTTACATGCATTCAAAAAAACACAGAAAGCGAAAGAAATAATTCAAGTTTTCACAAATGTTTACGTAATACTTTCAATTTGTCTTTTAAGACACAGAACTATTTTCTCTCCATCGTTACCAACTTCACTGGGCGCATTCCACTCAGTGCGCCCGTTAAAATGTATACAATTAGGAGCAGCGACTTTTTGTTTTTGTTTTTTATAAGGTTGATTTCAAAAGTGCTCACTTTATCATGAACAGCCTTTGCCAACTTTACTGGGTGGTTGCCAGTCAGTGAGCCCCTTAAAATTTATGCAGGTGGGGCGGTGATATTTTTCAAAGGTTGCTATCGGAAGTGCTCGAATCACTATGAACAGCCTATGTGTGTCGCGAAGTACTTCCTGCTGGACGGCGCCGTCTACATATATTCTATTCGCGGTTTCTTCAAACTTCTTGAATCACATCTTTGTAAAGCACCCCATATATGACGTGTTCGATTGTTTTGTTACTTGTTTCCTGAATATATCATGTATCACAAGCGTTTTATACTTGTGTTAACACAAAGGTATCTTAATATTGGTTAAATTTAACTTTTACTTATATTTTATCAATAAATTTTAATATTTCGTTTGTAACTAGCATGAATAAAGACAGAGACAAAATGCATGTGTTGGCAATGCCTAGTAAGTTGAGTTGGTAGATTTTGGCGGCTCTTCACAATGAGGTCTTGAGAGCCGATGAGGGTGAAAAGAGGTAAGAATGGAGCAGCGCCGGAATGCAACGGTGGGTTATACGCGACATTCCCTAGAAAACCCGCCGACCAGCGGCTTTGTCCGGCACGATTCCCACTTGTGAAAATCCTGGAGTGACCCGGCCGGGGATTGAACAAGGTCCGGCTTGGTGGGATGGTAAGAAATACTTCTTATACAAAATATTGTTGCGCTTGAGTGCGCTCTAATGCAGTGCGATGGTCGTTTGGCGTAATTTCCCGAGTTTAATTTTTATGAGGCAGAGAAATATCCTGGAAGCAGAACTTCAGCATGACTACAGACAAGATGGAAGTAACCGTGAATGGAGTATATATCTCGGCGGCGACGCACTGCGGACTGGTCCGGCCACACACCACCCCGGGGAAAATTCAGCGATATAGTCCATTCACGGTTTCTTCGGCCTTTTTGAATCAAACCTTTGAAAACTTTCCCCATGTATGACGTGTTTAGTTATTTCCTAAATACACTCTGTATCCCGAACGTTTTATACTTGTGTTCATAAAAGTAACTTTTGTTCCTGTTAAATTGAAATGGTATTCATATTTTATCTATTAATTATAATGCATCATTTATAAATGATGTGAATAAAAATCAGGGAGAAAACAGGTATGTTGGTAGAGCCTAGTGAGAAATAGTCCTTATACAAAATACTGTTACACTTAGTGCGCACGAATGTGGTGTGCGGTCGCCCTGGCGTAATTCTCCAGGGTTAGTTAAGCTTAGTTTGCACGAGGTGGAGGGATATTCTGGAAGTAGAACTTCGCAGGCCTTCAGAAAAGGCTGAAGTAACCGTGAATGGACTATAGTTGCCAGCCGGGGGCAGCATCTAATCTCCGCAGCCGCTGCCACTCTCCCACCCCCCCCCCCCCTCGGGCACCATCTCACGCGCATTTAATTTTATTCCTGCTCATTCGCGATCGTTGATGTGCCGTGCGCCCGCGCGCCATTGTCACGGGCCCGCCAGCTGTGCGCGTCGCGGGGTCCTGTAGGGGGATGATAGGGGGATGGGAGCTCCACCACCCCGCACTGCAGGGGTTTGGAAAAGGGGGTTGGGTACTGATTATCCGCAGCTACGACAAGCTCCCCCGTAGCCAATAACCGAACAATAAAAAGCAAGCACCGCAGAGCTCTGGCAATATAAAAAATATATATATCTCTGTCTCTCTCGCTCTCTCCCGACCAACCCCTCCAACCAATGCAGCCAGCCACCCCATTTTTATACCTCTCTCGCAAAGCCGGAAGGGGGTGGAAACGCGCGGACAGCAAATCGGGTCGGGAGGAGGCAAAAAGGCTAATGAGAAATTCCATACGGCCATGTTGCGAGGAGGGAAGGGTGGTTCTGGGTCGGAGTGAAGATGTAGGAGGAGGGGGGTTGCGGAGGGTACGCCATTACGCATAATGAAAAGTTAAGCCCCTTACTGTAGCGGGTCGGGACGTATTCATGTTTCAACCGGATCAAGGGGAACTGTTTTGCTGCGAGACGTTGCGACGTGAATTGTTTTCTTTCTTTATTTTTTTTTTTTACCCCTGGACATTAGTTGGCTGCGGCGTTGAAGGTCGAGCATGCATGCTTTGCACCACTCTGCATAAAGCTCCGTGTATGCGAAGCCGTACATTTGCGCCGAGTCGCCTTTCAGCGCTCACTCTTTTGCGCGAGTTTGATCATCTGTCCGGTACATGGAGTTTAGGCCCATCAAACCCGAGTTGTTTGAAGTTATGTTATTTACAAGATAAAAGTACTGGTATTGCAAAGGAATGATATTGTTCAGCTGATGAGAATGTGTGACAATGCTTGCTCCAGATATAAACGGGACATAAGAACCAATGCCCCTACAGCTGACAGTTTCGAACAGTACAGGATGATGCGCAACAAATGCACATAATTGGTAAGGCGTTCTAAAATGCTCTACTCACTCGACTCATTTGGTTCATGCCGAACCTCTGGTGATTTTTGGAAAAGCCTACGTAACTTAGGGATCGATAAATGTAAAACTAACTCACAGCTCACCTTTAAACATTTCTCCAGAAGAATTCAACCGTTACTTTGTTCAGTCTTCATGTTGTAAACAGGTTGTAGGGGATATAACGGACACTAATGATATAAATCATCATGAAACAGTGAATGTATCTCGATGCAATTTGTTCTATTTCCGACGCGTATCTCTAAAGGACACTTACAAAGCAATAATGCGCATAAAGTCTAAAGAAGAAGGATCGGACTGTGTTAGTATTCGTTTCATTCATAAAATAATGTACATTTTATTACCTATGAATATGAATATGCGCCGATGGTTCCACACACACGCGCATAATTATTTCATTGTATTTTTTTTTCTTTTAAACTATTTGTATACTTTACCTACATCTTCTGATTTATACATTCACTTTGATCAATGTGTAAATTGTTGCTGTCCATTCGTCAATTTATTTTGATGTGTTGCTGCATTCAATTTGCATTTTATGTAAGTGATTATTATAGATCTGTTTGTTTATTTTAATGAGCTGAGATTCAATATGATGTTGTCCTCTCAGGTACTTGATAGGTTATGCACATTTATATTTATGATTGGTAATGCGTATTATGAAACCAATTTTGTGTTATGGTAGATCAATATTATTGTGCTATTTTAATTTTAATTTCTTTAAACATTGCCTTGTCTCTAGTCCTGCTCAATATATGTACATAATATGAAACCACTGATCAATTTCAGATTTAATATTATTTGAGCTGTCATATTTCTATGTCGCCTCTTGTTAATGTAATTATTTTTTTCCTGTTATTTATATTTACGTATGTGTACTTCGCCAGTATAAATAATGTCGAAATAAATAAATAACTATAAATAAATATTATCTAATCAATTACGATCCACTTGATTTGTAGCTGTATGAATTAGATGGCCTTGGAAATGCCACCAGAGATATCCAGTCTTACCGTTTGGCTCGATCCACAACCTAACCAACCCGAACAACGGTAAATCTCCCGTATCGATTAATCCAACTTGGCTTCTTTCCCTTTTCGAGTGCAAAAAATACTGTTTATATGACGAAGCTAAAGTAAGATATTTATAAGAAAACATAACTGCAAGATAATATCGTGTTACGTTAAGGCTGATGGCTTATCGTACAAATGGAAAAGGAGACATCTTTTTCACAGATTTATTAAACAATAAGAGAGTAATTTATTTGAGCAGAGTAAAAAACAATCAAAAGTTTTCATAAAGCAAAAAATACAATTGCTGAATAAATTAAGTAAAAATGTCGCTGCAAGGCCCAATTGAATACGTGAAGCTAAAAAACAATATTGGGAACGAATCGATTTCTACAGCACAAAAAAAAACTATCAATAAAGTACAGTCTATCTAAAAATTCAAAGACTGAAACTTTGAAGCGACTGGTTGGCTCGGAATAATCGTACATGCTGTAATAAACTGTACGACTCATGGCATTAATTTTGTATCCTCAGTATACCCTCTCCGTTGAATATACAATATTTTTAATTAAATCCACGTAAGTTAAAGCAGTAATGAATATGAGTTTCTGTATTTTGATGCTTACCTAGTCTGAACATTTTAAAGTTTTTCTATTTTCACTCACCAATGCGTAAGAAAAAATGGAAATATTAAATTGCAGTTGCAGCTCGTTGATCGATGTTCGTATCGTAAGAAAAATATACCTGTTTATGAAAGTTTAAGGAAAATTCCATGCAGTGCTGCTGTGTGACAAGGTTCACCCTTGGCTATATCGGTTGGTAACAGCGGATAGACAGGCCACAGTACGCCAATTCACTGCTGGACCACAACAACCTGTGAGCAGACAAGCCATCTAGAACCATTTCCACGCTATGGGGTACAGAAGTCGCCGCTCCACTACGGTATAGGCTGTTCAAGATAAAATGAGCACTTTTTAAGGCCCTCCCATCAGGCACTAACCACTAACAGATATGTTTTATAACAGCCTCAGGCATTAAATTTTGAGAGTGGTGAAAGTATACACCGTACTTATTAGTTACATTGCAATGTTGATATTAAAAAGAGGCAGAAAGATAAAGATTGGCTAAATGGAAAAATTTGGAAGGACCTCAAAAAGTGCTCACTTTGTTGTGAACAGCATATAACACTGCTCACTGCATGTCACACCACCATTGGAATACCGACGCATGGGGAAAGGTCGCGTGAGAGAATGAGTCGAGGTACATGTTGGTTTTAGCTGTTCACGGTAAAGTGACCACTTTTGAGGCCCTAAGTTACTTTTTCCTTTCGGCCATTTCTTATCATTCAAAGAACGTTTTAAATAAATACTGAGATGTAAGTAATAAACACAGTGTGTATATTTCATAGCACTCGGAACTTAACGTCTAAGGCTAAAATAAAATGTATTTATGGGCTATTATTTCAAATGAGAGTGTTTTCAAAAGTGCTCACTTTACCGTGAATGGCGTATACACGCTGATGACAGGGCACTAGTACGTCGCCAAGTACATGAAGCAATGAATCCCTCTTGTAAGCAGGGCACAGTTCAGACCGGTGGTGGTGGCATCCTCGTATACGGCCTGTTTACGTGAGATGGACTTAGTCTCCTGGTACGCGTACCATCGTCTCTTAACGGTGAACTACACAGGACCTGTTGAGATAGGTGTGCACACAGGTAGCGCCGGGTGGGCCTAGGCCCTGCTTAAAGTTTTGGAAGGACCTTGTAAGCCAAACGTGGCGGAAGTATCTATGAATCTCTTAAGGTGCCAACAGCCAGATGCTAGAAATCGGAGGAAAGGCCCATTGGGGTGGTAAGGTGTTACAAGACCCTATGGAAGCTCTGATTGCCCTCGGATGGGAAGAGCTTTCTCTCCGGTGGAAGGTACTGGAAGGAAGAAGGGACGGGGGCCTCCGCTCTGACGCTTGTAAGGTCTTGGTCTGGGGGAGAAACCGGCCTGTAATGGGTGTAAGGCTGTCCATGATAGCCAAGGGCATCATGTGAGTATGCCCGGTGATTCGAACGTGATAGGTGAGAGGTGGAATTACTGAAGCTGCACAGTCGACAAGGATGCTGGCATAGCACAGTGCAAACCGGTATTTAAAGGGCGTAAGGCGAATATCACCTATGGGGCTCCTGCCCGGTGGGAATGCCCGAGAATAAGGGATAGGACTTCCCTG
Source organism: Dryococelus australis (assembly GCA_029891345.1). Taxonomy (NCBI): domain Eukaryota; kingdom Metazoa; phylum Arthropoda; class Insecta; order Phasmatodea; family Phasmatidae; genus Dryococelus; species Dryococelus australis. Next base: position 258,210,979 of record CM056995.1, read on the forward strand.
CGCTGAGGTGAAACAGCATTCCACCCTTTGAAGAGAGCATATGGACAATGAAATGTCGGGGTTACTGTCAAGTCCTAGTATTAGAGTCCATATACAACATGGTTGCGGTAAGAGTCAGTTATGCGCAAGACTACAGCCTCTGCTGTCTTTGGGACCTACACCTCCTCGTAGTACCGCTGGGTGACTCTTTCGAGAGTCAGCAAACGTGGGCTACCAGTGGCGTTCCCTGTGCCAAGTTTTATACCTAAAAGGGGTATCTGCTTCTCAGAAGAGTGCAGTCACGGCAGATAGCGGCGATTTTGATTGGAGGCGGGCCGGTTGACTCCTTTATGACCAGACGTTGGGACCCAAAAGTCTGTGTCTTAGTGAAGGACCCAAATACATAATAGTAGTGAGCCGGAGAGGATGTGGGCCGGTCTTGCGCGCGGTATTTGGCGCACATCTTTCCCGGTAAACTGGGCCTCAGGAAAAACCACAAGTGTCTTGAAAAGGAAGGAGTAGCTTGGGGTGACCTCCGAGCCTGTGTCAAGGGTTTCTTCGCACTTGGTCACGGTGGGAAAGAACTCGTGCGACCGGTGATTGGAAGATCACACCGGCATGCTTTCGTCAAGACAAGCACGCATACTCAAACACTGAGCAAAATCAACTTGTTGTTCACCTCGACCAGTCCGTAACAACTAGAAGGTGGTATTCAAAGTCGGCTGATAGAACGGATAGTGGACAATTATTCGCAGTACGACCAATATTGGGGATACTGGTCAGCTTGGTGTGGTTGGGACCGGAGGTTCCCCTGGTGTCCAGTGCTATTCTTGCTGAGGTCGTTGCTGAGCACCTGGGTGGCCCAGGTAAGGAGGCTTCATGAGCCGGGCCAATATCACTAAATACTCAAAGATTATGAAATACTACATATTAACTTCAGTGATGGCTTAACACTGGGGATTGAAGCAATAATCTCCTTGTTATTGTTGTGGTTGTTGTAAGCCAAACATACCTACTTATTAAAAAAACACATCAATTTCGATTTTAGTTTTGAAAATCGAAAACTGTTCAGTTGTAGTGCAGCTGAAAAGAAACTGAGTAATTAGTTAAATTAAATCCGATTTACTGTAATGTGCCAAGTAAGTAATGTTATCTTGCCGTTAGAACAGTGTAACATTTCGATGACTGACCATTAACTTTAACATTACTACTACTTCTTTAGCTGCCACAAACACCAGTGCAGGCACGCGGAAACCTATATATGACAAAAAAAAGGGCGGCGAAGGGAAGAGGAAGTGACAACAGAAGGTACAACAAACAGAAGTCTGAGTGCCGATGGAATAGTGAACAAATCACTCAGTTTGAAATGTCAGGTGCACAAAAGAGGAAGGTTAAGAAAGAATGTGATCGGGACGCTTGCCCCATGAGCGTGTCTTCGACAGCCAGTCAAACAATTAAGTTAAATTAAACAGTAATACTGTGTAATTTCTTAACACATTCTTACGTTACACAGTACACTGCCTCACGTGCTTATATGACGATTTCATTTATAAATGTAACTTCGAAAACAATATTTTATTCTGATTTATATCAGCAGGGGGCCGATTAAATATATGGTTATAGTAGGTACAACTCAAAATTTGCATTTGCGCTGCACCGCAGTGGATTTAAATATGAACAAAATACAATACCACTCCACCTGAAATATGTGTTTTTGGCAATGAATCAAATGCTGATTTTTAAGAAGAAAGCGAAAGCAGCAACCAAAAATGTTGATTAATTCACTCAGTACTGTTAAGGAGAATCAGTACCCGCCATTATGGATTTAATACATCTTAACCATAAATTTAATTTAAAAAATGGTTCGCTTATCACAACATAACTAATAACTTCTCAAGCTTTATGAAATTATTACAAATTCACTGAATTGATTAATTTTTGTCTAGTGGCAAGAAATCAGAAACTGTTTCTTGCCGTTGTTCATAAAAAGAATGCTATCAACTGTAGTCAAGCAATACATGTTTTAGAACATGTTCAAAACCATGCCTTGGTGAATCTTAAAATAAAACACAATATATATTATACAAGCTACGGCAAAAATTCCGTAAATTCAAGATGGTAGCTACTGGTACTCTTGAAATATCGGCTGACAATGAAGACATTGAGCAGACTGCCTCTACTACTAGCAGTGCAGACACTAGTAAGTCAGAATTATAATATTCTGCCATATTACTACCGAAATGAAAGATGGTACTCTACAAAATAAACTTTATAAGGACAATTTCTCTCCATATTTACAAACCGCACAATATAAAACATTTGTGTGTTCCTCATTTATGTTCAGCAACACTATACAAGAAGCAAATAGCTGTCAACAAAGTTTGTCGTTTTGATCAACTGTAGTGCAAAAGAACATGATTTCTGAAATGTGATGAAAGAACTGTTTCTTGACGTTGTACTCTCTTATGAGAGTTTGATGATGTTCTGAACACTTTGAGGAAGGATGCCAAAATGCAACGTATATTAACAATATAATTCAAAATGGCATTGTAGCTTCATTTCAGAATGTTTTACTTCAAGATACTATTTATGAAGTTAAAGAGAAGAACAACTCCCATTTTAGTTCGATTTTTTAATACAAAGTCAAACAGACCTTGCGAACGCTCCGATAGTACATTGTGAATCGAAAAGTTAGATGATGAAAATATGTTTACCCTTAAGATATGGCTGTTAGCAATCTGTTGAACACTTCATGGTGTGAAGTGTTATCCACATATTTTGATGGATTATGTCTGGTAAGGTGAGCAGTATCAAGGCGAAATGAAGAGAAAAATTGTCGTACTTTTCTATGTGCATTGCTATGAATACTGCCGTAATCTAGATTCTGTTGATGTTTGTACATCCCGAGCAAATGGTAGTATTATATTTGGCTTTTGGTACAGTGCAGTGCACGTACACATTTTTTTTCCAGAGCAGCCCAGCAAGACTTGCAGTGATTGAAGATACTGCAAGGAATCTCGAGAAGAACTTAATTTAAATAAAATCGTTAACGAAGACCAGGTCACAGACGACTTAGGTCCCACCAGTCAGACGCTGTAGATGCCTTAGAACAACAGCTTCCAGTTGCTGTTGATGCAATGGCTACTCTTATTAAGACTATCAAATGTCCCGAGGTAAAAATGTCATTGGAACTGGAATTCCATCTCAGATTAAAACTTTTCTGTCTACATATAGTGGCTCTATAAATTTCGTATCCAATCTTGAAGCTTGTTAATTAGGCCAGCAAGATTCTTCAGAACCTCAATGTGAACCTCGTGACAGCAGTGTAAAAGTATAAGCTCTCAGAGTAAGTATAGTGTATCGTTCCTAAGAAATGGAGAGCACTTCCAAGTAATTTTAAGAAATAACCTAAGCTTGTCGAACACTATAGACATTGAGCAGCCAGCTCATAAAGGATGGAAAATCCCTCAATGACTACTGGAGAACGAAAAGTTCGTATGAGTCCTTGGAGAAAGAGTTTAGAATTACAGCTTATTATCCTATTACTGACTCACTGACAAGTGCACTTTATTAGGGATTCAGTCAAGAATCAAGTGAACCTATTAAGCCAGTAGGACAACTTCTGTACGAAATACAGGTTCACGTGAACGTGAAGTGATATGTAGGGTATTTGAAGAAAGAATATCGCAACTTTCAACTAAATGATATATTCTAAGAAACAGAGATTACCTATCAATCTGGCTGGCAAGCTTTCCAACTTGGCTTGATTGGTCAGCAGATGCTACCCATAACGAGGTTTATTGTAAGTTCTCATTATTACTTCACCAGTGTCATGGGTGTGATAAGGAGTGGTGCAGAACGAGCATTTTCCGCATCAATGCACGTAAAAATGAAGCTTCGGCCTACCATTACTCAGGAAAGACTCAACAACAATTTCCTACTATGTGTGGAAGAGCAGTGTCAGGGAAAAAAAGTCTCTTAAGAATTTATAACACTTTTGTTCCAAGAGACTGGCGATTAATTAATTGATACTGCGTTATTCAAAAACTTTATAACATTTCAATATGATATGTGTTTGTTGGGATCAATTGACAAAAAAACACTCATTCTGTGAAATGGTGTATTTCGATTCTATTATATTTTGTACGAGAAGGGGTTACAATTCAGTACTTTAGTAACATAGTCATTTTGTAATTACTGTTTCATGCAGATTAGCAAATATTTCCAAGACTAATGTTGTATAAATTGTATTGTCCTATATGTAACAATAAAATTATTATCCTTACAGCCTATCTGGGACCATAACCCTAATTTTATTTCACTTAGTGAGGTGGTGTCTTCCATACATAAGCATATTAACTAGGTCCTAACTGACTATAGGTACCAATACTAAGTCCATGCCCTACCTAAACTTAATGTCCGTGTTGATAGATCATTCGCACCCATTTCTGCACTTGCAACGAATTGCAAGACATTCGTACCTACGGCAAGACGACGATCCGGCCCACGTATCTAGAATTGTGACAGATCGGTTGGATGAACAAACACTCCATGGACGAGACTGCTTGCGTGGCCCCCGAGGTCACGTGATCTCAGCCATATCGAACACGTCTGGGATGCTGTCGAGGAGGATGCGCGCGCCGTGGATCATGCCTTGACTGATCTCCGCGCATTATGGGATGCTGTGCTACGGTCATGGACCACTATGGCTGGTTTCCGACAGCTTCTGGTGCTCTGTGGAGTTCATGCCACATAGCATAGTACTGCCGTCAGCAGGGCGAGATGGCGTGTGCTACACGCTGCTGGGCAGGTGTCTCTAATTCAACTGCTCATGAGTGTATAGTTTCCGTGTAACACGGACTTCCAGACGCGCGTCCCGACAAGTTCGGTCGGCGAACATCCCACGATGCTAGCAATTCTCCCCGAGAGAAAGAATTGTTGATTCACGAGCCGCTTTTAAAAACGTCTGCTGGCAGCCGCTCACACACCTAGCCTCGGACAGCTCATTAAAAAAACTTTTTAAACGCTGTTTTTACGAGCCGGCTGTACACGACCATAAAACAAGGCTCGCTGCATGTCCTCATGCTTCCTTACTGTGTACTCATTTTTATTGCCGAGTTTTCTTTTTTACTCAGTGCCGTTGTCGTGGCTGTCAAAATCGTCCCTTTCTCCCGTACCATTTCATCGCTGCAACCCGCCCACCAGGCACATGCTTTTTTTCTGGAATTTTTTACGAACACCTATTGACTACATAATATATTTCAAAATACATATATGCAGAGTATTTCATAAAACCATTATTAACAACGACTGGCAGACGACAAAGTTACGTCTGTTGCTGTATTGAAACACTCAGATGATGCTGAAACACGCATTGCTACATATTGCTGCATTCGTAATGTAAAATACTGTTTTTTATTTACTTAGATTTAGGAAAACGTTGAAATGCAGCAAAAAAGTATTTTCCCTCTCTATTGTAAAACAGTGCAAGAGGTGCGTTAGGTTTCACCAGGTCAATTGTGGGTATGACAGTTTTCTTCTAGTTAATCCAATATAAATAAAGTTTTAAAAAATTCCAATTATTTAATTATGTTTACATCTTTAACTTTGTTTGGTTACCATAAGAAACTAAGCAACATACGAGAGCAAAATGAAAATACAATTTTTTTTAAAAGGTAAAACATTTAACTTTTTTTAAGGGAAAAATCAGCGTAAACAAGGCTAAAAATGCAGTAATAAAAAAGTGAAGTACTTAGAAGGAATGTTACAGATTGTACGTAATTCAGTTCACGTAAATGCCATCGCTGGATGTGTAAGTGGATTAGAATTGCAATGATGTGTAACGTTTGGAACGGCCACTAGAGCGCCTTAGTTGTCACCATAGTGAAGGAAGTATAGTTCGATGAACACAGAGTATGCCTCAGAGACACATTACGCAGTATTATAAGGTCTTGACGGATTTCGATAAGGGCCGCATTGAAGTCAATGCCAGGTGTACGGGCCATTCCGATCTCAAATGGCCCGATGTTGGAGCCACACTGAGAAAACCTTTTTTGTTGAATCAAACAAATTTTTTTTGACGCAACCCAATTATTTGTTTGTATAAGGGCAATGAAACATTTTGTTGTTGAAACCAAATTATTTTATTGTTCTTATCTGCTTGCACCAAACAAAGATTTGGTTGGCGCACCTAAAGATTAGTTTGGTTCCACGTACATTAAACCGTTTCGGTTAATATAATAATTAATAGAATTCCAGCCATCATTCGAACCTAGACCAGGTAAGCCCGACTTTTACGCCTTAACAACCTCAGCTAGGCGACTAATTTTGAAATATGAATGTTTTCAAATACAGACATTTCAAATACTGGACAACTCGCGTGAATAAATATTTTAAGCACTCAACATAAACGTTCCGTCGACCAAGATAGATCAAACGAAGTGAGGATCACTATACTGTGCAGCAAGAACCTGCCAAATCCCATGACATCGTCGTCTGACAACCGGGCATAGATACTGGATAAGCTCCAACGCCTTTTTTTTTTTCTAAACTACCTTATTCTAAGTGTTATGTGAAGTTAAGGCCTGAAGGTAGGGCGGGATTTTATTGTGTCTCAGGGCTAATCCCTTACGCCTACTAAGAAGGAAAATCATGCAAGAAGACATGCATCGGGGCAAAGAGGGATTGAGCAGCCATGGCCTGCACTTTAGGGCCATGACTACCCCCCTAAGTGTACTTAGAGGTAGTTTGGACTATGAAGAGAAAGGGAAAAACCGTCAAGAGAGACGTAAAAACCCTTGCGACAGAGAAGTAAAAATTTTAAAAAATATATTAAATGCATTAAATTTAATTAAATAAAACAGAATACTAGAGGAGATAGATTATTTGGGAACATGCTCTTGATTAATAGAGTTGAAAAGACTAGTAGAGAATGGGCGGGGTTCTTTATTGTTCTTTAACTTGGTGCCGGCAGTAACCAGAGAGGTGTTTGGGTGCCTCTCTGGTGAGGGAAGTGGCGCTATTGTGCCTCTTTCCTCCGATCTCTTCTATGAACCTGAAAATTAAAGGAGAAAAAGTGAGCTGCTAAGTGTCAGCAGGGCTGGCTCTTACTGGTTTTCACTGGAACGTTAAAAGACGGTAAGTACCTGGGAAAGAAAGAGCAAATTAATCTAGCCTAGTTGATCTATAATACTATCCTAAATATAACAAATAGTAGCATATGTCATCGGGGACATATGTATCTAAATATATACCTCGCAGCGAACATATCTCTGTAGCTATAGGCTGTAACAGCGCCTATTTCCACTCATAGTGCCACGAGTGCATTGAGCTTTGTTGTGGAAAAAGGGGGGGGGGGGAGAATTGACTTATAATTACGGGGAGGTCTCTCACTAATTGAAGCATTGAACCACACGACGCTGCAAACCTCTGCCTCTCAGCAAGGGCAGCCTTGTAATCAGCTGCATCGCAGGGCCAAGCATGCTAGCAACTGGCTGGGATGGGAGGTTAAGTCTATGTTAACCTATAATATCCTAAATAACCATATTTAATTACATTTAAAGGTGAAGTTGTAGCAACAACGCCCCGTGTCATCTCGCATCATATCAAGGCGACTTTTGTCAGCCGGAATAAGAGCTTTCCATTCCATGCAGACCGCCGTTAACACCAGTGCAGATTTGGTGGCTTATGTGAGTGAGTGAGTGAATATATTTGAGCGGCTCTTAACAGCGAGGTCTTGATAGCCGATTAGGGTGATTGAAGTGAATATGGAGTGGCGCTGGAATGAAGGGGCGGGGGAAACGGGAAATCCCCGAGAAAACCGGCCGACCAACGGCATCATCCGGCGGCACGATTCCCACTTGCGAAAATTCGGTTACCCGGCCGGAGATTGAGCCGGTTCGTGCTGGTGGGAGGTTAGCAAGCCAATCGCTCAGCCACCGTGACCCCGGAGGCATATGGATTAACGCCGTAACTGGTAGGCATGGAGTGGTGAAGAATAACGTCTCATTATGTTCAGCGATAATATCGCGGCTCTGTATTACCGCGGATTACCGTCGTGTGTGAGTATGGCTATACCGTGAGGAGAGGACACGTCATGCCAATTAGCATGCATAATTAGCGTTATTTTTTGCGTCAAGATAAAATTCATACTACTGTATAGACTCGAACCGGCGTAGTTTCTCCATTGGCTGCTGCCTTGACGTTAATTCATTCCCTTTCTGAGTGAACTGCACGTTATTGGGGCACACGTTTGTGGAGCATTTATTTATTGGCGCAGAGTTATCAGCCGCGTGTCAAATAAAGTATGGTCCAACGACAAACGTATTGCAAAGGAAAAGTGTTATAAGTTTAACGCGTCCCCAAATAATAACGCGAATTTTGCAGGTCTCTAGCCATAGGGTATGAATTCGTGCCACCTCTTGCAATGATTCGGAGGGACCATGATAGCACAGAGTCAACGTCTGTGACATCCTCTGCCCCTCATGAGACAACACCCTACTACAGTCTGTTCGTTCGTATGCCACATATGTGTTCATGGAATGCCTGTGTCGTAATGAGGTAGTTTCCGCGCCAGCAAGATTCCACGACGTGTGGGGGCATCTGGGACCTCAACTTCAACCCGGTGCCAATCTGCAGGTATCAAACAGCCAGTGGACTGACGCTTGCTTCAGGAGAAGATACAAGGGTTGTGCGAGTTCCTTCTGGCGCGAACTTCCAGATCCGTGAGGTCGCTACATCCTATTGGCATGGCACCAGTACGACGCCCGTGCTACCAACTCTGTTTTCTGTATTATCTGAAAGTCTAATCTGCAATTAAGTCATACGACTTTTCAACATAAGCAGTTTAATCTTATTCCCACCGCTCCTTCTAGATGCATAACAAGTTTGTCTGTGAGTTCAATGTCCAAAATTGCTATTGTGAACACTTTCCAGATGTAACTTAATGATAATAACAGTTTAGTTAGTCTAGGCTATCTGAAATTTGTTTCGCTAGCTGCCGAAGCCTTACGCTTTTTTAACTGAAAAAAAAAATGCCTTTTCCGATATTTGCACTTAATAGACACAGTTTTCTTTGTACAAGATGCCGTTTTATAACAGTAAATGTCCATTACCAACAATAATGACTTAATCTTAGCTGCTTACCAGTACAATTTAACAGAGTGAATTCTACAATGATTCCAGTAACACTGTCCATAATTTTCGTACTTCAACATCAGGAATGAAATTTTTTGTATTGTTTCCAAGGTAATTTTAACCAATGTTCCCAGGAAAGTTGCACATCTATGCAAATTTATTATCGTGAATAAATTGCAAATTATCATACCACTCTTCAATTCTCGTGGCTGTCCGCTAAGTTAAACGTGGCATCCTTCTGTGAATCATATGATCACCAGTCTATGCTGACATTTGAAGATAAATTATCATCGGTTCGGCAAATTTGCCACACAAAGGTGATCCCATTTAGCAATCACAAACCCCAAGGACTCTGTAAAAATAAAGCTCGATAGGACAAAAAAGAGGCCAAGTTGACTAGTATGAAGCGAACCACAGTATTAATAACATTCCGACGAATAAAAGCTCCTGTTCGAGTAACTTTCCTGGCATTAAAACTTGCCACAAAATCTCTCCACTTTTCCAGACAGAAAATAAGTTGTGTTGAGACATTGCGAACCGAAAAAATTTCCCAACTCTAACGTGAAGAGTTCTATAAAAAGTTTTAAATTACAGTAACGCGTATAGGAAAGACAGAAAAAATATTTTTATACGTAAAGCGCACATTACACGTTTGCCGAAATGGCGTCGTAATACACTTGCATTAAAGAAATGAGCAAAAAAGACTGAAAAATTTATGCCACAAGCCAATAGCAAACGCCCAAGCATACCTTGGCTAGTGCATCGAAAAGGAAAACAAAATAACTAAAAATTATTTGGTGAAATTTTTCCCATAAGACTAAAATTATTCACTGTTAGTTGACGCAGGACTAAATTCCATTAAACTTTGCTATTGAGGGTAAACATACCAAAGAAAAGCTGAAGACAGTGAAATTTAAATATCTCCGAGTTTTTGTAATAAAATACTCGAGTAACTGGCTATCCGTCAACGACTTTATAAGAACAATACAGAATATTCAGTACATATTCAGAAAACAGACAATTTCCTAAAACATTTTTACGTGGATTTTAGTAATATATATATATTATTACTCAATTACACAGTAGTAAGTGTTCACTACTAATTGATAATGCCTGAAAGGAAAATATTCGGTATTAGACGATTAAATAATGGAACAATGACGCACAATGTGTGCGTGTCGACACAGTAAAAAAAACATAAAATATTCTACACTTATATCTTTCAGCAGTGTTCGCACCGACGTTGGCGTATTTTTACGACTTCTAATCTCAACGATTTTTATTGTTCGTGAAAGTAAAAATTCGCTCAAAATTGATAAAATAATATTGTTACGTACGGCTGCATCGCCTACGCTCCCCCTCCCCCAGGGCCTACCAGTAGGCCCTTCTCGATGACGTCATCAGTGGCCCGTGGAGGGGAATGAAGTGCTGCCTCACCTGCCTGGTTATCACTAACGGAACTGACCTCAATATTGCCCTCTAGAGAAACTGACTACTTGGGAGCCACTTCTCGATGACGTCATCAGTGGCCCGTGGAGGGGAATGAAGTGCTGCCTCACCTGCCTGGTTATCACTAACGGAACTGACCTCAATATTGCCCTCTAGAGAAACTGACTACTTGGGAGCCACTTCTCGATGACGTCATCAGTGGCCCGTGGAGGGGAATGAAGTGCTGCCTCACCTGCCTGGTTATCACTAACGAAACTGATCTCACTATTGCCCTCTAGAGAAACTGACTACTTGAGAGCCACTTCGCGACTCTTCTGGTCATCACCTTCATCACCAGGGGTCAGGGGGTGTGGTGGTTAGACTGATTGCCTCCCACCTTGGCGAACCGGGTTCCATTCCCGGCAGGGTCATTCCCGGGATTTTCGCATGTGGGAATCGTGCCAGACGACGACGCTGGTCGGCGGGTTTTCTCAGGGACCTCCCGTTCCCCCAACCATGCATTCCGGCGCAGCGATATATTTAAAGGCCGTTCACGATAAAGTGAGTACTTTTGGAATCAATCTTCGAAAAAAATCACTACTCCTACGTGCATATGTTTCAACGGGTGCACTGAGGTACATGCACCCAGTAAAGTTGGTAACGATGGAGGGAAAGTAGTTCCATATCTCAACGTCGAACAAAAAGTGACAGGTAACCACTTGTGAAAACATAAATTATTTCTTTTACTTTCGGGTTTTTTTATGCATCGAAGTGTAAAAGTGAGAAGATTTGTAAAATATTTTCTTTCGTTATTATTTCACAATTTCACTTGACTGACGCACGAATAAAGTGATGAGGACTATGGCAATGTTAAATTTTACATAAGGGAGGAAGAATACACAACGTGCATACAAGTATATCTTAAGCAAGGCTTTCAAAAGTGCTCATTTTACAGTGAACAGCCTTATACCGCACTTCACCCTCATCGGCTCTCAAGATTTCGATGTCAAGCGCCGCCCAAATATCTCCACTCCACCTCGATGAGAGCGACTCGACGTGCGAAGAACGTTCTGGGCAAGGTCAACTCAGCTATAAACGCCGCAGTGTTCCTCTCTTTCAGCAGTCTTGAATGACCGTTAGTGCTGTGTGTGAGAGAGAGAGAAAGAGAGAGAGAGACGGTGTGGGCTAGTTTTAATGCGGCGGACGATGGCGCATTGGCCGGCCAGTGCAGTGTGAGGCTATCTGGCGAGCAGAGACTGGAACTGTCTAGTTCATTGATTTTCAAAGTGCCCCCTCCCCCTTTTTCTCCTTTTCCCAAAGGATGCGTGACGACATGCTAAGGGGGGCGCGGGAGCAAAGAATAAAAGCCAACTCGATATTGCCATTGATTTACGTTGTGCAATTTCTTCTATTCAACCAAGCATTGGAAATCTTGATAAAAAATATGCAAGCTCATTCGTCTCACTTATTGATTTGTTTACCACCATATGTGTTTCATAAGCATTAAAATTTAACGATTAAATAAAACCTACGAGACTTTTATTCGTTTTTGTTTTATCCTTACAATAATAATGGAAAAATATTTGGGGGGGGGGGGAGGTATTTTTTTTGCAGAAGGGAGGCGTGATAATCTAATGTAAACTAAAGTTTGGAAACCCCTGGATTCTAGTTTGACTGTAAGTGGGACTTGTTTTATGAGCGACAGATATTTCAATTGTGTGTTTGTTTCGTAGAGGACGTTATGATTTTATACTTGTAATTAATGAGTGAATATTTGTAGGTAATATGAAGACATTATTTAGGACTTCAGTTATATTAGAGATCAACTTAGAAATTTGCGCTCACTGATAGAAATAGTTAAGTGGTAATAGTAGAAATAAGGTGAATTTTGCAAATGATAACTCGATGTTTTTTATTTTAAATAAATAAGAAATTATATTTTATTATTATTTCCATCCCTCGCGAACACGGATACGCTCTTTGTGATTTGTAACAATATGTACACTGTGTCACTAATTAGATAGACAATTTTGCCAAATAACAATTCATGTAATTTTTTATCCAAATCAGAAATTTACATAGAGAGTTGATTTGACAGTTGATAAATTTGAGCGGCTCTTAACAACAAGATCTTCAGAGCTGATGAGTGTGAAATGAGGTGAGAATGGAGTAGCGCCGGAATGCAAGGGTGAGAGAAACGGGAGATCCCCGAGAATACCCGCCGACCAGCGGCATCGTCCGGCACGATTCCCATTTGCAAATATCCGGGAGTGACCCAGTCGGGGAATAAACCCGGTTAGACTTCGTGGGAGGCGAACAGGCAAACCGCCCAGACACTGCGGGCCCTTTACATGGAGAACTCAACTGTACTTTGACCAAAGTGTTAATTGTTTTCTGTCAGAAATCAGAAAATAAAATTACGGAAAATATTATTGCACGACATTTTCAATATGTTTAATACTACAAAATATAAATCTACACGCAACGTGTACATGTAATTTTTCTGTGCCTGTAAGTTTTTTTACTATTCAATTACGTTATTTCACATACAATGTGTGTGTAATTTTATTCATCTTTTTACTGCCCTCTGCTTCATCTCTAACTATATAATAAATGTAAATTATTTTATCAGCGACTGAATACATAAAATTGTATTGGTCTTATTCATTAAGTTGGTCGGTGGAATATCTTCTGAATATGCAACAACGTTGTTGAATGTAGCTACACAACCGCACCACACAGTTCAACTAAAACAAAACATTTTTAAAAAGTCGTAGCAAACGTAAATGTTTATAAAACATTTCAACCAACGCCGTAAAAATATTTAGAACACTTGCCAGCTGACTTTGTGTATACGTCACTCGTTACGACTAGGCCGCGTTGGTCGGATAGCTGAATGCTCTTGTGTCATTGGTTGGGCGAGAAATTGTGCTTACAGCGACCGCTTTATATGATCGCGTTTGTGTGTTGTTGTAAAAAAAAACACTATATGCTATTCAAGGTAAAGTGAGTATTTCTAAAAGCCCTCTCATTTGGAAAAATAGTAAATAAATATTTTTTCTTTTAGCCTTAAACGTTGACTTCCGGTTATGGTGAATTATACACGCTGTGTTTATTACTTATGTGGCAATATTTATTTTGAAAGCTGGTGAAGGTATTAAAAAAAAATGGCTGAAGGAAGGAGTAACTAGAGTCTCAAAAGTGTTCACTTTACCGTGAACAGCCTACACATGGTTTCACGACCGGCATTTGCTATGCATAAAATAGTGGAAACATTTTGGAAACCATGCCTGCATGCAACCAATCACCGTAACTCGTGTTCACTCGATAGTTACAACAACGCCGTAGAAATTACTAAACAGCTGTTGCGTGAGAGTCATTAATTTTAATTCCACAAACGTTCTAATTAAGTGTATGGTTTGTATTTAGGTGAACAGTAATTTATAGTAAATAATGAAATTAACAAGGCTAAATATAAACCGGGCTAGCCATAGAGACAGGTCTGCGTGTCGTGTGAAGGGCAATAGCCTTCATACTTCTACTTCATTTGAATTTCTACTTCAGCATAAATATTCGTGTTAGTGACTATTCTGCTCCTTAATGACGCGAATGTCCACAACTTCCATTTGGTACGACACATGACTATAAGATGAAAATCTCTTTGTCGAAATCAAATCCCGAAGATCTGTGGGATGCAATGAGAAATGACGATTTAAAAACGGGTGGCTAGGGCAAGGAATAAAATTGGAAATTTTTCAACCTATTGGCTGAAACACAAATTTTAAGTTATAGTAAATACATTATAATATTGTATTTGAACTAAGTTATTTTATAACATAGTTTTCTATGATTTATAATTTCATATAAAGCTTGGGTTACGGGAAAGAAAATAAAAGGAGGGAAATACTGTAAAAACAATAATCCGCTCTAGGATACGTGAATGGTATCACAAGAGCCAAAATATCGTTTGAACTAAAATTACTTGGCACCCAATTTACTTTTAGGTGACTATGACAAAGAAAAATATTTGTTTGGGACAAATAATCATAAATATTGCACAACAAAATTTGCACAAATATTTCAAAAAAGTAATTTTTTGACTTCAGGGTTAGTTTTTATAACGAAAGGAATCAACCAACTCAACTGAACTCGCGCTTTGCCCAGAAAATACTACTGCTTTAATTTGCTATTATTTTAAACGTAATCGTAGTTCACTTCAATGTAACGATTAATTTTCGGAATTAAATCTGCAGATATACTTTATAATTTTAGGGGGGATTTTGAAAAGTTATTATTTATACTTATAATAATGTCTTCAAATAACCCGCTTAAAATTTTAGTATCTTCCTTCTTCCCTAAAAACACTGCAAAAACCGAGCAGAAAAACAAACGCCAACGTAAATTATTTAGAGGTTTGCGACATCCCGACGTAGGTTCTGTCTTTACTAAGATTAGATTGTTAATGTCATTATATGCAGAGAGATGATCATTTAAAATAAAAGATATTTGGACGGATTTAAACATTGGCATATTCGGTGTCTCCGGGTAGTTAATTTCGAAGACCAATCTATTCCAGATTACCATTTTGCTGATTTATCTCGTAAATAAGCTACCGGCGTCAGTCCGGCCGGAGCTGAAATATGTGGCTGGCTAGAGAACGTTCTCGTTTATTTTTTCGGAGTCAAATGGACCTGGGATGCTTGAAGACATTTGCGAAGCAGATGTACGCTCGAATGTGCAAATGAATGCCAGGGGCCGCCCAACACGACCCCTCTGATGATATGAGCTTGGTTGGCATCTGGCCAATAAAGAAACGGTTCTAACGCCACTAATAATATTACCACCATATGGTATGACGCGGTTAACACGCGATGTTGTAAGTAAAACGAGAAGTAAGATAGATACTTGGGGAGGAAGGGAAGATAAATTGGCCTGTTCGAACTCGAAGATAGAAACTGCAAAATTATTTACCGGGAACACCACTGAAAGATTAGATGGTTCGTGTTACAAGTTTGTGTCTCACACGATTATGGACTACACACAAATGCTACAGGGAACGGGACTTCCTGGATTATAATGAGTACAGGAACTTTTGAATACTTAACAGTTTGATGCCCAAATAAATTTTCTTCTGTGTAGAATGTTAGGCTCGAATCGCGTGTTTGGCGAACTCGCCACATGACAGGTCACCGAAAGGTGTGCACAGCTCCAGCAGAAAACGTTTTATTAAAATACTGTCCAACGTGTCTGAGTGAGGTCCGCTTACGAACAGCATCTAAGAAACGTTACGCGTCTGTATACGTTTCTCAGTTACTTCATTTCTTCCTAAAGTATGTTTTTGTGATAGCAAAAATAACTCGAACGGGTGTTTTCAGGATCATTTTTAGGAATGAACAAACATTTAAAATGAGTAGGGACGTGCATCAAACCTTTATTTTTACTATTACGCCATAAAATGGCAGGGTATCTGCTGAGAGTCTCATAGAGGCGCGTTATCGATGGCAAGACTGCACGTCAGTTGTAACACACTTATAACGTACGCAGTTTTACATAACTAATTTGCATACTGTAGGTTAATATGTGTTATTTCCATGCAACGTGTTATATGTAAACATTCATTTCTACACATGCCACCTATGCTATGTTCCATATAATTTGCATTTGTAATTACATGGATATTTTTCTTTTTTTGATATATTTTTCTTTTATGGTGGTTGATGTTTTCTGTTAGATGTATCGTGGCAATTTAATTATGTTTATGGATAAGGCTATAGTTCATTTTTATTGTGTTTTGTGTTAATAATTTTATTTGTTTTTATGGTCTCATATGTAGTGAATCTTTCCTATTATTTAATTTGTATGTATAGGTTTCGAGACCCAGTGTTCTATGTTATATTAACCATTAGGAGGTGGAAATTGGTACGTAGGGAGTGTTAGGCATTTTCTATTTTCACATTGGTTCCAGGTTCAAATCCTGGCTTTCCATTGGCTGGAACTTTAGGTCCCTTTTAAGCCATCTCCAACCAAGAGAGAGCTTAGCTCTCTCTCCAAATGACTTCCGATCTGACTAGATATATAGGGTAGGACTCGCACCTTAAGGTGCGTGCCGAGTAGTGTTTTTTTATTTAGATATTTAGGGTGTTTTATCTTCCTCTGTTTATTTTTGTGTTTAAGTGTTTTCCAGTACATTGAGAGTGCGTGTAAGCCCCACGTGTTTGTATAGAATATAGGAGTTAGAAGCTAGACTGCTTCAGTGTTAGAGACGTATTTCTCCACGACTACGGGGCCCTTAATAAGTAACCCTGCACCTGCGTCTCCTAACGACTTAGTTGGTTTGCTTCAGTGTTAGAGACGTATTTCTCCACGACTACGGGGCCCTTAATAAGTAACCCTGCACCTGCGACTCCTAACGACTTAGTTGGTTTGCTTCAGTGTTAGAGACGTATTTCTCCAGGACGACGGGGCCCTTAATAAGTAACCCTGCACCTGCGACTCCTAACGACTTAGTTGGTTTGCTTCAGTGTTAGAGACGTATTTCCCCACGACGACGGGGCCCTTAATAAGTAACCCTGCACCTGCGTCTCCTAACGACTTAGTTGGTTTGCTTCAGTGTTAGAGACGTATTTCTCCACGACTACGGGGCCCTTAATAAGTAACCCTGCACCTGCGACTCCTAACGACTTAGTTGGTTTGCTTCAGTGTTAGAGACGTATTTCTCCACGACGACGGGACCCTTAATAAGTAACCCTGCACCTGCGACTCCTAATGAATTAGTTGGTTTGCTACAGTGTTAGAGACGTATTTCTCCACGACGACGGGGCCCTTAATAAGTAACCCTGCACCTGCGACTCCTAACGACTTAGTTGGTTTGCTTCAGTGTTAGAGACGTATTTCTCCACGACTACGGGGCCCTTAATAAGTAACCCTGCACCTGCGTCTCCTAACGACTTAGTTGGTTTGCTTCAGTGTTAGAGACGTATTTCTCCACGACGACGGGGCCCTTAATAAGTAACCCTGCACCTGCGTCTTCTAACGACTTAGTTGGTTTGCTTCAGTGTTAGAGACGTATTTCTCCACGACGACGGGGCCCTTAATAAGTAACCCTGCACCTGCGACTCCTAACGACTTAGTTGGTTTGCTTCAGTGTTAGAGACGTATTTCTCCAGGACGACGGGGCCCTTAATAAGTAACCCTGCACCTGCGTCTCCTAACGACTTAGTTGGTTTGCTTCAGTGTTAGAGACTTATTTCCCCACGACGACGGGGCCCTTAATAAGTAACCCTGCACCTGCGTCTCCTAACGACTTAGTTGGTTTGCTTCAGTGTTAGAGACTTATTTCCCCACGACGACGGGGCCCTTAATAAGTAACCCTGCACCTGCGTCTCCTAACGACTTAGTTGGTTTGCTTCAGTGTTAGAGACGTATTTCTCCACGACGACGGGGCCCTTAATAAGTAACCCTGCACCTGCGACTCCTAACGACTTAGTTGGTTTGCTTCAGTGTTAGAGACGTATTTCTCCACGACTACGGGGCCCTTAATAAGTAACCCTGCACCTGCGTCTCCTAACGACTTAGTTGGTTTGCTTCAGTGTTAGAGACGTATTTCTCCACGACTACGGGGCCCTTAATAAGTAACCCTGCACCTGCGACTCCTAACGACTTAGTTGGTTTGCTTCAGTGTTAGAGACGTATTTCTCCACGACGACGGGGCCCTTAATAATTAACCCTGCACCTGCGACTCCTAACGACTTAGTTGGTTTGCTACAGTAAAGTCGTCCCACGTCGGAAGGAGCATCGAGAGCTGCAAAACTTCAGTGAGGTAAGTCTTCATTGCTCTACTATTATGTGCTGTACGAAGCGTCCGCCATAATTTCTTCTAGAAGGTTTCTATCCTATCGGCGACCATGTTGATTTTTAGCGTAATAAGAAACCAGCCTTAAAACTTTGCCCACTAATAACTTGAGAAAAGAATCTTACTCTCCTGAGCTAGGCACACTGAAGAACGGAGTAATTGTTTTGATTGAATAAGCATATTTTTTATTTATATTTTTATCCTGAGAGCAACATTAATTTTAAGTGATTTTATAAGAGTGAACTTAAGCCTACGTCTTGTATAATGCAGGGATTTTTATTAAGTTAGGTACGGCCACTCCCACGTCAGGAAGGAATGTAATGTGTTTTGGTTAGATCTTTGCTAATTACCGCAAGGGATTTATTTAGTAGTAGTCCAGATAAGCAAGGAAATCAAATTTCAGTGTGTATCAAGTGTTCTTAATGTGTAAGTGTGTACAAATCTGAGTTCCAACCTGACGTATGGTAATCATCTGGTAAGTTGTGTTCCTGCCAGCCAGTTCCCAGACCGGGCAAATAAAACTCTGGGATTGGTGATACACGCTTGGTTGAGCATAAATTACTACAAGGTAAGTATGCTGGTATGCTACCTACTGTTTTGTTTTTGTAAGTGAAAGCTAAGGAATGATTATAGTCGTACACGTAAGTTAAGGGAAGAAACTCACAAAACGTTACCACATTTTTCTTTTTCCCTCGCTTACTACTACGGTGAACAAATGTTTTAATCATCCACATTCATTGGCTTTGCGCATACACCCACGCACTATTATTTTTCATATATTATGTACATTGCGTAACTACCCTTATTTACATAATAGTTCAAACTGGCTATCCCAACGTGGTGGCATTGTGAGTGTACCTGGGTATACACAAATACACGTTACACAACTAAAACAACCTAGTTCACAGTTCACTGCTTTGCGCGTAGAGGCGATGAGAGAGTTGATGCGCATGTCTCGGTCGCCCCTAGCGGTCCCACGCTTTTAGGCCTCAGACGTGCAAAAGTCCTTCGACCAGGCGGCCACCTTAACAATGACCCTTGTTGACTGTAGCAGCTGACATATCGAATGTCTTATTCTACTCTAAATCAGAATCAGTGAGTATCTACTAATTGCCAGTTAAAACTGCTCCATCAGGAATCAGTAGAAAAAGTAAACTACTAATCTCTTCTGTTGAAAGAAATCTACTACTTCAAACAGTAGAGAATCAGATATTTATAGTTTATTTATTAATTAATAAGCACCATGATTTTAAAAAAAAGTGCATAACAGTGAGAAATAAATTAAGTATAATTATTTAAAGAAAAACTATAATATTGCCTGTACAAAAACGTTTTTGGATATTCTGGTGATGTGGAGACGTTATCAGAGTTGCAGTGCTGCACGTGGCCTCAGCTAGCGCTCGCTTACAAACTGTAGGCGTTCCTACATTTGCTCAGGAAACAGTCAAATGCGTCGGAAACTTCGCCACTTAGCGACCGTCAACAGTCCATGTTTGTAGCTAGTCGTGTAGTATCATTTCCATACGACAGATGGGTTAAAAACTTTCAATTCAGTTTAGCAAGTTTACCAGTTTTTAGTGTAGCACAATTGAAATAACTGTGGCTTCTTGTAACTGGGTAAGCGACAACGATGCGAGCATTACCTTGAAATGGCGCCGGGCATGTGCGTGGGTTAAACAATGTTAATTTTACATAAGACGGAGGAATACGCAACGTATCTACAAGTGGATCTTGAGCAGGGCTTTCAAAAGTGCTCATTTTACCGTGAACAGCCTATATGCGTGGGGGCCCGCGGCGACTGGCGGCAATTTTGTGGCGTAGGCGAGAATTTCCGTGCAGTATATCTCGTGACTCAGGTGTGCTAGCACGTTAATTCTAGTTCAAAACGAAATATATCGTCTAGGTCTGTCAGTTTAAGCCATGGAAGACAAATATCCACTTCCTTACAACAGGATGTTTCTTAAGTCCCAGGACGTTTTCCTGTACAAGAGTAGTTCATATAAAAACATTTATGTTGTTTCGGTTTGTTACAGAAATGTCGACAGTAATCTAAAATGGTGGACACCAGCCCATATATAGTGGAAGAGCGACTGTTAGCAGCTGCATGGTAAAGGCTGTTCACGATAAAGTGAGCACTTTAGAAACGAACCTTAGAAAAAATTCACTGCCCCTACATGCACATATTTTAATGGGCGCATTGAGTGACATTTGCGCAGTAAAGTTGATAACTATGGATGGAAATTAGTTCCATATTTTAACGTCGAATAAAAAGTATTAGGTAACCATTTGTGATAGCTTAAAATTATTTATTTAGATACTTGTTTTATTAATGCACCGAAGTGTAAAAATGAGCAGATTGCTAAGTATTTACTTTCTTAATAATTTCACAATTTCATTCGACCGACGCAGAATATAGTGATGAGGACCATGGCAATGTTAATTTTACATAAGTCGGAGGAATACACAACGTGTATGAAAGTAGATTTAAACAGGGCTTTCAAAATTGCTCATTTTACCGTGAACAGCCTATACCATGAAAAGACATAAACAACGAAGACGGTGAAACAAGTCCAGGAAAACTTCGAACGGCGGTTCGAAAAGCGAGCACCGTCCAAATCGAATCTCCATCTTTGGGAAAAGAAGCCATTTCAGACTGGCAGTGTAATGGACACCAAGCGCAGTGGAAGGCCACGAACTCGCGATTTGGCTATTGAAAACATTCACCAATCAGTTCTCAGATCTCCCAAAAAATAATTAAGGGAACGGTCTGCAGAGTTGGGTATTTCACCAGCAACGTTACATCGAGTACTGAAGGATGACCTCCACCTGAAAGCGTAAACCCACTGTAATTTCAGAATTATCGGATGCAGATCACGTAAACAGAATGGCAGCTTGCGACAGACTGCACTTTGATACCTTACCCTGACGATAAAAGGTAATGTTTAGGATTGAGTGCGCTGTTTATCTCAGTTCATCTCCGCGCAACGTTTACTTCTGGAGTGATGCTAACCCGCATTAAGTGGAGATAGTTCAAGACCATCTCACCCATCTGATGATTTGGGCAGCCCTCTCTGCCCGACATCTCATTGGTCCATATTATTTTGATGGGCCAGTAAACCAGCAGTCATCTTCGAATACTGGAGACCTTCTTTGTGCCTCAACTGGAACGCCGTGGGGTTGCCAACGAAATGTATTCCCAACAAGATGGCCCACCAGTTCATCACGCACACGCCGTACGAGATTATCTCGACCAGGTTTACCCAAACCGTTGGATCGGGAGATCGTTGCCAACACTCCTGTGGCCAGCCCGCAGCCCCGACCTGACCACATGTGAAAATGCTCTGTGTGGAGGTACGTCAAATCCAAGGTTGCAGAACATCGAGTGGCAACTGTCGAAGAATTGAGACAACGGACTGACACCACAGTTGCAACCATTACATCCAGGATGTCGCTTAGGTTTGCACATCGCACATGGAGTAGAATTACCGTGTGCTATGAAAACAATGGTTTCTTACCGATCCAATCGATGTCTAAAACACACTGATTTTGTGTTATTGTTAGCGTCGTCATATGTGTACTATTTGTACGGCGTTTACTGTATGTTATTGCAGCGTCTTGGGACTTATGAAACATCCTTTTCAATATCATTTTTTTTGTACTTTTACAAGGAAAAACCTTGGAAAACCATTTATCGAGGAAACCCTGCAAACAGTTTTCTTGCGAAATCTGCACAACATACATTTGTAACATTATGAATTATAGGCTTGTATTACAACTTACATTATGCAGAAGTGGACACAGCGTTTTTTTTTTTTTCTAGAAAACAAATGTGATTTATTAATAACAAAGAATTTAGGGGGGCGGGGGGATTATTTATTTAATTCACGGGGGAAAAAATTACACCTTGCAGAACGGAGACTAAAATTCACGTTTCTTTATTTAACGCATTTATTTAATTTTATGTGTTCTGTGTGAGCATGAAACACTAATAGTTCATTAGTAGTAGCGTCACGTGTTTTTTAAATTGCAGTCGTTTTATCATAATTATTAGAATTCTTTCAAGTATTTGAAATACATTCATTTTTCGTGCAACTACGCTTTACATCACCACACATTTTTTTTGCACAAACAGCTATACACAGTTTTACGTGGTCGAGTGTCCACCAGTTTGCTAGAGCTCATGTATACGGGTCAGTGCAGTATAAATATTTTTTCAGGTCTATTACAAACACGGATATTGTAGTTTTGCAAAGGAGCAATTTTACATATGACATTTTTGTATAGTTACAAACATAAATTACAAACAATTCCTCAGTCAATATTGCAATTTTTGTTTTACAGTGCGTATTCCAAAGAAAGTATTGCCCGATAACACAGCCTTATTCACGTCGAACACACGGCCGTGTCTACCACACAGCCACACGCTCCGTTCTTTCTACAGCACTCGCAGGTTACGTGTTGCTGGCAGTCCTTTAGTGGCGGCGAAAGTCGAGGTTACGTTTGGTCTGCGCGGTGTGGACACACCCAAAAAAAGAAAAAGACAATGCAAAGCACGCATGTTAAACGTGTGTATGGGTGTGTGTGTTAATGCCTGTGTGGCCATCGGGCGGGTGTGTTCCCACTGTGCTACCACGTCCACTTCCTGCGCGCGAGACACCAGACACCATTTTTTTACGAGATGGTTGGGTGGTGGGGGGGAGGGGGCGCACAACTAGTGGAGCTTGTCGAAACACAAGGACTCCTTCTTCCCCACCTTCCTTACTCCCTTACCTTCCCGCCATGCCAAAAATGTGTCCGACATACCACCAAGTTCACGACCTCGGGTGCAACATGCGAACGCCTATCCCCCCTCCCTTTCTCATCCCCTTCAAACAACACTCGAAGTTGTCCACTGCCAGGGTCAGTGATGTTAGGCGTACCACCTTCATGGTACAGGCCATTCACTGCATAAAGTCAGCACTTTGGAAATCAAAATTTGAAAAGCACTTTCCCACTCTACTGAAGTATCATTAAAGTCATTAGGTCCATGGCAATGTTCAATTTACTTATGGCAAACTAAGGAGGAAAGTAGAACCCAAGCAGCACTTTCGAAAGTGCTCACTACTTTACCGTGAACAGCCTATACTTGGCACTTCTACCATAATCAGACCTTGTGTACCATACGTCATGTGACGAGGTCGTTAAGGTACGCAAATGTACCGAAATTTGACTGCAGTAAAAATATGCAGCTAACGACTGAGAACTATAATAAGAATAGAATCAGTTTGTAGCCTGCTTGGTTTAATCCGAGAGCCGAACCTCTATGATTTATCTGCGAATTAGAGGTTGAATTTTTGGAGGTTTCACGAACGAGATATCGAGATCGAAATGCATCAATATTCATCGGGTCTCTGGCGATGTTCCGCTGTTCGCTTTCAGTGCTAGTTTTTGGTTCGTTGTTGTCAGTAGGTCTGTGTTGTTTTTTATTTTGTGCAGACAATTTGGCCTATTTTTAGCTACACACATTACATTAGGGCCTACTGTGCAGACAGGAGTGTTTTGCTGTCATATTTTATAAAGGTGGATTTATTATTTTGTGATTTACAAACCATGTAACATTTCAATTATTTATTTTATTTGTATTGATGTCAGTAGTGTAACGTTTAACCAACTGTTGTGTAATGAAAGTAAAAAAAAAACATAAGATTGTGATTTTACGTATTTGTTATAAATGTAACATAATTTTGTGACAGTTTACCATTATTTTGAATCTCCTGTACAATGGCAGACCACTAACGACCGAACATCCCTGGCCAGGGTTTCCAGATGTACGGGAATTTCCGTGTTTGTAAAACGGGAATATATTAATATGTACGGCGTTCTCATAGAGCTTCAATTCCGTGAACTAATATACAGAAATTGCAAGTAAAAAGCTAATTGGAATGAAGTATTTACACTCACTAAAAATGTTGTGACCTCTAGATTTTTCAACTTTATTTTGGCTTTGCAAGAAGTGTTGGTCTCACTTATAGTTTTTAGTGTAGCGAGAGATGTTGGTCTCACTTATCATTGTTAGTGTAGCGAGAGATGTTGGTCTCACTTATCATTTTTAGTGTAGCGAGAGATGTTTAACTGCTCACACAAAGTCGCAATCGCATGCAATATTAAGCCAGTTTATAGTTTGTTGGGTAAGAAATATGTCTCTAAATAAAATACTGAATTGCGCATTATGAAGAAGATTAATTGGCCTAGTTTTAATTACATGTCCAAGTATTTTCTAGTTTTGAACATTATGTAAAAGAACACGCCTTCTACAGTAAAAAAGCGCAGTGACTGTGTTTAAATTTTACATTTTTTAAACATTGGCTTGATAATTGTACAAAGTTAGTTTAGTTTATATACGGTATGTACATACGTCGGCCAGCGGCGTAGCCAGGATTTGTTTTTGTTTTTTTTTTTTTGGGGGGGGGGGAAGGGGGGGAGGGATTCAAATTGGGAATTTTATAAAGGAACGATCTCCGTAATTGAAAAGGGGGCGTCCGGGGGCGTACCCCTGGAAAAATTTGGATTTCAAGGTGCAAAATGGGGCTATTTAAGCAGTTTTAGTATCTAAACATTGAATATACCGCTGGTAGTAATATTAATATTTTTTTAAAGATGAAAAATGTTTGAGTGAATAATTTAACAAAGGCTGGTTCTAAATGCTCCCTAACAGATTCTTTAACCCAAGGGATCTCTCTTAAAAGTGCATCGTAGTTGGTCGTCGGCAGTGGCGTAGGCAGAAAGAAATTTTTTTTTGGGTGGGGGGGGGGGGGGGTTGTTCTTCGTAGGTTGAATAGCATTTATAACAAATTTTCAGCTGAAGAACAGTACATGTAGAATTATGTCCTAAAAGTGGCAAGATGATAATATCAAATCAATACTTTATTTTACTTGTTCTGTTTTATTCACTGTATCATTTAACGACATAAAATCCCAGATTTTTAATTTAACTGATAGCTGTGTTTCATAAATGGTCAAAATAATTACAATACTAACACTGATGTATCATTTTTGCTTTCATCACACTCTATAAATATACCATTTTACAATATGATATTCTCTACAATTTTAGTCCTAATTATGTCGCCACAGATGTCTATCAGTTCGTTTTGTACAGTCGGGCTTGTGTACTGTGCATTTGTGGGTCCACTCTAAAAATATTTTCTTAGCACCTCATCCCCTGCATCCACACGGAACCTTATCAATGACCTGAAAATACCATCACCTCCATCTTCTTCGCTGAAAACATTCCCCGAGTCACATTTTCCTCTAAGGGGCAGTTCTAGGTGACTACGAAGCAGTATTGTTTCTCCTATGGAGCAGAGTTTTTCACCTGTTTTCCTCAACTTGTCGAGCTCTGTATTGACTCACCATGTCAAACACATTCATTTGTTTTACTTTTACGACCGACAGAATATTGTCAGCTAACAGCGCACACCTTTGGTGGTACTTCGCCTTATTATGTGCCTCAACACATTACTTTGCATCTTTCCATTTCTGAAAAGGTTTACTGCTGACGAGGTATCCTAGTTTCTGATGACTTCCCTTCCTTTTGCTTTCCATTGAAAAAAGTAAACAAAATTTACAAAGTGCGCCCTGCAACTTTTCTGAATGAAGGAGCCATGGGTAGAGAGAGATCCATCCATCGCATCTGAAATTTCAAGTGGCGAGGGACATTTGGATTTACAGGAGAACTGTAACCCTTTTCAGGTACCCACGGCATGTCCATCAAAGTTCATATGTCCAATTCAGTAAGCGTCGTAGCAATATAGTTGCCAATGTAATTTTTAGGAGCAAACGAAAGTAGGGCATCACTACAACTAGCACTTGAAAGGTTACAATAACTGATATTTGGAGAATCAGAACTGCATTCACTAACGGGGATTTTGGGTTTGCCACGTTCAATAGAACCACTACTCGACACACCTTTATTCTTTTTACAGTTCAAGAATGAAAGAAATGAAGTTTTCTGTCCAGAACGTTTCATTTTTGTCCTGAGGTATCTGCAATAAAGAAGGTAATATAACATGTGTGTGTGTGTGTGTATATATATATATATATATATATATATATATATATATATATATATATATATATATATATATATTCTGATACAAAACTGAAATACGAATAGGAAATCTATGGCTTCACAATGAAATCAGGGAACATATTTTGACTGCAGATGTGGCTAATTTATTCATGTTTTACTAATTGTCTGAAAATGGTGAAGGTTTCTCAAACCAGGTATAAGAAAACTAAGACACAGTTAATAAAAATAAATGATATATCTCGTCGCAAAATCGTGTGAACCTTTGAGTGAGCGAGCCTGGCATAAACCTCAACGATCGAATTTTAGTAAACTAAATATGTAGATGTTAAGTGCAAAAAGACCCCTAGATAAAAAATAACAACTGCCAGTTTCGCGCAGTATACTCAGGGGAAGACATATATATTGTAACACTATAAATATGGTATAATTAGGATATGTAGAATGCTTCATAATACCCAGCTATTCTGATTTGACTGCATTATGTTAACAACTTCCAAAAATACAAAGAGAAAAAATGAGGAAACTGGTATTTGAAACAAAATTTAAGACAATAGGTCTTTGAACATCTCAAACCATTTACTTAAACAATATATGGAACTTCTGTTTAATTTAGCTTCTATTTTGCTAATGTTTGAAAGATATCTTACATATTAGTATTATGTAAGATAACAGTACTATGTAATATATTTTTTCAAACATTAACCAAATAGAAGCTAAATTAAACAGAAGTTGCCAAAATTTTTCTACAATTTTTAAAAATGGAAAAGTTGTAATGCCACTGGACTCACCCAAACTGAACAGTCGACCAAGAACGACTGTCCGATACCACCCAATAATGTTTAAAATAAGTATCTTTGGAACCTAAATTATTTCGAAACTGTAGGTTAAAGATAAAATGTTGAAGTTTATTTTACCGTTTTTATAAAAGCCAATTACATTTACACTTGTAGTCGTTGTTTGCGTGCAAAGTTAAATTCTTGTAAACACAATCACAAACGAGGCGCACATGACAAAAAATTAGCTCGCTCTGGAACAGCGCTATCTCTGGGTTCAACACTACGAGCTTGGTCCTCGCGCGTGTAGATGGTGCTGCTAGTCACTTGATAAGTGCCGCTACCTGCCTAATGAACAAAAATGGTCCCTTGGTTCAAGTGCCAAGTCCCACAGTTTCCTTTAAATACTCCCATAAAAAATGAAAGCGGTTCCAGGTTTCAGTTGACTAGTAATAATCTCGGGAAAATGTGATGCAAACTAAATTTATAAATAAATTATTTAAATTTTTTCTATTTGTTTTGTCCTTCATTTATAGGGGGGTGGAACCCGGACCCCCTCCCCCCTGTCTACGCCCTTGCGTCGGTCAAAAATAAAAGTAAGGTTTAATTTTTAAAAACAATATAATTTAATGGTGTTTACGGTAATTGATCCATCCACAAAATACAGAATTTCATGTACCTCGTACACTATTGACTGTATCACCTATAGTTTGTAAGCAAGTGGTAGATGAGGCTAACCTCTCCACATCACCGGCATAATGTAGCTATATCGTAGTGAAATAAACATTTTCGAAATTAACTTTGCCTGCGAATTAGAAATATGAATGAGTAAATGAGTGGGATTTGTGCGAGGCTAAAGTTTTCAGGTGCCGGTGACGGCGAATGATTGTGAATACGAAGTTGCGATAGAATGCACTAGTGGGAAAAAAATTTTAATTCCCCGTAAAACCCACGTGCCAACGACAATGTCCACCAACTTTTTTCAAGGCCAAATAAGAGTTTGGCTCCGCATAAAATTAAGGACCCTATCATCGTGGTGATGTTTGATTGGTCTGACTGCTAAACTACCGGGACTTCAAGATCAAAAAAAAATTAATGAATATCTGTGAATTAGTATTCATAAAATGTTTCCGCTATCGTAACGAACATAGTTAATGAAAATGAGCTGCAGGTGAAACTGTATGCCTTAAAAATACACTCTATTACACCGTTCATAATTTTTGTAAGCAGTTTTCGTGCAATTGTGTTAAGGATTTCTTTCCTCCCAAAGTTGACGTTATGAGGTAGCCGACAGTGGTGGTTATAAAAAGATTTAGTGGGATGTACGCGTCTATGTTGGTTTTTTACGAGTGGACTAGTCATGTACGAGGGACATAATGAATGAATTATAGCGAGTCTGGTGGGGAAATAAATGGTGCGGCGACCCCTTCTCGAGTTAGTACGATCACACGAGCTTGTATAGCCCTATGGATATACTCTAAGGAGTTCTAACACAAGAGTGAATAATCACGTGTCACCAAACTACGGTTGTGGAAGATCACAGGGCGTTGTTATTACATTGACTCAGTACTGTCCAGAAGTTTTTTTTAGTACTACTTATTACTAAAGGAATACTACAGGGTGGAAGTAGTAAACATGGTAGTAATGCAACTGGTGACGGATATCCCATAACGAAAGTAAAGTTTTCAATTTTACGTATGTAACGCCACAATTTTTTTTTACAGCGCATAGCGCTTCTACCCTTCCAGTTGCAGCTTGTCCACGCCAAACAACAATTCCATTGGTAGCAGGCGACATGGAAGACGGGAACAACTCTATTGTACGTGCGAACAGCAGCAGTTGCCCGCCGGAAACTGAGGATGAAAATTACTACCCAACATGAAAAATATATGAGATTTATAATTTTTTCCCCGAAACTTTTCGGATACCAAGACCTCTTGACCCAATACACGATCTATAACAATTATATAAATAAAGATCCTGTTTCGCAGAATTTACATAACAATTTTTTTTAAGATTTTTCTCATGCGATGGTTCACTTTTGGTTATGGTTGTGCAAAAGAATTTGGTTTATTTATGCAATGCATTGGTTATATTTGAATATTATTGATTGAACAAATGTACACCCTTGGTAATCTAACTGCTGTGTACCCTACAAGCAATGGCAAAATGAACATTAGTTTGGACCTATCCATCCGTTAGTCAAGTGATTCTAAAACTGTGCAAACGAAATAAATTAAATTACGTCACTTCTCAATCTAATGTGTAGAAATATAAGTAAGCCCATCCTAGTGGTTGTCAATTCACACACTTCGCTTTTCATATGACGTTAAACATAGATCTTTCCAATACTTGTTGCCACCATTACTGTTAAGTAGGTCAGTCAGTGTTCGATTTGCTGTGAACTCATCTTTAGCAAAAATAACGTCATTTTCGCATGTGGAAAACATGGTAGGCACGGTTTACGATGGCTGGTGTGTTTTCGTGTGGTGCTCCCGAAATCCCACATGATCGCGTTCCGCCAATGCTCCGTTTTCACCTCGTTCCATCCCTGCTGGCACTTATGACTAAATCCACATCTCTCTCGCCC
Organism: Dryococelus australis; assembly: GCA_029891345.1. NCBI lineage: Eukaryota > Metazoa > Arthropoda > Insecta > Phasmatodea > Phasmatidae > Dryococelus > Dryococelus australis. Next base: position 258,240,807 of record CM056995.1, read on the forward strand.
ACTCACCCGTCTAAGAGTAGATGTATAGTGCGGATACCAGTGCAGCGCACTAAATCATCACAAATCAGGCAATTTTAAGCCAAATTTTAGCGTTTTCAAGCAACTTTTTCAAGTTTCTAGAAATCCCATTTGACTTCAATTTTTCATTCTCAAAAATAATCCAATTTTAGCTAAAAACAATCAAAATCAATAAAAGAATCAAGCAAATTTTGGAAAAAAAAAAAAAAAAAAAAAAAAAAAAAAAAAAAAAAAAAAAAAAAAAAAAACCATCCATGCAAGATTTGTACTGATTAAAAAAAAAAAACAAGCAATTATACCCCAAAATCAAGCTATTTTATCCCGAAAACAAGCAAATTTTCACGTTTTATAGAAATGTTGATTTTGCAAACGAGTAGTCGAAATCAAGCGAAATTAAGCTAAAGCCAAGTTTATTCAAGCTAAAATCAAATAAAATATTTAAAATATTCAAATTAATAGAATTTATATATTTTTAAGTGAATTCAATACCATTCACAGATTTTCCAGTTTTCATTTCTTTTAAACCTCTGCTATAAAAACTTCTTTCTCGTTTATTAGTTTCAAGGTGTTTTGATCTAATATCTTCACACCAATATCTTCACACCAAACTTAGATTCATAAATTTCAAAATCTGTAACTGTAAACCCTTTGTTTTTCTAGATCTTGTAGTTAGGTGAAATCAAACGAATCGTTTAACTTCTTGAGCAGAGATTCATTTTGATTTATAAAGAAAAAGAATTTATAAAACATTAAAAAAATATCTTATACAAATTATTAAATAAAAAATGGCAAATCAAGAAAAGCAATGTAAAAATTGTGGTGAAGTATTAAATATAGAAAGTTTTTCACAGAAGAAAAGCATACTAACACTTGCAATAATTGTATTCGTTAAAATACTAGAAAACGATATGAGTTTAAGAATCAAAAAGTATTATGTGAATATCTAAAAAAGCATAAAAATACTAAATTATACAAGCATATTTTAAATCTACTAGATAATCATTCAAAAAAATCATGTACAGCATGTAATAAAAATAAGTCTATCGATTCATTTTATCATCATAAAAACACAATTGATAAACTTACAACAAAATGTAAACAAAGTTTCAGCGAATGTTATAGAAATCTTCATGAGTTTAATAAAGATGAAAGGAAAGCGAAAGTACTATGTGAATGGGGTAAATATATTTGTAATGAATATCTAAAAATACATAAAAATATAAAAACACACAATAGCTACAAATAACGATTATAAATAATTTAATATAAGAAAGCTAAATAGTTATAAATAAAAGTGATTTCAATATATTCAATAACTTTATAATTTATTTTTTTCTTAATTTTTTTCCATTTAAATATAACTATAAAAATGACGACGAACAATTCAATAAGTGTATTGAATGAAATGAGATTGTCGCAGTTAGGGAATATAGTTAAAAGGCTAGAAATAAAAAATTTATAAACTAAAAACAGACGCTTTAATAAGAACTATTATTACACAGTGCACTGTTATTATAGAAGGAGACAATACAATTTTAAAAAAATTCACGGTTACTTTAAATTATTTAAAAGTTATAGAATTAAGAGCAAAAACTAAAAGTTAAAAAATAGAAAATATACACAATTTAAGGAAAGCTGATTTAATTACAGCTATTATCACCGCAAATTTACCATTTTACTATGTCAGTATCAATGAATTATATTTCAAGATAAAAAAGAAATTAAAGAAAGTATTTCCATTCTCCAATAATTTATTTGTACAACCTTGAAATAAAATTAATCGGATATCTGAATGGATACCAAAGAATAATTTTACAAATTTACCTTTATCAGATGTCAATATCAATGAATTATATAAGCAAGATAGAAAGAATTTAAAAGAAATATTTCCTTTCCCTACTAATGTATTCACAAGTAAAAGAAATAGAAGAAGCAATACAAATTACAAAGTTTATAAAGATTTTAAAAGTAGAATATCAACTTACAGCATTGAGAATTCCTTTAATTTAGTACATCCTAATCAACTTTTAACTTCTATAAAAACTATCGATTTTGAGATAATACGTGATCATCTTAGAACATTTAGAGGGCTGAAAAATTGCATTAAATTATATACCAATTGTGGCAAGCAGGAAAAAAAAAGAAAGAATTATTTACATTTGAGTCATTTAGTAATTGAATATTAAACGAAGGAGAATTTATAAAGATTTATAAAATTATAAAACATGAATTACTTACACAATTATCCGAATTTCAAAGAAGAGGTTCAGGATGGGCTTTAGATAGAGTAATTAGAATACAATTAGCTATAGATAAGAATAATCCTTTAAATGGGGCATCATATAATGATCTACAAGAATTTATTAAGAAGAAACAATGATCAAAAGTGTTTTCTTTGGTCAGTAATTGTATCCAACAGAAAAATATCTGCAAAGAGTTATTAAATATAGAAATGTGGGTCTTAATATTGATAAAGTCATAGATAATGATGAATATCCTATTAAAATTGATGAAATACCAAAAATAGAAAATCAAATTGATACATCTATAAATGTATACTATATTGAAGATAAATCCACATTATATCCACTAAAACTTGCAAAAAAATAATCACAAAAGCAAAACATATATATATGTGATATGTGTCTTCAATTCTTTTATTATCAAGAAAAATTAAATAAACATACAGAAGACTGTTCTAAAAATGAATCAGTAAGAATCGAATGAATCGAAAGGAGTGCAAATAAAATTTAAAAATTACAAACATACAATGAAGGTTCCTTTCACAATATATGCCGATTTTGAATCATTTCTAAAGAAAATATCAACAACTAAACCAAACCCAAGAGAATTAAGTAAATTTAACCTTATAAAAAAATATCCAGTTTTAACCGAAGATGATATTGATAATGGTCTTTATAAGGAGGCACTTAAAGAAAAATATAATCTTATTAATGATCAAATAAATACCATTGATTTAAAGATGAATGACGAATCATATACTATGAAATATCAATTACATGAAGCATCTGATTTTTGCTATTATATTTTATCTAGTTATGGTGATTATAAACTTCCAGTAGTATATCGAGGTCCAAATGCACATAAAAAATTTATAGAATGAATGGAAAGGGAAGTAGAAGAAATTGGGCGCATATATTTTCACAAATTGAACTTAACTTATGCATCCACTTACAAACGAAGAAAAAGTGTTACATAATAGATCAAGAAAAATTTGCTTTATGCGAATGTGAATATACAAACGAAAAAAAAAAGTACATCATTATGATCATATAACTGGAAAATTCATTATTCCTGTATGCAATAATTGTAGTCTACAATTAAAATTACCCAATTTTGTACCAACATATTTTCATAATTTAGCTAGATATGGTGCTCATTTATTTATTAAAGAGTTAGGAAATGATGAAAAAAAAATAGTTTGAATTGTGAATAGTGAAGAAAAGTTAATTACTTTTGGAAAAAACACAGAAATTAAGAAATGAGTTTTATAGACACATTTAATTCATGGCAAGTAGTTAAGATAAATTATCATCTAATTTAACTAAAGAACAAATGAAACACACCCAAAAGCATTTTCCAAAAGATCAAGTTGATTTAGTTATAAGAAAGAGTGTTTATCCATATGATTATATGGATAGGTGGAAGAAATTCGAAGAAACTGAACTTCCACCAAGTGAATTTTACAATAAATGTAATGAATCTGATATGACTGGCACCGATTTTGAGCATGGAAAACTTGTATGGAACCAATTTAATATTTAAAATTGTGGCGAATATCATGATTTGTATTAAAAAAGTGATGTGTTATTGTTAGCGGATATATTCGAAAATTTCAGAAATACGTGTATAAATGCATAAGTCTTTAGACCCTGCATGGTATTTTACAGCACCAGGATTATCATGGGATGCAATGTTAAAAATGACTTAACAACCCCTAGATTTATTACATAACTATGATATGATTTTAATGATTGAAAAAGGAATTAGAGGTGGAATATCGCAATGTTGCAAGCAATATGTTAAAGCCATTAGCAAATATTTAGAAGATTTTAATCCAAATCAAGAACCCAACTTTTTAGCACATCTTGATGCTAATAATTTATATGGTTGGGCAATATCACAATATTTACCATATGGTGGTTTCGAATGTAATTTTTTTTTTGGCAAAATTATATATTAAATATTAAGTATTATTCTGATCATGGTTACATTTTAAAAGTAGATTTAGAGTATCCACAAAATATACATCAATTATATAAATTGTCCAGAAAAATAATTTAGTTCCAGGAACAAATCAGTCTAAATTATTAACAATCTTACTTAATAAACAAAAGTATGTAATTCACTATCATAATTTAAAACAGTGTCTAAATAATGGATTAAAACTTACTATAATACATAGAATATTAAAAGTTTAATCTGTCTTAATTGGTTGGAAAAGTATATAGATTTAAATACAACGATGACAACTAATTCCAAAAACTAAATTAAAAAGATTTTTATAAGCTGATGAATAATTCTGTGTTCGGTGAAACTATGAAAAATATTAGGAATAGAGTAGATATAAGATTAATATCAGATGCAAAAAATTCGAAAAATTAGTAACAAAAGCAAATTTCAAAAGAAGTACTATATTTAATGAGAATTTTGTAGCCATACATATGAATAAAACCAGCGTAAAATTTAATAAGCCTATTTATGTTGGTATGTCAATTTTAGATCTATCCAGTGGCGAATGAAGGGGGGTGTAGGCCACCCTGGCTGCCATCACTTAGGGGGTGACAAAATTTCAAAAATATTAAATTTTTTTGGACTCACACTTTTTTAAATGTCATTTTAAAACAAGTCAATAATTTCATCTTACAATGACTCTAGATCCCAGGCGAGGATTCGTAAACTTAATCCTAAAGCATTATTTCTTCCTTGTAGAAATCATTCTTGTAGTCTGTGTGGAGTGCATTCTTTTGCAACTGTTTTACAATGTGTTACCTTTTTTGAGACCTTATAAATTGTATGATGCTTTTTTCTCAGTTTCCACGTACAAATGGACGATCATTGTAACCAATGTTGGAGTAACAGTCAAAAGACTTTCAGATACAAGATGGAATGCTCACTATGAAGCTGTAAAAACTGTACATACTAATTTCAAGAAGATTGTTGATGCCACAGAAGAAATATGCTATCCCACAGAAACTGTCAAAACCAGAGGAGCACAGTGCAAATGCTTTTTTCCAGCAGTGTGTGTGTGTGTGTGTGTGTTTTTTTTTCTCAAGATCTTTTTGAAAGACAATAGAAATGGGATAGTGAAGCTAGCACTGCAGTTTGCAACGAACACTTGTGAATCGATGAATGTTCCTTGATTGAAAAGAAGAACCATCAGAAAGAAGAAATTGTGTCTGGAGAAAAACCTCAAGATGTACAATACCACTCACGTAGAATGAAGAATTTAAAGTATCTATATTGGAGTAAATTAACAGGATTTATTATCAAGAAATCGACACTCGCTGCAAAGAAATGGAAAGTATATCAGCCCAATAATACAAAACTTAGCAGTAAACTATTGTTACATGCTCGCTGCTTAGCATCCCGCGCGAAACGAAGTAAAGGACAGCAGCTATATTTTAGCAGCGGCAACAAGTCAAACGATTGTTTTGAATGAACCGGCAAGCGATAGCCCAGTGGCCGACTTTCTGTTACAGAAAGTGAGCTGACACGATAATCCTTTAGCGGCATACCATACGCTGCTGGCCCTGGTTGTATTTATTTCTGCGTTTATCTGAAGAATGCTCTGGAGTAATGACCTAGTTCTCTCAGCGCGACTCAGAGTGTGTTCAGTGCCAGTTATAAGGGGGGGGGGGGGACAGAGGGCATGTGCCCCGTGTGCATATCTAATGGGCGGGAAGCTGGCACTAACACACTGCTTTATTACACACTTGCAGACATGTTGGTCAACATAACTCGTGATCCACCAACATCGCTAACATGAAATTTCCTTTCCTGGATTTCTCTTTATATCATATAATTTTAAAGTAGAGGTTTTGCATAGCTAAAATATTCAATTCTTAATTTACTACAGCAAAAAAAAAAAAATATCACATCAGTATTAACTATGGTTTAACCCAATACTTTACTTGCCTTAAAGTAAGATTTAAAAAAAGGGGGCCGCAGAAGAACACTTACTTTGCTCCCCTTACAAAACTGCCCTTATCCAGCACTGGGTGTGTGTTGAACCTTCTAGATGGTCATGGGCGAACGGTGTATAAAAGTGTGAGAGGCCTCTGAACTGAGGAGTTGATGAGTGAATGAGTGGCTGAGTTCCGAGTGATAGAAGACGAGCAGGGAGAGAAGAGACTAGCGGAATGGTAATCTCCGACTGCGAGTATGAAGTAGAGAAGAGTGCGGCTGGCAGGCTGGACTATTGAACTAGATGCTTGAGTGAAAGACATTACAAATTGTGGCAACAGATAGACTGAACGTATCTTAATAATGAGTATGAGTTAATTGACTGTAACCAGAGACAATAAAGAAGGACGATAATTAGAGTTGAAATATACATTAAATTTTGCACTCACTGTCAGATGTAAAGAGTAATTATATAGACAGATAATCTAATGCTTTAAATAATAGCTGTGCGAATAAGGAAGAAATCAAATTTATTTGTTTTATTTTTATTAACATCTCCATCCCTTACGGACTCAGATACGCCCCTCAGGCATCCCATTTAACACAATGATTATCTTTCTGAAGATGGTCTCCTTAGAGAAATTCCACGACTAAGAAGACATCTACCAGTTGCCGAAGTTTCAAAAGAAGAATTTCTGGAATGGTCATCTTTAAGATTTTCAGAGTTTATTGTTGAATATAAACTTTCAGATTATGTACCACAATTGACTTTAGCCAGGGTCCCGCCTGCCTGGTGCCCGAACTAGGTCGCAGACTTGCAGAATATTAGAAATCCAGGTTACTTTTACCAATCTATAAAACACGCGTCCCTCAGACCAGTGGCGTAGCGTGGGTGTCAGCCGCCCGGGGCGGAAGAAAATTTTGCCGCCCTCTTATTTAGGTATTTCAATTTAAAAGACTATAATATACAGTAATTCTAAAGAACTTTTCGGCAAGAACAGTCATCATTATTGTGTATTGTACAGGTTACAAATAAAAAAGTCATATATACATATAAATATGTGTGTATATATATATGTATATATATATATATATATATATGTGTGGTTGTGTGTGTGTTTTACAATATAATAATCACATTTATTACAAAAATTCTTACACGTATGCCACTTACATTGATATAACAGGTATAGAACACTTATGATTATACCTTGACGATCGACAAGATTAAGTTATTAGCGAATTGAATATAAAACGCAAATCGACTTCCAATTAGAACTAGAACGATACTGTTAATATTTATATTTTTATTGAAAAATAATATACTTGTTAGAATTAAAACAAAACTTCTGTCTTTAACTAAAACTTTATTCGTCTACTTTTTTTAAGAGCAAAGTCTTTTATTGCACTATCAATGTCTATAGCATCACACACCTCTTGCTCAATAGACAAGATAGCCAGATTGGTTAGCCTTAAAGTACTCATTGTTGATCTTAAATAATTTTTCATCAATTTCAATTTTAAAAAACTTCTCTCACAGCTGGGATTGCTTATGGCAATTGTGAAGAATATTCGGAGCATTATTATAATAATGGGCAGAATATCTTCCAGCTTGGATTTCACAATAAATTTTAATAATTCAAGTGAGTCCGCATTAATTTATTTATTTTCGTTGCCTGTGGCAGCAATGAAAGTCCGCAGTCGAAGTCGTTCCAGCTTGAAGTCCTGCTCGTCAATTTCGGCAGATGCGTAGTCTAGATTACATTTAGTGTCGTCCGAATCAAGTAATATAGCCGACGTTAGATAAGCAAACTTATCCGCCAAATTCTGTAGCTGCTGAAAACGCTCACGAATTTCTACAATGATTCTATCTAACGAAGAAAACATCTTCCGTCTCAACTCATTTTCACAAGACAAGTTAGCATCTCTGGTTACGTCATCAAAAATGTTCCTTCTTGTTATGCGCCTCTGAGGTTCCATGGAAATGCCAAGTTCTTCACACATATTTATTGCATAACTTACAGCGCCATCTGCCCATTCTTCTCGTTTCTCTATCAGTACCATCTGCAAAGCATTTACTTTCTGAGCGCACAGTCTTATGTCAAGTCCCTTTGTTTGTAAATATTTTTGTGCATCATTCACTTCATGTAGCACCGGTTGCCAGAGGCCCAAGAAATAAAGAAAGGAAAATGACTGCATCGTAACTAGCAAAGTTCCTGCATCTGTTCTTGTGTTTAAGCTTTCGCCTGTCTCTGTTAGTTTTTCTAAAGTGACGAGAATGTCTTTGTAATGATGCCATGTCACTTTTACGGCATCGCCTCTTGCACTCCACCGCGTGTCTTGAACCCTTTTTAAACTTTTGCCAGTAGCTGCTATCAGAACTTCCCAACGATGTGTGGACATGGAAAAAATGAATAGCAACGTTCTAATGTGCCGAAAAAAGTTACTGAACTCGCCTCAACTGAGGCAGCGTGTAAACAAACCAGGTTTAACGAATGATTTGAGCAAGGTACGAATTCAACTTTGGGATTTATTTCTTTAGTTCTTTGCTGAACTCCTGAATGCCTTCCAGCCATAACAGCAGCATTATCATATGCTCGGCCTCTACAGTTGCTTATATCGAGGCCATCAGCTTCAAGCTTGCTCAAAATCATCTTTGAAATTCCTTCAGCAGTTTTATCTTTTGTTTCAATGAAATCTATAAAAGATACCACTACTTGTATTTTCTGATTTTCAATCATTACGTATCTTAATACCTGGCTTGTTTGATCTTTGTGAGAAATGTCTGGAGTGCTGTCGAATATAATCGAATAATACTTAGCCTTTTTTATTTGTCCGATGATATGTTGGCGAACTTTATTTCCCAAAATTGCAATAAATTCGTTTTGGATTTCTGGTGACATATACGTGATTGAAATTTTGCCACACATTTTAGATCTTACAAGATGTTCACGAAGTACAGGATCGTACTTTGCAATTAAATGCACCAATTCTAAAAGTTTCCTCTATTAATACTGGTGTCGTTTTCTGTATGGCCACTTAAAGCTAAATTTTGTTTGGCAAGGAATTTTATAATATCAAACATTCTGATAAGAATTTCTTGCAATTTTTTTGTTTCCTTTGCCACTAAGTTTTGCTCTTGCTTGTCAATAGTCTGTCCTTTTTGAAGTCTGCTCACAACTCCTTCCATTTGCAATAATTTTGGTTGTGTAGTGCATTTGATTCGTGACTTGAAACCTTAGGATTTAATTTCCACCAAGTATTAAATCCATCAGATGAGCAAAACTTTGATCCATTCGGTGTGTTTACGTTCTCAAACAAACGACAGCAAAAGCAAAATAATGATGCTTTGGAAGGAGAATAAGCCATCCAAGTACGAAAAACTTTTTCGCCGTTAGTCAATGTGCGGTAAAACCATTCCTGGGTAAGCCGTCTTGTCTCTCCTTTTGATGTTAAAGAGCACGAATCTGAACGTGTTACTGTTGACGCTTCGGCGAAGTTAGTGTTGATATGCTGAACAACTTCCTGGCCTTGCTGAATGAGATGCAATCGCATATTTTCATCTATGTGTTCAGGCCATTTTCCAATATCGTCCAAGTTTTGGTATTGAATAGCAGACAATGCCGATGCTGTATCAGTCTCTGTTTCTAAACTATCGAAATCCATGTCTAGACATACAGATGCAGACTCTAATTGTGTAGATGTTGTTGGAATTTGATCTTCAGGAACAATGTCAACATTTCTAACAGGTACCAGATCAACAGTGTCAAGTTCTTGTATTTTTTTTAGCTTGTTCTGGGTTTGAAGGCCCAGTTGTCTTTTATGAATTTAAGCCCAACGTGGAATCTGACGTCTCAGGAACAGGACTTTTCACGTATTTAAGTAAAGCCCCTTCATTTTTTCTAATATTTTCTAACTTAGCTCTTCTTTTATTACGGTAAGATGTCCCACTTTCTTTTACTCTTTTCATTTTTGATGCTAAAACAAAAAAAATTAATAATTATTGACACTTATATATAATAAATAATAAAAGTATAAGTTGGAGTCGTAAACGAAACTATCGTAGAACATTTCAAAATAATTACCAATAAATTAAAAAAATATATATAACTTACTTTACTGAAATTTACTTGTTCTGATTTTTTTATTTTAATAAATTAAAGCTTAAACAACATAGCAGATAGGCAAACATACAATTACATAAATAAAAACGTAAATAAAATATTTAATACTCACATAGTTGAATGTATACGTACACGAACAATACAATTTTTCAACAAAGTTCAATAATTTAACAATCACAACACGTACTTATGAGCACTGAAATCACAGTTTGGAAAGCGTATACATATATACGATACGATTAAGTTAATGTGAACTGACGATCCATCAATCAAACTTTCTTTGAATTGTCAAAGCATCACTCACGGACTTTCCTGAAGGGACTTGCCCGTACTGTAACCTAATTTGCAGGTGTTATTATACAATATTGAACACTATTCTTTATATGATAGAAGTCATTCTCGCTGAATATTAGTCATAAACAATCCAAGCACAAAATAAAATACGGGGAATCCCTGTAAGTCAGTACAGACGGTGTTTCCAATCGCTACAATGAGCAAGATGTCATTATTATACATTCATTTAAAGAAAGGGGATTCCCCGATTTCGTCACAGAATAATTAATGAAGAATTATGTGCTCATTTCAATCAGTCCGAATCGTAGGTGCGACAAAAATATGAAATGGTTCAAATATTTTCAAGATATTGTTATTATTTATTGTGAAATTTTGCCGCCCCCTAAAAGTGCCGCCCGGGGCGGGCCACCCCTGCCGCCCCCACTACGCTACGCCACTGCCTCAGACACTGCTATATTTTTATGCAGGCGGTCCTTTAAGATTCTTGTTAATGTTATGTGTTTCAATAGCATATTGTGAGAAGAGTTTTTCTAAACTAAAATTAATCAATAGTTATCTTAGGTTCAGCGTGAGTCACACTAGTTTCTCTAGGATAGCCATCTGTCAACTGAAAACAAAGTAACAAAAGGAATTTATTTTTATGATGTAATTAAAAAATTTGCAGAGAACAAAGTTAGGAAAAAAAGGTTTTATGTGCATATGCTCACAATGTTTAGTTAATAAGCCGGAAGATGACACTTGTGATTGTAAGTATCTTATTTTTCCTTTTAATAGTTTCATTTTTGGGAAGGAGGGGTGGGGAGCATCAAATTTCTGCACCGGGTACCACCTGACCTTGCTACGGCACTGGATCTATCAAAATAACTAATGTATGATGTTCATTATAAAGTAATGAAACCAAAATATAGTGATAAATAGAAATGTGCTATCAAGACTCTGATTCGTACATTTATAACATTATAACAGAAGATTTTTACAAAGACATTAAACAATGATAGAAAAATATAGTACAAGTGATTATTAAAATGACAATATCTATAACATGCTACAAATAAATAAGAAAGTTATAGGTAAGACGAAATACGAATGTAATGGGAAAATAATGAAAAAATTTCTTCTTTTAAGAGCAAAAATGTATGCACATAGAGTTGATAAAGAAAACAAAAGATCAAATGGTGTAAAGAAGTGTGTTGTTAACAAGATAATTACATTTAAGGACTGTAAGAATTGTTTATTTACAGAGAAAATAGAATATAGAACCATGAATTTAATAATAGTGAAAAGTATGAAATATATACAGTAAAAATTAATAGAAATGCATTAAGCCCTTATAATGTCAAAAGGATTATACTAAAAAATAAAATAGATGCATTACCACATGGGTATCAAAATGTATAATTTTAATCAATTTTCATATATTTGTATTTCTATATTCGATTTTAAACATCTTTCATTTCCAAAACAATATCGATATCAGAACCATCAAAATCAATCAATTTACCATTTTCATCACTAATTTCTAAAACAATGCGATTAAACTACTCATTATTTATTCTATAAAAATTGGATATGGTGGTACATAACTAACATAATCTCTGAAGCCAAACATAGTTTTTGGTGGAAAACCAGCAATTATATCAGTTTTTATTAGATTAGATTAGCCATATTTTATAAACATTCCATAGGCTAAATTACAATTAACATTTATTGTTTTAAATGAATTAAAATTAGGTAGCCTAGTACCTAAAACAACTTTGTCTTTTTCAATAAGCATATTGCTCTCAAAACCAAGCATATCAGATAATCTACCATCATGTTTAATATCAAACTTAGATTAAACCACAACTCTATTTTTCACTTTGTCCGATGTTAGTTCAATGTTATTTGCTGAAAATGGGCCAATATTATTTATAGTTTCCTTTAATGATTCAATATTGTATTGTACTTTAGGAATAGTGATAACTGCATTTTTATCAACAACAGCACTCATTTTTTCAATTGTCGTTATACAAACATCCTAAAATACCTATTAGTTTTGATTATTGTCAATTTTTGGAAAAATAAGTTCCTACTGGAACTTCTGTTTTTAACTTTGATATACAAGATCAGTTTAATAATTTACAATGTGACATGCCCGATTTTGTAATTGTTGGGTTTCAAACTAATAGAAAAAATCGTGCTGAACAGTATGTCCACACATATATGTTTGACCATTGTAATGTGAGAAATATTTATGTTAAAAATGGTAGAAATGAAATTTTTCCATAAGAAAATTGGAATCTAGATATCGAAAAAGGTCTTTGTGATAAAATGTTCCTTGCTTATAGTGATTTTATAAATTCAAAAACAAAACTAGATACTATATGTAGAAATAATGCACTGTATTACAAACCAACTGTAAACTTCGAAGGCAATATTAATTATTATTCATTTTTTGGGCGAAGATCGTTGTATATTATTGATTGCTTATATATGAAAGCAACTGTAGTTAAATAAAAAACAAATATAAAAATTAGTATAGATTTTAATAAAGGCGTTAGAGCAAATACAATTTGCAATGTTGTTTTAATTAGCCAACGGAAATTGAATTATGATTATTTGAAAGAGAGAATTACTGAAGATTTATAAATTTTTTAAGTTAATAAATGGAAGAATCAGCAAAATGTTTCGATATTTAAATACAGTATTTTAGACTTATAATTGAGTGGTTACATGTAAAACGTTTACAAATTTTTATAAATATAGATGAATTATTTGATCAAATAAAAAATTATTTTCATAATTCTAATTAAAAATTTCTCATTGTATTACTTTTTATAATACATATACATATTTTAAATATTATAAATGTATCATTATAGAACTTTTAGGACTCTGGGATATTGGATATGAAATTATAAAAACAGCAACTTCCATTGATAAAGAATTAGGCATTGTTAGTTTTGTAGTTGTTTTAAAAATCAATAAAAATGTAGTAATATCAGTTGAATTTTCTAGTTTTAAAGATGTTTATGATTTGGTTTGTTGTCATGATTGGGATTATGGAATCAGTAATGGTTGTGTTCCAGGTTTTTTTTATATTTTTAGCTTTTAAAAAGTCATATTGGTGTTGTACTGTTGTTGAATAAAATTTCTAAATTCTGTCAATTATCTTTTTAATGATTCATTTGATTTTAGTTTAAATTTACTTGATTTTAGTTTAAATTTGCTTGATTTATATTACTTCCTTGCAAAATTGACATTTCTAGAAAATATGAATATTTGCTTGTTTTTGGGGTAAAATTGCCTTATTTTGGGGTAAAATTGCTTGTTTTTTAAATTAAGCACAAATCCTGCACGACTTTTTTTTTCTTTCAGAAAAATGCTTGGTTTTTGATTGATTTAACTTGTTTTTTTCTTATATTTGCTTATTTTTTGAGAATCGAAAAGCAGAGTTAAATGGGGTTTCTAGAAACTTGAAAAGCTGCTCGAAAACGCTAAAATTTGGCTTAAAATTGCTTTATTTATGATGATTTAGTGCGCTGCGCTGATAACATCTATATACTTCTACTCCTAAGTACGCATCAACTTTTGCTTTCATTTGTATCTCTTCTGCCGCACACTGAGCCCATTCTGTTTCCTCCAAGGAGTATTTTTTGGCTCAAAGAAATGTTGACACTGGGGTAGCTTCACGCTGGAGCCTAGCTGGGGACCAGCTGACGTGTGAACTACACAGGCACGCTTCTAACATTGAGGTCCTCAGCGTGTGGTCTTTGACGAAAAAAAAAAAAAAAAGGTCCAGGCAGAAACAGACAAACAACCAAAGATAAAAACTTGGCAAGAAGCCTACATCGAAGCTGAGCTCTCTTCCAGACGGTGTGTACCGAAGACAACCCAAGCTGATGGCTGTAGTCCATTCACGGTAAAGTGAGCACTTTTCAAAGCCTTCTCATTTGGAATAACAGTCAATAAATATATTTTATTTTGGTCTTAGACGTTAACTTCCGAGTGTGCTAAGAGTATAAACACCTTGTTTATACATGGCAATATTTCTTTAAATACGTGGTTAAAGGATAAGAAATGGCTAACAGGGAGAAGTAAATAGGGACTCAAAAGCGCTCATTTCACCGTGAACAGCCTATACCACGGTAATTCATTGTGAGAGGTCTGTTTCGGTTATGTTTCGTTTATCATTTTCAGAGAGAATACGTTTAGACGAAACACGAATTACTTTAATACGTAGACATTGCCTTGAATTTCGTGACGTGATTGAGGGGTCACCGGATTAAGGAAAATATGTTTAAAAGAGAGTGACGCTTATAAAAATCTGAATTATGTCCGTTCGTTATTAGTTTGTATAAATCAATAAAATAAGTAAAAATCATAAATTTTCAGCACAACTAACTTTTAATTATATATTTTATTCTTGAAGTATAAATCCTGCTACCTTTCACCTCTTTCCCGACCCCCCCCCCCCCCCCCCACCCCCCCGCGGTGGCTGAGCGATTAGTACCTTCGCCTCCCACCAAGGCGAACCGGGTTCAATCCCCGGCCGGGTCACCGGACTTTCGCAAGTGGACATCGTGCCGGACGACGCCGTTGGTCGGCGGGTTTTCTCGCGGATCTCCCGTTTCCCCTGCCCCTTCATTCCGACGCCGCTCCGTATTCACTTCACCCACCATCATCGGCTCTCAAGACCTCGCTGTTAAGAGCCTCCCGAACTCTTCACTCACTCACCCCTTCCCCCCCCCCCTCCGCCCTTCACAAACACACAAACAGGCGCAATTTTTTATTTTACAAGACTGCCGATATGAGAATGGTTTACGTGAATGTACTGAACTTGTATTAATCGAACTGAAACTTATTTATACGGGAATTCTATATCTTTCGGATGAGTTCCTCCCCCTTTTGTTAGTTTGTTAACGCATAATTAAAGTGAGAAGACGTGATACAGCCCGACGTTTTATCTGGTATTTGAACCCGGAAGCTGGTGACCGAATGTAACGAGCAACCTTAACCACGGAGGTCACGCTATTAACTTCAGCATTATAGTAGTGTGTGTGTGTAGCTCGACCGTCTGCTCTTGTGCAAAGCGCCGCCCAACACTGTATCTGCGAAAGTCCGACAGAGAGAAACAACATGACTGGCAGTGGGTGTCGCCAATCCATCCTGGGGAAGTGAGTGAACTTGGAACGATACGGATTACGTACACATTCGTCTCGGTGATCGCTGCGCTCTTTTCACGTACAAATCCTATCCGATGGAGCAACAATTGGGTATCTGTTGGTTTTAATCGATTATAACGAGCTTCTCTTAGTTTATCACAACAGTTTATCACACGCTACAAAAACAAACAGTGTGTAAAAAAACATTTATTGCAAGAAGAGCTGTTTGCAAACATATTGATAGTAATACGTAAAATTTGTTAATATGTAGTGATATGTGCAATTTGTTAATATACCTTTATCGAAGGCATTCGCACCTGCCGTCACAAACTGGAACGTGTAACAGTAAATTGTGTTTGTAAAAAGTAAAAGTAAAAAGTAAAAAGTGTTTGTGAATAACAGTGAATTATTTGTATCATTTTTTGTGGCCTGTTTTTAATACCTAATCCATTTCAGGCACGAGAGTTCCCTTTTTAAAAATAAAACTAATATCCAAAAATCAACAATTTTAAAAAATTCGATAACATTATAATGAATTTTTTAATTACATACAGAGTAATTGTTATATTAGGCTTGCTGATACTTCTTTTTTTCCCTTCAAAAGTACGAGTTATGGATAGGGACACCAGAATTTCGCGAAAAGATATCCGCACGCACTATGTTTCAATACACTGCGGACGTTCCAGCGGTGTCCTGTTCCTTACTGGCAGCGTGTTTCTTAGGAAGGAATTATCCGAGTTGGCTGGCCAATCGGAATTGGGTAACTCCAGTTCTGTACGTCTGTGATTCGGGCGCAGACACCCAAGAAGCGTAACACGGAAACCATCCAATCACGAAAGTGGATCTGAGATAAAGCGTTATGAACGGCAACTTGGCCGTGAAATCTTTTCGCGAAATTTGGGTGTTTCTACTCACAGAACATCCAAAATATAAAAACGCAAGTGAAAAAAAATCTTTACTATTGTATTTAACAATTAAATATGATTAAATTCTAGCAAATTTTGTTTTTATGTTACGAAGCATTTATGCTTTCTTTTTTCGTATACGTCTTAGATCGAGCTTTTTTTCTTACAATTTTGTGCTACTTTTTTATACGCTCTGTATGTATAGTCCGTTCACTCTTTCTTCCAAATTTTCTGAAGCCCTGCTAAAATATTCTACTTCCAGGATATACCTCCGCCTCCTGCGAACAAAGCTTAACAAAGTCTAAAAAATTACACCAAGGGACTGCGCACCGAATTCGTGCGCACTCAGAGTCGTAATATTTTATAAGAACTATTTCTTATAATGCATTTCACATAAGTAGACTAAATTTTGACAGGCAATGTGACCAACTTACACACTACGTTAACAGTAAATGCTCTAATTTGGAAAGTATTGTATCATTGTATTGTTGTGGAAAGTTTAGTTTTGGTGATATTTATGATGATTATGGAAAAAAAATAGTACTCAGAACTGAAAGTTGTAATTTAAAACTTAAATTATTCTTACATCATTTGTGGTTTAAATTATGTTTTTTAAGTAATATATTTTTCTTGTGGCTTATAGAGAATTGGTTTAAAGGCTGTTCACGATAAAGTGAGCACTTTTGAAATCAACCTTAGAAAAAAGTCACTGCCCTTGCCTGCATATAATATAACGGGCGCACTTGGTGACATACGCCTAGTAAAGTTGGTAAACGATGAATGGAAAATAGTTCCATATCTTAACGTCAAATTAAAAGTGTTAGGTAACTGTTGGTAATAGCTTACAGTATTTCTTTCGCTTTCTACATTTTTTTAAAATGTATCTAAGTGTAAAAATAGAGCAGATTTGTAAAATATTTACTTTTTCAATAGATGCACAGTTCCACTTGACCGACGCATGAATAAAGTGATGAAGCCCATGGCAGTGTCGATCTTACATTAGGCGGAAGAATACACAACGTGCATACAAGGCTTTCAAAAGTGATCATTTTATCGTGAGCAACCTCTAAAAAAATATATATTTAGTAATTATTGGAGGAGCATGCGGAAAGTCACGAACAATGAAACGTTTCCAGCTCTTGTAAATGCCACTGTGCGTGTAGTCTTTTTCGTCACGTTATGCGCTTACCTTACTGTTGTTATCCGGTTATTATATCGGTAGATAATGATTTTTGTATTTACTTTCATTTACCACAGTTGGTTGTAGTGGTGCATTTCTAGAGTGTATTCTTGCATGGAATCTATGGGCACGAGTATGGCTTGGTCCGCCGTTTTCAGTGCCGTCGCATGAAGCGCCAACGGCTATTTTCGTTCTGCAGTTTATTAGTTTCGGTAAACCGGCGAAGTGTCGTATGATTCTGCAAACTGTTTCGTATCGTTGGCAGATAAGCGTGTCCAAGGATTGCCACAAGTGTGTTCAGGAGTTGCAAATAGGAATTACGAACCGTAAGCCAAAGTGTTTTGTAAATAGTGTATTTCGAAACGTTTATTAGAATATCGCAAATGCACGTGGGCACAAAACACACGTCTCATGTTTATTATATGGGAAATCCAATAAGGTTAACTCCACAAAAAATGTTTACGGACTACATACGGAATATGTTTATTATTCGCATCGGTACGAACACCATGGTGTTTATCGCATTTGCTTCATTCGGTAAGGTTAAAAATTTACAGGTTATAATAATTTGAATGTTTTTTTTTTTTTTCCGTAAGAACTAAATTTTCCTCTGGTACATTAAAAAAATATGTAAATAAAAATGATACCGTCTCATGATAAGCGCTGAAAAACGGTACCTACATTGATCATAGCATTTGTTTACACGTAGTGTTTTTGCATAGATAGAACAGCGGTGGCCATACACGCGTGTAGTAGTACAGCCTGCATATGTACTAGGCGCTGTATCGCTGCAGCGGAAGCGGTATAAAACGTTCATAATTCCCGACGGTGACGAAGTTGCCGCCAATAAGAGGGCGACCACGCCTGTTATTTTCCTAACGGGGAGTGTTATTATTGTGAATTTGCTCTTAGATTGAAGATCCCGATAACATAAAACAATGTTCCGCGAATTGTACTTTCATATCACCTGGTTTCCGATATTTCCAAAATCTCCATTTTCCGGGACTTATTAAGCCTTTAATATTTGGTTTAGGTACAAAGTGTCCTATATATTTGCCACTTGATTTTACATAAGGAATCGCCTCACGAAGTTTGTTGGTCGAATTCAGCCCCCCCCCCCCCCCCCCTGTTATAGTCTTTTCGCTGTTTCTTCACGCTTTTTTTTAAATACAACCTTCGAAAAATCACCCCATGTATGCCGTGTTTAGTTACTTTCTAAATACGCCAAGCATCACAAGCGTTTTATACCTCTATTAACATAAAATTATATAATTTTCCGTTCAATTGACGTTTGAACAATATTTTGTTTGTAAATTATAATGTTTCATTTTTAATACTCTTTATAAAAACATTGAGAAAACGTGTGTGTTGGTAGCGCCTAGTACGAAATAGTTCTCATGCAAAATATTATTACTATTGAGTGCGTACGAATTTGGTGCGTTGTCCTTTGGTGTAATTTTTTTGACTTAAATAAGCTGTGTTTGCACGAGGCGGAGGAATATCCTGGAAATATAACTTCAGCAGGGCTTCAGAAAAGTGTGAAGTGACCGTCGATCAACGTTGCAATCTGTACGGAAATTCCGTAAACTTAGGAAATTCCTTTTAAAAAAAGTGTATATATACGGAAATTTTATTAACGTACGGACTGTACTATAAATGTGCGGAAAAATTTTACGTATGCAAGTTTTGTAAGGTCGATTCACAACACTTAAGTTTACATGTTGATCATTTGTGTAATATTTTGAACAATAACCCCATTGCAATAAAATTTAAAAGAAAAAAGTATACACATTTACGTATTTTAATTCAGGAATATCATATAATATTGAAACTAGATTTATTGATGTATTAAAAATTTTTGTTATCATATAAATAAAACATTTCTGTTAGCATATAAAACTGAACCAGGTTTATATATGTAGAGAATTTTTCTTTACGGCTACAGTGACTTATTGTGATTTTTTTATTCCTAGTACTTTTTTAAATATGTACGGAAATTTTGGCGACGAGACGGAAATACTACACTCTGAATACGGAAATTTTACAATAACTAGTTGGCAACCCTGGCGTGGATGGATTACAGTAGTCGGGTGGAGTGGAGATCAGAGCGAAGTCCTGGCAGACGGTGCCCGAACTCGGAGGAGAGCGGACGGGAAATGACAGCTGTGCAGATGGCGCGTGCAGAAGTTGACGACGAGGCAGGCGAAACCCGCCCTGCTCCTCCAGAGCGCAGCCAGCTATGACCGACCCCGCGAGCAAATGCGTTTCTGATGACAGCGTAATTCCGCCCGAGTGTAGTGGGTACTCAGCCACGATTGCTGCCGCATATCAGGTTTAATGGGTTGCCCACGTGAGAGGGGAAAGAGGGTGGGCGAATGAAATAGCAGCTGCGCAGGAGAATTATTAGGCATTATTCACGAGAACTTTGTTTGCTCGCCGAGTCGGGAAGGTTACGAGAGCACCGACGCACGTAGGCGAAAATGTAACATCAGTTCAAGTAAGCAACCCTGGAAGCCAAACAGCACTAATGCTCATCCCGTGTTCGCATGTGCGGTTCTTAAATTCTAAATAATGATCGTGCCCTTGTTTGCCTACCGAAATAAAGAGGGGTTGTTAAAATACAACATTATTGCTAAACAATGATTCCAAGCACTTGATTTTCGCAGCTGCGAAACTTACGGAGTGTTTTCAGATGTGTCATTTCGAGGTTTGCTGTAAATCAACGTAAATCAACGCGGTGAAAAGTGCAGAATATTTATTAATGTCATTATTTCACCATGGCAACACGTATTGAATTACGCACCAAATTCAAATCGGCGACCTGATACTTATCTCAAAACAGCGCACAATTTTTTCTCCACATTCCTATAGACTGTTCACGGTTAACTGAGAACTTTCGAAAGCCTTGCTTGAGATATACTTGTATGCACATTGAGTATTCTACAGTCACATGTAAAATTAACGTTGCCTTAAGCCATGTCACACTATCAAATTTTTGCTACCAACTATATTTGACAATAAAATTTCAGGACAAAATACGGCCACAAAATTTTTCTTTCCCACAAATTTTATCAAATAATCCTGAATGTGTTTGAAAATGTGTCACACTGTCAAATTTTGTATTAGGAGAAACTAATTTGAAATATTACTTAAAAATTATTTTCGTAGTGATGTATTGCTCTTGTTTTTCCATGCTGTCTATTACAGTAAGAAATGTAAGTAATATTGTAATTTATTTTTATTTCTTTACAAAATTAAAATTTTATTTATAAGTTATGTTTTCTGTACAATGAAATTTAATGCCTTTGAGTTCGTAATATTATGTGCAATATTCATTTAAAGTAGAATTCATGCCCAGACAGCTTCTAAATAAATTAATTATCTTCATAACTTACTTCGTTTTCAGCAATTGTTCGTTATGTTAAATCTCTTGACGTCCATTTTTGTGGTGCATGATTCTGATTGACTGAGACCATCAAATATCAAATAAATTTTAGAATCGGTCCAGTTTTCAAATGTTTGATAGAAACTGAAGCGTTTATGATGTTTCCTGACGACGTCATTAACTGTCCAACTTTATTTGATCAAACTTATTAGAAAAAGTTTGATGGAAAAATTTGACAGTGTGACAGGGGTTTTAGGTCTGATCACTTTGTGCGTCGACGGTTAAGTGAAATTGTGAAATTTATATAAAAGCAAACATTTTACAAATCTGATTTTTCTTGCTATTTATATGCACTAATAAAACAAGAAGCAAAAGAAAATATTTTAGTATTTACAAAAATCTACTAAACACTTTTTTTTCAACATCAAGACATTGGCCTACTGTCCCTCTAGTGTTACCAACTTCACTGGCCGTATGACAGTCACCGTGCCAGTTAAATTAGACGCAGGTAAGGACAGTGGCATATTTTCGAAAGTTGATTTCAAAAGAGTCCACTTTACCGCCAAGAGCCTTTAAAATACGTGATCGTAAAACAGTACGATGTGGCGTGAACGCGAAATCCCTACCCCGGAATGTATACCTACCTTGAAGCACGTTCGTAGCGGACCCATTGTTGCGGGTGTTTATGTCAGAGAAATGCACAGCGCCCGTAATCTGGCATTAATTTTGGTGAGAAAAATGCCGAAACATAGGCTGTTTCAATGTAAATCGAGCACACCTGAAAGCCCTGCTAAAGACCTAATTCTCGTACTATTTTGTATCCTTCCGCCATGTGTAAATTGGACACTGCAATGAACACACACACTCACTCTCTCTCTCTCTCTCTCTCTCTCTCTCTCTCTCTCTCTCTCTCTCTCTCTTTACTCATGCGTCACTTACATGTAAATGTAAAATTTTTAGGCGCGGAATTATATTATTATTTTACTAATTTTTTTATTGAGCTCAATATTTTGTACATACACATACTGAGAGATAAACCAACCAAATATGTACTTGTTTTTATATAGGGCCAAAAATATATACAGATAGTATCTTAATTCAACCGACAAATTTCGGGTGTATCTTAATCACGGAAAAATAAGTTGAAAACATATAAACGACATATGGTATAAAATTAATTTTAAGGGAGGTACACATTTTTGAAGTTGTAGAAGAAGAAAAAATATACTACAATACCACTGTAATGTGTGTGTGTGTCTCTCTCTCTCTCTCTCCTCTCTCTCTCTCTCTCTCTCTCTCTCTCTCTCTCTCTCTCTCTCTCTCTCTCTCTCTCTCTCTCTCTCTCCTCTCTGGAATCTTCCCCTCCCTTTAATAGCCGCAAAAGTGTTATTGGGTATTGTGCGTACCCCACCTGCCAGGTATTGGTAAATGTTATTCTGAAAGTAAAACAAGAATTACTTTAAAGCGGTGGAGTTTAGAGTATTTGCACAAGGTGACATTTTTGTTAGTTGTGACATGATGATTAATAAATAACGCATCCTTTAAATTCCGAATATGCTACTGGGACATGGATGTTAGTTCGAAATAGAGGTAGTGCCAGTGATTATTTACACGATATAATTTGATAACAAGACAAGTGTTGTGGTGTTTGAGGGTCTTTGTTCAGGTAACCATTATCCAGACAATCGGTATTTCCATCTTAAATATTATCTCCAATATTTGCAATAAACAAGGGTTCCAGGTCCAACATCAAAGATGTGTACCACCCTTAGCATTCGCTTTAGACCATAGGTTTTATTTATGTTTTCAACTCACTTTTTCGTGATTGAACTACAGCTGAAGTTTGTCGGTCGAATTTAGATACATCCTGTATAGTTGCCCTAATAAAATATTTTGTTGATGAAACAAAATTTGAAAATAAACTAAATGAACTTCGTTCATCTGACAAAATACGAGCTTGAATGAACGAAACCTCTGTTTTGGGCCAAGATAAATTAGAATGTCTACAAATGTGTTCAACTCGGGCACGTGACACGTGACCGGAAAAGAGGAAGAATGATATAGGACACTATAGTCAGTCTCAAATAATAAGGGCTGTAGATGCACTTAAAGGTAGAGGGTTAACAAGCATATTACGTGGTGATAGTATGCAAAGTACTTGCATTAGAGGAATGTTTTCATTTAATATTAAAAAGAAAAAATAAAAAATTACAGAACAAATTAGTAAACGAAAAAACTTATGAAAAAAAAGGACAACCCAAATTAACACAGCACAGACGAAAAACTTTTTGCACAACACCGGATGACACAATGATGAAGTACCACGTAAACACACACACAGACGCCTACTCACACACACCAGTAGGGAGGCGCCGCACTCGTCGGCAATGCGACTGACTACTCTTGTGGGGCAACCACCATTTTTTCCATAAGCTATTGCCCATTGCTATGCTTCAGTAAAGGCGGGCAAGCTTAGCGAACTGCAGCGACGCGTTGGTATCCAGGCAAGGCGAATAATCCAAATCACATTACCAGGCCCACCAAGAGAGATTCTGGGCCCCTGAGCAATTCGTGCTGTGGGCCTCCCTACCCCCTACCAACAGAAAATGTACAATTTACAACAACATAAATAGTTGTCATCCACGCAAAAAAAAAAATTATAAGGTTTGAGTCTCAAAATTAAATTTTTACGTAATACTTCGTTTTATAAATAAAAATTTACGAGTCGGGCCCGACCCAACTCCTTCGGGGACCCGGGTCCCTGAGCATTGCACCCTCCCCCCCCCCCTGCTCAGCCCCTTTTCTCTCGTAGGGCCAGCACATTACAACAATAATAATAGTGTATAAAACATATCAGCGAAGCACCAGTGGAGCTATCCTCCCGGCGGCGCGGTATTTGGGACAATTATACCTCCAGAAACTATATAATACTTGACAACACTTTGTATGGGATCAGTCTGTGTGAGGACCCACGCCGAGATGAAGATGCAGCTTGGCGTGTCGCTCATCGCCTTCCGACTCAACACTCAGCCTCCGGCGACTGTATCATTCCAGTTAGTCATATACATATTGTAATTGATTAGGACCTCCACCGCCGATACCTTATATTTAATGTATGTCATAACAGTTCAATTAAATACCTGCTGTCTTCATAATTAACTTCAGTTCTTCCTTCATAATAGCGTAAATCCTCCCTAGTCCTAGGTACAAAATATTAAAAACATAACACTATGCACACTGACAGTATTTTCTGTACATGAGTTCGTTCATTCACTAGTACATTTAACATTACACACAACTTCACAGGTCTAAGTAAATTTGGTCTTGTGTTATTCGCAATACACCTGTCGTATCTCCACTTTTAAGAGCGTGTGTCATCCTTAGCAAGCGAGTAAGACTAAATGTTGAGGATAAAGTTTTCTATTTCTGTGAGTAAACACTTGACGGAGTTTGTCCGGGATTCTGCAAAAATTCTGTAAATGCCCTATATACACACCATCATTTATATGTGTATATGCATACATATAATATACCTACGCATACGTATATATTTCTAAGTATTTTTTTAATAGTTTTAAAACAAGCTTATTTATCGTTGAAGTCGCTGTTTTTCTTGTTTCTGCTTATAAAATATGTACTTAATTTGTAACTGAATAATTTTATTCAACATTTTGTGAGTAATGTCTACTTTTCTTGCCTTGATCAAGTATTAATCTCAAGGGATAATTTAAACGAACCCTTTAGTATCAGCCCATAAAATAATACGGTCACAGCAGTAAAGTGTCATGTTGCCTCAGCATGAAAACAAGAATGTTCTTGGTTTTGCTGTGTCGTATTTTAATTACGTTCGCGAAGGTCCCGTGGTCGATACAACCTGACTGCATTAGGGAGGTTTTTTTTTTTTATGGGAGCTTTCGATACGCTTTGCTGACGTGTGGTGGCTGCATTTTCAATTCGACGTCCGTTTTTATCAACCGTTTTATGATGAGTGCTGTACTTTAAGCAATAACAGTACTTATTTTGTTTTTACAACCAACAAGCTGTAAGTTTTTGGTTCGATTGTTGACGTAAGAATCATTCATATAGTCTATTCGCAGTTTCTTCACACTTTTTGAATCTAACCTTTGGAAAATCACCCCATGTATGACGTGTTTGGTTGTTCACTAAATATGGCATGTATTTCAAGCGTTTTATGCCGCTGTTAATATAAGAGGATCTTATATTTCGTTAAACTGAAATTTTGGCAATCTGTCATTTATAAATTATAATATTTTATTTATAATAAATAGTTATAATAACAGTGGGAAAACATGTATGGGTAGTGCCTAGTAAGAAATAGTTCTCATACGAAATAGTATTGCAACTCAGTGCGCACGAATTCAGTTTGTTGTCCTTTGGTGTGATTTTCTTGACTTTGTTTAGCTGAGGAATAAATATCCTGGAAGTAGAACTTAGGCAGGGCTTCAGAAAAGTTCGAAGTAACCGTGAATGGATTATAGCCTGGAACTGTAACATGGTTTCCGAATCAAATATCCGCAGGGGAGATCATTGGGCACCAAGATTCGGACTGTAGAGTAGCGGCCAAAAATAAACTTTCTTTGCGTTTGGTGCACAAATATTAACACTAGGCCTGAATGGTTTGAGGCTCTGACTTTTCGCTGTGCACGTTAGAAATAAAATGTTTTGTAATTATTATGCCCTACAATTCACTGCCTTGGTTATTAGATGTCATCGGGTATTTAATGCAATTGCTGATGTCGTCCGTGGCACACCCCTGCTGCTGTGTATCGAGCATATTATAAACTAAAGAATTCGAAGAGTTGCGTCTTAACGACCTTCACTTATAGCTAGAGCCAAGATTTTATGGTGTTATTTTAATGAAAATTTCGCCATTAAAAATTGTATGTTTCGTCTTTATCGCCATAAAAGATTTATTATGTGTGCATCAATACGTACTTGACAAATTAATTTGAGATGACTTCGAGTTACAGCAATATTATTAGGAACAGTTTCTCGCTCAGCTTGATTTTAAAATTCAATATTTCGGTATAATTGTTTGTATTTTCATGTATTCTCAGTATATTCAACAATAGTGTATTCTTACGCACATGTTCATGTCAACATTTTTAATACTAAACATTTACAGAACTACATAAACAAGAGTGCGTATCTTTACATTAGAACTAAAAGAAGAAATTATATTTACAGTTGAAAATTTTTTCTGACATGTTGAATTTTATAGAGAATGTGTATTTTCATTTGGTTACCACTCCACAAATCTATTTTGAATATCAATTTATAGAAAAAAAATTATTTCATCTAAACCAAATTATTGTTATATTGACTATTTCAATTCTGCCAGCCTTGTTTATTGGGAATAAAGTTTTAGTCACATCTACATAGTATCCGATTCATTCAGCCTAGACGCTAACAATCTGAAGTGTGTATATTATTTATTTTCTTTCCCCGTCCTCCAATATGTTTGAAAAATCTTTGAGTTGAAAATTTCAATTATTTTTATTAGCACTAATTTCTTTAATTATTTCAAGTTAAGTTCGTTAAAATGGTGTATTTTTAAATATATAATTGTGTTTTCTGGCTATATTTCATTTCATTTATTGTTTTAACGTAAATTTCGGCGTTACGTTGTGTACTAACTTGAATTTCGGTATTATGTCGCGTTTATTTCTATTCACCATATAATCTTGCCTCTTACTTATAGCTGTTCAAGAACCAATTTTTCCTTATATTTTGAGAATATTTAATGGTTTTGTGGCATATAAATGATAAAGTAATAGAAATACCTAATCATTTCAAAACATCACATTTATAATGTGTTTTTAACTTAAATATAAGCATTTTAAATTGAAATACATACAAATCCCAACAAGTTGTTTTGAACTGTAGTTGGTTTCAGCTGAAATGTTTCTTGAAGTACCAGAAGTGACATGTTGCAAATTGTTTGAAATGCGACGATAGATTCGCCCGTGGCAGTGGTTTAACTTGTAACCGTTTTGACTTTAAATTCTATCTCTAATTTTAAATTTTGCTATACGGTCGAAGCGCGTGACAAATTTTCCAGAAACTATTCTCATTACTTACTGATGACACGGACAATTATTTTGATCTGTTGCCTACAAGCGAGGAAGTGATAACACACGACACTAACACTCGCTGCGTAAGGAGTCCCTTAGTCTGTACACACGAGGTGCTCTTGAGCACTCACAAATAATACATCGCGTATCAATTCAAACAAAACTATTCAGTATATTGATGTCGAACGACCCGCACAGACATCAGTAATACAGATACACACAAAAACAAATAAACTGAAGACACAACACTTACACTGTACAACACTTATACTGTACAACACTTACACTGACGACGGACACCTCACAAAACGAAAACAACCGTTGGCCCCTCTGTCTCCGGAGAGGATGGCGTGGTGATAGTTCAAGAGTGGAGGCAGACGAATTTTTACTTTTGACATTTCTAAATTATAACGTAATCTTTTCTTTTAAACAATAACAAAATATTTTTTTTAAGCGTCTGTTTTAAAATTTTACTTGTTTTTTAAATTTATAACGCCACAGAAATTATGTTTCGACTGTTTCCTAAATTTATTTTAAATTCACGTAACTAAGACCAGTTACGGCCTTCAGCTGGTTACTGGTGCCATTTCAATATGTTCTCTTGTGTAGACACAAGGTACTGAACTGTGTGACGATTGGATTTTAAGCGGCAAACCTATAATTTTTTTGGCTGAAATTCTTTTACAATGTAAATGGAAGATCCTTTACTAGAGTTTTGTGTATCTGATAAGAATATATTTCTTTCGTGCAACAATTGATATACCCAGGCCATTTTTAGTTATGTCTGAGAACATGAGAGTTTTAAAGTGACCTTTTCCTTCGTGTAAAGTAGTCGTATTACTTTAATACACGTTTAACGTTCATTCTATTTACAATGGATTGGATTGGAAAGGGCAGATTAACGTCCCAGGGTGTTATGCCTGAAGGCCTATCAAGAGACGGCTTACAAACTAACTTATCACGTAAACTACCAAGCGTGGCTTACCCAGGATTCGAACCCAGAACCTCCTTCACTCAAGACCGGCGGCGCACCACCGGACTGCGCCACGGGAGGTCGGCCTTAATTTCAATGGCCACCAACGCATTCGTCGTGAACAATCAAGTGTCAATCACATTCTTTTCGTTCCCATGTTATAACGGCTATATCAATTTTGTTACATATTTATACTATACGAAATTCTTGACTCTTTCCAACAAATATATTAATAATTACCTCAAATAAAAGACAGAAAACTTATAATATTTCCAAGCAGCAAGCACGCATAATTTTCATGCTCGCAGAGCATTCAGTGTTAAAGAGCATCAAAGAGCTCGACTTATAATTGAAGTTATTATATTTGATTTACAAATTTACAAAATACGTTTGGAACTATTTTCTGACTAAACTGACTAGCCAGTCAATGGATTTGACTGTCTCTCAGTGAATGTTTCTCTCTGCTTCCACCTTGGAATTTATAAAGCATATAAAACCGCCAAAAAAGTGGATACTATAATTATGATGGACGAAAAACGTGATCTCTATACTAATGTATGAAAAGATCACAACTTTTAGATGAGGGAAATAAGTACTTCCATAAACCTACATATAAACTATTGCTTACACTGTTATTGTAAATTCTATATTTAAACTTCGTTTTATTGAGGCCCTCTGTAGTAACGTTTTGTTAATAGTGTTCCGAATTTTAATGTTATAAATGTATTCCTGTAAAAGTGACACAAATATTAGCTAAAGGCTGTTCACAATAAATCGAGCACTTTTGAAATCAACCTAAGAAAAAAGTCACTGCTACTAACGTCATATATTTTAACGGACGCACAGTGTGACATGCACCTAGTAAAGTTGGTAACGATGGAGGGAAAGTAGTTCCATATCTTAAAGTCAAATAAAAAGTGTTAGGTAACCATTTATGATAACATGAATTATTTATTTCGCTTCATATTATTTTTAATACACCGAAGTGTAGAAATGACCAGAATTGGTAAAATATTTAGTTTTCTAATAATTTCACAGTTTCACCTGACCGACGTATGAATAAAGTATTGAAGCCCATGGCAATGTTAATTTTACGTAAGGCGGAAAAATCCACAACGCGCATACAAGTAGATCTTAAGCAGGGCTTTCGAAAATGCTCATTTTACCGTGAATAGCCTATACACTATGTGCTCTGTCAGTGGGATTTCAGAACATACTGACACGCAGTCCAGCCGACAGGTAAGCGGGCATCTTAATGATATGAAAGCTTATTAACGGTACTGGCATATCTGGGAATCGTATCGCGATGCAGTCTGGGTCCCACTGGAACTTCGCATTGTTTCTTTTACGTGGCAGACAAGCACGCAGTGCTATTTATTCTCCTGGAGGGCAAATTCAAATCGCATTGCTGCGCGAAATGGCGGGTCTGCGGCTTCTTTACACGTTACTTAAATAATCGGTCTTCTTAGCATGTCGTAATTTTTATTCTCGCTTCGGTACATGCCTCCTGGCGCTATCGCGACAGGTAATACAATCTTTCCGTGTCTGGTAGAAGGATAAAAGGTTCTTGCAACATGCTCACCTTGGGAACTAATGCGGTCTTCATAACGTGCTTTCAGTAGCGTGACAAACCGGCACTGAAATTTGTAACAGAACAAACCAAGACAAAAAAGAATGTTGGCAAACACAAATAAGGGGTTTAAAATCTGCATTTTGAGAGATTACTGTAAATTTGCAAGTGTATTAAGTTTCTTAGACTCTAAGCGTTGCTTATTATATAACACCGCCTACCTTAACTAAAAAATAATTTTTTAATGATTTCTCCTTACTTACTTCTCACGTCCGAAAATTACTTTAACTTTTTTCCCTTTTCTAATGTGTGGCATTTAGAAAGTGAAAAAACTACTGAAACGTTTGTGTTCTCAGTCCCTTTTTCAGTACTGAAACCACGACATCGGATATTTAAAGAACTTCGAAAAGAAAACGTACACTTTTGTCCATATAAATACTAATAATACTTATAATGCGAAAGTTTGTATGTTTGTTACTCAATCACGTCGTAGGATTTGGATGAAACTTGGCACAGGTATAGATTAACTTCTGGATTAGCACAATGGGGTACTTTTCATCGTGGAAAAACGAACAGTTTCTTAGGAAATATATAAAATATGCCGCCAACCATTTGAGTAGGCGCTGGTTGGTGGTCTGTTCTTTATATTTTGTACGCGGGTGGAGCCGCGGGTAACGGCTAGTACTCCATAAAATGGCAAGAGTCACCGCTGAAAATGTTACGCGTGGACTCCCGTACTGGAGTTGCGGAGCCGTGTTACCGGGTTATTTGAGGGTCGTTCGATATCATAAAAACGTAATATCGATGTTTTTCCGAATAGTTACTCGGTATTTTCGATATATCGATAATACCAAAATTCTCGACAGCACCGAAATTATCGGCAATATCAAAACAATCAGTAATACCAAAATTATGTATAATACCAAAATCTCGATAGTACCGAAAATTTCGATAATACCGAAAATTTCCGTAGTACCGAGAACTTCAATAATATCGAAACATTGATATACCGATAGTTTTCAAAGATACATATCGTTCGATTAATTATTTTCCATATCGATAATTATCTATGCATCCATATTTCGAACAGCCGTAATTATGTGCGGTCTCATCGCTGTGGGGAGTGATACACCTTGACCCTCCCCGAGGCAGATTCGCTCACCGCTACATCACCCGGAGGCCAGAGAATGATTGACAGCCGACCTGGCTGGCGTCATACCCCTCCTCTCCTTTTACAGAGTAGTGGACGACGTGTAAGGACGAGAGCAAGATTTACTCGCAATATCCTTCCGCGGCGTCCAACCAACACGTAAAAGATTCTGGGCTAGACCCGACAACGCTATAAATACCACCGCAACTGGAGGGTCGGCAGTTTTTTGTGGTGGTCATCTGGCTGGATTGCGGCAATCTGGCTGAATCTGGTGCAGCGGGGGTCATGAGCTGAGAAGACAGACGATGACAGGCGAGTGTGTGTGGTGTGGACGGACAAGAGGGCACGGTACTCGACAAGTACAGTGCTGCTTTGCACGGGGCGCTCGAAGCGGTCTAAAATATTCCGGACTGGTGGTATCTGGACTGAAGTAAGGTGGAACTGCATGAATGTGTAATACGTACTTAAGTGTAAATATTGGAACTGTCAAACATAGAGACATAATTTATCAACTAATTCGATACGTTTCGATACACTGTTTACTGGGCCTGATTTTTGTCGCTTGACTGCAATAGTATCTTCGAGGCGATAGACTTATCAAAATATTAATTGTAGGTAGCAAGTGATAGACGTTTACTGTGAGATATTAAGTCGAGAGCATATACTTTGCAGTGTTTGTAAATAAATTAGGAAATTATTATTGAATATTTTATTTAATCATGTCTTCCATCAACCAAAAAATCTGCCTAAGTCCCACTGACGTTGAGAAATTGTAAGAATATTATATATAGGCTGTTAACGGTAAAATTAGCACTTTTGAAAGCTCTGCTTAAGATCTACTTGTAACAAGCCTCAGCACTATATTCATGCGACGCTCAAGTGAAACTGTAAAATTATTATGAAAGTAAATATTTAAAAATCTACTCATTTTGACACTTCTATGGAATAAATATCTGAAAGGTAAAGAAATAATTTAAGTTATCACCAATGGTTACCATGAGTAGGAAATAGGGCATGCGTTTGGCGGGATTCCAGGATTCGGGCTCGGGGCTCTGGCCGCCATCTTGCATTCCAGACTTCCTGCTCTGTTATTCCGGTAACACAACTGCCATCTTGTATTCAGGTGACTTTTGACCTTTTAACTTGACCCTTGACATTTAAAATGCAAAAATTCCAAAAATAATATTTAAAAATCCAAAATATCCCAGAAAATGTATTATTAAATATTAATTAATAAAAATTATTTTTAAACATGAATTTAAAAAATTATTTCAAAACTTATAAAAAAAACATTTCCGAATGTCACCCCAGCACCACCAATTATTCACATTCGTTCCACCCCCAGCAGACGACTGACGCCAATTGATATTGGCTGTTCAGTCAGTGGGCCTCCGTACCCTCACCCCCACTCCTCTCACCTATACTCACTCCGCAATCTTATTTTTTCGTTCGTCTTTAGTTTATACATTACTGCAGGCCACCATTTTACTAGGTGACGACTACCTTGGTAGGCGACCACCATCTTGGTAGGCATCACGCATCCACCATATTAGAAGCAAATAAACGTGACCTTAACCCCATGACTTTGAATGACCTTGAAAATAAAAACTCGAAAAAAATACATAAAAATCAGCAAACATAATACATTACAGACTCTTACTGCCATGTTAGATACAGACTGCCTTGACCTTGACAACATGACCTTTAATGACCTTGAATAAAAACTCCACAAAAATACATAAAAGTCAACCAGCATAGTACATAACAGACTACTAACGCCATATTTGATGGAGACTACCTCAACCTTGACGCCATGACCTTGAAAAAACTCCAGAAAAAATACCTATAAGTCAACAACTATAATACATTACAGACTACTACCACCATATTAGATGCAGGTGACCTTGACATTATGTGCTTATGTGACTAAACCAGGCCCATCATACTAATAGCAACCACATGCACGAGTATGTTATAATCATGGTATGGATCAAATTTTATATGGGCATAATTGGCATTCATTTAAATTTCAATACTGCCAGGCTCTGGAGACTTGGAATGTACGAGAGCAGCTAGGACAATAATCATTCGTGCTCTCCTCAAACACCAATCCTCCTCAATCCTCGCCAATACTCCTAAATCCCCCTCACCAATCCTCATCACGCCTCACCAATCCTACTCAATCCTCATCAATCCTCCTCGATCCTCGCCAATTCACCACAATGATCATTAATCCTCGTCAATCCTCACCAATCCTCCTCAAA
Organism: Dryococelus australis; assembly: GCA_029891345.1. Lineage (NCBI taxonomy): Eukaryota > Metazoa > Arthropoda > Insecta > Phasmatodea > Phasmatidae > Dryococelus > Dryococelus australis. Next base: position 258,274,056 of record CM056995.1, read on the forward strand.
ACTTCTCAATTCTCCTCAATATTCCTCAATTCTCCTCAATCCTCACCAATCCTCCTCACCAATCGTCCTCATCAATCCTCCTCAAATCCCACCAATCCTCCTGAGTCCTCACAAATTCCTCGCCAAACCTCCTCAATAATCCTCAATCATCTTCACCAATCCTCCTCAATCATCACCAATCAACACCAATCCACAACAATCCACTTACCAATGTACCCATACATCCACCTCCACCTCCACATTAATCCCCTTACCAATATATCTTCACATCCACCTCCACGTCCACAACAATCCACATCCTTACCCACCTATACATTCACACCAATCCACCTCCACCTTCATATCTACCTCTTCATCCACGTCAACCTCCACATCTACATCCATCTCCACATCCAATTCCACATACACATCCACCTCCACATCCATCACCACTTGCTCCACCTGATCCACCTGCTCCACTTGCTACAACTACTCCACTTTTTCCACCTGTTCCACTTGCTCGACTCTGAATATTTTCCCCACTCGTGTAGGACTTGTAAATTTTTCTGCTGGTGTATAACTTATATTATCTTCCCTATGTGTAAAGACTTAGAAAAAAATGTCCACTGTATATGCGACTTAGAAAAATGTTTACGTTGTGCAAGTCTTAGGAAATTTATTTATTTTTCCACCTCGTATAAGACTCGGAATATCTTCCATTTAGTCACCAATCCCTCACCTTTACTCGACATCCATGTCACATAAAGTAAATCCACTCCAGTATCTACTTAACCTAACTTCACCTAAGCAAATATAACCTAACCGTCATGTAAGAACTCTTTTAGACACCTTGCGTGTAAGAATTGGACAAATGCATTTAGTCATGTTTGTTCCAACCTTGTGTAAGATTTTGAGAAATTTTCTCATTTAGTCACCTTAGTTCCACCTTGTGTAGGACTTAAAATATATTTCCATATTGGGTAGGACTAGGAATATTTTTTTAACTTAATCAAGTCCATTCTACTCCATGTTAGGACATAAATTTTACATCTGGTTTAGGAATCAACCATTCATGTAGGACTTTAGTTAGCGATGATGCAGATCGTGGCTCCACGGCCGTCGAGGTTAAGGCAGCCCTACGTATTCGCAATTCATCTTCAAGATATGGGAGCACTCCAACAAAAATCCAAGTACTCGTTCGCCCTGGATATATAAGATAGAAATATATATGACAGGAATATATACATATATAAGATAAGAGTATATATAAATATATATAAGATATGAATATACATAATTGTGTAAATGCATAGGTATATAAATATGTAAATATAAAATTACTTTGAATTTTGTGCATATAAGTATGTAAATTTAAAATTATTTTCAATTGAATTTATCTATATATATAGTTAAGCACATATAAATATGTAAATATAAAATTATTTTTAATTCCATTTATATATATATAATTATGTAAATATGTAATTATTTTCAATTTAATTTATATATATATATACATATTATTATGTAAGTACAAAATTATATTGAATTTAATTTATATATAGTTATGTACATATAAGTATATAAATATAAAGTTATTTTCAGTTTAATTTATATATAAGTATGTAAATATAAAATAATTTTCAATTTTATTTATATATATATATGGGAATATGAACTTAATTTAAATGTCAGTATTTATAAATATATATGCCTACAACCATATCTTAATAACATAGTGTTATGTAAGTATCTGATGGGCAATTTGAATGCAAGTCTGATATCAATAAGTACACTTTACTCAGATACCAACTTAATTCAGGAGATTAGTTTCCTAGCCATTAACTGCCCTAAGTAGCGAGTGTGTACAGATGCAGAACAGATGTAAAGGAACCCATCCTAAGAAGAAATGCAATCACGCCCTCATACAAAGTACGAAAGAGCAGTTACGGTTGAAACGCTTCACATTTTGTCTATTCACAGCATATGCCCGATGAGTTTATCATCGACGGCAATACACATCTGCAAACATACATGCGACGAGCGGCCTGAAGTATTTATAGTGTAATGCAATGCAAGCTGCCACAATGCGTTACTGCGTGTCATCTGGCGTCGTAGGAACCGTGTTGTATACCTAGAAACCTGAAAAATTCATGAGTTCAATGACCTGCAGGATGGACTCTAAAAGTATTGTATACAAGTATGCCGATATTAACTGCACATTGGCTGTTTGCTGTCACAGTGGAAGGCGACGATTGGGCCAGCGTTCTTCAGGCGTCAAACACTGTGTGGACCAATGGCTAAAGTTATATAAAAATACACGTTCTCAATTCTAGCTTATCTCAAACTGAGTTCGCGAATTCTTCAGGTCTCTATGTATACCCTATATTTCAGTGTTCCCCACAGTAAACAATCTAGAGGTGTGAGGCCGGGGTGGGCGAGCAAGTCAACACCAATGACAAAAGGGGGACCAGCAGTTGATAGTACAGTTTCTGCATACGGTGAGTTTGCGTCCGAGGAATACTTGGCACAGCCACTTCTGTAGTAAGGTAAAAGTTGTGTCTTAGGCCGGGTTTTATCCCCCGATGGTAAATTAAATAATTCTTTTAAAAATTTCGCTGATTACTAACATTTTCAACCACATTCGTGTGGTTTTTAATTTCTCGTATTTCTAGGATCGTCCACAAAGATAAATGTTTTTATAATCGAAAAGTGGTCCAATGGACAAAATTATTTAATTTCTATATTTACAAACAGGTTTTTTCCAATTTAACTAGTAATTAAAAATGTTTCATTCTGAAAAATTTAATAGTTATACTTTCTGGTACACTTTTATTCTAAAAATTGCTAAAGTTATATATTTTGGGAAACTTTTATTCTGAAAATCTTTATAGCTGGACCACTTTTGTATTATTAAAATATTTATCATTGTGGAATATTATAGGAATACGAGGAATTAAATGCCTAATGAATGTGGTTGCAAATGTTAGTAAACAGTGAAATCTTTGACAGAATCATTTAATTTATCGCCTTGGGATAAAAACCTGCCTAAGACAAAACTCTTACCCTACTATTTCTCTCAAGATCTCGTTGTTAAGAGCCGCCGAAATCCCTCGACTCTCTCCCCTACTACTAATTTAAAACATATTACTTAAAATATTACCAAACAAAAATATAAAATTATTGTTTTTACATTTTTCAATTTACCATTGTAGTCAACTGGAAAATATATTCTAAGCTTACTTAAACTATATTATTCAAAAAGTACTAATGTAAGAAAACTCATCAAATAATTTACAGATTACTTGTATTGTTTTAAAAATGTTTTACAATAAATATACTGGTGATATAGAAATACATAAAAATTAACTGGTATAAATATAAAATGCCCGGAAGATGAAACAGACAGAAATAAAATTATATGTTATGTTATTTCTGCTTTAAGTTATAATCACTTGCGAGTTAATTACATAAAAATAGAAGAAATAAAAAAATATTCTAACCATAAACCAAAATTTTTAAATTAAATTTGGGGTGTCTCCCATACACCCCTAAATTGTAATGATTTGAATTTTAAGATATAATAAAAATGAATAAAATAAAAACAACACCAAATAAAAATAAAGGAAAATTTACTTTTGTTGCTTAAGATATTTATTAAGAATTTTTTAAACATATTTTAACTATCATTAATTTGTTATGGTTTTCCGATTTTAGATGTTTTGATAAGAAACCATTAACAGTTCTTTAGACATATTAAATTTTCGTGTGTATAGCAATTAATTTTAATATATTCAGAACCTATTTTATTAAAAAATTACGCAACATCTACCACTTCTATAGAAACTGTCTTGCAATTGTCACTACACTAACATTTTACTTTAATATAATAATATATTTTTAACAATTTTTTAACACCAGAACGTTATAACACCAAAAAAAAACACTGTTGTAGATTGTGTTGTGGCTTGTACTTTAAACAAAGTACACAATTTTTTATTGTTTATTTAGTGCGAGCACGCAATGCTAATGCATACTATCAAAACGTCAAGTTTGATAACGTGAGGCGATGATATAATGGTGGTACGCGCGCATGTTATTTATTTTTAGTCTCACGTTTATCTCTAGTTATAGACAGTACTGTATTCGAGGGAATTCAAGGGTATATGCTTGGGATTTGTCGTTCTGTAACTTAAGAACCAATAAGTTCGACAATGACGGTAATGTGATTAATTCCGAGATACCGAAATACCTATTGATATTTTAAAGAATTATTCATCCACTGATATTTTATACTCCCTAATGGTAAACACGTGATTTTTATTTTGTGAAATATTACACACTGCTACGAACCTATAAATTCGCGTTTTAATATTCTGGTTTGTGATTACTGCGAAAATCCTGTACGTAGCTACACTCAATTTCGATCGACGTAGGTGTTTTTTTTTTTCTTTTTTTCCGGTTGGCTACTGCACGAAAAAATGTTCTTCTTGATAAACGCGTTGAACACTATTCAGTCTACAGATCTGTTGCGTGTCTGTTATTCGATTCGAGTAGTATAGAGCGTGTCAAATACATTGGTAAAAATGTATCAAACGTACAAGGCATTGATGTTTAGTCTGTTGGCATACAGGATTATCCTGAGCTTCAGGTACCTATTTTATGGAAACATGCCTTATGAAAACAGGGGTAGAAAATTGCATACGACCTATTACCTTACGAGAATTGTACATGAGACTTAAGGACCCTGTGAAAATGTTGGTACTGCGGCACTGGGAAGGCGTCTTCCCTTGTTCTGCCTTCCCCTCACTGCGAAGTCGAAAACAAGCTCTTCTAACGTGACGTGCAGAGGAGGTTACAGGCGAGCAGGCCAGCGTGTCCATGGAGAAATACGCGACTGACTGCCTTCAGAGTGTACTTTAATGTAACTTTCTGTCGTACTATCTTCAGTTTTATCATCACTGCTCTTTCATCGTTTTGTAACTATTCTGGCGTTTGGATTTGAATTCACGTGGTTTAGTCTGTTTATGTTCCAATTTTAGTTGGTTACCTGCTTTCACTAAACTGTAAATAAATCCCGTACCACAGAAATAGTTATTTACAATAACTTACTTTTTTAAGTATAACTTTAAAAATAAATTTCGGCCTGTTAGTTAACTGCAAATTTTTTTTACGAATATTAGGGCAGGCATATCTTCAACAGTGTCGATACTTGTTACGAAAATGAGTTATCTATATTAAATGTATTATTCAAAGTAAAATGTTTAAACTAGAGCTCATTAAATTAATTCTTTATGATGGCAAATAATTGGTCTAGCAGCAATATATTTATGCTCCTAATTATTTTACTGTTACTTATGATTTACGTATGGATAGTAGTACCTAGTTTAGTGGCTGCGTTAATTTTTACTGGTGGCGGGAGAATGCACAAAGACCTGAATGAAGAAATTGTGCACGTATCTAAAAAATTACTCAATAAACCATTAACCATATTGGACCTACATTAATTTGCAAACTCATAAAAACACGCGTGATGAAGTATTTCAGGAGAAGTCTTTCATTTAAATGGTCAACAATCATGCGGAAACAGGCTCCTGATACTCCAATAACAATAATTCGCAAGGAGAGAATCAACCCTCGGGCCACAGCATATTTAACATTATATACAGAGACAGTTTTAACTAAAGACTCGTACACTACACAGAGCTCAGACACAGTGAATAAGTTTTATTTTAATTTTCACTCAAAAAATTCCAAAACTTTCATGATTCCCATGCTCCAGGAAAGTAAACAATAGAAAAGAACTTCCCAGGGAATGAAATCAGTACACACATTTGTGCTCTCCAGATCTCGATGTTAAGAGCCGCCCAATTCTCTTCACTCACTCTTCCCAAATCTCTCTCTCTCTCTCTCTCTCTCTCTCTCTCTCTCTCTCTCTCTCTCTCTCTCTCTCTCTCTCTCTCCACTCTCCTGTCTCATAAAAAAGTTTCTCATAGATAGTGTAGTGTAGTGATAGTGTAGTGGAGCATTCGGAGCTTCATTGGTTAAACATCTACATGCAGCGATAGTAACAAGCAAAGTTAAATGGAGAGATGAACTGTTTTTATAGGCTGTTCACAATAAAATGTCTACTTTTGAAAGCCCTGCGTCAGATGTACTTGTATGCACGTTGTTTCTTCTTCCACCTCATGTAAAATTTACATTGCCACGGGTCTCAGGACGTTATTCATGCGTCAGTCAAGTGAGACTGTAAAATTATTAGGAAAGTAAATATTTTAAAAATCTGCTCAATTTTACACTTCAGTGCATTAAAAAAGCAGAAAGGGAAATAACTAATTTAAGTTAACACAAATGGTTGCCTAACACTTTTATTCGACTTTAAAGATATGAAATTACATTCTCTCCTTCGTTACCAACTTTATTGGGTGCATGTCACTCCGTGCGCCCATTAAAATACACGCAGGCAGGGGCAGTGACTGTTTTCTAAGGTTGATTTCAAAAGCGCTCACTTTATCGAGAACAGACTTTAATAATACTGTTACGTGTTGCTGGTCGGTACCGCGCGGGCGAGCGAAGAGGACAGAAGTTATGTGATAGCAGCACACGAGCGAGCAGTGAATCAGCTACACAGAGCGGGCTGACAAGATAATCTCTGTAGCGGTGCATTCTGCTGACTCTGGTCGTATCGTTTTCGGCCGATATCTGAAGAATGGTCTAGATTACTGAATTCGTTCTCTCAACGCAACTCGGTGTGTTCTGAACCTTCCAGATGGCCTGAGTAGCCCTATAAATTTGCGGCAGGCCTCCGGGATGATGAATGAATGGCTGGCTAAATTCCGAGCGATAGAAGAGCGAGCGGCGCGACCAACAGTGCAGAAGAGAAGGCAGCGACTGTGAGTGCCAATATTTTCAAGGACGCGGCTGGCAGGCTGGACTATTGGACTAAATGCGTGACTGAAAGACATTATAAATGATGGAGTCAGATAGACTGAACCCGTGCTAATAATGAGTATGAGTTAACTAACTGGGACTAACTGAGACAATTAAGAAGGACATTAAACTAGAGTTGAAATAGGCATTAAATATTGCACTCACTGTTAAATAAAACGATTAAATGTGGAGACAGCTAATTTAATGCTGCGGATAATAGCAGAGTGAATAAATTAGAAATAAAATTTATTTTCTTTTATTTGGTTTTTTTTATTAAGACAATCTCTAACGAATTCAGATACGCCCCTAAGGCGTCCTCGCATGTAACAATACTATGTTTAATAAATTTTTTATCGCTGCATTCGATTGGTGACGTGTATTAATCTACATTATGTTTAACCGTGTTATGTTAGTCAAATGTTTGTGTCAATTGTACCCGGGCTCTGTAGCTGGAGTTACACCCACCGAAAAACGGGTCTTAAGCCCCTGTCACACTGTCATATTTTCGCCTTCAACTATATTTGACAATAAAATTTGAAGACAAAATATGGTCATCAAATTTTTCCTTGCAACAAATCTTACAAAATAATCTTGAATGTGTTTGAAAATGTGTCACACCGTCAAGGTTTTTTATTGAGAGAATCTAATTTGAATTATTATTTTTAAATTATGTTCATAGTGAGATAATGCTTTTGTTTTTACATGCAGTCCATTACACAAGAAATGTAAGGAATGTTGTAATATATTTTCGCTCCTTTACTAAATTCAAATTTTATTTATTAGAGATGTTTCCTGCACAATGAAATATAATTCCTCTGAGTTCGTAATATTATGAGCAATATTCACTTAAAATAGCATCCCTGCCCAGACAGCCTCTACATAAATTAATTATCTCGATAACCTACTTCGTTTCCAGCAATTGTTCGTTATTTCAAGGTTTCCTGGCGTCCATTTTCGTCGTGCATGATCCTGATTGGCTGAGACCGTCCAACATCGAAGAAAATGTATAATCGGTACAATCTTCAAATGTTTGATGGCATGTGAAGTCATCCAACTTTCTTAGACAAATATGGCGGCGTTTGATGGGGGGAAATTTTTGAGCGATACGGGGACTTTAGCGCGTAAAGGAAAAAATCGGGTAGAGTGCGCATGCCAACTGTACAGTGGGCCTTCTCTGCGTTCCAACATTGAAGCTCTTTTCCGCCGATAGCACTATCAGAAACGACGTGGATAGGATTTTAGGTTGAAACTAGTGATGAGATATACGCTCGTAAAATAATCGATTTAAATGACAATCGATCCATCGATTTTTAAAAAAACAATTCGATTACTCACAATTTTCAGCTGTTTATGCTGAAACAAAACAAAACATTGCAGATGCCTTAAGTTTCACATAATTATATTACAAATATAAAATATAATTTTCAAGCAACGAATTTTCGAGATAGCAGAAATTATTAAAAATAAACCGGAAAAAATTTGGTGGGAATGGTTTTAAACAAATTTATATAAATATACAGAATTTGCGGTCGATTTCTATATATGGATTAAAACACAATCGATTATTTTAACCAATTATTTAATCGATCATAAAAATAATCGTAATCGATCCATTCTAATTATAAACTTATGCGATTATCCCATCACTAGTTGGAACACTGTATATATGCCAGCAAGTGCTTAGAGAAGGATGTGCACTTCCTGCAACCTAGTTTTAATTCAATTATAATATATCCAAATTAGTCAAAGTGAGTGGGTGAAGAAATTTGGGTGGCGCGAGGTATTGAGATCCGATGAGGATGAAGTGAAGTGAGTATGGAGCAGTGCCGGAATGAAGGGGTGCTGGAAACGGGATATCCTCGCGAAAACCCGCCGACCAGCGATATCGTCCGGCACGATTCCGATCGCGAAAAACCGGGAATGGCCCGGTCGTGGATTAAACCCGGTTCGACTTGGTGAGAGGCGAGTAGTCTAACCACTCAGCCATCACGGCCCCACGTGGGTGAATAGTTTTCGGGAGAGAGAGAGGGAGAGAGGGGGAGAGAGAGAGAGAGGGAGAGAGAGAGAGGAGAGAGAGAGAGAGAGAGAGAGAGAGAGAGAGAGAGAGAGAGAGAGAGAGAGAGAGAGAGAAAAAACCGCCCTGCCAATTGCGACGGCCGTCACGTTGGCCGTCCTGTAACTGCGCTGGCCACGTCGCGTCACGGACGTGTGGACACGGACCCCGCCGAAAAAACATTCTCCGTGTGCGAGAGGGGAAGTGGAGGGGAGGGCTGCAGTCACGCGCCCACACGCGCGTGCGCACATTCGGCACGCACGGCAGCGCGCGCAGGTGAGGACACACACACGTGCAGGCTGACGGGGCGCACCCCACCTCGCAGCGCTGCCAACCCCGCCGCGACCACACACGCCACTGTAGCACTCTGGAAATACACTTATAGGCTGCTCACGGTAAAGTGAGCACTTTTTAAGGCGCTCACAAAAGACATTAACCCCTAATAAATATATTTTATTGCAGTCTCAGACGTTAACTATTGAGTGTGATGAAATGTATAAACTGTGTTTATTAGTAATATAGCACTGTTTACATTAAAAAGTGGCGGAAAGGTATCAATTAATTGAAAGGAAAAATTTAGCAGGGCCTTAAAAAGTGCTCACTTTACCGTGAACAGCATATGCCTATAGGATGTTCATGGTAAAATGAGCACTATAAAATCCCTGCGTAAGATCTCCTTGTATACATGTGTATTACTCCGTCTTATGTAAGATTAACATTGTCATAGGCATCATCACTTTATGCGTGCGTTAGTTAAGTGAAAATCTGAAATTATTAGAAGAATAAATATTTTACAAATCTGGTAATTTTTACACTTCGAAGCATAAAAAAAAATGAAAGTTAAAGAAGTGGTTACGTAACACTTTTTATCCGACGTAAAGGTATGGAACTACTTTCTATCTATCATTACCAACTTTACTAGCCGCATGTCGCTCAGCGCGTCCGTTTAAATATATGCAAGCATGTGCAGTGACATTTTTCTAAGGTTGATCTCGAAAGTGCTCACTTTATCGTGAACAGCCTTTTTGGAAAAGAAGACGCTGTTCGAATAGCTGTTTGCGGTTACTTATTCTCTTTCCAAAACAAACTTTGAGAAATGTGACTTCCCCTATTTGCATATATTTGAATTGGCACGCTGACTAGCGTGCGCCTTTTAAAGTTAATAACGACGAACGGAAAGTTTAGTGGATCCATTAACTTAACGCCGAATTAAACGTGTCGGATAAACATTTGTGAGTATTGAAATTATTTCTTTTGCTATATGTTATTCTAATGCAGATAAACGTGAGAATTAGCAAATTTGAACAAATATTTGTTTTTATAATAGTTACACAGTTTCACTTACATCACGCATGAATAACGTTCCCAGACCCATGAAGACGCTTATTTTACTGACAGGGGAAGAATACACAGTGTGCATACAAGTATGTGTACGCTGTTCACAGTAAAATGAGCACTTTTAATAGCCCTGCTTAGCATCTACTTGTATGCCCGTTGTGTATTCTTCCGCCTCATGTAAAATTATAATTGCAATGGGTCTCATAGCTTTCTTCAAGCGCCGATCAAGTGAAAATGTAAAATTAATAGAAAAGCAAGTATTTTTAAAATATGCGAACTTTTGAAATTCGACGCATAAAAAAACAGAAAGAGATGGAAATAATTTTAGCTATCATAAAATGTTACCTAACAATTTTTATTGGACGTTAAGATTTGGAACTACTTTCCCTCACCGAGCGAGGTGGCGTAGTGGTAACTCACTGGACTCGCATTCGGGAGGACCCGGGCTCGATTCCCGGTGCGGCCATCCTGATTTCGGCCCTCCATTGTTTTCCGAAATCACGCGATGACCGAATCCTTACCCAATCCCCCTCCCCCGCGCATCCCTGCACCGTCCCTAATGACCTCGCTGTCGACGAGACGTTAAACCCAATTACCTATCTTACCTACCTCCCCCCCCCCCCCATCTTTAACAACTTTACTGGGCGCATGTCCCTCAGTCCACCCGCTAAAATATATGCAGGTAAGAGCAGTGACTTTTTCTAACGTTGGTTTCAGTGGGCCACGCAAGGCATAATACGCTGAATAGACAACCAGTTATACTGGGGAAGAAATAAATGTTATTGCGGACATTCACCCTGCCACACTTTTTATGTGGTGAACACGAAATTATATTATGATAAGTGACTACAAAAGATTGCTTAATTTGTAATCACAAAAAAAGAAACGACAGATTAATTGTGACTGCAAAATAAGTCCGAGTCCATGTCACAGAAATTGGCTCGATGAATTTCACAAAGTATTATTTATTTATTTATTTGTGATTAATGAAAGTGGACGTGGAGTGAATTCCCAATTACTGTCATGTCACAACCTCACGTCGATACTTAACGACAAATCTTGTGCTGAACTTAGAGCATACTTGAATATATCACTAGCACAAATATGCATGTGTCTGAGAGAGATCTTTGAATCAAATTTATATCAGAGCATATAGTTAAAGACCAAAAACAGACTGTGAAAGGCACAGGTAAAATATGATTTCTAATAACATACTTAGCTGGCTTAAACTGTTTTAAAATATTCCGAAAAGGCATAAATAGATTGGTCTCAATGACAGAACTGAAACTACCAACTGCACGGTAAAGTCGAGTTTCGTGTGCCATCAAATGGTGTAACTAGCTAGCAAAATGGCGCACGGTCATTCCCCAATTATTACGTGAAACACACTCAATCAACCGTACTTAAAGCGTGCAGCGGCACGCCTGCGGAATAGGCAACACCTCTGCCACCAACATCTGGCAGGTAAAGGTTGTTCACGATATAGTGAGCACTTCAGAAATGAATCTTAGAGAAAAGTCTCTGACCCTGAATCCATGTATTTTAATGGGCTCACGATGGATAGAAAGTAGTTCCATATCTTAACGCCGAATAAAAAGTGTTAGGTAACCATTTATTATAACTTAATATTATTTCTTTCGCTTTCAGTTTTTTTAAATGCATCGAAGTGTAAATATTAGCAGTTTTGTAATGTATTAACCTTCTTAATATCTTTCACAGTTTCATTTGACCGACGCATGAACATAGTGATGAGGCCCATGGCAATGTTAATTTTACTTAGGGTGGAGGAATATACAACGTGCACACAAATAGATCTTAGGCAGGGCTTTCAAAAGTGCTAATTTTACCGTGAACAGCCTATAATTGCGAGGATTGGAGAAGATACATATCTAAGTAATCGACAACAATTACATTTTGTAGAGTTGTTTGCAGCACTACTTTGTCGATTGCAGTAGTCTGTAATGGTACAAACGATTGTATTGTTAAGTTTAATAAATAAACTTTTTGAGAGCAATCAATATGTGTCTTACCAATTAAAAATATGTATTATCTAAGTGCTATGTGCAATGATATTCGTAGCTAATATTCCGATTTCTAACAAACACCATCATCTGTATACATTCTTTAAAGGGGAAGTATCCTTGCTATCTTAGATTTACGTATTTTCATCATTAACTTAATTTTCGGATTCAGCATTTAAAAAAACCAAGCTAGTAATGACATAGGGAACATTTTAACAGTTATTTCTAAATCCCACTTATTTTCCTTACATGATTAGGGTCGCATATGAAACCGTAATCAAACATTATCTAATTATTTAATAATTTCAGTCCCACGTGCGAAAATACAGGTATATTTCAAACCTTACAAATTAAAAAAAAAAAATTCGTTAAGTAGTCGTCCATGTCATGTCTAGCTTTGAATTTTTATTTCTGGTCATACATTTCCATTACGAAGATTTGTAAGAAAATTCGAAGATGGAGTGGATACTACCCCCATTAACATCCTACCAATGCAGGCTTCCCGCAGCTCCTTTTGGAAAATTATGTGCGCGCATTTATTTAATACGGTTGGCGTGAGTTGTTTCACTAAGGCGATCCTATCTGTTGATGCGTTCATGTTAACTTCAAAGACCAGAAGTGATCATTTACGATCATGATCTAGCATACCCCAATTTCATTTACCAAGTGGGATGATTTTACGAGCCAAATTTTCGGAGGTTTAAACTTTTTTAATTTTTTCAGTGAAACATCAATTACTAATTTTTTGTACAATCTCACGTTGTTTCTGGTATACTTAAATAAATTCATTATGAAACTCAGTCTATGAGTTGGATTATGTCTAATAGTGCATGAAGAATCACCTCACAATGTTTTGTGACATACATGCAAGATTACGTTGTGTATGTGCAGCGCTACTAACGTAAAATGCGGAGTATCTATTTGCAGTAATGTTGGCAGTAAACCGGGGAGAAGCAAATCAAGCGATTAACATCTTATTGACATATTTAAATCGGTGGCCACGTGTGATCCCATACCGACGTTGCTTTTTTTTCTTCTTTTGAGCAGTTCAATATTGTGGCATGCTTTGCCGCATATTCCCTTCTGCGCAATTTCCAGTGTCATTTTTGATGAACGCATGAATCTTGGTGATGTGATTAGCTCCATGGCGATATTCACTTTTTATATGTGGCAGAAGGTTGTACTATGGGAACGATGATACAATTTTCAAATGTGTTTAACTGAAACCGCGAGTCGAGTCATTTTAAGAACAAACCAACAATGTCTTGTCCTCGGAACCATAAAATCTCAGTTCCTCCTTTTCCCATTCAACACCCTTCCCGGACGTATTACAAAAAGCTCATTCCCGACACTTGCGCGAGATGAAATACATTGATTTTTACGCGGGACCATCAGTCTTTATGGAAGTTTCAAATTACGAGTTTTCTGACAATTGAAGCCCCACTTTGCTAGTAACTAGGCCACTGATTGTAATTTTACTTTTGTATCTTATTCGCACCAGTGTCACATCCTGATTTGGGAACTAGAGAGTTTTAAGGCTCTCGTCTGTCTGCAGCTACTTGCGCGTTGTTATACACGGCCCCGTTGTGTACCACCTGACGAAACAATACCTGTGAAGGAGGCCACAATCTAATGTGATAAACTGAGAAACAATAACAGCTAGCCGGAACGGAATGTCTCAAGTGTCATAGCAATGTGCAAAGAACATCACAAAATGTGGGTCCAGCAAACATCAGGACATTCCTGGACAACTATGACAAACTACAATCCGACTCCGCCTCTAGAGCACAACGGGAGCCAACCACAACACATTACGTCACTCCACACACGTGGAGGGAGGCGTAGAGTGGACTGGGCTACGAGGAAGGACATCGGGGCAGTCGGCGATCGTCAAGGGGCGAGGTCAGCTGCTAGACCAGGTGCGGCGACGTCCTACCTCGGGGGGGCGAGGTCAGAGTGTGAGGCCGGGGGAGTTCCTTTTTTATCGTACTCTCTCTATAACTTAATTAACCTTTCTTGCCGTCCTTTCTTACTTTGCACTCATGTCTTAAATTATATGTAACAATTGTATAACTGCTGGAGATGGAAATTAAATACTTTATTTACTCTTTGTATAGTTCATTTTCTTCTTAGCTTAGTATTCTACAAAATACTATCATTCCTTTTCGTATTCTTATTATGAGTGGAGTCAGCTCATAGCAAACGGTGGATGCGCCGGGTATGAAGCTTACAAGTAAGGCTCTGAATTGGTGTGCAGTGTTCATATCGTGCTATGTGTAGGTATCTATGGGACTTTCGGATGTGACCCTATCATTTTATTGGTGGAAAGTAAGTAGGAAGGATCAATGCAGGGCCCTTAATTAGTTTTGTATTTGTCTGACGCGTATATTTTGAGATACGCTGATTTGAATAAGCCTTTTTAATCCAGTTTGGAGAGCTCTGGAATTGTGTTTCTAATGTGCGCGGGGGCTTGTTGAAAGCACTAGGCCTCGTCTTGAAGTGTGTTTTGTTTGTAAACCAGCGCATAGGATGTTTTTTTAATAGTTTCGTGGAAAACACGTGTATTTTAACACACTGCGACGCAGATCAAACACCAGGGCCATATTTCATAAAACGTGACAAGTATAACATATACGACAATTATGTCAAATCTGACAAATTTGTCAATATGTCATGATGATGTTATGTCACATAAGTAACACAAGTTTCCCTTATTTGATAAGCAAAAATGTGTAAATGGTCAGCTTTAAAGTAACAGTTTCATAAACACGACAATTATGTGTCAAACCGTAAGTTTAATTTATTACACGCTACATAGTTCTCAAGCGCACTTGCGATAATCGATCGCAGCCTTTTATGGGATTCATGAACAGTCTATTCCTACCACTAATAATTAAGCGGTAAATAATAATTCCACCCACATAACTTTGTTCACTCTAGCAGCAGAATGTTGAGTAATGTGGATAAGATTACTATATTAAACCTGACCCGAGAGGGAAAGGTTGTGCTATTTGGCAAGCAATGTTTTAATTCACACAATATTGAAATAAACTTGCATTGCCATGTTATACAAACATTACACATTACTGGCTACATAGGAAAGCTTGCCTGTCACTTCTGTGACAATTCTACAAATTTGTAGATATGTCACCGAGTGATTATACTTATATGTTTCGCAAAACAGTTTGTTGTGAATATTTGACACATTTGTCGGATTTTTACATGTCAGCTCAAAACTTTTGTGAAGCAACTATTTGTCAAATTGTCATACAATTCTATAAATTTGTCATGGCAAACTTGTAATCATTTCAGTTTTTATGAAACACACATTTATCGGATTGTAAACCTGTGTGACAATTTCCTGTCACCTGTCACCTGTCGAATTGTAAATTTTATGAAATAGGCCCCAGGTCAGGTAGACTTGGGGCGGTGGTTTCGTTCAAGTATTACCCGAGGCCGTGTTCAAATTCGTTTTGAGTTTGGTTCTTTTTTGTCAATATTGCATTTAGCAATCTATAGGTTTAAGTCGGTACACCACGACATTCAACAGTCTAGCATGCCATGCTACTATTGTTTTACTATATCATTATATCAAAATTAAAAAACCTACGAAATTTTAAAATAGGCAGTAATTATTTCCCAAAGGTGTTAGATGGCCATTAAACATTTCAAATAATCAAAATTAAACTCTTATTACTCGAAATTGTTACTTAACAAAATTTATGTTATGAGAAAACACCTAATTGGATAATATTTCAGTAACTTGCTTTGAAAAATAATTGCTGTGAGTACAATACACATTAACTTATTTCAATAATCTCGTCTGTATGTGTATTGTTGCTATGTTACTATGTTAAGTCAATGCTTCTTATTAGGTTAAGCAAATTATGTAAAATGACAAAATTCATATCACTTTGATCCTTAGTAAGTATTCACTAAGGGGGATAAGGCCTCGCCATCTTATCTTTACGGAATGTTCGCCATAACTTGCGACACAGATTTTATATTTTACTTTGGGTGTCGGCAAGGTACCTGTATGTACATGATCTGAAACATGTAGTGCTATATTACTGTCGCCAAAATCACTTCTGTGAAGGCCGGAAACAAAAATTGACTTACTTCTTTCTGGCAGTCACTAGTTAGAAATTTAAAACCGCGGTAGAGTTTCAATAGTTTCATATAGCTTTAGAAATTATATTATTATTTATGCCATGTCAAGCGAAAAATTTTGTTGGAAAAAATTGTGAGAATTTAAGATGGCGGCCTTGATCGCACTTAAGGGATATGAATATTGTTATTTTACATGAAAAGCTATTCAACATGTTAAACGTTTCGAACAGGCAATACTTAAACGGTGGTGATTTGGTATTTCGTATTTTTTGTAACTTGTCAGCTCATAAGATGACAGAAATCGAACAGGAATGACAAAAATACGTCATCGACATGAGCGCCGCTCCACCACGTGTAAGAATCGAATGTCTCCACTGCGCAAGTGTCATGCGAGTGTGGCCCTCACGAGTGTCGCGCCGTCTCCTGAATGTTGTTACCCCCGGTAGTCGCATAGCCCCGACAAACACAGCACGACACGACGAAAACCGCAACCCAACACAGCATTTATATTTTATACGCGACTTCTCGAATTCACAGCCCGACAGTTTACGGACGCGACACGAAGAGTAGAATTTCTTCGGAACCATTTAGAAGGCGCTGATTATCTACGCGGTGGGCAGGAATGCATGATGATGGCAAAGTGTTACCGCTAAAGCATACGAGGGTAAAATTATTATTTTTATGTGTTAAATACAGCAATTTTCATTATTTTTGTTTCATTTCAGCTGCGTATTTGCCATTGTAGGGGAAAACTTTTCATACAATTTCATTTTGCAAGGTTGTATACTCTGTGCGTCGTGAAGCACGACACAACGAAAATATAAATCATTTCAAATCCAAAATTGCTATCCGAACGACAGAATTTGTCGGGCTTACGTCAGATGTATATTGTATTTCATTGGCTGTTTAGTTTTAAATGTTGTGCTTTTCGGGGATGTCGTGTCGTGCTTGTTAGGGATGTCGTGTCGTGCTTGTCGGGGCCGTCGTGTCGTGCTTGTGGGGGGCTGTCGTGTCCTGCTTGTCGGAGCTATGTGATTACGGCATAGGAGGTTAGCCCCCGTAGGAGGGCGGAGCGGTCAGGTGGCGGATCTACAACGGGAACGCTACCTACACGCGCGTGCTGCCCGACAGCTGATGGCCTCGTGCACGAGCCGGCAGCTGGAGATGGCGAGCGGCGATAGCGGCGCGTTGCGCGTGGCACCTGCCATGTGGCGGGCTGACCCCTGTCTCCTCCGCCTTCACTTCCACATTCAGTCCTCTTCATCCAGGCGTCTAAGACACACGTACACCGCTCAGCTGCCGCGTTCCCTTCCGCTACAGAGGGTCAGACTCCGCCCTCACGTACCATCCACCTGCAGTGCATTTGTGCTGGGGCTCCCGTCTGCCTGGAGCCTTACTGCGTTGCAAAGTGATACACGTTTTACCAGCGAAATAATTAAACGTGCGTTCAGTGTTCTGTTATTTTCTGAATAAATTGCTGTATTTAAATCCTACAGTCACCTCTTATGAGTTGTGGCCAGGCAGGCCGCTCAGCTGGAAGTGTTATGGCTAGTGATGAGATAATCGCTGGTAAAATAATCGATTATTCGATTATTTATTTATAATCGATTCATCGATTATTTTTTAACAATTCGATTATTCACACAACATTGCAGATACCTACACGTTCCACATTTATTACTAATGTATTTTGAAATAACAAATTTTCAAAATAGCAAAAATTATTAAAAAATATAAATAAATCGTAATCGATTTATTCGAATTACAAACTTATACGATTATCCCATCACCAGTTATGACTATCCTATGGGCCAACAGGGTTCTAGTTATACGATATTTTATCTGTTCCTGTGAACAACCTACGATACTATTTAGTGTCCACGACACTTCCTTACAAACTGTCTTTTTCAGTAAGTTATCAAATAGTGGCGTAAGATAACTTTTTATCGTGAGCTGAACTGGGGCCGCGGTGGCCGAACGGTTAGTTCGCTCACCTCCCACCAAGGCGATCCGGGTCCAATTCCCGACCGGGTCACCGGTATTTTCGCATGTGAGAATCGTTCCGGACGATGTCATTGGTAGACGAGTTTTCTCGGGGATCTCCCGTTCCCCACGCTCCTTCATTCCGGTGCTGCTCCATACTCACCCTCATCGGCTCTCAAGACCTCGCTGTTAAGAGCTGCCCAAATCACTCACTCACGTGAGCTGAACTGCACACACAGAATCTGTGGTGTTTCTACTAAAGCTGTCCGTCTCGCAGTGATGTGACAACGATGACGAATACGACGAAATTACGCGGTGCTATCTGGTGAGCAGGCCGGAAATTGAAGGACATGATACGTCCATCATAATTAAACTGGCGATATTTAAATTTGTTCTTAATTTTTGTATATACTTTATAAGGGCCCGCGTCTTTCATTTACTCAATATTCAATGATTATATACGTCGTTAAATACGACTTCGCCGATTACATCAGAGTGAGGTATCATAATTACAAAAATTAAAACTCTGGAATTCGTCAGTACTAATGTTGGCAGCAGTGAAATAACTGACTACAAATCAACGTCACTAAATCTTTCGCATTTGGCCTGCCATCTTCGACGATACGCCCTTGTCGAGTCCTTACGCCTTGTAGCTATCGCTACGTCACCTTCTTGTGATGAAGCTTCAGAGAGATAATTTGATATCATCATACTAATAACTATAAGAACTACAGACACTATTCCTGTGGTACTTTTGCCCGTGGCAGCTTCGAAAAAGCCATATTGATAAGAAGGGGGAAATTGAGGGAAAGAAAATTTTGCATAATTTACCTACTGTTAGAAGATAAAAGTGTTTTATCAATATAAGGAGTCCTAAATAAAATGTGATACAAATCTGATCCAACTTTCGATCTATCAGTTTTGTCTGTAAGTTTCATTTCAGATTATGAATCGCAGTTTTTGCTCTTTTGGTTATTTGGCTAACGCTAGTATACTCGTCTCAAATGGTGACTAGGTTCGAGCCTGTTCTTCCTCTTTAGAACTACAAAGGATAACATACTGTTACGTTCCGTAGATGGCGCCGGGAGACTATCCGGCCCTGTGGGGGTAACTCACCTCGATCCTCCCCTCTCCCCGGAACGACGCGCTCACTGCCTGTTGCACCCTTCTTCAGGGGAACCCGTTGATGATTGACAGTGGCGGCCAAGTTGTCGCGCCGTTCTGCACCTGGCTAGCGTCAGGACCCCTTCTTCCCCTGCTGTAGATGTCGACAAATGTAGCGACGACGCAGGAATATTCTGGTGAGACTGGCCGGCGTCACATGCCCTCCTCCGTCTCCTTTACCCGCTGAAGTAGCCGATTCCTGTTGGAAGTGCAAGCATATTCCGGGAATTAGGACACTCGGCGCAACGCGCGAGTTAGAGAAAATTCTTGGTGACGGCGTACAACACTATGTATACCACCGTGGTCCAGTGACCAACAGTCTTTGGCGAATGTCGTCTAGCCGAATGCGGGCGCGAAGTGTGGTGCGGTACGAGTGCAGACGAGATCTTCTTGGTGCGAATGGACGAGAGGCCGTGAAACCCGGCGAGTGAAGCCTACTGTGTGTGAGGGCGCTCGGGGAAATTTGGGAATTGCGGACTGGCGGGACATGGACTAAACTGAGGTAGGATTGAGTGGACATGTAATACGGATTTTATTGCAAATATTGAAATTGTCAAATATGGACACACAATTTATAAAATAATTGAATAGGTTGATAAACTCTCTATTGGGACGGATTCTTAATTCTTTAATTTCATTGATTTACTTGAGGTAATTATAAATTGTATTGATGGAATTCCCTAATTGTAAACAGTAAGTGATACCAATTTATTGTAAGATGTTGAGTCAGGAGAAATTTGTTTGTAGTTATTGTAGATAAAGTTAGAAAATTATAACAAATTATTTTATTTTACTAAGACCGCCATCCCTTAATGAACTTAGTTTAGCGCACTTAATTTTTAGAGAGACATTGTAACAAAACTTATGACAGTGAATCTAATTTTAGTGAAACCCTAGTTGGGTGGAAGCTTAAGAAACAACCGTAAAATAAACTTTAATGTGCTTCAAGATGATTTTACCAACATTCGCCGTTCGGTACGCTGTAAGAAATATCTCTCAGTTTGGGTAACACCTGCATTTATAGGCAAGTCAGAAGAAGGAAGAGAGAGAAAAAAAGATTAAAAAGTGCTGCTGTAGTGCCCATAAATTATATTAATTGTTAATTGCGGGAGAGGTATGTTGTCTTAATCATTAAATGTGGGACAATCAATACTAGCAGGCCCGCTCGACTGACGAAAACGAAGAATATTATCCGAGGAGAGTGAGGGTGCTCTGAATGAATGTACAATGTTCTGAATCTTCCGCGAGTACACAACTAGAGCTGTTAGGTTCAATTAATTTTGTCAATGACAGGGTGGGCATATGTTATTATTTTCGGCATGAGTGTTGACAAAGCGGAGCAAAACACGTACCTGCTGAACACATCCCTGCTGTGAGTGAAAACTTTACCAAATAAAATTCAAGTTTATAAATGGTCGAATATATATGTAGGTGCTCTCGCATATTATCTTGTAGGCTAAATAAGATTTTAAAAACAAAAAATAATCGGAGTGTGGCTTTTACGTGATTATGTCTGTGCTAGAGGTAATATTTTATTTGGTATATAGGAATGAAATGAATGTAACGAAATATATGTTTGGCTTTTATGGCTTAAATCGGCATATATAGACGAAATCTTTCGTTTGGCACCAAGATCGGCGCGCTAGCACATCGGAGTCGCGAGATATAATGCCCAAAAATTTTCAACCACGTCCAAAAATGTCCGCTAGACATCGCGGGCCCCACCCACGCCTCGCACATGCGCGGTACCAACTCAAGATCATGCTCGCATCTTAGTCATATACCAGACAAAAACTTGGTGTGTATATATAACACATTATATGTTATATATTATATACACATTATATAATATATAGATTATATTATATATATGTGAGAGTTGACAAAAATTTATGTTCGATCAACAAAGGGCGTAGGGAATAATTTTGACAAGCACAAAACCATATATTTATATGTGTCCTGGTATGTATAATGTATAGACACATGAATAATGTAACTATATACGTGCGTATGCATAGAGGCCTACATTATCTACATGACTGCTCAAATGGTAGCCAGTGTACTTTTACTTTCTTTATGCACTGAACCGAGCTAGGTGGCATTGTGGTAACTCACTAGACTCACATTCGGGAGAACCCGGGATCGATTCCCAGTCCGACCATCCTGATTTTGGCTTTCCATGGTTTCCTGAAATCACTCAGGCAAATGCTGGGAAGGGTCCCAAACAAAGGCCATGGCCCATGCATTCCCCAATCCCTCCTCCCTGCGAAACTTGCACCGTCCCTAATGACCTCGCTGTCGACGAGACGTTAAGCCTACCTTATAAGCTGTTCATGGTAAAGTGAGCACTTTTTAAGGCCCTCTCAACAGGATTTAACCACTAATAAATGTATCTTATTGCAGCATCGGGCATTAAATTTTGAGGGTGGTAAAATGCATACACCGTGTTTATTCGTCACAAAGTAATGTTTATATTAAAAAGCAGCAGGAGGATGGAAATAGGATGAAAGGAAAAATTTAGAAGGGCTTTAAATAGTGCTTACTTTACCGTGAACAGCCTATACCTTATTTACCTTTATGCTCTGTTCTGGACAGACAGCTCCGATTTCCTTTTAGGTAAATGCATTTTTGGTCTGGTATGCTTGTATTTCTGCAGCAATGTGACTGTAATTACGTTACAGCGCTTACTGCTGTACGCATTAGTGAGTATGTTGCTCCTTCACATACATAACATACATTCCATGGAAGGGGCCACGGTGGCTGAGCGGTTAGTATGCTCGCCTCCCACCAATGCGATTGGGTTCAATCCCCGGCCGGGTCACTCTGGATTTTCGCATGTGGGAATCGTGCCGGACGATGCCATTGGTCGGTGTGTTTTCTAGGGGATCTCCCGTTTTCCCCGCCCTTTAATTCCGGCGCTGCACCATACGTCATCGTCTCTCAAGACCTCGATGCTAAGAGCCGTCCAAATCTTTTCACTCACGTTGCATGGATGAGCTCATTACAGTGCTAGTGTTCTGTGTTCGAATTACGGATAAGTGGAGACTTGCAAAATTTGCGTTGTTATTAGGAGAGACAATAAGACTTCAAACAGTTACGTATTTGTATTGGTTTCATCCTTGGACTACATGTCGTTAGAACCCCCCCCCCTCCCCCCAACCACACCCCCAACCCCACTGTTAGGTGTTGAATTAATACGTATAACCCATTCACGGTTACTTCCAACTTTACTCAAACTCTGTTGAAGTTCTACTTACAGGATAGTCGTCTGCCTCGTGCTAACAAAGATTATCCAAAGTCTAGAAAATTACACCCAAGGGACAGCGCACCGCATTCGTGCGCAAATAGTTTAATAGTATTTTGCATGAGAATTTTATTCTTACGAGGCATTTCCAACACACCTATTTTCTCTCACTTTTATTCACATTGATTATAAATGAAGTTTTATTATTATTGTATGCCGACCTACCGTGGCGCAGTCGGTTGATGCAACACCGATCTGAGGTGCGGGAAGTTCTGGATTCGAATCCCAGGTAAGGTATGGGTGTTTTTTTAAGTCAAGTTATAAGTTAATCTGTAAGACGTCACCTCCTAAACCTTCACGCATAAAACCGGGGTAAGTTAAAAAGTCCTACACAATACAAATAATTATTGGACGAAATGAAAGTAAAATTTAGTTTAACCAAAAAATAATATACTTTTATGCTAACATATATGAAACGATTGTGATACGTGACGTATTTAGGAAACAACAAGACTATTTATAAATGGTCTGATCTTACAAAGGTTTCAATCAAATATTGTAAAGATATTGCGAATAGACTGCAAAACTAAAGATAGTACGGCACAGTCAAGTCCAACCAAGACCAACGGGAAATTTGGCTCTCGTTCTTCC
This sequence comes from Dryococelus australis, assembly GCA_029891345.1. Taxonomy (NCBI): domain Eukaryota; kingdom Metazoa; phylum Arthropoda; class Insecta; order Phasmatodea; family Phasmatidae; genus Dryococelus; species Dryococelus australis. The sequence goes on from CM056995.1 coordinate 258,297,529, forward strand.
AAAAGCCAGTAAACAGGCGGTAACGACTCCGATGTACATACGATGGCAAAACCTAGCGTGTTGCCAGATATAAAGCGAATTTCGCAGATGTTAAAAAATATATATTGGGTGTAGGAAATATTTAGCAAAAAGTCATTATGAATATAATGTGTAAACCAACTCTCAATCAACCTTCCGAAATATTTGGGGGATATTAGATAAGCAACCTGGAAGTAGAGAGGGTAATGTTTTGCAGTCCGACAATACATAGTTTGTAGCTAGGCACGCTTCCTGGAATCTGTATTATAGGTTTTCTCTTCCTTCTATCACCGCTATAGTCGATCGTATCAAATATTCACTTTCTTTTCTTCTCAGCTGTTACCCGTTAGAAATTAATGATTGTAGTGAAACTGCAACATTTTCAGAACGTTTGGAAAACTATTATCTGTGCTTTGTCACGGTAAAGAATTTTATTCGCTCTCTGAAACAGAAGGCATAGCGAGAAAACTGCTACAGTAAGTCCAGTGATCTTCAAGATGGATGGTTGGCTGGTGAATCCTCCCTCATATATATTATTATTTTCATCCCCTGAATCAGCCCCTGGTTCCTGGTCGACCAAAACAGTCGTTACAACGTCAATGATCCCGCAGTCAACAAGATCTTCAGCTCTATCACACTGGCTCACAAAATAAATATTTTTACAATTGTGCTACTGCCTACGAGAGTGAGAAAACGGACCTTTGCAGACGTCCACGTGAAGAAGATCTGGCTTGGAAATGAACGTGCGTGACGTCACGTAATACGTTTTCTCGGCAACACTTTATTGCGCAAAGAAACCCTAACACCCTAACAACTAGAAATTATTTTTCTAAATACTTCGACCCATTCACCAGCCGATAACAAGCGCTATTTTACATGCGGAGAAAATAAATGTATTCCTTATTCAGCTCAGATCAAGAGTTCAGAGCCGCTCGGCCCACAAGTCTCTTGTATATCTTTGCTTTATGATTATTATATACCGTGCCTAGAGAAGTTGAAAAAATATGGATATATCGTAATAACGATATTATATCAACGATATATCGATATAACCCGTCGATTTATTTCAAAGATGTTTTATCGAAATCAATAAATTTTGCCAGGTTTTGGAAATTAATATTTTTAAATGCTGTTTTTACAAGCTCTGTTTTAAATGCAAAAATTGAATTAAAATAAGAAATGACAATGCTTACTTCGGCAGCATGCACCAAAAACAGGCAGTGCCTCGTGTCCTGATTCCAAGCAATTTGATATTTGCCAATTCCTTTAATACACAAATATCGGATTCCGATGTACCGAAAATCGACATTTAACTTCCCGTATGTAGTTTCGTAAACCGATACTTTTATAAATAACCAATATAAATAATATCGATGTTTTTTTCCGATATCAACATCCCTATTCAGAAGTCGTGAATACAAATTCGTGCGTACAATCTTTCCCTTATCCATTCGGGGATATTCCGTGTACAGCAGAGCTCGACAACAGCGCAGTTCTGTGACATGAGCGGAATGAGTCATTGCTGTAAACAGCAGAGTATTACTTCCTATCGACCAGAGGCAAGGCGAATTCCCGGAAATATTGCGACGTATTGTATGTGAGTGCTAGTGGTTTCCGAGATAACCCATCCGGCCTTGGGAGCTCGCTGCCATGACACGCATTACAGAAGTCCACTTCTCAGAACATTAGAACGACTTGATTTACCCACTCGGGTGTGTTATCTAGTATTACAACAAGCATCAGCACCTTCCCCTCCCTTGAAAAAAAAAAAATCTGCGAGGTCGACATGTATCAAATTACTGTATGACGTATTTGTGAGTCGCATAAAATAAAACTTATAAATCGTGATAATACTGTAAATACTGTTCATGGTGTAGTGAGCGCGTTTGAAATCAACATCTGAAATAGGCGTCAGTCTGTCATCCGTCCGTCCGTCATACGTTCGTCCGTCTCCCAGCCGAACGATTTGCAACCAAACTTCGAACGTCCGTTGTTAGTTCATTGCTGCAAACTACTAAGAACAGAACTGTTTACGAATAGAAAAAAAATTCTCCATAAAAGTGAATTTTTTTGCGGTATGATGTTTCTAAGTACCTAAAACAACCATACACGTACGTACCGGGAATTAATAGATGTAAAAAAAAAAAGAATAGCATATAAAGGATGATTTTATTACTTTTACTATTGCACAAAAGAAGCTCACGTTTCCAAACGTAATTATCATTTAATCTTAAGGAAAAATGTAACTTCATTTCATTTTCCAGTTCCATAAAAAAACATATGAAAACAAAACAGTGCACGCACCACACAGCCTTGTAAAGAACGGGTTGAACGCGTAACAAAGCATGCAAGTTTAGAAAGTTGTAATTTCATACGTTCGTCCGTCAAAAATTAAAGCTTGCTATGGTTTTGACGGACGGGTAGAATTAATGGCCACCTCTGATCTGTTGTTGGCCATGTGATTGACGGACGGATGACGGACGGACGGACGGACGCGGCGGGTCGTTGTAAATCCCATAGACTAAAGATGAGGTAGACCGAACTCGCTGGCTGCGTACAACCAATCTCCGTGTCCCAACACTGAACTGCTTTTCTGCCAACACATCTAGCGAAAACGGCATGGTTTGGATTTTAGGTTAGAAAATTGATTTGTAAACAAGTGATGTTTTTAAACCTCCTGTGACAAATTTGTAATGCAATTGGTTTAATTCAAATTGGTAAAAGTATTTTATTAATAAAATAGTGACAATTATGATACAAAAAAACTCGTTCATCACTGTTGACCATGTGACTTTCACAGTTGTGTTCCTTTAGGGTAGGTCAATATTAGATACATGCAAAAAAAAACGAATAAAGGTCTACCTCATCCTTAGTCTACGGTAAATCCTGCCTAAGACTCACTGCCCATAACTACATACAGTAGATGCTGCAGTACACAACACTGACACGCAGGTGTCCCGTAAATTGGAAGCTATGTAATGAAAATAGTTCTAAGAATTCACGTTCGTAGTATCACGAGTGTAATGTTTAAATTTGTCTTCTGATGTAAGTATTTCTTGTTTTATTCGAATTAGACAGTAGATTTGCATATTATCAACATATTGATTTTAAAAACAAAATTTTTCACTTGGATGATGCGTGAACAAAGTGACACGGTCCATGGCAGTAAATGTATAACGCGGGTACCAGCACAGCGCCCCTTTTAATAGAAAATCAACCAATTTTAAGCCAAATTTAATCATTTTCGAACAACTTTTTCAAGATTTTAGAAACCTCATTTGACATCAATTTTCAACCCTCAAAAACAAACAAAATTAAGCCAAAAATAACCAAATTTTCCAATATTTCACAAAATGGCGTGTAGAACTTTTCATACTGTAAAAGCAAGCAATTTTTGTCGAAAATCAGACAATTTTACCCCAAAATCAAGCAAATTCTCACGTTTTCAAGAAATTCCAATTTTGTAAGTGAGTAATCTAAATCAAGCAAATTTATGCCAAAAACAAGCAAAATAAGCTAAAAATTCAATGAAATATTAAAAAGATTCAAATTTAGAAATCTCTTAGAGCATGTATAAATTTTCCATTTTTCATTTCTTTTAAACCATTATATGACATAAAAACTTCATTCTCGTTTAACAGTTTCAAAGCATTTTGATGTATTATTTTCACATAGCGCTCTGGCAATGAAATTTTTAATTTGCCATCTAGAATTCAATAAATTTTTTTACCAAACTTAGATTCATAAATTTCAAATCCGTAGCAGTAAACCTTTTTTTTTTTTCTAGATCTTGTAGTTTGGTGAATTCAAACGAATTGCTCAACTTGTTTATTAGAGCCTGCATTTTTGTGATATTTATAAAGAAACAAATTATTAAAGAAAAATATTTTTCCATTCTCTTAATAAATTAATTTTCTTAATAAATAAAATGGAAAATATTCTCGAAATGGGAAATAATACCATATCTAAGCAATGTAAAAAATACGGTAAAGTATTAAACATTGAATTTTTGCATCACGTAAACACAAAAAAAAAGAGTATATTATAACACATGTAAAAAATGTACCACCGATTATTCCAGAAATCTTTATGATTTAAATAAAGAGAAAGTATTATGCGAATGCGGAAAATATGTTTTTAAATGTAAATATTGAGGTCCAAATGCACATAAGATGTTTATACAATCAATAAAAGGGGAAGTAGAAGTAATTGGGAGAATATATTAACAAATTGAACCAATGCATCCACTAACAAAAGAAGAAAAAGAGTTGTATAGTAAATTAATAAAATGTACTGTATGAGAATGAGAATATACGGAGGACAATAAAAAGTATATCATCATGGTCATATAAGTGGAAAATTCATTAATCCTGTATGTAACAATTGTAATCTACAATTAAAATTACCCAATTGTGTTCCAATTTATTTCCATAACTTAGCTGGTTATGATGCTCATTTATTTATTAAAGAGTTAAGATATGATGAAAAAATATATAAATTTAATTGCGAATAATGAAGAAAAGTTTATTACATTTGGGAAAGCAACAGAAAATCTGAGGATGAGATTTATAGACACATTTAAAAGTCATGGCAAGTGGTTTAGACAAATTATCATCTAATTTAACCAAAGAACAAATTAAACACACCCAAAAGCATTTTCCAAAAGATCAAGTCGATTTCGTTATAAGAAAGGGTGTTTATCCATATGATTATATGAATAGTTGGAAGAAATTCGAAGAAACTGAACTTCCATCAAAGAGTGAATTTTACAATAAATTAATTGAATCCGACATAACTGATGCCGATTTTGAACATTCAAAACTTGTAAGGAATCAATTTTATAATAAAAAATCTTGGTGAATATAATTATTTATACTTAAAGAGTGAGGCATTATTGTTAACGGATATATTCGAAAATTTTAGAAACACGTGTATAAATGCATATGAATTAGACCCTGTATGGTATTTTACAGCATCATGATTATCTTGGGATACAATGTTAAAAATGACTAAACAACCACTAGATTTATTACATAACTATGGTATGATTTTAATGATTGAAAAGGGAATTAGAGGTGGAATATCGCAATGTTGTAAGCGATATGTCAAATGCAATAACAAAGATTTAGAAGATTCTAATCCAAATCAAGAGTCTAACTATTTAGCATATCTCGATGCAAATAATCTTTATGGATGGGCGATATCTCAATATTTACCATATAGTGGTTTAGAATGGGTTAGTTATACATTATATGATTTAAAGTACTAGAGTAAAGAAATATTAGATTTGGAGGACGAATCTGATCATAGTTATATATTAGAAGTTGATTTAGAATATCCACAAGAACTACATAATTTGCATAAAGATCTTCCATTTAGCCCAGAAAATATGGTAATTCCAGAAACAAATCAGTTTAAATGATTAACAGCATTAATAATAAACAAAAGTGTGTAATTCGCTATCGCAATTTAAAACAGTATTTAAATAATGGTTTAAAATTTACTAAAATACATAGACTATTGACATTTAATCAGTCCGATTGGCTGAAAAAAGTATATAGATTTGAATACAGAGATGAGAACTAATGCTAAAAAAATTTGTTTTTGGTAAAACAATGGAAAAGATAAGAAACAGAGTAGATATAAGATGAATATCAGATGCAGAAAAATGTGAAAACTTAATTTCAACACCACATTTCAAGAAAAGTACTAGATTTAATGAGAAACTTGCGGCCATACATATGAAAAAATAAGAGTAAAATTTAAAAAGCCTATTTATGTTGTGACATGGCAATTTTAGACATATCAAAAGGACTAATGTACGACTTTAATTATACAGTAATGAAACCCAAATATGGTGATAAAGTAGAAATGTGCAATCAAGACACCAATTCTTACATTTATAAAATAAAAACTGACGATTTCTACAAAGATATGAAGTCAATGATAGGACAATTTGATATAAGTGATTATTCAAATGACAATATCTATAACATGCCACCAATAAATAAGAAAGTTATAGTTAAGATGAAAGACGAATGTGATGGGAAAATAATTAAAGAATTCTTTGGTTTAAGAGCAAAGATGTATGCATATTTAGTTGATAATAAAGAAAATAAAAGATCAAAAGGAGTGAAGAAGTGAGCAGTTAATAAAAGAATAACACTTGATGACTACAAGAATTGTTTGTTAAAGAGAAAATAGAATATAGAACAATGAATTTATAAGGAGCGATAATCGTGAAATATATAGAGTAGAAGTTAATAAAATTGCATTAATTTGTTATTATGACAAAAGGATTACATAAGAAAATAAAGTATATACATTGCCATATGGGTATCGAAATGTATCATTTTGAATTAATTTTTATGTAAGTATATTTCTATATTATATTTTAAACATCTTTAATCTCTAAAGCAATGTCAATATCAGCACCATCAAAATCAATCAGTTTACCATTTTCATCTATAATTTCTAAAACAGTGTAAATAAACTGCTCATTATTGATTCTATAAAAAATTATCTATGCGGGGTCATAACTAATATAATCTCTAAAGGCAAACATAGTTTTTCTTAGAAAATTAGCAATTACATCAGTTTCTAAATTATTAGATTCATCATACTTTATGAACATTCCAAATGCCAAATTACAATGAACATTTATTATTTTAACTGGATTAAAATTAGGTAACATAGTACCTACAACAATTTTGTCTTTTTCAATAGTCATTTCTTTCAAATCTGAGAATATTGGACAGTTGGTCATCAAATTTAATTTCAAACTTAGTTTTAATAGATGTTCTGTTTTCCGCAATTGTCTGCTGTCAATTCAATGTTATTTTGCTGAAAATGGATCGATTGAATTTATAGCTTCTTTTAAAGATTCAACATCATATTGGCCTCTAGGAAAAGTGATAAATTCATTCTTATCAATAGTTGTTATAATATTATTGTCTATATTTGGTTTTAAAAATTTTGTGTGGAAACTTAACTAATACAATCGATTTATATTTATGAAATATATCATAGTGAAGTTTCTTCTTTAATAAAGAACTGTGGTTTTTTTTTAACTTAAATACTTTATCCTCCATTCACTACAAAAATTATCTAATTAAATGAAAAAAGTCGATTGGGGTGTTGGCATTTTAATTTCCGAACAAAATACAAAAAAAATATAAAGGATGGCAAACCTTAACTGATGATATTAGAGTGATTATTGTCGGGCCCAGCAATTTGAGAAAACCAACTTGATGATTAATTTGATTTATAATAATGGGTGGCTAAATTGGAATAAATTGTATATTTGCTCAAAAAGTTTAAATTAATCAAAATATATCCCGTTAAAAAATGACTATGATGTCATATCCAGCAAGTTTAATTTAAAAAATGGCATTCTTTTTTAATAACAATTACAAAATGATTCTCTTAGATCAATGTGAAAATAATTCTTTAGTCATATTTTACAATGTTATTTTAGATGATCAAAATATAATTTGCGAGTACTTTACTAGTGGGAGACACACGAATACAGATGTATTATATTTTGCACAAACATATTCCAGAGTGCCCAAACAACTTATGAGAGACAATACGAACTTTCTATGTTTATTTAGACAAGATGTCACGAACTTAAGACATATATATAATGGTTTTGTTGGTGGTGATATGCCTTATGAAAAATTTTAAGAGATCTGCACAAATTGTTGAGATGAAGACTACGGTTTTATCACAATAGATTTTAGTAGAAAAATGAACATGGTAAGTATAGAAATCAGATTCAAGTGTTTTTAACTCACATCTAGATATCTCACTTTCATTCATCGCCAATTTCCCTGAACAGAGCTTCGACAAGTACTCGCCACAACAGGAAGGAGCTTTACCATGACAGTGCTGTTATATAGTTGTGGTATAGCAAACAGTCACTGAGCAACTCGCTCAGTGATATGATGCTATCTACTTATGGTGAGAATAACCACAAGATGCAGTAAACACATGTAGACTTTTAATCTCGCCTTGCTTATCTTGTCGCAGTAGCTCAGTGGCAAGTCATTTGATTTCAAGTGTGGAGATCATAAGTTCAATCACCGGTCTGAGCAGATAATTTAACAGTGTGAATATGAGGCACTCATATTTGAACTATTAGATTATTACTAAATCATTCAAAATTGAAACAAAAAACCTCGTTATATGATAAGGGGTACCATAAGAAATAAAAAAAATAAAAAACTCCTCTCTTCTCCATTAAAAAAATGGCCAGAGGGTGGTGAAGTGAGGGGTTTCTACAAATGCAGTTTTGATGGTGCTAATTAAAGCCAGAAAAATTGGGTCGCTGGCGTGACAGATACCGCTAAATCCAAAAAATAACCAGGTCCCTGATGCAGCATTAAGTTGCTTGTAAACCTTTTGAAATTTTTAGGAATGTTGATTTAAGGAATTTAATGAATCTGGTTTATCATGTTAGAGAAAAACACAAAAATATTTATGGAAATATCGGGGTGGGCGATTTACCCACTCCTTCAAATATGCAACCTCATAAAATATTTGTCAAGGAATCTGGAATATATTCTTTAATTTAATTTTACTTAATTTATAATTCTCATATTAAAAATTATATATTTATAAAACATAGTTTCCTACTTATAAGATAGCCGAATCACTTGACAAACAACTAGAGAACTTAAACCTAGAAGATTATAAAATAACTACATTATTTGATTTAAATAATTTGATTTTTAATGATCAAAAGATAACTGTTGTATTAGATAACAATGAACCTTGGTTTAAAGCTAAAGACATTTGCAATGTTTTAGAATATTCCAACTCCAGTAAAGTTTTAATCGACAATGTTAGACAAAAATGCATTAAATATTATAAAGAACTAAAGTGTAACCCGCAATTACACTTGTGTTCTGACACAAATTTTATTGAGTCAGGTTTTATGTGCATTAATTCTAAAGTCTAAAATGAAATTAGCTGAAAAGTTTCTAGATTGGGTTTGAGATGAAGTATTGCCATCAATTTGTAAATATAGCTCTTATAATTTACAAAAAACTATTGAGTTAGAAGACCAGCAGACAAAAATGATGGAACATAAATCTTAACAACTTGCTATTCAAAATCAAGAAGAAAATCTTAAAAATGAACGACTTGCTTTGGAAAAAAAAAAAATAGAGCAATTTAACATGAATATGAAACATTTTATAGACAAAGTTAAAAACAAAGAATGGTTATATATACATTGCAATATCTAAACGATATGCTTAAAGTAATAATTTTAAAGTTGGTAAAACCCCTAATTTAATCAACAGATATGCAAATTTCAATTATTCACATAATGAACATGATAAATTTTATATTTATTTTCATAAGAAAGTTTATGATGTAAACAAAACAGAAAAGTCAATTCATGAATTACTCGATGATTTGCACAGTAAAAAAGAATTAAGAGATATTCTTTTTACATTACACTTAATTACTTGAAATTGTAGAAATGGAAATTGAAGACACAAATAAAAATTTTGACCACACCAAGAATTATCTAAAAATCATCTAGCAGAAATGTATTATTTAAAACCAGTTGTTTCAGACCAGTGTCTCTAATTAATGATGATAATAAAATTATAATCTAATCTGCAAACAAAACTATTTAATGTATTCAATGACTTCATTGCTGAAAACCAATAACACATACCGCATAAAGATTTATTAAGACGATTAGAACTAGGCAACACAAATAATGCGAAATCTCGGAATGAAGAAAACAATTACTGGATTGGAAAGATGGTAAAAAATCAGTTACTTACAACATTACAAAAAAAATAATTACATATAATTAAGGTTGTAAACATACTTCAGTTCTTTATAATCTTAGATATAAATTTACATACATTTATAGGGTCTATTGAACAGACACTTAAGGGATGATAAAAATCTTCCAAAAAATATTTAAATTTACAAAAAATAACTTTTATAAATCCAAGAATTATGAGAGGTATCAAAATCAAACCACTTTACACAAATTTTATCGCCTTTAGTTTTTAAAACATTTTCAACCAAATACTCATCTGGATGGTTTTGTTTTAATAATTTCGTATTCATAAAAAGTACCTTTCATTTCTTCTCCTTTGTCATCATTCAGTTTGTAAGTTGGGACATCATTATTTAAACCCTCAAAAATGGTAAATAATTCTGTTGTCCAATTAGCTGTAAAATACTTTTCAAAGATTCGTTTACTCTTACTCACACGGGCAATATCGCCAACTTTGTATTTCTGTATAGTAATCACATTCGCAAAATCTTGCTGTCTTTAATTTTTTAATTTTTTTTATTGACTTCAATTGGTTTCATACCAACGGTTCTGTGTTTGGTATTATTGTATTCTTTCACTAAATTATCTAATATATTTTCCCGTTTGTAATTGACATTTAAAGCAAATTTCTTCCACATTTTGTTCTTCATTGTACGATTATATATTTCTACACAACTGGCTTTAAGTGCACTGTACATAGAATAATGATTGGTGTTATATTTTTGTGCAAGTTCTTTAAATATTTTATTATAAAATTTGGACCAATTATCGCTTTGAATATTATGTTGTTTTCTTTTAACAAACATAGATTCTAAAGCAATTGTTACATTTTTTTGCTGTTCTATCTTTAATTGGTATAGCAAATGCATATTTTGAAAAAAAAAAATCGCTAATTGTCATAATATACTTGTAACAAATGTTTATATGTGATATCTCTTTTAAATTTCCGGTGTCTCTCTCAAGAAGATCAATTTGCCATAAGTCATCAATTCCATACGAAATTACCTTTCTTCTTGGAAATTTTTTTTGTGCAGATTTATATAGTTCATCTATTATACCTTCTCTTACTACGGGTAATTTTTTTTAAGAATGTTGATTTATTAGAATTGCATAATGATCATATGCTTTTCTGAACTGATCGCCCATTTTTTGTATTTTCATTTTTATAAAATTATTTTTGGTGACTCTCTTACACTTCAAACACCAAGTGTTCTCCATTTAATAGTAAAAAAAACATATATAGTTAATCTTTATATTTCACGAATACTCCTATTGTAGTTAACATTCCATAAATATAATAATTTGATTATTTATTTATTTTTATTTTAAAAGTTAAAAACTCACCTCTGTTAACATCAAAAGGGTTGCTATAATATATTTTTGTAGTTCCCTAGAGTATAAACAGGTAAATAATTAGTAATTATTTTATAAACAGTATAATCCATGAAAAAATAAAAGAAATTTACATATTTGTCTATGTGAACACATTATTATTTTTATTCCACTTTCCACGCAAATATAATATATGAGATTTTTCTTCCTTTAATTTTTCACCTTTGGAGTTTAAATTTTGTTATTTAAAGTAAAATTCTTTATCAGAGTCTTCTTTGCTTTTTTCAACTTTTATGTAAACAAGTTTATCACAATAATTTAAAACTGATTTGTTTAAATTTGGCAATTTATCAGCTACTTATTTATCGAAATATCTCTTATTGGAATTATCTTTTCCATCTACAGGATCAGCCATATTATTAATTCTACGATTTTGATTAAGAACATATTCTGATGAATAAACAAACACTTTACTAAGTTGATATCGTAAAGTAGAAACAATGATATTGTATTTTCATTCTACATATATTTTTAAATCAAAACACTAGTATTGTATTTTGAATCTACATTTGTTTTTAAAGTATATTCAGAAACAATTGTTTTATATTTCGAATCTATATCCTTTTTTTGTTCCTGCTTTGCAATATTTATTCATTTTATATAATCAGCAATAGTATTACTGAATTGTAAATGTATATCTTCTTTTACAGCTTAATCAGAAACAATAGTTTTATATTTCTAATATACATTATTTTTTAATGCATAATCTGATATATATATCTTTTATTGACTGCTACTTTATTATTTATAGGTTCACCTATATTGACAGTTCTATGTCCTAGAAAATAAACAAACGATTTTGTATAATCAATACAGTTGGATAGTTCACTTTGTAAAGAAGAAAAACAGGAATTGCATTGTGAATTGACATACGATTTTAAAGCATAGGCACTAGTGTGAAAAATTTTATTTAAAGAGTTGATTAATGGTTTTCCAAATATATATGTCATTTACTAACAAAGAACTTATATAATTTAACTTAAAATTTCTCGAAAAAAAAAACGGTTAAACATAGATGTCTGCAAATAACTGAATCAAAATTCTGAACTCGATCACCATTGCAATAAACATTTCTGTTTTTGAAATAATTAATTAAATTATTAGGAATATTTCCTTTAAATGAATCGAAATAGTAAACATCATTGATGCCTCTAAAATAGCAAACCCAATGAGTATCAGGACTTGATGAAATGTCACAATTAACCACAGCACACTCGTTTTTGAACATCCTATTTGGTAATTCGTCAATCATATAAATATTTCTGAAATTTTATGTTTAGTATTTTTACATATTTCCCAATATTGTAATTAGATAGTGGTTATATATTAATTTTTTTTTTGCATTCTCTTTTTTTACCAACTACACTATTTCGTGCTTTATTTTCCATTGCTAAATAGTATCTCTGTCGTTCTTCTAATTATTTTTTACTTTTTCTAGTTTATTCTACAGAATTGTAAATTGCACTAGCTCCTCCAGCTAAGGCACCAAGTGTACCTAAAGCAGTGAGTATAATAGAAATAATTCCTCCATGGTGTAAAACACTTCCAGATATTTCTTTGGCCATCTTTTTGACTGTTGGTGGTAATAAAGTTAATTTGAAACTTTTACCTTATTTCATTATTTTTATTATTTCTCTCAATTTGATTTTTTGTTAAAAATTTATCTGTCCAAATATTTTAATTCCTCACTGGGAATATCGAAAGTTATATTTATCTTCATGTATAAGTAAAAAATTTATATATATATATATATTCAATACAACATTTTAATTCCCCAACCTAATTTTCTTTTTGTAAACATAGTGACATAGTGAGGCAACAGCAGAAGAAGCAATTTGGTCCCCAATTGGTGTGTTTTTATTTAACATAATTTATTTTGCTTCTTTTTGCAAAATTGTATTAGCTTCATGTCTAGATTCTAAATCTTTATGGTCTCTATGAGCAATATCGTGGTATTTGCAGGCTTCATCTTATTTATTTATTCCACTGTCGCCTCTTTCCAATCTTTCATTTAATTCTGTAAATGGACCACAATAATTATAACCAGGCAAATGCATTTCGGGCAAATTTAAATTATTTAATACATACCCAGTTTATAATGCCTTTGCCATGGTGTTCTGAATTCCAAAAGGAATGTGGAATTACAGTTAAACTCTTATAAGATAAGGAATTCCTTTTGGATTATTAATAACCAATTCAGAAAATTTATTGTTTAACATATTCATTATGCTTGCTTTTTCATTGTAAAATTTGTTATTACCAGAATTTACTTCATCATGAATAACTAATAATCTATCAACCAATTTTCTAACATCATCCATCCAAACATAATAATATTTTGGAAAATTATTGTATTTTTTTAAACCTTCTCCAGATCTAGGAGTTCTTGTAGAGATCATTCTTTCTGGTGTGTTTGGTGTTGTTCTTGAATGTGATTATTTTATATAGTTATGATCAATTGGTCCAATTATCTCTCTGTATTTCCAATATCTATTCGAGTTTATTTTCCATCTTGGATTATATTCTTGGTTTGCAACATTGGTATCTAAAACAATTTTCGTGTTGTTTTCATAGTCATCATCAATGAAATTATCCTTAAGATCTTCTTCTTTTTCTTTTGTTAACAAATTAGAAAGTCCTTCCGTTAATTCATATTCTGTATTTTTAACGGTTATTCCATTAATATCTATCTTTACTTGTGTATTACCTATGTAAAAATGTTGTCATTCTGCACGTAGTCCATATTGAGTATCAATAACATTTATTATTTTTGCAATTTCTTTTCCGAGATTTATAGTAGAATCAGGATGTGCCAAATTTTCCAGTGGTACAATTCCCATATGCTTTTCCACATTAGGAGATTTTTGTTCTGAGAATAATTCTCTTTCGAATGATGTTTCTTCTGGTGTTGGTGGATAATCTAAATTTTTTGCTGCTACAGGAACTAGTTTTGTTATTCAGTTTTTATTTTATTCACTTACTTGTTCTACTTTTTTTTTTTACCAATATTACGTTGTTCGTCAATTAAAGATTGTTCTTATTATTTTCATATTCCACTTCATGGTGATTTTTATAATTTTTGTATCTTTCAATGAGTAATTTAACTCGAGAAACGTTATTCGAATCTATCATTTATATACAATTTTTTTTCTTCTAAATGAGTTACAAAAGCATTAGGCGCTTTGATAGACAAACTTTTCCCCCAACCGATAAAACCAGGGGGAATTTAAATGTTTACTATAATAGAATTGAATTTGGTATTCCTATAGGAGATAGCTTTTTTTTCCAAATGATGCTTATGTTTATGAGATATATATTTAAAAAGAGATATAAAGAAGGAGATGCAGAAAAATGATGTAAAGGAAGGCAATATTGATGTTTGTTCGAATTTTTTTTTCCTTTTCAACTTTCTAGAGTAGAAATTTGAAAGCGTGGAAATATTATTGAAGCTTTTGATAATCCAGGTATAACATCAACAATAATTAATGCTTTATTAAGATCCCCAGGTGAACAAAATTATTTAGAATTTTCTAGTGTTGATAATAAATCTCGAGTAAAATCTGTTCATAGTGATAAAACAAATGAAATAACGTATCCTCTTAGATATTTGTTTGGTTTTATTCATGACAACAATGAAATTTATTGGAAAGGCGGTTATAAAATTACTTTGTTTAGAAATTCATCTTACAACTACTGTCTATTTGTTTATGAAATAAAATATGCTGATGGTACGGTTCAGAAAAGCTATGCTGATCCGGGTAAAATTGTAATTGAAAACTTAGATATTATGTGGCCTATTGTATAATACGAATCTAACACGGCCATTGCAATTAAAGAAAAAATATACAAACATCCTAAAATACCTGTTAGTTTTGTTTATTGGCAATTTTCAGAAAAAAAATAAGTCCCTGCTGATTCAACTGTTTTTAACTTTGATATAAAAGATCAGTTTAATAATTTACAGTTTGACATGCCCGATTTTGTAATTGTTGGGTTTCAAACTAATAGGAAAAATTGTGCTGAACGCTTCTATGTTTGACAATTGTAATGTAAATAATATTTATGTTAAAAATGGTACAAATGAAATTTTTCGAAAAGAAAATTATAATCTACACATTGAAGATGGTCTTTATGATAAAATGTTCCTTTCTTATAGTGATTTTAGAAATTCAAAAACAAAACTATGTACTATATGTCGAAATAATTAACTCTATTACAAACCAACTGTAAACTTCGAAGGCAGTATCAATTATTATTCATTTTTGGGCGAAGACCACTGTATATTATTGATTGCTTACATAGAAAAACATCTGTACTTAAAAGAAAAAACAAACATAAAAATTAGTGTAGATTTTAATTTAAAAAAGTTTAAGAAGGTACAGTTTGTAATGTTGTTCTAATTAGTCAACGGAATTTAACTTATGATTATTTGAAACAGAGAATTACTGAAAATATATAAATTTTTTAAATTAATAAATGGGAGAATCGATAAAATGTTTCGATATTTTAATAAAATATTCCATCCTTCTAGTTGAATGGTTACATTTAAAATTATACAAATTTTTGGATATAGAAATGAATTATTTGATCAAATAAAAAATCGTTTTCATAATTCTAAATGAATTTTTTCTTTCTCTTAATAAATTTATTTTCTTTATGAATAAAATAAAAATGTCTGTCTTCCCTTGCACTTGGCTAACATTTAAAAAGGTAATGTTAGTGGTTCAAAACCGCCTTCTTATAGAGTACATAATGCATCCGAACATCTTAAAAATATGGTTCACAAATTTCATTCAAATTTACAAAGCTTACAATTATCCATCGTAGATAATATTGATGACAAATATGAACTTCTTGAAGTAGGTGAAAAACTAAAGCATTTAGAAGAAGTTTTAAAATAAAATTAATAGAGCTTTGAATATAAACTGTAAAGAATAATAAGATAACATTTCACTTGATTTTTAGCTTAGTATGCTTATTTTTTGCATAAATTTGCTTGATTTAGATTACTCGCTTACAAAGTTGGAATTCCTAGAAAACGTGAGAATTTGCTTGATTTTGGGGTAAAATTGCCTGATTTTCGAGGAAAATCGGTGGGCTTTATAGTATGAAAAGTTCTGCACGCCATTTTGTGAAATATTGGAAAATTTGGTTGATTTTGGCTTAATTTTGCTTATCTTTGAGGGTTGAAAATTGATGTCAAATGAGGTTTCTAAAAACTTGAAAAAGTTGCTTGACAATGATGAAATTTCGCTTAAAGTTGCTGCGCTGGTACCCGCATTGTATATCTACTCATGGCAAAGGGGCTGCGGTAGCTGAGAGATTAGCACGCTCGCCTCCCACCAAGGCGAACCGGGTTCAATCCCCGTCAGGGTAACCGTATTTTCGCAAGTGGGAATAGTGCCGGACGATGCCGTTGGTCGGCGGGTCTTCTCGGGGATCTCCCGTCCCCCTCCCCCCACCCAAATTCCGGCGCCGCTCCATGTTCACTTCAATCACCCTAATCGGCTCTGAAGACCTCGATGTTAAGAGCCGCCCAAATCTCTTCACTACACGTGGTGAAAGGATACGAAATTAGAAAGAAATAGATCTCGAGCAGGGCTTTCAATATCGTTCTATTAACCGTGTACAGCATTTATTAAAACACATGCATCAAGGATTTTTTTTCTTTCACCAGGCAGTTTGTAATTTTATTCAGTACGTGATCAGAAGAGCCGCGAACGAATTTGTAATCACGTAAACGGAAATACATAACCCTGATTTAAAAAAAAAAAAAAAAAAAAAAAAACTTTAAATTTAAAATGAAGGAATCTGCATGTTTGAGACTTCCGCGGGAACACACCGTTTCATTCCATGCCCCCAGCAGATAGCCTGCGATGTTTAACTGGTCGAATCATAAATCCTTTTATTCTTTTTGTGATAATAACAGGCCAATCAAGTCTAAACCAGTGATCGAATTAGTTATTTGGTCATTTATGGTAGCGGAAATTCTAGGGTGTTGGAATTCTAACGACATCGAGCAGCATGCATGGTGTTCAGTTCAGGAACCGTATAAATTGATATTTTAATGTTTCATTATTAGTTAATCAATGACAAAAATAATTAAACGTCATCTAATTTCATGTAATTAAGCTTCATGTAATATTAAATCTTCTATTTAACATTTGACTAGTAGCACGAGATAAGTGAGCTGTGGAAAACACAAGCGCAATATTGTGATAGCGAAGCGCAACACGGCCCTGACTCAAGCCCTTAAAGGCCGTATTAAGACTACGATGCTGATTTAAAAACTCTTTAAAAGTACAATTAACCTTTTTTCCCCCAGAGCCGGTGAACACGATGTCTCCCTTTATTTCAAATTTCATCGCGTTGTTTACAAAATCCGACTTTTTTTTTTTTTTTTACGGCGTTCACTAACTGTGTGTGGCTTACGCACAAACGATAATACAGAGTAACTTAAACACCAAACAGGCTGCAACCCCTCAATAAGTTCTAAATAATTCACCTCGTAACTCTCGTTTACATTTTCTTTCTGTCAATGCGTTAGAAATTACCGCCTCGACAAGATTCCCATGTTTCATTATATTTGCGATTTTAAGTCTGAGATAGTCATCGTCCCTGTTTGTAATACTTATATAACATTTCTGTGACTGTGTCTTGAATATTTTTTATGTAATGCAATGCGAAACAGCCTACTTATGTAAGTTATTTGAAATGAAAAAACGTAAAAAGTGTATACCATTCGGGTTAAGAATATTACAACACAGTAATGTGTGTGTGTGCGCGCGCGCGCGAGCGTTCGAGAGAGAGAGAGAGAGAGAGAGAGAGAGAGAGAGAGAGAGAGAGAGAGAGAGAGAGAGAGAGTGAAAAGGAGCTAAACACAGTTCCCTTTCGCCTTGCAGATCCCAGGAGTGCATTTGTTTACCTTCCTTTAGAAAGAGGCGCAGTGATTGCTTATCGTAATTACTTGTTTGCCGCAAAACGACGCCATGAGCATGCTATAGCAATTTCGGATCTATCTTGTGTTAGGCCATGAAACTAACGCCACATACGCGAAGAATTATGATAGTATTTGCCCACATTAATTGTACTCTTTAAATATTTTACAAACTCAAATGGGAGCATGCGAGGAAATCGTATATTCTAAACCAATGGAAAAAAAAAAAACTGTTTTCATTAAACTTTAAATGTCTAGATAAAACAAATCATTAAATAATTTTTGTAGCCTTTTTTAAATCCGATAAATCCATTATTTGGTTTACAGCAGATTCGCCGTATCTCACCGTCACTTCGCAAAGTTGCAGTTCATCATCAGCTTCTACAGAGCAAGTCCTACTTGATCTCGTTTGTAAGTGTCAGTCGTCTCTGTGCCGTTGCAGTGTAGGCTACATCGACTGGAGAATCAAACTTCAATCTTTTTACGCTCAGCAACCCAAGGTGAGTTCTACCATCTTACAGTAACTTGCTGTCATGCCAACCTCACAGCGAAAAACGAGGCGACCAACCTCAAAAGCCGTCACATTTGCCGTGCATGTACGAAACTAGGGAGTAATCCTGCGGGAAACGCAAACTGTATAACTTCGCTATGTAACAATAGTGACCCCCCTAATTAAGAAGTAGTGCAAAAATATTGTTACCCTCAAGCCCACTATGTCGGCATGGGCCCACGAATAAGGCTTTTGCTACTACACAGCCGAGATAAAAAGAAAAAGAAAGTATTCAATACGCAAGCTTTCTTTCGTAAGGTCTCGCTGATAGCACACGGAAAATGCAATGTGTAGTGATTCTTTAGAAAACCGGTAAATTAGAGATGTGAGATGATAGTGGTTTCCAAAATAAATTGACATTACTAATTACAAGAATTATTTTCACAGTATTATAGAACACCATAACTTGGAGTGCACTTCAGAAACACGAACTTAGCGTTGCCGGCAGTGCCAACTTACGCACCACCAAAATAAATTATTGTAAGACTTTTTTCGAGGTTGGCAGAATAACTTGTCTCCTAGTTGTCCCTTGGCGATACCCAGTAAGGGCGAAGCCCCAACACGTCATGATAAGATGGTGTGACAGTCTTCAAAGAGTTATTTTTATGGCTTAATTTTTTTTGCCGAAAGTGAGGTCATCGGGGACGAAAAAATAACTCGGACTATCAGGAGGACGGAGAACTTGGCCATGACCTGTCTCAAGGAAACAGCCGGCGTCGGCTGGAGTAGTCAACAAAAACCACGACAAAAAAACCGAAACCAGGACATCCGGACAAATGATCGGACCCCGAGTCCTACATGCGACTAAGTGTGTTGCCATTGCTCCAATGCGCTCTGTTTCAAAAATTTAAAAAATGTCGTAGTATAAACTTAGACCTTCGTGACGTTAAGATGAGGTGTAATAATGCAAGGAATTGCGAAGTTTCGTCTAAAGACGTTTAGCCTTCGGGAGTTTTGCCTACAGGCGTTTGTCTAAAAAAAGTTTTGCTTTAAAAACGTTTTGTCTAAAAAAACAAAGGTTTTGCCTGAAAAGCTTTTGGCCTAATAATCATTCAACCTACAAGGCGTTTTGTCTTCAAAACCATAGCATTTCTTACATTTTCAGTTGTTCAACATACAGACGTTTCTGCCAGTTGGTGTTTGGCCTACATACATTTTGCCTACAGGTATTTTTGTTTCTGAAGTTTAGTGGCAATGGTGTGGTGGAATTGAATTCGAATTTTGATAGGATTTCCATTGCCTACAGTGACTACGAAAAAGTAACCAAAAAAAAAACGAAGAAAACTATCTATGGATGAGAAACACAAATGCGATAAAAATGTGATATTATAAATAAGCACATGGATGGAACAAGAGACAACTATCCAGTTAGACAACGAGTGACACAAAGAGAACAATGCTATGACAATACGAAAACAGCAAAAACCACAAACGAAACACACGCTGCCGTAAGTCAAAATAAATTGACATATAAAGGATTCAACAATTATAATGATCCAGTCTTACAATGATCAAAATACCAAAACAACAAAGACAGCATAACTGTGGATAGACAGCATCAGCAAAATTTACATACAAAAAAAAAAAGCAAAAAAAAAAAATTTGCAAATTTAGAAAAGCACAAAACACCAAGAACGGCACAAGTTTAAATATTCAGTAACAAGATGAAAAAAATTGTGTTCTTTGTTTATTGGTTACTTTTTCGTAGTCATTGTAGACAACGGAGATACTATAGAAATTCGAATTAAATTACAGGTGTTTTGCCTACATGAATTTTGCCTACATGCATTTTGCTTAGAGACATTTTACCTACACTTTAGGCATACCAACGAACGCTCATAATGCCACTAGTAGTGAAATGTCATTTGGCAGCACAAGCGGTAGCTCATAGAAAGATTGGAAGTCTCTCGTCTCCATGCTTCAGGTTGAAGTAAAGCAGCTGCCTATGGAGCACTGCACCCGACTATACAATGTGAAGAACTCCTAAAAAGTAATACAGATATAATAAAAATTGTCAGAAAATTGCTATTTATGCATATGAGAGAAGAATGTATTTTGCAACATTACAAAATATGTTACTAAAATACACTTCTTAAATGTAAAAAATTATCGATTAAAATAGTCTATACTTTAAAAAAAATGTAATCATATTTCCATTCTAGATGATTCAGAAAGCAGCATTTGCAAGAGAATCTTCGTCATAGAATATTATCATTATATTTACTATGATTGTATGTAAGAAAATTTTAATTACAATGTAGGAAATAATTTTTAATAATTGATATTATGTGCGTCCATTCATTTGTCGCAAACATTTGTGGCTGAAACTGACATAAATAAAGTTATTTATAAAATTGATATGATACATTATTACTATGATTTTATTACATATGACCACAGTAAATATTATGATAATCTTTCTTGAAGAAGATTTTCTTGTAAATTCTGCTTTCCGAAGCATCCAAAACTGAAAAATGATTTTTTTTATGTTTTATTTTTTTTTAAACGGACTCTAGCGACCGATTAATTTTTTTAAATTTAAACCGTATAATGTTGCAAAATATATACATTCGTCTTTAATATACAGCATAGATCGCACTTTTCTGACAATTTTTATGGTGTCTGTACTACTTTTTCTGCGAGTTCTTCACATTATGGTCAGGTGCAATGCTCCATAGGCAGTTGTTTTACTTCAACCTTAAATAATTTTTTTTTTATCTCGGGCAGAGGTTTCCCCTCTGGCGACGCCGATACTTGACCTGGAGGACCCTGAGGTGGAAAGCCGACATCTCCGACCGCGAGGGCCACGGTCGCTGGAGAGTAAATTCATGGTTTGCAAACAGCCAGCGGAGCGCGAAACTGTGGACAGAACCTGCCGACCGCTAACAGGGAAGAGTACACCATCTGCGCGCCAGGGAGCGACGAACTGAATGCAAATAGCAATGATACAGCTTATGTACCTGCACTTCCCACCTTCTGGTTCTAGGCCACCAAGGTCACCGCAAGTATGTGAACAAGACAAACGAGAGTTTGAGCCGCTGGGATTTCGCGACCAGTGAAAGATTTGGACGGCGCTTTAGCAGCTGGGATCTTGAGCTCTGATGTGGGGCGAAGTGAAGATGAGGTGGAACAGACAGAATGCAATGGTGTAGGTGAAGGGAAATTTGCCCGGCTCTTAACAGCGAGGTCTTGAGAGCCGATGGGGGTGATTGAAGTGAATATGGAGCGGCGCCGGAATGAGGAGGCGGGGAGGAAGGGGGGTCCCCGAGAAAACCCGCCGACCAACGGCATCGTTCGGCACGATTTCCACTTGCGAAAATCCAGTGATCCGGGCGGGGATTAAACCCGGTTCGCCTTGGTGGGAGGCGAACGTGCTAATCGCTCAGCCACCGTGGCCCCTAGATCGCACGGTTGGGGGGGGGGGGGGAATACCCAGCTGAAGCACACTGGTCAATGGCAACGTTCCATACAATTCACGTGTGCCCACATTCCCGCCGGGAATCAAGTCCGTTTCTCCGTGGTGGAAGACTAGTAGTCTGACCACCGCACACCGCAACTCTTGAGTCGCAACGGTTCAAATCAACAATTCCGGCTATCGACTAATTCATGACGATTCCTGCTAACAGCTAGACGTGCTTCAAATTAACAATTCCGGCTATCGACTAATTCATGACGATTCCTGCTAACAGCTAGACGTGCTTCAAATTAACAATTCCGGCTATCGACTAATTCATGACGATTCCTGCTAACAGCTAGACGTGCTTCAAATCAACAATTCCGGCTATCGACTAATTCATGACGATTCCTGCTAACAGCTAGACGTGCTTCAAATTAACAATTCCGACTATCGACTAATTCATGACGATTCCTGCTAACAGCTAGACGTGCTTCAAATCAACAATTCCGGCTATCGACTAATTCATGACGATTCCTGCTAACAGCTAGACGTGCTTCAAATTAACAATTCCGACTATCGACTAATTCATGACGATTCCTGCTAACAGCTAGACGTGATTCAAATCAACAATTTCGTCAAGTAAAAATTCTGACCATCACGTATGATTGTTCAACATAATGAACCGATTTGATTAAATAAACACATAAAAAAATTTACGAAATTGTTTTCTTTTTAAATTTATATGATTTCTCTGACAGTGGCGGGGATTGTCAGTGACCGAGATTGTCAGTGGCCGGGATTATCAGTGACCGAAATAGTCAATGGTAGGTAGTGCCAGTATAGCGCTGCTATGCGTTGCAAACAACACGATCCTTAGTTCAAAAAATTCTGTAACGTCCTTGATTTATGTAATATGTCATACGCTACTTTGGCAGTATAACCTTCTGTTGACCTATTTCATTTTGTCATTCGCATGGTCTACGTGACCGAGGAACATTTTTTTTTTATTTTAGTTCAACAACTGAGCGCATTATCACATCACCCTGCGTAGAGAACATGACGTAAATGAACGCTAAGCATGTTAATTGAAAACTGCAGGGCCTGGAAGCTAGTAGAGAACGTCTAAGGCAGGGCAATGGTGGATAACGGTTTTTGCTAACTTCGCGTGCAAATATTTTGCGCGAGTAATGTATTTCTGTTGAGCTGTTTCTTGCATCGCAAATTTGTCTTTTCGCGGCGGCGCAAGCGAGTATTTATTAGGCATACGTTACCAAGACAAGAGAGCTGCCTTGACCATCCGTATTTCATGGCTGGTGGTTTCTGCAAAACTTTAAACAAAATTCTGGGGAAATGACTTAACAAAATTAATATATATTTTATAGATAAAAGTGCAATTTTTAAAAAATCACATTATAGAAATAATTTTTTTTCCTTAGCTTTCTATCTAGCAATTAGTGTATTCGCATATTATGCACGATTTTTGAAGTGAATACGTCTTTAAATTTGTGATTATAGTGGGAAGTAATCCAGAAAATCCAATGATAAAATCGGATGATACAGTTTGGCATTGCAGCTCCGAATCTATTCAGTAATATCACTCGATTGCCAAAGGATAAAAAAATACGTTACGTCGAGTGAAGACTGTGAAGCGTCATGCTAGAGGGGGGGGGGGGGGCAATTTTGAGTTCGTTTCGCCGCGTCTCATCCGCGTAGTATAACTTTTGACTAGGAGAAGCTACAACGGTCTTTTAAGTTTCAATCGACAGCGCTCATCAACATCAATCGATTGCGTGTATAAAAACAGTCGTGTGACTTGGTTGTGGTGAAATTGTATGAGTTTAATATAAAAAATTAAGACAACTTAACACAATTTCGGCTTATGCTCGTCAAAAATCCAAGTCAAAATACAGAAATCGTGTACGGTTGAAAAGAGCATATCAAAAGCAATCCAGTGATACCCACAAGACACCACATGATCGAGTGAAGTGGTGCCGGGAACGTAAAAAAAAACATCAAGGCTTCCGAGCGCGTTAACGTAGACGTATTCACGCAAAACAAACCGCCGTGTCCTCAACACAGACAAACCCAATTTTTTTCTCCTCCCATTACATGTGGGCAAAAAATTGAGGTTAAATGCACCTCTGCTGAAACAGTACAAATAAATCGATAGACAATACCAAATTGACTGTTTATATTATCACTCAAAGCCCAGATTACAATAAAGCTGTTAAAAAACACAGACATAAGTTTTCAGCAGTGTACAGTATTCCTCTAGGAGGAAGCCAAGCTTCAAAAAACATTTGACCAAAAGGTACATATCACCAGATGAAAGATTCGCTGGAATAAAAACCAATACTTCATTCGCATTTAAAGCGTCAATCAGCTGAATCAAATACAGTCAATTAAAGGCTCTTATAAAAAAACCTTCAAAACGCCTTTATCCATTTGAAATGCTTGACACAAACAAAACTTTATGCATTGACACTGCAGTATTTGAAAAAGGCTTTCCTTTGCATAATACAATATTCTTTAAAAATTATATTTGAAAAAACGTAGCAGGCCATAAAACACGTCACCTTGAAAATGTCGGGCCATTCTTACATACAAGTCCAAAGCACCTAGCTATAAAATCATGATGACACAAAGTTTTAAAACCGTGACTGCGAAATTTGTGGACGACGAGCACGACAGAAAAAATGCAAGGCCAGAGGAGCCAAATGGGGAGGCAGACATACACTAAACCAACACGTTAAAAAATATACATGCTAAACACACACAGAAACGAGGATTTAATTTACGCCGAAAAGACAATCTAGAGCGTGCTGCCAAATATAACATTGAAAAACTCTAGTTACTGCTCGTCCATACAGATTAGCACACTCCACAGAACAACACAATAAAAAAAACCTAATCCCCCGAAATATTACAGTGCTCTCAATCCACAACTCACAGATTCACAGCTCCCAAGTTGCCGTCACTTAATTCATTGTGAATTTAAACACATTAGAAATGTTACGTCGTGAACTATCACTGACAAAGTAAAGTACCAAGTGCGCTGTGCCCTCCAGTAATTCTAGGAGATGTTGAGAGCCATGTTAATCGTAGCCTTGATGTGTCGTCTGCCGATCGCAGGGTTGGCACAGTTTTTCCACCGCGTGGAAAGCACTGGTAAATTCCAGGTTAAAACCATCCCGGACTTTAATAGCTTTTGCCAGTATTTTCCACTTGGTAAGAAAAATTGCCTGAAATCACTAGAAGCAGTTTATAACGTGCATTTAAATTTTAATGTAAAAATGAAAACCTTTATAAGAACCACGGTATCTAACATTTTAAAATACTGTCTCAAGCGTGAACTATTTTTATTACAGCGACTCGATTTTATGTAGGCCTATTATAATATTTTAGAATATATGTTTGTAAGCTAAAATGTATTTATTATATTGTACTCACTTATATAGTGTTGCCACTTGGAATCATAAACGTTAAATTTCCCAATTAAACACGGGAATAATCAGGCTTCCTTTTATGAGTACCTACAAAAATAATTCTCATAGAGTTACATCCTCAAATTTTTAATTTATCATTTTTTAACTTAAATCTGTATACGTATAACAAATATAAGACTAAACAATGACACGCTGATTTATTTAAGAGGTACTAATAAGTAAAAGGAAATTTTCCATAAAAATCGTTAACTTTAACAAATAGTCTGATATTGTTACACGACTAGGAACACAGTCCTTACTACTATACAAATGGGAAAGTGTGTTTGTGTGTTTATTTGTCCTTCTTTCACGTCAAAATGAAGCAATGGATCGACGTGATTTTTCGCACAGATATAGTTGGAGGGCCGAAGAGTGACATAGGCTACTTTTTACTCTAGGAAAATATCTCCATCCTTCATAAAAAATATAAATTCATTTATTAAAGAAAATTCTTATTCTAATTTTACAGCATAAAAAAAGCAATATTAAAAAAAAGTTCCGTCATTTCTCCTTTCTTTTTTGTCTATGGGCTGTCTTCAATTCCTTCCCAACCGTAGTGGCCCAGTGGCTAAAGCTATTCCAAGTGGGGCAGTAGTGGCTTAGTGGATAGAAATATATCAAGTCGAGTCGCAGTAGCTCAGTGGCTAGATCGATCCCATAAGTTGGCCGCAGTAGCTCAGTGGCTAGAGAACCCAATAGTGGGGCCACAGTAGCTCAGTGGCTAGAGAACCCAATAGTGGGGCCGCAGTAGCTCAGTGGGTAGAGAACCCAATAGTGGGCTTTATTATAATAACTTTACAAAAATATCATGCGAACGAAGTAGCACGGATCAGCTAGTTATGTTATATTTGCCGGGGAAAACCAGGTTATTGCCAGTGGCATTGAATTTACTGAAAATTGGTGGAATTTTGCCATCCCTTGCCCATCGTGCTGGAAGAATAGAAGAAGGGGAAGTTAAGCAAGAGAATTTATTAATAATTACCCCTCGTATAGAAAATTATGACACACTGAGGTGGGTAATCAAAGTAGGGGATCGGAAGGAGAAAGGGAGGGGTTGCCGAGCCCACATAGAGGAAGTATCCAGACGCTGCTGTCAGGTGATCGCTAAGGCGAATGGAGCACGAAAATCATCTATTTATATAATTTTTGTCACAATTTGTTTTACACAGGATTTTTAGAAATTTTTGGTACGGCAATACGTATATAACGATTTTGAACACCTTATTACATGTTTAAATATTCTCTGCGTTCGTTACTCTCGGAGCTCTGATTGAAGATAGGGGGGGAAAAAACCCTTTCATTTCTTCCATCAGTACTCCGAGAATAATGAAAGAATTGAAAATCTAACAACATAAAAGGGTGTTAAAAATTATTATTTATGTCTTGCCGAGCCAAAAATTTCGACAAACACTTTGGAAATCGACTTATATCGAAAATCGGGCAAATATACTGATTTCATGCACCGTTCCCCCAACGGTGGCAGCACCGTCGCACATTAAGATCAGCGATCTCATATTTTTCCTCAATTGTCAAGGTAAATACCATCCTTGTTGCAGCTAAATAACTGCTGTGTTAATTCTGCCCTCAGCCAAATCGTTTAAGAACTACGCAAGGTCTTTCAAACGGAGCACCAAGGCCACTGCACCAAGGCGGCAAGTCACTGATATGACGTTTGTTATACGGTGAAATTATTATTGGTGCAGTGGGTGCATAATGTCATGAGTGAATTATTGGTGCAACGGGACAGTGATAAATATTATTTCACGCTCATCTATCTACGACGAGAGAGGTCGCAAACAATATTCTCTGCCTTGGGGCGCCAAATACAGCGAGACCACGTTTGTCGGGACGTGAACCGAACGTCATCCAGATTAACGAAAATCCAGGTATTCCTAAGATTTGCTGGGCAGCCGTGGCTGAGCGGTTATACTGTTCGCCTCCCGCCAAGGCGAACCGGTCTCAAGCCTCGGCTGGGTCACTACGGATTTTCGCAAGTGGGAATCGTGCGGGACGATGCCGCTGGTCGGCGGGTTTCCTCGGGGATCTTCCGTTTCTCCCGCTCTTACATTCCGGTGCTGCTCCATTCTCACCTCATTTCACTCTCATCGGCTCTCAGGACCTCGTTAAGAGCCGCCACAATCTCTCCACTCAACTTAACCTAAAATTTGCATACGCAACATCTACCTTAGGTTCCGTGTTTATATAAATATAAAAACACTTCATGCATGTAAATGTACAGTGCTAAAGTGTTGTAAATCAGTAAAAAATGTTGTCCCGAATTTCTATGGTGGTCACGATCACAATAGCGCAGTTTTTTCTTTCATTCATACAGCCGATGTACGAAAAAGTGCACATACGAGGTGTTTTCAAATATCATGTCGGAAATAAAACCATAGCATCTATGAACTAATATAATCAACAAATCATATTAACAAATTTTTGGAATGGTCATCTAGTATTTTTTTAAAATTTAATTGGTTTTAGCGGAACAACGCCGATAGTCTACAACTTTACACACCTACGTGCATAACAAATTGTATATCACGAAGGCGAACGGAACTGGCGCGTCCGTGTTGCGACCGACTGTACAGAAGCCACCGTGAAAAGTCGTAAAGACTTAAGCTTCTTACACAATAGAAGACTTTAGCAGTTGACTTTACGTTTCCTTTCCTCTGATGAAACCACCAATACACAACATAATTGTAAAATCAGAGTTCATACAATTGAACATGGGTTATGCGAGTTTCGTAAAAATGTGTATCATGTTATGAAAATAAATATTATATTATACAAGAATACATTTTATGTACCTTTTTAATAGGCTTAAAATTTAAATTAGAAGTTTGTTTCAAAACAAAAAAAAAACTTATTTTTTTACTTTATTAAAATATGTCAATTCATACATTTCCTCTTCACATTATATTCGTTTGCAATTTATTTAATTTAAGACGAACTTTGTTTAATACAATAAAATAACGCACTTACCACATAATTTCTGTTAGATTCCGGGCAAAATGGCTCCTTGATTTTGATTTTAAATTTCAACTTTTCGAAATCGTGAAGTCAAGAGTGCTTGACTTTACCTTTGACAGTTTCATTGTGTCAAGCTCCATAAGAAACAACATGTAGGAAAGCAAACGTAAAGTCAAATGTTAAAGTTTTCAATTGTGTAAGGATCTTTACGCCGCCAATACTGCTGTTTGTGTGTTGTTGAAGATACAAATGCAATCACTTCTGGCAGCCTTTACTACTCAATTGCTAATCCCCAATTTATGGTGTCCTATGTGCAGGCGCTCTCCACATAGCGCATCAGTTCCGTTCGCATTCGTCATAAGTAACTGTTTGTTCATGCAGGTACATAAATCTACGGATTCATAGCGTTGTTTTGCCTAAATTCAGCTTAAATTAAAAATACTAGACGACCTGTGCAAACATTTTGTTAAAGGCTGTTCACGATAAAGTGAGCACTTTAGAAATGAACCTGAGAAAAATATCACTGCCCCTAAATGCATATATTTTAACAGGCGCACTGAGTGGCATTCGCCCAATAAAGTTGGTAACCATGGAGAGAAAGTAGTTCAATATCTTAAGGTGGAATACAAATGTGTTAGGTAACCATTTGTGATAAACTTAAATTATCTCTTTCGCTTTATGTTTTTTCAATGCGTCGAAGTGTTAAAAATTAGCAGAGTTGTAAAATATTTACTTTTCTAATAATTTCACGGTTCCGCTTTACCGACGTATGAATAAAGTGATGAGGCAATTGAAAATGTCAATTTTACATAATACGGAAGAATACAACAACGTGTATACAAGTAGATCTTAAGCAGGGCTTTTAAAAGTGCTCATTTTACCGTGAACAGCCTATAAGCAGAGTGGGCAGCCACACAGGCCCAGATGAGCGCATGACTTCTTTATAGTCTATATTTTAGCTCATCCTATTTTCATAGCTTCTACTCAGAGACCAGAATATCTTAAATAAATTTTTTTTTTTTTTTTTTTTAATTAAGAAAAAGAACATTTCTTAAGCACCTACGAAATGCGACGGAAAAATTGGGTTGGAGAATTGGTGAAAGTAGGAATGTTACAATTAAGCATTTCATTACACACACACACACACACACACTCACACATATATATATATATACAACATGCATACATAAATACATATGTTCTACTATTCTTCACTATTATATAAATATGCATTCATTATTATACAGATTAACGGTATAAACTATGTGAACCAACCAGGAGCGGATCTAGAGATCCACTAATGAGGGGGCTACTTGATGGCTGGAACACTTTGCTTTACGATCAAACCACGTGCTTACCACTCAGCATTAAGTTATAATACTACAAATAATTTTCAATACTAGTTATATAATCTATCTAAATTATTTTTAATAAATTTATTATTACTGCACAATTAACTTTGTTATTGTTTTGAAAAATAATATTTCTTTCAGTTTGAGTGAGTGAACGAGTGGAGAGATTCGGGCGCCTATTAACATCGAGGTCTTGAGAGCCCATGAGGGTGCAGCGAGGTGAGTATGGAGCAGCGCGGGAATGAAAGGCTGCGGGAAACGGGAGATCCCCGAGGAAACCTTTTCTTGCACGATTTCCAAATGCGAAAATCTTGTGAGCGACCCCGCTGGGAATCGAACCCGGTTCGCCTTGGTGGGAGACGAGTAGTCTGATCACTACATACACCACTGTGGTCCGGTCCAGTTTGAAATTAAGTTCCAAAGGAAGCGGCTCAGGCCATCTTAGCTCCCTCTTGGATAAACCACTAGAACCAATTGACTTCTGGGAAATATCGACTTATGGCCGGTTGCACCAACGTCTTCCCCAAACCGAGAACAACTGATCCTAGTTCCAAACCAGGATTCAATTTTATCTTGGTTCCAATGTGCAAGTGTGGCACCAAAAAAATTTCATGATTCTGGAACTCCGATGCGTTGATCTTGCTTCCAAAGTGAGAGATCAAGATTAAGTAACAGACAAATTTTGTTATTGGTTAGTAATATATGACGTCATGGAAGTAGGCGTATTTTTTACTATAGATATAATTAGATGTGCGATGTTTTATCTGTTTTAAGTGAATTATTGTTGTGCCAATTTTACTGAATAATATCCAAGTGCGTAGCCTATAATTTTGTTTTAATTTCCTAAGAAAACAATCGAACGCAGTTCTATCTATTTTGAAACTACATTTGTCGACGATGGCTGTTGATCTCGGATCGAGATTTCGAACCACCAATTTTGGCGGTTCGAAATGAACTTCATCTCGATTTCCAGTCCAGCTCTGAACTCGAATGGTGCAACAGTTTACTGTGTCAATCTTTTATCCTATCTCGGATCGAGTTTCGAACCACGACGGTGCAACCGAGCATAAGTCTGCTCTTTGCACGAGCAGAAATATTGGGAAACGAGGACGGCATAACACATGTAAGCTGGGAGCTAACATAGTCAATTCACGGTTACTTCCAACTTTTCTGAAACCCGGATAAAGTTCTACTACCAGAATATTCCTCCGCCTCATGCAAACAAAGCTTAACCAAGAACAGAAAATTACATCGAAAGGACGTCGCACTGAATTCGTGCGCAATCAATGTAATATTGTATTGCGTTTCTTGCTAGGTGTTACCAACACGCCTATTTTGTCCGTTTATATTCATATTAATTATAAATGAAATATTAAAATTTATAGATAGAATATAAGTAAAATTTCAATTTAACAAATAAAATGGCAATTTTATTTGAACACATGTATAAAACGCTTGTATAGGCTGTTCACGGTAAAACGAGCATTTATGAAAGCATTGATTAAGCTTTACTTGTATTCACATGGTCTATTCTTCCTCAATATGTAAACTTAACGTTGCCATGGGCCTCGTCACTTTATTCATGCGTCCGTCAAGTGCAACTGTAAATTTATTACAAAAGAAAATATTTTGCAAATCTGTTTATTTTTACACTTTGATGCATTAAAAAAAAAACACAGGAAGTGTAAGAATTATTTCAGTCATCAGAAATGGTTATCTGACGCTTTTTATTTGACGTTATGATATGGAACTACTTTCCATTCATGGTTACCAATTTTACTAGGGGCATGCCACTCAATTCGCCCGTTGAAATATATGCATGTAGTGATAGTGACTTTTCTCTAAGGTTGATTTAAAAAGTGCTCACTTTATCGTGAACAGCCTTTAATAAGTGACATATTTAGGAAACAAATGAACCCGCCATACATAGCGTGATTTTTCAAAGGTTTGATTCAAAAAGTTTGAGGAAACCGCGAATAGACTAAAAGCTAGCTTCCAGCGGCGGCATACGACATCGCAGCTTTTCCCGCCACGTCCGACGGTGGCGCAGCTGTTGGGGACCTGCGGGAGAAAGCAGCAGGTGCAAGCCCGTGCGGAGGTCGTTTGGCGCGCACATTCCTCGCACCCGCTGAGAGCACCTGCTGGTCAAAACTCCGTCCCCAGCACCCACTCCCGCCATGCCATAGCATTTAGAACTGGCTGTTCAAAAACAACTGTACATCATGGTACGTATAACTATAAATACATATACTATATTAGCCTTCAAACTTTATAGTTCACCACCTCAAGATGTAAGGCAAATTAATCTGATGTTATTTCGTTATACTCTCCAGAAAAAAAAAAACAATTAAATAGGCCACTGTATTCTTCAAGTGAACTCAATGCAGAGCCTCTCTAGGATGGTAACTACGGTTATAAACATTCAGTTTAATAATATCATATATTATTATCATTTTTAATTATTGAGATGCGTGTTCATTTTTTTTTTTGCTATCTCATGTTTATCTGGCAAATGTTAACATTGTGTTAATGTGGTGTATGTGGGATACATTTGACATGTTATTGTTACAACTTATTTATTCTGATATATCTTTAATTTGTTGTACCTATGTGTGATTATTCTATTGTTTTAATGTGTTGTTAATGCGAATAACCTTATATGTTAACGACATAAAATTATTATTTTTGACGCAGTCAATCTGATTGTAACCGGCCAAAGACCAAGCAACAAATAAATAAATAAATAAATTACTGACGACGCGGACATTTCGGGAAATCGAATGGAAGGTGGAAGAACGAATTACAACCATTCTGTATTAGATTACCAGAACTCTCACTGGCTCCAATAAGGATAAAAACGCCTCTCTCAGATGATAGCCAACAACGACAAATAGTCAGAGATGTACGTATACAGTACAGAGTACGTTGTATGCAGTCACAATAGTATATCGTTATATCTAGTAACAGTTATCTGCTTCCACAAAATGTTGCCAGTGTACACGACATTTCGTTAAAGCGTCAGTGAATAATTTGTGAACTTTGTTGTAAAACGACGGCTACAATATTTACGCCAAGGTGTGAAGTCGCCAACCTTTCCATTTCCCCCTGCAAACCAGTAAAACCGCTCCCTCTCTGGCGACCTTGGCAGCATTTCTTCTACGCACATTGAAAATGTTTTCATCGCATTTTCAAAGTACCGCAAACATAATATTTATATCTGCGGAAACATCGTCACTTACGGGCGTTGGATAGCAAAGAATTAATTTAATTTGTAGACAAGTGTAACTCCAATCTTGTAGGTACAAATATTGATTCGACAATTTTCGCATAATGGCATGCCAAATACATAAGTTAAGTAAAGTGCCATATAATAAATTTCATGTGTTTAAAAAAATAAGAAGAATTTTCTTTTCAACAATTATTTTAGACGTACAAAATATTATTTATATGCACAATCTGTATCTATATAATCTAATTTTTTTTTAAATATTTAACGCAAAAATGATTTATCTACCTATAGTATGCATCTTATAACTACAGTGAGTACGAAATATGATTTTAATGAGAATAAATCAATTTTTATAACAATATTTAAATATTTCTATTTTATGTAGGCAGACTATAAAAATTTTTAATAATTTCTCGATTAGTGACAGCACGAGCAATTCTTTTGTATTCATAAGCGCTTGTTCAGTTGAAATGCAACAACTCAGGAACTATTTGCTCTAGAAAACTGGCATGTCTTGAATTACAGTGGAAAAGTGTGTTGCATAGATTGGCAACATTTGTTACTACCACATCGGGATGATACTCAAGGAGATAAAGGTTGCAGTTCTTGGAGATTTTAAGTGGCTTATCCATTTGTAAGTAAGTATTTTTGTTGCAATTTCTGTATAACTTCATTATCTGGCATAAGTTACCAATTAGTTCAGGAACAGCTTCAAACTATAACTTCAAAATTTCTATCATTTTTTCATTACTTCTTTGGAGTGATGTGGGTATATAATGGTAGCGGCAGGACAGTAATATCACCATAAAAAATTAGAACTTACTATAAAAAACCAAGAAATTACATTACTTCAAAAATGCATATCTTGCTTTGTTCTAGTTGTATCCTCAAGACAAAAATATTCGTGAGCTTACAGGGTAAGGATATACATCGGGCAAAAATTGTATAGCAATATCTTAGATCGTTCCAGAGAAAAACGGATGTGAATTTGTTAAATTTAACATTGGCGGTAAAAGCTTTTCATGCTGTCTTTAAAGCGTATGGATAGAGAATTTTTTCTATTTAGCCTTATAGGGAAGAAATGTAATATCACGATATGTTAACTCATCAACGTGTAAACTAATTTTGGGTAGTGATTTCCATTAAGACCATATACCTGGGTTTACTGGTACGCACTTTATATGAGCTAGTAACTCCCACGGTTAATTAATTGCAACACAACAATTTTTACATTTAAATACGAAAACGCTAAATGTTGTTGTTAAAATCATTCCCATCTTCTCCTTGTTTTCATTTTTCTTGTAAGCAGTTGGTTCGCATAAGAAAGTCACTAATTAATTTCGTAGTAAGGAATATAAATTTCTTACTTTAATTTCTATTTCCCGTTATATGTCCATATTTTTGACATTGCAGGACACAAACAATGGCTTCTGAAGCTTTCTTAAGTTATTCCAATTTGGTTCTAAGAAATATCTTTTAACTTGGAAGAGCATAAAAAAAATTTTGAAACAGGAGTTGTGACACTCGGTAGGCGCAGTTGATTTCGGAAAATTTACTTAACAAGGCCCAGTACTTTGGAAAAAAAAAAAAAAAAAAAACTCTACCGATATGATGGAGATCGATACCCTATTACGAGTTTAAGAATTCCTTTCCGAAGAAAAGTTTTGTTTCGTGCGCAGCTTGCTCTTGTGTCAGTTTAATAATGGCATCTTCCTCCGAAAGGAACTTTCATTCTCCCAGGCTCAGCGCTACTTTCAACGGGTCAGAAAGGTGGAATCGAATGGTTTGGTGTCATGTCAGATGTTAATGTTTGGTAAGTATTCCTGGAGCCCGGAATGAATATCTTGAAGAATCTGGGTCATGTTAACCGCATTTGGACGAGTTATGCCCTGAAGAAAAATCACGTCTTTCTAAAGTTCACCACGCCAGCTGAATTTGCATTTTAGCCCTAAATCGTGCGGTACCATACCTCCTCCTATTCAAGATTTGTTGACCTTATTCCCTTCCTTATTTCAAACTAAAATCGTTATCACATTTTTTTGGCAGCAGTGGAAGTTTGTGCGATTACTGTTGATGCTGTGCATGATTACGTGTAATTTCAAATCATATTCCACTGCTTACGCTGTGATGTAAAATGATATTTAGGCTGCTCACGGTAAAATGAGCACTTTTGAAAGCCCTGCTTAAGTTCTACTTGTATAAACGCTGTGCATTATTCCGTCTTATGTTAATTTAACATTGCCATAAGCATCATTTCTTTATTCATGCGTCGGGCAAATGAAGCTGTGAAATTATTAAGAAAGTAAATACTTCACGAATCTGCTTATTTTTACACTTAGTTGCATTAAAAAGCAGAAAGCTAAATAAATAATTTTAAGTTATCACAAATGCTAACCTAATACTTTTTATTCGATGTTAAGATATGGAACTACGTTCCATCCATCGTAACCAACTTTACTGGGCGAATATCACTCAGAGTGCTCATTAAAATATTATGCCTTCAGGGGCAGTGATTTTTTTCTAAGGTTCATTTCTTAAGTGCTCACTTTATCATGAACAGCCTTTACAAAGTTTAATCACAACATAACGCAGTAGAATATCTAATGTAACTATCAGATAAAATGTTACGTAACAGTGCTTCGTTGTATGTACTTGAGCGCCGAGGCGGTTACACATCATCTCGCTGAACCTCTTTACAAAAGTATGTACACGAGAGCCTGAAGCCCGTGAATGCACTGATCGGAGATACGAGAGCACTGCGAGAAAACCCTCACGCCATCTGCAACACTCACCACGTTTACCGCGAAAATCCGGACCCGTGTCCATCAGGGATCGAACCCTGATCGCCATGATGGGAAGCGGGCATGATCACAGCGATTCCTCAATTACGGCGGTGACGCTTGCATGTGGCTAGATTGTCGATCGAGGTGGTGCAGTGGTAACACAGTGAATTCACGTTCGAGAGGACCCGAGTTCGATTCCCGGTTTTCAACTATCGCTCTAGGAGTATTCCAGGATTAATAGCCTCTTAATACAAGCCATGACCAGTTCCTGCCCTACTCCTGATTGTCCGATGAATAAGTTGCAATTATCACATCCTCTGTCGATAAGGAGCCACGGTGGCTGAGCGATTAGCACGCTCGCCTTCCACCAAGGCGAACCGGGCTCAATCCCCGGCCGGTTCACCGGATTCTCGCAAGTGGGAATTGTGCCGTACGATGCCGGTGGTCAACCAGGTTTCCTCGGGGATCTCCCGTTTCCCCCGCCCCCTCATGCCGGCGCCGCTCCATATTCACTTCAATCACCCTCATCGGCCCTCAACACCTCGCTGTCAACGAAAATACTCATAAATTGAAGGGGGGGACAAAGAGGAAGTTTATACTTTCTGCATCGTATGAGCGGCAAGTATAATTTTCACTGTTCGTTCCAGCGGCCAGAGAAAACCAGACAGCGTACCATTGAATACATTGTTGCCTTCCTCCATAATCCTGGCTGCCTGTCGCCATTCATGACTCTATGCCTCCGCAAGGCCAAGAGTTTATCCCTGGATGAGGTACTCTTGGGTGTGGGAAGGAAATATATGACTTACCTGTGATTGATATCTTGCACTTGGCAGCGACGAACACCTCCCAAGAAGTCCGGGATTGCCTCCTTCGATTAAGAAACGTCGAACACTGGAATGGGTCACATGGGGCCAGAATTATTGCGACCGATGTAAATACACAACTCACTTCACTGTCGGGGGCACTTGAGCGCGTGTGTGTGTGTAGTGGCGCCTAGCATATGTTCCGGTGGGTAACAGTGGTAACTGTTGGGGGAGAATTATCGATAGTTCCGGCCTCCGATAATTATTGATAGCCCAACACAATACTATAGATAACTATCGATTATTCCATATAGTTGTAAAGAAACTGCTAAGATTTCAAATATAAACCTTTTGGCGCGTTGACACCTCAAGAATTAGTTCTTGAATGATCGAATTCATTAAGAAATACTGAAACATAAAAACAAAGTTACTCAAGGAGCTCATGGTTTTTGTTCAAAAAAATTAGCGTGTCAACATTGGCTTGTTAATAAGCAATGTTTACGCACATTCTTTAACCAAAACCAACTACAAAACTCCTAAACAAAAAACATGATCGCAATATTGCCAACATTTAAATAGTTGCACAATGTGACATTTATGTATAACATATCTATAGTCTGTTTATATAAGTAGTTTATTATAGCGCATGGAAGAATTTCAACTTTAAGTCACAACAGATTTCAAAGGCTTTATGTTTCTTCTGATACCATCACATTTTGCCTATGAGAAAAAAAAAACGTACTGTCGAAAACTATTGATTCGAAACCTTATAATACCTATGATAGACGATAGTCATGCCTACCGATAGTAATCGATAGTGCGATCGATAGTTCGCCCCTAGTGATGCCCCGTGAGTCGGAGCGACTGCATGGAGTCTTTGGCGTTTTCATGGTCGAGTGCGGGTGTCCTTGTAGTTTACAGGGCGTCGAAGAGGAGGTGGGAGATCATTAGAGACCAATTAACACATTTGTGCAACTGGACTGATTTACAGTATTGGACTACATCGTAAATGTCAGCAAAAGTAATTATTAAATTCATTAATGTAATTAGATATTCATAAGTAGTTTATTAGCTTCACATATGATTGTAATTGAATAAATTATCAAGCATTGAGGAAAAAACAGCTATATAGGTTTTTTATCACAGAAAATAAATTTTTTAAACTTAATTTAGTTTTTTTATCTTACCCTTTACAAACCTGACAACGTCCAGGCGAATGTACTGTGAGTGAAAAGATTTGTAAGGCTCTTAACATCGAGGTCTTGGGAGCCGATAAGGGTGATCGAGATGAGTATGGAGTAACACCGGAATGAAATGACGGGGTAAACGGGATATCTCCGAGAAAACCCGCCGACCAACGACATCGTCCGGCACGATTCCCACGTGCGAAAATCCGGATTGGTTCGGCCGGGCGTTCGTCTTGGTGGGAGGCGAACAGGCTAACCGCTCGGCGACCGTGGCCCCCGCATGTATAAGCTGTTCACGATTAACTGATCACTTGTGAAAGCCCTGCTTAAGATTTACTTGTATGCACATTGTGTATTCTCCAACCACATGTAAAATTAACGTTGCCATGGATCTCATAACTTTATTCCTGTATTGGTAAGATGAACATGTAAAATTGTTATAAAAAAGAGTATTTTAAAAATATGCCAATTATCGCACTTATATGAGTTAAAGAGCACAACATAAAATAAATATTTTTCAGAATTTGCAGAATTTTATCCAAAACTTATAATTCAATGTTAACCGTTGGAACCACTCTCCCTCCGTTATTACCAACATTATTGGTCGATGCCAGTCGGGTTACCCGTTAAAAAGTACGAAGTAGGGTGGCAGTGACATTTTTTAAAGATTGTTTTCAAAAGTGCTCGTTTAACTGTGAATAGCATTAAAAAAATATATATGCAGTTAATGCTCGCGCTGACTGGGCGCATTACACTGGAAGCTCACGAGAGGACGTGGCGCACCGACGCGTGTTGTATAGCAGGGAATTCAGAAGTAATTCTCGTGTGTGTAAAGAGCGTGTCTCCTTTCGATACGCATCATGGGTAGAGATTTGGAGGCACTTACCCGAGACCTTCAACCTTCAAGTGCCCTGCTGTAACGAGCGCTGGTCCACGTCTCGAGCTCTCCAACAGGATAATTCCACGTACGCGAGCACGCAACTGTCGTGTACTCAGGAACATGTACAGCAACTTTACATAAATAGACTCTGAGCATGATTTTACACCAGCGTGTACCTTGTGGTTCTCGTAGGTAAAGACTGTTCATGGTAAAATGAGCACTTTTCAAAGCCCTGCTTAAGATCTACTTGTATGAACGTTGTGTAATATCCCGACTTATGTGAAATACACAGTCATGGGCTTCGTCACTTTATTCATGCGTCGGTCAAGTGAATCTTTGAGTTTATTAAAAAAGTAAATATTTCACATATTTGCTCTTTTTTGCACTTAGATACATGAAGAAAAAATTACAAAGCAAAATAAATAATTAATCTAAGTTGTTAAAAATGGTTACCTAGCAAATTTTAATTTGACATTAAGATATGGAATTATTTTCCATCCGTCGTTACCAACTTTACTGGACGTACGTTACCAACTGCGCCCGTTATAATATATGCAGATAGGGGCAGTGACTTTTTTCTAAGGTAGATTTCGAAAGTGCTCACTTTATCGTGAACAGCCTCTACTTCAAGTTCAAGTCTACTTAAGTTAATGACAGAGTGCTATTCAATGTTACAAGCAGTTTAATTGCAATATCGTTATTCAATTACATCACGAATTTAATTGGAGTTTCCTTCCATTGCTTAATTCAACATCAAAATATAAATTAAAGTAAACACTTAAATATTTAAAGTAAGCATAGACCAAAATAAACTTAATAGTTTGCGCATAAAACCACTCCTTTATGAACAGATCTATTCCTGAAGTAATATTTTTTCTAAGAATATTTTATAAGGTAATTGTGAAAATTGGAAATTACTTCTGCCTTACGACAGTAAACTCGCATTGTCAGACAAACCTTTTTTGCTTCAGATTTGTATGACATGCAGTGGCCTCTCGTTAGGACAAGCAAGGCAAGCAGTGCTTGCCCAGACAGTTTCCTGACAATGTTATATTTAAAATAAATATTAAATTATAACTTATATTTTCTTTAAGGTAATTTTTCACTCATGCAGTGCACATTCCACTCAGGAAACAATACTGTACATTATAAGGAAACAAACTCGTTGGCTAGCAAAACCAAGATGTTTGGAAGCGCTGTAAGTAATGCTTTCAGCAGGTAGGCGGTCGCAGTGGTTTCCGAGCCCGCCGGAGGGGCGGCAGGGTAGGAAGACCGCCCGGGGAGGGGCCAGGCCTTATGGCTGCGTCAACCAGTGTTAGAAGCTACGATGGTAGTGCTTTCTTCGCCGAACTGAAGCGGACATAGCGGAAACTGGCCTAGCCGCGGGCAGTTGGCGTGGTGTAGTTTACAGTAACTAGATCGATGCGTGGGCAAGTTTGCAATCACAACACGAATCGTGTTGTTTTATTTAATTTAGTTTTGGTGCTGAGAATGTTATACATATTCGTGCGTGATGAATAACCCTACATAAAAATTATAAAATTACAGTGTTAGACTGAGAACTGAGCAGATAGAATGAGTGCAACAGAAACATGCGGATGTAAGTGTGGTGTGTGTGTGGATTACGAGTGAAAAATTTTTCTAGCAGTGCTTTCACTTTTCAGGAAGGATGTGACATCATAAAAGAGGGTAGGCCGACGCCTTAACTTATTATCACGACAACACGCAGAAAGGTAATTTTGTACGACAGTTCCAAAAAAAATGTTTATCAGAAACACTCGTGGTTAGCTGGATTTAACAGCCTAAACAAACTGTTTTGCTGGCCATGTTTATTGTTTTCAAAGGATGTTAACACGTGGACTGAAACTGGGTATTGTGACCTTAACAATCTGTGCAATGCCGTTCAAAAACACGAGCGTTCTGAAGTTCACATAAATTTGTTTCCGTCTCTTAAAAAATTTGGTAAAAATAGAGTTGATTTTGGTCTAGATAGATCCAAACAATTAAGCACACAACGAATTAACGAAAAAGTTAAAAGAAACAGAGAAATTTTGAAGCGTTTGATAGATGTTTGTTTCTTGGGTGTAGAGGAACTGCCTCTCCGTGGTCATGATGAGACAAAAGAATCAGGAAATCGTGGCAGTTATGTTGAGTTACTTTCTTTAATTGCAACTTATGATCCAGTATTGTCGCAGCACCTTGAGACGTCCACAGTATTTTCTGGTCTCTCATGCAATATCCAGAACGACATAATAGAATCCATTCAAAATACTGTGTTAGCTAAAATTAAAAACGAAATTGAAAAATCACTTTTCGTTTCAATTTTACTTGACGAGATGTCGGACTGTGCCAAACTTTCTCAGTAGTCCACTGTTTTTAGATTTGTAACGAGTGATGGAGAGCTTTAACAGCTTTATGGATTCACTAATGTCAGCTGTGATAGGTCTGCGGGAGCCATAGAAAGTCATGCACTTGAATTTGTTACGACAACTAACTCTGGCAGTAAACTTGTCGCGCAGTCTTATGATGGAGCTGCAGTAATGGCGGGAGATTTAAATGGTGTACAGAAACCGGTACGTAACAAATTTTCCATTGCATTGTTAGTACATTGCGCAGCACATGTTTTGAACCTTGTCCTAATTCAGTCCGTAAATAACATTAGCAAGTATAGATTGTTTTTCAGTACCCTTTCTGGCCTGTCTGCGTTTTGTTTCGCACTCTTCTAAGCGGGTAGCATTGCTGGATAAGATAGTTGGGAAACGGCTTCCAGGTGTTGCGCCAACAAGATGGAATTATAATGACAGACTTGTTCAATGTGCATTCAACAATCGCAATTCCCTCTTAGAAATGTTTTCCACAATAACGGAAAATCCACAGGAATGGGATAGTGACACTATTTCTTCAGCAAAAGGTTTCATCAGTTTTCTAGAAACTTTTGAGAATGTGTTTTTCCTAGTTTTGTTTTCTAAGATTTTTGGTAGCACTGGACACCTATATAACGTAATGTAGACCAAACAACTAGGCATCAGTTTCTGTATTCAGGAGATACATGAAACTAAAGTATTCCTATGTAAACTCAGACACGATTTTGAAAGTGTTTTCTCTGACACACTTAAATTTGGCCTGGAAAAAAAAAAGACGTCGGAAATGCAAAGACGAAGTAGACCCAAAGCGAGAGTATTCCAGGCTACACGCCGAAATATTAGACAACATTGTAACACAAATATAAACACGTTTCGAAAACATGAACAAATTAAGATTTTCAGAACTTGTAAATGCTACAAAAATTCCCGGAGTTTTCTCATAGTTTTCCCGAGGTCCAGTTGAAATCCCTAATCGAATTCTATGGCAGTTACTTTGATCTTGATAAGCTTCGGTCTGAACTAAAAGTTGTGTATAGTCGAGATGACATGAAAACCAGAAGTGTTCAAAATTTTCTTAAAATACATTCATGAAAATGATTTACACGTTCTCCCACAGTTCCATAAATTATGTATGTTAGTGGCAACAATACCATGTATGTCATCTGTGGAGCGTTCTTCTTCAACACTAAAACGAATAAAGACATACTCACGGAACACAATGGGGAAAAATAGACTCTCTGGTCTTGCACTTCTCTCCATTGAAAAGAAACTCTTTTCAAAAATGAAACTCGCCATCAATTTTTATGAACGTGTCACGGCGTAAAAAAAAAAAAATGATTTTGTGTACAAAAATTAGCGTTGTTCGTTGTTTCAAATCCCCTACATCCTGTACCGTGCACCAACAACGCAAATACTTATGAAGAGTGTATACTGCTTTGAGCGACTTGGTGATGATTCAAACAGCCCGGATGTTGCGCATCGTAGGTGAGTTTGTAAAAATTTCTGTAAAACTATTAATTCAAATTTGTCATTTACTCTTTGTGTAATGTACTTTCGCGTTAAAACATTAATTTGTTGCATGTTAATTGTGACGTGAATGTTTGCAGATATAATTATAAGTGTAATCTGTGCTCATTTATCAGAAATGTTAATGCATTGCTATAATATGTTATCTAACTCCGAACCGGTAATGAATCCTTGCAAACTCTCGATTTCAGTATATATGGTAGAAAATTAAAATTAAGCATAATGAAAGTGATGTTTATAATATGGTCGCAGTCACGAGTTTGCGGCTATTTTAATCAAGTCGTTTTCTAATGTGACTATGGCATGTGCTATATCTGTACAAGCAATGACATGGGACACTGATCAGACTGGAAAAAACGCGTGTACGCATTAGTTTACATGCACATTTCAAGGCTGATGTAAATATTTGCTCTATAAGTACAATAAAATTATGTAAAGTCTATTCACGGTAAAATGAGCACTTTTGAAAGCCCTGCTTAGAATCTACTTGTATGCAAGTTGTGTAGTCTTCCGCCTTATGCAACATTAACATTGCCGTGGGTCTCATTTCACTTTATTAAAGTAAATGTCTAACAAATTAGCTAATTTTTACACTTCGATGCATTACAAAATAAATAGAAATCGAAATAAATAATTTAAGTTGTCAGAAATAAATCCCTAACACATTTTATTCGACGTTAAGATACGGAACTACTTCCCATCCATAGTTAACAGCTTTACTGGACGCATGTTACCCAGGCCACCCGTTAAAAATATGCTGGTAGGAGCAGTGATTTTTTTTCTAAGGTTGATTTCTAATATGCTCACTATATCGTGAACAGCCGTTAAATGTTTGAATATATCTATACCACATGTTCAGACGACTTTTCATGACACATTTTCCTGTAGCTATTTAGTGACGTGGCCTGTGGGATGTGTGTGTTGTCTAATCTAGGCGTATTGCGTTTGTATCGGGTTGCGAGAAAACTTTGTGGCGCGAACTATCACTCTGGGTGACAATGTTCAGTGTCTGTGCGTCGAATTATACTGACTAGTAATTCGAGGACATTAGGGTATCGTAAACACCTGCTACACCTGTGGTCAGTCTTCGCGCACAGACCGCATGATCTGGTCATATGTCCCTATATCTTCGCAACTGGGCTCTAACTGGATGAAATATAATCATCGGTTTATTTTTGGTGAAAGACAGCTGCAAGGTACGAACGGTAACTTACGCGGGCGCAAGGATAATGGTAAATTGTTTTCAGCTCTGCTGCTATGACTTCGGCTACCCTCCCTCTCGTGTTCCCTCTCTCCTGTAGGCTGGCTATCACTGAACACATCCCGTTCTGTGCTTCCTTCCCGTACGTTATGCTAGAAGAATCTTCTCTTTTGATGCGCACTCCACCTGCTTCGTTTTTTCCTACCTCCTGCTCGTTCGCGTTGACTGATTTCCTACTTTACACAAACGAATAATGGTTTTTCCTGTCTACACTTCTGTACAAACAAAATTGCTCCGTATGTAAATACCTCACTGTCGAAGGGTATTAAAATAATATTGATTTTGAGTGGACAAGGTTCCGGGTTTGATGAAAGTATCTTTGTAACATTTTTGACTCGGGCAAATTTTATGTTAAAAAATATTAATATTTTTACAAGCGGTGTATTTTATATTAAGGTACGAAAAAAAATGTTTAAATGGCACCATTTTGCACCTTGAAATCCTAATTTTCCCGGGGAGGGCCCCCGCCCCCCTTAATTGGGGAGATCAACGCCACTACTGCCCCCTGCACGCAGTAGCTTGCCCATGAAATTATAGCACGCATCGCCACTGATGACATGTCTGGAAAAGTTATCTGAACATGTAAGTACTAACTGGTTTTTAGGCCTATACAAAATGTTATTCGTCAGGGAGAAAATTCCCTTTGCAGCGGTTTATAAAAGTACACATTTTCATGAGAAGAAATAAACCGTAATTTAACACGAGCAAACAATATTTGTATTCCAAGATATTTATGTCAAAAGCAAATAGAAATATTTGGTTTTGAAAGTTAGCGCAAGGTTATCCACAAAATCATCTCAAATTCCTTTAATCTTAAAGCAACTACAGCACTTTCTTACACCAAGGCTTATGTGGGCCTAACGTCATTTAGGGAATTTTGTTTTGTACA
This sequence comes from Dryococelus australis, assembly GCA_029891345.1. Lineage (NCBI taxonomy): Eukaryota > Metazoa > Arthropoda > Insecta > Phasmatodea > Phasmatidae > Dryococelus > Dryococelus australis. Next base: position 258,342,363 of record CM056995.1, read on the forward strand.
AGTTAAATAGATGATTGTTATGTTACTCATTTTACATTGCGTTCGTTTGATGCAACAGCAAAATCAAATTTAGTACCAGTTGGATATCTAAAAGAAGAACATGTAGCAACGAACTTCTTACAATATAAAATATTGGGATTTGAAAAACATTAGAAATATTTGTTGACAGTGGACTGTTGACGTAGGTTTCAGACACTCATGCAACCAACAACTTAGGAAACGAAACAAATCAAAGAAAATGTTTCGGCCATACTATTTAAATTAGAATTTCTATCCGAATTATGACGATACCTACCTTACAGAATCATATTATCAAGCTAAGGTAAAATTGTTGGTCAGTGATAAAACTCCGAAACTGCTTGTGAAGGCGCAGACGTCAAAAGCTCTCTACAGAATGATTCGTAATTAGACCGACAAACCTCGGGAGGTGATTCTTCATGAAAAAGTAAAATGAAAACATATGTGACACTTATACCTAAACCGAATATTAAGGGAGGTATGAGCCCTTAAAAAACGAGGTTTTAAACCGTATTTGTTCAAAATATTGGTAACGAAGTAAAACATTTGTAAAATATTTTGCACAAAAAAAAACCCACACCGGGTGTGTTGTTTTTTTTTTATTTTTTTTTTATATAAAAAAAAGGGACTCGTACCTTCCTTAGTATTCGGATTAGGTATAAAGTGTCACATATGTTTCCTTTTCCTTTTTCATTTAGAATCGCCTCCCGAATAAAGACTGGTGAAAGTCATAAAAAAGAAAGGCTGCAGGATATGACTGCGAGCACTATGTCCATGTCGGCGCGCGCAGGTCAGCTGCTTGTCGGGAGCGGCAGTTCGTGTCGGAACACGTCCCATCTGCACCAGCCCGCTCCGAGGAAGCCGTTACACCGAGCGCGCACTAGCAGCTGCACCAGGGTACACCTGCTACATTACACAACGTCGCTTAGTCGCCGAGAACTACTCTACTCCGTCCTCCAGCCATTTACTATGGCTACATTCCACTTGGTACTGAAAGCACTGACCAGTAGCATGCCGAAAGGAACGCCATAAGTAAAAATTCGCACTCCAGTAGCGCTCAGTACTAGAACCAGGTGGAACACTCGCCAACAGTTTTTTTGAGCAGGTATAATGGCGTCTGCTATACGCGATGAAGCAATGATAGGCTTAAACATGTTGTAAACAGGGATGGATATTTTTTCCCTTCATTTTCATCTGATTCAGATTCATCAATTGATGATGAGATCAAAGGATGTGAAAATATACTTTCCACCTGCATCTTCTGCATATAACAACAACGTAACTTGCTCGTTAAACATCGCCGCCATGTTCCGTCGTCTGCTTTTACTGAGACTGCCTTATCTTCTGCACGTCAGTAGTTTCAGCCGGAAGTATAGTCTCCAACCCACACGCCACAGCACCTTTCCTCTGTTACTGATCAGCAGAATCAGTACCTAAAGGAACGCTCGTCAGTACTGGTCAGCTCTTTCAGTGCCAAGTGGAATACAACCTATAAAGCCTAGTCCACAATAACTGATCCGCGGACTCCTAACTGCTGATCGGTGCATGTGACCCTCTGACGTCATAGCTCGCTATCCCAATGTCCCAAGGTCCCATGTCCCAAGATCATTCGCCAACTTCAACTTTCGTCCGCGGACGTTTCCCAAATTGTTTTTGTTTACATTTTTTCGCGCGCAAGCGGTAAAAAAAAATTGCTGGTGTGTTAGATATCATTATTAAAACTCACTATTTGTTCAAAGCAAGAACATTCAATCTCGTAACCGCGAAAACGAAACTTTAATAACTAAAAATACAAAAATTCACTGACTATAGCAAAAAAAAAAGAAAATCCAAATGAAGTTAACTAAAGCAAAATCAAAACATACTCATTCGCATAACTCAAATTAGAAAACAAAATAAAATAAGCTAGAAAGATCAATATTTATAAGTAATAGCGTACAATTTATTGACGCGCCGATTAGGGTGCACTCTAGTTTCCGTGTCTGAAAGCTTAACTTCTGCCGGCGTCGAATTTGATGCATTCTGGTGCCAGTGTTAGAAAGCTTAGCTTCGGACGTCGTTATTGTAGACACGCACGTTGGGAAATGCATCTGCAGACGAAGTAGGTCCGCGAACAATTCAACTGCGGACCAGCTATTAAGGACTAGGCATAAAGGGTACTGTACCAAGTGCCCTCCATCAGACTAGGACAATTTATGCACAAACTGTATGCGTACACGGAGAGCCGCGGTGGTGCAGTGGTTAGACTACTCGCCTCCCACCGAGGCGAACCGGGTTCGATTCCCTGGGGGGTCGCTCCTGGATTTTGGTATTTGGGAATCGTGCTACTGGTCGGTGGGCTTCCCCCCACCCTCACATTCCGGCGCTGCTCCATTCTCACCTCGCTTCATCACCCAAGACCTCGATGTTAAGAGCCACCCAAATCTTTTCCCACGCGTACACGTGAGCACATTTGCTTTAAAAATCTGGGTGTGGCTATGTCGCGGACAATGCCATTGGTTTCATGTGAAGACGTCTGTAGTAGCGGGAAATACATATTTTCTTTGGGATATTGGGACGAAATGAAAATTATTATATATTTCCTTGTGTGTTTGCGGTTTAAATAAACAGAGCTAGACGAAATATTTCGTTTGACACCAAAATTAACGCCCTAGCACAAACAGAGTCGCGAGATATACTGGCCGGAAATTTTCGCCCGGGCCCAAAATTAGTGCCAGTCGCCGCAGACCCTCCCCCCCCCCCCCAGGCATACCCACGCACATACGCAGCGCCACCTCAAGGTCATGCCCGCGTCGTAATCGTATATAGTAAAAACCAAACGAGAAAATAATGCGCAGAAGTGGAAAACGCGTCGCGCGAGTCGGGATGAGTCCATTGCCGTTGCACGGAGAGGTGGAGTTGTGTAGTTCAGTAGCAACAACGGCCGATGCCCGGTTTGCACAAATATCTTCTCCGATGAAATTTTATGATTCTGGATCTTCGATTCGTCGATCTTGGTGACAAAGTGAGAGATCAAGATTAAGTATGAGACAAATATTGCTATTGGATCGTAATATATGACGTCATGGAAGTAGGCGTATTTTTCACTATAGATAGAACTAGATGTGCAATGTGTTATCTGTTTTAAGCGAATCATTGTTGTACAAATTCTACTGAATAATTTTCAATTGCGTATAATGTTGTTTTAATTTCCCAAGAAAACAATCGAAAGTAGTTCTATCTGTTGACGTATTTTCAAACTACATTTGTCGACGATGGCTGCTGATCTCGGATCGAGATTTCGAACCACCAATTTTGGCGGTTCGAAATGAACTTCATCTCGATCTCCAGTCCAGTTCTGAACTTAAATGGTGCAACAGTTTTCTGTGTCGATCTTAGATACGATCTCGGATCGGGTCTCAAACCACGATGGTGCAACCGGGGACCAGAGCGGTTGGGCGAGAAGTGCTCCGCACGTGCGTATTACCTGTCGAAAAAACATAGGTCGCGCAGCGCGGTATTTAACAGCGCGGCGGTAGAGAGCGATGTCATCAATTTGGTGTGTAGAGCGCCAGCAGTGTCACGTGATTTTCCTCCACAGATTTTTTTCTCATTTGAACTTTACTATGTATACCTGATCGAACGATGCCACATTAATTTCAATCCTCACGAAATTACAGTGTCGGAACGTTATCACCCTGCAAAGTTACATCGTTTCCATCCAGGTACCCCCCAGGTATCGGTCTGATTTTAAACACGTGTTTACTTCATAAGATACTACATTATCTACGGAAACCTTGACGTTTAACTTGACTTCTTGTGGCTGTTGGGGAGTTTCACCTCCCCCTGCCCCCCCCCCCCACCCATTTACATCGAAATAGGCAAAGTAAACACGAGCGAGGTGTCCAAGACAAACAGTTCTGCAGCTCTTTGCCGCCGACTCGGCGGTTCGAACCCAGTCTGTCGATGTGCAATTACTAGACACCTGAAGAAATCGCGGATTAATTTTTAGGACAAGCTAGAATTCAAAACACGTGCGTTTACATATCTTTAGCCACTGGTCAGCACGGTGTTTGATACCTCTTGGCGAACAGTGACCAATTGTCGCCTTCCGCTGTGACAGCAGACAAACAACCAATGTGCAGTTGATATCGACATGTTTGTACATAAGTCTGTAGAGTCTAGCTTGCAAGTCACTGAACTCGTGAATTTTTCGTGTCCCTGGTAATCGCAGTCGCATGCGACGTATTGGCAAGCTACGGGAACCGCGGAGCAAGGTCTCAAAAGCTGCCCGTACACGACCAGTTCCGGCATGAAACCGGGATTGTCAGTCCAACTATTCATTCCAAAACCGACCGTGTGTGGGATGATTCACGCCAAATCTGATAGCGTGTCATGCCGGAATGAAGAATCAAACCTGTTTGATATTTTGAACTGATGGCACGCCAGGACTGCTACAGAACTGACCGTGTGTGTGTGCTGGCGCATGCGCTGTGCACGTAGCGACGGCCCGGTGTGCGAGAGAGAAGGCGAAATGTGGATGCGCGCGTCACCCACGGCGACTGCACAGTCACGTGGCGGAGTTGTTGAGAGAGTATGTATCTAGCCGTACTGCGTTACCAACAATGACGCCTGCGAAGGAAAGCTCGAGGAGACTTGACTCTGTCGAATTTATGACAGATTTCATACATCTGTATCAGTCTTTGCCAGAAATGTGGAAGGCAAAAAGTCTGGAATACAGCAACATGTACAAAAAGAGGCGTACCAAAAATGGTCATGCTTGCAAGAACAGTTCACGAAGAATCGAATGTGGAGTCTGTCGAATAAAAAATTAGCACAATTCGAGGATGTGTCAGGAAGGAAATGAAAAAGGTTATGGCCTCTAAAGGGTTGTTTACTTTCACAGTAAGTTACACAAGTGTTGGTCGAAAATCTTTTATTTCGTGAAGTAGCCGTTTTTCAATAAACAATACATATATTTAGATTCCATGATGTTTTAGTACACAGGCATTGCAATAATCATGGCTATAAAGCTGCACAAAGCAATTACAAAGAAAATTATTATGCAACAAAAGCCTGCACACCATTTGGGTGTTACATGGATTAACGAAACAAAAATCAGCAAACATTTTTATTTGTCAGTCAAATAATTATTTAATTAACAGTGATAATTAACTAATTGTCGCATTGTTAACTTTAGATCTGGGGCATCAACAGAGGAGATATATGTACCAAAATTATGGTACTACGACCTGCTGAGCTACACTTTAGATCAAGAGGTGCTAAGAAAGATATCTTCGAATATTCCAGATGATAACGAGGAACGTGCGGTATCAGAACCCGTAGGAGATGACACCGAGAACGTACAGTTACCAGTTGAGGAACGAACAACTCAGGTAAACATTAATACCAAAATATTATCCCTAAGTCAGAGTACACAATACGGTATTGGTTCATGTATTGTTACTAACACTTAACTTTCAAATCAATTGAGATTATACTAGACTATCTAATGCGTAGAACATAATTTCAAATTACAATACTGGCTTCTGTTGAATTAGTTATCTACGCCATACCTAGCAGCAGAATTCGTTGGTGGCGAAGCCATCGCTAATTATTATAATTGGTTTTTAAAGCTAGTTTCCTGTCCCTACGCAGGACAGCAGACACGACTCTTCCCCCCCCCTTTTTTTTTTTGACAGCCTGATTACAGTGTCGCTTGGAACAGCTTCGACAAGAGCGGGAACAAGAATCCTTTGGGTGTTGCCGCCGATTTGGGAAGGACGGTCCCTGAGGCTGACTCAAACTACTGGCTGCATTGGTGGACTGCCACTTCAGCCGCTCAACGGTGGTCGAGCTATACGTAGAGATAGGAAAATTTCGCAAGTCCAATTACCTATAGGCTGTACTCCACAATCCTTTCTACAGTCAAGCCTCAGATGTTTGTTCATTAGCTGCTGCCCTGGTGTCGCTGCACACCTGGCAGTATGGGATTCGCTTCTTGTTCCATTGCCAGTCTGATATTGGCTCATAATCGTCTGGGGCGTGCCTAATATACTCTGATCCAATAGTAAAGGTGACTTCAGTGTACACTCGGTTGAAATCTATCTTGACCTGAAATGTATCCGCGATATTTTCCTATCCCTAGCTATAGGCTATTCACGGTAAAGTGAGCACTTTTTAAGGCCCTCCCAACAGGCATTAATCACTAATAAATATGTTTTATTGCAGACTTAGACGTTAACTTTTGGGATTAGTGGAATGTATACCCTCTGTTTATTAGTCACATAGCAATGTTTATATTAAAAATTGACACAAAGACACACATCAGCTCAAAGGAAAAATGTATCAGGGCCTTAAATAGTGCTCACTTTACAGTGAATAGCACTTACAAGGTCTGGCGTCACGACGTCAGTTCAGCTTCGTATCCCAAGGGGTGTCCTTGTTTGCGGATGTGCACGATAAAATCACGAAGTCTGTGCACCACGTTGTGACGCCCACAACATTGGAAACCTAACCTGTCAGAATTACATCGATACTATTGTAAACGCCGTTCACGATAAAGTGAACACTTTTGATTGAAATCAACCTTAGAGAAAAGTCAGTGTCCCTGCCTGCACAAATTTTAATGGGCGCACTGAGTGACATGCATCAAGTAAAGTTGGTGACGACAGATGGAAAGTAGTTCCATATCTTGACGTTGAATAAAAAGTGCAGGTAACCATTTGTGAAAATTTAAATTATTTCTTTCGATAAAAAAAAAAAAAGAAATATTTAACCCTGTAATGCATACCTTAAAATTTAACACTTATTACATAGCCTGGCTCTCCCGTATAATTATATTGAAATAATTATTGTAAACATTTTTTCACTTAATACTTATTTAAACATTACTTAAAATTAACTTTCAATCATTTAATAATTTCTGTACACTTGATTCCATGTTTTCATTAGCAAAGTGCCATGACATAATTTTGAGCTTGCTATGTAGGAGGCGATGCATTCATATAACTAAATGTTTACAACAAATATGATATTTTACCTGTACAATTGCTACCAACTGACTATAGTTTTTACATTTTGATCTTTTCAAAATTATACCCAATACTTTTTACATACAACCAATATCTACTTAAAACACTTTCATTTCACACGAGATAGCATATCTGTTCACAACCTCATTATTTCAGTCTGTATTTTCCGAGGTTTATATGCAGTTTTGGAAAACAAGAAAACTGTATTCCTTACAAATATTTGTGGTGCATTTGCAGCAGATCATGGCACTCTTTCTATTTTTTAATGTAGGGCAGATTGAGCATATTTTCCTTTTTATGAACTAGATGTAGCAATCACATTACTAGATGTGGATTCTGTCTTGCCTAAGAACTTTTCTATATCTTCAATACAACTATCATGGTGCATCGTACTCAACAGAAGCACGCATTTGTTTTTCTTTGGGATGAAACTAACAAATGTCAGATCATATTTGAATGCAAATTTAGAAGTGTACAAATGTTGATTTTTAGAAACTTTTAGTTCAATTGGAACATCTCACCTATTTTGACGTAAAGTCCCAACCATCGTCAAGTTTTTTTCCAGTAAGTATTCTGCCCGTGGAACACTAGTGAAGAAATTACCAGTTGTGATGTTTCTTGATGCATTATGGATTGACACAGCCAATTGTTTCACTATGTTGAAAGCCAAATTCTGTGTTGGCCTTTCTCCTTGTAATTTACCAGCATAAATGCACCCATCAATAGCATAGCCAGTATCAGATTCGCACATCCAGCAAAACTTTATCCCATACTTTCCAGGTTTGCTAGGCATGTATTGCACTAAACTGCTATGTCTCCTAAATGAAACTAACTGCTCATCAATACACACTCTTTTGGTATTACTGTCTTCTAGCACTGTGATATAAAGAGCTCCCATACGTACCGAACTGGAGCCACATTATCTGTTTGCAACCTAACTACACGCGTGCTTTTGTCATCAAACCGCAGATATTTTCTGATTGTTTCCAATCGGTTTACAGACATTGTTGCTCTGTAAATTGTATTTGCATCCAAAAATAGTTCACGAGCAGCAACATTCCAACTTTTATCAACACCTGCATGCAACAATGGGCCAAAGAAAGCTACCAGTTCATTTTTTGTAATGTCTTGCCAATCCTCTTCTTCTCGGCAGACACTCTACGACCTTCTAAATTGGTACATTTCATTACTTCCTCCAGCATTTGTTCTCAAATGAATAAGTCCCACGAATCCTTAGGTGGGTTAGTGTGGACATGTTTATTAGGTCCTGGAACACATTTGATTATATTGCGCGCATGCACTCGGTATTGAAGGAGGGTGGGGGGGGGATGCAGTTTTATTCCATATAGATTCATTAGGTGCTGTGTAGGTTTCACTGATTGTTGTCTGGTTAGGGGGTTGGGAATCCTCGTCACATTCCTCAGAATCAGAACATTCTGATTCAATTTCGGAGCTTGCAGAATGCTGACTGTCGGAACATACAAAAGGTGGGTCTTCAATATCCGTACCAATGTTCTCTTCTGAATTTGTGCATCATTTTCTTCCATTCATTGGGCAATGACTGATGAGAAATTAGGATCAGTAGCTCTCACAACAGCTGTTCTCGTTCCTTTGTTTTTTGATGTCGATGGCGACGTCACCTGTAGAGTAGAACACAGCAATTAGTACACAATTTCACGTGCTGCACAAATAGCACTTGCATTGCGTGTGGTCAAGAAATGAACAATGTGTACGGTGAAAATAGCATGTCAAGGAAATGAACAGGAGAAAATAATAAGATCATGGTCACGATAAGCACAGTTTATCGACAGGCTAATAATGGAATGAAAGAATGTGTAAAGGGAGCAAGACTGTAAACTGTAAAATACAGTAAATTGATATTGCTAGAATTATCTCACCATGAGATATTAACAGTAAAGGGAGACCTCAGAATGAAAGGGCGGGGAAAACAAGAGTACCTACTCCATGAACACCTGCCAATGCTCGGCAGCATTCACCACTCTGATCTCATTCATAATCATATTACGTTATTAACAAACTAGCTTTAGTGACGTACAAACTCCATCTCGTATATATTCTGCAGGCCAAGTAATTTATTTTGTTCTCTTTATTTTCAATACCCACAAGTTTAGATAACCATTCTGTCCTAAAGTGTTACAGATATTGTTTGTGCTTACCTGTTAACATCCTTTCTCTGCAGGATTCTTTCGGTCTTTATCACCACTTGATGAAGAAGCCATATTCTGAGAGCAGATAAACAAACTAATATACAGGTAAACAAAATTCACTATGTTAGAATAATGTCACTCTAATTTTGTAGTTTAAACGATCAAAACTACATTTTCATGTACTTTCATAACTACACTAGTATAAATACCGGCATTGTTTAGATGTAACGCAGTAGTTTCATGTGTATTTGTAACAGGCTATTGTATTCTGGTGGCAAGTAATGAACTAAGATACTTAGTGCACGAAAGTTACCAGAGATGGCTCTGTTGGCATATTTGAGTTTTTCTGGACAACGATGTGTAAAACTGAGATAAGATATTCCTTCTGAAAACTATATCAGGCAGAGAAAAGTACGCATTGCAACTCACATAAAATTATCAGAGTAGGCCTGCAAGACCCATGTTATGTAATAGCAGTGTATCAACAGCTTTTTTTGGACAGAAAGAATAATAAATTAATTCATCTCAAGGTGGTACATTATAATATTTGCTCGGAGGTTTACTTGATGTTAACATTTGTTTATAACTAACTTGCACACACATTCAAGACACGGGAAAGTAAAATTATTTTCAGTAGTAGTGCGATGTCGATAGTTTATATATAATAAATAACTGTGGTTCTTTTTTTTTTTTTTTTGTGATGGAGCAGGATAATTGACTAGATGGTTTGCTTGATGATATAATGCATTTACAACAAAGTCAATCAACATAACAAGTTCATGAAAACCTATTTTTCATACTGGGCCTGCAAGACCCATGGTATGTAGTAGAGGGTACTGATGTAAATTTTTCTACTAAAAAAATTGTATTTTGTAAATTTTGTATGTAAGTTCATGACAGTTGATACGAAGCTTGGCTTGAAGATTACTTAAAATCCCAACGAAATTGCTTTGAAATTGTAATTCATATCACCCCAACAAAAACTCGATGGGCCTTTAAGACCCAGGATATGCATCACAGGGTTAAGGAATCGAAGTGTATAAATGAGCAAATTTGTAAAGTATTTACTTTTATAATAATTTCACACATGAATAAAGTGACGAGGCCCATGTCAATGTTGATGTTGCATAAGGCGGAAGAATACACAACGTGCATAGAAGTATAGAAGTAGATTTTAACCAGGGCTTTCATAAGTGCTCATTTTACCGTGAACAGCCTGTTGATATTTAGCTTGAAAACAGTTATTTGTTTATAATTCTTCCACATGTTACATGCGATGGGCACAAATATAGCTTCATGTTTGTAACGTCATTATAGCTCCTCCCCTTCTTAACATCTTGTTCATACCGATGTTGGCTGGGAGTCGAGTGGGGGCAGTCATCCTTTGTATTTGCCCCTCGGCCAAGGACTCTGTCACTGCCCGTACAGGCACGGCCAGGCCCTCGTAACTCGAATAGGGAAAACTAAACATTACCGAAGGTATCCGAAGTCAGCCGGAAAGGGAAATCCGGGAGTAGTGACCCGGCTTGTGATTGAACCCGATTCGCATCTTGGTGTTCAGAAAAGATACTGCATTGTCACTACAGTTTAAAAAATGGTTTCACAGAAGAATAAATCGTAACAATAAGGGCTACTTGTAGCGATTTTTGTAAAATTCGGCGCTTTTCAACAACCGCATTTGTGTTTTCATTACCAAACTCGTGAATTGTCAACGAAATACAGACTTAAATTTCTTTCGTGAAAGAAATATTACAAATATTCCATAGTCTTTTGAAAATTAGAATCGGCAAAACAGCTTATATGATACCCCTATGACAACAAGGCAGGCCCCTTAATGTGCGACCTTTCGAACAGTTTACGTTAGTTAAAAAACAAAAAACCTTTAATAACGTGCACATTTAGCTATTTTTGTGTGTTTCTATGTGAATAGTAAAACTAGTAATTACATATGTAAGTTTTGGCGTGTGTGTGTGTGTGTATATATATATATATATATATATATATATATATATATATATATATATATACACACATACATATATATAACATTAGTTTCTCTCGAGACAACTTAGTTTCCATCCAGTTAATCACAATAATTATACGAAGATTCAAGATGAGAATTTAAAAAATCTCTAAGCCGAACAGGTGCCCGCGGTGGCTGACCGATTGGCACGCTCGCCTCCCATCAAGGCGAACCGGGTCCAATCCCGGGCCGGGTCACCGGATTTTCGCAAGTGGGAATCGTGCCGGACGATGCCGTTGGTTGGCGGGTTTTCTTGGGGATCTCCCGTTTCCCCCACCACTTCATTCCGGCGCTGCTCCATTTTCACTTCGATCACCCTCGAATATCTTCACTCAGTCTAAGCCCAGTAAAGGCTGGTATCCAGGGATTTTTCCCCCTCACCCTTTCCCCCGCCCAGACGATGGGCCTGGTTTGTGGCCAAATATCCCGCCTGGACCACGTGAAAAATCATCCCGGTGCAAGTCCCTGAACTTGGTTCCTGCTACTGGGCATTTACCGGACGCAGCGGTCGCCGCCTTTTAGCGCGCGGTCGAAAACGAGCCCGGCCCGAAGGACGTCCTAACTACACGCACGTGGGCCGGAGCAGCCGACGGGCTTGTTTAGGGAAGAGATCTCGGCACTTCTTAGCGCCTCCCGCGCGGGGTCCTAATAGCGAAGCATTGACGTGTCCTCTGCCGCGCCGCCGCCAACGTCGCCGTGGCAAATATTTACCGACGTGCTCCAGCACCGCTGCTGTTGTTGCGGTCTGTCGCCGCTCCGCAGCCTGCAGCGGAAGTGACTGCTCTCGCGCCCCGACAAACATTTACGCATCGCAGCGTTTGACTCCGCGGCGTGACCTGGAGTCAATGCAACTCTGTGTCTTGCCCCAGCACTGAAAATATGTTGCTCATGGTTAACTGAGCACTTTTGAAAGCCATGCTTGCGGTCTGCTTCCATGCACGATATAGGCTATTAACGGTATAGTGAACACTTTTGAAAGCCGTTCTTAACATCTACTTGTATGCAAGTTGTGTATTATTCCGCCTTATGTAAGTTTAACACTGTCGTGGTTCTCATCACTTTATTCATGTGTCGGTCAAGTGAAACTGTGGAATTATTTGGAAAGTAAATATCTAACACATCTGCTCATTTCTACACTTTGATGCATTAAAAAATAAACAGAAACCGAAAGAAATAATTGAAGTTATCAGAAATGGTTACCTAATACTTTTTATTCTACGTTAAGATACGAAATTACTTCCCATCCATCGTTACCAACTTCACTGGGCACATGTCACTTAGGGGCGCCCGTTGAAATATATGCAGGTAGAGGCAGTGACTTTTTTATACTGTTGATTACAAAAGTGCTCACTTTATCGTGAACAGCCCTTATATAGGATGTATCTAAATTCGACCGACAAATTTCGACTGTAGGTTAATCACGAAAAATTAAGTTGAAAATACATTTATACAACCTATGATCTAAAAGTGAACGCTATTGGTGGGACACATCTTTGAAGTTGGATTTGGAACACTTGTTTATTGAAAATATTGGAGATAATATTTAAGATGAAACACCGATTGTCTGGATAACGGTTAACTGAATAAAGATCTTCAATCCCCGCAAAACTTGTCGCTGTCGTCAAATGATTTTTTCTAAATAATCGCTGTTACTACCCCTATTTCGAACTAATATCCATGTCGCGGTAGCATATTCCGAATTTAAAGGATGGGTTATTGATCCTCATGTCACAATTAACAAAAATGTCACCTTAAGTAAATACCCTAAACCTCACTGTTTTCAAGTGATTGGTGTTATACTTTCAAAATAATATTTACCAATACCTGGCAGGTGGGACATGCACAATACCCAATAACCCACTTTTGCGGCTATTAAAGGGAAGAGAATATTACAGAGAGAGGCACATTATAGCTGTTCTGTAATAAATTTTCCTTCTAATACAACTTCAAAAATGTGTACCCACCTATAATTAATTTTAGACCATGTGTCGTATATACGTTTCAACTTCTTTTTTCGTGATTAACATACACCCGACGTTTGTCGCTCGAATTTAGATACATCCTGTATGTATTCTTCCGCTATATGCAATATTAACACTGCCAAGGGCCTGATCACTTTGCTCCTGCGTCCGTCAAATGAAACTGTGGAATTATTAGTAAAGTAAGGGTGGAATTCATAGTGAGCATATGAGCATTACTTGAAACAAGAAATACTTATACCAGTACTTAAGAATGATTTTCAATTCATAGTGTCAGATACAAGTATTGGTTCTTTTGATAGCTGTAAGTAATGCTTCCTGAAGCACTGCTTCATGAAGTACTGCTTATCATGTATTCACAGTAACGAAATAAGTTTTACGTATTTCTCAAGTATTCATAGTCAAAGAAGCATTGCTTCTTTGTGAACTTAAGCACTGAACATTATTTTATAATAGGACTAGGTTATTCACAAAATATTTTTATTACAAATTATATTTCCTTAAAATATTTGATGGAAACGGGAATACACTTTAGATAGTTACATAAGACAAATGGGAAAATTAAAATCCTACAATTTGATGTGAAAACACAACCTCTTTTCTTAACCTTTGTGTGCAATGGGTTTTGGTTACCAGGGAGATTTTTAACAATTTATATATGAAGTACCATACGGCGCATTAATATGATAATCAACTAATTTTGAATGTTTCTTATTTGTAATAGCTCTTAGGGGCTGGTGTATAACAAGAATATAACCAAACGTTTCTACATAAAAAAATGTCGCAAATTCAGATTCAGCAAAATTAAACAGCCTTTCGTTTTCAAATAAAGACAGTTGAACATTAATACTAATAACGAAAACCGACATTAACAATTATTATGGTGAAATATTTCTTCACTGAAGCGAGCAGATTTTTATACGTGACGAATATTTAGCTTTGACGCTAACAAAGGGCTAGTTAAAAAATTACAACATAAATTTTAGTGCACACACCTGGGCCACTGTATCATTTATATTACACAATCACAAACAGAGCGTGCCAAAAACAATTAGGTTATGATCGAACGTGTTTGCCGAACGAGTACTGAAAGAGGTTATGTTGGCTGGACAGTCTCTTTTTGTTGCTGTAGGTCTCTATATCTTATATTTCGTGAGAAATATGCTGGGGGGGGGGGGATTTTTAGTTTTAACGTTTTTCATGAGACGGCATTGTTTTGCAGTTCTTACGAGTGTATCATTCTGAATTGCACAATAATCCAGCAATAAACACACTTTTACCGAAGTTAACCTCATACTCGTTGGCTGTACAACACATGGGTAGTAAACAAATATTATTTTTATGAGACAAAAGCGTTGATAGTCGTCGAGTATGCACGTCCGCTAAGTTTTTTTTTTTGCACGGCTAACAAACTTCCGAAAAAATTATTACATAACACATGAAAGAAACACGTTTTTATTGCACATTCTATTATTTTAATCTCAAATGTGCGATAAAACAAACTAAAATTACTCAAAACAGCAGTGAAAAAATAAAATAATAACAAATTAACGAACAAATTCATTTCTTCTGGGTGACTGTGTAAATAGAGTGACAAATTGATCTATGTTATGTCGGTAATTATAGTATACAGATACTTATTTCCATACTTCACTAAGCACAACTTGGCCCAAATAAGTAGTGCTTATACAATAATTACTTCGTCAAGTCATGATTTATGAATTCATTCGTCAGATAAGTAGTGCTTGAAGAAGAAGCACAACTCCTTGCCAAACAAGCCTCCGACTATGAATTCCGGCCTAAGTAATTTACAAATTTTCTAATTCTTTAACTACTTTCCCTCTGTCGGTACCAACTTGGACATTTCTCGAAGGTTAATTTTAAAAATCTTCATTTTATCGTGAACAGCCTGTACAAGAAATATTATAGAAGCAAGAAACATTTCCTTCTTTTAATGTGAATACGTCTTTAAAATCAGACCGACACATGGGGATATTTTACAACGCAATATCTTCGTGACTAACAACGCGATCGAAATAAAATTGGTCCCGTTTGATCAGGTAAACGACTAGGATACGAGCACGACACTGAGTTGGCACCGCGCGTGAGCGAGGCGTGGGTGGGGGCCCGCGCCATCGAAGGCAATTTCGAGCGTGGCCGGAAAATTTACGGACAGTTAGCCACATCTCCCGACTTCCGACATGTTAGCGAGCTGATTTCAGTGCCAAACGAAAGATCCCGTCTAGCTATATCGATTTAAGCCACAAATACCAACTATCTGTTTTCGCCACTTTCATTTCATTCCCATAATACAAAGAAAATATTACACTCTAACGTGGACGTATTCCTCGTAAAACCTATGTTCATCTCCCGACACAGACACGCCCTTGTTTTCTTTTTTGGAGCCAGTTGGTTGGCCTGATACAGGGCAGCTCTGCAATTTCCGTTCTGTACTGATGGCGCCATTGCGTGAGCAGGAAAGTAAATATACATGCTGTAACCGCTTACCAAAGAGAATCAAACTTATGTATCACTGGGATGTCACAGGAGCTGCCGTATCATATTATTGCCAAGATACCTAGTGTGTGTATGTATGTATGTGTGTATATATATATATATATAAACACTGTTACAATTTCTCTGTCTAGAAATTAAGTGGGCTATACCAAGTTCGTTGAGGGATGGTAGTCTTAATCGGATTAAGGAGCAAATTAAATTCCATGTAAATGTAACCCCGAGTACGTACATGCATGCTCCTCAAACGGTTAAACACTTTCGTTACAGATAATGAAGTTTAGTGGCAAAATAAACTTTTCAAGTGCAGTTCCTGTGTTTTCTTTATGCATATGAAGTTATTGTTTACTTTGTGTTCACTCAAAATCAAGTTTTGTAAGTTCCGCTGTCAGGCCTCCTCGTCACAAAAAAGCACGATGCCTTTAGAATGCAGGGTTACGAAGGACTCCTAAAGGAGAATGAACATTCGTAAACAGTAAAACAGCAGAAATCTTTGGTTCGAGAAATGTTGAACACCATAGTGAAATGTTACGCGCGGCCGCTTCGCATTCGTGAACTTCCCCTCCCACCAAGGGCCGCATGGAGCGCAGAATGACTTCACCGGTGCTCGGAGGAGGGGAAGCGCAGCTACACTGGAAAAACATTCTGTGGTGGGCACAAAAAAATTATTTTGTTGGTATTCACCCTGTCAATTTTGTTTTGTAGTGTACACAAAAAATTTTGTAGCTGCCCCAAAGTAAGTTTTTAATGACTGCTAAACTTTTTTGGCCACTAAAAACTTATTTTGTCGCAGCTACAAAATTATTCGTGTACACCACAAAACCAACAAAATATTTTTGTGGTTGCCATAAAATATTTTTTTCAGTGTACGGAGCCACCGCGCGAGCTGCGATATAGTCTATTCGCGGTTTCTTCACACTTTTTGAATCAAACCTTTAAAAACCACCCCATGCAAGACGTGTTTGTTTGTTTCATAAATATACAATGTATCACAAGTGTTTTACACTTGTGTTAACATAAAAGTACCTCATTTTTTGTTAAGTTGAAATGTTATTTTATTGTTCATCTCGAAATTGTAATATTTCACTTATAATTAATATGAATAAAATCAGAAAATGGTTGTGTTGGTAATGGCTGGTAATAAATAGTTCTTTTGCAGAATGCTATTAAAGTTGTCCGTCCGGTATTATTTTCTAGACTTAGTTAAGCTTTGTCTGCATTAACAGATTGAATATCCTGACAGTAGAATTTTAACAGGGCTTCAGAAAAGTTGGAAGTAAGAGCGAATGGACTATAATGCTAACGGCACTGACGTTAATCCCTTCTCTGGATCAATGAATGACTTGGTTGACATTGCACGCACTATCCGGTCGTCACCTCCTTCGGCGCGACCCGAGGTGCGTAGAACCTTCTGGGCCAGATGACCTCAGCTATATAAACCACGGCGGGGTCTCTGCGTCGGCAGCCTTAGATGGTCGTTTGTGCCGGGTGTGTTACATTATCGAACCGACGCACGGTGGCTCAGCAACAAGCGAGTGCAGTGTGCGACCATCAGGAGAGCTGAGACTTGAGATTGACCAACTGGACTATAAAGAAGTGGGACTGATGCATGAATGGCTGACATTTGGAGTGGCGTTAATGTATTGCAATTTACATTTTCATCGTATGTAAGTGAAAATTGGCTGTAGTTAATTTGAATTCAGCGCAAGGATAATTACAATTGAGATTGGCATGAAAATTGCGCTCGCTGATGGATATATTAAGTCTTAGTTGTGGATATGTGACTGTATTTTGTAAATAATAGCTTATAGTATTTTTATAACATTGTAAATAAATTAATAAGTTATAATTAGCTCTTCTTTTTTTTTATTAATACCTGCATTCCTCACAGACTTGGGTACGCCCGAGGCAATTTGTCACATTAAGCATATCATCTGTAGGCGTATTTATGTGGAATAGACTTAAATGTTTTACTAGCAATGTTTGTTTTACTCAGTAATTAGTATTGAGGAAGAGACGACGTGAGCCTTACCGTAACACAACAAATCAACAGAAGGATGTAAATGTTGGCGTACCTGTGCCACGTTCGCGGGATACCGCGCGGTGATTCTAATTGTTTGAATGTGCTGTTTTGGCGAGCCAAGATGAATGAACTCGTCGGGGCGGAGCAAGGGAACGTAAAGCGCAGTAACATCTGCGAGAGACAGAAATGGCACTACCTGTTTATAAACCTGGCAATAGGGCAATACAAGCAGCACCGCCAAAGTAAGATTTGGCTGGATTTCAAAACTTAGCATTACTTCAGCTGCCAGAAAAGCTTACGGCATCCGCGTGGTAGTGCTGGATGCAAAAACGACTTGAGACCGGGGTACAGGTATGTTGCTGAATTGCGCTGTTTTTTTTCGTATACACATGTCTCATGGAAAATCTATTTGGTCGGGCACCTCCGTGGATGAGATCGATAATGTGTTTCCTAAAACCACGGGTTTAAAGGGTCCAATTCTGGGTATACTATTTTGTAAAAGATGTTCACGATAAAGTGAGCACTTTTGAACTTAACCTTAGAAAAAAGTCACTGTTGTTACAGCATACAGTTAAACGGGCGCTCTGAGTGACATGCGTCCAATAAAGTTGGTAACAATGGATGGGTAGTAGTTCCGTATCTTAACGTCGAATAAATAGGGCTAGGTAACAATTTCTTATAACTTAAATTATTTCTTTCACTTTCTGTTTTATTTATGCAACCTACGAATCAATAAAGTGATGAGGCCCATTGCATCTTACATAAGGCGGAAGAATACTTAACGTGCTTGGAAGTAGAGCTTAAGCAGGGCTTTCAAAAGTGCTCATTTTACCGTGGATGGACTATAAGTTGTTTTTAGATTTCAGCTTGTTTAGTGTAGCATTCAAGCCGCTTTCTTAACCACGCTTCCCTAACCCCCCACCCCCCTCCCTCCCCCCAAATTCGATTAGCTTGCTGGTAATCTTCTGAATCTGATGTCAACTGTTTTCAAGACAAATTGCGGTGCGTAACATTCTGCAAGCTAAAACGACTGGCTTAATGTTGTAATAAATAAACAAATAGCTACGTTCTCAATTACTCGCATTATCTCACAATCCAATGTACTTAGTTTCCCAACTTGGTGGCCACCAATGACGACAGGCAACAACAGGCGTGCGTGTCCGTGTGGTTTTTTTTTTTGGCGCAGGGATATTGTAAACAGAGTGATGGATGGCGACCGAGCCACGCCACACGAGCGTTGAACCCGAAGCCGCTGCGCCACACGATCCACACGCCAACCCGCGAAGGCCTTAATAAAGAGCCGTGCGCGACGCCAGGTGAATAAAACGATGCTTCTGCCGATGACGCGGGCTGCGTTTTAATTGGGTCGCCGGCGGCCGTGCACGGCTGGTTGGTCACGGTCAAGAGGCCGGACCGGTGGCCGATCACGCCCGGCTGCGGAATTCTTCGGGCCTGTGTCTACATTCGGCCGTTCCTGTACACGTGGAATTGTCCGAAACTTGGCGACAAGTGACGTCGCATTGACGCCGTCCGAATATGGTCTACAAATGCGTTGTCCCAAGTTAGCTTTCAGTATCTGACACTAAATCGCACTAAATTCCGCCCATTATTTGTTGTTATGTAGTGGTGTTTCAATTTGCTGTATTATTGATTAATTAATGTTTACGAAATGGTTCTTCTGAATATTTATTTATAATAAACGCCTCACCGGTTTTGTTTTAAATAAGTTAACCAACTGACATCCAAATTTTCTTTTTTAAACTAACATTTTAAAAGTTTTAGCCTTCAAATAAAATGGTTCAGACCGAACGAAGACATTCCTAATTATTTATTACCATTTCATTATATATTTGTTTTGAGAAAGCCACCTTGCACATCCATTGTTTACATTAATTATGTAAACATTTCACGAATGCGTGCGAAAGTATCTGAAGTCTTCTTCTTATTTCTATATCAGCTTAGGACACAACTTCGGACAAAAGTTCAGTTTTCCGAATGCTTCAACTTGGGACACAGGTTGACTTGGGACAAGGCAACTTGGGACAGCGCCATGACGTCAGAGGGTCACGTGCACCAATCAGCATATCCTTTTCCTAAGACACACAGATTGGGATAGCCCAATTGTAGACAGGCCCTTACGAATGCACCAATATGTCGGAGCACCGTTTGCTGATCAGTGCCCGTTAGTTAATTTGCGTAAGGTGGCCGCCTGGTTGAAGGAAATTTGGACGTCTCAACTCATAAAAGCGTGGAGCACCAAGGGCGACTGAGACATGCGCATCAGCTCTCTCATCGCCTCTACATGCAAAGCACTGAACTGGCGTGCAGTCATGCCGTCGATAAAGCGCCTCTATGAGACTTTCAGCGGAGACCCTACAATTTTATGACGTGCTAATAAAAATAAAAGTTTGATGTGCGTTCCTATACCTTCATTAATGTTTAGTGCCGGAATATTCATACCTAAAAATGACGGTGAAAACATCCGTTTGAGCCATTTGCACTGTCACAAAAAAGTGCTCTAGAGAGAAATGGAGTAACTGAAAAAACACATAGAGACGGGTAACGGTTTTTAAATGTTATTCGTAAGTATTGGACACGTTGGACGGTTTTTTAATAAAACGTTTTCTGCTGGAGCTCTGCACATCGTTCGCCCAGGCGGCCACCTTAAAGGCTGTTCACGGTAAACGTAGCACTTTCGGAAGCCCGGCTTAAGATCTACATGTCTGCACATTGTGTACGGTGTGTAAAATTATCGTTACCGTTGGCCTGATCTCTTTATTCACGCATTGTTCAAGTGAAGTAGGGAAATTATTAGCAACGTAAACATTTAACAAATTTGTCAAGCGCGACACTTATATGCAGAAAAAAATACATAAAGTAAAATAAATAATTTGAGCACTAAAAAATATTTACTAAACTCTTCCAATTACACGGTAAGACATATATCTAATCTCCCACCATCTTTGCCAATTTTACTGGGCACATGCCAATTAGCGTGGCCATTAAAATACATGCGGATATGGGGCAGTGACATTTTTCTAAGGTTGATTTCAAAAGTGCTTACTTCATCGTAAACGGCCTTTACAGACTAGTAGGCCTACATCCACTGTTACTTCCAACTTATCTGAATCTCTGCTTAAGTTCTGCTTCCAGGATATTCCTCCGCCTCATGCAATCGAAGTGTAACCGCGTCTAGAAAATTACACCAGAGGGACAGTGCAGCGCATTAGTGCACACTCAGTGCATTCATATTTTCTATAGAAACTATTTCTTACAAAGCATTACCAACACACGTTTTTTCTCGCTGTTTTATACTGTAGTTTTATGTCAATAGGATTATCAAACGCTCGCGATACATGGCTAGAGCTACGAGTATTTCGTAAATTCATTCGGAGGCGAGGTAGACTCCAAACACTGATATTTTCTTCTACTGTTGTGATTGGACGACAGTTGTTTAGACACGCCCCGTTTGACAGCGAGCCAGTAATAAGCAGGAAGCAGTAGTGCGAGTGAGTGTTTAACAGTTCTGTTCAGAGGCCTCACCTGATCATAGCAACTAATAAGCAGACGATAATGTCTCGAGTGTATAAAGGGCTGCCCAGTCTAACTTGCTGCCAACTCAATCCGCGAGATACTCGGGGCTCTATATATGACGCATATAGGAAACAACCAAACACGTCAAACATGCGATGATTTTTCGAAGGTTTGGTTCGAAAAGCGTGGGCAAACCGCGAATAGGCTATACACAAACATCAAAGAAACCGCCACACCCATACATAGTTGTATACCTGTCATTGTGTCCCAGCCTCATTCATGACTCGCCGCCAGAGACGTGTGGTTTACTGTTACAAGGTAAGTCGGTGCTTGCTCACTGCTGTACATTCTCGGTGCACGCAGCAGGAACCAGTAATCACCGTGTAGCATAGGGAAACTAGCTCACAAGCGAGCAGCTAGGGACCAATTACACACCTCCTGTGACGTCAGGTGCCGAACTACGTTTTACTGGTGGAAGTGTGAACTAGCAAGCAGCAGGGTACAGCACTCAGCTAACGCCAGCTTACCTTGCAACAGTTCTCCACACGCCACTGCTCACCGAGCCTGCGTTCGCGAAGTTTCGGAGCCAAAAAGATTTTGGTTGCTCCGTCGTCTTTGACTTTACTGTCCATAAACATATAACGTAAGACTCTGCTGTAACTTATTCAGACATGCACGTGTTTTTAATCAACCAGTAATCAAGATGCGAAGCGTCCATCGCTGTGACAGTTGGTACACTGTTAAAACTTTCCGTATATTTACGGAATGTTTTTACGGAAATGTACAGTGTATATACGGAAAGGAAATCCGCAATGACGAAAAACGGAGTTAAGTCCGTAAATACAAAATACAAAAAGTTTCCGTATTCCCTTTGGCTTCGAGTTACGGGGACGAATAGAGCCGATTCTACACGAAGCTTTCTTCGCCACTGTAACAAGAAAATTATCGTTTCTGCGGCAGCTAAGGTTATCCACGCGACTATTACCTATTCTTTCAAACACAAAAAATACCATCAGGCATCTGTAACATTTGGCAAAACTAAAAATACACCAAATTTAATAGAAACGAAATTTTTGCTTTTGTCTTTCGCTTGGAAATACAAAAGTTATACCACAATTTTTAATGTTAGTTGTAGGTGAATGTTTGGAGTCGTGGATTGGTAAATTTTTGACTCGGATTCAAACCTCCCTTAAGTACAAAATATTTTAACTTTTTAAATATAATTTTTTATACACGGTAGAACACCCACATAACGAAAATTAAAGACATTTTAACTACCTATTGTTTTTTTTTACGGAAAGTACAGAAAACTGACTTGGAAATTAACGGAGAGGTTCCGTGAAATTTACGGAAAGTCCGTTTCTGAAGATCAACGTGTGCGTAATTTAACGGAGAGTTTACGGACACTTCTGGATAAATCCTTACCAGCACTTTTTTGTAAAATGAAGGAAATTTTTTTTTAACCATGCACCATACTTCCGGAATATCCTGATAAGGCAATTTTATAAATGTCATAGTCTCAGGGCCAACAACGAAGTACTTATTAGTAGTTCCCTATCTCCAAGCACTATGCATGTGTGAGGCAAGGCTATGCATATAAGGCACCGCAGGATAATTACCGACGTTTAAAATCTAGCCAAGGACGTTGCTGTCGACCAATCACAAAAACTCCCGCTTCAAGAAGCTTTTTCACCGGCTTCGTGCGATATTATCGAGTCCGGCATTTCTCTACAGTAGAAACCGGCACGCGAAGGAGATTATGCTTTTGACACTATCGCCTACATCGGAAATTGCTCGGGGGCACTCTGTCGAACTCGCCAACTATGATTATTGGCTTCCTACTTCTGTACTCATGTGTTTCTGCTAGCGGTAACTAATTAGGAAAAAAGATAGCGACCATCGTCCGGTCTTCCTATCTCTACCGCAAATAACCTAAATAAATAAGTTCCTGTCGTGACTAATCAGATACGCTTTCGTAGAATTGTGAACCATGTATACAGAAACGTAGCCGAGGTATCTCGTATCGGCTAATAAAGGCTGTTCACAATAAAGTGAACATTTTTGAAATCAACCTTAGGAAAAAATCACTCTTCCTGTCTGCAAATATTTCAACGGGCTCACTGAGTGACATGTGCCCAATTGGTAACGATGTCCGATGTTAGTCTAGGTGTGCCAGCCCTAACTGTTCGTTCCCTGGATTCCCTTTAAAAAATACCGGCTCGAATGACCTCTGCAAGCAATGCCATTCCGATAGTAAAGGCTGCGTTAATCCAGAGCCGACAATATATTCTAACTTTTACCATAGAAACAAATTTATTATATATTTAAGAATCCTATTAAAATATTGACGTGAGGAAGTTTTCATGGGCTTTCAGATATATATATATATATATATATATATATATTTATTTTGTGTTGTTTCAAAAATTAACAACCGTCAAAAATAATCACTAATGCTTCGGTCTTCAGTGTAGCCAACAGTGTTAGGACGTAACACATTACGTGTTCAATTTGATGCGGTGTTCTGGTGTACAAAATTATCTAAATCTATTTTTAAAATGTTTTTGTGTGGTTCTGATACAAGACAAGAAGTTTGCTAGGTGAAAGGAAATACAATTTCAATTATTAGTACCCTTGGTACGATCTATTAGAATCCGCCTTTGCTCCAATGACCGATTAAGATCATTTTCCTTAGTGACATAACACATGTTAAGCCCGTATGCTACGCTGGAAATAAATCTAAATTTTAGGACATTTTTAATACTGAATAAATTTTAAGAATCGCATCTGCCACTGTTATAGCTATAATAAACAACACTGGAGTTGAACCCGCAATGCATAATTTTTCTTTTTGACTTTTGTGAAAAAAAGACACGCTGTCAGATCAAGCAACCTTTATTAATCAGACGCAGTATGTTAATATTTTCATCGGTGTTGCCGTGGATAATATTTTTCCTCTGCGGAACCCCATGCAAATATATCATGTTTCTGCTGGTAACTGCAGCCATCCATAATTCATCAAGTAGGCGGTTCCCTTCATCAAGCTAACACACCGCACGAAATGTCCACGCCCGGAACTTGAGTCGAAACAAATTCGCGATAAAACGTATGGCTGCATTCATCATCATTCTGTTTTATTCGCACGTTAGCAGATCGTTAGTACATATTTAGGGCCGGCGGTACGCATCAATCTGTGGATAAACTCACCTGGTTTTACGACCAGCCAATTTCAAACCAAGGTTTAATCAATCCTTATTACCTCCACACAGGCACAAACATTTTCACGATTCGGTACGCTTATGAAATCTGCCGGGGTTATTCTCACAGACTGGCGTACTATAATCCGCTTTTTGCATTACACGATAGAGACCATTTCATCGCGAATGATTAACATGACACGTTATGTTCTAAACGTACAAAAATACTGAGTCGGTTGGTTTTTATTGGATGTTTTAATTTACTGTGTTTTAATTTTTAAAATCAATTAACGAAATAATGTACAGCTTATAAAAGTTCCTAAATTACAGGTTTTCTTTACCCCTCTTTGAGTCGATAATTCAAAATACGTTTATAGATGACGCACGTCAGGAACTGTCGTTAAATATTTTTCAAGACAAATTATTTGAAATATTACTGTATTCCACAAAGTATGTGTAACCTATAGGTATGACTGCACCGAAGTTTCACAAATAAAGCAATGTTGTTTTTCAGAAGGCGCCGGGCACAGATGATGTAACATACATGTAAAGCATTTTGTAGATCGCGGGTTAAATCCTTAATGCTTGAGTCTCCACCCAATATGTTACCTATTTTAAAATTCATCCTAAAAGTATTTTTTTCTTCGAAACAAATCAAAATTTTTAAATAAAGGGCTTAGTTTTTCAATGTGCTATAAGCTAATAAATTTATGATCCAAATACCAAACTGCTGAGTTTCTACAAAATTAATTGGCTTAAAAATATGATTTTAATGCCCGTCATTTATTCAGTGGATAAGACATAACTATTTAATATTGAACATTTGAGTTCACAGAAAATATAACCAATATGGAATCAACATAACAAAGAATTACGAAACACAGGAGTTATAGCAGCTGTTTTACTTTTTCTGGCGGGTCTCCAAATTCCGCCAGGCCGAAGTGAGCCCCTTCACAACTCGGTGGGCCCTCCGGCATGCATGCTAGTAGCTAATTCAGGAAGGAGCATGGTATGCGTCTTAGGGCAAGCTCCATACGCCTTAGGTCAGATTTATTCTAGCTGTTGTAGAACATCGGTAACAAACAACAAGCAATCTGAAAGAAGTAAAAGGAAACAGAAACGGATACAACCAATAACAAACGCAATTAAAACTAATAAGGATTGTATAATAACCTCGTCAATAAAAATTAATACGTTCAGTTTACGAAACGTTAAATACTGACTACAAAATTGTCACCACAGTAAAAATAAATTAATTAAAGAGTGAATGAAGAGCACTTTTGAAAGTCCTGCATAAGATTTACTTGTATACACGTTGTGTAGTCATCCGCCTAATGTAAAATTAACATTGCTATGGGCTTCATCACTATATTCATACGTCGGTCAAATGAAACTGTGAAATTATTAGAAAAGTAAATATGTTACAAACCTGCTCATCTTATACTCTGACGCATTAAATAAACCAGAGAGGAAAATAAATAATTTTAAGATATCGCAAATGGTTACCTAACATTTTTTATTCGACGTTGAGATATGGAATTACTTTCTATCCTTCGTTACCTACTTTACTGGGCGAATGTCACTCAGTGCACCTGTTAAAATATATGCACGCAGGGGCAGTAACTTTTTTCTACGGTTCAATTCTAAAGTGCTTATTTTATCGTGAACACTTTTTACCTGCATGTGTGCACGTATTGTATTGTATTGGAAAGGACTCATTAACGTCCTCAGGTTTTATGCCTAAAGACTTACGAGGGGACGGCTTACAGACCAACTAATGAGCTAACTTATAATTACACCCATGTATTACCTGGGATTCGAACCCAGAACCCCCTGCATCCCAGACCGGCGGCGCACCCACCGACTGCGCCACGGGAGGTCGGCTTGTGTGCACTTAGAATGTTGATGTCTGTCCAGCGCACAAATATTTTCGCTAAAAATAGGTGGCACTAGAAATGGGATATTTGAAATTTTCGTAAAATTAATATAATCGTGAAAAAATGTTCTATTTGTATTTTGTTATAACCTTCGTAAATAATAAATTTTGTTCTTCGCACTAGAGTGAAAATGTAACGAAATACGCCCGCATGTTGTTTAATACTGTTTCATATGATTGGATCCAGCAAAACCTCGGTTTACACAAATATTTTATTTAAATGAGGCAATTGGATAGAAACGTCCTTTTGGTGACAGCTATATTTATAACACTCTTAAATACTTAACTTTCGTTCTCACTAAATCACGCTTGTTTATGAACGCCCAAAGCCAAACACATTTGTATTTTTTTCTGTTTACTTTCGTAAAAACATTGGGCGACAAAGTAAAATTAATGCTTGTTATTTATTTCGCATGGAGCATGTATATGTCACAATTCAGATCAAATACACGATTTTACAGAAAAAAAAAAAATTTCTCCATTTGCCACCTGCTTCAGAGCGATATATTTTTCCTGTGCTAAACTCTCACATAATTCCCAACATGAGTCGGACAAACCTATCATAGGCGCATGACGCATGACTGTACTGACTTAGTCGTTCATCATTTTATCTTGAGGTGTCTGGCCGATTGAGTGTTATCTCAATACTTTGTCGTCTGGCCCTCAGGCAGATATAGCCCTATCAAGGGAACAAACATGTGGCATATGCCCGAATGACGGTGTCCCTGGCAAGAAACCAAGGACTAATATACGTTGGATATTGTGATCAATCGCTTCAATAATCTATCACCATAGGCTTTTCTTTGCTTCTAGTAAACTATGAATTTGTTGTCTGGATATGTGGAGTGTTAGTTTTAGGTGTTTATATCGATTGGGTGTATTTATTTTTCTGTTATGGTAACTACGCTCAGATTTGCTCCAAATTGAATTCTGTATTACGGGGCCTCCTGAGCAAGTCTTAGACAGATATAAGTAACAATTGTCCCAAAATTACTAATTAATTTCTATGGGGATCTTTAAAAGATGCCTTCTTACACATACGATTTTCGGGAGTGACGAAGTGTAGCAGATATGTCCCAAAAATGAGGAAGAGTTCATTAAAGAAACGCATGTGGGAGATATTGCGCATCTTCTTGTGATGGCTATATAATAACACAATGAAAATATAGATAATAATATCAGACGTAATAGGTAATAATTAATGAAATATGGTTGTATGTAATGGTGTACTGTAAGTTATGTTAAGCAACAACATGCGACAACTGATTCAAGATCACCTGAATCACTATCGTGATGTAGCTGCACGAATTTGTGTGCTATTTTTTACTGTTTGATAGCGCACAATTTGTTGCAAACTGTTTGCGTGCATTTTCCATTTTGTAAATAGTGAACACTATTTACTCACCGTTTGTTCCAGAAACCATTTAGATAACTTTTTTTTTTTTAATCTTTAGCTTCGTTTTACTTTACTGTCGAAGAAACATTTTGAAATAGAGCCTACAATCAGTTATATGATTAATGATAATTTTAAAGGTAGAAAGGCGCTAAATGCAAAATCATATGGATGTACGCCCTGCAGACATGAGTGTGTCACAAAAAAAAATGGGATGACATAAAAAAATTTTAGTCTGCCTTAAGACAACATTAGACACAAGTCACTTTGTCTTTGTTTTGTGGTTAAAATTTTTGAACTTACTTATCTTTCTTCTTTTCTTTGATCGCCTGTGTTGTCTTTGTTCTGTCGACCATAGTTATTT
The DNA here is from genome assembly GCA_029891345.1 of Dryococelus australis. Lineage (NCBI taxonomy): Eukaryota > Metazoa > Arthropoda > Insecta > Phasmatodea > Phasmatidae > Dryococelus > Dryococelus australis. The sequence goes on from CM056995.1 coordinate 258,370,525, forward strand.
GCAGACACAAAAACACATATTTACTTCTTTATTTGTTGTCTTCATTATTCGTTCGTCTGATTACTCGCTGTTTTGTCTTTTTTTTTCCTTCGTAATATTTGTACTTTCTGACCTAAAGTAGTAGGAGAAAGGCTTCCAATGAAGCAATGCACGCGACTGTACAACGTGCAGAACTCATTAAAAGTAATACATACACTACCAAATACGTCAGAAAAGCATTATTTAAGTTGCATATGAAAGTATATGAATATATTTTGATATTTTGTAATATATCTTGCTAAAATGTAGTTATTTAAATGTTAAAAAAGTCAGTTAAGAAAAGTATATTATTATTTAAAATTAAAAACGTATTTCCATTATGGATGCTTTAGAAAGAACATTTGCAATCAAGAAAAAAAATCTTCATCAAGCAAGAACATAATAATAATAATAAATCTGGTTGTAGGTATTAAAAATTATTAATAATGTTTACGAATGTTTCAGTACATTGATTTTATGCACGTCCATTTCAGCCACGAAAGTTATAAAATTCTACAGCAAAAATTAGTGCGGATCAAGTCATTTGCTAAAACATATATGCAATTATCATTACTAATTTTATTATTATCACCGAGTAATTATTAATATGATCTTGCTTGATGAAGGGGCGAACTTAGTTGCAAAACGTTCTTTCTGAAGCATCCAAAATGGAGATACGCTTAAATTTTGATTAAAAAGATACACATATTAGTTGATTTTTTAAACATTCATAAAAGTAAATTCAAACAAAATATTTCTCTCTAATGTTATAATTATATGCAGTTTTCTTTCATATGCAACATTTACCTTACATGTGTGTCAATTTTGGTAGAGTGTACAACTTTTGAATGAGTTCTGCAGGTTGTACAGTCAGGTGCAGTTAGTGCGCTCGCCTTACACCAAGGCGAACCGGGTTCAATCGCCCTGCCGGTTCACCGGATTTTCGTAAGTAGGAATCGTGCCGGACATTGGTCGGCGGGTTTCTTCGGGGATATGCCGTTTACCCTGCCCTTTCATTCCGGCGCCACTCCATACTCAACTCAATCACCCACATCGGCTCTGAAGACCTCGCTGTTAAGAGCTGGCGAAATCTCTTCACTCACTCACTCTCCTACTTTATGATCATATGGGGAATTACCTGGGTATCAATTACATATATATACCAAAAACCGCTACTATTGGCTTATTTTCGGAGTTATGCATTTATTAAACTCGTATTCTGGGGGAGGGGGGTATATTTAAAGGGTGTTCATCATAAATTGAGAATTTTTAAGATCAACCTTAGAAAAAATCACTGCGCATGCCTGCATATATATATCTTAAAGTCGTATAAAAAGTTTTAGGTAACCATTTTTGATAACATTATTTCTTCCGCTTTCTGTTTTTTAATGCATCGAATTATAGAAACGAGAGTAGTTTTATAAAATATTTATTTTTCTACTAATTTAACAGTTTCACTTGACCGACACATGAATAAAGTTATGAGGCCCATGGCAATGAGATTTTACATAAGGCGGAAGAATACACAAGGTTCACACGAGTCGATCGTAAGCAGGGCTTTCAAAGTGCCCATTTTCCCGTGAATAGCGTATGACAACATAGCTCTGCGATGGCTCTAGGCCATTATATTGTTATCTTTTTTTTAAATTTAATTTCACTTAATGTTATTGGACCGCAGCCCCGGTGTAAGGATGCGCAGTGGGCGGGCAAAATGACACGTCCCGGCGTGCAAGTCACGCTACGTGGTGTGACGTCACGATCTCCGTAACTCGGACCGCGGCCAAGGAGCAAACGTGGATAGAGCTGCATCGCAACAGTATGACGAGAAGGGGCGTGAACGTTTGTAAAGGCTGTTCACGATCAAGAGAGCACTTTTGAAATCGACCTTATAAAAAAGTCACTGCTCCGACCTGCAAATATTTTAACGGGCGCATTGAGTGACACGCGCCAAGTAAAGTTCGTCACGGTGGAGGGAACGTAGTCCCATATAACTACGTCGAATATAAAATGTTAGGTAACCATTTGTGACTACTTAAATTATTTATTTCACTCTCTGTTTTTTTTTATGCATTAAGTTTAAAAACGAGCAGATTTGAAAAATATTTACTTTCCTAATAATTTCACAATTTCACTGGATCGATGAATGAATAAAGTGATAAGGCCGATGACAATGTTAATTTTGCACAAAACGTAAGACTACACAACGTGCATACAAGTAGATCTTTCACAGGGCTTTCAAAAGTGCTCATTTCACCGTGAACAGCATATAGTTATAGTCCGTTCACGATTACTTCCAACTTTTTTGAAGCCCTGCTTAAGTTATACTTCCAGGATATTCCTCCGCCTCGTGCAGACGAAGCTTAACGGGCTTTAGAAAATTACACCAAAGGGACGACGCGTTGCATTCGTGTTGTTATGAAGTTAACTAAGATTATAACAGTGAGCACTCAGTGCAATAATATTTTGCATAAGAACTGTTTCTTACTAGGCATTACCAACACACCTATTTTCCCCTTGTTTTTATCAATATTAATTATAAAATATATGTTATAATTGATAGATATATTAATAATATTTCAATTTAACACAATTATAAAAGGTTTGTACACATTACATATTTAGGAAAACAGGCATGCACGGAACAGTCTACCGACTGAACACAGAAGTATTGAAAGTTGCAGTAAATTTAAGAATACGATAAATAAGTATCGCCTTAATCACCCCAGTGGATGAGTGGATGAAACTGACATTTCGTGAAGTTGTGTTGTGCATCTGTGCATATGTGAATGATGAATGAGTGTGAAAGAGAAAGAACGAGAGAGTAATTAAATTGTATCTTTGGTTTGTTTAGTATAAAGTTGCATACTTGTAAGTTTTTATATATAATTTTAATGTTTGAATTTCTAGCAAGTGAAGGTGTATTATGTTATGGGTACAGTTAAAGCGACTATGCCTTAACTGTGCCTTTAAGCCGTCAATAAATAAATAACAGTAACAGCTATCAGCAACAGGTATCGACTGGGAACAGGTACAGGTACTGAGAAATACTGGTTAATAGTGATGGGTCGTTCGCGAGCGAGTCGTTCAAAATGAATGACTTGCTGTCGATAGCGACTCGCGAGTCGCTCTTCTTTAGAGTCGAATCATTCATGCATGAATGATGAGAGCTACCGCTCGGTGGTTCGTTCCGCTCAGTCAGTCCAAAAGACGACAGCTCGACTGCTAGGGAGAGATAACAAAAGTGCTAGTTTCATTTAACAACCTCGTTCAAAGGGAGTATCTCCTCTGTTTACGAGCACGTAAGTTGTAGAACCGAAGATAGGAATATCATGAATGTGGCCGTGCATTTCTAAGCGTGGACAAATGCACTCAAGCATAATAAGCGTGAGGTTTTCAAAATATTTTCATTAATTATTTTTCTAATATTGCGACATCAAAATAGTTCGGGAATATTACATAAATATCGTTCACTGCGAGATCTCGAGTTTCCTAACAAATTTCAATTCACCAAGACATTTCTCACTCTAGTAATAATGTTAAAATAATTATATACATCATAATTATGCTATATTTAACATTTTGAATAAATTCAAAAACAACGAAAATGTTACAAAAATAATTACATTATACCTTATACTGTGTAGAAAATTCCATGTATTATGCAATCGCATGTATTTACATCAGCGCAGTGATGCTAGCCACTCTTCACATTTATACTCTCTACTCTTCGAAAACCGACTGACTCACGAACGAGATGACTCTGTTGAATGACTCTTATGAACGACTCTCCACCAAGAGCGAGAGCGAGTGAGCTAGCTCTTTGGAATGAACTGGTTCGACACATCGCTACTGGTTAAGCTCATCTCTAGTGAATAGCCTACACACGAAATGGCAACTGCGCACCTCGGACGCGCGCTCTACCCGTCAGGAGGGCCTGACCGCGGCTGTTGCCAACCGCTTCTCGGCACGCGAGTAAAAATGAAGGGTTCGCGAATGCGAAGGCCAGGCCAGGCCAGGCCAGGTAGCCGAGGTGTGGCCGGCCTGCCCTGCCCTTGAGTATACACTTCTCTCCATCTCCACGGAGCCTTCACACGTCACTGGTTCGAGCGCGGAGAAAGGATAAAAGCCACGGCTCCGTCACATTTATTTCAGCTCGGAACCTGCGTCCTTTTGGAGTCTTACCTGCGACTGCCCGCTGTCTTTTTTTTTTCGTTCCCCTCCAGATCGGTCGTGATATTTTCACGGCCTGCTAATTACCATGGTTTATGGGCACGGCTACCTAAAGCACGATGTAAACAACTTCATATCTTGGGTAATCTGCTTCCTGAAATTAGGGTGGAATTACAGTTTTAAAAAAGGACATGACAGTTACACGTTATATAACAAAAATAGTTTTTAAAAAAAACTTGGGGAAACGACTTCTCGCGTCTAGACGTCAAAATATTAAAAACCTTTAACTAGATGGTTCTCAGTGACAATATCTGGATAATAGTTTCATGGAATTGCTGTGGACTGCTGTCTCACTAAATTGAAGTATTAAATTAGGCTTTAATTTCGTACATTTCAAGAAGCAGTAAACGTGTCTGAAGTACCCAATTATATGTACACTGTAGGTGTAATGTTACCATACCAGTCCGTAATTTTTACTTATTACGATGTTAAATAAAATGCACTACGAGAATGTAGTTTGACTATGTAAATTATAGATTTCCTGCCACATACTGTAAATTTACACAAACATCGCAATTGTAATTTCACTACTGTATATGTGTATTTTCACATTTTTATAATTTTAATGAAATTTTACTCTGTTTTGTAGTTTCGTAGATTAGCTGTTATACAAATGTATCTCCAAAATGTGGATAACGATTGACTTAATTATTTTTTTATCTGGCGAGACCCCAAATCCCGCTACGCCAGCGTGAGCACCTTCACAGTTCTGTATGCCCTCCGGCATGCATGTTAGTAGCTAAGTCGGTTGGAGAATAGGATGCGTCTCAGGGCAATCCCTACCTGCCTTAGGTCGGGTTTATTTAATATTAAAATGGGCGTATGCATCGTGGCTATAGCAGTGTTGTCTGGTGCCATGGCCGCAATTGTAGACATGGACACACCCCGAAAGAAGAAGGGCCTAGATGAATAGCATGAAAAAAAAAAACAGGCAAAGCGGAGAGGGCCGTGGAGAAAAACGTATTGCGAAAGTCGCAAAGGGTAAAAATAATTTCCTTTGGCGGTGTTAGGGCTGGGGAAAGTAGGGTAGTTGTTAGTTATCGAAGATAAACATTGTGAGTTTAATGCAGGGTGAAATGAAATGAGGTCGTAGCTGATTGGTAACCAGGGTCGCGTTAAGCACTGTACTCATTTTAGGAAATTACACATAAAAATGTAAAGTTACCTTAATTTGTATGTGTAAGTATACGCTCACATACTTTTGCATTTGTAATTTTACAATCTTGTTAATGTCAATATACCAGTACATTTGTGTTTTTTTGTGTAAGTAAGTGAAATAGGAATAGCTGAGTTGCTGCGGGATGAACATCACGCTCGTAGACGCTCGCTCTCCGGGAACTGCCCGCCCCTTGGAACCAGCGAAGGCGAGGTGTGTCCGCGAGCGTGGTGGGACTGTTTGCAGCTCAGATACAGCGACTCACCGCAAATAGTCGCGTCCCCATGTGGCGGATCGGGGATGAATATTCGAATGCCAGCTCGTATACCAAGAGGCCGGCTCGAAAGCGCCATCGTCGCATGCGTTGGAATCCTCGGTGGCTCAATTGAAGATGGCAGTAGCACATGGGCTGGAGGCGGCCCAGTAGATAGATATAGAACAATGAATTTAATAAGCAGTGAAAAGCATGAAATATATACAGTAGAAGTTAATAAAATTGCATTAAGTCCTTATTATGACAAAATGATTATACTATAAAATAAAATACATATATTACCATATGGGTATCGAAATGAATAATTTTTCATTAATTTTTATATTATCATATTTCTATATTATATTTTAAACATATCTTATTTCCAAAACAATATCGATATCAGAACCATCTAAGTCAATCAGTTTAACATTTTCATCCCTAATTTCTAAAACAGTGTGATTAAACAGCTCATTATATATTCTATAAAAATTTGGATATGGTGGTTCATAACTAACATAATCTCTGAAGTCAAACATAGTTTTTGGTGGAAAACTAGCAATTATATCAGTTTCTAAATGATTATATTTGTCGTACTTTATGAACATTTCATATGCCAAATTAAAATGAACATTTATTCATTTAATGGATTAAAATTAGGTAATTTAGTACCTACAACATTTTTTGTCTTATTCAATAGTAATATTTCTCTGAAAGCCAACAATACTGGACAATCGATGGTCAAATTTAATATCAGACTTAGATTTTTTCGGTACTCTGATTTTTACATTGTCTGCTTTCAATTCAATATTATTTGTTGAAAATGGATCGATTGAATTAATAGCTTCTTTTAAAGATTCAGCAATGTATTGGCCTCTAGGAATACTGATAACTTCATTCTTATCAATGACAGCACTCATTTTTCACTTATTGCTATAGTATTGTTGTCTATATTAGGAGCTAAAAATTTTGCTTGAAAACTAACTAATGCAATCGATTTGCCTTTATGAAAAATATCATAGTGAAGCATCTTCTTTAGAATGGAAATATTATTTAACTTAAACACTTTATTATCCATTTATTACAAAAATTATCATATTAAAGGAAAAAAATTAATTGGGGTGTTGTTTTAATGTCCGAAGAAAATTTTTAAAATAAAATGAATGGCGAACCTTTACCTGATAATGTAGGAGCAATTGTCGTCGGGACCAGTGATGTTGATAAAATCTACCTAATTAATTTTATTTATAACAATGGTTGCCTTAATTTTAATAAATTTTATGATTGTTCAAAAAGTTTAAATCAAACAAAATATATTCAGTTACAAAATGGATTTTTATCTCATATTCGACAAGTCTAACGAAAATATGACTTATTTTTAAAATAGCAATGATGAAATGATTCACTTAGACCAATGTAAATACGAGTCTCTAGTTATATTTAATGATGTCATCTTAGAAAATCTAAATGTTATCTGCAAATATTTTATATGGGAAGGCATAAAAATATTGATTTATTTTATCTTGCACAAACATATTCCAGAGTGCCCAAACAACTCGTGAGACACAATACAAATTTTCTATGTATATTCAGACAAGACAACACAAATTTGAAACACGTCTATAGCGATTTTGTTGTTGGTGATATGTCTTATGAAAAATTTAAAGACGTTTGTGCAAAATGTTGAGACAAAAATTATGGTTTTATCACAATAGATTTGAGCAGAAAAATGAACAGTGGTAAGTACAGATACCAGATCCAATATTTTATAACACAACTGTTTGCCTAGTGTATGTTTTTTTTACATAAACTTAAACATTATATTTTCTAAAAGAATGTTTAATAACTCCGATTCTTCTGTATAAGTTTTAACTGTTTCATCTACAATGGTTTACTGTATTACTTTAGCAAACGAAACTATAATGGAATATAACGAATTTTCAAACAAATTATCTTGAGTTAGTAAAATAGCAGTTCCATGTTTCGTATAAAGTATGAACCTTATAACAAAATTATAAATAAAATGAAAATATTGTTAATGATTTAGAAAATTCAACTCCTTAAGAGCTATCTAATTCAATGAATCTGGTTTATATTCTTTGATTTTATTTTCATGAATTTTTCATTTTCTTATTAAAAAAGAATACTAGTAAAAAGACTTATTACAACTTGCCAATTTCAGTTGCGCATAATTTCGCATATAAAAAATGGTGTCAATTCTTGACATAAATAACAACAAGCTTATTTACTCTGGCAAACAAATTTCTGTGATTATTGATGACGAAAATAATCTGTGGTTTAAAGCCAAAGATATTGCAGAAATTTCAGAACATAAAAATCCTCAAGAAGCAATTAGAAATTATGTTAGAGAAAAGCATCGCAATAATTATAAAAATCTAGGGGTGAGCGAATTGCTCACCCCTTCGAATATACAACCTAATACAGTATTTATCAATGAACCTGGATTATATTCATTAATATTAAATTCAAATATGAAACAAGCTGAACAATTCCAAGATTGGGTAATTGAAGTTCTTCCATCGATTAGAAGACATGGTGTATATAAGATTTTAAAAAAGGCATTTATTCAAAGTCCAAATAGAGCATATAAAAATGAATGAAATTAAAGTTAATCATATAAATAAAATTACCGAAATTCAAGTTAATGATTTGAAAGAGTTAGATAGACTTCAAGCTGAATGTGTGGAAAATTTAAGAGAGACTTTTGATATGACTTTCGAAGTAATAAATCGCAGAGATGATGAAATCAGAGTAATGTCTCCTCATGTTGTACAATAGACACAAAATCAAAATTTAAATCCAACTTTCATTCTTTTAAAATTATTTGATGGTGATTGTGAATTTGATTACTGTCATTAGAATGCAAAGAAAATATTCTCAAAGACAATTGTATAGAATTGAAGATAGACATCCAAATTGCAAAGAATTATTGAGATTTGATTATATTCTAAATTCTATCAATTTATATCACAGAATGAAAGAAACATTGGATGGCCACATGCAGTGTTTTTGTAACTATTTTAATATTGCAGAAATAATTTTACTCAACAACATTTTGATTAAGGATATTCATAATCTTCATCAAATTGAGTAAGAAGCTAATTTTTATTTTAATATTCAAATTTACGAAACTTATGTTTTATTAATCCAAGAGTTATACGAGTTATAAAAACCCAACAATTTTACATATATTTTACCTCCTTTTGTTTTTAAGACTTTTTCAAACAAATATTCATCAGTATAATCGTTTTCTTATTTTCATATTCATAATAACTGGCTTTTATTTCTTCTCCATTCTCATCTTTCAGTTTGTAAGTTGGCAAATCATGATTTGAAACATCAAAAATGGTAAATAAATTTGTTGCCCAATTAGCTGTATAACCCTTTTCAAAGATTCGTTTACTCTTACTAAAGCAGATGATGTAGCCAACTTTGTATTTCGGTTTAGTAAACACATTCGCTAAATATTGTTGTCTTAAATTTGTTTCATTTTTCTTATTGACATCAATTGGTTTCATACCAATGGTTCTACATATTAAATCATTGTATTCTTTCACTAAATCATCTAATATGTTTACCCATTTGTAATTGCCATTTAAAACAATTTTTTTCCCACATTTTATTCTTAATTGTACGATTATCTTTCTACACAACTGGCTTTAAGTTCGCTGTATGTAGAATAATGATTGATGTTATATTTATGCATAAGTTAATTAAATATTTTATTATGAAATTCTAAGCCATTTGCTACATTCTTCCCTGTTACATCTTTAATTGGTACAGCGAATGCATATCTGGAAAAACATCAATAATTGTTATAATATATTTATATCCATTATTTATATGTGATATGCCTTTCAAATTACCAGTATCCATCTCAACAAGATCAATTTGCCATAAATCACAATTACATATGAAAATACTTTTCTTCTTGGAAAATTTCTTTTTGCAGGTTTATATAGTTCACTGATAGTTCTCTTACGTTAAGTGATTTTTTTTTTTTTTTTTTTAGAAATGTTTATTTATTAGAATTACATATTGAACATTTACTTTTCTTAAATCGCGCATTTTTTTGTATTGCAATTTTTTATACTATTATTTTTGGTGACTTTCTTGCACTTCAAACACCCATTGTTCTCCATTTAAAAGTATATTATATATATTATATTATATTATTCACGAATACTCCTATTGTTGTCACCATGCCATCGCCATATTCAGATATTTTATTATGTTTTTATATTAAAAACGTTAATAATAGCACCTCTTTTGACATCGAAATGCTTGCTGTAATCTATTTTTTTAGCTCCCATAATAAAGAGTATCATTAGGTAAATTGGGATTAACAGTAATTATTTTATAAACAGTACAATCCATCAAAAAAGTAAAGTAAATTAGATTATTATCTAAGATAAAAACATTATTAGTTTTATTCCACTTTGCATGTAGATAAAATACGCATTATTTTTCTATTTACATTTTTCAACTTTCGAGTTTAAATTCTGCAATTTATCATTTAATTCTTTATCGTAGTCTTCTTTGCTTTTCTCAACTTTTGTGTTAACAAGTGTATCACAATAATTCAAAACTGATTTGTTTAAATTTTATAATTTATCAGTTATTTCTTTATCGAAATATCTCCTATTGACAGCATCTTTTCCATCTACAGGATCAGCCATATTATTAATTCTACGATTTTGAAAAGAAACAGAGTCTGTTGTATAAACAAAAACTTTACTAAGTTGATCTCGTAAAGCAGAAATAATACTACTGTATTTTGAATCTACATATGTTTTTAAATCAGAAACACTAGTATTGTTTTTCGGAATAATACTTAGGTTTTTAATGCATAGTCAGAATCAATAGTTCTATATTTCTAATCGACATCTTTTTTAATGCGCAAGCATAAACAATAATTTTATATTCCTATACTACGTCTTTTTTAACGCATAAAAAAATATTACTGTATTTTGAATCTACATCCCTTTTTAATGCATAATCTGGTATATGTTTATCAAAAAAGCTATTATTTACTGCATATTTATTATCTCTAGGGTTAACAATTCTACACCCTAGAAATGAAACATAGGTTTTTATATAATCAAAACAAATTGGACAGTTTACGTTGTAAACAAGAAACACTCGAATTGCATTGTGAATATACATATGTTTTTAAAGCATAATCATTAGTGCCAAAAATTTTATTTTTAAAATTTGATTAATGGTTTCTCAAATATATCTGTAATTTAATAACAAAGAAATTATATCTTTCAACTTGAATCTCTCGAAAATAGATGTAAAACAACTAAACATAGATGTCCACATGCAACTGAATTAAAATTCTGAAGTCGATCATCATTGCAATAATTATTTCTGTTTTTGAAATAATTAATTAAATTATTATGAATATTACCTTCAAATGAATCAAAACAGTAAACATAATTATTTTCTTTAAAATAATAAACCCAATAAGTACCAAAATTTGTTGAAATGTCGAAATTAACCACAGCACATTCATTTTTGTTCATTATATTTGGTAGTTCATCAATCATGTAACATTTTTGAAATTTTTTATTATTTTTTTGCAACTATGCCACTTCCTGTTTTATTTTTCATTGCTAAATTGTGTCTCTGTTGTTCTTTTAATTATATTAATAGTTTATTTATTCCTGTGTCTCTTCTTTCTAGTCTTTCGTTTAATTTTGTAAATGGTCCACAATAGTTATAATATAGCAAATGCATTTCGGATAAATTTAAATTGTTTAGTGCCCATGGTGTTCAGAATTCCAAAATGAATGTGGAATTATGTGTAAAACTCTCATAACATTTGGAATTCCTTTTGGATCATTAATAACAAAATCGGAAAATTTATTGTTCAACATATTCATTGTGCTTACTTTTTCACTATAATAATCTGTTATTACCAGCATTTTCTTCACCATGAATAACTAATAATCTATCAACTAATTTTCTAACATCATCCATCCAAACATATTGTTTTAGTAAATTATTGTATTTTTATACCTTCTCCAGATCTAGAAGTTCTTGGAAAAATCATTGTTTCTGGTGTGTTTGGTGCTGATTTTGAAAGCGAATTTTTAATATATTTCTCATAAATTGGATTAAATACATTATTATACTTCCAGTCTGCACTCGAAGCTACCTTTTTATTAGGATTATATTGTTGGAATGCAGCATTAGTAGTTTTAACAATTTCTGGATAATTTTCATAATCCTCATCATCAAATTTACTCGCAAGAGCTTCTGGCAAATTTTCTGTTAACAAATTACAAAGTCCTGGTGTTAATTTATTTTCTCTTACCTAATAAATATAGTATCATTGTTTATCGTTACTTTTGTATTACCTATGAAAAAAATCTTTCCCAACTCTATGTAAACCAATTTTTTCACCAATAACAATAATCCTTTCAGAAATTTTTGTTCCGAGATTTATAGTAGAATCAAGATGTGTCACATTTTTTATGAGCATAATTCCCATTTGCTCTTCCAAATCAGGAGAGTTTGAGAATAATTCTCTTTCAAATGATATTTCTTCTGGTGTTGGTGTATAATCAAAAATTTTGCTACAACGGGAACTAGTGTTGTTATTAAATTTTTGTTTTCTTCACTTACATGTTCTACTTTTTTACCGATATTTCGTAATTCGTCAATTAATGGTCGTTCTTTCTTATTATTTTCTCGTATTCTTTTTCATTATGCTTTTTATATTTTTTATATCTTTCAATGAGTAATTTAACTCGAGAAACTCCCTTCGATTGCGTCATATATATATATATATATATATATATATATAAAACTTATAAATGAGTTATAAGAGTGTTGAGAGCTTCGAGAAGCAAACTTTTCCTCCAACAGATCAAACCAGGGGGAATTTAAATGATTACAATAATTGAACTGAATTTGATATTCCTATAGGACATTGCTTTTCTTTTCAAATTATTCTAATGTTTTTGAGCAATTTAAGTTATTAAAGAGATATAATGACTCAGAATATGCAAAATCAGACAATATTGATGTTTGTTCTAACATTTTTTCATTTCAGTTTTCTAGAGTAAAAATTTCAAAACATGGTAATATTATTGAAGCTATTGATAATCCTGGATTAACTTCTACAATGGTGAATGCTTTGTTAACATCCCCAGGTGAGCAAAATTATTTAGAAGTTACGGTGTTGATAGTAAATATCGAGTAAAATTGGTAAATAGTGTTGAACCAAACGAAATAATTTACCCATTGAGATATCTGTTTGGCTTTATCAGAGGTAATGCTGAAATTTACTGGAAAGGTGGTTATAAAATTACTTTTTTTCTTTATTCATCTGATAACAATTGTTTATTTGTTTATGAATAAAAAAATGCAGATAGCGTGGTTCAGAAAATCTATGCTGATCCGGGTAAAATTGTTATTCAAAAATTAGAAATTATGTGTCCTATTGTTGAATACGAATCTAACACAAGACATTGCCATTAAAGAAAGAATATACAAAGAGCCTAAAATTCCTATTAGTTTAAATTAGTGGCAATTTTTAGAAAAAGAAGTACCTGGAGGGACAACTGTTTTTAACTTTGATATGAAAGATCAGTTTAATAATTTACAGTTCGACATGCCTGATTTTGTAATTGTACGCTTTCGAATTAACAGAAAAAATCGTGCTTGCTTCTATGTTTGATCATTGTAATGTACGAAATATTTATGTTAAAAATGGACGAAATGAGATTTTTCCAAAGGAAAATTGGTATCTAGATACTGAAAAGGGTCTTCGCAGAAAAAGTTTCTTGCTTATAATGACTTTAGAAATTTAAAATCAACAAAATTAGATACTATATATAGAAATTATGAACTTCATTATAAACCTACTATGAACTATGATGGTACAATCAATTGTTATTCATTTTGGGGGGGAAGACCATTATACGTTATTGATTATATATATATATATATATATATATATATATATATATATATATATATATATATATATATATATATATATATATATATATATATATATATACCACTGTAGTTAAAGAAAAAACGAATATATAAATTAATGTAGATTTTAATAAAGCCATTGGTGCAAATACAATTTGCAATGTTGTTCTAGTTAGTCAAGGGAAACTAACTTATGATTGTTTGAAAGAGAGGATTACTGAAGATATATAAAATTTAATAAATAAATGGAAGAACCAACAAATTGGTTCGATATTTTAATACAATTTTTTTAGACTTATGGTTGAGTGGTTACATTTGAAACTTTTACTATTTTTAGAGATATAGAAAAATTATTTGATGGAATAAAAAATCGTAATTCTAATTAAAATTTTCTCACAGTATCAATTTTTATCAAATATGTATAAATTTTTAAATATTATAAATGGATCAAATTATGGAACTTTCATAACGTTGGGATAATGAATATGAAATTATAAAAACAGCAACTTCCATTTATAAAGAATTGGACATAGTTCATTTCAAAATTGTTTTAAAAATTAATAAAAATGATTTAAGATCAGATAAATGTTCTAATTTTAAAGAAGAGTTTTATGATTTGGATTGTTGCGATGGTTGGGATTATGTAATCAGTAATGGTTAAGTTTCGTTTTTTTTTTTTTTTTTTTATTATTGGTGTTTTACTTTTATTGAATAAATTTATAAATTCTATTAATTTGTATCTTTTTATTTGATTTTTAGGTTATTTTACTTGTTTTTGTAATGAAAAATTGCTTGAAAAACGAGAAATTTTGTTTGATCTTAGCTGAAAATTTGCTGTTTTTTTAATTTGCACAAATCCTGCACGACCATTTTGGGGGAATTGAAAATTTTGCTTGTTTTTGGCGTTAAATTGCTTGATTTTGGAGTAAAAATCTTAATTTTGAAAGGTCCTTTTTTTAGAGTTTAAATTTGGCAACAAAAGCCTTGATTTTGGAGCAAAAAAGCCTTGATTTTCTTCATTTTTAATACTTTTAGAGCACCCCGATGTCAGCCTCCACACCTGGGCCAGTGGATTCGCCTCCACAACTGGTAGCTCCTGGATGTCTCACCGAGCTAGTCTCACGTGTACGACCGTGTGGGACTTTGGAGGAGGGGAGGGAGTGGCTCCCCGCACGTGCTTCTCCCTGGCTTCACCCACGGCGCGGAGTTCCTGGCATCGCTGCGGACGAGAGAAGATGGCGCCAGAGCTATGACTGAGCTGCACAGTTTTTTGACACACTCGACGAGAAGCAGGGGTGCCCTGCAACAAATACTGCTGTCGATGTTGCTGTGCAGGCAGCCTGTGCAGGAGCATTAACAGTAGTACCCAACTCAGGGCGCATGTGCCTCAAACATGCGCCCACAAGCCCACCCCCTCTCTACTACTTCTGTCATATTTAACCAATATTGAGTCCACACCTTATATTTCCTGTAGCATTTTCATTAATGTTTGTCTTTTCTGTCCGTATACGTTTTACCGTGTCTGCACGGGTTTTACCATACCTCTTCTAGAATATAGTTTCAGCTATAGGTACACTCAGGTAGGTAGTAATGGCCTTAAACGTGTGGCCATGGCTGCCCAATCTCTCTCGCTGAGAATGCACGCCTCCTTGCATGGCCTCCCTTCATTTTTAGGCGTATGGGGTGCAGCCCTGAGATGCATTTAGCTCCTGTCCTACCGCGGGCGCACACTTAATAATTAGCAATAGGGCAGGTTTAGAAAAAAAACGAGAGAAATAGGAAAATATGTACTTTTACACTGATGTACGAGTTGATACAACATTGGCTTGGTTGTAAAAACACACAGACTTGTGGTTTTAGTGCCATGAATTTGTGTACATTTACACATACTTTCGCATTTGTAATTTTACGGCCATTTAATGTTAATATACCCGTACATTTGCGTTTTTTGCAATAAGATTGAACTACCTATTGAGTGAAAAGGAAATATATTCACTGCTACACTGATGTGCGTGTTTTATACAACATTGGCGTGGTTGTAAAAACACACAAGCTTAGGGTTTTAATGCCTTGCATTAGTGTATTTCTACACCCTTTTAAATGTCAATATACCAGTACATTTGTGTTTTTTTACAGTAAAATTGTGCTACCTTTTAAATAAAATAGAACAATATGTACTTTTACACCGATGCACATGTTTAAATACAACATTGGCGTAGTTGTAAAAATACGCAGATTTGGGTTTTAATACTTCATGTTCGTGGATTTTTACACGTACTTTCAAATTTGTAAATTTACACTCCTCTTATTATTAATATACCAATACATTTGCGTATTTTTATAATATCATTGTACTATGTTATGAATAAAGTTGTACATTGCTGTAAATTTACACACACTGTACTTGTGTTTACAAATTACACACAGATAATGTAAAGTTACCAGAATGTTTTACATGTATGTTTACACTTTTTATACAGGGTACTTGAACGCAACTTGTATGCACATCGTCCTATAATCTTCTAGCATATGCAAATTCAACATTGCCGCCGGCCTGATCACATTATTCGGGCGTGGGTCAAGTGAAACTGTAAAATTATTAGGAAAGTAAATATTTACAAATCTGCTAATTATTACACTTGCACGCATCAGAAAACAGAAAGCGAAAGAAATTATCTAACTTATCGCAAATGTTTACCCAACCCTTTAAATTCGACATTATGACGAGGAACTGCTTTCCCTCCATCGTTACCAACTTTACTGCGCACATGCCAGTCAGTGTGCTTGTTGAAGTTCATGCAAGTATGGCCAGTGACATTTTTCAAAAGTTTGATTTCCACAGTATTCACTTTACCGTGAACAGCTTATACCAAAAATTATAAATTTCGATTGTCTAGCTTGGTGAGAATACACCACCCATATCACTTCCTCGTGGACTCGTCCAGCCGCCGTGCCGCCTCGAAGCCTACGTGGACCACAAACACCCGACAATTGTAATTTACAGACAAATGAACATCGCATTATAATAAACCTTTTAGCTATATGTTAATTATAACGTTTGATGGATTTGGATTAATCCGCTGACATATTGTGTTTCAGGTGTATTCATGTTCAGCCTATATAATATTCATAGCTAGTCCGTTATATTACTAACAAAATACTATGAACAAACGAACCTCTTTGAGTTCCTAGCCTGTAAAAAGTGTATATGTGTATATATATATATATATATATATATATATATATATATATATATATATATATTATATATATATATATATATATATATATATATAGTGATATTGCGTCTTACTCATCAAACATGTTGAAAAAGTAAATAAATATTAAATATGAATGTGTCAACTGAAGTTTATGAATATTATTAAAGAGAGTCATGCACCATGCACTACCAACCTTGCAAGAATAACGTGTCCTAGTTTCTAAGAGAGGTCAGTGGTCGAAAGATGGGGCTTTGTGTTTCCAGGTGCCATTAACCGGCATTATCTGCCCACTATCTTCAACAGCTCCTCCGTGTTTCGCTGCTGCGCACTTGTTGGGATCTTCCTTCCCTCTCTGTTTTCCCCTCCTTTTCACACATGTCCACGCGAGCACAGACATCTCTTCGTCTTATTGCAGTGACTATTTTCCCATTCGTTGGTTGGTGTTCAGATCTCGTGTTGGTTCTGCTAAGCTGGCGTGCGCAGTTTTCAACTTACTTGAAATGTAATATTGTGTGTTGAAGGTGTTTTGTGGTTAGCTGAGCGCTATTACGTTTAATTCATTTCTACACGTACAAAATTTTAGCACCATTATATATTCGCTGTTTCTCCATGCTTTCTGAATTAAACATTTGAAAAATCAAACATTTTAATGATAACGAACAGTGACTCCATCGATTTGTTCATGGCACGCGACTGCCACTTGCTAAATTAACCATTTCAAAGTACTGGTAGTTCATAAACAACTTTTTTGTTGCTTTGAACAAATACAAATATAATGGGAATAACAATATTTAACATCAACTGTTATTACATGTTAAATTTTACTGTTTGCTAATTTGTGTATACAAATATCCACATTTGCTCCAAACTGAACTCGCATGTCGTCTCCCTACATCTGTGCCAGTATTCCAGCATGACTAAATAGTAATCAGTACTACATTATGTGAAAAATTGTCAAAATAACTTATATGTAATATATTATCAATACTTTGAAGTATTCCTGCAAACAAATATCGTTAACAAAAACATTATGCTACGCGTTCTTCGCCGTGTAAACTTAGGCTGTGTCCGAATTGACAAATTTAGTTAATACGTTATTTTGTAAATTCGTGATTTGGTATATCAATTCGGACGTTGTCGACAGTCACTTGTTTAGCACTGGCGGCAACACACTATTACATTAAAAGTACAAAATATTTTTATCTAAGTTTAATACTTAAAACAGACGTAATAGTCCTGCAATCATCACTGTAATACTATGAATACGTTAATAAATAAGAAAATATTAAATTATGCTATAACGACTTTTAAACATTTTTGTTGCGGTATATATAAACAAAGCACTACCCTTACATGCTTTTTAAAACATGCCTAGTGCATTTTATGTACAGTTATTTGTTTTAAAAGTTATTTTATTTACGCATTCGCACATGTGTTTTTAAAGTAAAAACAAACATGGCGCTGATTTTGTCATTTTGTATTTAGCATCCACATGATACAAAATACGAAATACGAAATAACCAAATACGTCACCATTATTGTATAAAAAATCAGGTCACGTTATCATTATGTCGACAAAAATCTGTCAATTCGGACACGGCCTTAGCTTTGAGCTTGCTATCACCGTTACGTTGCTACTGATAAGTCGAGAGCAGGTTGTAGTTACTACTGCACAAAAATCATCCTGAAATGCGCGAGTTTATCATTTTTTAGCTTTAATAAAATCCCCTTTAAATAAACAAAATCCTTCCCGAAACCACTCTGCCGATATTACAGTTCAGTTTGATTATCCATAAGTAGCATAGCTGTGCAATAATAGTATTTCACCTTTACGTGGGCGTATATTCCACACAATTTCCCATACTTCATTATAATTGGGGTTAACTTTATTGCCAAGAGCACGGCAGATATTGCAGGTTATTCAGTGCACGTATTTTCAACAAAGCACGAACTTAGATCATGTTTCCAGTAAGCCTATGGATTTTGCCTCTAAGCCAGAATTACGGTGTCGCATAATTATGTAACTCGTTACACGTTCACATGGAGGTAATGTATATTCACTCCGGATATCACGTTGCAGACTATCGCGTATAGAACTGTTCCACACAATACGTCACAAGTTGAATTGAAATATACATAATTACTCACTAATACATTTCCAGTCAAGACAAATTTCAAAGTTTCTATGTTTGTGAGTAGTAGAAGTCTCTGATAGAACGAGGATACGATAAAAACTTTTCATAGTACGCTAGTGGGAAGTGGAGATGAATTTTCAAATGGTGAGAGTGATCTGAGATAGTAAATTTCAAACACGTCTGACACCATTCATTTGGAAACTGAATTTATAATAAATATAAATATATAAGTAATATAATGACTATTGTCTCTTAAGTTTTGAAACACCTGATTATATATAAATTGATGCGGTAAGTAGGCCTAAAATATATTTCTCAGCAAGACAAACGAAAAAAAAAAAAATTATCACTCAAAGGCAATTTTTTACTCGAATGAAGTCCTGCAAGTTAGTCTAAAAATTTCATTCGTTCTTAAAATATACCATCCTAATTTTTTGAAAAATAAAATAAATAAATAAATAAAACAAAATAACTCATTACATAAATAATTTTTTTAGGAGAGCGTTAGAGGTGCTTGAGTACTATATCAAATGGACTTTATAATTACTGCTGTCCCAATCGATTGGTCCATCCCTTAGGTGATGGGAATAAATGCATTAACTTACTGAAAAAGAGTAGCCTAGTATTTTGTATACTACATATATATTTAATTGATTGGGTTGCGGGGAGCAAGAGACGAATTTTTGGTTCATATATGTAATGCTATATAACTCCATAGTGTATGTAATGATGTCAGACATGTATTTATTGTAGAAGCCCCATCGAAAAATAGCGCCAAATAGGTATTATACGTGACGTTTATGGGCGGTGAGAGGGGAAAAAAAAAAAAAAAAAAAAGATAGACTGTGTTGACGCAATCGCCATGTAGAATTGTCAACTTCTTCATATAACTCCGGAATGGATCGAGGTAGCCGAGTCATCCTTTCAGTAATAGATTTGTTTTGTCGAGCACTATTAATGTTGTTTATATCATTAGTGTCCTTTTAGCATAACTCGTAATTTTTAACTATTTTGGTTGGTAATCTGCAAAGATAATGACTATACTGGTTAGAAAGTCACTACGTGTGTTCAATTTTTATGATTCTTTATTGTGTTTTTAGTTACTCTTTTTTTATGCACAAACTGACACCAAAAATTCTCGGATCGGATGAGCCGTTCGGTCGCTACAGAGGTCTTACAAAATCAGAGGTTAGCAGTGCGGCTCCCACCGCGGCCTGATGACGTCAGAACGGTACGTTTGTGTGTGAAGCATGAAGCCAAAGGACCGTCCTGTACTATCGTGCATCAGCATTTACCGTACTGCTCATTCTCAAAGACTAATAGGCACAGACCCGAGAGTAATATTTCGTGGCGCTTACTTTCTGAACATAAGAGGCTGAGTTGTAGGACGATGTCAAGTCAAAATGTTAAAAACCTTTAACTCAACGACAGTAGCTGGATACTAAATTCATGGAATTTCAGTGGACTGCTGTCACACTAAGTTGAAATATTAAATTAGGCTTTAGTTTCATACATTTCAAGAAGCAGGATATGAGTCTGAAATATATAAAAGTTCTTTCTCTCCAGGCGCTCTTCCATTAAGTGCGATGCAGAGTGTTCGAAATACACGTTTTTCTACGATACTATTAAACGTGCGTCCAGTGCACTGGCCTACGAAAAGAACACACATTTCAGACGAGGGCTGTTGAGTGTTTTCAAGACCTCGCGTTAATTAGAAACACCATTTCAGAGCGCGTCAAAATGGCTAAAAACGTATTTTTCAAAGTGCGGTATCTCAAAATGTACGTGACAGATCCATACGAAAGCAGTCAAGGGGCATGCATTGAACCATCCTAAACACTTTCCACCAATAAAATAACAGGGTCGCCGCTGAAAATCCCATAGGTACACGCAGCACGACGAGAACACTGCACGCCAGTTCAGAGCCTTGCACTTAGCGGTGATGGGGGACTTGTGCGTGGCAGTGTCGCCTTTAACGCTCCCTCGCCTCTCGGTTTCAAACGCGGAGAAAAGCTCTAGGTAGACGGGGGTCTTAAAGCCTTTTCACAAACAAGTGAGCACTTTTGAAATCAACCATAGGAAAAAATCACTGCCCCTAACTGCTTATATTTCAACGGGCGCCCTGAGTGACATGCGCCCAGTAAAGTTGGTAATGATGGATGGGAAGTAGTCCCGTATCTTAACGCCGAATAAAAAGTGTTAGGTAACCATTTCTGGTAACTGAAATTATTTCTTTCGCTTTCTGGTTATTTTTTTAATGCATCGAACTGCAAAAATGAGTTGATGTATTAGATATTCATTTTCAAATAATTTCACTGTTTCACTTGACCGACGCATGCATAAAGTGATGAGGCCCACGACAATGTTAATCTTCCATAAGGCGGAAGAATACACAACGTGCATACAAGTAGAGTTTAAGCAGGGATTTAAAAAGTGCTCATTTTACCGTGAATAGCCTATATCAGTTGGTACAATCCTTCGATCGTGTTATTGTGGAGGAGGGTAGGGAGAAGGTCTGACTGGTAGTTGTGCTCAGACGGTGACGTAAGAGAAACTTTGGAAGGAAACAGGCACACAAAATGTTTACCAGTATGCATAAAACTTTACGTTATTTGTATTATGTTACATGTGATTTAATTGTGTGTGGCAGCAATAGACAGGCTATTAAGTGTGTCATGAACATGAACTTATCTTCTATCTTTTGGAACTTACGTGATGTTTTTTTAACTGTTGTTTGTCATCGTCGTCCAGTCCATTGGTGCCATATGGTTACCAGAAAATGAATTACACGAATTTCTTTTAACCTCACTTAGGAATAAAGGGTTGCATGCCTACTTGGCCTCGAATGTCATTCCGTGTTTTATTTTACCCTCTCCTTTCTCCAAGTTAAAGGAAGCTATACTCCTTCCTGCTTTATGGACGAGGGTTGCTTTCAAGTGAAGAGAAATCATGTCACTTGTTTGGAGTGTGGGCAGAACTTTTCCATTCCTGGTACAAAGAGGTTTTATGTGTTTTCCCCCCAAGTGGTGTTTGTGGGTGGAAGACTTCGCCCATGCAGGTGCATTCCTTGAACGTCCCTTGCCCGCTAACGGTACTTCGCCAGCTATGCACGTTTTAAAACGGCCAGGATATTCCGGGAACCTTCGCTCTAATCCCCTCTCAAGGACATGGGACGTGGCTAACTGTAGAAACTATCACAGCCACCACAAATGCTCGATGACCTCTCGGTAAAGGCTGTTCACAATAAAGTGAACACTTTAGAAATTAACCTTAGAAAAAAGTCACTGCCCCTGCAACCACATATTTTAACAGGTGCACTGAGTGACACGCGCCCGGTAAAGTTGGTAACGCTGGATGGAAAGTAGTTCCATATCTTAATGTCGAATAAACAGTGTGAGGTAACCATTTGTGATAACTTACAATTATTTCATTCGCTTTCTGTTTTTTTTTTATTCATTGAAGTTTTAAAATGAGCAGATTTGTAAATTATTTACTTTCCTAAAAAATTTAACATTTTCATTTGACCGACGTGTGAATAAAGTGATGGCCATGGCAATGTTAATTTTATATAAGGCGGTGGAATACACGTGTATATAAGTAAATCTTAAGCAGGGCTTTCAAAAGTGCTCATTCTACAGTGAACAGCCTATATCAAAAGTCTCGGCAGTAGCATCACACAATTTGTTTATATCATCAACCAAAACCTCAAGTCGTGTTCCAGTTGGCAAATATTGTTAACAAAATAATGGACACCGTTAAGTAATTTGTCTGCAAAATCGATTACGTAATTTTTTTTGTTTGCGTTTTGTCAACTTCGAAGCTTATAAGTTATCAAATACAGATTACCAGATTCATCGCAATTTTTGATTTGTTTTTTTTCCGTGTAAAATACACATACAATGGAAGAGAATGTAATAAACGAAAGCATTTCAAACTCCACAACCTTATTGTTGAAACAAGGTGACGAAATATTCAGGAAATGTGTATTTTTACTGTCTTATTTATTTTCTAGTAACAGTTTAACGTTGTTATAATTAAATATGGCGATGTAAAATGTTAAACAAGGCATTAAAAATGATTTTACGAAAATACATGGTTTATTTTAAGAACTCGCAAGTTTTTCGTTTTAAAATCATTTCATAATTATTTGGTATCAGCCTAGTACTGTACAACAAAATTGCACGCTAAACGGTTGTATGGTGCGGTTTTGTATTCAATAACAGTAAAAATTTCAAAATGCAATTTACAAAAAACGAAAATCGAAATACTTAACTAAAACACGGCCTCAGTTTCGGAAACACGACTTTCGAAAGCGAGATTTTGCTAAATAGTTTATACCAGAATAAACGCCACATATTGGATCGAGATAAGAATAATTTCCAGTCATGAAATTTTGAAATCTCTGATATTCGTTAGTAGCAAAAGTTCGTTAGAATGAGGAGACGATTTAAACTCATAATCAAAATGTGGATTCCTTTTCACACTGCGCTCGTGGGGAACTTGCGTTTTGTTTTTTTCTTTTTTGTATTTGCCGTGAATAGTTGCAGACACAATGTAAATCAACAGAGATCTGTTTGTAAACATTTAGATACAGAACTGAATAGAATTTGCCGCAAAATATGAAATAATACTAAAGAGTCATAAATAGAAATTACTTATAACTGTTTTTAAAAATTGGTATTTCGCAAACTTTTCCAGGTGCCGATAACAGTAAAGGTCGTAGTTGTCGTTATTATGGGGTTAACATGAACCATCTGAATGAAATAGTTCGCCTTACTGTGAATCAATTTCGCTTTGTCTTTTTGTGCTACAGCTGATCGCAGTTGTAGTTTTCGCAAGAAATTCCCGCAGTTTAATCTATTATACCATGCACGCAATCCAACTCTCGACATGAAACTTAAAGCCTGTTACAGACGGACATCTTTCGTGAACAAGAAGATGAACACCATGTATTAAAGTCCTATGAACATACTGTACACACAGTAGTAGTATGCCTACCTGAATGTTGCAGCATGCCACTCACTCATTTCTACCACAACACATAAAGATTTTACAAAACAAACAAAACACTAATACAGTATTAATATCTGTTTTCTGCTGTCAAATTAACAATGCCTCCATAAATAAATGTACGGGAACTACATACACATATAAAACGTAGATGTAAACAAACATGAAGGTGAAGGAAAAATAGAACAGTCTCCAAATGATTCTAGCTAGAATGCAAGCCACTTGCCAACAAATTAGCCACTTACACGATGCAAGTTGACTTGAACAAGAAAGGTGTATATTTTCTTGTACAAGAAAGTGAACCGTGTGTAACAGGCTTAAGGTTCCCACCTACTCGGTGTATGGCATGGGCTGCAGAGTGTTTAAAATACAATTAAGACATGTATCCGTGGTCAACGAAAGGAACATTCTGGTACAATTTCTCTCTCAAAAGTCAGTTGGCTAAACCAAGTCCATTAAGGGATGGAGCACTTAATTAAATTAAATATTTCATTATAATTTCCTAATTTTATTTGCAATAACTACAAACAAAATTCTCTCGAATCAACATCTCAAAATAAATTGATATCTCTCGCTGTTTACAATTATAATGACTTCAATTAATATATTTTACTATTACCTCAAATAAATTAAAAAAAAAATTCAATACTTAAAAACCAGTCCCAATAGAGAGTGTGTCAAAACATATTCAATTAATTTACTAATTATGTGTCCATTTTTGACAATTCCAATATTAACAATGAAGTTCTTATCGCATGTTATTCAATCCCACCTCAGTTTACTCCAATTCCCACAAGTCCGCAATGTTCTAGAGTTCTCCGAGCGCCCTCACGCATAGTTGCCTTAACTCATCGGGTTTCACGCCCTATTGACCATTCACACCACGAACATCTCGCCCGCCGTCATCTCGCGATCTCCGCCGTCGACAGTACGAAACTTTACCCCCGCACTCAGCCAGATGGCCATCGCCAAACACTACCGACAGTCCATCTGTGGCTTGTATTTACAGGGTAGTAGGCCACCGCCCAGAAATATCTCAAAATCCCGCATTGCGCCGAGAGTCCTAGTTCCCAGAATATTCTTTCACATACTCTAAATTCGTCGACTTGTCCAGCAGAGGGGAGGAGGATAGGCTACGACGCGAGCCAGGTCATCACTGTCAATCATTCCCCGTCTTCCCGGGGGGCAGCGAGTGGGTCTGCCTGTGGGGAGGGGAGGATCGAGGTGGGTCACCACTCAGAGCCAGACCGTGCATAACGGGAGCCCGCAGCCTGTGCGAGCTGCAGCACGTAACAATATGCTTTAGACGAAAGCTGTTTAGTACTTTCGAAATATCGCACACGTTAGAAACACTATTTCACAGTAACCCTAACAGCTAAAAACAGCTTTTTCGAATCGCTGTAGCTCAAAATACGCGCATCAGATATCTACAAAACTACTCAAGGGCCTTGCACTGAACCTCCCTAAAGACTTTCCAACAATAAAATAACAGGGTCACCGCTGCGACTTGAACACTGCAAGCCAGTTCAGGGACTTACACTTAGCGGCAATAGCGCACTTGATGCGCCTGGCAGAATCGCCCCCAAACTTAACGTTCGGAAACTCAGATTACCAAAACTCGGGTTTCGGGTGGCTATACAAACGTACGCGCAGGCAAGTTTAGTTCGTGTGCCAAGAGTATGAGTTTAGCGTCTTCTCCGAGTCCCCAACATGTTCCGTACGTCAGCGGCTATATGTGTACGTTGCCAATTAGCACGATGAACGCGAGTGTATCGGGGAGAGGAAGTGTTAGGCACTGGATTCACCTGACATAACATATTGCCGTCCTAACAAGAGTGTTGACGAGCAAAGAAAACTGTCTTGGCTTAAGCTAGACAGAAGAACTATTCATACCCTATTCGTGCTCCATGAAACACTCGCTTCTTTTAGACCTCGTTACCTTTACAAGCGGTTTTCCAGAATGATTGCTACCCAGAAAGTAGACTGCTAATACCGCATTCTATTCGAGCCCCTTCACCACTGACGCATCGAGACATTGAACAGCCTACCGACTTAATACAGAAGTACTGGAAGTTTCAGTAAATGTAAGAATACAGTAAATAAGTATTACCTTAGTCACCCCGGTTGACGAGGGGATGAAATTGACATTTCGTTAAGTTGTCTTGTACATGTGTGCGTATGTGAATTATGAATGTGTGTGTAAGGGAATACGTGAGAGTGTAAGTAGATTGTATCTTTGGTTTGTTTAGTATTACGTTACATACTTATAAGATTTAATATTTAATTTTAATTTTTAAATTTCTAGCAAGTGAAAGTGAGTATGTTATGGGTACAGTGTAGGATAAGGCGACTATGCCTTAACTGAGCCTTTAAGCCGTCAATAAATAAATAAATAGGGCTTACTCACTAAATCATCAGATCGCCATGTTTGACCTATGTGTTTAAATTTTTCTCCATTAATAAAGTACATTTGGTATTATTATGAGCTGTAATTAATTAAACATTGTTTAAGGAAGACGGTAGAGAGTTTAGTTGACGACTGTTGGGGCACTGAGTCAGATCGAATTAAGATATAAAAAGAATATTTTAGTGTTAAGAACGTAGTATAATAATAATTATATATCTTGAATGTCTGTTGTAAAAACTGCTTTTGTATTGTAATTTTATTTATTTGTGTTCAAACCGTGGCTTGCATCATTAAATTAATTTATTCATTTGAGGTTTTGATTTATTCAATTTTATACGTAAATTTTCTACAAATATGCTCATTTTAAAATTTCAATGCATTAAAAACAAAACAAAAAAACAGAAAACGAAAGAAATAATTTAAGTTGTCACAAATGGTTACCTAACACTTTTTACTCGACGTTAAGATATGGAACTACTTTCTCTCCGTCTTTACCAACTTTACAGCGCGCAAGTCACTCAGCGCGGTCGTTAAAATATATGCAGGTAGGAGCAGTGGCTTTTTTCTAAGGTTAATTTCAAAAGTGCTCACTTTACCGTGAACAGCCTTTAACATGAACTGACAGGACAAATACTAACACAGACACGATAATGCAAACACATACGCATGCGCATACCCGACAAATGTGAATACAGACACGTGGTGATAAGTTGTGTGTCTGTGGTGTGTGCGCACTGTTACATGAGAAACGCGTATCACAAACAGCATTGCCGTAGAAGTGATCGTGATAATAACAGTTTAAGAAAAGCAGTTATAATGTAAAACAACTCTATATCATTTACCCTTTGAAATTGCTCAGCTAATATTTTTCAAAGATGACACGTATTCCTTTTGCATAGGTTCTTGCAAATTCTTGCAACATGTTTTGTTTCCGAGCTACGACTAGACTGATGTTCATTTACACTAATTTCTGAAATGGCTCCTCTTTTATAGAACAGTGAAGAGGTGTGTTTATTATCAGAGAGCTCTGATGCTGCGAAAGTAAGGGGACGTGTTATTCACAGTGACACAAGGGGCCAGATTCCTAAAGTACACGTCTGGACGGGAAAAGTCTTTGTTCTCAACTTCCCCTGGAATTCTCAATTATAATGGAGGCTCCAACGTTAGAGCCACCCCCTTACAGATATTTTATTCTTGTGTACCTTTCATGCGGTACTCTTGAAAGTGTATTACCGAGCGTTTTTAATGTTAAATTCCCTAACTGATGTTAATTTTAAATAATTTTTCCTCTCACTTAAATACAAATTACATTCCGAACGGTTTGCATCTGTCGTCGTACCGTTTGTCAGAAATAAAAATAATTCAGTTTTACCGTGCTTTCTGCAATTTCTTCCACCATAATATTCCCACAGGTACATTTAATAATGCAGTTTTTCCTCTCAAAACTAAAAAATATTGATTAGTCCAGTGTAGGTTTACTGAATATTTTCTACGTGTCCAATTTCCCTTATGGTTTTATATATAATTTAATTAATTTAAACCTTATAGCTTTACAAATTTCTGACGTGAATACGTCTTTATAATCAGACCGACACACGTGGGTTAGCTAAAACGGAACGGCGATGTAACATTTGCAGGGTGATCCATTCCAACATTAGCTATATCTTCGCGACTTCAGGCTGTTCACGGTAAACTGAGTACTTTTAAAAGCCCTGCTTAAGATATAGGTCTACTTGTATGCACTTTGTGTATTCTTCCGCCTTATGTAGCATTAACATTGCCATGGGCCTCAACACTTTATTCATGCGTCTGTCAAGTGAAACTGTGAAATTATTAGACAAGTGAATATTTTACAAATCTGCTCAATTTACACTTTGATGTATTAAAAACAACAGGAAGCGAGAGAAATAATTTAAGTTATCACAAATGGTTGCCTAACAGTTTTTTATTTCACGTTCAGATATGTGACTACTTTCCCTCCATCGATACCAATTTTACTGGGTGCATGTCACTCGGTGCGCCCAAGAAATATATTCAGCTAGGAGCAATCATATTTTCCTTAGGTTGATTTCAAAAATGCTCACTTGATCGTGAATAGCCTTTAATAACATGAACTTCACGATGGGGTCTCGTTCGATCGGGTATGCAGCTAAGATGCGAGCATGGCCTTGAATTAGCGCCATGCATGCGCGACGCGCGGGTGGGACTTGCAACTCCGATGTGCTAGCGCTCTGATTTTGGAGCGAAACGAAATATTTCGTCTAGGTCTGTGGATTTGAGCCATGAAAGGAGAGTACACATTTCACATTTCACTTAATTTACATATCTCAAAGAAAATATTACCTGCTATAGCAGATCACGTACAACCCAAGGCCGTGTCTCATATATATATATATATATATATATATATATATATATATATATATATATATATATATATATATATATGGTTATTTTGAGGCTTTTGATATCCACTGCCGCAGTTTTCAGTAAAGGCTGTTTATGGTAAGGTGAGCACTTGTTAAACCAACCTTTGGAAAAAGGCCAATGTCTCTACCTGCATATGTTTTAGTGGGCGCACTTACTTCGTATGCGCCCATTAAAGTTGCAAACGTTTGAGGAAAAGTAGTTCCACATCTTATCGTTGAATTACAATTATTAGGTAAACGTTTAGGAACACTGAATTCATTTCATTACTTTCTGTTTTTCAAATGAATTTATGTGTAAGAATGGGAAAATTTGTAATCTATTTACTTTGCTAATAACTTCACAGTTTCAATTGACCGATGCATGAATAAAGTGATTCCCCCCCCCCCCCTCCGGTTATGTTAATTGTACATATAGTGGAAGAATACGCAATGTGTACAGAAGTTTGTATAGCTTGAGCAGGGCTTTCAAAAGCGCTCATTTCACCGCAGCCGTACTCATCTGTACGCAAAATTATCCGGACCACTAGTGGTCTGTTGTCAGCTACAATTCTATTGTATCGCAAGGAGGAACAATTCATAATCGCGAAAAACGGCTTGTGCAGTAATCACCAATGATATACGCTGTTTTAAGACTTCTTCCGTATTTACGATTCACAATTCAGATTATACTTATTAATTTTGGCGAATGGAAACTTGTAGCAATCCTGCCGTCACTATCAATAACTTTTAACAATTTAAATTATCCAAATGTCACCTAAACCAGCAAGCATTTCGTCGCACCGTTTGTCAAGATTAATATTATGGTAAAACCTCTTTCTATTACGCATTTTACTCACAAAAATAGTAATGGTCAGGCCCAGACACTTGATTTTTTAGTACATATTTTCTAATACTTTCTTTAATTTAGGCCTTACATACCAGTTTCTCAATAAAAAAACCTGCTGACTTGCCCTTAATATTTCCTCCAAACTTTCACTTAAAAATGGGATGTTAAGTTGTTTCTCTTAATTATTGATAAAACTCGGAACTTGCAGCGTACGAATTCATATTGTCATTTATTAACTACATGTCATATGTTTCATTTTGTTTCAACGATGAATAAAGTTCAAACTTACGGGCAAGACAACATACTCGTGACAAAATGCCGTCTTAGTAAGCAAAGACGAAACTTCTCTACTAAAAACCCTGGATACGGCCTAATAAAGGGACAGTTACAATAAGAAAGATCACTGGCACATTGTAAATATTGTTAAACGTTGAAAATAATTCCAACAGAATTGTCAGCAGTAGTCATAAAGTAGTATACTCTACAACTTTAATACAATTTCTCCAGTAGAGCATTTTTTTTCTGTTAGAAGACAGCTCAAGTTTTGCAAAATCATCATGAACATTGCTACGACTTGAATAATGTACTGATAAACAAAAATTCCGGTAGTGCTAAAGTTCAGTTGTTGCGGCACTAAAGTGCGTATTACATAACTATGCTGCAGATTTTCCTTTGCAGATTATTTTTCATTGCACAATCAGATTTTATAAAGTTGGTGGTGCTTGTAGTTGGCATGAATGTCGATCTGTAATCAGTTACCCCAAGTTTCCTACAACATCCGGTTTTTGGACGTGGTTATTAAAAAACAGCTGATGTGGCATGTATGTAGAAAACGAAACAGTTGGTGCAGCACAAGATTGATTTCACCATAATAGGTAATGTTTTCTAAACTATCTAGAACATCTGTCAAATTGTTTTTACAATCGTATATGAGTGCATTGAATTAACTTCAAGCTTAAAACTTCTCTAGAGTTTTCAAGACGATGTCTTCCCAGTATGCACTCGATTACTGATTTGAATTCTAATGAATTTATAACTAAGATGTTTAATTACAATGTGTTTCTAAAACATTGGGCCAAACTTCGGCGGTTGATTCTTGACGAAATATAAGACTAGGCAATATTTTTTTTGACAAGTAATTCTTAAGGGAGCTGTGC
The DNA here is from genome assembly GCA_029891345.1 of Dryococelus australis. Taxonomy (NCBI): domain Eukaryota; kingdom Metazoa; phylum Arthropoda; class Insecta; order Phasmatodea; family Phasmatidae; genus Dryococelus; species Dryococelus australis. Next base: position 258,401,341 of record CM056995.1, read on the forward strand.
GTCCCTGAAAAATTCCGATTTAAATTCTCCTCTAATCTGCATTGTGGTATGCTAACCTGGTATGCGACACACGTTCTGTTTTGAACGTTCAACATGAATTATCTCACAAACTGTTCATCTGAGAGTGTTCCGACGAGACGACCTCTTTTGTTAATCTAGACACGTTGATTGACAGATTGTATTTAAAAATTATTTATAACATAGTGTTACAAAGTTCGATGCAAACATAGGGTGTCAACAGCCATTTCCAAATGGAAGGGGGACGATATTACCGACCATGTTTTTAAAAGTGAAAACTTTCCTATACGGAGAACACCATTCCCGATTTGTTGAGATTTGTGGCTTAGTAGTAGTATTAATTGGGGGGGGGGGGGTGTCACCACGAAGGGGATGACGCCTTTTTTGATTGACCTAATTGATTTGATATCAAATTGATATCGAAGAGTTAATAAAATTAAATGGTTATCAAATTGAAAGGGTTAATCAAATTGAATTGGGTTAAAAGGATCGAAAGGGATAAATGGATTGAAAGGGTTAAATTTATTGAAAGGGATAATTTTTAATCCGATCAAATTTATTTTTGTTGGCGCAAGACTGTGCTAAGGGACAATTTTCTTTCTTTCTTTTTTGTGGGTTGGGGAGGAGCTCTGATACGTCCGCACCCTTGGAGCTCTGGCACTCGGATGAGGTGTGTGTGTTGGGAACAGGATATATATATATATATATATATATATATATATATATATATATATATATATGTGTGTGTGTGTGTGTGTGTGTGTGTGTTTGTGTGTGTGTGCGCGTGTTGTGAGTTTTGTGCAAAAGTGACATAAGTAATTTTTGGATGGGATATTGCTCGTAGATGGTAGATAGGCGATTTTTTGTTAATTAAACACAAAGAGATGTATAGTTAACATGCAAGAGAAATAATTTCAGCGATTTCTACCTGTGAATAAATTGCACGCATCGAATCGCAAATTTCAAAATAACAATTACGTGAGTCTCCAGTGTGTAATTATTATGTAATGAAAATCAATTAAACGTAAAGAGATTACTACATCTACAATGTTATTTTACTACCCCGAGCTGTAAGTTAGAAATATAATTTAACTGAGAGAAGTATAACGAACGAACACAACTACATGAATAACATTTGGCGTCGACAAGTGCTAAATGATCACAATTACGTGAGTCTCCAGTATGAAATGAATTAATTAAACATCTACAACAAAATGTCGCTATAAATTAAACACACGATATATGTAGCACTAATTAACACCTCTCGCTCATATCTGACCATATTTTTAAACACGCCCGCATGTCTGTGACACTGGTGAGGAACCTCTGAAATGAAATCCACAAGTAAAAATAAATTCATTATTAACATGTATAAAAAAGAAAATGTTTAATATACGTCTATTCCCTTGGGAGGTCACTAGAGCACTGACCTGGATATAGGACTTATGTCAACTCTTATAAACTACATTTGATTATAGACTGAAGTGAAAAACTCGGAGATTTTAATGAAAATACAAAATGGTTAACGAACACAAGTACATGAAAATGACTAAACACATCATGAAATCGCACAAGGAGCTCTCCAAAAACACATCCCTCCACCTCGGAGGTTGGTGAATCAGTGAAATGAGCTTACCTCTAGAGCCTGACTATATATGCATGGAGCACGGTCGAAGGCTGACAAGTGGCTAAGGTTATAGCTACTCGGAAATAGATGTGAATACGATTTATGTGACAAATGGATAAAAATTATGTTTACGACACACATGCTAATATATAGAGTAGACTAGTTGAATTAACAACTAATTTAAAAAAACACGTAATGAAATCGCATCTCTCCCAAAACACATCCGTCTGCCTCGGAGGTCACTCAATGAATGAGTCGATTGTATGATGTGCACTAGCTTATAAGCTGTTATATATGTGGAGCATGGCCGATAGTGAACTGAGTTGAAATTTATGAGAAAAACTCTGTATTCGTCCTACGAAACAACGAAAGCTTCACATTTATTTTTTAAGAAGTTTTTAATTATGTTTTCTATCTTTGTGTAAAGTATGGGTGTGTTTTTACCAGCAAGCTTCTCCATGTTGAATCTTCAGCTGCAACAGTTGCAATCTTGGTGCTGTGAGAAAAATATGTTTATTTTAAAAGTTGGTTGGATTCTGCAGCTGTAGAATCTCAGGATAGCTGGAAACATTGTGGTGTGACACTAAGGGCTCTTTCTACCTGACCCTGAAAAGGTCTTTGTGTGGCTTTCTGTTTCGTTAAATTCCCTAGGGTTCTTGAATTTGACCATCAAAGATTTCTCGAGATACAAGTCTGTTCCTTCTGTTTAAAAATGAATTAATTCAGACGTGTTTGATTCTCTTCATTTTTGTAAGTTCTCCTCAGCTCTTCAGAGTGTGTTTTAATTGAAATGTCAGTTTTTCTACCTCATAAAATTTTAAGCACACAACTTGTAAAGTTTTCTTTGATTTTCTTTTTCTTAAATTCAAACAAACCACTTACCAACATTTTATTTTCATTTAATATGCAATCATATACTACAAGTACTTTGTCTTCAGACTCATCCAATCTTCAATCGTTTACAATATATTATATAATGACATGGGGGAAATTTTCAAACTAATAAATAACAAGTCATGCATTCAATTTTAACATATAAAAATATTACTAAATATTATTTTTTTCAAAAAAAATCATCCTTCAAGCTAAACTATTTACATTAACATTACAACAAACATTTTTTGATATACTTTAAAACAAACACAACAAGATAATGAAATATACAACATTCATATTATAAACATAATTATCAAAAAAATTTAACACAAATCTTAACAAAAAGAATGCATTCATCAATTACATTTTATGATTTAAAATACTAAACATTGCATCAAAGTTATTTACATATTAAACCTACTACTATACTTACTACTGCTTCTATTACTACTACAACTACAACTAAATATTACTACTACTAATACTACTATTACAAAATTGTCTTACATAGATGACAAATCAAAATAATATTTACAAAAAAAAAAAGATTAACAAAAATACTTACAAATATAATACATCATTGTGGTTGACATCCTTATCTTATCTATTTACAGTTACTACACATTCGGGTGGTGTATTCGTAGACACACACAGAGGGGTTTGTATATTTGTCAGATACGATAGCGTAATTTCCACACATGTGCCAATGGCAGGGTGTAACACACACTCACATGCATGCAGTTTCCACTAAATGATTTGTCACTCTGTGACTTTCTCCTTATTATTTTGTAAAATATATTGAATGCAGTTGTATTATTGATATACAATGACAGGCCTTACAGATAGGCAAACAAGGAGAAACAGCATTCAAGGGAGATGCAAGATATGTTGTAGATTTGTTGTTAGATATCTGTAGATGGCTGTGAAGTTCCGTGTGGAACAGGAGGTGCATGTGGTGGCAGCAGATGGAGATCATCGATGGTGTGGTGGTGATGGTTGTGGTGTCGTGGGTGGGCTGTATTTATTGTGGTTTTAAACTATTGAAGGAAGGAAAAAAAACTTAGATATTCTATAGTGCCCACAAGGAAAGGTTGATAATCGATCTGCCTCAAAGTACTGCTTATCATCCATGCCTGACAACACTACCTTGCTTATGTGTTTGGTGTAGACTTGATGAGAACACGAACAGAACTGATATTGGATCCCCAAAACACTTGTGCAACTTTCGAGGCAATCTCGATAATCCTCGTACCTGAGTGACTGTAATACATTAGGTTTTACACCCTTTGCCTTACGCATACATTGTTCATTCCCAACAACATATACACAAAGCTTGGGATGTGAACCCACAAAATGTGTGATGACGCATCCAGCAGATTCCATCTTTAATCACCCCGGTATGGCCTTTGTTCTTGTGAGGGAATCCTTGCAGATTATCGAGCGCATAGTTAGATGCATCAAACCACGCCTTAAAATCTGGGGTAATTGCTTTGTAGATATCCTCAAAGGAACAGAATATACCAAGGAATCGGTGTCAATAAAGGAGGTGTAAGGCTGGCAGAAGAAATTGTATGCATGTACTGATAATGAAGTTTGTAGAGTGTTAATTTATTAAGATCAAGAATGGCAACACCTGTTTACAAAGGTTTGTTGAATGTAACAGAACTCTTTGACATCTCAATGAGGACCAACTTTTCATCAATAATCTGTCTTGCCTGGAATGTAGGACGTCCTATCAGCTCTACAGCCCCATAGATCATGTCATACCTCGAAACGACTCTGACGTCCCTTTCCTGTCGGACATTCTGCAAGGTTTTTCTGTAAATGGAATTTTTAACTAACTTGAAAAACTATTTTTCGAATTAGTTCGCAGCCTGGGCATGTCTCTCAATGTTAAACTCGGTGTACAAAGCCATCCAAGCCTTCTGTTCAAAGCGCAAAATGAGATAAACGGAGTCAAGTTTGTCCCCTTGCATCAAGTACTGCCTCAGTGTTTCCCCATGTATAACATGATTCTTCCGCAGTGCAAGTGTTACAAGAAGTTTCTCTTGCGAGCTGCTCGGGGGTACACCATTTTTTGGGGTCAAAGGCAGATCAAATAGTGTGTCATGACACTCCTCTGGAAAAGGCAGATCAACTTCTGTGAAAAAACGAGTGGCACAGTTACTCACAGTGTTTGAAAAATCTCATGTTGAAAACATGCCAGTCTCAACCCACTCAAAATTGCCAATCAGAAGCTTGGATCGCATCGTATGACTGTACAGCCCATTGACAATTAAATAACATATATATTTCGATGCCACACCGGGGATGTATTCCTCACCCATGTAAATATTGTTGGCCTCAACATGCCTTTTTGATACCTGGGTAATGCTGCCTCTAACCCCATATTCTCCAAAAGGTACATGTTTTGGTCAGTCAACAGCTCTAGCAGTGCACGTGTCATTGACAAAAATGTCCTGTGAAAGAGCCGGAGCTGTGATGTACATGGCGGTGTCAAGACCATAATGAGTCAAATATACAATCCTGAAATCCTCAAATCATCAGTCAGCAAACAAGTGTCCACATGTTAGTATTGAACGGCATACTGCATCAAGTTTATGCAGTTTAACGCAACCCATGGGCTTGGGCATTACTGTTATCCTCATCGCTAATTACTTCGCCTCTCAAAACATAGTAAAATGAGTCCTTTGGTGGGAGTGACTTGCACATCAGACTGTCTGGCAACTTAACAAAGTCATAAGGAAAAACTCCCTTTCATTTTGCCAATTCGAATAGGGTGTTGTCTGGAAACATCGAGTGGGTGATACTCAATCGCACAGGTAGCAATTTACCTTCCAAAGTAACCAGAGAGTCACTCATGAATTGGAATGAATCAATAAATCCTAACTTGAAATATTGCACCTTTCCATTGGGACTTTGTTTTGTAATGTATTTGTATTTTACAAGGGTCATTCCAATCAATTGAATTTTACCTGGATTTCCGATTACCACGGTTCTATCGGGATGTAGTACATGATGTTCAGCCAATGGCTTTATGAGAAAGTGAGCAACATAATTTTGCAGGTTATGGAAAACAGCAAGAAGTTGTGTTTTGGGCAGTCTGAAGTTTAAGTTGTGTTTATTATGTGTGCGACCTCAGATTTCGTCCATCAGATAGTCATGATCGTCCACAATATCATCTGTGCTGTGTGTTTCTTTACAAATGTGGCAACATGTTTGAGCCGCCAACCTAGCTTCATCAGCATGGGTTTTTGACTTCATCGGGACAATCATGCTGTAGATTCCTGCAACCCACTTTGTAAGTTCAACTGATCTATCTACTAATTTATACGTACAATTAGCTCCCACAAACTCAAAATAGTTAGATAAACTTGGATTGTATGAGAAGTCCAACAAAAGGCTACAAGCATATGGAACATGTTGGTTGATGGTAGTTGTATTAGTCGTTTTATCATTAGGTAAGCAAGTGGACATGGGTTTCAGACAACTTTCAACATCGCAATAGGCGACGAAACCCAATCTCTGCTGTTTGCTGTAATCCTTAAATTCAAAGTACCTTTTGTTCCCAGTGGGGAAAGTACTCCGAACAGCTTTTTGTTGTTGGCAAAGAATATGGTGACTTGCAAGTTTATCCACACTAACAAAGTACTGGAGGCAATGTTCACAAACATGTTTTCTACACTTCTTACTCAGCTGACTACCAACCAGTGGGGACAAATTTATAATACAGACAAAATGCAAATGAGCTGCATTTCCAATTGTGCAAATCGCAAAAATATTAATATGTTAGTCATGACGTACAGGAGAAATACGTATGTGTACTACAACTCCCACACTTTTTGCAAGTTTTGTCAATTATATTGCTATTTTCGTCCACCACACAGTATACATTGATAGAAATAGAATTGTTTTCCTTCAAACATACATAAACCGTGTATGACTACAGGTGTCGAGAGACCTTCGATATTCAAAACCTTGTGAGGTTTACAATATGAAGTCATTCTCTCGGCATGTCGTGTGACAGGAAACAAAGATGCTATTGTGCCATAGTGGAAACACATTCCGTCTGGGCAGTCTACATCGACACAAGCAAGACAATTGGAAAAATAAACTTTGGTAGTTTAGTGTATGCAGCACCTGCGGTGAATTCCCAGAATTGTCTCACATGTAAATCCATGTATGTCAATATTTGCAGACTTCAGCAAGATCCACGTGTACTAAACTCCTCAAGTCTGTTTGTGAGATAAGGAACAATTTCATCATCATAGATTATACATACATCTGATGAATGTTGGACAGGGAGTAATTTGCTTAGATAATAAAAGGTTTCCATGGTGCCTTCCTCCACTGTGAGGGATTTAAAATACTTACCCACTATGGTAACTGAAACTCCAAATGCTTGTGGTGATACTATTATTAATCTTAATAAAGGAACCTTACATCTCTTACTGTCAAGCATATCGTTAAGTATCCACATATAATTTAGTCTTCCTGCGAACACCGTAGCCATAAGTTTGTATATCAGGTTTGTCAAAGGCTCCACTGAGGTGGGTAGGTGGAAAACGGATTATATTCTGGCTCCCTTGGCAAAATATTTCTGATCGACTCGAAAGTTGGTTGTGAAATGGACTGAGCACTCTTCAAATCACAAGAATCTTCCGAGTCTGATAGAAATAAGTCATAATTAAAAGGTCAACTTGCACATGTTTGGGGGAAGCAGACACGTATTGACATTACTTAAGTAGAGATTGTCTTCCAGTAGATTAACTGGTGACCACTAAGGTGAAGGGACACTGTCTCGACATCATACTATAGACAGTGTTTGCATGTGCTGTTCAGAATCTGAATCACTTACATAAAGATCTTCAAGCAAGATGTCAATACTGGAAAGCTTACTCTCACCCATTTTAGCTAACTAAAAATCTTCTTTAAGGTCCACTCTACAATAGTTTCAACAACAAAATAAATATATATGAAGTGTCTCGTTGTGGTGAAAACAGAGAAAAAGAACCCAACTTCATTCCCTTACCTTTAAATATGTGTTACTTACATAAACACTGAATTTTTAATATTAATAAAATTATTTTTGAGATAACTATGGGTTCATTTGGGAAAGGCAGTCGACTATAGTGATGTGTTGTTACAAAATATACAGGGACAAGTCATTCTAAAGCCTTGTGTACAAAGCCAAATAGCAGTTGCCCGAGAACTGAGTGTATGGGAAGCCAGTGAAACTTAGGTCTCAAGAGCTGATGAGGATGATAAGTGTGAGGAGCAGTGTAAAAGACTGTGCACACAGGCCAAAGCTGTGGACGAGATAGAGCAGGTGAGAGAATGAAGACTGGTTCAGAAAAATGCCGCTCCTTGCACAGTATGCCACTATCGAAACCCACCCTCTTCCATGTGCCCTGCTGTTCAACCTCCCCTTCCCCCTGAGAACGCTCTTCATGCAAAGCCTATGGGCATGTATGCGCTACAGCAGGAGAACCTTCATCCTGTCCCTCCACCCCGCCTATCTGTCGACTTTTCTCTACGGTGTAAATTGACATCCCCACAACTCTAGTCAGAAAACAATTCACTGTAGATCAGGACCTGCCTTGCCTTGCCTGTTTTTTCACAAGTTTTAAATTTTAAAGCAAGTGGACTGTGTTTATAATACAACATAAAATTTAAAGCCATGTATTCGACAATTTACAATTTTAAAATACTTTTTTTTTTTTAATTTGAATCTTACACTGTCAAAGTAGTGTACACCATCAAAACTATCCAATGAAGCAAAAACAAAATTTATGAATTTTACACAGTTGAAAAATTCATGAATATTACACCATAAAACATATGTTCTAGGTTACATCGATTACAATGTAAAAAATTCTATGAGTTTATCACCATAAATATCATTTACACTATCAAAAACAGATTTTCATATAAATGTTTTAGTGAAGGAAAAACACATTAGATAATAATATTAACTAAACAAACACTTTTGAAACTAAAATTTATTTAATTTTTATTAAAATACTACTCAACTCTCTCTGTCACACTCGCATTTACCCAACAACTTTTAAAATGAAATGTCTTAAAATTAATTTAAATACCCAATCCACCCCATCACATACACATCAAAAACATTTATATTCATTTCACACATCCTTCACCAAACAGCTCACCCAGAACAAGCTTGAAAGTTGAGGTTATGGACACCCCCCTCAAGATATGCATAAGGGGCATAGTTCTCCCTTTTTCAGCCATTCCATAATTCGTGCCTTATACACACAACAACCCACCCTTAAACATATCTTGAAACTATGCAAAACTAGCTAAGTTTTAAATGAATTGCGTCATCTTTCCCTTGCACTAACACTCGAAATCAACCACCTACTCACTAATTTTTCTCAGAGTAGTTTGTATTTTATTCTAGATGGTATTGAAATATATTTATGAGTATTTAACAGTGTAGCGAAGGCCTGAATTCGCGATATTGTCTCGATGTGCTGTCCACAGTGCTATACTATGGCGGTTATTCACTATCTCCTTTAAGACTCTATTAAATTTCCTCTTAAATATGTCATTAACCCACTTATAAAATTTAATGAAAACACAATTTTCCCTTGCACACAAACACACATACACACATATATATATATACACATATGTACATTCGAATTAACATTAACTAAGACAAATAACAAACAATTTAAAAACATGGAAGGACCACATCACCTGAATAACCTATTCGACGTATTAACTAAGACTAAACATAAACAATTTACATTTTAACAAATTCTAAAAAAAAATCACACTCAATAAATATTAAGACAAGTTCATTCAACTTTTAAACGATTCATTAAAATGTTTAATGATTTGTTGAAAAGTTAATTCAAGTTGTAAACTATCCATTAAAATGTTAAACGTTTTGTTTAAAAGTTCATTCAAGTTGTAAACATTTCAGTAAAATGTTTAACAATTTGTGAAAAAGTTCATTAATATTTTAAATTATTTACTAAAAGTTTACTAAAGTTGTAAACAATTTTAAGAAAAGTTCTTTTAATTTGTTAAAAGTTTTAACAATTTGTTAAAAAGTTGAATTATTCTAAGAAAAATTATCAGAAAAAGCAGTAAAAGTTACTAAAATATTAAACCCGGTCAAAATGAAACAATTTTTAATCAATTTTACGAAAAGTTGTAACAAAATACTGCAAAATAATTTTAAAACCATAATTTAGCCACTTACTTAAACTCTAACAGCGATGCTGGTATGCTTCGAATGAGACTTGAACCCAAGGTCAGGCTGGTTGAGCTTTAGCCTGCTCAGGAAGGCAGGCAAGAGTCCGGAATGTCTACTCCAGCAAATTTGTGGTCGGCCGAAATCCCTAGCGGGCGGTGAATTGGAAGTGAGGATGAAGGTCAGAAGCGAAAAGTTCCTTCACGGCACAACCCCGTCGCATCAGGTCCTGGCAGAGCTAACCGAACGACCAGTGTCCTTGAATAATCAAGGTTAGGCAGGCAGCTCCTAGCAATCCGAACCAGTTCACAGGATGTCCTAGCACAAGAGAGGAGTATGAAGTCTTGACCCCATGAAGTTCAAGCAGCAAATGGCAAGCCACATCCCTTCCTTGTCGAAAAATTGATATTGTGTGTTTCACTATCATAATGCATAAAACGTACATATGACATATTTGAGACGTCTTTAATCCAATTTTAAGCAAATTTAACATATTTAAAAGGATTTGTGCTATTTTTAATTTAGTGTATATATGTTAGAATTTAATGCTTTACCCATGCATTTATAAGGTTTTAAGCAATTAGATTAGTTTGATGTTCTTATTTAATGATTTTGTACACGAACAATTGTAATTCGAATACAAAGTTTTTGCATTACAAGGCAAAATGAATTTAATACTATGATTTAATACTCCATTTAAAACTTATCATGAACAAACAATCATCAAGCTATTGTAAAAATTTTTAATTACATGTTTTGTTTGTTCATTATTTGTTTTATGTAATATGGTTAAAATCATTATGACCTAATCGGGACTCTAACCCAGAATCTACCCATCACTGAAAGTCGGAGACTAGATTACATTTGTACACGATCTAACCAGGACTCTAACCCAGAAACTTATTATTATGAAAAAATGACTAGGCAAGACTCTAAACCAGTTATGTCAACAATTCATTATCTGGGATTTGAACCGAGAGCCTCCTGGTATACTCTGATTACTCTATGGAGGCTGGCAACATTTAACAACTCATTTTATTTATTTAAGGTTTGTTGTAAAATATTATTACTCAGGTTATTCAGCAGACATCTTTTTGCAAGATTCAAATATTATATTTAGTTGAATGGTAATGTTTTGGTGAACTAACAGTTCATTTGCTATCTGATTTTTCTTTACACCACTTGTATGTCAATGTAACATACATTTCTCTCTCTCTCCTCTCTCTCTCTCTCTCTCTCTCTCTCTCTCTCTCTCTCAAATCTTTCTTAAAAGATGTTTATTTACAAAAATACTTTTTCTTAGGAAAACAAGTTCACTTTTAATAAGGAATTTGATTAAATAAACATACAAATTAATTCATTTTAAGACATCTTTATTAACAAAAAATATATACAAACACATTTTAATATTATTTTTTCGACAAATTGAAATATACTATGTTTCAAAAAAATAATTTTAACACACAGAAAAAACAAATACAAATCTCATCAAACATACAAAAGTAACTACAGAATGTACCAAAACATTATCACACAAAGCATCAGACAAATACAGGTTGATTCGAAACACAAACAAGTATAGGCTGTCACAGAATTTATTCAAAAATACAGAATAATACTAAACATTGAACACTATCAAATACAAGTAGATTAAAAATATATACAACATTTCTCTTTAAAAACAAATATTTTTTAAACTGTTAGCAACTTCTGTGAACAAATTTTTCATGTGTTTTCTTAATATTAAATCTAGATCCCATTCTTGAGCTCTGCTTTCAAGGAGGGAACATTTCTTATGCTCTGGTTTTATCCTTTCTGTTTGTACATAAACATCTTTACAAGTAGGGGCATGCAAAACGATACTTTCAACCAAGTTATGATAGGATTCAACATAATGTGAGTACACATATTCAATACTAATGGAAGAGGTGTGTTTTTAGTCATTAAATTACTGGACATTTCTTCTTATCACTACATTGAATGAGTTTGTGGCTCTCTTCATCTCCTAAAGGAAAATAAATTACTTTAAAATGAAAGATATTGTCTCAAGTCTCTGTAAATTCTCCACCATAGGGCATAAAATATATCGGAATTTCCTTGTTTGACACTAATGTAATGGTTTGCAGGATGAAAATGCACCATGTTCCTACTATGGCATCAATACTCGACTGAGAAGATTTAGCAAGGACAATGTATGTATATTGATAATTTCATTCTTTCTCTAATTTTGCAAGTTGAAACATGTTTTGGGGCAAAATTTTGTATTTACTAATTTTATTGCTCGTTGTTCGCAACATTCTGATGAATCACACCCAGTATAGATGTGCAACCAAACTTGTTTTTGCTATAATGATATAAAATATGAAGAATAATATCACATTCTTCGAAATCCTGATAGGGCAAAATAGTGTCTGTATTATAAACAAGATGTTTCAAACATTTTTCTTCCTCACAATATGATGTTACAAAGTGTTCGCCCTTAAGCTTATGCTTACAATCTGCTCTGTGTGGTCTGTACTGGTTTACAAGACATTCATAACTGTTACAGTTAGTTAAAGTGGAATTATAACTAGTTGGATTACTGTGTGCTGTCAAAGCTTGAGAGAAATATGTACATTTGAAATGAATGTCTGACACACATCTCCTTACCAACATAATGTGAATATAATAAACTATAAGTTACAGAATACAAACCTTCATTTTAAAAATGCATACTTGTATTTAATTGGGAACATTATTGTGAATTAGCCACTTCACACACATATAAATTACACATGGATAGGAAAACTAATCCTCCTTGTTCGAAAATGAAGTTGTGAATGTCCCCATCGCAGGTCCCCTTCCAACAAACTGTGATTCCCTGGTGAGGTCTAGTGAGCTGGTATGCGATTACTCTGTTTCCCCGTTCCTCTTCTATCTCCTTGGTAAGATTGGCAATCATCAAATCTTCTAATGATGTTGGTAAGTCACAGTCAGGGCGAATATAACTCACAGCACAATAGTTGCATGCTATTCCTTCACCAAAGCAAATGCCAAGACTGTTTTCGAAAGAGTAGCACAAATGTTCTATATCATTGCAGACAAGGACTTCTAAAATACCACCTTATGGTTTAAAGAAAAATCTTCTGTATCCTATTTGCATGACTTCGTATATGTCTGTAGGGTCGAAGATTCTATCCATGACTGATGATTTGATACTGAATGATCTCTTTTGTATAGCTGTTGTAACACCACTTTTTTTCTCATTTTCAACTGTTCTTGCTAAGCCAAACTTTACAATACCACTTGACACAGGGAGAAGTTAATTCTTGGTCAGTGATATACATAAAATGTTATATGTTATTGCATTGTTCTGTCCAAATTGTAGTATGACAGCAGCAACTATACACCTTTTGCATGATGTATTTGATTATCTTGTATGACTTGCATTTGGTGATGCATCCACTTAGAGCTTCAAATTCTAGCTGACCTTCATAACAAGGTAGTTTGCTGCCAGGACATAAATTATATAAAGGACAAGAATTTCGCCCATAACATACGTCGAAAACTTTAATGGTTTCTGTTGGACTAATTACTGAAAAACACAAATGTTCATCTCCATTGCACATCTATGTTTGGAAGTATATGTTGTCGAGTTAACACTAAGAAAAAATTAATTTAACCCTCCTTATAAAGTAAATGGATTCAAAATGGCTGCCATTTTCCTTTAAATTTATGCTCAATTTTGCCTTTTAGGAAAATAAGTTGAAATAACTTGAAGTATTGCTTAAATCTAATAATGGTGTTCTATGTTTAACTTATGTAAGTGGAAATATGCTCAGTTTTGATTACTTCAAAAAATCTTAGTGAGTGCAAAATATGTCTTAAAGTTGTGTTGGTATGAAAATTAATCATTTTTTAGTTAAAAAGTTTGCTGGAAAATAGGAAAAATGTTTGCCACTACCAAGGGGTAGGTGGCCAGCAGGCTTTGTGATGTGACAGTGAACTTCACCGGGTGCGGCGTGTATTTAACATATAAAGTGTGTTTATTGTGTAAACCCAGGTTTCTGAGTTCTGTCGACGAAACTTGGTAGCCTTTTCTCTTATCTTTTCGCTAACTAGTACCATGAATTTCACAGACTTAATGTAAAAGATTTGTCCTATGTCCATTATTCTTAATTATTCACTTTTATCAAGTAGTGTAATTTTATACATTCACATAGTTGTAGGACGAATACTTATTTTTTTCTTGTAAATTTCAACTCAGTTGACTATCGACCGCACTCCACATATACAACAGCTTATAAGCTGGTGCACGTCATACAATCAATTTGACTGACCTCCGAGGCAGATGGATCTGTTTTGGGAGAGGTGCAATTCCATTATGTGTTTTTTTAATTCGTTGTTAATTCAACTAGTCTAATTTATATATTAGTATGTGCATCATAAACATAATTTTTATCCATTTGTCACATAAATCGTATTCACGTCTATTTCCGAGTAGCTATAACCTTGATCGCTTGTCAGCCTCCGACCGCGCTCCATGTATATATAGTCAGGCTCTAGACATAAGCTCCTTGTGCTTGTGTTCATTAGCCGTTTTGTATGTTCATTAAAATCTCCGAATTTTTCACCTCAGTCTATAATCAAACATAGATTATAAGAGTTGACAAAAGTATTACATCCAAGTCAGTGCTGCAGCGACCTCCCGAGAGAATGGACGTATATGAAACGTTTTCTTTTTTAGGTGTGTTAATAAACAAATTAATTTTTACTTGTGGATTCCATTTCAGAAGTTTCTCACCAGTCTCACAGACAGACGGATATGTTTTGAAATATTGTTAGGTATTTGTGAGAGACATCAAGTAGTGTTACATATATCTTGTGTTTAATTTATAGGGACATTTTGTTGTAGGTCGTTAATTAATTCATTTCATACTGGAGACTCACATAATTGTGATCGTTTAGCACTTGTCCACACCAGAGGTTATTCGCGTAGTTGTGTTCTCGCGCACAGAAATACACGTGGGTCATAAAAAAACAAGATCATTTAATACAGTTCTAGAACATCAAACACACCTAAAATATTTCACAGCGAAACTGATTTAGACCACAATCTTAATGTACTAATTTCTCGCATTTAAAACACTGTTCCAAGTCATACTTGGGGCCCATTTCGCATTGCATAAAGTAAAAAATTGTCGCCACCATCGATGTAATCTTGTTCATCGCCACTTTTACATATTCCGTCAACCTCTTTTCGGCACATTCCCAACCCACGTGCGATGGAGATGCCTTGTACCTTCCTGTCAGGTCAGGACAACGCTTCAGAAAGAGCTGCAACCAGTCATAGCTTGCTAATTTTGTATGGGTGTTAAAACGTATGCTTAAGACTATTCTTATTAGTGGGACGAAAATCCAATTAACGTAAAATTTTTCGTGTTGGTGGAAAACCAGCATCTTCTTAATGTTGTACGTGTTTCACTTATGCTCTTTCGTGATAATTTACTGGGTGAAATAGAAAGAGTAATGTTCTGATACTGACTAGAATTTGTGTGTATAGAAAAACTTTTATTGAATTATAAATTATCCGCAGGATCAGGCGCTCATTTGGTGACATTCCCTGTTTCGCTTTAAGGATTTTGTGGAAAGTGTAATACGACTTACATAACTCATATTGACATTCTATGGCTTTGAATATCTTCAGAAACAACAAATAGGTTTGACTCCGAACAGGAAGCACGATCCATTGTCCTCACATAGGTTGGGCATAATCTGTTCTAAAAGAGAAGATTTATTACAATTCTGACTAAGAAAGGTTATTAAGCTCCAATAATGTTGGTTAATATAAGTATAAAAATAATAAGAGTAGTGGGGGATAATGCCACTTTAAATTGTTTTAATGACATCTTACTCCACACACTGGTGTAAAATTCCACATTCATATATTTTTTTATTGGTGGGCTTGTATATAAGTAGTTATACTCCCATAGTGGGTGCGAAATACTGTTTCCACATTGTTAAGTAGCAGTTTGGTGCTTAGAATGTCACTGAGTTTTAAGGCGCTTCCAGACTAGAACATTTAAGTGAACAGATCATTGGTAGATGTTCTATACATTTTGAGCACAGTGTCCAGTTTTCGAAAAGAACATTGTTTGCGAATATTATGGCAAGGTGTTCGCGATGTGTTCCTAGTACCCTCACCGTTTGTGACCCACTCAGTTCTTAGTTTGAATTAACACGATGAGTACGCAGGTACAAGTAGCAGCAACTGCATATATTTACATTCACTACCCAATGAAAAAGCGAAGAAAATCTCGCCATTGGTGGATGACAAGACTGTATGAAAGTAGGACAGTGTATAGTGGCTCGAGTTTGTTGGCAGATTTAAGTTTCCAGTCAGTCAGTGGTCTGTACAAGAACTATACAAGAATGCATCCATCAGATTTTGAGTTGTTGATTAGCATGATTGGACCGACAATAGCTAAGAGAGATACGTCGTTTAAAGAAGCAGTTCCCGTAACAAAAAGATTGGCATTGACTTTGAGTTTTTTAGCAAGTGGTGATTCGTGTACTAGCCTTCAGTATATATTCAAAATTTCGAAACAAACTATCAGACTATCCTGAAGTGTGTTCTGCTCTCATCGAAGGACTTAAGCAATATATTCAGGTAAGTCAGACTGAAGATTATATGATATTGACTTCGTCTGCAGAACTATGTAATTCAATGATTTATTAATCTAAGGTTCTACATTTATTTATTTTAAAGTACGAAAGTCATTCCACTGTGTTACAATTCAGTACGAACAATGTAACTAAAATTAACAAACATAGTTTATAAGAGATCGTGAATAATGAAATCATCGCCATCAGACGTGAAGATAGGTGATGTTGCTGAAGGACAAGGGGTTGTAGGGCTGGGCAGTACAGTGGAAGACTGTATTACATATATGTCCGACGAGAAATGACTTAGATCTGCTTGAATGGGTTGTGGTATAAAATTCTGAGGATAACTGTAGTGATTGTAGAAACCTCTGTTAGCGCGAAGGAAAATACCCATAGTTTCATTTTCAATTTCATTTCTAGTGTCAATAATGCACTGTCTCAACTTAGATGCGACCAAGTTACCGAAATGTTGGCACTTATCGGTAAGCTGAGTTACGGTGGTCGACAATACGTGAAAGGCTTTGTCTAGACGTGCATCTTCAACTCTCTGCTTCTTCTTTTTCGGTACCCATTCCTGTGTCGATTCTCCAACTGCACCACATTCGTCGTCTCTCTCTCTCCGCTTTCTATTCGCATCTGAAAATGTCAGGAACAGTACTATGTTAAACACTTAAAAATAGTTCCTGCTTGTGATTGCATCAATTGTGATAGCAAACACAATAGCTGGTATGGTAGCGGCACAGATTAAATAATTCCGCGTTTCAAAGTCGTTTTCAAAACAAAATGTTTATGTAACACTGAGATTAATTAATTAGGTTTCATTTAGTATTTCAAGGCAGGTAAAGAATATTAACTAACAATTGCAAATATTTATAAATTATATTTGATTGATGTATGAATGAATTTAAGTGGCTTATCTACGCTGCAATATTACATACAAGAATAAGCAGAGTTATTATAAGTGCTCTACATAACATAACACGTCTAGAGCCGTACCAACAGTTTTACAAGTAACTAAGCAGGGAGCGTTCCGCGCAGTAAGCATTATCTGTACCATAGTCAGTTTCCGACATCTGCCACATACAGTTGAAAAACGAAATAATGGGGACATAGTTTGTGACATAATGTCAATTTTCAATGAAAATTAGAATAGCCGTTAGTAAATTGTGGTTCTGTTTTTATGTATTTCAGATTCCTAGTACTGAAGAAGAATGGACGGCAGAAGCAAGAGTATTTGAAAACAACTGGGATTTCCCGCATTGTATAGGTGCTCTAGACGGAAAGCACGTTGTATTACAGTCACCTATAAATAGTGGAAGCGAGTACATAAATTACAAAGGATTTTTCGGTATAGTCCTTTTTACTTTGGTAGACGTCAATTACAATTTATTATTTGTAGAAGTGGGATGTCAAGGCAGAATATCGAATTGTGGCTTATTTGCGAATTCCGTGTTGGGCAAAAGGATTGAATAGAACTCGTTGCATCTACCTCCCCACGCCTCCCTGAAGGAAAGGAACATTAGATATCCCATATTTTTTATTGGAAATAAAGCATTTCCTTCTTCAGACAGCCTTATGAAGGTTTACGCTGGTTATCATCGTAGAGATACGAACGAACGGAGTTTCAACTGCAGTTTGTGCAGAGCTCGCAGAGTCGTAGGAAAGGTTTTCGGCATTGCATCTAAAGGTGCTGAGGAAACCTCTCATCTTAGAACCACGACATGCTCAGCGAGTTGTAATGACTGTTGCCTTGCTTCACAATTTCTTGAGAAGACGCCCAGAATTGGCTACAGTTCATACGCCCCCGGGAACATTTGACTGTGAAGAGGCGGGAGAAGTAATACACTGGCGTTGGAGGGATGCTGGTAACAATATGGATTTGTTGTTGCCAGTTGCAAGGGTTTCCCGTAGATCGAAGGAAGAATGCAGTGCTTGATAAGTAACGTGGCAAGATAACTATGCTTAGTATGAACGTTTGTTTGTTACCAAAGCACGTTTGTTTGTTACCAAAGCACTTGTACTTACAGTTGACATTGGCTTTCTTGGTTTAATTTTATCCAGCAAGAAACGTAAACTTTCGAACGCAAACCAGGAGTTTTTGTGTACTTCATCCGTTCCTGTAACAAATTGCAATTTATGTAACCTCATTTGTTTGATTTTTAAGGTACGATAATACAATCAACAATATTATATGTATTTACATTAGTAATTAAAAGAGATGCCAATATTACACACGTAATAACATATCACAATAAATTGACAAATAATACTTATGAAAAACGATATTCTTTCCTGCCAAAATATTGTAACTTTAAATACTGGTAAATCAATATCGTTCTTGTATAGTCAGATATTTTAGCTGATGTAACTGATAAGTTAGGCATAAAATAGTTGTGTAATAAAATCATACTGACAGCTCCGAAACAGAAAAACAGTAATTCATTTAAACATACCGTTTCTAATGTAACATTAGGTACGAGGGTACCTAAGCTAATGTTTGTATGAAGAGCAGTTTGTGCGACTGAATATTTGTTTGTGTAATCAAGGTAAACAAATGCTTTAAAACCTGGCCATTGTTGAAAATTAGATTGCAGTAAACATCGCACATTTTCCTGTTCCGAGTCTCTTTCATTTTATTTCTCTTTCTTCTTAAGGCTGGCAGCAAACTCTCCATTTTTTTTCTTGTATCCATTCTCATCTCTGTCCATTTCGGCTCCGATGTCTTCCCACGCATCTTGTTTTCTACTTTTGTTAAAATGATGAGGATTCTCTGGGTTTATACGTATATATCAGTTTTATTTGGTCTTCCTTGGACCACTCAATTTCGCAGTTCACTAGTATGTAAATTACATTTATTTAATACGACAATAATGTCAACATGATAAGTACAAACATAAAAACTAAACTGAGTCACGCACCGCCACTGACACCGTGTTGGCAGCACTGCTTCCCATCGACAACTGAATGTTCGCATCAAATGTTCGCAGCGACGTCCACAATGATACACGAGCCGCGCCGAACATCCTTTGACCTGACGGCAAAAATCGACAAATGGCAGATCGCAGTCGAACGGACCACCGAACATTTGTTACGGGGAAATGTTCGCTTTCCCGTCTACAGTGTTCGCAAACACGTTCGTGAACAAAGTTCTGTTCGCTACAATGTTCTAGTATGGACGCTTCTAGTATGGACGCGCCTTTATAGGCATTTCGAAAGCAGAACACTTACTTGTAAAGCCGCGTTTCGCTGGCCGAGCGAGCGAGATAATCGTTGTGAACGAACATTCGCTTGTTTGGTCTGTGCTCGGAAAGGGAAGAAGGTATACCCGTTTACACTAGCCGAGCGAGCGAGGAAATTGCTGTGAACGAATGATGGCTCGTTCAGGCAAGAAATATTAACAACTGTTTTCACTGAGCGAGCGCCAGTGTAGAACAAGAGTTACTGGGGGAAACATCCCCAAATGGACGTCACTGACGCATTATTTCTTGCTAGTGCTGCGTTTGTAGTCATTGGTTTACTGTCGAAAAAACAACGGAAGAGAAGAAGAATTTGGGCATCGAATTTTTTTTGAAAAAAGAGGACTACGCAAAATGCAACCATCTTTCTTGACGAGTTGAGTACACAACCTGAGGATGGGCATTACCAGAACTTTTGTAGAATCAACGCCGACGATTTTGAATATCTTCTGACATCAATAGAAGATAAAATCAAAAAGGACGACACTAACTGTCGCGAAGCAATACCACCTCGTCAAAAATTAGCGGTAACACTACGGTATGTTGCAACCGGCGACTCATATGCGAGTTTAATGTTCCTGTTCAGGATTTCATAAACAGCGGTATCCAAGATAATACCGGAAGTATGCCAAGTTCTGATATCATCTCTACGGGAGTATATTAAGGCAAGACAAATTAACTGAAAACTTTGTACAACAATTTATTTCAAATTAAGTTATTAATAGAACAATTATTGCGAAACAATTGTGGAAATACGAGTGTTGCAGTTCAATACCTATTAAAACCATTCAGTGTAATGACATAAGTGAAATATAAAGGCTTTTAATACAAAGTATGCAAGTAGTCATATGCAAAACGTATGAAAATAGTCAAAATTAATATACACCAACGCACATTTAAGACAAAACGTATTGAAACCAACACCAGACGTCATTGTATTTTTTTTCTGTTGATGATAGATGTATCTTAGTTAATGACATCATGACATCTGTGTTAACCTGAGAATCACAACTGTTTCTATAAGAAACAAGTGGGGTTGACGAATGTGGTGATGCGGATTGTAGCGAAATAATGGAATGACTGCTGCTGTTTGAATCTGTAGTTTGTGTAAGAGGGTGACAAAAGTGATTGTAATTGCATTTCCGGCTGTATTACTTGTTCGCGACAATGTAAATCGTGGGGCGAAAATGTTGGAATAGAATATGATTGTGGTCGAGATCCAAGAGTATTGTACTTGCCCATATCAGCATTAAACAATATATTACATATTTCTTGCTCAATGACACTATTGACGTGATCGCTATATATGTCCTATGTTTGGCCGCTACATGTTCGCCAGAAATATCACTTGCGTCGTACTCCTATTATATATATCCTATTATATATATATATATAAAATAGCTACTGTTTCGTTTCAACATTTTGATTTCTTAGGCGACCATCCTAAAATCATGAGACGCTCCGATGGGGGGTATTACTTCACTACTCAGTACATGGTAGAAGAGGACATCTTTTCTTTCCGTCAAGTAATATTACCAATACCCCTGTAAGAAGCATTTACAGCTTACGTTCTGGTTTCCGTGTAATTACGTGTGATTATAATAGCCGTCCAGACACAGAAATGCTGTACATCCGACTGTCACCCTAACCACAACAATAGAAGCCACTATTTAATCAGCAACTGGCGACACATGTCTGCGGTGACGTAATGCTTAAAAATGCTGCTTTAAAAAAATCAAGTGTCGTAGAGTCGTTTTACATGCATTGGGAATGATAGAAGACGTAAAGTACTGAATGATACTTGACAACCATAAGGCAGTGGAGAGGTGTTTCCTTTGTTGCCGATATCCACAACACATTTCCTACACGTACAAAATTGGGGGGGGGGGGGCGGTAACTAGATAACTTTTGCGTCACTTGGTTTTAAGATGACGTCGAAGTAATAAAGCATGCTAACTATGTGTTGAATTGCCGTCGCGTGTTTTGTTTCTTTCTTTTACAGATACCCCAGACACACGAGGAATGGTTATCTATCCCTGAAGAATTTTTAAACAAATGTGGATTCTCACATTGTTTAGGGGCGCTGGACGGTAAACATTGTATTATTCAGGCCCCTATAAACAGTGGTAGTGACTATTTTAATTATAAGAATAATTTCAGTATAGTTATAATTGCTATTGCAGACGCAAATTATAATTTCATATATGTAGATGTTGGAAGCCAAGGACTCATATCAGATGGTGGGGTTTTCAGAAAAAACTGAACTTCACAATAAGTTACAGAATGGTGATCTAAACCTGCGCCCTGATGATGTTTTGACCGGCATTGATGAAAATGTGCCGTACGTTTTTCTTGCCTCTTATAAAAAAAACATAATAAAACCCTACCCAGGTACACATGAGAATAATTGTCCAGAGAGAATACATAATTACAGGCTTTGCAGACCAAGGCGTATGATAGAAAATACATTTGGGATAATGGCATCAGTTTTTAGAGTTCTTCGCAAACTATGCTTTTGCAACCGCAAAACACTACGTTAGTTATTATGACGCGTGTGTATCTGCACACTTTCATAAGGAAATATCACTTTCGTATGCACCTCATGAAATATTGGATACAGTCGAAGAATTACACTCAGTCGACACAACTGTAGTGATTGAAGGTGAAATGACATCCTTTATTCCTTTCAGGCCTATTGCTAGGAGAGCATCAAATTTTGAAGAAAACGTACGACATATTTTTGCTCAGTATGTGAATCATGTACACAAACTGCCTTGGCAAGAATTGGTGAATTGAAATACGAATGCTTTTTTAAATGCCTGTTAAACATAAGCATAAAAAATGCACTGTAATTAAGTGCATTAGAACTGCTTATTTGTGCTTATACTTGTAAATAACTCGATGCTGTAATAATATCAGCCCTGAAATAATGTGTACACGTATGTTACAGCATAAAAATAATGTGTGTTTCTCACTGTAGATGTTAATATGGAGTTCGTTACGCAACAATGTAATTCCTAAGTATTTAAATAGTTTGAACCATGTTTACGTGTTTGTTTTCAATTTAGCTAACTATAATGAACAATATGTCTTTAAAAGTCACCTTTATATAGTGTGTACTTTGTGTTTGACATGCAGTTTGGCAGTGACATGTCTTGTACCATGCACATGTTATTCTCAAAATAATTAAACTACTTAGTTGTAATATGTGTACCAGTCTACTTAGGTTCGTTGTATCATCCGTTCCTCCTCCTTTGTACTTGTCCATCAAAAACTGCAAACTTTTCTATGCAAACCATTTGCTGTTGTAGCATTCTTCAGTTCCTGCGCCCGAATTTTGCATCTGTGATTTATGCCGTTCTCGTCTCAATGACGCCATTAGAGATTCCATTATCTTCCTTGCTTCAATGGCGGTACGGCCAACAGTGACTCTTACTATTGTCCAAGCATAATTTTTCACAGCATTCTTCGTGTATTCGGGATCCTGAGGACCCCACAAGCATGGTGAACATCTTTGTTAATTTCAATTAATTCAATGGTTTTCTCCTGTGACCACTCCATATCAAACACCGAATTCGCAAAAAGATGCGACTAGCTCGAGCAGTGTTTACACCGAGCGAACACGCCAAATGACTGATCGCTCTTTTGCAGAAGCCGTTTACACTTTCCGAACGTCCCTCCCGAGGGAACGTTTACTCGCCCTATCTGCGGGAGCACCACCGAACCTCAACTTTCGCTCGTCTTGTCGTGTTTACACTGGCCGAGCGAACGAATATTCGCTCGCTCGGCAATGCTCGCTCGCTCGCCCAGTGAAAACGCGCCTTAAAACAAATACTCAGCTTGCAATACTTTCGAATAATTCACCATAAACACCACAGACTTTGAGAGAACTTATCGACCTTTCCGTGGCTGCTTTTAGACATGCACTTTTTCCTCTCCAAGCAGCTGACGCAGATATTTGTGTATTATTATTTTAACTACAAGCCTTTCTGGCGTCTTCCCCCAAGTGGCGTCTTCACCCCAGTTTATATATATATATATATATATATATGGAAGGATTAATTGTTCTTAGAGTTAAATGTTTCCCTAAGCACTCTCATGAACTCATCCCACCTCTGCCTTGTCGTCGCCCAGGTGTATATCAGACAATGCAGTACTCGCCCGGGAGCACCCCGATCTCGCTCCCCACAGTTGCCTCAGATAGCACAGGCCACTCACTGTCCCCGCGATGCAAATTATGTCGTTGGTCGCAGATGTTCGCTCTGCCTCATAGGACAAAAGATGAGTTAAATCGTTTTTAGCCTTCTGCTCATGTCTCCAACATTGACTTGCACATCGCCTATACGACTGTCAAAGTCACGTGGTCGGCAGTGATGAACGTGCTTGTTATTAATGGAATGTTCACAAAATACCCACCATTTTATACGAGCAGTTTCATTAAAACTGGGTTACAAAATCTTACAAACACCTCAAAGTACTTTCTTTAGTAAAATGTTCCATCCCAGGTCCTATCCAGGTTATTTTGATATTACTACAGGCAGAAAAGTATTCAAATGTTGAAACACAGAGAGTGGATACTGCGTAGCTTGAATGCACGCTCTACTGCATTTCCTCCTGTACGCTCTTCCTCACTGCAGGCTGCATGCATCCCTGAACTCGCTGAGTCTCCAGTAACATTTTTTGCCAACCAGAACCATTCTCCAAAAAGATTACTTTCTTCGGTGGGGTAAAATAAATGTATTTATACCTACCGCTAATCATTTCCAGGCTCTTTCTCTCACTTGCTCATGTCCAGAGATGACCTTATTCGGCGTCAAGACGTTCCTAAAAAGGGGAGAGAGACCCGACTTTCTCGCAAGTGTTGTACAATGCCGCAAGGGGTTAGCTGTCGGTGAAACAGGCTGGCCCAATAGCGTCATACCACGCTAACAGCTTCTGTTCTTCATGTACTAATCCCATATCCACATGTGCGAATCAGGCGTGTCGCTGGTGACAGAGTTGTATAGGAGAAGAGAAGCAGAATTAGGGGGTTTCTTTTAAGAAACTAAAGTGTTTTTTACTGCTGTACACTTTCGAGTTAATATTATTGTTATATGCTGTTCACGGTAAAGTGAGCACTTTTAAAGGCCCTCCCAAAAGTCATTAACTAATAATAAATTTATTTTATTACAGCCTCAGACATTAACTTTGGGAATTTTGAAATGTATACACTGTGTTTATTAGTCACATAGCCGAATATAGCGTAAAGATAGAAATTGACAGAAAAAGAAAATTTGGCAGGGCCTTAAAAAGTGCTCAGTTTACCTGAATAGCATATACACACGGGCATTGTTACCAGGCGCGTCCGCCATTCTCATCATGTTGGGGAGGGGTGACCCACGCGGACTCGACTGCCACTATGTCACCGGGCGAGCGGGGAATGATTGACAGCTGGCCTGAACTGGCGTCACGAAACCCCCCCCCCCCCCCGAACCTATATCTGGATGAGTCAGCGGCGCGCTATTGCATGAACTTTCTGGTAATCTCTCTCGGCGTATTCCGACCCGTGCAGAATGTTCTGGATCAGGACGCCTGCCACTATAAACACCAGCGTAGCCGGAGGGTCGACAATCTGTGACATCCATAGGGCGAAGTGCGGCGAAGAGTGAACCGACGGCAAGTGATGATGGGAGCGATTGCGGCAGGGACGGACAAGAGTGCGCTATTGCTACGAAGGAAGAGTTATCCGAAGAGGGTGTTGGTAGTGTGCGGCTGTGTGCAGGAGCTCTCTGGGCAGTCCAGAACATCCCAGTCAGGCAATACGGGTGGTATGTGAACTTAAACAAGGAGGGACTGAATGGAGGAGTGAATATACCTGATTGTAAATACTGGAACTGTCAAAATTCAAATATAGGCTATGATTTGAATAGTATATCACTAAGTGCTAGGAAACTTTTTCTAAAGACTGGTTTTAAGTGTTTGACTGTTAATTTCTGTTATGTGACTGATGATTATGTAAACATTAGCTGTAAATAACAAGTGACATTCATTTATTGTCGCCTAGAGTTTTTTTTCGGATTATTCGTATGTAAATCAGGGAATTATTATTACCGCTGTTATTTGATTAAGACGTCCATCCTTCAAAGAAGCTGGTTAAAATTTTGAAAATTGCGACATTATTTAGGTTTTAATGTTGCTTTCTCAAATGCACAAAACTTAAAAATATGTTATTTCATCTCTAGGCACTGTATATTTCCATAAAGACATACTACGGGAAGCTATTACTTGCCGAGCTCTTTTTAAACTTATAAAATCATTCAGTCCTCTGCATCAATATATCAGCTGCAGATATTTAAGTGCTATGGAAACAAGTCAAGAATCAGTATACGGTTACGAAGATACCGTATAATCCACCTCTCTCAAGCTTGGATAGCGAGACAGACTCGCATTTTCACAGATGACGTCAGAATCTTCTCAATCTCTTTCAAGCAAAATCCGCCGTAACTGACGTTTTCTCATTTATTTTTACTTAGAAGGAAAATTCTGGAACAAAAAGAACGTACAACCAGAGATTTCGCAGGCTAGGGAAGGATTTGTGATACTCGAAAGGTGTGAAAATTAAAATATGATATATGACTACATGTATGATCTTACTTCTTTTTTACGTGTGAATGCAAGCTTATGAAGTGAAGTCTCGTACTGCTTTTCTTGACGGGTAGTATCAACCAGTCTGCCTGCCGAGGACTGAAAATTGCTATAAAATTTCCCCGGTCTTAATGATATACAGTACCCTAATTGACAGAAAATTATAAATGTGGTTCTGTGTTATAACTATTGTCTTGCAGAAAATGCAATATTTCAATTGGTGCAAGTCTTTTAGAAGATTTATTTTTCTGTGGCAGGAATCGGTTCAGATTACTTGCTCAGATTTATGAGGCACATATTATTTATGTATTGGCACAAGAAAAAAACACGCATACAACACGGATTCGACGTGTCAATTTACATGTCGAATAACGAAAATATTATTTTTTTAATGGGAAGGAACCGACGCATGGTATTTTTTTATAAACAGTAAAAACGCTTTACACTGCTTTCATATTCCAATAATTAGATTTTTATATACTTTTTTTATTAAAAGGCACTTGTATCACAGCTAGGAGACGTTTATAATACCTAAGTTTACAAGGGCCATAAAACTATGCATAGTAATTGCAGAGCTAGTGCAGATCTGAACTAATGTGCTGTAATTATAAAGATTTCTGGCACTAAGTCGTTTAGATGAACCATTACGAATATTAAAGCAGACACGTCTGCATGAAAATTACTTTACTTATTTCATAATAATGTAAATTATATACTACTGTTTCATTTTAAAGACACTAACTAAAGGCAATTCCGGTGTTTTCAGCGGAACATTTTTTGGGCTGACATGCAGCATTTATAGAACTGCAAAACTCGAGTTATTTTCTATCAGCACGATAGACATGGCATCATTTGTCATCTACATACTTTTATTGGCTTCTCTGTCACAAGAAGGAACTATTTAGTTGAATGACGTTACTCATTTGATTATTTATTTGCCTGGAGTCCTCCAATATGTGTGAAATAACAATATGAGACTGCAATTTGTGGAAAGCAATGAAAACGCCAACAGGAGTTTGAAATGTAGCCTTACGTTAAAAAAAAAAAAAATTGCTGCTACTATACGATTTATTTTCGTCTCGTTGCAAAAGCAGCATTAAGTACAAGATTTTACAGTGCCAGCAGAAGCTATAGTCTATTTCATGTAAGTGGGGTAAATTTTGACAGTTCTAGAAAAGTAGCACGGCTACAATGAATCATTCCACCACAACTGTTTTGTCACTGAAGGAAAATACGTTTGTAAACAAATGTTTGAGACCGATGCACACTTGCATTTTCCTCTACAGGCACTAATAGACTACCGTTAGCTAACTTCCGCCCAGTAATTAATGTAGAATATTAGAGCTAGGTTAGCATTAAAAATGTTTAATTTATGTATTCACCAAGTTAGATTTGTTAGCGTTCTGTTTATCTTATTTCGAGGGAAAAAGGAAACAGTGAGTGGGGGGGCTTTAGTTTAAGGTCTTTCGTGAAACGGCATTATTTTGATGTTCTTACGAGAGTGTGGCATTTTGAGTTGCATATTGTTTTCATGGAGCAGTGGAAAATTCTGCTCGTATGAAAATAACATTTAAATTCTTTAACTTCGAAAATGTTAACTTTAATGAAAATCAAACACGCGATACGTACGTCGCAGCTATCTCTCGCGCGCTCTCTCTCTCTCTCTCTCTCTCTCTCTCTCTCGCTCGCTCTCTCTCTCTCTCTCTCTCTCTCTCAGAGAGAGAGAGAGGGAGAGAGATGCATCTGTACGTATACGAACGCGACGTACGTATCGCGTATTTCATTAAAGTTAAAATTTTCGAAGTAAACGGTTTACAAACACATTTACAAAACACGCAAACTTACTGTTTGTAAAAAACGCAACCTCTTGAACACGTGTTTTTCTATGGCAATCCTAGCATGTTTACTTCACTGTAATTACGTTTGTTCGTTATTAGCATTAAATAATTTATTTGCAGAATCATTCTGCAAAACCAACACTGCACACGTTTCCTGAAACCAGCAAATTAAAACTTTGATACGTAAATTATACTCGTGTCACTTCATTGCGGACGGCGGTAAGGAAAATTGCGGAACGAGCAGTTTTATGAAGCGGTAAATATGAGCCGATTAATATTACATTTCATTCAATAAAAACTCACTACAACGGTTCCTACAATCAACTATGCTTGAAGAAAACAAACGAAAAAATAATTAACTACCGATTAAATATTCCGTCAGCACCAACGAACTATTCGTATGACAAACACGATGAGAAAAATGCACACCCACAACTGCCTTCACCGGGCTGGAAACATAAACATGGCTAGCCAATGGCTCGAAACGTTTACTGTTCGTACGTGTCGACATACTCTGTCATAATGGCTAAACATGTTTTTAAAGTCCAGTCACTAATAGCCAAGAAAATTTCATATTGCTTTAAATACATCATTTAAACCATAAATGTTTTAAGTGTCATTAATATTTTTAATTACATCTTTTAATTCTGAGTACTATTTTCTTCGGGAGGCATCGTCAAAATCGCCAGCTTAACAATATGGATCCAGCAGCAATTCATTAGCTGATACAATACTGTACAAACGAGAGCATTTACTGTTTACATAGTGTGTAGTTTGGTCGCTTTGTCTGTCAGATTTTACCCCACTTAAAATGAAATAGACTATTATTACATAACCCACAGAAAACTACGGCTGAAATGGTAATTTTTGTGCATGGTCAACAGCTGTAATAAGTTTACTTAATCGGCAGCAAACCGTAAATAAATAAATTTACTTAGGATTTTAATATAGAAACATTTCAAGAAAACATTGATTTTTAGAACATTGGCACCTCTGTTTCTTGAGTTGTTCGCGAGCTGTGCCACAACACGAAATGACACCACTGAGGAGAGAGCCGTAATCCTTTATGAAGAATTAATATTTAAGTAATATATAAAATTAAAATTTAATTATTTTCTCGGTAATTTTTGATATTAATATTCACGTATGATATATTCTCTTATTGCAGTAACAGGCAATACGATGTCCTTGAGTAAATAAAAGCGGGTAGGTATAATAATTCTGCACACTTGTAGAAATTAAAGGTTTTTCCTCCAAAGAGAGACTTTGCACTACATTGTACAATAAATAAAGCAGTCCCTGAAAGCAGTACCGGCCCGCCATACATTCCCAAGTTCTCCCTAGCTTGAGGCAGGAGGAGGCAGTGCCATATGGCGCGGCGCGTAGGTAGCCCGACCAGCCCCACGACCTTAGTTTGCCCTTGTTCGTGTCTGGGGGCTGGGCCTGGCCCTTCCTTCCCCCAACCCACCCACATTTCCTTTTTCTTCTAAGGTTGCTCCTTCACTACACTGCCTCTGCCAGCAGGTGCCCGACCCCGCCGCGCCGGGGATGTGTTTATATTTACAGTGTTTTTGTGTGGGGTAGAGTGCTGCGCGTTCGTTCGGCTCGTCCTGCCTGCTCTGCTGCTCGTGGTGACGCGCCTACACTCTGGGACGTCTTTCGTAGGCAGCGCTCTGCTAAAGTTCTACTTTCAGGATGCTCCTTCGCCTCATACAAACATACCTTAATAAAGTCTAGAAAACTACACCAAAGGGACTACGCACTCAGTGCAGCGATATTTTGCACGAGAACTATTTGTTACTAGGCATTACCAACACACCTGTTTTCTCTCTAATTTTATTCATAATAACATTTAATGAAATTTTTTCATTTATTGACAAATACAGGTTGCTCGGAAATTCCCCTTACAAACTACTAAGACTTGTAGCGGGGACTGAGTAGACTATCTTTTGAATGAACCCGTGTATGAAAACGTACCGTTCCACTTCAAATCAGGCGTATCACTCGTCCACTTCCGCTGAGGGAAAAAGCAATGTCTAGGATGTGCCTTTGTTGGTATGCAACTGGGTTTGTAGTACATTACTTCACCTGATAGCACGCGACGTCTGCCATGCCTCGAGCCTCATTCCCGCGCCTTTGTGTCTCCGAGTAAAATGGTTGAGTATACGTTTGCGGAATACACATATATGATCCTTGTGTATGGAACCGCTGAAGGTAATGGAAAAGCAGCTCGCCGGCTGTATCAAGAGCGTTATCCACAACGTGCGACACCATCGCATACACTTTTTGCCGCAGTTACTCAACGGCTCCGAGAACAAGGTACCTTCACCGCCGACAGGAACGACTGTGGTGCTCCAAAGAGACGCCGCACTCCCGAATTGGAAGATGCTGTACTGCATCACGCTGAACAGAGCCCGTCAGTCAGTACGCAAACAATTGCGCGTGCAGTGGGTGTTGCTCCTAGCATAGTCCGGGAGGTTCTGCATGAGCAATAACTACATCTTTACCACCTCCAAAGGGTACAGTCTTTGGGCGCAGCCGATTTTGCACCTCGTGTTGACTTCTGCACGTTGTTCCTGCACCGCTGCGCTGAGGAGCCCGCTCCCACGTTCTGTTCACAGATGAATGTAAATTCACTAGGAACACTGTTCTCGATTCTCGAAACAGCCATGTCTCGGCAGACGAAAACCCTAATACCACACATGTCCAGGGATTACAGCACAGATTTTCTACCAATGTGTGAGGAGGTATTCTGGACGGTCATGTGTAAAATACCTTATTTTAAATGGTTGTAGCACGGAAACGGTATGTTTCCGGACATGGGTTCCTGTTCAAAAGAGCATCTAATCAGTCCCCTCTACAAGTCCTAGGACACAGTGAGGGGAATTTCCGAGCATTCTGTATAAGTAAGGGTTCTATTAAAAAAAAAAGGTACTTTTATGATAACACAAGTATAAATCCCTTGTGATACATGATATTCTTAGGAAACAACTGACCATGTAATTCATGGGCTGTTTTTTTTTCATATGTTTGATTCAAAAAATGTGAAGAAACCGTTAATATACTATAAGTAGTATAGCCCGGGGGGGGGGGTGGTTTCTAGATCAAAGGGGATGCCGCATTTTTACTAACCTAATTAATTTGATATCAAATTGATACGAAAGGGTTAATTAAATTGCTTGGAAGGATTAATAAAAATGGGTAAAATTTATCGAAAGGGTTAAATCCATTGAAGGGGTAGATTATGTTTCTTGATTTTGTACTTTTATCTATCTTTCCTTTTGTGGGGAGCTCTGTACGATGTTGACGCTGTGGTGTTCTCGAGGCAACTGACCAGTAGTGACGGGTAGTTCACGAACTACTAGTTCCTTTTGAACTGGTCTTGAAAAAGAACTAGGTGCATAGTTCAGAGGGACATAAAAGAATTAGTCTCTGGTTATATCGGTCAGTCATTCTCTCAGTACCAGTAACTACGCCAGGTGCGCCACTGCAGCATGCTCAGATAATCCATCGGTCGTTGCTCCCTGCAGTTTTACACCCCCCCCCCTGGTTCCACCGCTTCCTCGTGACTGGCCACATCGCAACCTGCATACTTCTTATCTATCTGCCTCTGTCTATCGGTATCTTCGTTTTCGCTCATTCAGCACTGCCTCGAAATGTAGGGATCGCAGACCTACCTAGTTCAATAGTGACATATAAGTCGCAAATCGGTCGGGAACTGCAGGACACAGCGCCAGACAGTTGACAGACCTATGGCCATGCAGCGATCTTTCCCTCTTTTTTACTTTCTCGTACCGACCCCAATTGCGTAGTCGCCTCGCTGTTACGGTGTCGTAAAACACTCTCACTCACTCGTACTATAAATAAGATATTGCCAGACATACGGAAATTCACGTATCTGTAAGAAAATATATATGATAGCAGCACTAATACGAGCATACCTACGACAGTAAAATATAGAAAAACGCTCATTAATGTAATATCAAGTTTTACCCACTCGCAATAAAGAAGTGAAAATCAGCTTTTTTTTTAGTATATTCACTAAATACTTCGGATATGGCTTTTTGACATTATTTGCATCATATTAAAATTAAGTTTTTTTTTTATTAAAGTTTTGTTAGAATGTTTCTAATACTGGTACGAATAAATCCAGTGTGTCGGAACCATTTTTGTTGAGTTTGTACATGCCTGACTTGGAAAAATTAACTTTACACCTGGTTGTCTCTCGCAACACAACCAATTATAATATTTTTGAGGTTGTTAATATCAGTATAAAAAGTAATTTGGTGTTAAATTACACAACATAGGCGTGGATAACCCCAGTATAAAGATATTTTCACTATTAATTCATCTTACTTCTATATAAAAAGAAATAATTTCTTCTACACACAATAAAACACTAATTATTTAGCAATTAATTTACAGACATCACTTATTTGCTTCCATTTCTGTTTTGCGCTTGCTTATATTCTTCTGGGGGGGATGGGATTGTGAAAGAGGGAACAGAGAAAGACCTATCTAGTTGTCGGACCGAGGTTACACTTGCGCTCTGCAGTTTGCCAGTACCCGTGATCATTCAACTGTGACCTATATAGTTCAGAAGAACGATTCCCAATGAACTGTTCTCAAATGCGACTATTCGGAATGACCTAGTTCATTATAATGAACTATATTTCCCATCACTACTGAACATAGTGGTGGGTTACAATGTGTTATATAGGTGTTGAGTTGAGCGCAAGAGTGTGCTAAAGGTAATTTTTCTTATTTTTTTCTTTCTAATTTTGATATATTTGTAGGGATATTGATGTCAGAAAGGCGATTTTTACGAATATATTTAACACGCGAGAGAATATCAGTGGGTTTAAACTAATTCTAAGAGTGGGCTAAGTAAAAATTTTATGTTTTTTTTTTTGGGGGATATTGCTCATAGACGGTGGTGGGAGTGTCACGCCTTTGAAAGATGTGAGTTACGTGTTAGTAATGACCAACGATTGACGACTGTTTACAGATATATTTAATTAACACACGAGAGAAATTCAAAGTGTTCTATGCATCGAATCTCAAATTTCAAATGACTATGTGAATAATAAGTGCAATTACTCCAGAATGGCATTAAATGTAACGTGAGTTTCCAACTTAGAAATATAATTTATATGAGAGAGAATTTAAACTACGTGAATAACATCTGGTGTCGACAAGTGCAAACTCACTAAATGATGACAATTACGTGAGTGTGGAATTAACGATCTAGAACAAAATGTCTCTATAAAGTAAATGAACAAGATTGATATGATGCATCTCGCACATACCTTACACGTCAGTCTGCCTGTGAGACTGGCGAGGAGGAACATAATCCTCACGAAAAAAGAAATTAATTAATTGACACACGTAATAAAATTGCACCTCTCCCCAAAACACATCTATCCGGCTGCGAGCTCAGTGAAAAACTGAGTCGATCTTACATCGCGAGCCTGACAATATATGTGTGGAGCGCATTCAGAGGCTGAAAAAGCGAGTAAGGTTATAGTTACTAGGAAATAGATGTGAATACGATTTACATTACAAATGGATAAAAATTATGTTTACAGTGCACATAATACTATATAAATTAGACTAGTTGATTTTTTAACATACACAATAGAAAAAAACACATAATGAAATGGCAGGAGGATCTTCCCGACAACACATCCATTCACCTCGGAGGTCACTCGATGATGAGTGTATTATATATATATATATATATATATATATATATATATATATATATATATATATATATATATATATAACACGGCCGATAGTCAACTGAGTAGAAATTTACAACTGACAAAAAATCTACCAAGCGACTATTAACGATTTGACTCGCCCTAAAATTATGTGAATGTATAAAAGTTAATTATTTAAAAAATGACATATGTACTACACATTTTTTTTAAACGTAAAGTCAGGTAAATAGAGCACACTTGTTAACACAAATGCGAGTTAAAAATCATACCAAGTTTGGTCTACCAAACAGAGAAATGTGGTTTACACTATAAACACTCTACCACACGAAAATTTATATGTTTTTCCCAATAAATTAAAAAAATATTTCCCTGATAAAATAGTTTTATATTAAAATGTGTATATTATAAAACGTTAATCGCACCTACCACAATCCGGTGAATTCGCGAGATCCAGTGTTGCGTCTATGAAGCATGAGGATTGGCGAAGCACTAAGATGGCGGAAGCCCTTGAGAAACCTCTGTGTCGTTCTGCCCAAGGCCAACTGCTCCCTACACCCCCACCTTCCCCCCTCACCAGAGCGAAGTGTACTGGGGTGTAATGTTCAGTCCACGCACCCCAGCCCTTGTCAATGACTGTGTCTTCCTGTCTTCTGTGATCTGTCCCCTCTCCTCCACCCACCACCATGCATGGTTGTTTTTCAGAGGGTGCTACACCCTGGTAATGATCCAACACTGCAAGAACCTATTTAGTGGCAAACACCCCCTCTGTGTAAGAACTGTCCCTTCCAATAGGGCAGTTATACCTGCCTTTCTCTAGGTCAGAAAGTGTTTTTTCGGTTGACTGCCCCTGTAGATGGAGGGCGCTACACCCTCCCCTTACAACACTCAAGTGTCGCATTTTTGGGATATCTCAGGAACTGGTCATTCGCCATCCCTTCACCACCAGAGCACTGCCTCGGCTATGAACGGAGGTTTGCTTCAAGGTCAAAGCGAGTTTCCCTAGTGAGGCAATAGCAGATTTGGAACTGACCTGGGCTATTTCCTCTCCTCCCTTCAAACTGTTATTTTCGCTGGGACACTGAATCGTCCTCTTATTTTTCGAGATGCAAGAGGTTGACATATTCCCAGCGAATTAAACAATTTCACAACTCTCGTAGATAGAACTTTATTTTCCTCCTCACTAAGAAATACGTTCAAATAATCTTCAACACACAGTGAATTCGACTTAAAATATAAACTGTTTTACACCAAACTTTACTCCTCTTTCCAGCAAACTTTATTCCCATTTTCCAACAACTTGTAACTAACACAATAGTGTATGTCTATTCTGATAAGTTAACTATATAACTATCTACAAGAAAGTATTTAACAATAGAAAAACTCTTACCCCAAATGATTTGTTTCAAAATAATCAATTTGCGACGAAGCATAGGCCAGACTCTTGCAAGTAGAAGAATTCATGTTTGTGACAGACTTGAATTTTATTTTATTTAAAAAATTTTAATGCATAAATTTGTGTTTGTTTTCTTCACCAGGCATCATCGTGTTGGATCTTGAAAAACTGTAATATATGTGTGTATGTAAAATGAAATATTTTTTATATATTTAAAATTTTTGCTTGATTCTGTTCGACAGAGACATAAAAGTTTTAGCTGGAGAAACTTTCTTATAGGCAAGGACGGTCTGAGGTCTTTTTGTACCTGCCTATAAAGGTATTCGGGGCTCGTTTTCAATATGTCCTCTGGGATGTCACAAAAGTTGACCAGCAGGGCGTTGTGTCTCCTACACCAACATTGAATTTAAGCAGTTTGAGTGGACAAAGGTTTTAACCTGCTGCCTCATTTCTTTTGCAATAACTTATTCATTCCAGTGCAGGTTTATTTCATGACATATACTTAGCCTGTTACCATAAAAGTTTAGATATAATTGAAAAAGTTAATTAAATGAGGTATTAAAAATTAACAAGAGATACACAATTCATTTTTTACATGAAATTTTTTATTTTAAATATTATTTTCTTTTAAAAAAAAATATTCATAACACACAGCTTACTAACATTCATAAAACAATTTATTTATATATTCACATCAAACATGGTAGTAATGAAAGCCATACAAGCTCTTTAACCAAAAAACATCATCTTATATGACAAAACTGTAAAAAAATTTATCACACCAGGGTATGTTACAACAGAAAATCATTAGTCATTTATACCATTATGTGTGAAAGCCATACAAGCTCTTTAACCAAAAAACATCATCTTATATCATAAAACTGTAAAAAAAATTTATCACAACAGAATATCTTACAACAGAAAATCAATAGTCATTTTATGATTGAAATCATTAAGTTTATTACAACTTTCCAATATTTATATGATAAATCATTAAATTTTTCATAAAATTGTTAAACATTTTAATGAATTTCATTAAACTTTTAACAAAATCATTATGACCTGAAAGAACTTTTTATTAAATCGAATGTTTGGTCTTTGAAATCGTAAAAAATGTCTTTTGAATCGTAACATTTTTTATCAAATTTAATTATAGGTCTTTGAAATCGAATAATTGGTGTTTGAAATTGTAAAACAAGTATTTAAAATATATAAACTTTTTATCAAATTGAATGATTGGTCTTTGAAATTGTTACAACTTTATACTCTCAATTATTAAAACTGTAAAACAAAAAAGATATTGTGCATCAGAAAGCATTACTGTAAGTTTCAAATTTCATTTTCATTAAAATTTATGTTCAGAGTTAAAAGATAAGCTGAATTTTCGTTTCTTTCCAGAACAAAAGGCTTTTGTGGTGATGTTATTGGTGATAAAATAGGAGTATATATATTTTCCTGTTTTGAAAGTATGAAGAGGAGGGGGCGGGGAAATTAATTTATGCTGAGGTGATTCAGGTGATAACAATAATTCAAGAGATAGTAAACTTGACTCGTGTGAAATCACAAAATTGAACTCTAAAAACTCTTCCAAATCTTGGTATAACTGGTTATATATATATATATATATATATATATATATATATATATATATATATATATATATATATATATATATATATATATATATTTATATTTATATTTATATTTATATTTATATTTATATTTGAGGCTAAATTCTGTGGATTGCAGCAGGAACACATTGCTGGTTTTGTATACATATCTCATCTGTTTTGATAACTGATGTTAAATCTAGATGTTAAAATCTCAATTTCGAAAGTGTTGAGGGCGGCATCGCAAGCACTTCTGCAGCCCTCTGCATCACAGGCGCCGCTGTAGCCCCCGGCGTTGCAGGTGCCACTGTAGCCCTTGGCATCGCAGGCGCTGCTGTAGCCCTCAGTATCGCAGGTGCTGCTGTAGCCCTTGGTGTCGCAGGCGCCGCTGCAATCCTTGGCATCGCAGGCGCTACAGTAGCTCTCGGCATCGCAGACACCGCTGTAGCCCTTGGTGTCGCAGGTACTGCTGCGATTTTCGACATCGCAGGTACCACTGTAGTCCTTGGTGTCGCAGGCACTGCTGTAGCCCTCAGCATCGCAAGTGCCACTGTAGTCCTTGGTGTCGCAGGCACCGCTGCAATCCTTGGCATCGCAGGCGCTACAGTAGCTCTCGGCATCGCAGACACCGCTGTGGCCTAGGTGTCGCAGGTACTGCTGCGGTTTTCGACATCGCAGGTGCCACTGTAGTCCTTGGTGTCAAAGGTGCCGCTGCAGTTCTTCGCATCACAGGCGCCGCAGTAGCTCTCGGTATTGCAGGCGCCGCTGCGGTCCTCGGCATCGCAGGTGCCGCTGTAGGCCTCGACATCGCAGGCGTAGAGGTTGATGTTGTTGCAGATCTCGACGTTGTTGCAGATCTCAAAGTTGTAGCAGACCTCGATGTGGAAGGCGTAACTATCTGTCTTATTAGTGCAGCTATCAATATACTCTGTTTCGACATTGTAGGCGTCACTGTTGGAGTCATCAGCATAGATGCCGCTGCTCTCGATTTTGAAGGTGTTGACAAGGGCAAAGGCTGTAGACTAGATCCATTTTTTTGTCGACATACAAAAAATCAAATAGTTTTTTTTTCCCAAAGCATCTGGTCCATTCATTATATCATAAAAATAATTACAATTAATTACTTTGAGTTCTCTGTTGAAATCTTGTGTAGATAAGTCCAGAAAGTAATCTTCATATGTGCATGATATCGCAAAGTGAACCGAACTGACAAACAACTGGAAAAAAGTCGAAGGTCGAAGCCCTATTTATAAAAATTTGAAATTTCCAGGTAAAATGCTCGAGAAGCCTGCTTTCTCCCCTCCGACCGGAATACAGAAGTCCAAACACCCATTCCCCTCTCTTCCTTCAACCACGACATTCAAATATCTTCAAGCCATAACCCCCAACTTTGGAGACAAACCTCTCTGCTAAGTTTCTTGCTCGAAGAAATAAATAACATTTATCTTACAGTAAAATAACTTCTGAATAATAACAAATAGATAAAGTTTAATTAATAATCCATTAAAACAATTAGTAGTGT
This sequence comes from Dryococelus australis, assembly GCA_029891345.1. NCBI lineage: Eukaryota > Metazoa > Arthropoda > Insecta > Phasmatodea > Phasmatidae > Dryococelus > Dryococelus australis. Next base: position 258,439,684 of record CM056995.1, read on the forward strand.
ATTGGAGATCAATGTAGTTAATAAAAATCATATATAATTTATAGAAAAGAAAGAAAGTAATATTATCCATAAAAACCAGTCATGTATGCTATATTCCCTTTTCAAGCTTCTCAAAGATTACTTTAATATTTTAAATTATATATTTTTCTTATTCACAATATTACTTATCTAAATCAAGAGACATGTTATGATCTAATTTTAGTAAATATATTCCAGTTTTCTTAATCAGTATATTGTTAATCATATTTACGCTAACCATATATGGAAATTTTCCATTAATGTACCCTAACTTGATTTAAATATGATAAAAAATTCTATTTTATAAGATATTTTAAAACTTTTTGTTAAATCTCGGCGAATATAGGGAAGTAAAAACTCGTTTCATAAATATTTGTTTATTTTTAATATACGTCATGTGTATTTTTTTTCCTCGTATGAGCTTGCAAAGTGAATATCGATTTCATCAAATAGAAGACCTAATATTTTGCTTGAGAGATTTCAAACAAACAGCTAGAAAGACATATGAGCTTGCTATTGTTAACTGTTAAAATCGTTGACATGAACTACCCTCCCCACCAGGGATGGCGATGTCCTGGCTGCTTCCTTTGTGAACAGCTTGTCTCCTGGTGTCTCCAGGTATAATAATACCAAAATGCATTCTATGGGGGTTTGTTAGACTCAGGCTGGCAACCTCTGAAATCTCGGTTTTTTGTAGTTGGTACTATTGGAAAAAATGTTGAAATTTTACCTTGAAGGTTTATGACTCTAAACAGGGAACGGTCACACTCTAAGAACTCAGATCTCTAAACGTAATGGCTTTTTCACGTCTTGAGATATTGGCAAATGCTACAAGTATACGATTCGAAGCTAGTATAAATTCCAAAAGTTAATAACATTTAATCGGAAAAATTCCATGCCATTAATTTGAGTTAAACATCTATACAGTTGAACATATCTACCTTTTTCACATGCACAAACAAATTTATATAAGTTAAATGAACAGTGTTACGTTCGTTATTCCGTTTTCCAATTTTACAATAATACATACCCTAACTGAGAATCGAACCCAGCTTATATTAACTATGTCTTACCTGCTATCATACATTATTTACTTATTTATAGAAAAATGGTTAGACTTCTGGCTTCCTGAACTTTTCCCTATCTCCCTGGGGAGAAAATATTTTTCTTACCAAAACATGTTCACTTTTAATAAGGAATAGGTTAAATAAATGTATGAAAGTGATTCATTTTACATAATATTTATTTGTAAAATATATACAAACACAAGCTGCTTTTTTAACACTGAGCAAGTATAGATTTTTTCAAAAATATTTAAGCAAGTAGAAATTCTCCACCAAACATTTCCATGCTATACATTTACTAGTGTTAAAAAAAAGGTTATATATAATTTTTTTAACACTTGTAGATACAGGATGTTACAAAACATATTAGACAATTATTTATTTCCAAAACAATGTCGAAATGGTTTACTCCTACATGATAATAACTTGCTAATATTCAATTTACATTTGGATTTCTGTATGCATGAGCAAGTACCTTTGTTCTTGTCTTGTTGAGCGATCTTTTCGAAGTAGTGGATTACATACAATCAAATACTTTTCATATTAAATTTCACTCATCCTAAATAATGACATATGACTCGAATAACATCCACAGGTGATTCGGGAGGACACTCATCATACTTTGTTTCACCCCAGTCAGACATCATTGCCCAAATTAGCATTAATTTTGAGATTTCCTCTGCAGAGAAGAATATCGAATTAGATCCATTATGTTTCACACAATTGTTTGAAAGAGGGGCAATTGTATTCTTTTTGAATATCAATTACTTTCCCATTATACACACTTTCGAAAATGAGGTTTTGCTCAACACCACCTACATATATTTCAGAAATGATGTAGGTAATCTTCGCAAGTATCTTCAATATTCTCATGCTCTAAACATCTACTTTCCTCTTTTAAATCGTGGTGATAATTAGTAACCCATCTATTAATTTTCTTGTATTTAGGAGGTAGATATTTCCATTCAAACAGTGATTTGAAGCTTAATACAGCTGTAGGTTCTTCCATATCAGTAATAGCTAATTCTTTAATGATATATCTTTCTGGAGATTGAAACCCTTGTACATTGCAAAACATATCGTAGCCATGGTTAATTTATACTGACTCAATTCATTATCTTCACCAGCTTATCTCTTACATTGTAACTCACTAGTCTATTATGAATTATCAGAGTGTAAGCTTGTGTATTTGCCGGAATTGGTGTATTTGCAATAAATTCAATTCGTGAATCAATTATGCCATTTGTAATTTTGTCTTACTGTTTGCTTGCATCAAACATAAATAACATTTCTCTGGTTTTACGGTTTTGGGATCTACGATCAGTGAACTTATTTTGTTATAATACATTTCCTGAAATTTGGTATACATATCATACGAAATAAGGAATTTCCCTTGTTAAAGTTCATATTTAAAACCACATAGGGGTAATCTTGACTGTTTAGATACAGTTTAATATTATTCATATCACAATTATCGAATATTGATGCATATCTCGGTTTTTCCAATGAAAATTTTTTTCACATTCCAAATGAATTTTTGTGATGTCAGCAGAGTTGGAAACATCTCCAAAACCCACAATCTGAATTCCTTTTTCGATAAAATTTAAAAACTTTACACGTTCACGAATGTTAATTTCAATATGTGGCATCAATCATACCACACTGCTTAATTCAAATGTTACACCTCCCTCATTATTAACTGTATCATATATAGCATTCAAATGCATATTACAAACTATAAAACCAATTCTTCTATATCATTTAAAATTATATATTTGTAGTCTTCAGCAAAGCCCAAAACCATACTTAACGGTATAACAACTTCATATTTTCCACCTGGGTTTATTTGCAGTGAGTAATCACGAGCATTGTTGCACCCAACTATAAGCCCTATATAAAGATAGTTTACAGTTACCCAAGGACAGTTCTTTATCGTGGAAGTAATTCCAACATCTTGTGTTTGATCGATTTCCACTCCATTTAGCAGAAATGCAATTCTGTCGATTAAATGAAGTATTCCATTTCTTACTATTTTTATAGTTGCTGGGTTGCTTGCATTGGCTGTCTTTTTAATTGGTCCTCTAAACCTTAAACTTTATTTCTACGGTAACATGTAGATATCATGATTTTGGTATTGAAATCCTTATTTCCGATGGAAACTTGTACAGACCTGCTGAGAATGGTTCATACACATGCATTTCCGTATTGGTGGTTGCATTTTCGTAAGTGATTGGGTCTTCAACATTAAGTATGCCTTATATTTCTATTAACAGTATATCCTAATTCTTTTAAATACAATCTGTTGCATCGTGTTAACTTCAGGGGTATCTAATTTGAAGTGAGCATTTTATGTTCATGTTTACGTCTTGTCCCTTAGGGACATGGTTCTTAAAAGTACCGCCTATTTTATGTCCGAATTTAATATTGTACACAATAACCATTATGATTGTAATGCGCAATGGAATGCAACTGTTTATACAGCTAATTTTAATTATAAAGAAACCGTACTTTCTTTGTTTCTAAAATTAATAAGTTTACCATCTTGCTCGACAATTATAAAAACTATGTCATCAACACAATTCATTATTACTGGAAGATATATCAATGTATTAGGTTTTTCGATTATTTTATATCCTGGAGCTACAGCACACGTGAATTCATGTATAGTATTTGTTTGTTTTCTATTCAAATATGAACTGTCTAAAATAGTAACATTTATATGACATACATAATTTATTAGCTGGATATACTCTACATTCATAACCCAACATATTTGCAATTGAGTTGTCTTCCGAGAAATCGATATCGATGTTACCATACATCACACTAGTTAAGTTATTTGGATTTCTACTTAATCGGAAATGCACATCTTCAGGTGATGCTGCTTTAATGAATGTTTCAAGGTCACCCAACTCATAAAATCCTACATGTATCACAATTTTGTATGTTTTTTCACCAATATTAGCTGTAAATAATTGCTTATGCATATCAATGCTTAGTATGCTGTTGTAGGTTACGAATTCGATTAGATTTATTTGCCATTCTCTAACTAACTCCAACACAGGGAAATATACAGCACACAATTGTGAAGAATTTGCACTAATATCAACATAATTGACATATTACTATAATTTTTACAATTACACTTACTTATATATCCTATTTATAGTCAAAAAATGGAAACATAAAAATCTACAATTGATTGTATTTGGTAATTGCTCCATTTTGTTATTATATCTTAATTGTGTGTTTTTAAAATAATTATGTATTTCAATTGGAGGATGTAAATTGCGAAACTGTCGTAATACAATGATTGATTTATGTTTTTAATTAATGCAACCCAATGCATTCCTTCATTTTGTTTCAAATCTAAATTATCCATCATACATTCACAAAGAGGATTTCTTTGATAAATCGTCTCTCATATACACACATCGGAAACAGAGAATATACAGTTTCTTTACAAATACATTAATAATACATAATACTTTATCTTCATTTGTTAATGCACATTTTGGAAGAGTATTAAGGATTTTCTGTGTTTTTTCCCACATTTGGAATTTTTTCGTCCTTGTCCAACTTTATAAGGTTTCAAATACATTATTTTACCTTTTTACTTAACTGCTCTACTAATTGACGAAACCCCTCTGAGGATTTATCCAAGAGCTGATATTCTGGAAATAGGAATGGAATGTTTCCTTCTTTCTTTGTTTATCGTATGGTTTCGCATTTTAAGCCCATGCCTCTCTTCATATTTGCACGCATAACTTAATCAATCCAAACTGCAAGCTTTTCACCTGTAGATGTAGACGGATTCTTCCTTATATCTGTAGCTTTATCGGCTATAATTCTATCTGCTATAGGTCTTTCTTTCAAATCGTTTGTTCGATTGTTAACTATATCGTGTTCTTTACACATGTTATCCAAAGAATTTATTCCTTGATTGTTCCATGCCAAACGTTTTGCAAGTTTAGAACCTGGTTAACAGTAATTGTATTTTGGTCAATCTAATTCAAATGGTAATTTATTAATCAATGTATTCATTACACTGCATCCTTTTTTGATTCGTGTAGTACAGGCCATTGTTTTCAACTGAATGCGAATCTCTATATAGACCCACAATAATAGTTTTACATTAGTATGTTATGTAATACTGTGTAATTGTGTTGAAATGAAGGTTTTAAAACAAAATGTATATCTACCTGTAATTGCAAATATGAAAGAAAGCATAATTTAACAGAAACATGGTATTCTTTTACCAACAAATATACGTTGTATAATAAGCAGTCCTTCTTCATGTGGAAATAACTTGTGTTATTATGTTGCTGCTGGAGCATACGAATGCACTTAAATTTGAAAACGTATATGTGTTTTCTGTAATAATGCAACAAGAGAAATATCAATGGTTAGCCACCATTTTGTTGTTAATTGAAAGAATGCGATATTTTTCTTTTACAAACAAAGAAGATATAGTGCCTCTGAATAAAACATTGCCCAATTTTGTATTTATTTTTGACGATGTTTGGTGTGAACTGCAGGGCGAAATACAATAATATTTCAGTATTGGTTGACATTCAAACAATGATTATTTTTATCTATCAGTGTGATTAAACCATTTAATTGTGGCATCATTCACATTTAGGTGGGATTAACGTTTTATAATATACACATTTTAATATAAAACTATTTTATCAGGGAAATATTTTTTAAATTTATCGGGAAAAACATATAAATTTTCGTGTGGTAGAGTGTTTATAGTGTAAACCACATTTCTCTGTTTGGTAGACCAAACTTGGTATGATTTTTAACTCGCATTTGTGTTAACAAGTGTGCTCTATTTACCTGACTTTACGTTTAAAAAAAATGTGTAGTACATATGTCATTTTTTAAATAATTAACTTTTATACATTCACATAATTTTAGGGCGAGTCAAATAGTTAATAGTCGCTTGGTAGATTTTTTGTCAGTTGTAAATTTCTACTCAGTTGACTATCGGCCGTGTTATATATATATATATATATATATATATATATATAATATATATATATATATATATATATATATATATATATATATATATATATATATATATAATACACTCATCATCGAGTGACCTCCGAGGTGAATGGATGTGTTGTCGGGAAGATCCTCCTGCCATTTCATTATGTGTTTTTTTCTATTGTGTATGTTAAAAAATCAACTAGTCTAATTTATATAGTATTATGTGCACTGTAAACATAATTTTTATCCATTTGTAATGTAAATCGTATTCACATCTATTTCCTAGTAACTATAACCTTACTCGCTTTTTCAGCCTCTGAATGCGCTCCACACATATATTGTCAGGCTCGCGACGTAAGATCGACTCAGTTTTTCACTGAGCTCGCAGCCGGATAGATGTGTTTTGGGGAGAGGTGCAATTTTATTACGTGTGTCAATTAATTAATTTCTTTTTTCGTGAGGATTATGTTCCTCCTCGCCAGTCTCACAGGCAGACTGACGTGTAAGGTATGTGCGAGATGCATCATATCAATCTTGTTCATTTACTTTATAGAGACATTTTGTTCTAGATCGTTAATTCCACACTCACGTAATTGTCATCATTTAGTGAGTTTGCACTTGTCGACACCAGATGTTATTCACGTAGTTTAAATTCTCTCTCATATAAATTATATTTCTAAGTTGGAAACTCACGTTACATTTAATGCCATTCTGGAGTAATTGCACTTATTATTCACATAGTCATTTGAAATTTGAGATTCGATGCATAGAACACTTTGAATTTCTCTCGTGTGTTAATTAAATATATCTGTAAACAGTCGTCAATCGTTGGTCATTACTAACACGTAACTCACATCTTTCAAAGGCGTGTAACTCCCACCACCGTCTATGAGCAATATCCCCCAAAAAAAAACATAAAATTTTTACTTAGGCCACTCTTAGAACTTGTTTGAACTCACTGAAATTCTCTCGCATGATAAATATATTCGTAAAAATCGCCTTTCTGACATCAATATCCCTACAAATACATCAAAATTAGAAAGAAAAAAATAAGAAAAATTACCTTTAGCACACTCTTGCGCTCAACTCAACACCTATATAACACATTGCAACCCACCACTCTGGTCAGACGCCTCGAGGACACCACAGCGTCAGCATCGTACAGAGCTCCCCACAAAAGGAAAGAAAGAAAAAACCCTTTCAATTCATTTAACCCTTTCAATAAAATTAACCCTTTAATTAAATCTAACTTTTCCGATAAATTCAACCCTTTTGCTCGCCCTTTTTATTGATCCTGTCAACCAATTTAAATAACCATTTGATATCAATTTGATACCAAATTAATTAGGACAATGAAAAAGGCGGCATCCCCTTTGATCTAGACCCGCCCCCGGCCCTACTACTATTATTGCTATAAAGGCTGGTCATGATAAAGTGAGCACTTTTGAAATGAATCTAAAAAATTCACTGCGCCTACCTCCATATATTTTAGAATAACTGGCACACTGAGTGACATTCGTCCAGTAAAGTTGGTATCGCTGGGTGGAAAGTAGTTCCTATTACTAACGTCTATAAAAAGTGTTATTTAATCATATGGGATAACTTTAATTATTTCTTTCGATTTCTGTTTTTTATTATTATTATTTTAACAGCAACGTGTAAAAATGAGCAGATTTGTTATATATATATATATATATATAATATAATATAATATAATATATATAATATATAATATATATATATATATATATATATATATTCCTAATAATTTTACAATTTTACTTGACTGACGCATGACTAAAGGGATGAGGCCCATGGCAATCTTAATTTTAAATAAGGTGGAATAATACACAACATTTTAAAAGAGCTCATTTTACCGTGAACATCCTATAAGGGCCCTTAGTTCATCAATTCGGACACAGCCTTGATCTTTATTTTCTCACCCCTCTCCTAATGTCAGATAACCTCGCAGTGGGTTGTGTGTAACGCAGGCGCCACAAGCTGAAACAGCAAACAAAATGTTGGCTATTTATCTACTCGTAATGTACGCACACCATATTGTGGATGCGAAAGTACTAGTTCAGTATTATTGTACAGCATTGTGGACGAATTTCTGCTCACAGTGCCAGATATAGTGGCATGGTTCTGTACAGGAAAGCTAAATGCGACAGTGCTTTCCGGCTAATTTACCCAAGAACCATTTTGGCATGGTAACGAATTGTTTCTCGAATTCTAAGTCATATCAAGGGCGCATGAGCTGCAGATTGAAATTTATTCGTAAATAAACTACATAGTTCACATTAGGGCAATAATTTTGAAATTATTTTTATTTATTCAAAACTATGTACTGTATACGCTGTGGTTTGCCAGTTTAATACTACACTTTATGAGAGTATAATGCTCCAAGTTGGGAAAATTTTGCCCTTAAGAGATAAAATTAACCTAAAGTTGCACCTAAATATATACACAGCCATTCCTTGCCAAATATTCGAACCCAAGACCTCTTACAGAGCAGTTGAAGTTTTAGCTTATCTAAGTGACCAACGGGATCATCCTTGAAAGAAAATAGCTAGACCAGAGATGAATTACGAAAGCTGAGTGGCTATAGTCGCTTAGTCCCACCCCCACAATTACGCAGTTCAAGTAATACGCCATTGTATAAGAACGTAAACAACAAAAGCAACAACACGTGTAAAAATAAGTATTTTAATTTTAGACAACTTCGCTTGAACGACACACATATTTAGTTATATTTTTCTGATACGCTCGTATTGGGAGTAACATACAGAACAGAATCTCTGTAATTTTGGAAGAGAGTAAATGGTAGCTTGAAACGGAATTTTAACTTGCAAATGGGAACAATGGTTGCTGACAGAATTGTCCATTATCAGTTAATATTTAAAATTTTACTAATATGTTTAATGTCACCGGAAGCATAACATGGGAGATTTATGCAGTTTAAATACAAATTATTTATCCCAAATCTCCCATTATTACGTGGTATGTCCGTTGTGTTGAAAATATATTGTCATAAAACACAGCATGGCAAGGAACATTGTTTAGTAGAGCAAATAACGAAGAATTCTCGAACTACAGCAGTCCGTACCAATCTTTTTAATATTACGTGAAATTGGCTACTTTATTATGTCTCATTAACCTCGAACAGCTACATGTGCCCACATAATTGTGTAGTAGTTACAAATGTGATATAAACAAGCTACTCGTTTCGGTTTAACTGCTAGAGTCTTTAAACACGGGGCGAATGTTTATACTCACGGCTACACAGTGACCTAGCTAGGAGTAAACAACTGCTGCTCAACCGGGGTTTTCCTGAAACTGGTCTGTTACCACAAAGCTGCATTCCCTGGAAAGATCCGCGTCTATCAAGAACTGACTTCTCCAGAAGCTCGGCTTTCAGATTGCAGTCAAATATCATTATCAGGTGGTCACCGACCTTGAACTTGAACTGCTTTGGCATTTGAATTATAAGGGCTTAAGTCCCTGCAATTATGTTGTTGTAAGGAACTGGTGTTCTGTTTTATCATTTGATTTGCAGGGAGCTAATGTTGCGTGTGTATGTATGCGGGCCTGTTGTGCATTTATGCGTTTGTGCAACTGTACTATATTCTTGCGTGTATATGGCGCATATTTTGACCTAATACCTACAAGTTCGTCATCAGTGTTTTATGGATTTGTTTAAACTTAATAATCACAACTTAAATTTATACGTTTTTCAGTACTTAAATGTGCATATCTTTAATTAGTATTAATTACCTGTTCCATCAATGTCTAGTAACGACTTTTTATTTTCTGCAGTGTGTGTTAATTTGTAAGAACTATTACTTTTTTTCCTTCGAAACTGTAATAAGCATGTGTAAATTGTAAAAATGGTTCCGTGTAAGAGAAACCAGATATGCCTTAGCTGCGCCAAATAAAGACGATTTATTATTAGTAGTAGTATATTTGAAATACTTTTTTTTTTTTTACGAAACTCTTAAAAGTGCCTTCAATCAGTTTACTAACAAAAATAAAACATGGCTCAGACGTGGATGAAATCGCACTTCCCATATATCAAGCGTGCTGTAAATATGTGTTTGTATCCCTCGAACATCGTCAAAAACGGGGTTTTTCAGATTTGAGCGCTCTTGTTTGTTTACATATCGACTTTAAAAATGCTCAACTATCCGTGAAAAGCTATGGCCAGGCTACTGTGTTCACCATGCCTTTTAAGTTCGCAGCGTAACGGAATGCGTATAGGCTATTCACGGCAAAGTGAACGCTTTTGAAAGCCCTCTCATTTGGAATGATAGTCAATAAATATATATTATTTTAGCCATAGACGTTAACTTCCTAGTGTGGTGGTATATACACACTGTGTTTATTACTTACATGGCAGTATTTATTTAGAAACGTGGTTAAAGGATAAAAAGGGTCTGAAATAAAAATGTAACTAGGGTCTCAAAAGTGCTCACTTTTCCGTGAACAGCCTATAGTCTTTAGCTACTTCTTTAATCCGTTGCTGAGGATGGACTTGTGCAGTAGATATATCCTTCCGTAATACTTGTTAGTGACGTACCTCGCCTTAACTTCTTTCTGTTTGATTATTTGTATATGTGGTATTATGTGTAATAGGGATTTTTAATGTGTTTAAAGGAAGGTATTTGTTTTTAACACTTTTTACTGGGGTTCACTATTTCTGCACCCCTATTATCCGTATACAGAAATCACCTTGTTGTGTAGCGCAAGTGCATTTAACGTATGTAAGTTAAAGTCTTGAAAGTGAAGTGATCTTCTCTACAATACATATTTCTGTATCGTGCCATTATTTTTGCAGCAAGAATCCTCGAATCGCCCATTACGCCTATAAAAATATTTTTAATTGCTCTACGGAATATTTCGTTACAGAGGCGAATTTCACTGGTTTCGTATTCGTGGTGGAACCCCAGTGCAGTAATAACATCATTGATACAGTAGTAGTTCGTTGCCATAAACAAGCTTATGCCAAGCGTTTACTCATCCAGTCAAACGCTGCCTTTGTGTTGTACGTAGTTCTGTTTGTAAGATTATTTGTGTGCCTGTTTTTTTTTTATATTTTGCAATTATATTGAAACAAGTTTTGTGAATGAAATTGCAGTAACTGTACACCAATCAATGACTGGATACGGCCGTGAATAAACAACATAAGAGAACTGAAAGAAACAAGCCCTTGCTTAAAACAAAATGTAGTTTTGCATGTAATCATTCGAAATTCTCATTTTTTCTACGTGCATGCTATAATATCAACAGCATTTAAAAAAAAATTAATTACATTTATTTCAACAAGGTATCACAGATGTTTGCTATTCGAAACATTTTTCTGATAAGTTAACGCAATAATTGTTATTTTCGAGGTAAGTTAGTAACGTAGTCACTTAACTTTGCAAATAATATTTTGGAATTTTGTATTTAAGATAATATATCAGTTAGCAAGATTCGTTAGTTAGCACCCTCGCCCTCTCTCCTCCACCGCACATATAATTTTAACTCGTACTCCATACACAGCATTCATCATAGAGTTGCTGGTTTGTTGCTCTGGGAGTATCTCTCGGCTACCCAGACACTCGCGCCTTCGTTTTGACGTGTTATATATTTTTCATTTGTAGTGATCAACTACCGAGATATCTCTTGGTTAAATTGTTATGTCACATCATTACAGTGAAATATTTACATACGCTTTCAGAAAGTAGGGATTTTGTATTTGAAAGTGTTACCTGCGTGAAATTCCCGGAAATTGAGACTGCATGATGCTGATGTCAGTTGTTTGGTAAATCTTTGTAAAAACACAATCGTTCTGCCATAATACACACAAGCGTGTTCTTGTAAGCAGGGTCACCAGATACCTAGCAAAAGGACGTCCTACTTTTAAAGAATTTTTTTGTGCAGCCGAATTTTTTTGTGGTGATCAAAATGTCCGACTTTTTTTACCTGAAGAATATTAGTATTTGTTCACAGGCTTACTTAGCGTTCATAGTTTACGAGTGTGTTAACTGATGATAGAATCATAATTTTTGGTTATTAAGTAAACTCATGAATGTATTTTGCTTGAGATGCTAATGACTACATTCAATATTTTTTTCCTGTTATTAAGATTAGGCTATATGCGAAACAAATTAATGTATGTTTCTCCGAATTCCCTCTTTTTCCGGAGTGTACGTTTTTTTTTTTTCATTCCGAACATATTGTAACCCTGGTTGTAAGTGACAATATATTACACATTTTCTAGGCGCAATGTTTTGAATTTACCAATGTTTATCTCTATAATAACAAATTATCTGCAGGGGCAGCAAATTATTTACTGAGGAGGTGCGATTCCATGCTCATGACGGGTTGAAAACGATGATGAATGGGTGCAGGAGGTTTACAAACGAGGGAGCGACGATATCAGTATGTTGATTTCTACTCATGTGTACATGAAAATTCCATAAACAGGGAAAATATTTTTGGAGTTCGTAAATGTAACTTTTTTTATTTCGCCAATCCATTGAAATATTAACAGGGAACATCCAAGACTTGTCCAGTTTTCTAGAAAGCAATCAATTCGACTTCCTTCGGGCTCACGCCTAATTCTCACACCTCGTGAATGCGATGGACGTTGCCGGTGGCTGGTAGGTTATCTCGGAGTGCTCCCGTTTCCTTTACCCCTTGCAATCCGTCACTGCTCCATCTCCATTTCAAGTCACTCCCGTGGGCGGGCGCTAAAGATCGAGCTGTTAAGGAACCTGTTTACCTGCAGCTATTTTCCGTGATTGAGGCCGAGAAGCTCAGGAGCTATCAGGGTGATACTGTCACGTGCCACGTGTCCCATCGTACTACGTGCACGTATGACGGTACTTTACCCTATGCCACTTTCATTTCATGTTTGGAAAATCTGGACTAAAGTGCCATGCATGGCTCTATACTGGTTTCACAGGAATTCACCCAGAATATTTTAAACTACTGTTAGACGCTCCCTGCTATGTTCCGCGCGATCGAGTGGAAGTGAAGGACAGAGCAGTTATCTGATAGCGGCGGCGGCGGCGGCAATCAATGGAATATTTTGAATGACAAGCGAGCGATATCCATGAACCGCGTATCTGTTACAAAAAGCTAGCCGACACGATAATCCTTTTTGCGGTGCGCTGCTGACCTTAGTTGTATTGAACTTTTGTACTCACCTGAAGAATTTTCTAGTGGTTTGTTGCCCTAGTTTCTCGAACCATGACTCGGGGTGCGTCGAACCTTTCCAGGCCAAGGCCAGTACGGTATAAATTGTGCGATGGGCTTCCTGGTCGGGAGTTTATGAATTAATGAGTGGCTGAGTTTCAGCGATAGGCGACGAGTGGTAAGAGAAAGTAACCAGCGGGAGGAGAATCTGCGACTGCGAGTATCGGCACAGCGGATATTGCGGCTGGCAGGCTGGACTTTGAACTGTATACGGGAGTAGAATAAATTACAGGTGACGGCAATAGACAGAGAGAAAGTGTGTTAATGATGAGTATGAGTTAATTGACTATAAACAAACAGAGACATTAAGAAGGGCGTTAAAGCAAAAATAGACATTACATATTGCGCTGATTGAGAAATAAAAAGAATAAGAGATTAATGATTAATGCTGTAAATAACAGCTGTGTAAATAAATTAAAAAAATTAAATCTACTTCGTTTAATTTTTTATGACCTCCATCCCTCACGAACACAGGAACACCTGTCTGGCCTCTTGCAACTCTATTAACAGCCCGAAAACTTCGTTTTTGGTCAATTTGACGAGCGTAAAAATCGGTATAACCACGACATTTTGAAAGTTGTATTCCGCCCTAGTCTGACGTATTATTTCTTTTCGTGTGCAGGTTGTGCACACGTGACACAGGTGTTTTAAAAAAACGTGTGTTAAGCCACTTTCACTTTGCGAAGCATCCTCGCGAAGCTGCCTCGTCAAGTGGATGGGAGATGCAAAGTAAAGAGGCTGGCATCTACAGTATGAAGCTGTGGATTTCGGAACCCGCGGTATGATGACAAATAAAATCTCGGCTCTACATTCCACGTGCCGACCTCTCGTAGCACAGTCGGTTGGTGCGCCGCCGCTCTGGGGTACGGGAGGTACTGGGTTCGAATGCCGAGCAAGACATGGGTGTTAGTTTAAGTTATTTCATACACTCTAAGTTAGGATCAGTGGAAAACCACTGTTTCACAGTGAAATATTTACTGGAATCAGCGAAAATGGTTCCACTTACAATCAGTAGAAAACCACTGAGTGTCTCAATGGAATATTTTCGCTGGTTGAAATAGTGGCGGCCGACTGCAGTGACGAATTCAATATTGTTTTTATTGAATTTCAGCGAAATAATTTCGTGAAATAGAAATATTTACGATAGTTTACTATTTATATTGCACAATTAAACGTAATTTAGAAAAGTAAAAAATACCTAGGGGGTGGTCGGGATTAAACTCAAACACCCATCCCCCTTCACTTTTAGGTCATTATCTTACACTCTGCGCTACCAAGTCAATTGACTAAAAATATGAACATATCAATCTTATTCTAATCTAAATCGTGAAGATTTAAATTGTATGCCCTTACTTTTCGTTTTTGATTTAATTGGTACCCTTGGGATTGTTAAAAAGAATATTAAATATGTGAGCACTCTCTTCACTATATTATATGCAGTTTTAACCTTCAAACAGAGCGCTGTGATGATTACATGAAAACGAAATGAAAAACGTAAAAACGAAATGACAGGCTGAATGTTCGCATTACCTCGTAAAATTGTGTTTTGAAAGACGGCACACATTTTAAGAAAATATTTCGTATTGGTTTTATTAATTTATTCGTTGTTATTTCACTTGGTAGGCGTTTTTAACTGCTATTCTTAAAAGTTGTTCGACGGCCATTTTTACACCCCAACCACTGAAAAACAGTGAAAAGAATGATGAATCAGTGGAAAATGTCACGGAACAAATAAGTGAAGAACATCTGGCTTTTTTCACTGATTCATCAATTAAATAAGTTAGTTTGTAAGCCACCTCCTGATAAGCCTTCAGGCATAACACCTTGAAAATAAACTCGAGTTGATATTTGTAAGTTTTCCAGTATAAAACACACACACACGCAAATGGTATTTAATTTCAACGATTCCGTAAATATTCGAAAAGAATGGTGTTGCGAAGCAGAAAAATGGTGAGATGTTGTAATGCGTACAGTCACTTTTATACGCAGAAACCTCCACGAAATTTTCTGTACTCACATATACCTAATAAGGTAATTATATTTTATCAAAATATAAAACGTATCTATTCAACATTCAACTTTCCGAAATCCATGAACTTCATTGCCATACACTGCAGTAATTATAACTGTCAGCGCGTAAACAGTTCTATGAACGAAGAGCAGTTTAGGCTGAGACCCAGGACACCTCAAATATACAACTACAAATACTTAAAAAAACAAAATACTTTTCAAAAGCAAGGTTAGATAACGAAATAAATATAGAGTTTGCATGAAACGTAGTCATAAAGCAGAAAAAATACATATACCATCAGAAAAAAACCCTGTTTTAAGTTGCACAAGGTTAATATACACTACCAAATAGAAACATAAAGTAAATTTCATATTTATGTTTAATATAGCAATATTCTTTCTTTTGGAAAAACATTACAAAGACCCAAATCTCCTCAACAAAATATTAGTTTACAAATTTTTAGAAACCTGATAATTATTACAAAATATTTGTAGTGATATTTCATAGAGGACTCTTTCAAACAAGTATTTTTTTTTTGTTATCTCACAAGAATGATTAAAACATTCACCATATTACCACTAGAATAAAGCCTAGGTATTGAACCATAAGATACTCAAAATTAGAATAACATATGAACGCACCTGTGCATTGCATTAATTACTCCGAAATTCTGGTAAAACTTTCACAAAATTCCTTAAAATGGATAACTTTTGGCTTATCCTGTATTTTCATCTTTAAAAAATTTCATCTGGACATAACTTTGAAAAACCGCTTAAAATTTTAGCTCTCACTTCTTTTACAATAAACACAAAAAAGTTTATGTCTCCCAACCTGGCCACCTAAGATTTTCATAACCATTGACAGGCATTTTAAGGTAATTATTTCTTACTTCAGTTGTGGTATCAGTTATTCAAAAACGTAAGTCCCCAACTATTGCATGACTAAACTGGGAAAATCTCTGGCTTCTAAGCCCTGACAGAGGCCAATATAATCTTCCCAAAATGCCTGTTTCCGAAACGGTGGGCAAAACGAAACAATGACTAAAGTTATTCCATCACCCCAAAAACGGCAGAGAACTGACAACACACAAAGTATCATCTTCAAATAAATTTCAACTATTTTTAACAAGAAAAATTAAGGTTTCACCTCTAACGTTTACCAATAAATGGCTCATTATAAATTAAGAAGTGATTCCTTATTAAGTTGTGCAGAAATATTTAAACTGTTTATTTTAGCCACCACAGAAATATCCTGACTCTAACTGAAACCTTAGAGCGTCAACGTTCCTGCTCTTACTGAAGGGTTACAACCAGTGATCAAACCGAATACCTGACATGTCATCTATGGACGACTTCCCTCGCAGCCAAGCGTCTGACCACGATGCTAAGTTTTACCAGCATTTAAATGCAAAATACGAGCATTGTCTCGCTATGGGGGTAGCTACAATCATTCACCAATAGCGAGCCAATGTCGCAAATCAATTAGGGGTTTCCAGAATTCACAAACGTTTAAAAATAATCCTGTGAATATTCTCTGTGACGCCACCTCCGTAACATTCAAACTAGCCATTCATAAATGCGCGCGCTAGGTACGTCTTTCCGCCGAACTTCGGGGAAGGAACACTGCTGAACTCTGGTGGCGGTGGCTTCAACTCCAGCCAGCTGAGTTGCGCCCGGCAGTATGCTAGCCGACTCCCGTGGACTGTGTTGAGCCACAGTGCCAGTCAACCAAAGAAAAAATAAATTTGTCCTGTAATGACGCTACTACGACCCATAAATCCACAAACATGGGCTTCCAATATATACACGTAAGTGTTTATGGTTATCAAGATAATTTTTTAGTATTATTTGTCCATATTCTGTAGTTTTGTTCCACCACACGTCTTCCGATCAATTCTTTTCACGAGGCAGACAGGTGAAAACGGTGTTGTGAAGGAAATGGGCGGGGAAGGAGAGACAACCGTACGCAAATTTATAAGCGTACTTGTCTCAAGGCATAAGGAGTAGTAGTAGGGGTGGGGGCGTTCTAGGTCAAAGGATATGGTGCTTTTATTAATCGGATCAAACCCTTGATATCAAATTAATTGAAAGGGTTATTCAATAAAGGGTTAAATTTTAATCGGATTTTAATCCGCTCTAAAAATTCTTAA
Source organism: Dryococelus australis (assembly GCA_029891345.1). Lineage (NCBI taxonomy): Eukaryota > Metazoa > Arthropoda > Insecta > Phasmatodea > Phasmatidae > Dryococelus > Dryococelus australis. Next base: position 258,457,169 of record CM056995.1, read on the forward strand.
TCCGATCAAAATCCGATAAAAAAATTTCTTAATCAGATCATTTTTTTCTGAAATTTGGGTTTGGTGCAAGAGTGGCATTAGTGTCAAATTTATTATTTTCTTTCTTTCTTTTTGTGGATAGCAGGAGCTCTGTACGATGTTGATGGTATGATGTACTGGAGGCGACTGACCATAGTGGTGGGTTGCAATATGTTATATAGGTGTTTAGTTGAGTGCAAGGATGTGCTAAGGGTAATTTTTCTTATTGTTTCTAATTTTGATGTGTTTGTAGGGATATTGGTGGTAGATAGGCAATTTTTACGAATATATTTAACACACAAGAGAATTTCAGAGTGTTCTATATGTGAATAAGTTACACGCATCGAATCCCACATTTCAAACGACTATGTAAATAATAAATGGATTTACATGACTCTCCAGTGTGATATTAAATTTAACGTGAGTCTCGAGCTTAGAAATATAATTTACACGAGAGAGAAGTATAACACAACTACGTGAATGTGGAATTAACAATCTACAACAAAATGTCCCCATAAATTAAATGAACTATATATATGACGCCTCTCGCACATACCTTACATGTCCGTCTGCCTGTGAGACAGGCGAGGAGGAATTTGAGAAAAATAATCCACACATAAAAAGAAATTATGTGACTCTCATAAATGAATTAATTAATGAAGCAAAAATGTCCCTAAAAATCACTTAAATTAAACGATAGTCTTCCTAAACACATTAACAAGTTTACACATACAAATTATATGTACCTTACACGATTCAGCTTGGTGTATTATATCTTATGGCAAAAAAATACTCTGAATACTATTTAAACCAGACACAGTCATGTACCTTAAATGATATTAAAATAAGTCTGTTTGAAAGTTAAATGAGTAGCACTTACATCGAGCTGTGAGTAGATATGTGTATCACGTCCGATAGGCAACTGTGTCTAAATTACTGTAAAAATTCGCAAATGAAAGATAAAAAATTAAATGATTATGAAATTCACTGCACTTGTTAACAGAATCGGTATATTTAAACTGTTAGGAATCTTCATAGACCAAGCTCAGAATAGTGATTTGAAAATATTATCGCAATTTTGACTTAACAAGCGAAAAAAAGTTTCCCGATAAAATAATTTCATATTCAAACGTTAATTGCGGCTAGCACTAGAGATGAAGGTAAGTGCAATGATCGTCGGTCCATAGTTGCGGTAACCCACGACCGTAACCTCGTCTGCCACAAACTGTCTACCCGCCTGGTGAAGACAAGAGAAAGCTGTTGAGGTATACATCCATCTAGTCCAAGCTTCTATGAACAACTGAAGATGGTAGTGAATGGCTAGATATGGCCACATCGCTCTTGCTTGCCTGCAGACATCCCCTGCACACCCACCCTACTTCTCACCCCCCACCTCTCACCAGTGTGCTACCCCAGGCTGCCTGCGATTGTCAAATATATTTGGCAATGTAGCAATATGGCATCAACTGCCTAGTTGCATACAGATCAGGTCCTGCTTGGCGGTAGCCATCGCCTCCCACCCCAACCACCCATCCCTACCCTGCACCCCTCCCCCATAGGGTCAACCAGAGTCCATAGTGCCAGCCACCCCCTAAAAACCCCTCCCACCAAAGCCATGTCTGCGAGCCCTTGAGGGCCATTCACCCATTTGCTCATTATAGTAATTTTTCGTGACTGACTCAACATGGCGACAACTGGGTAGATGCATTCAGATCGGGGGCTATCTGCTTATAGCCACCCTTCAGAACCAGCCTGAGTCCAGGGTCATGGTGACAGTCACCCCCTAAAACCCCACCCAGCAAGCCATGTCTGTGAGGTCCTGGAGGTCAAGAACCCCTCCCCCCCTAGTCAAGTATGTGACTTGCCTTGAAATTCTAGTTTTCTGAAGAGCTCTGCTATCGATCCAGCCTGGTGTTCTCAAAAACCTGTTTTACACCCCAGCTCCAGCCCTGGGAAACCATTTATATCTTTTTGTGAGTTGGTGCCCCTGAAGTATCTGTTTCACGACAATGCACCCCTCCCCTGCTTCAGTATTCAGAATGAATTTTTCTAGTGTTGGTGTGCCATCTCATAGCCCTCTGAATGTGTGCCCTGAGAGATTTCGCCTGACTTACTGTGGTTTCAACCTTATACAGCAGGTTGACTATATGAACAACAAAATGAAAAAAAATTACAAGTCCCTGAAATAAAGTTCCCAATATAAGCCCCAGTTTTTTTAAATCAAACAATATATTTTAATTATAATCCAGGAATCTTTTAAATTTAAAAAAAATACATACAGAAATACACGATATATTTGATTCACTTGTTAAAACAGAACTGTTTTTACAAATATTCAAACAAGATATATTTTATTCAGTCGTTTAGAATTTTTTTAAACTATCAATTCGACATATATTTATTTACATAGCATAGAAAAAATAATAGGAAAATATTGCCCATCTCTTTTAACAATGAGATCTCGAGAGCCGATGAGGATTAAATATGGTGAGAAGGGAGAAGCGCTGAGCCAGACTGGGTCGTGTGTGTGAGACTAGGGGAAATTAGAGTGATATCTGATAAAACCCTTGTCTCAACGGCAACGTCTAACACGACATCAAAAACATTGCGAAAAAAAATGTTGTTTTAGGGTGTTACCTGCCTGAGGAGATGAGTATGCTAACTGCGCAACCAACACATTCCCTCTCTTTTTATGCATAATCAAAAACTATTCAATCGCAAAATGTATTCCATGTAACATAAAATGTATATATTTGAATTTAGCTATTATTTTAACAGTTCCCGATATAAGTTTAACGAAACAGTATGTAAAAAGGCGGAAATCATGTTTTTCGGAGTTAGAATATAGCAATTTTTAACGTTATTCTTACTTTTTTACTAGAAGGTCCAAATTCTTGTAAATTTACAGGAAAATGGTGGCCATTTTGAATCCTTACATGACATAAGGAGGGATAAATTAATTTTTTCTTAGTCTTAACTCGGTATTTGCTAAGGTCACTTTGTGTGCATTCAAGTGCATTGCAGTAGCATAGATAACGACACCAGGCATCAACTACAGGTGTCTACACCAATGAGAAGCATCGGCATCAATGGCAAGCATTGATAATTTGAATGATGCCAGGTGTCCACTACAACAGGCGTACATTACGTCTAATATAGCTTCGGATATCTATTGCATCTACTAAAGCTCCAGGTGTCCACACCAAGAGTGACACCAGACATCTACAAACTCTACAACAACTTTACTACATCTAGATCATCAACGCAGAATATTCAGAGGATTTCATCTCTGCATCAGCTCGCAACAGGTATAATGCATTAAGGTTACTGCTGTAACAACTGTGACTCTGAATATGTTGAAATGATCAATGCTATTTTAGCTTATGGGAAGGCAAATACCTTATTGAGTCCAGAGAGTTCCCAACTGTGAGTGTTGCCAAAAGAAATTACAATTTATTTTGTGGGTCTCAAAATAAAATTAGTGTATCTGTTCCTGGCTGAACATTTACAAGCTGATGAGGATATTGTATCCTATTTACCTTGTGATAACTGTCCTTATGGCATGCCTGCCTTTGCTAATGATGGGAACTTGCAACATATGTGGATCGCTTGTATGATGTGTAGGCTGGAACAGCTACTTGAAGCTAGAATCATTCAAGATAGAGCAATGGATGCATCCGGAGTCGATGAAGTAGATTCCGAGGCGAACACTGTCATCTTATAAAATTTATATGAGAGAGAGATAGAGCAATGGATGCATCCGGAGTCGATGAAGTAGATTCCGAGGCGAACACTGTCATCTTATAAAATTTATATGAGAGAGAGATAGAGCAATGGATGCATCCGGAGTCGATGAAGTAGATTCCGAGGCGAACACTGTCATCTTATAAAATTTATATGAGAGAGACTTTTGGGTAAATAGTGTATAAATAAATAGTGTAAACTAATGTGCTACTCTCAGGGTTTCGAAAACTACCTAGACAACACCTTTGTAATTAAGGAGCTTGCTGTTTCTTATGCAACCAACACTAATCACTCTACAGTATTATGCTTTAAATCTTCAAGACCTTGTTACAGTTTAAAACCTACAGTTAAGATGATGTTTTGGAAACAGACTTACGAGTTCATAACCTGAAATAGGATTCTGGTGACATAGCTTACAAAAAGTGTTTACAACATGTAAATGATGCATTACTCGAAGACTACCCCATATACGTGTTTGGAAAAATGCAGAAGGGAATTTAAAACATTTTAATCAATGCAGAAGGAAATTTTAAAAACTTTAATCGATGCAGACGTAATAAATATCAGAAGATACCACGACTGTCCGAGTATTAATTCAATAGTCAAACGCTATAATACAAATCACTGTTAAGAATAACATTCTGCTCACAATGTCAAAGCAAAGCTTTAAGAGAACATTTGTAGCGAAATCCTACCTATGTGAAGACATATTAAATTTCGAATAATAGTTTTGTTCCAGGTAGCATAATATTTCGAATAAATGGAAAGATTCTACAGTGAGAAGACATACTCCACTATTTTTGAGGACATAAGAAAGTATGGTTCCAGTCTCTAGGCAACATATACTTTCAAACACAGCTGTGTAATGAGATGAACATTGGAATTTCGAAAAAAAGTTTCGGAGAAAGTCTGTATACAGAACAAGTGTTTTTTAATGAAGAAGAAGACTGTCCTGTTTTTAATATGCAGCCTGACAGCAATTTGTCCTGTTCTTTTTGGGACCTATGTTTTAAAAATCACAGTGCAGAAATAACCAAAGAACCAGGTTTTCATCAAAATAAAATATAAATTGATTAGAGAATTATACAACACCTCTGCCACCTTATAGACTGAAACATGTAATAATAAGGAACACATAATGCAAATATAAGGCAGTTGCGCACTTTTAAGGGCGCCATGTGGAATGTGGGACTCTGAGGTTTGGAACAGCATTGTTTGTGTCTTTTAATTAAATCTAACAAAATTGTCATTGAATAACAAATTTTACCACAAAGTGGAAGAATATCTGTATATTCAAACAACAGAGATAATTGTACAAAAGAGCTTCAGTTACGATGGAGAGGATCGACTCATCACTTCAGTACGCTAGTGTTACTCCAGGATATAGGCGATTTTGGTTTAGAATTGAAGATGAAGATAGTCCATTACAGATGCAGATGTGCATGGAGATGAAAATTGGAGTTTTTCAACAATCAGTCCTGAATGTATGTATGAAGAATTTGGAGATTACATTGGACAGAAGTGTGTAATCTATAATGTAAGACATGAAAGCAATTTACTGATTAGTTTAACAGAACAAGTGTGGTACATGGAAGGTGAAGAAATCACTAAATATCCACAATTTAGTAAAATTAAATACAAGTTGCGATGGGAGTATTACTCTGAACACGTTGTTTGGACAGAAGAATGCAAAAACAACCAACATTATACGTACATTGGTGACCAAGAATTATCTTCTCCCTGTGGCATGTGGCAATGCTAAGTTTTTCAAAGCAATAACTTCTGGCAGACTATAGAAAGGAGTGTGCCTAGTATAAAACTGTCAGTAATGGCTATGATCTTCAACCCTACAGATGTATACGAGGTCCTACAAATTAGATACAGAAGAGTGGTCTTTAAACTGTATGGTGGTATTCTTGGCATTTGCTTTGGTGGAGGAAAAGCATACAACCATTACACTGTGAGATGTCTTTGCCCTGGCAGTGACTTCCATCAACATAAAAAAGATTTGATGATTGACAGTCTTAGCAAGGAGATAAAACAGGAATGGTGATATGGAGTAATCACATACCAGCTCACCAGACGTCACCAGGGAATCACCGTTTGTTGGAAGGACACCTGCAACTGGGAATACACAAATTTATTTTCGAACAAGGAAGATTAGTTTTCCCGTCCATGTGTAATTTATATGTGTTTGAAGTGGCTAATTCAGAATAATGATCCCAATGTTCCAATTGAGGCCAATGAAATACAAGTATGCATTTTCTACTAAAGGTTTGCATTCTGTAACTTATAGCTTATTATACTCACATTTTGTTGCAAAGGAAATGTGTGACACAGACATTCATTTCAAATTAATGTATTTCTCTCAAGCTTTAACAGCATGTAGTAAACCAAATACTTATGATGCTACTTTAACTAACTGTAACAATTCTGAATGCCTTGTAAAGCAATACAGATGGCACAGCGTAGATCATAAACTATAGGGCATACACATTGTAACTTAATTTTGTGAGGAAGCAAAATGTTTGAAACATCTTGTTTATAATACAGGCACTGTTTTGCCTTATCAGTATTTCCAAGAATATTATAATAATATTCATAATTTATATCATTATAGCAAAAAAAATTGGTTACACGTCTTATACTGGGCATGTTTCATCAAAATGTTATGATCATCGAGCAATAAAACTAGCAAAAATAAAATTTTGCCCTAAAACATATTTCAATTTGCAAATTTAGATAATGAATTTATTAATATACATACATTGTTCCTTGCTCAATCTTCTCAGTCGAGTGTTGGATGTCAGTCTCAAACAAGGAAAGTTCAATATAACTTCTGTCCTATGATGCAACGGGCTTTTGCAAGAATTTATGGAAACCTGTGGCAATATTTTTCATTCTAAAGTAATTTACTTTCCTCTAGCAGACGAAAAGAATCACGAACTCATACAGTGTGGTGACAATAAGAAATTTCCAGTGTTTCATATGACTGCAAACACACCTCTTTCATCTATTATTGTAGATGTGTACTCTCATTATGTTCAATCATTTCCAGATTTGGTTGGAAGCATTGTTTTACATGCCTCTACTTGAAAAGATGTTTGTGTGCAAACTGACAGATTAAAACTAGGGTGTAAGAAATGCTTACTCCTTGATGGCAGAGGTTAAGAAGGGATCTGGATCCAATTTTGAGAAAATGCATATAAACTTAGTTCACAGAAGTCACTAAAAGTTTAAAAAATACATTTGTTTTAATGAAAAATGATGTATTTATTTTACTAGTTTAATTATTTTATGTTATCCTGTACTTGTTTTCAGCAAGGTGTAATTGTAATACATAAAGTTTTGGAAGTAAATATATATAGTTTTTAATAATTTGTGTGCTATCCTGTATTTAGTAGCGTTAAAAAAACATTGTAAATATATTCTGAATTCACTTGTGTTTGTTTAGCATGAAAATGTTTGGTGTTTTTGGAGCAAGTTCTATTTGGTAGTGTTAAAATGTTTTGTGTCATCCTACACTACACAGAAAAGCTGGCAGGTTCCACACAAAGAGTCATTGGAGGGGAAAGGGAGAATGTCGAGCAGGCATGGGTTGTCGGGTGGGCCCGGGAAGGGAGAGTATCAGTATGGTGGTGCACCCAAGTGCTAGTGGCAGCTTAGTGTACTAGATTTTCCATTCTCTCATCTAGTCAGCTCCACATGCAGACCGAACTGGCTTGTTCCACGCTTATATCATTCACTGTTCACCCTGACCGTGCATGTGGCCCATTGGGTGGGTGTGACCTTGGCCTTTCTATTCCTATTATATTTTGTTTCTTAAGAAAAAACATTTTGCCCTTTTGTATTGGATCTTAATAACAAAATTATGTATTCAGTTATATTGTGTGTATATTATTAAGAATGTTTATTGTTTTCAGAAGCACGAGACCCCTACATATATTTATTGTGGTGTTTAAACTTTTATATTGGAGAAACTAACAAAAGTTTTTAGTTAGGTTAAAATGGGTGAGTGTAAGCAATCCAGTATTGACATCTTGCTTGAGATCTTTACACAAGCAATTCCGATTCGGAATCACAGGAGAAAAGATAAACAAGCTGTCGAGACAGTGTCCCTTCACCTAACCAGATATGAGTTAATCTCTTGGAGGACAATTGCTACTTAAGCGATTCGAGCATGTATTTGCTTACAGAGACATTATCAAAACCAAAGGTCAAAACATGCCTGCTCCCCCCAAATGTGAAAGGTTGATCTTTTTAATGACGACTTATTTCTATCAGACTCAGAATATTCTTGTGATTTGGAGAGTGCTCCAACCTTTTCACAACCGACTTTCGAGTCGATTAGAGATATTTTGCCAAGGAAGCCAGAAAATAATTCCTTTTCCGATTCCCAAGCCTCAGTGGAAGCTTTGCCAAATCTGATGCACAAGCCATTCATTACGGCATTCATGGGAAGATTAAATGACAGATGGATATGTAATGATAAATAAGAGTCTAACACGGTTTTCTCATTTTTCTAGATGAGTAAAGTCCCTTTATTATGCTTGTTAATGGCATCACCCTGGCCAGTTAGATTATCCCTTTCTTTAGTGGGTAAGTACTTGAAATACCTCACGATGGAGGAAGGTAGTACAGAGACTTTTTATTTTTAAAGCAAAGTACTCACTGTCCTCCATTCATCCTATGTGGGTTTAATGTATGATGATGATATTGTTCCTTATCTCACTAGTAGACTTGAGGAATTTAGTGTGCATGGGTCTGGCTGGAGACTGCAAATGCATGGCTCACATGGACGTCCATGTGAGCCAATATCGGTCGTTCACTGTAGGTGCTTAGCACACTAAACTGCCCAAGTTTATTGCTGATAGGAAAGCTTGTGTTGCTGTAGACTGCCTAGAGGGAAAATGTTTCCACTATGCTGTTGTAGCATCTTAGTTTCTTGCCACACAAAATGGTTTACAGTATAGTTTTCATATCCTAAGCCTCACCAAGTTTTGAATATCGAAGGTCTGTCGGCACCTGTAGTCATACAGAATATTCACAATTTCGAGGAGAACAATTCTAATTCTATTAATGTATGCTGTGTGGCAGACAACGATAGCAATCAAATTTATGAAACTTGCAAAAAGAGTAGGGTTGTAGTACCCATGCGTATTTCTCCTGTACACCACAACACCAACGTAAATATTTTGGCGATTCACACAAGTGGAAATGCCGCTCATTTGCATTTTGTCTGTATTAGAAATTTGTCATGGCTGGTTGGTAGTCAGCTGAATAAGAAACATCAGAGAAAACATATTTGCAAACATTGTCTCCAATACTTTTTTAGTGAGAAGATACTCACAAGTCACACTATTCTTTGCCAGTAACAAAAGGCTGTTCCCAGTACTTTCCCCATTGGAAGCAATAAGTACTTGGAATTTCATGATTACAGCAAACAGCAGAGATTGGGTTTTGTCGCCTGTTGCGACGTAGAAAGTTGCCTGAAACCCATGACCACTTCTTTACCTAATTATGAGACAGGTAATACAACTACCATCTACCAACATATTCCATATGCTTGTAGTATTTTGTTGGTTTGTTCATACAATCTGGCTTTATCTCAGTATTTCCTGTTTGTGGGTGCTGATTTTATGTACCAATTACTTGATAAATTAGTTTTACTTACAAAGTGGGTTGCAGGAATTTACAGCATCATTGTTCCGATGAAGCCAAAAACACCTGTTGATGAAGCTAGGTTGGCAGCTCAGAAAAGTTGTCACACTTGTACAGAACTGCTCGGCACAGATGATAATGGGGTCGGCAGTGACCATCTGACGGGCAAGCTCAGAGGCCGTGCATATAGTAATTGCAACTTGAATTTCAGACTGCCCAAAAGTCAACTTGTTGCTGTTTTCCATAGCCTGCAGAAATACGATGCTCACTTTCTTATAAAGCCCTTGGCTGAATATCTTGTAATGTTACACGATGGAATTGTGGTAATTGAAAATTGTGAAAAAATTCAGGTGTTTGGAATGACTCTTGAAAAATACAAATTTATCACAAAACAGATTCCCAATAGGACTGATTGCAATGGAAAGGCCCAATATTTCAAGATAAGATTTATTGATTTATTCCAATTCATGAGTGACTCTCTGAAAACTTTGGCAGGTAAATTACTACCTGCCCAGTTCGAATTGGCAAAACAGAAGGGAGTTTTTACCTTATGTCTTTGTTAAGTCGCCAGACAGTCTAATGTGCAAACCACTCCCACCAAAGGACGAATTTCATAATGTGATGAGAGGTGAAGGCATTAGTGATGAGGATTATGCTCACACCCAAGCCACATGAAATGCATTCAGCTCCATAAAATTGTTGCAGTATGCCATTCATTACTTATGTGTGGACACTTGTTTACTGGCTGATGTTTTTAAGAATTACAGTACCGTGTGTTTGGCTCATTATGTACTTGAGCCCACCATGTACGTCACAGCTCCATCTCTTTCATGGGACGCTTTATTGTAAATGACACGTGCATGGCTAGAGCTGTTGTCTGATCCTGACATGTATCTTCTATGAAGAACACAGGTTTATGGGTGGCATTACCCAGGTTTCAATAAGACGTGCAGAAGCCAACAATATTTACATGGGTGATAAATATATAACCCCAGTGCTGCATAGAAATATATATGATATTTCGATCTCAACGGGCTGTACAGTCATAAGATGCGATCCAAGGTTCCAATTGGCAATTTCGAGTGGGTCGAGGCTGACATGTTCTCTTCATGGGATTTTGCAAACACGCTGAATGAAGGTGACACTTGTTTTTTCGCAGAAGATGATCTGTCTTTTCCAGAGGAGTGTTATGATAACCTATCTGATCTGCCTTTAATCCCAGAAAATTGCATACCCCCGAATGGCTCGCATGAGAAACTACTTTTAACGCTCACACCACGTATGAAATATGTTGTACACAGGGGAACACTGAGGCAGTACTTGATGTACAGAGCCAAATTTGACTCTGTTCATCACATTTTACAATTTGAGAACAAGGAATGGATGGCTCCATACATCGAGTTTAATACTCAGAAACATGCCCAGGCTGTGAACGCAGTCGAAAATTCGTTTTTCAAGTTAATGAATAATTCAGTTTATGGGAAAACCTTGCAGAATGTCTGGCGAGAAAGGGACATCAGAGTCGTTTCTAGGTATGACACAATCTATGGGGCTGCAGAGCTGATAGAACATTCAACATTCCAGGCACAGCAGATTATCGATGAAATCTTGGTCCTTATATGGATGTCAAAGAGTTCTGTTGCGTTCATCATACCTTTGTACACTGGTTTTTGCCATTCTCGATGTTTCAACATTAACTCCATACAAATTTCACTCTAAGTACACATATACAAAATTTCTTTCGCCAACTTTGCACCTCCTCTATTGTGACACCTATTCTCTAATCTATTCTGTTGCTTTTGATGACATCTATAGAGTAATTACTACAGATTTAAAGGTGTAGTTTGATACATCCAACTATGTGCTGAATAACCTGCAAATATTTCCTCACAGGAACAAAGGCCATACCAGGGTGATGAAAGATGCATGTGCTGGGTGCATAATTACACACTTTGTGTGTTGACATCCTAAGATTTATGAATATGTTGCGAATGAGCATTGTATTCATAATGTGAAGGATATAAAATCCAACAATTTGGAATCACTCAGGTACGAGGATCATCGAGATGACCTCAAAAATAGCACAAGGGTAATGGGAACCCAATATCAGTTCCATTCACTTGCTCATAAGGTCTACACCGAATGCGTAACTAATGTAGAGTTGTCAGGCATGGATCATAAGCATTATATTGAGGCAGATGGAATATCAACCTTACCTTGGGGCAGTATCTAATACCTGAAGTTTTTTTATTTTCCTCCATATAATAGTTTCAGCACCACAATAGAGTTATTGATGTCCCAGTACCACACACTGCCAAGGACTTCCATATGCCACCAGCACACACACCTCCTGTTCCACACTCATTGCAGCTGACTACAGCTTTCTACAGTCATCATTGCAACTGACTACTGCTGTCTACAATCATCATCGCAGCAGACTACACCAACTACAATCATAATCGCGCTGACTGCACCAACTACAAACATCATTGCAGCTGACTACACCAACTACAAATATCTAGAACTAATTGCATCACTTCTGTTGTGTTAAAATACAATGCTGCTGACATCTATTTTTCTAAGTATAGTATAAAGAATAAATCTATGTTCGATATCTTTACCCCTTGTCAAAGAAGAAAATGAAATTCACAGTGGAAACTGCATACGTGTGTGTGTGTTGTAAGTAGTCATTTGGTGTGTGTGAGTGTCTGATAAAAATAGAGGATGTGATAACTACATAACAATGCTCCACCATAAGCATCTTTTTTAAATTCCTCAAGAGAGTTGTAAATATTGCATATAGTTATGAAAGAGACGTGCACCATAATGCTCTGAAAATTGTTTTTTTTTTTGTTATTTAGAAGATTGTTTGTTTTTCATTAATATCTTCAAGTATGTTTCAGTGTATTTACATATTAACTTGATTTTATGGAAAATAATATTTTTTTTTTGAAAATAGAAATATGTTAAATGTGCAAACACAATGTTTGTTGTAAATAGTTGTTCCCTTGTTCCTTTTTTTTGTATGTAAATCTGGTAAGTTGTGTTTTAGTGTGTGTGTAAATAATGATTGTTTGATGACAAAATAATGTATTTTTTTTAACATGTGTTTCAGTAAGAATCAATAACTTGCTGTGACTCATAATATTTGAAAATAATATATTTTTTAATAATTATGATTTTATCCTAAAGTGATTAATTTGGTAAAATTAATTTGTGAATAATGAATTGTTTGTTAAGTTAATATTTTAGTGTGATTTTGTAAGTACTATGTTTAAGGATGATCTTGAAATGAATTATTTATAATAAAAATTTTTATGTTAAAAATTAATTGTGTTTGTCTTGTTATTTATGACTTTTTTTAAAAACCTCATGTCATTAACTTTTTTCAATAATAACTAAACAATGATGGTAACAGACTAAGAATATGTAATGAAAGAAACCTGTGCTGGAATAAATAAGTTTTTAAGCAAAACATGAGGCAGCAGGTTAAAACCTTTGTCCACTCCGGCTGCTTAAATTGAAGGTTGGTGTAGGAGACACGACACCCTGCTGGCCAACTTTTGTGACATCCCAGGGGAACATTTTGAAAGTGAGCCGCGAATACCTTTACAGAGGCAGGTACAAAAAGACCCCTGTCCCTCCTTGCCCACAATAAAGTTTCTTCAGCTGAAATTTTTATGTCTGCACCGAACAGAGTCCAGCAAACATTTTTAATATTTCATTTTACGTATATATGCATGCAAATTATTGCTCTTCGAGAGACAACACAATGATGTCTGGAGAAGAAGACAAACACAATATCATATATTTAATATAGTATTTTAATAAAAAAATTATAAAATTTAAGTCAAGTTATGTAAAAATGGCTGTACATTTTCCTTAAATTTACAAGAGTCTGGCCTACCTTCATCTCTAATGCTAGCCGCGATTAACGTTTTAAGATAAAACTATTTTACTGGGAAACTTTTTTTCTTGTGTTAAGTCAATATTGCGATAAGTTTTTCAAATCATGTTTCTGAGCTCAGTCTATGAAAATTTCTAGCAGTTTAAGTATACAGTTGTGTTAACAAGTGCAGTGAATTTCATAAACATTAAACATTTTTTTGTTCATTTTGAATTTTTACTGTAATTTACACACAGTTGCCTATTGGAAGCACTGCACATATCTACTCACAGCTCGACATAAGTGCTACTCATTCATACACTTATTTTAATATTATTTCAGGTACATGTTGCGTCAGGTTTAAATCATATTCAGCGTTTTTTTTTTGCCATAAGTTATCATTCACCAGGCTGAATCATGTAAGGTATGTGTAATTTGTATGTGTAAACTTGTTAATGTGTTTTAGTAAGACTGTTGTTTAATTAAATTTATTTTTACATGTGGATTATGTTTCTAAAATTCTTCCTCGCCAGTCTCACAGGCAAAAGGAAGTGTAAGGTATGTGTAAGAGGCATCATATATATCTTGTTCGTTTAATTTATAGAGACATTTTGCTGTAGATTGTTAGTTCCACACTCACGTAATTGTGTTATAATTCTCTCTTGTGTAAATTATACTTCTAAGCTCGAGACTCATGTTACATTTAATTCCATACTGGAGAGTCACATAAAACAATTTATTATTCATGTAGTCGTTTTAAATTCGCGATTCGATGCATGCAATTTATTAATATGTAGAACATTCTGAAATTCTCTCATGTGTTAAATATAATCAAAAAAATCGACCATCTACCACTAATATCCCTACAGGCACATCAAAATTATAAAAAATAAGAAAAATAACCTTTAACACACTCTTGCACACAGCTCAACACCTATACAACATATTGCAACCCACCACTATGTTCAGTCGCCTCCAGTACACCACATGGTAAACAATGTACAGAGTTCCTGCTATCCACAAAAGGAAAGAAAGAAAATAATAAATTTGACATGTATGTCATTTGAATCGGATTAAGAATTTTTTATCGGATTAAAATCGTATTAAAAATTAGCCCTTTTGATTAACCCTTTAAATTAATTTCATATCGAAGGGTTAATCCGATTAATAAAAGAGCATCCCCTTTGATCTAGAACCCCGCCACCCCTACTGCTCTAAGGTGCATCTGTTTAGAAAGTGTAGAATTGTTATAACTATTTATTGAAAACACTATTTTATCCTAGACGTCACACAGCTTTTCTGGTTTCTTAGTTTTTTTGGTGTCTGTACCAATTACCTTTTATAGCTTCCATAACAGTTAATAAACAAAAAATTTTCGAAGATTATAAAAAAGGTGAGCTTAATATACCAAAAACATTTTAAGTGTAATAAAAAACACATTTCAAAAAACTAAATGAAATTTAATTATGGACATTCGGAACAACTATGAGGTAACTGCTTTTAGTGTTACAAAATGAAAATTATAGCTTTTCCAACAAGGACACGGGTGTTTCCTGGTTTAAGTTGGTTGGGTCCACTCACATTATCTTCTTGATTTATATTTTCACGCACTCAGACTTTATTTGCCAGTCAGTACACGTGAAGTGAAGTCAGTAATGAAGTCCAGGATAGGATGAGTTGAAGGATTTGAGGCCGGTATTAATAGTCACTTTTGCAATGGAGATGCGAGCCCCATTCGGTACACATCTTGTTTTGGCAGGAAAACGAGATTCTCAGACGATTAGAGTTGTTTGCATGTTGGTTAGAGTTGCGGGCACTCTCAATGTTACCAGAGGTCTTCAACTCCCCTATACGACTCGCATCCCTTCAACATCCACTAGCACTTGTGAAAATAATGCATCCACTACATATTTTCGATAGTTAATATACAATGCGCTGGCAGATACAATTATTTTTAAGTGGTGACATACTGTTCTTGATTCATGCAAATGGAGGGGTGGAAAATAACACAGAAGATTTGAAAACTTACCTCAAAAACCAATGGATTATGTACCATTATAGTATTTATCTGTTTCTCGCTCGCCGTATCGTGGTTTGATTGATGCAGCATAAGTCTTATTTTTAAAGACTACCAAATAAATATTTAATAAAATCTCGGCGAAATAAGGAATAGAACCTGTATCATACATCTTTCTATACTCAAGAGAACATTATTTGCTTTCCAGGAAGGAACTTTCCGCGAATTCACTGAAACTATCTTTAATATATATAATTGATTTTCGTTGTTTTTGCTGCTACTGAAGTGTTTAGGAGGAAAGTAATATAAGTTCTCTAGTGTTAGAGTGTTGAGAAGTATATTATTAAAAATTAAAATTCTAATCTGGATCGGGGTTTGAACATGCATTAAAATATCGTAAGCTTATTACCATATCATAAACACATGAACAGCAATCACTCTTTACTGCAAGAGCAGATTTTTCACTCAATTATATTTCCCATGTTAATCTAGTACTATTCATATCTTTAACCAGCTGTGCCCGCGACTTCGTTCACATGGACTTAAGGATTTGTTTACAAATTTTTAAAAATAGGGATAGAAAATTGAAACAAGACGTGAATAGTTTCAACCCAAATGTATACATAATTTCTATAATCTAAACAAAAAATAATAATTTTAAAGTTTTAAATATTAATCAAAAAGAATTTTAAATTGTATTTATATATTGGGATAGAAATTAATGCAATTCCTGCGACTTCGTTAGCGTGGACGTTAGGACTTGTTTATATATGTTTAAAATAGAAATTTCGCTCCGCTTAAGTTTTATGGAGTTATTAAAATACAGCCCACCATCGTTTCGCTCAGCTTTCATGTCTAAAATAAAAATATCGCTTTATTCAGGTTTTATGACGTTATTAAAATACAGCCCGCCATCGCCTTGCTGAAGTTGTATGGAGTTATTGAAATGCATACCTATACCATTGGTTTGAAAAAGTGTTACTATATTATTGGAAATAGTTTTATAGTCGCGTTAGTGTTGGTTGTTTGATAATATGTTATTTTACAATGTTTCTCCATAAACGAATGTATCTTTTTCTATTATGCGTATTGTATAAATGATTATTTAAAAAACTATTGTCGTTTCAAAAATAATTTTTGACAATAATCTTTTTGCAAAAAAAAATAAAATATGAAACATAAAGAAAAATGTATGAAAGAAATGTATTTATTTCATAGCCATTTGAAAAATCGAGATGAAATAAGAGCAGATTTTAAATAGAAATAAACTCTATGATCTCTGAAAGTTTTATCAAAATAGATTCACCCATTTCGGAGCCTATTGTGGACAAACATCCAGACAGACAAAAAATTTTAAAACATTTATGCTTAAACATCGTTTAAATAGAATATTACGCTTAGATATTGGTATTAATTTCGAAATAACAGACACACATTTCAGTTTTATTTATTAATATAGATTATTGCCGTTTGTTGTAGGTTTTCATGTTCGTTTTTTTTTTAATTTTTAAGTATCAGTTTATAATTTTACGTCACAATTAATGCCTTGGCGGAATGTATAGAACAAATTGTGAACTGATTTTATAAACACATCTGAGTGTGTTTCATTTTTCGTTAGTACCGACTTTAGTAGCATACACATTAATTCGCAAATATTTTTAACAACGCATGTGCTACTCTGCGAATCCATTTTAGTTAAAACCTTGTTCTCAGCTGCCGGTAGCTGGGAGCGTGCGTTGCAATTTTTAGCCTCCCGCACAGGGCTCAGAAAACATCGGTCCCTCAAACGCCTCGCGGAAGAGGGATTCACGAACATCGTTCATGAATTAAGGCTCGGTTTACGAGATATTTAAGAGACAGTCCCGTCTTGTAAAGGCTGTTCACGATAAAGTGAGCACTATTGAAATCAACCTTGGGAAAAAGTCACTGGCCCGGCTTGCGTATATCTTAACGGGCACCTTGAGTGACATGCGCCCAGTGAAGTTGGTAACGATGGAGGGGAATAGTTCCAAATCTTAACGTCGACGAATAAAATTATTGGTAAACATTTGTGATGAGTTCAATTATGTCTTTCGCTTTCTGTTTTTTTTTTTTTTTGAGCATCGAAGTGTAAAAATGAACGTATTTCAAAATATTTACTTTTTTAATGAGTTTACAGTTTCACTCGACCGAGGCATGGATAAAGTGATGAAACCCATGACAATGTTAATCTTACATATGGCGGAAGAATATACGACGCTTATACAAGTTGATCTTAAGGAGGGCTCTCAAAAGTGCTCATTTTAATGTGAATAGCCTATACACGAGGAGTTAGCGAGACCGCAAAGGAAATGTTTCAAAGAATGCCACCCAGAAAGTCACTTAAGGCTCCCGTCTACACGGCCCGCGAACTGTTTTACAGAGAGCCTGTACAGGTGCGTACAGAATAGTCCCAGTTTCTTCACAGTTGTCAATACAAACCTTTGGAAAATAACCCCATGTATGGCAGCGTGTCTGGTTGTTTCCCAAATATGTCTTGTATCACAAGCGTTTTATACATGTGTCAACGAAAAAGTACACTATTTTTTATTCAATTTAAATTATACTTCTATTCGCTCTATAAATTGTAATATTTCAAATACAATTAATGTGAATAAACACAGTGAGAAAATAGGTATGTTGGTAATGCCTAGTAAGAAACAGTTCACATGCAAAGTATCATTACACTGGATGTGCACGAATGCTGTGCGTTGTCCCTTCGGTGTAATTTTCCATAGGCTGTTCACGGTAAAATGAGCACTTTTGAGAGCCCTGCTGAAGATCTACTTGTATGCAAGTTGTGTATTTTTCCGTCTTATGTAAAATTAACATTGCCAAGGGCCTCGTTATTTTGTTCATGCGTCGGTCAAGTGAAACTGTAAAATTGTTAGAAAATAGTGCTCAATTGTACACACTGATGCATTAAGAAAAAAAGCAAACAAAAATCAAAAGAAGTCATTTAAGTTATCACAAATGATTACCTAAATTTTTTTATTCGACGTTAAGTTATGGAACTACTTTCCATTCCTCGTTACCAACTTTGCTGGGTGTATGTCATTCAGTGCGCCCGTTAAAAATGTGTTCAAGGAGGGGCAGTGACTTTTTTCAATGTTTGATTTCAAAAGTGCTCACTTTATCGTGAACAGTCTTTAGATATAGTTAAGCTTCGTCTGATTGAGGCGGAGGAATATCCTGGTAGTAGAACTTAAGCAGGGCTTCAGAAAAAATGGAAGTAACATTAAATTGACTATACCCACTTCGCGCGACGTCTTTGTGAAGCGGCCTCGTGACGTCCCATCCTGTGTTTGCCTCGTGTTCTCGCTCAAAGTCCGTGAAGTCTGGCCGCGCGGCCCGGAGTCTGGACATTGATATCGGAAAAGTTACCAATTTTGTTTATATTGGTAAATAATAAGTACCGTTTTACGAAACGATATCTGAAAAGAAAAATGTCGATTTTCAGTACATCGGAATCCGACATTTTATGTATTAAAGTTCACTGAGAACACGAGGTTTTGTAGAAAGATGTGGCGCCTGGTTTTGGTGCATGTTGCCAAAGTAAACATAATAATTTTCGAATTTTTTGAATTCAAATTAGAAGTTGATAAGAGAGTACTTTAAAATATATTTTCATCCGTTACATGGATGTGTTGACTACCGACCATGCCATAGCATGTTCGTTTTACACGAAAACTGTGGGTCCCAGAGATTTGCAACGGGAGTGCCTTTTTGCTAATTACGACATACTGCTTAATATGATGGCATCAAACATCAGCTCAAGTTAACAAAGTTGAATGCAATAACAGGGCGAAGACTGAGGTTCAATACGACTTACCATGCCTTCACTTTATCCAAGATCATGGTTTAATTAATTCGTACACCAAATTTTGTTCCTCTAACGCAGGTACTTTTCATAACATCCCAGCCAGTAACAAAGATGTCTGGGCACGCCTATCGCTGTACATGATATAAACTTTGGAATAATTAATAGCTAAATATAAGAGCATTTGTATCAACAACGTTTAACTATGTTATCTGTTTTCTGTTTGATAATTGCGTGAAATTTATGTAAAACTGTAATGTCAATCATATAAACATATGAGCTGTCTGAAGCCTGCGAATCAGAAATATACAGCATGTTACCTGACGAGCTTTGAAAACAAATCAGGGCTGACTGACATCGAGAATGCGCTATCGAAATTGTGTGAAGTAGAGTTTGTGTTTCCTGATACACAATCGGTTCTGTTGATTAATAAAAAAAACCATGGTGCCAATTTCCGTAATAACTGTACCCTCTTCCGGCCACTCGAAGAGTGAAGTAATGTGGAAAGAAAAAGTGTTGTTTTATGATAGCAGTACCAACATTTTTACAAATGTGTGCGTTTGTGAAGATAGCGTTATTAGTAATAACAATCATAATATCGAATAAAACTGAAGACAGTGGATACCAGAAAATTTTGTAAAGGTCACAGTATTCAAAATATTCCGCTTAATATTTTTCTTAGTACTTAATGTGATTTACAGATTAAGATATAACTTATTACCTGTTTAGTTTACCAGGGGAGTCTAAAACATGCTGTATATTGCAATGTGTATGTTGTGTATGTGATTTTAAATTAATAACGAAATTGCATGGCAAGGCGAAACAAACTGAGTCTTTACTGAAGAAGTGTAAATTTACTAGTCCAAACTTCGCACTGTTTGTTTGTATAGTCGCAGTGATAAGGTTTGTTCTCCTGTTCAAACTTCGGTTATTTATTTCTCTTAATCGCCTTTGTGTGAGGCAATTTGTAAACTAGAGCCAATCTTATGCCGTATGCGCTGTTAATGTACCTACACTGTTATCTTTAAATATTACTTGGAAATTTCGACGAGTAACGGGCAATCAAGATACATTGATCCTTCCAAGTATCCAGCTGTTTTCGTGCACTTCAGCCTTGACAGCTCTCTGCCCTTCACCAAATTTACGTTTGCGGCAACACAGATAAGACCCTCTGGGAGAAGTAAATACAAAACATTCGTCGCCCCCAAAGGGAAAAACCTGTTCACAATTAGGTAGGTATACAATACAGTATTTTATGGAAAGAAGCGAGAGTTTACCTGACGTTTACAGTAGACACTAACTTAGATTTATTGTTACACTGCTAAACTGACTTTCTTCACAAACAGAAAAAGCATGGATCGTTAATAAGAACACTTTGAAATAAAATTCACTCCTTGTATTTAAACAAATGAAAACTTTGCAGGATATAATATTCTTGATATCAATCTGAAGGGACCATTACAATTGCAAAACTTTTTTTTACTATGTTGGTTGTTAAAGGTACTACAGCTGTAGCAGAGATAGGAAGAAAAATATACACAGCAGGCTACACATATTCAAATTGTCAGTAATTTTTTTCTTTGGAAATTTTGATCCCTGAACGTCTGATGGATAAAATTCAATCTTCATCATTTTATTCTGGACCATAATAGGACATATTACTTAAGTATGGTCGTATCAACGGACACCATCAATTTCGGATCATGTTATAGTGAACTGCAGGTCAAAACAAACTAATAGTTGTACAAACGTGTATGAATTGATAACTGTAAATTGCGGACCTGAAATAATTTTCGTTCCCAACAAACAACATTTCCATAGCTGTAAAAAAATACAGAGTAGTGTGTTTGCAATATATGTGCTTGCAGGCGTGTAAAAATAAAATTCCTAAACTTCTGTCCTCGCAAGCCAGTTGCGAACATGACGTCACAGAACTGGATAACTATAAGCCATATTTGGCTACTTTAACGATATCTAAAAAATGGAGAAACTGTGTTTGCACGTGCAGTTATGACATCAAAATAAATCAAAACCAATTTTTTACATGACAGCCATTATGGCGTACTTAGAACTGTGATACCGAAGGAAGTAAGAAAAAATCATAGTGCTTATATTAATTATCGATACTGACATTTGTTAAATTAGTTTTACACCCAGATGATAAAGTATACTTACCTGTGGTCAAATAGAGACAACCAAATTATTTTACAGGCATTATATACACTGGTTTCTGGTTCAAATTCGTAGTAAGAAACGGATGTTTTTCCTACATTTAGCTGAGTACAAGTTAGTTCAGAGTATATCCCATACTCCATCCCCAATCAACGTGGGACTTCAATAAACTCAATCAAACGACAAAATTATTTTAGAAGGACAGTAGAAGAAAAAAGGGCATTCACCTGCACCTCGCATCCTGGCGGGGATCTGGGAATCATGGTGGCCATCTTAGAAGATGTCACATCGAAAACTCCGGCTCTCTCATTCCTCGTCAGCAGTGGCCATCTTGTTTTTCTCTTGGAATTTCCTTTTCCTCTATTCCCGATTCCCTGCTCTATCATTCCACCTTGTATCTTCATGCTTTTGCATTCCGATTCTTTTACTTCATGCTCTGGCATTCCGATTTTCTTTTCTCGTGCTATCTCATTTCTTCCTTTCTCTCTCTTGCATGCTATATTACATAATAGTCAGAAACAAACCAACACCTTAAAATCAAGGACTAAATATCAGAACTGATATTTGATTTTCTCATATTCTTTCTAGTTTCCATTATTTTCTCTCTGGCCTTCTTGTCTTCCACCCCTTTCTCCTCGCTCTTGATTTTTACGCTCTTAGTTTTTAATTCCCGTACCTGCCACCAGTTGTCTGCTGCAGAGGGCCATCTTTAATTCTCGCACTCGCCACCAATGCTAAGTTCTACCGTTCGCAGCTAGGAGCACTGGTATAGCTGCGTCCATTTTGTGTGTGTTGGTAATCACGTCGCCTGCAGAAGTGCACTATCATAAGGGAGTTTAGTTCAAACGATGGCTGCAAGGAGTGCTGGACTTTGTTTTAGTTGTTTGTGGTTTCAGAACTCAAAAAATGCTGGAGGCATGCGGGATCTTTTCAGCACCCCTTGGGTCGGCAGTTGAGCATCTTGATCACAAGACTACTACAACAAATAACATCCTACTATGCTTATAAGTGGGCTTAGGGTATACTTGCCTCTTCAGTCCTTTTCGTCGTCGAGGAGGGAGATGTCTAAGTTATGAATATGGTGACAATATCTTAAACAGTTCGGGAATGACAACAAACTATGGTTGTAAGTGGACTTAGGTCATACCTGTCACTATGGTCCTTTTTGTCACTGGGGTGATGCCTATGTTGTGAATTTGGTGAGCGACTTTAAACAGTTCGGGCATTACAGTCTACTATGCTTATAAGTTAGTTTAGGGCATACTTGACCCTGCGGTCCTTTTCTTCGTCCAGGGTGGTGCTTATGTCATGAATTTGGTAACTGTATCTTAAACAGTTCGGAAATTAGAGCCAACTATGCTTATAAGTGGGCTTAAGGCATACATGGCGTGTGCACGGTGCGACTATAGGCTAGTGTGCGTGGGCAGGCTTCGATCCGCGCCACGCTGAATGCGCAAACAAGTTGGCAATATAGAAGTGTGCATGTGTGCATGTATCACAGCACAATATGCCGTGCTGAATTCACGGACAAGTTGGAGATACATAAATGTGCGTACTCGTGCATGATCGCCGCACATGTGCGTCGCAGCAAAATTGTGTGTATGTGTGGATACATGTTACATACGAATGTAGTTCTAATTCGTTGCCAGTGCTCACGTGAACCGGAATATAAAAAGTACAAGTGCTATAAAATTTATGTATATACTTTTTACACATAAAATTGTTTGTGTGTGTATGTGAATGCAATTTTCTATTCGACATTAAACATCCAGAGAAGAAGGAATGTTAGAAGGGTTGAGAGATAATTGAAACCAGAAGGAATATGAGAAAACCAAGGGATAGAGCAGGCGAGAGAGAATGGTCATGGGTGAGAGAGACTGGGAGGAATGAGAGAAATTACATGACGAGGCAATGAACTCGATCATTCTTAAGACAAGAGAATGGTCTTGGTATGGAATGACAGAGCATGAAGTGGATGGTATATATATAATTTTTTCCTTAAAGTCCCGACCTGTCTGTGTGTGAATGGATACATGCATGTTACAAACGAATATAGTTTTTAATTAGTTGCCAGCGCTCGCATGGACCAGAATATGCATAGTACAAGAACTATTAATTTAAATATATAATCTTTACACATATAAAAAGTGTGTGCATGCGCACAACCGCTGCCTACGGTTTTTTGTTATGTATCCATCATTAAACACCCTCCTTTCCTAGATGTCACAGTAGTCTTTTCGTCAAGATGCCCCACTGCCGACCCAAAGGGTGCCTGTACAATCCTGCATGCATCCAGCATTTTTTGAGTACCGAAACAACAACCAACTAAAAAAAAAAAAAAAATGCAGCGCTCCTGGTGGCCACCATTTGAACTAAACTCCTCGATACATGTGCGCCCCTGCAGGCGACATGATTACCAACACGCACGAAATGGACGCATCGATACCAGTGCTCCTAGCAGAGAACGGTAGAACTTAGCATTTTCTGGGGGCAGGCATGAGAATTAAGGATGGAGGCCTGCAGCAGACAACTTTTGGAAGGTGCGGGAATCAAATATGGAGGTTGTAAAGAGCAAGAGAGAAGGGAAAGAGGTGGGAGACAAGAATGCAAGAAAGAAAATAGAGGAGACCAGAAAGAATAAGAGAAAACCAAGAGATAACATGAGAGAGATAAAGGAGCGAATGAGATAGTATGAGAAAATAAAATCGGAGTGCCATAGCATGAAGTTAAAGAATCACAGTGCAATAGCATGAAGATACGAGGTGGAATGATAAAGCAGGAAGTCGGGAATAGGGAATAAGGGAAATTCAAAGAGAAAAACAAGATGGCTGCTGCTGACGAGGAATGATAGAACAGGAGGTTTCGGTGAGACATCATCCAAGATGGCAGCCATGAATACCGGATCCCTGCCAGTGTGCCAGGTTCAGGTGAATGCCCTTTTTTATACTACTAGGGATTTCAGTATTCACTGATAATATTTGTAATCTTAACTTACTAGTCAAAATGCCTTTGCACTTAATTACAGTACAGTTTATAGTGTTTAGCCTACTTCCGAAAAAGAGATAGAAAGAAAGAAAAGTTTAAGAGATCACTTTCCTGTCTGTATGCTTATGTGTGTATGAGTATGTGTTCCTCCTTTCAATTTTTGAACGCGCAAACCGAATTTCACCAAAATCGCTGGTTCACATAAGTAAGGTAACCTGACTTTTATAGTTTTCTACCACGCCAGGCGCTTACTTTCAAAATGACGGCCATTTTAAAATGTATGGTAATATATCATATGTCGCGAACCATGGCACCGATTCAACCAAATTTTGTACGCTGACAGCGCAAGTAGTAAGCATTTAATTAAAATGTGAATATCGTTATTTGTCCACTATTTTCGAAGATAGCGCCATATTAAAAATATGCTTTTACGTTATATCTCGAAAACTACACGACCAATTTTTGCCAAATTTGGAACATAAGTAATACTATGATAGGCCACTTCAATGTAAGTAATTAAACTTAATCCTGCACTTATTCTCTAAATGGCGGTTATACAAATTAACTATCATAACCTTTGACCAATTTCAACCACATTTTGTACGCTGACAGTATATATTATAAGGATCATATCAAAATCACTTTGTCTGCCATCTTGTAAGACAGTAATAAATTAATTTATATATTTATTGTGTAATATCTCGGGTATAATTGACAGATTCCTACCAAATTTGGCAAACAAGTATGAACTGCAGCAGTTGATATGCACAAATATGTTTCAAGTATGTCAGACACTTATTTTCAAAATGGCGGCCATCTAGTTCTTTAGCATTGTCTGCTATATCTTTGAAACAATTTCATCAATTCCAACTTAACATTGTATGCTGGGAGAATGTATAACAAACATCAAATGCGTCTACACAGAGCCTCTTTTGTAATCCATTTTGTAAGATAGTGCCACAGAAATAAATAAAAATAATTATGTCATACCTATGGGGAACAATTGACCGATTTCTGCCAACTATAGCAAACAAGTATTACCGCGGTAGGTGATGTTTACTGATATATCATAGGGATGTCAGATACTTATTTTTTAAATGGTGGCCATATAGCTATTTTAGTTTTGTATGTTAAATAATCAAAACCATGTAATTAATTCAACTGAAAATTTATATACTGACTGCATAAATTGCCACCATCAAATGCATCCGCTATTTTGTAAAACAGCAGCACATTACTAATTAAAATTGCGCGTTATCTCCGAAAAACAACCTATTTATATTAAAATTGGCAAATAAGTAGCACTATGGCAGGCCATGTAAATTAATCAACTTTGAGAGGATCAGATGTACATATTTTCAAAAAAAATTAGCTCAATTTTTTATCTACGAAACTAAAAAACATTTTTAACTTAACTTTATATGTTGACAGTATCAATTGTATACATCAGAATTGTACATGTAAAGTCTCATTGCTCCCTCATTTTGTAAACCCCCCCCCCCCCCCCCAAATAATGAAATTTTGATGTCGAATCTCGGGAAACAATCAACCGATTTCTTCTAAATTTGGCGAAGAAGTTGTACTGTGGTAGGCCAATTTAATGTATGTGTTTTAAGTGTTAAAGTCATTTATTTTCCCGAAGAAAACCTATACATATATTTTAGCTTAGTGTGCTATATATATGAATCATGTAACAGATTTGCATTTATTATTGTATACTGTATCTATAACAATGATTATAGAAATGGCGGTCATAAATATTTAGATATGTTTGGAATATCTATTTAACAATTTACCCAAATTCAATCAATCTTTTCATGCTGATAGTTTCTATTAGAAACATCCTATGCATAAACTCTGTTTAGATAGTTTTTGTAAGGTATCCCAATTTAAAAAAAAATTGTTTCATGCCATTTCTCGCAGACCAATCAACCGATTCCCACCAAATTTTTCAAAGTAGCGTTATGGTAGGCGATGTAAACTTGTGTATTTTTGTGGCTCAGGTACTTATTTAAAAATAATGGGCGTAAAATATTTCGTGTTAGTGAACCCTGTCATTCAAAACAATATACTAATTACATCCGAATTTGATGCTCTGGATCATACCTCCGTGATGCAGTTGATTGCACGCTGTCTTAATTTTGCGAGTTTTTCTGAATTCGAATACTGGGTAAGTTACTCGTGTATTTTAGTTGGCTTAGTAATGTTTCACATGTTTCTGGTTTCATCTATAATGATATTGCTGTGAATAAGACGTCAGCGCGCAAATAACATCTAAGCTTTTAAAACTTTCACTAAAATTTATTTGCTCAATTTATTTGATATGCGTTTAGTGGAATTTACTTTTTATAAATATTAAATTAATAAATTATTTGGGGTACAAAAATTATTTTGATATTTTTTTTCAGCTGTTGTTGCAGATCAAACAGTTCTTTTGAAGGCGCCTTCATGTTAAAACAAACTTAAATACTTGGCACAGATGAAACACTATCACAGCACAAGCATTCTGTTCTTGAAAACCCACTCTGTTACATTTGGCCATGTAAATAACTGGTTCGTTAGCCAAATTGCAATAACTCACTTAATGTAACCAAATTTAATTGTAATGATTTTTCTTCCCGGTAATGCTAACTATAACTCAATGGTGGAAATGTCAGTCGTTCTACGTGCCTTTTCGGGGGAAATCTGATCTATTACTAAGACATCTTCTCTGTGCCAGGTACCCGTTTTTTTTTCCCCGTAATGAAAATAAGCACTATAATTAGCTATCTCAATGTGCCACGCCGCCTCTGTCGGCCACACGTATTATGGTATTGCGCTAACACCAGTATAGTGTTATTATTGCAGTGATTGATGTGTCGTAGTGCGCAAACGTGTAGGCTGTGTGTTGTGCATGAAGAAGTTATCAGATTCACGCATACTACGGACGCTGCAGTTTTTGGAAAAAGGACGAAAGTGGACAGTAGATAGGACTAAAAACAAGAAAGTTATCGTTTTAAATTATCAGCCTACTTTCGTCTACACGGATGTAAATAGGCCTAATTTTGATGAAGTTATCAAAATTTTTGAGGGCAGGTGTGTTGACGTCTCGTTGCCAGCGATATCATTCAAAGTGGAGCCAGAAACAAATGCAAGACTAGTGAGACAATTACAAATACACGCGCGTCTTACCCGGGACTCGAACCCAGAACACCTCGCACAGTAAGGTGGCATTGCAGGGGTAGAAAATTCGCAGCATCAACTTCGGCTGTAATCAGTCTAAAGTTCTGGTAGACTGGGTTCACCAACCCAGAACTAGAACATTATTGTGAAAACCAGTGCGTGAGTCAATTAAATCATGTAAGTTTACAGCACCCACCGTAGCACTAATTCTATGCAGAATTTGATGAAAATTGGTTGACTGCTTCCCAGGATATGGCATAAGTGCTTTATTTTCTCTTTTAGTGCTATCGTACATAAAGACCTAAAACCAGGCTCTGTATAGGCATATATGATGCTTCTGATAGATACTGTCAGCATATACAGTTTGGTCGGATTCTTGTCATTTTATTTAATAGATATGATAACTTATCTGTACAATACAAATTGCCTCCATTTCGAAATATATATTTGACCCATTTAAATTGTGTAAGTGTACATGGTTTACTGTAGTACAGAAATACTTATGTGAAAAATTTGTTGGGAATAAGTTGTTTGGTTCCCGAGATATGACATAAATGTTGCATTTTATCAGCAGGTACTATCTTCCAAAAAGGCGTCCAAAATAGGGGCTATATAAGAATAATTGATATTTATATTGGATATTCTCAGCATACATTGTTTAAATGAATTGTTTAAATTGTTTAATTGATTTGACTAATTTATTTAAATGATTCACATGGTAGTCATTATGTAAATGATTTACACTTAAAACGTGTAAGTTTACGTCGTCTAGTAGATCACTACTTGTGTGCGAGATTCGGGGAGAATCTGTTGATTTAGTTTGAACGCCAGCGTTTTAGAGAGCGATCAAAAAAATGCTGTGTTGTAATATGTCAGTTGGTGCGTGGTGCTGTGTCGGGATGAAGCAATCACAGTTAGTGCACACACACACACACACACACACACATGCACACATGCACACGTCCACACAGAAGCAGTCAGCAGGCAGTCTAAACATGACCCATGCCAGCGGTTTCCGAGAACGGAAACGCACGTGACCACATCAAAAAGATGCCGCCCTGAGGCTGTGCTGATGCCTCGCGGTTGGAGCTTCGTGATAACATGCCTACACCGTGGGGCAACATGGGATGGCAGTAGGGCCTATACTCTACAAGACGCGAGTCATAGTTCCCAGTTAACGCGGTAGGTTTGCCGACTGTGGGATGATTCATAAAACTGGTGTAGTAGAGACGTCAATATCATAGGATTCGCATCCGCAAGGTGTAAGATGACGAGAGTGCATGTCAAGGTTTTGCCACATCAGAAATTTCTGGTATATCAGCGCTGCTTTGTGGAACAGATATGTTAATTACATGAGTGCTTGATAAACATTATTGCAATGATATTTTATTTTGTAGTTTATTTTGTATTACTACAGTATACAAACAAAAAAATTTACAACACATTCCCAAATTTACTGGGTTTAAAAACGGAGACTCCTGTGCAAGCTGTAATTTGTTCTTTAAAGTGCACAATCATTAAAAATAATTACAGTTTCGAGAGCAAGTCTCGCTGACATAAAAGTAATATTCCATTCCAGAATAGTAAGCCAGCACCAGAACTATTTGTGAAGAGGTATGGATGGGGCTTCGGGCAGCACCATGGGTTCTAGAGTCATCTATTTTTCTACTTTTTTTTTCTTATTTGAGTTGAAATTTTGTCCATAGTAGATTCACACATTTAAGAGAAGATCACAAACTAAAACGGCTTTAATAAATTATTTTATGCTGGGCCTTATGTCCCTGCGCAGTAAATGTTTTTTAAAAAAATTATATATGACAAGAAAATTATCAAAATTAAAAAAGACCCTGGACGTATCGTGTACCTATAGTTAGAAACTGGTACGAAATCATTGCATGTATCCTCAAACGTCAACAAAATTGTAAACTGAAATATAAAGTGGTCTTTATATTTAACTCCTGCCATCAAATGCGCAGTACATACTGACTACATCTGATTTACGTAGTCATTCGAGGAGAGATCAGCAGCGCAAATTTGTATTGAAAATATCGACAACGTCAATCTCGTTACCGGCAGACGCTGAGCTCGACTATAACTAAACACTTTTGACAGCGCTGTATATATTATAATTTGCTGACTGTTTTGTATCCTTCCGCCATTTGTTAAATTATTCATGCGTTGGTCCTAGGAAACTCTGGTATTGTTAGGAACGTATTCTTACACTTACGTGCACATTTCTTACAAACTTAGAACGGCACTTACCAATGTTAACGCGCGGGACTACTTTTCTCCGTGCCTTGTTCCTAACTTTAGTGGAAACATGTCACTATGGTTGTCACTTAAAAAAAATATATATGTAAGTAGGAGCAAAGACCTTTTTCCAGAAGTCGACCGAGTCACCTCAGACTTGCGTGTATCACTTCATAAATTAATTTCAGATTGAATGTTTAATAAAGTCGAAGCATGTCGAAACGCAGGAGACAACTTAACAGTTATTTCGAAATCCATTTTCTTTTTATTCCGATGAAGGTTTAACATTTGTAAAAGCAGTCAACGGTTCCCGTCATTATTTAAATTGTTTTGTCCCGCATAGGAATATACGGATATAACTGAAATCCTTAAAACAAAAATTCTGGGAAGTAGCCATTTATGCCGTGTCAAACTTTGATCTTTAATGTCCGGTCATAAAGTTTAATTACGAAGATCTGTAAAGTAGTAATAGAAAACTTATGTGCGCGGTTGACAGCGAACAGCCTATAATATCGATACTAGAAAAAAATATGGGAAAACATTTATATCGCAGATAATTGAATATTGCAATAACATCATATTTCACATGTATAACGTTTTTGTACCGTATGTCATTGTGGGTATTTGAAAAATGTATATCGTGGCCAATAAACGTTATATCGCGCAGCACTACAGAGGTCAGACAACGATCAAGAGATTGAGACTTTTTTTAAGGGAAGGCTCGATAGTGTTTTCTGTAAAATGGTCACCTCGCGGGGTGAAGATGGAACTTTTACTGCTGTTATTGGTTATTCCGAAACGACGTCGACGTGGAAGCGATCAGCAGAGCTGTTTGAAGTCACGGTTGGCAGTGCGAGACCACGGCAAGAAATGATCTTCAGACGCCGACAAAGTTCGGCATCACGAAGCAAGCCGTCCACGCCTGAACACTTTTTAGAAGCGCCGCGCCGCCGTGTCCGACAGAAGGTCGTCTTCCCTGGACGAGTGCACTACAGTTCGACCCTAAAGCCCTTGTCTCACTGTCAAATTTCCCCGTCAAAC
This sequence comes from Dryococelus australis, assembly GCA_029891345.1. Taxonomy (NCBI): domain Eukaryota; kingdom Metazoa; phylum Arthropoda; class Insecta; order Phasmatodea; family Phasmatidae; genus Dryococelus; species Dryococelus australis. The sequence continues at coordinate 258,487,943 of CM056995.1, forward strand.
TGCTTATAATTAGAGACCCGAAAATTTCGCTGATTCACCTGAGGACAAGATGAACTGCATTCACACGTACACATGTGTTTGTGCTTCCATTGGTCCATAGTTAAGACACGCCCCGAATGACTGTCAACCTATAACGAACCTGCAAGGGAAATAATAACCGAATCCCGTGCTACCTGGTCTGGGGTTGACTGAAGCAACAGCCAATGAATGCTCGAATGTACGAAAGAATGTGGAGTCTAGCTTGTTGCCGAATGAATCTGCGAAATTTCCGGGACTCAACTTATAATGAGTAGGAGCCTGAAAAATTCGCGAGTTCAATGACATGTAGGCCATACTCTATTACCGTATATAAAATCATGCAGATATCACTGCTCATTGATTGCTTGTTGTATTAGTGGAAGACGGTGATTGGGTCTCCATTTTATTGTGTGTTTATTATTGGCTCAGAGTTGTCCAGGAGTTGTAAACTATTGAGTGGGCCAATAACATAAGCAATAGAAACGTACGAGGGTTTGAATTCTAGCTTGTCCCAAAATGAAACCGCGAATTTTTCAGGTCTCTAATAATGAGTTAGATCAAACTAAGTTGGAAGAGCATTACATGAGCTAAACGTCATTAACACTGCCAATATTTGTATGGAAAAGTTCGATGGCTCCAGTTTCCACCAAATATTTTATAAAGAAATTTTTGTATGGTTGAACAACGCAGCCAATCAGAATCGTACACGTGAAAAACTATTATTTCTGACCCCAATAAACTTAATATGGGGACCAATAACTAGAAATTTAATAAGGTTACGGAGGTATTTAATACACACAATATCTATTACGATCCGAACAATGTTCAAAATTGCACAGTGAAATAAACGTTAAAACATCATGGAAAAATATTTTCATTGCGCAGCAGATATGCATAATAAATAAATTTAAATAGATTTTGGAAGTGAAAATAAATCATAAAATTCTTAATTCTTGTTTCTATAATGAGCTACATGGTAACACTACACGATTATCCCGATTAGAAAATTAAGTTTGAAAAATGTCCAAAAATCTCCATCTAGTCATTCACCCCCATTGCACTATTCATTCAAAGATCACGTTACTATAATGTTTAAAATGAACGTGGCCTAAAAGAAGCCGCACTTTCAACTCTCTTGTAGTATGTAAATGACATAGGTTTATTTGGTCTATGTTTTAAATCCAACGAGTGGAAGGTTAACTTAGGTGAAATTGTGTATTTATCGCTGCATCTGTACGAACAGCGAAGTATATTGTGTATTGTTTTCTCATAGAAGTTAAATCTTCAGAAGTTAATTTTAATGTTATTTCCGTACGAGCAAAATTTTCCACTTCTCCAAAAAACCAATATGCAATTCAAAATCACACAATTATAAAAACCTCAAAACAATGCCGTCTCACGAAAGACGTTAAACTACAAACCCCCCCCCCCGCCCAAAATTGAGCGTTTCCTTTTGCTTCACAAAATTAAATAAATATGGCTCCAAAAAACTTCGCAATAGGAATGCCAACCTAGCTATAATATCCTACGTTGATTGCTGAACGGAAGTTAGCTAACGTCAATTTTTCAGTACCTGCCATGACAGGAAACACGAGGAAACTGCAAGTGTGCACTGGACTCATAACATTTGTTTGCAAACTTAGTTTTATTCGCCGAAAGTACAGCTGTGGTGGAAGGATACATTGTGGCTGCACTACTTTTATAGAACTGTCAAATTTTCACCCCTTACATGAAATGGACAATAAAAAAATTCTTTATGTTGTTAAAACCAATTGTATAGTGTGTTGGATTCAGCTTGTATTCGATTAACATGCCATTGATGGCTCATGTCTGAAAATGCTGCTAGTAAATTTACTGTAAATAAACACAATTATTTTGTCACCGTTTTGTTCGACTGGACAAATAGTACAATAACTATTGCGAATTATGTAATCTAGGTCTATGTAAATGTTCGAAATATCTCAAAGAATTTCTGGTCTGAATTTAAAATTGTTAAGATAATATATTTCGTATTTATAAAATTATATTTCTTAAAAATTAGCTAAAACGTAACGATTGAATTCAGTTACCAATGATGACGAAATCAGAAACTGTTATACAAATCTTGTCCACCAACCATTAGTAACCAAGGCTTTCACAATTAGGCTACTTTCAATTGTACACTGTCCAATGCACCTTACGATGTTATTCACGATTGCATAATTAATTCAGAACAACAAATTTTTTATATTGACCTTCAAGAGTTAGGCCTAAGTACTGGGTAACATTTTAAGACTAAGTATTACTTTGTTTGTACGGAGAAAAAATGCCCTGCAATATTTTTGATCGCATTTAGCACATATTTTCCTTGTAAGAATGACAAATTTTGCTAGTTTCATTTATGAGTTAGCCACGGGCGTTTCAAGAGCTCAGAATGCTCACATAACTGGCCACAACGTTCTCTTTAGTTTGATACCACTTTGTGAAATGCACGGTACTAAGGCCAGAATGCTCACATAACTCGCCACAATGTTCTCTTTAGTTTGATACCACTTTGTGAAATGCACAGCACTAAGCCCAGAATGCTCACATAACTCGCCACAACGTTCTCTTTAGTTTGATACCACTTTGTGAAATGCACGGTACTTAGGCCAGAATGCTCACAATACTCGCCACAATGTTCTCTTTGGGTGGATACCACATTGTGAAATGCACAGTACTATATTCAACTAAGAAAATTCACTGTTATATCGCCTGCAGCATTATTGATTATAAAAGTTTCTACGTACTGCAAGTTTATTTTGTGTGTTTATTTTGGATAGGAAACGGATCTGGACAAGCAAATCCTACGAAGGGCTTCCAAAGGTGCTCAGTTTACCGCGATAAGCCTGTAGGCTACTGACCGTCACTGCGGTGCGTGGCTACTTATTGAATTACTGACTGTAGATGCACAATTATCTCGTCCGCGATTGCGTCGCATTTAGATGAACAGTTGTTTGAGATTAACAAAGCACGTTTTAAAATCCCGTTTAAGACATTCAGACCTATTATTCACCACTGTGTACATAACTCACAGGAAGTTTATAAGATGGTGCACTACAACACGAGCCTTTGTGCCGAATGATCATCCCCGCCAGTAACGATTTCGATTTGTAGACCGCGATAATGCTCTGGCTTATGATTGTTTTACATCACTATCGCCGCACCCAAAAACCTACAGCTCGTTGGTTGTGCTAAAAAAAAAAGCGTTTTGTGGCAATTTATGTACATTACGAATAAAAAATTGTGCTATGTGTTATTTGCAACACTTCAAACCCTACATTAATGTAGGTCTGAAACAGTACTGCTTTTTTACCCATTTTATTCAAACGTCGATCAAGTGAAACTATGAAATTTTTGGGAGCGTACATGTGCTCTTAACATAGATATTATAATTTCAATACGCATAAATTAAACAGAAAAATCATTAAATACGTACAGTGTCGACATATTTAAGCGAAACTAATTCAACACGACGTTAAGAAATGGGATTACTTTAGCCGCCTCACTTCCACCTCCACTGGGGCCTGCCAGCGTGTGTATGCATATATCTGTTGGCACGGAAGAGTATTACAAATGTTGATTTCAAAATAACTCAATAGCGAAACAGCTATACCGGTGGTTTTTTAATTACTCATCGATCTATTAATAACAATTTTGGGTCACATTAGATCTGATTACTATGAAAGCGCAGTGGATTGGGTTTTATGGGAAAAACTGAACATTGGCCTGTCCTTTATATTATTTTCACGGACAGCTTACCCAGTGTCGGTCACCGGGAATTCATTTTTACAATTATTATTTTCTTTGGGAAAGGGAATGATCTTAAAATAGATCTCAGGTTTTCACTGCCGTTGCCATTATCTGCTGGGCTTCTAGGGTTGAACCGGACCCAGGATATATTACCCAACGTTTAGGCAGTCATTGCAGCTGCCATCATCAGGGACTGATGCCTATAGGGGAAGATCGTGGACGTGGCTCGAACTCAGAAGGCCAGCAGAGGGAAATGATATAATTTTTGACTCACGAGTAAAAATGCTAACAAGCATCTCCTCTGTGACGAGGCTGATGTTGTAGTAAAGCTCAGATCAACTTATATTTAGGAATGCCTCGTTTTGCTGCTAAAGAAGTTACATTTTTCCGGAGAGAAAATGATGAAGTAGTCCGATGTTTGCGAAATGTCAAAGACTGTTCTTCTTTATGTCTTTTGGAGAATTGGAAAGTGTTGCAGGCAAATAACCCAGGAACATGTGCCTTTCTTTGCCGGATATACTTTCAACATTTTTTAGAATCTTTTAGAGCAACTACGATGATATACGTTGTCTCAAAAGAAAAAAATCGAAATTTCGTCACATACTATTCAAACTTTCATGTTTTGCTTTTGTGACGGTGATAGTCACTTGCAAACCACCTAGGCATATTGGAAACATGTTAATGTGATTGTTATTGTTAAAATTATCAAAATTTTACTAATTATTTAGAGTTGCTCGTTTATGATAAATAAACTGTTCTAAAAGTAAAACCGACAACTATATTGACTTTAGAAAATAAATGCCCTTATTTTGGAGCTTGTTACTTTTTAACGAGCTTAGTCAAATAGACAAATTGGAAACTATTGCACGCCGAGTGTTTCGCTTGATAGCACAGCAGCCATTGAGCTGTAGACGTTTATAAATAATAAGCAACAAAAGTTACTTTGATACACATTAAATTAATTATGTAATGGATATTTATGCACTAGTCAGTTTCCAAGTTCGTGCTCATTGATGCGAAAGACAATTTAGCCTTGCTTGACGGTAACAGAAACAAAACTAGTGTTCGAAGGTCATTTCCTAACATTTGTGAATGCCAACATAGCTTAGAGCTGAGTGTCTATGTACAAGTAGTGAGAGTCAAATTTTTCTTAGTGATGGATAGCCACTGCATGCATGAATGTTTACCACGTGTAACTGTAAACACTCCTTAAAGAAAAAAAGACAACTAGCAGAAATGAAGCAATCTACTATATGAAAATTATGAAACCTAGACATATTTCAAAACTACCATCACCCCCCACCCCCGCCTTTTTTATGGCAAAATGAAAATTAAACCGTTTGTATGTTTTTGCCTTGCATAACCGTAACCATAAAATTTTAATTTTGAACTACTTTTACTCGCAGCTGCGTCGCCTCCGTGCCCTTTACCACCCCTTTGGGTGGACCCCTTATAGTTATCCTCAGCATGACGTCATTGGTACTCGGAGAAGGGGCGGCATAGCCACAACACAAGGCCGCGATAACGCTTACGGGACTCACGTCACTCCCATCTCTGGAAAAAACGAACGCCTTCTTGGGAGCAATTGCGCGATTTTTTTGGTCATCACCTCTGTCGACGCGACTCAATAGGCATAGTACATTCTGGACCAGGGCATCTCAGCTATATAAGCAATTGCATGCCTTTGTGTCGGCAGTCTTAGTACCCATTAGTGCAGAGGGCGTACAACGAATGAAGACGATGGGTGACGGCACAGTAATTAACGAGTAAAGAAAACTTTATAAAGTATTTTTTTTTAGAATGTACGCCTTCACAGCCAAATATAAGTGTACACAGCTGTGAACTAAAGGACGTCAAAAGAATAAAAATCACAGTCGACAGGGCACCCTAAGGGAGGCTAATACCGTATTACCTCACAATTTTTGTAGGTGGCGTTAATGCATAAATTCACTGCAGATCTTCGACGACTAGGAGGATGCAGACCGAGAGGTACAGGTTCACGTCTGTGCGGGACGCAAAAATTTAGTGCTCAATTTCCAGTTATCTCTTGCTCGTCGTTTTATTGAGTGTAATTTTGGTATACAAGAATATTTTAGGTCTATAATATTTGCCTTTTCGTCTTCCACGCATGCCCGCCGAAAACAGGCACACAATCGTTCAGTGATACTGCCAAAAGCATGATCAAACACCTAGTCAAGTAAATCTCGGACACATAAATTGTGTAACTGGCACTTGGAATCTACTCTATATTCTTTTCTCCACGCCGATGCACCGTGTCTGCAGAGAACTCTGTAATTGCCTGCAAGGACTGGACAGACATGCCCCTCGGGCAGAGAACGACGCCTCCACGGTTTGTATTTTTAAGTGTAGGGGGATTCGTCCGCACGCCCACCGTTTTACAGTGTTTGTGGCATGGAGAAGACGAGGGTCGAGGGATGCAATGCCTTCCTGGAAGCTGGTCCCTTTGATGTCTGGCACGAGCACTGCGCATCTCGGAACTGCACACGTGGGGCTCCTCTCCAAGGACAAGCTATTCATTGCAACGATTCCCGCCTGCTAACAGCGGATATAAAAGCAGGCAACACGACTTTGAAAGTGGAAAGGGCTGTCAAGTTTATCTGACATCGTTAATATTTCGTTCCTCCCTATACAGCTAGGCCGCGGTGGCTGAGCGATTAGCACGCTCGCCTCCCACCAAGGCGAGCTGGGTTCAATCCCCGGCCGGGTCACCGGATTATCGCAAGTGGGAATCGTGCCGGACGAGGCCGTTGATCGGCGGATTTTCTCGGGGATCTCTCGTTTCCCCCGCCCCTTCATTCCGGCGCCTCTCCATATTCTCTTCAATCGCCCTCATCGGCTCTCAAGACCTCGCTGTTAAGAGCCGCCCAAACTCTCCACTCCACACACACTCCCTAATACAGCTAGAATGGAGCAGCGGTGGTCGTAGAGGCCAGGGCGCTCGTCTCCCACCACCGCGATCCGGGTTCGATCCACGGGTTCAGTCCCGGGTTTTCGCATATGGGAATAGTGCTGGGCGATGCCGCTTGCTGACGGGTTTTTCTCTGGAAATTCATTTTTTTTCCCCGCCCTTGCATTCCAGCTACACTCTTTTCATGTCATGTTCGGGGATGACGATTGCCCACGGATCCCAGCTCGGAAGCATGTCATTTGGAGGCTGTTGGCTCACCCTGGGAGCACTCTTCACACGAAATGTGTAACTTAGTTACAGCTAGAATAATCACGATATTATTACAATGAGCCAAGAGAAGAGGAAAGAGTTTTTTGCACAAACATTTACCTGGAATATGGATGGAAAAACATTTCATTTAGGAAACCCTTTTGCCGAGTATCGGCAGTAGTAGGGGCGTGGGCGTTTTACACCAAATTGGTTTAATTGGGATTAATCGGTGATCTATCAATTCTATTGAATGGATTAATCCTTCAACCTCTGAGATCTGGGGTTTTATAGTTGGTACTATTATTAAAAAAATTTGAAATTTGCACTTGAAAGTTTATGACTCTGGAGAAATACACAAGTCATGCTGATATGGTCATAGGTCTTTAAACATAACAGTTTTATCATGTCTGGAGACATTGGCAAATACTATCAGTCTAATATTTCGAAGCAAGTATAAATTTGTTAGCTAATAATGTTTGATCAGAAATATTCCACATGAATCATTTAAGTTTGAATATCTATAAAATTGAACATTTCTATCTTTTTTACGTGCAGGAACAAATTGATATATATTTTTAATTACATGTTTCGATCATTATCCCATTTTATTATATGGCCACTGACTTACAAACTAACTATTATCAAGCATGCCTTATCTGGTATGATATATTATATATACTTAATAATGAAAAAGTGGTTAGAGTGCTTGCTTCCAGAATGTTTTCCTCTGACATCATCGTTACAACACTCATATGTGTTAATGAAACATACTTTTTTTATTAGGAAAACAAGCTGAATTTTAATAAAAAATTGGTTAAATATATGTACAAATGAAATGATTTTTCATTACGAAGTAGTGGATAACATACAACCAAATACTCTTTATATTATATTTCATTCATCCTAAATAATGCCATATCACTCGAATAATATCCACATGTGATTCGGAAGGAGAATCATCATACTTTGTTTCACCCCAGTTAGACATGATTGCCCAAGTTAGCATTAATTTTGAGTTTTCTTCGGCAGAGAATAATGTTGAATTATATCTATCTGTTTTATGCAATAGTTTGAACGAGGGGCAATTAAATTATTTTTGTATATCTATTACTTTCTCGTTTTACACACATACGAAAATGCATTTTTGCTCAATATCACCTACATATATTTCACAATTATTTGGTAATGTTTGGAAATATCTTCAATACTCTCATTCTCTATACACCCAATCTCCCATTTTAAACTGTGGTGATAGTAACCCATCCATTAGTTTTCTTGTATTTGGGATTTAGATATTTCCTGTCAAATGGTGGTTTGAAGCTGAATACAAGTGTATATTATTTCATTTCAGTAATAGCTAATTCTTTAATGATAATTTTTTTTCTCTATATTAAAATCCTTGCTCATTGCAAAACATCTCGTTGTAGCTCGTCCGTCGCCTACTGACTTAATTCATTATTTGTACCAGTTTATCTCTTACATCATAATTCACTAATCTATCATGAATTATCAGAGTGTAAGCTTATATATTTTCCAGATTTGGTGTGTTTGCAATAATTTCAATATGTGAACTAATCATACTATTTGCAATTGTCTCGTCTTATTTGCTTACATCAAACACAAATAACGCTCCTCGACTTATAAATGTTTATGTTCTAGGATCAGTGAACTGCTTTGTTATAATACATTTCCTGAAACTTTGTATACATATCATACAAAATAAGGAATTCGTCATAAGCAAAGTTCATATTTAAATCCACATAGGGGTAAGCTTGACTTGTTTAGATACAATTTAATATTTTTCATATCACAATTATCGAATACCGGTGTATCAGCTTTTAAATTGTTTTGTCGATTTGTTCGAAAACAAATGACATCTCTCAGTTATTCCTACGAAAAACTGTATTTCGCACTCCACACTATTTCTTGAGCTAGCAGTAGAGTTAGAAAAACCTCTAAATGCCACAATCTGAATGCAATGTATAAATTCTTCCCTTTTTCGATAAATTTTAAAAACTTTACACATTCGTGAGTGTTAATTTCAATATTCAGCATCAACCATTCCACACTGCTTTATTCAGACGTTACACCTTCCTCGTTATTAGCTGTATAATATATATGGCATTCAAATGCGAATTACCAAATAGAATAACTAATTCTTGTTTATCATTTAATATGACGTGTTTGTAGTGTTCATCAAAGCCCAAAACCATACTTAACGGTATAACAACTTCATATTTTCCACCTGAGTTTATTTGTGGTGAGTAATCACTAGCATAGCTCCACCCAGCTATAAGCCCTGTATAAACATTGTTTACAGTTCCTGAGAGATAGTGTTTTATCATGGAAGTAATTCCAACATCTTGTGTTTGATTGATTTCCACTCCATTTTTCAGATATGCAATTCTGTCGATTAAATGAAGTATTCCATTTATGACTATTTTTGTAGTTGCTGTATTACTTACATCGGCTGTCTTTTTAATTGTTCCTCTAAACCTTAAACTTGATTTCGACGGTAATGTGTAAATATAGTGATTTTGTATTGAAATCCTTATTTCCGAAAGAAACGGATACGGACCTGCTCGGAATGGTTTATACACATGTATTTCCATATTATTGATTGCATTTTCATAACTGATTGGTTCTTCAGCATTAAGTATGCTTCCATTTCTATTAACCGTATATCCTAATTCTTTTAGATGCAATTTGTTGCCTGGTGTTAACTTCATGGGTATCTTATTTGCAGTGAGCGTTATATGTTCAAGTTCAAATATTTTTATACTTCCTTTTCTTCGAAATACGTTCCTTAGTGACATAGTTCTTAAAAGAACCGCCTACTTTACGTCCGAATTTAATATTGTACACAATACCCATTATGATTGTATGCGCAACGGAATGCAACTGTTTATATACTTTTTTTTCATATAAATGGTCAGCAATTTCTTCGTTTCTAGAATTAATAAGTTTACCATCTTGATCGACAGTTGTAACAACTATTTCATCAACACGATTCACTATTACTGGAAGATATATCAAAGTATTCGGTTTTTCAATTATTTTATATCCTGGAGCCACAGCACATGTGAATTCATGTATTGTATTTGTCGGTTTTCCATTCTAATATATGAAACGCCTATAATATTAACATTTATACGACATACATTTACAGATACTATGTGAACCTGTTTTGATGATTCGTGTAATTGATTAGCTAGATATACTCTCCATTCGTAACCTAAGATATTTGCAATTTAATTGTCTTCTGAGAAATCGATATTGACGTTACTATACATTGCACTATTTAACATATTTGGATTTCCACATAATCGGAAATGTACATCTTTAGGTAGTGCTTCTTTAATGAATGTTTCTAAGTCATCCAACTCATAAGATTCTACCTGTATCACAATCTCGTAGGTTTTTTTCACCAATATTAGTAGTAAATGATTGGTTATGCATTTCAATGTTTGGTATGCTGTTGTAAGTAACTAATTCGATTAGGCTTATCTGCTATTCTCCATCTAACTCCAAAGCTGGGAAATATACCAAATATACCTTCACACAATTGCAAAGAATTTCCACTTAATATCGCCATAATTGACATATTACACATATGTTTTCCTATTACACTTACTTATATATCCTATTTATAGTCAAAAAACGTAAACATAAGTATCCACAATTGATTGTATTTGGTAATTGTTCTGTTTTGAAATTGTACCATAATTGCAGGGTTTTTTTTTTTAATAATTAAGTATTTCAATTGGAGGATGTAAATTGTCGAAACTATCGCAATACAATGAATGATTTACGTTCTTAACTAATGCAACCCAAGAGCAATAGGGTGAAAGATACATTGTTGCTAGCGAACCAGTATCAGCAAGAACCCAGCAGCACTGTGAAAAAAAATCGAAGTGAAATTCCCTTACATGTAAGGAAGTTAATTACCTGTATATGTAAGGTAAAAATCACTCCTTAAATGTAGAGTACATTTACATAACAAGTAATGTGCTATTCCCTAATCGTACGGGATAAGTACCTGACAAAAGTGGGGGGAAATGTCCTACAAGTAAGGGCAAATTAACTATATTGTATAATAAAGTTACATTAAAAATACCCCGGAGTACTTGAAAGTGTTAATTTCTTTATTACCTTTATCCGCTGACGAATAGTAACCGACACCTCAACATTAAAATCCTCGTCACTAGCTGGCGGGTGGGGGCGCAGCATGGTCCTATATCACGATAGTCCGATGCGCTGTCCATTACACCACGACGACAACGTAACAGCGTTAGTGAACATTAGTGTGTTACATTCTTGTTTCTTCCACCCGTCCACCCCTCTTGGCTGTTAAGAATGTTGAAGAGATGCACGAGACGTAAGGTAATTTTCCCATCCATGTATGGGATTTTTACTACCATGTGCGTGAATTTTACTCCAGAGTGCGGTAATTTTACCTCACCGATAAGGAAAACTATGTTTCCGCCCACAAGTTTGCGAATATTACCATACATTTGTCAGTAAATTTTCCCCTTATTTTTACAGTGTGTTTTATGCGGTTGGTACCTCTTCGCAAAACTCCGCAAAAAGGGGTGGAAATCAAACCTGCCACCTAAGACTGTCGGACCGCTTGGAGGAAACGTCATCCAACATCAGTTTCAGAGCGTCTCTAATTTGAAAGGCTAGACAGATTTATATTATATTATATATAGCATTGCAGTGTATGATACCGGTATGAATGGAAAGAAAGTTAAAATATATTTATGGATTTTCATAAATTGAGCAAATGTATTTTATGTAAATATCTAATGTAACCCCTTTGCTGTTATATTAGATATTACCTTTAGATTTCTGTTGAAAATTTCTTTATAAAAACTTTGTATAAATAAAAGGTACAAAAATGTAATCTTTTTCTCAGTAAGTAGAATCATTCCTACGAATTTACTAAACTTAAAAGTTAAAAGAAGATAAAAAATATACTGCTACAAACGTTCAAATTATTGATACTACGAATGGTATGAAAAAGTTAATTATATCCTAGATAATAGGTATAAACTTGCATTATCAGATAGTTATGGGCTGTTCAAGGTTATGAGAACTTTTGAAATAAACTTTTGAAAAATGTCACTGCCTCTACCTGCATGTATTTTAACAGGCACGCTGAGTTGCATGCGCCTCTGTAAAGTTGGTTACAACTTGAGGAAAAGTAGTTTCATATCTGAACGTCGAATTAAAATTGTTATAGGCTGTTCACGTTAAAATGACCACTTTTGAATGCCCTGCTGAAGATCTACTTGTACGCACGTTGTGTCTTCGTCCGCCTTATGTAAAATTAACATTGCCGTAGGCCTCATTACTTTATTCATTCGTCGGTCAAGTGAAACTGTGAAATTATTATAAAAGTAAAATTTTAAAAACCTACTAATTTTTACACACTGATGCATTAAAAAAAAACAGACAGCGAAATAAATAATTTAAATGATCACAATTGGTTACATAACAGTTTTTATTTGACGTTTAAAGATATGGAACTAATTTCCTCTATCGTTACCAACTTACCGGGCGCATGTCACTCTGTGCGCCCGTTGAAGTATATACAGGCAAGGGCAGTGTCTTTTTCTAAGGTTGATTTCAATAGTGCTCACTTTATCGTGAACAGTCTTTAGGTTAAAATTTGTAAAAAATTGAATTATTTATTTTGTTTTCGGTCTTTTGTAATGCATATAGGTGTAAGAATTAGCAGACTTGTAAAATATTTACTTTTATAATTGTCTTGTAGTTTCACTTAAACGTCGCATGAATTAAGTGAGTAGGCTCACAGCAATGTTAATTTTACGTAAGGTGGAAGAATACATGATTTCCATACAAATAAATCTCACGCCGGACTTTCAAAAGTACGCAGTTTAACATTAACAGCCTCTATGAAAATGTATTTAATAAGCGTGATATACTAATAAATAGTGACAAATCTATTCATTTAACATCTAAAGGATTTTAAAAAATGAAAAATGGACATCAATATATAATACTGAATTTTTTTTTTAATATTAATATATTGGTATTAATATTATTATTTCACATTGGCGTTGGCTCTGGACGTGCGGTTTTGCGACCGGCGGCTTCAATACGCCCGTTACGCCAGGTTTATTACATACACGACGATCACGCCGAACAGACAGAGTGGACAGCTAGAACAGTCAATAAGAAACCGCCCTCGTCTTCCGTGCGAGCCACGCCGAACAGTTGAGCTAATGCCGAAAATTTTGCTCGTGGGAACACCACACATCGCTGATATTTCTCAAGAGCCCCCACCGTTTCACGTGTTTTATGCCACTAGTTTAATGGATCATTAACGTATATTGGTATAACAATCTAAGACAGTTAAATACATGTGTCTGTGATTAAATATGAGAATCCAAATGTCAATCTCACTCAAAAACTTAACTAACAAACGTAGTTTAGAAACTGTACCAGTTATTGAAAGTATAAAACAAAATAATGGATACTTAAAAATAGTTTAAAAAAATTCGTACTACAGAAAAATGTCTTAGCGTATAGTTTGTTTTTTCATCATTTACTTCAAAACGCTGGTATTAAAAATAACGAGCGAACCAGCGTGGTCGAGAGTGAAATGAGAAGATAATGGAACAGCGCTGGAATGAAGGGGCAGGGGAAACGGGATATCCCCGAGAAAACCCGCCGACCAGCGGCATAGTCGGCACGAATCCCACTTGCGAGAATCCGCGGGGGTGACCCGACCGGGGATTGAACCAGGTTCGGATTGGTGGGAGGCGAGCAGTCTAACCACTACACCATTCCAACAGTCTGTAAAAGCCTGGAAGCTACTATCGTGGACATCACAGCTGTCCATGGCGTGGAGCTCTACGCGTGGCCAGCTAGCCGTCAGGAATGCTGGAGATGCAGCAAGCCTGGGCACATGACAAAAAAAGTGATTGTTTCCAATTATTTCATAAATATTTTAGTATGAAATACGCAGAAAATTGCTACACCGTTAAAAACGCCCGTGTTTTTTTGATGAGTTCCATAATGATGGCATGGTTGTGGAACGGTGTAGTGGTTAAGGCCGAACAACCTCCCATATCCTTTACTCGCGCTTTCCGAGTAACGATGTACCTACGCTACTAGCCATCACAAAGCTGTCAGGTACGAGTTGGATTCGGTTGCGTGTCCGTACAGTAAAATATAGAACATTCAAGGAAGAAGGAAAACTATAATTACTGCAGCCAGGCAAGTAATATTAGATTGTGATATACAAATGTGACGAATAAGCTGGCGGGTAGTTAAAATATTTGCTATCTCAACCCAGCTGACGTGTTTCAAAATGCATTTAGAATTTTGTCAGACGTGTTATCAGAATGTGCATAGAAGGCGCCGAAGTTGGCGACAGCTCGCTATCGACGTCAGGGAGACACGCCGAAAACGTCTAGACGGAATAAGTATGCGTTGTTAACTCGTTGAGAGAAAAGTAGTAAGAGACATTATTTTATTTACCTTATTTGTGGTAGCATAGTTAATGCAAGAATGCCTTTTATTCCACAGACACACGTCAAGATAAACAACTGTAAGTATCGCATAAACTTCTCGTCGCTTTACGAGAAAAAGAGAGAGAGAAAATAGAATTTACTTTTAAGAGGATAAAAAAAGGGGGGATTTATTCATACTTTTGAGGGGGATACCAAAGGAAGTGGATTTTAAATAAAAATATGTGCGTAATCATTATTAAGAAAATGAGTGAAGTGATTTGGGCGGCTCCCAACGGCTAGGTGTTGAGAGGCGAAAACAATTGTAGAAAAATAGTTGTGGAGAGAGAGCATATGATTCATAGATTGTGTAAATATTTAAAATAAATTCTTCATTACAGTATGGAGGGTCTTCCAATAATTTATAGTGATTAGACATGGGTTGGTAATAATATCACATTTTTAAATGTTAGCAAAAAGATGGACGTGTTGTATTAAAACATAATAGTTGTTCAGACCGTCTGATAATTGTTCATGCAAACTCTGAAAATAGTTTCATCGAAAATTTCTTTTTAATTCTCCCTGCAGGCAAAGAGCAGATGAATTATATAAACTTCAAAAGTGTAAGTAGGCCTACATCTATTCAGTTATAGCGAAATCTAACATAGAAATTTGTTGTTGTAAACAGTGACCCTTATTCAGTTCAAGAAAGTAAACCTCCATCCAAGTAGGCAGAGAAAAAGGATATGACACATTGGTTCACAAGTAAAAGTGTTAAATTTTCTCAGGGTATGCGAAGACCAGACCTTTATGATTTAAATGTACGGAACAGAAAGCCTGAAGAAATATTTCGCATTGGCCTACTTTTAAAGTTACGTAGCTACGATGTTTTTGGGCTACCTCCGTACATTTGAGATTTTGATCCTATTAAATTGGCTTAGTCTAAAACAAAGAGATTAAGAAACATCCTGTTTTGTCTTTCACAAAGCTAATGGAAGCCACAAGGGAAGTAATTTTCTCAATTACTGTAGAAGACGGGCAAAGATACTGTTCGCATGTGTGAGATATACAAGCGGATTATTGGCGGAATGACTATCGTGTGGAATAGGCTATTGACAATTCTATGGTATGTTTATACCGAGAATCCATAGTTCGAGTGATACATATTCAGAATCGGAACTAGAGCTACGACTGTACGAAAATGAATGAATGATTACGAAACGACATTACAGGGTTTACGTATGCATTGCACGGGTTTCCATTAAAGCTATTTCGGATTTATGCACGGAAATTATTTTTCTTTTTCGTAGTACACGTTATTAAAACTAATATATTAAGTTTATGTTACTTTTTCTCTGCAGTTTATTACATCGCATTCTGTGTTGCGCCGCAATGAATTTACATCGACATGAAAAAGAAAAAAGTGCTTACAAGTGTCCGAAGGTTACGTTGTAAATTAAATGCTTTACGTATAACAGATTGATAAGGAAATTATAGTATCTATAATGTAACGAAGGTTGCATTAAATGATAACTGTTGGGTGTATCATGTTATGAAATTCAAAAAATGTCAGCATATAGGCCACCTAACAACACTTTTATAATTGGAAATGATTAAAACTTAATTTTTCCGTTAGTCGTTAATTAGAAGGATATCATTCGAAACTAAAAAAAAATAATAATAATTTAGGCGTATACTCTAATAATGACAGTGACTGTATTGGTAATAAATTAACATTCTTTCGCGACCTGTTATTTTCAGTACGGGTAGTATGAGCTCTAAGTAAGGGAGGTGACCTTGCAGGCCGCTTGTCGCCACCACACTGCCCGGATTCCAGAGCCTACCTAGCTTTCTCGTCAGCTCCGGACCATACACGCGAAATACGGAGTTACTTAAACGCATTCCTTTAAACATTAAAAATTTCAACAAGCACGCATAACACTGCCACTTTACCCAGAGTACTGCATTAATACTCGCCAATGATACACGAAAGCTGGTAGGTCTTTGGTACGAGTGGCCGGATGTCCGACATTGTGATCTGCGTGTAAATCAATACCAATGATTTCCTGTAATCTCAAAGCAAATTTCTTTTTTACGTTTACAAACACATCAGATGCAAGGTACAAAACAAAACCCCGTATGAAGTTACGTAATGATTGATACACGCTCGGGTTGTTTTAAACGTTTGCACGGCCTGGCAAATAAATATACACACCTATCGTTAAAGGATTACAGAAAATAACTAGCGAATGTCGCGAACTTCAGATTTCGGAGAACAAAAATACATACCCACATTGCCAACTTCGAGTCTGTAATTTATTTATTTTTAATATTTTCCCTAATATTACAGCTAAAGTCTGTTCACGATAAAGTGAGCACTTTAGATATGAACTTAAAAAAATACTCACTGCTCCTGCCAGCATGTATTTTAATGGGCGCACTGAGTGACAGTTGGCCAATAAAGTTGGTAACGATGGATGGAAAGTAATTCCATAACTTAACGTCGAATAAAAAGTCTTAGGTAACCATTTGTGATAATTAAAATTAATTATTTCACATTATGTTTTTTAAATGAATTGAAGTGTAAAAATTAGCAGATTTGTAAAGTGTTTACTTTCTTAATAATTTCACCCTTTCATTTGACAGACGCATGAATAGAGTGACGAGCGCATAGCAATGCTAATTTTTCGTAAGGCGGAGTTATACACAACGTGTATACAAGTTGATCTTAATAGGGGCTTTCAAACGTGCTCATTTTGCCATGAACAGCCTATGGTTAATCTATCGCTATATTGTTAGTGGTCGCATGGGTAGTCCACCCGCCTCCCACGAAGGCGGTCCAGGGTCGACTCCGAGTTGGGGTTACGTCCAGATTTTCACGTTTAGAAACGTGTTGGAAGTCTCTGTTGATCGGCGGCTTTCTTCGGGGTACTCCAGCATCCTCCATCGTCGCCGATCCAAAATAAGTTCTCCTTCCAAATTGCTTTTCAGGGAGTTCAAGAATTAGCCCGGCGAGATTTTAAAGTTTGACGTAGAGAAACGAATTCAAGGGTGCGCCTTCTTCTAAGTTGATAGCTTTAATAAGAACCCTCCACATGAATAGACATAATCTTTCATATAAGCTATTCACCGTAAAGTGGATACTTTTGAAAGCGCTCTCATTTTAAATAATAGTAAATAAATAGATTTTATTTTAGCCTTAGATGTTAACTTCCGAGTGTTGTGGAGTATACACATTGTGGCTATTACTTGCATGGCGATATTTATTTTAAAAAGTGGTTAAAGAATATTTAAATTGGCTGAAAGTAAAATAACTAGGAACTCAAAAGTTTTCACTTTATCGTGAACAGCATATAGTAATATTCAGTCAACAGTAAAGGGTTTGAGAGTTTCTATGCTGCTCCCCACTCTCAGAAAAACGAGTAATTTTGACGTTCAAAAATTGCTGATTAAATAGATGATTACCAAAATATCGCGTACATAACGTAGTAGATGTTTTTACAAAATAATTTAATGGCGCGTCCTTTATATTAGGAGGAGCAGTTGCACCCTTGCACCCTCTTGCCTTTGCAGGTCTATGAATACAGAAAACCCATTGGCAGATGATTATTAGCTCCGCCCTACGATGCAGCCCCCTTGCTTCACACGATATATAATTTTTTTTTCCTGCTACATCTTAGTAACGTAGTCCTTTTTCTACGGATTCTGCTACGATGATATTTAAATTATTTCATTTTCATATCCTGATTTCAGGAATGAAAATTGACTTGAAGATATTAAGATTAAGTTTTTAATAAATATTTGGCAGTCATTCCTCCAAGTGTTATGACATGCGTTCACGTTCGATTTGAATCGGTGAGTCAAGTCACGTGTTACTGGAAGTAAACAGTGTGGGTGGACCGCAAGAAATAGAAAAGTCAAGTCAAATATAATTATTGCGCTTGTAAAAAAGACATATAAACGTCAGAAAGACGTAAATCAGGTGAGAGTGGTAGAAATTTGTTTGTGTCAATCTCACCGACATCGCGTGCTGCTTGTGCAGTGCACAGGCGCGAAACACAAGTGATCTGCCTGGTGAGCACGTTGAAATGAGGACTTCAACCCGTCAATTAGAGCCGAGTCCATCTCCTTTCCAACCTGTGACTCACTGTGGCAACCCAACTTCACACTCCGTTCTCTTCGGGTACGCCATAGCAACAACCACACTGAGGTAGTGTTCTATTGTCTCCTGCCGGGCATTCAGCGCAAAAAAAAAAAAAAAAAAAAAAAAGTATGGAATATTGAGATGTGGAACTATTTTCCATCAATCATTGCCAACTTTACCGGGCGAATGTTACTAAGTGCATGCAGGGGTAGTAACTTTTTTTAAGGTTCGTTTTTGAAGTGCTAACTTTATCGTGAACAGCCTTTACCTATGGGACTTTCAGTGGTGGCCCTATTATTTTATTGATGCAGAGTCTGTAGGAAGGTTCAGTGCAGACCCTGGAGTATCATTGTATGTATCTGATGCGTATATTTTGAGCTACAGCAGTTTGGAGTGCCGTGAAATGGTGTTTCTAATGAGCGTACCATTTTTGATGTAGGCCTTCGTCTGGAGCGTGTGTTCTTCTCGCAGACCAGCACATTGGACTCGCATTTAATAGTTTCGTGGCGAAACGCTTGTTCCGATCACTTTGCAACCTAGGCCGTGTCCGAATTCAGGTATATACTTGTGTACTTGCATCCTTGCGTACTTCACTTACCCTTGGCACCAAACTTGATGAATTTGGACATGCAGTCTTGTTGGCTTCGTTGTTAGTATTAGCCAGCTAACCACTTTAAATGCTCATGTATTCCGAATAAGAATTTGATAATTGCCGAAGGTTACGGGGTTAGTAAAGTATTAAATAGTATTTAAATTTAGTTTACATTAACATTTATTGCTTTGCATTATTGTATATAAGTGCAGTTTGAATTGCTTTTTTTTTTATCTTAGCTTCTGTAGGTTAGGAACATAGGCCTAATTTGAATTTATTGCTAAGACCTTTTTTAAAGGTGAAACTTGCGATAATTACTTATTCAGTTCAAAATTCTATGTCTACGAAGTAGGAATGTTGCCCTATTAAACTTTAAATCAAATAATTATGTCGGAAATCAATTGTAACCTACAAATTGCTTCTCAAAATGGCGGCAGACATTCCGCAGGTATGCGAGAAGTATACAACTTCGGTTACTTGTATACTTGCATACTTCACTTGCAGTTCGAACAGCACTTGCGACGTCACTTCCGTCGACAGGTACGCACAAGTGTGTACTTCAGGCGAATTCGGACACAGCCTTAGTTCGAGCACCACGCAGCCGGGAGCCTTTAACAACAATTATTGGCGTACTGAGAGTAATGCTGCATTAAAAAAATGTACGTGTGTTCACGCAAGTTTTTACGCAAATGTACAGTTTCCATTCGGAAACGCGATGCGTGATGACAAAATCGGAGCTGAGATATGTAAATACTAAACACGTATCGTCTCGGTCAGCGACGTGCGGTAGTGTTGCAATGTAAGGCGGTGCTTGCTCACTGTTGTACATTCTTGGTGCACGCAGCAGGAGCCAGTAATCACCATGTAGCCTAGGGGAACTGAATGCATTCCGACCTCTCACAAGCGAGCAGCAAGGGACCCATTACACACGTCCTGTGACGTCAGCTGCCGAGCTATGTTTTACTGGTGGAAGTGTAAACCAGCAAGCAACAGGGTACAGCACTCAGCTAACGCCAGCCTACCTTACAGCAGTTCACAACACGCCACTGGTCTCAGTATTTACTATAGCTTCTAGTTTTAGGGACGAACAATGCCGTGTCTACACGAAGTTTTCTTCGCCAATTTAACCGTAAATTTATCATTTCTTCGGCAGTTGGCATATCCGTGTAACTTATACCTACTACTTCAAACAAAAAAAAATAGCATCAAGTACCTGTGGCAGTAAGTTACACTTAGAACTCTCAAACGTAAAGATTGGGATGGACCCCTGCATTTATGTGAAATAGTTGTTTGCGCGAATACGCGTATCTCGGAATTTTTTCTAAGTACCCTATTACTAAGTGCTAAGTGAAAGCCCGGCGGTAGGGCGGGACCTTATTGCGTCTCAGGGCTAACCCCTTACGCCTACAAGGAAAGGAATCATGCAAGGAGACATGCACAGCGGCAAAGAGGGATCGGGCATCCATGGCCACGAATTAAGGCCATGACTACCTCCTTGAGTGTACGTATAGTTAAGACTATAACTAGAAGAGACTGGGAAAAACCGCCATATACAGCGTAAAAACCCACTCAACAGGAAAGAATAGAGATGAAAGACTAGTAGAGAGAGGGTGCTGTATTTGGGGGTCTTCAATTGGTTCTGTCTTATTCGGTTTCACTTTGTGTTGGTTTTAAGTAATTTTTATGTTTACTTTCGTGTACAGTATGTTATGCCTAGTTTAGTGCGTCAAAAGGTATCCAAATCTTAATTTCGCTAGTGTATAGAAAGTCGGAATAAATAAATAAATAAATAAATAAAGCTAGAGAAAGAGATATTTCCTGTACTATGAAATTTAATGTCTCTGAGTGCCTAATGATATTTATAACTTTTTTTAGAGAAAACATGGCGGTAATAATAATGCTGCGGTCACGTGATAACCATCCGATTTTATTTGACCAACATTTTAAATTCTAATTGTGTGACAGAGCATGCAGCAATTTTGAGAGAGCTAAGTTGTCAAGCGGGACAACATTTATTTATGTATTCACATATTTCACCTTGTATTGTGTAGGTGCAGTGAAGGCGACATTTGTCTTTTTTGCTATCGCTGAACCCATTGTACACATACCACATACATACATACATACATACATTTTAGAAAAAGAAACCAACACTAAATATAAAAAAGAAAATCGTATAAATCAGAATATCTCAATGTCTCCACTAACTGAACGTGGTGTCATGATACCAGGCTAATACGGCAATGTCTGGCGCTATTAATGAATAAAGAACTGCCCCCTCCCCTTCCCCAAACAGCACAGATCACGATGTAACCATACACATGTCATCAATTTCAAGTAAATAATTCATCACCACGGTATGAGTCTATATATAACATTAACACATAAGGATCTCTAATTTCTATATAAAACATTTTTATTAAATTTTAATATATATATTTAATATTCCCTGATTCTAGCAGTTTAAGTTTATTCACTGCATGTGATTCGATAAACAATAATGCCCTCAATCTCAGGTTATGAATTCAGGCCTTGATATAAAACACGTAAACGTTCAAAAATTCTCACCAAAAATAATCAAATTTATGAGCTACGAAACAAACTATAATTCGGCCGCAAAATAACAGTAACTTATGAAACATATTTTTAAACCTGTCTTTTCAGAGGTTTAATTTTCACTATATGGAAATTATTTCAGCTTGTTTACCTGAAAATGTATATTTCTTTAAATAAGTACTATTCGCTTTTTACAAAAATATGTTGGAAGGAAAATAAAATTTAAACAATCTATAATATTACATATTGTGTCGATAGAATATATCGAAAATTTAATTTTTCGCGTATTTTAGGTTTTGCTGATACTTTCCGTTACTACCCATAAAAAGCAGCTTCCCACCAAGCGATACGGGTTCAATCCCCGGCGGGTCACTCCGGATTTTCGCATGTAGGAATCGTGCAGGACGATGCCTTTGGTCGGTGGGTTTTCTCGGGGATCTCCCGTTTCCCCTGCCCTTTCATTCCGGTGATGCTCCATACTAACCTCAATAGCCCTCATCGGCTCTCAAGACCTCGACGTTAAGAGCCGCCCAAATCTCTTCACTCCAACAAACCGGTTTTTCTCTGCAATACATATTTGTTTTGTTGCTTTTTTTCGTGAATACCATCTGGACTAATAAAAAACGTTCACTTTATTAAACGTAAAATACCATAAATGTACTGTTGACAGCCACGGAAGTAGAACATCGCGATCATATCAGAATATTTAGACAATTTCAACGATATATGCTTGACGGTGAATAAGGTGTGGTGAAACACGTTCAACATTATCGAGATAAAATCGAAGTTGAACTTGTAATTTGGATAATATTATCTCGACGTTCCGAAAAGTTAATATTCGTTGGTGAAACCGGCCCTTACTAATTAAGAATGAAAGTTCACCCCGTTAACGCTTTACGCGAAAAGGGTAAAGGCAAAGAGTGGTGGGGGGACGATCCTAGGAGTTATCGATATTGCCCCGGGGAGAGAGGGGTGAATTATGATTGCCGACCCAATTCCACCAAACTTCCGCGGATTCGGAAATAGCATAATTGTGGTACACAAGTACCAGCCCATATATTGCATACCATAATTATGCTGCAGTATATCATAACTTTTGGTTTTCGTGCGATAATTTTAAAAGCGCACCATAAATGTATCTGCATGCTTCGGGCATTCCAACATAACTCACACATTCATTTTTGCCTTGGTCTTATGGTTCGTGATAAATTATCAGTAACTTTTCAATGCTTTCAATGCAAGCATTCCGAAGTATGTAAGTTCGTATATTATGTTGAAATATAGGCAGTGGTTTGGTCATTGGGAAGACGTTTTCTGCCGCCATTTACGAGTCGTTTGAGATACAGTGTTGGTGCTTGGTGCATACTTAATTAGAGTTCAACATATTTTACTTTTAATTTTACATTATATATATATATATATATATATAAAGTAAAAAAAATACTTTTTACTGGGTGGAGTAATGTCGAACTGTCAATATGCAATTATTGACCACATTCAAACGTTTGGTAACTTGTTCACATTTTATCTTAAATATGCGGTATATAAGCGTGAAATACACGTCCTTGATTTTGTCAAGACGTAAAAGTTAATTAGGCGCTACCATTATATTCCGTGTCCATTTAATCATATTTGATGTTCAGAATAAAATTTCAGTCTTTGCCACATTTGTTCTGGAGTCAATCTGGACTGAAAATCGAATGAACTGCAAATTTCTCGAACGAAATTTCGAACAGAGACTGAAAAATATACAAGAGCGAAGTCTGACCGAAAGAAAGAGGAAGATTTTTTTTTTTTTTTTTTTGATAGCGTGGTTTGCAAAACCATGAAATTACGAGATATTAAGTTCAACTTAAAAATGTTGACATGTCTAATAAAATAGCATACTCTTTCACACCAGAGTTTACTTGCAATTTTTAATTACTTGTAGACAACAGACCCAAGTCGGATAAAACAAATTCTGTGTGGGGATGTTCTCTTCATTCCCTTGTACCTTTTTTCAGTTCGGCGTGTGTTAATAATGATTCTTCTGTACACTGCGACTTTATTACGGGCCGTGGTCCGTAGCTGTGACCGTGTCCGAAATGGCAGATTTCGTTGAATTTATAACGTGACCCGATTTTGTATACAAAAATAGTGACATATTTGGTAATTTGGTATTTCGTATTATGTATCTAGCGGATGTTAGTAAAAATACAAAATGACCAAATCAGCGCCATATTGTTTTTTACCTTCCAAAATACACGCGCGAAAGCGTTTTTTTTTTTTAACGAATAACTTTTTATAAAAAGTCGTCATTGTATAATTTTTAATTTTATTTATTAACGTATTCGCAGCATTCCAGTGATTATTGTAGAAATATTAAGTCCGTTTTAAGCATTAATCTAGATGAAATATTTTTCACTGTTAATGTAAGAATTCGTTGCCGCGAGTGCTAAACAAGTAACTGTCGACAACGTCCGAATTGAAACTTACGAAATGACAGATTGCAAAATAACGAATTTCTCATTTTGGGCACGGCCCGAAATAGTTTAGATGCTATCCGCACAGGTGCGCCACAGACGCGCGACCGCGAACAGTTAGTTTAAACGTCTCTCCAGTTCCCCGTGGTGCCTAATACCCTCCAGGAATTTGCTCCCTAACGGTTCTTCACGCCTAATCCTCGCAAACGACTCGCCACCCTACAAGACGTTGCCAAACTGACTGGACAAGGTATACACGATCTAAGGTAAGCCAAGTTTGTTAACCCTCTGCGGGTTGAGTTTATGTAAAAATAGCAACGGTTTATAACTACTATAATTATAGTAAAAATCTAAGTATATTATATTTCCTGATTTTTAATTAGAAAAATGAGCTATAGAAGGCCTATTTTCGAAAATATTCTACTAGTTCGTTTTTTATTTCAGAACAGGTTCGCTCAGACTTAATTCGTCTATTGGATTATTTAATTGTTACACACACTAGACGCTTGCTTGCGAATCGTAAACGTTTGTCGTAAGAGTCCCAGTCAAGCAGGAAAACATTTACTTATTAGGACAATATGCAAATAACCAAAGGACAACTACAAACCTGTACTTATGGTAAAATACTTTTGTTTAAATCAGATGTACAAATTGCATTTTCAATTTTCTAATTGAAAATATGCTAATATGCCGGTTAAAAATATGTAAGAACGGAATATGGAAAATGTTCTAATAAAAAAGGTTTATTAATATAAAACTCTAGAATTGATTTGACGAGGGTACTACAGTACATCATACATAAATAAGCGAATATGTGTCACGAGCATTGTGCCACAGTATATTTTTACGCTACAGGAAGTGATAATTATTTTCTAGTTGATTTTGAATTCCTGTTTTTGTTTTACCGGAAGGCGTGTGTAATTTTTTTATAAGCTGTAAAATGTCAATTGGGGTCAAAAGAAAGGCATCTAGCAATATTTCAATCCAACACTTGGTTCGCCTGCAACATTTTATTATTTTGACTTTAAATTATATCTCAACAGTTAAAATTAACATGCGTCGGAACCTCCCAACAAATTAACAACAAATGTTCTTCATGATATTCTAATAACATTAACAATTATTTTCGGCTGTATTCTATCGTAACACTGCCGTGCCATTTTGATATCTGTACAAAAAAATATTGAATTTAAATGTTTATAATTTGTTAATTTTTTAAGTAAAAAAAGTCGTAATATGTAATAAAAAAAAAATACTTCTTCAACGCTCGAAAGTTGTGCATACTACGAAACACGTATGCAAAGGAGGTCGATGTCTTCATGTAAGACAGTAGCACTCCGCAGGTAAAGAACTGAAGTCATGGCTATTAGAAATCAGGGACAATGGAAGAAGGAGGAAGAAAATTAGGCGGGAAAGTAGGGGGCGCAGGCCTGCTCTCCAGTTTTGTTACAGTCATCCAGACGTAAGGCGAGGAAAATGCGACAGCAAGAACAAACGTCTTCAAGCAGATAAAGAAATGCTAAGGAACAAAAACACATTTGTAAAGAAGTGAAGCAGTACTGACTAAAATAAAAAACTGCGACAGTCGAAGTATAGAATTTTAAGTGAAATGACTTGGGCGGCTGTTAAAATCGAGATCCTGAAAGCGAATGAGTGTGAAGCGAGGTGAGTATGGAGCAGCGCCGGGCGGGTGATACGGGAGATCACGGAGAAAACCCCTGCCGACCAGCGGCATCGTCCGGCACGATTCCCACAACAGAAAATTGGTGGGAGGGGGCGGAGGGGCGGCCCCGCATGGAATCGAACC
This sequence comes from Dryococelus australis, assembly GCA_029891345.1. Taxonomy (NCBI): domain Eukaryota; kingdom Metazoa; phylum Arthropoda; class Insecta; order Phasmatodea; family Phasmatidae; genus Dryococelus; species Dryococelus australis. The sequence continues at coordinate 258,513,952 of CM056995.1, forward strand.
CGATTCGCCCACTTGAGAGGCAGGTAGTCTAACCACTACGCCATCGTGGCCCTTCTAGAACTTTAACAGGTCCTAAGGAACACTCACGTGTCTTCATTACTCAATAAAAGATATGATCTAGTCGCACTTTCCAAAACTTACTAAGTGTCTGGAATTTTTGACCACTGTACATCAATTACGATAGGATATGTGACTCGAACCGAACCGAGTTCTGTTATAGCCGTAACTGGGCAAAATGACTCAAGTAGAGTTACAGTAAGGTAAAAATTAAAGTGGGACAGACGGGAAGTATCTAGTTCCAACTGAATGAATTCGCGGTTTATATAAGCTACGCTTGTTTAAAGTAAACCAGGTAAAATCTCTTTGAAGTCGGCATATGTGTAATAAGAAACTAAAAATAAAATATTTCATATACATTTAAACACGGTTACTATGAGATCGCTAAAGCAATCCTAATAAAATCGTGATGAACTTACCCAGTTTTGGCTACATTTCATTTGTCTAATTGTGGCTGCGGAGAATGTTCGTGTCGTGTCAATTATATTTCAGAAAAAAAAGTTATTTTTCTATTTATTTATTCATTTCGCCTTATTTTCTGAGGGTGCAGTTAAGGCATAATTCCCCTTCTCTATCACTAAACACATTGTACACATACGGTACATATATTCTATATATAAAAGCAATAATAGAAGTAAAAATTAAATTACATAAATCAATATATCTATAGGCTGTTCACGGTAAAGTGAGCACTTTTTAAGGCCCTCCCAACAGGCTTTAACCACTAATAATTACACCTTATTGTAGCATCAGGTATTCAATTTTGAGGGTGGTGAAATGTATACACTGTGTTTATTCGTCACATTGCATGTTTATATGAAAAAGCAGCAGGAATATGGAAATAGGATGAAAGGAAAAATTCAGAAGGGCCTTAAAAAGTGTTCACTTTACCGTGAACAGCCTATAGCTGTCATGACTAACTGGTAATGTGATGTACACTACTCTTATAAAATTATCTATAATACTTATCTAACTATACACTTGCATTTAATTAATTTATTGGGATGACTGGAAATATTAAGAATAGTATGGTAGTATTCACAAATCGAGATATAAAGAACATGTCACCCTAAAGGCAGACTAATAATAACAATAATGATAATAATAATAACAAAAATAATAAAACTTCAGTTAATCGATTCTTAAAAAAAAAAAAAAAAAAAAAAAAAAAAAACAACGGAATTCTACAGCTCTGCATATGAAACTTTGCACATTCAGTTAATAAATTCCGCATATAACATAACGACATGAGGTAATAAATAAAATAAATATAGGTAGTAAATTAACTACCTAACACACAAAGTAAGACAAATTTATAGATCACAATCTCGTATTAAGTAGACAAATACAAAATTACACAAAATAGTATTTTCACTATTAATCCCTCCAAAACATACTGACCATTACGTTATTTTAATCAAGAATAGAAACCCGCATGGATATTCAGTGTGAGGTATTGTGTAAAACCAATCGAACGTGTGTCTCTGTTTTGGTTTTTATTTCTTTAGAGATTGGAGTTGCCCGGGACGCAGCACAGATGCGCAGAAGAAATTGAAGAATGAAGACTAAATATTGAAAATTCAAGACTATTTGTATTTCAGATTATATTTGTTTTAGAATTCGATAATATTATAATACTTTGATATTATAATTCTATTGATATTGTTCTGTAACGTGTTTGACGTGTTAATGACTTAGATGCTGCTTTCGTTCATGAATTTACATAATTTTTCGAAAGGTAAAAAGTGATACTAAAGTATATATTTCACCTATTTCTATAATTTTAGGAAACAGAATAGATTGGGGGGGGGGGGGGGAAGAACTAGCTCAAGTGAAATTTCTTAAAAGCTTTGTGTTTTGAGGAAGTAAAATAATAAATACCCACATACATTAAGTTCGTTGTGTGTTCTTCAGAATTTTAATTCTAAGGACGTGCTGCAACAGAAAACAAGAGGGCTTTCGCGCGTTTCTTGAAAGCGTAACTGCTCGCCAGGTCTCTTATACTTTTCGGCAACCGGTTCCATCCTCGCACAGCATTAACAGAGAAAGATTTTCGAAGATATCTGTTTTGTGATTATGGGTCACCAGCTGAATATCACCCTTGGAACGAGTATTCCGTTCGTGCGCCATGCGCAAAAAAAGTGAAACAGTCGTAGAGGTAGGTCGGTGTGCCAGTATTACTCCGCGTAAAGCACCGAAAGTAAACGTAAGGGCTAAACTATAAACTAAACTAACTTACCTTAACTTTATTTTGTTTGGAACACGAGCCAATCACGGTAGCAACGCACTCTAGGATATTGTTTGTACGACGGAATAGTACAAAATCACAATATTACAAGTAGTAGGGGATGGAGTGGATCAAATAAGATGTAAGCAGCCGATTACATAAAATTAAGTAGGCACTACCTAAATAAATAAAAGAAATTATAATACGGTAGGTTAAGTTAGTTGAGGTTAATTTAAGTTTAGGCTAAGACCGTGTTGCAGTTGACATTCGTAATTTAGTAATTTATCATTGTTTAAATAACTGAAACCCTATTTATTGTCCCCTGTTTACAACGATGGTGCTAGCCATCCAGATAGTCTGCGTTGCATGATTGACATGGTATTTCCACGAAGTTATTGGCATTAATGGATTCATAAAAAAGAAGAAAATATTTACATAAAAAACTCATGTATAAATTATCCTTCTTCTTGCTTTTACATTCAAATATATAACTTTCCATTACATATTGCTAGAATTAAAGTAATGCTATATTATTTATTTACATATATATTTATTCAGTTACGTGAATCCATAAAAAAATGTGTACGTTTGTGTATGGTATGAAGTCATATCCACAGTTTTCTTTGTCACATCAGGTTCAAAACAAATGTGGTGTTGATTTGGGATTCGGTAATTTAGCATTTTGTAAGTTTCGTTACATACTTAAAATAAATACAAAACTACAAAATACTCACCATTTGCGAATACTAATTCGGGTCACGTGACCATTTAGTACACTAAAACTGCTTTACAATGAATTTCATCAAATGGGTACATGCAAATAAAATGACAGAAAAATAAGCAATGATGAATTTTCCACGATTAATACAGACTAATATAAGAAACACTAAAAAGTAGCAGGGCCCTTACGCCAATCAGAGTTAGCCTACGAGACAAACAGTAGAGCGCACTTGTTCCAAAAATGGCAGACGTAATTGAATTGAAATAATGTAATATAAATTATACAAAGATCTCGTGATTCAAAATGAACTGTGTCAGTCAGTCTGCACCTTTGAGTAATGACGGTCAAATGACTATTTGTTGTAACATCTTTATGGAGACGAGTAAGAACAAAATCACTGTTTTCTGAAGTTTGCCACGTTCTCTCCACACCGTGATATTTATTACTCGAAATGCCTCGGAGTTGAATAAAAACCGCTTGCAAACATAAATATCCTAGTTTTTAAAATGTCTGGGCGTTTACGGAAATCATTCAAAGTTAACTACGAAGAGTTGCAGTGAAGTGTGAATACTCTAAATATAAGAAATCTGTACAAATGTACATTAACTTGTTGGGTTTATTTTAGACATACTGTACCTGTGTAACCGACGATATTATGCCATAAGTGTCGTTTGAAGTATAAATTATAGTTAGGTTGTAATATTTCAGTAAAGTCCTAAATATGGGAAATCGTAAAACCGGGGGGGAAAAAAAAAGTGTCCATGTCCCTATCTTTTTACTTTTATCATATTAAGTGTATTAATGGAGAAAAAGTCGTGAAAATGGTCAAATATCGCATTTTTAAGGCTTAACCGATATAATTTCCTTAAGCAGTAAGAAAAAATTATGAGTACATGGGCGTAGTTTAATCTGTGGGTTTCCATCGCTTGTGTAATAAAATCCCACTGTCACAGATCTAATTTGCACAATATAGCGTTTCGTCGGAAACACTGCACGCCTTGTACGTAGGAGCGATGAGGCGCTAGGCGTGCTTGTTAGTGTCGCCCGTATCGCTCCCTCGCTTCTTGACCTTGAGCGCGCAGCTACATAGTCCTCGTTGTTGATTAAACATCCCGTAGTTTCATAAACTGCTGCTGCCCGTGACAATATTACTGGTACCTTTATACGAAACAGCGTTATACTGATTCTATCACAGTAACACAAATTTTGATCGCCGAAGTGCCTAAAATTATAAATTGATCTGTGATAGAAGATCAAGGTTTCATTAAGTTACGAATTTTACGTTGGCCTGCCCCTTTCATGTCGTACTGCCAGTTACTCCTTACTACTTACTAACAGCGAGGTTTTGAGAGCCGATAACGGTGAAGCGAGGTGAGAATGGAGCAGCGTCGGAATGCCAAGGCAGGAGAAATGGAAGATCCCCGAGAAAACCCACCGACCAGCTTTAGTGTTGGGGACGATTCCCACTATGGAAAATAGAGAGGGACCCGGCAGGGAATTTAACCCGGTTCGCATGGTGGGAGACGAGCTGTCTAACCGCTTCGCCACCGTGACCCCTCCAAAACTTCGAAATTATTGACTTGCACATAGTAAATAAAATATGCACATCTGTGGCGGCGTCCAAATTGGCACTTTTAGTTTACTAAGACGTCACGTGACCAGAATTAGGCGACTAAGTTAATTAAGTATTTGGTATTTTAGTATTTATTTTTTAATATGCAACGAAACTTACCGAAGTACTGAGTTACTAAACTGAAACCATCTTTGAATAAATGACTGTCGACGGTGTCCGAATTGAACGCTACTAAATACTAAAATACTAATGTACTAAGTTGACATTTCGAACACGGTTTGTATGAGGATTTATAATAGGTAATATAAAATGTGATAAGGGCTTTTGAGGTCTGAGAATATTTTTTTATCCTTTTTTCAAACAGAAATTACAATGTTTTAACTGAGCGCATGAATTACTTTTTTATTTATAAGCATTAACTAATTAAACGCATGTGTTCTTTAACGAACATATAATTATTTAATAACGATTTGTAGATAAACCAATATCTAATGTTTACTCTCCTTTGTACGAAAACAGATAACAATAAATTGAATTCTATAAGAAATGAAAATCACGCCCAATTCCTTACCCGGGACTCGAATACAGCATCCACGTCAAAAGCACATTAGCCTGACTACATCCAAGTATCTGCACAGATATTTGTAACCGAAATTGAACTTTTAACGCATATATTATATCTGTAGTGTATTTACTTTTAATCACATTGAGTATACTCAGAAAACACTTAAAAATATAAAACGTCGCGACTCCATGAATAAATTTAAGTGCCTCTAAAATGCACGGAAATGAACGTAAAAAGCAAATAAAACCGTCTGAAACAGTAATGTTAGCTGCTACGTTGAAATCCAAGGCCACTTCAGTAACACGTTAAAATAAAATAAAACTGACAATATTTATTGAGTGCGTTCTCGGACTCTCAAATGAACCATCGTCAGGTGCTGCTCTCTGCCGGGCAAGTGAGACATTGAAGACGCTGCAAGTGGTATGAATGCAAACTGATATAGGGCACCATTTTCTCAATGACTACCGCTCCTTCGGTTAAGACATCTGTATTGGTGAAACATTAACGATACGAAAGTATCAATTTAGATTGACGTTATATATTATTTATTCATCGAAAAGGTTTCTTCCTTGAGAAAACTGTAATAACAGTGTTAATAAGCAACACACGGGAACATGTTTTACGATGATTTCGTTTATAATATAATATATTCATGCGCATATAATACAAGAAAATGTATGTTCACTGTTTTCACGTGAACTTAGGTAACGTATTTCCATGGTGCAATTCTCAGTAAACCTAAAAAAAAAAAAAAAATTATTTACTGCTTAACTGTACGTTCGTGCGCTGCGTGCTGCCTTATCCCAGTTCACTCCGCAACCACTTGAGGCGGCGCGCATGCTCGCCCGCATCAGTCCGCCATTGGCCGTGGAATCGGTGGAGGGGGAAAGCCCAGTCCGTAGTTCCTAAATAATGCCGAGGCGAGCCACGCGGCTCTTAGATGCGCTCGTGACAACAAACGGAGCAGTTGGCATGGATGCACGCGTCGCTGTGTTTGACGGGATCGAGCCCCGATAGTGCGCCGTCGAGTGTTAGCTGTCGATTGTCACACCGCACGTTTTGCGGCCGAGGAAACTATTTCCGCCCGCTTTTTCAAAAACTTATATTTCGAAGAGTGTTTCTGTTTACTTCGGTACTCGTGTGCTCAGTTGAAGCGGGTCGCCTGAGAATACGGAGTTTTGTTGAGTTCCCCTGGATCCGCTGGCAGAACCAGCAGCCATGGTACCGCAGCAGCAGAGCGACCCTGGCCGGTCCAACAGCCCCAGCGGCAGTGGGATATTGCCTCTCTTCGGGTCGCAGATGGTGAACAAGAACTCTTCCACGCCTTACACCGACGCCACACAGGTGAGTCTGGTGGGACTTGAAGTGCGTTCGCTGGGGTACGGTTTAGGTCCCGTCGTGTTTAGAAAAAATTGGACGTCTTGTATTGTAGGGGTGTTAAGAATAGATTTCGTCACGGGTGTTTCAATCCTTCCGCGATTTATGCACTCTACCGTCCCCAGGGGGGTTTTAGACCGTGCTGCCGCTAGCGCATTGGCCAACGGCACGGGAAATAATTAGCGCTGGGGAGGTGATGAACCGCCATCCGCAATAGCCTCTCGGCGGATGCGACTGGAGGCCCGGATCTCGCCGCGGGCGGCGTTGGGCAACCCCTAGGCTGAGGTGAAAGCTAGAAACGGGGTTATTTCGCGCGCGAACAGCTGACCTTCTGTGCCCGTCGTCGCCGACTCCTACGCCGAGAGTCGTAACCTCGCGCGGACCCCCCCCCCCCTTTTTTTTTTCTTCAACCCTTTCTTCGTGTCTCCAGTACCGAGGGACCAGCTCGAACTGGCGACAAGCCCCCCTCCTGTGACGTTCGACTTCCGTGTTCTGCCGCCGCTGCGGGTTGTGATTTATCGTTTATTGGCGCGTTGCTCACGGCCGCGTCGCGCGCAAGGCCAACCCCAGCATGCGAGCTTCCGCGTCCCGAGTGTTTGCTTTGGCACCGAGCTGCGTGCTGTGTAGGCCCCCCTTCGTCTGTGCGCTCCCCACGACTGTCACACAAACCTTTGAAAAACCTCGCCATGTGCGACTTATTTTGTTGTTTCCCAATATATCGTGTATAACCTTTTTTTTAGGCGTATATCAACATAAAATTGCCCTATTTTTGGTTGAATTGAACTTTTACTTGTGTTTTCTCTATAAATTATATTTGATATATAATGAACACCAATAAGCACGGGAAGTAAATAGGTATGTTGGTAGTGCCCAGCAAGATATATTTCTTGCGCAAACATTTTACTCTGGTTGCGCACGAATGCTGTGCGCTATTCCTTTTGGGGGTACTTTTCTAGTATCGCACGAGGCGGAGGAATATCTGGAAGTGTAAGTAACCATTGACTGTCTTGCAGTGTTTCGTTTCGCCTGCGCGACAGTGTGTTTGCAGTAACCGTGCCGGCTGAAGATGTAAGTTCTGTATAGATCCCACGATTGTCTACCTGATAATAAGCCATTCGGAGCGAAGAGTTGGACGTGTGGGAATTGGCGTGTATTTCTCTCTTCGAGAGCCGCGTGGAAAATGTTTAATGTTAATTTACGCTCTTTGCGACGTGCTCCCCACCCATAAGTTATATTGCTGTCGTTAGATTTTATAAGCTGCCGTAAATCCATGCTTAATGATTTCACAAGTGTTTTGTGCGTGATTTACTTGTTTTACATTGGTCGTTTTCTCCCAAGTTATACCATTTCGTGCCTTCGTCGTTTAAGCGTATAAGGTGTCTTGAATTACGAGATGAACTTTTCTGTGCGGGAAAGTATCATCCAGCTGAGGAAGAGTAATTTTGAGTCGCAAACTCGCAGGATTTCTTTCTCTCCAAGCAAGTGGTTAATTGCGTGTAATGTATTCAGGCGGTTGTATATGAAACGTTTTTGTAATCTAAAGTCACTAGGTACTATCTACTATTTCTGTTTAAAAAAGGATTTAAGTGTTCTTAGTATACACTTAAAGCGAGGAAAACAGTGTTTAAAACCGGGCTGGTGTAAAGTGAATTACTGCCCGTGCAATCAAAGTATCACCTTTAAAGCACGGAATATGCTAAGAGAATTTATGGTCCATGTGTACGGGACGTTGGGCCGAGACTTTAAAGTATGACGTTCTTAATGCTAGAACGAGGTGTATATCAAACGGGGATAACTCGGGTTGTCGGCAGGTTTGACCAGTTTTCTGTCCGGAGCCCGTGAAACGAAGCCGCAGGGCGCCCCTCGGTAGGCGAGTTGCGACGGACGGACAGCCCGACGACGTCGCCTGACCAGCGGTCATCATTTAGCTCGGGAGGAACAGGTCTTGTTAAATCCCCCGGGTCGTGTCGGAGAGTTTTAAAATTAAAATAAAAAACCAGCCGGTGGGAAGTACGTGCACGACGCAGGGATGTAGCAAGTCGCTCGCGATAGTTTTCTCCCTCCCCCCCCCCCTTTTTTTGATTGGCATGGTGTTATCGTTGCTCGCTCGGGCAATGATCCCGTGGGAAGTTTGTTCGGCTAACGACTCGTGTTTACCCCGCAGGCGAGTTGACACGGGCGTCGTAGCACGACGGCTGCAGCCACGATACATTCCCTGGAAGCTCGCGCGTTAGTTTTATTGCATCCATATGATGCATTTCCCATACATAATAGCACGTATTTAATAAACAAGTCAGGTTACCTAAGTAAAATTTATATACAAATTGTTCGCACGCGAAGCCGAAGAATTCTACAACACGCTGCCGTGCACCTCAAATCGTAAAATACTGCAGGAGATCCCATAAAATGATTGGGTTCCAACTCCAAACTACCTTGCTTGGTCACCTTTTCAAATGTTGGTCTAAACCGAGCCGACGTGAATCTTACTCGCACGTCTCTAGTCGAATACGCGCAATTCCCTAAAAATAACGTGAACTGACATCCGACTTGTCGGGCACAGGTGTCTGGCGCTTACATTCGATCTCCCGGACAAAGTCTGTAAAAAAAGTGCTGAGTAGCCGTATAATGTGCAATTTTGCTAGGTATGTCGTTTCCCGTGAATAAATTTCCTGTGATGATTCGTTGGTGGATGTTCGTATTGTAGTTCGTCGAACGCTTTAGCGGCGAAGTGACTAACTGGTGTCGAATCAACGATAATTTCTTCGCGGTATGTGCAAATGACGTGGGCAGTGTCCTGTTGCCGACCTCATAAGCGGCCAGTATTTCGCGAGAAGAGAGTTTCGTGTTCGCATGAGTCGCTACATTCCGGCGTTAGGGCTAACCATTGGTTCACGGATTGAAGCTTAATGACACCATTTTTCTAGTCACCTGCGTTTTCCAATTCGTATTCGTGGAACAGCCATCGTGCAATTCTTGATTTACACGGTGGGTAAGTCTTGCAGTAAGTAGCATGCTTAACTCGAATTCGGAGAACGTGAGTTTGGGTTCCAGAGTCCAGTTGCGGCGTTTTGCTTAGAGAATGTTTTTATCCACCCTCACTGCATGCAGATGATCTCTTAGCGTGAAATTTTGTATTAGTCTCATTCCATTAAAATTAGATTAAAAAAGAATGAATTTCGTGCGGTATCTTTACGGTTTGAAATTGCACCTCCTTTACTTCCAGCTATTGCTTAGTACCTTCTCCGATTAAAACTGAATGATTATTATTAATATTGCGCCGATGTTAAAAGGATTATTCTTATTAGTACGTTTGTCTCAGCGTTGAAGCTTGTTATAGGCTGTCCACGATAGTGAGTACTTTTCAAGACCCTCCCAACAGGCATTAACCACTAATAAATATATCGTATTTCAGCCTCAGGCATTAAATTTTGGTGGTGTTTATTGGTCACATTACAATGTTTGTGTTAAAAAGCAGCAGGAAGAAGGAAATTGAATGAAAGGAAAAATTTATAAGGTCTTAAAAAGTGCTCACTTTACAGTGAACAGACTATAGCGCGTAAGTTTTACAGTGAACACACTATAGCGCGTAAGTTTTACAGTGAACAGACTATAGCGCGTAAGTTTCCATCTTCACTCCTTTGGAAACTTCTTTCTGTGGCTGTCGTTGCCCAGAAATGTGTTGGCGTTGCATTATCGTGATCATAACCCTGTTTACAAATTAGCTTTCTGTATTAGAACTGTAGCAAAGGGACGTTTCGTGTGAATCGTATTAACGTCTAACTAGAGGGACCCGAGGCAGTTTGTACGGTCCTCTTCGTACGAACAAGCAAACTGTATTTCAAATTTTTTTTCGAAAATCAGCATAATGTTTTGCTTCCACCTCAGAAACTGAAATCAACGCATCAAAACTACGATTGCGCATACAGTGCGAGTTCACAATATACCCACCAGAACTGCCCAAGGAACGAAAATGTACCGTTGTTGGTGTCATGTTGTCTCTCCATATTGCCCGAAATATTGGCTACATTATAAAACATCATTTACGTACGTAGCAGCGAAACGAAACAGCCCAAATCAAGTGTCTACTGCACTGTTCGACTGTGTTGCTTTTTGATCTGCTGTACGGGATTAGTACTTGCAGGAATACAGAAATACTACGCTCTTATTACGCATTCGTCGCAGGAGTAATTCCTAATATTTTGTTCGCCTAGCGTACAATTTAATGATTGCTACACGCTAAACCCTCAGATAATTAAATCTATTTGAGCTTCTTTTTCGTGTTTTTTTTAATATTAACGTGTGTGTACATTATGTTATACTTGGTTAACTTTAAGGGAAACCATTGAAGCCCTACTAACTTCGCCAGTGTAAAAAGAAAGAAATAAAATGACCTGTAAGCACGATATTTAGTGCAACGTGGTTATTGGTGTTTCAGGGTAGTTAGTAAGCGTTGGTCATATTTTTTTCCCCATGATAGAATGTCTACTTTCTTGAATGGGCGACACTGTCGCATGGCAGTGGAATTGAGTCAGAATCTTCCATACAAGAAGTGCTGTGTCGTTCCCGCGTGAGTTATAAAGAAGTTTTTGTGGAATGACTGCGCCGCAGAATAGAATGCTAGTGTGAAATCGTGAGGTGGTATGATTCTCTGATTTAGTTGTCATTAGTTGGCATTTTCGTTACTGCAAAGAACACTGGTCGTTCTAATTTCGTCGCGTATGTTTGCAAACTTATTGAAATGACAAAAAACTTAGTCCCCTATTTACGCCCGAGATTCGAAAACTAGTCGCCAAAAACGCTATATTATTTTGTATTATCAGTAACCTAGTAAATGTTGCCTCACCTAATAACGGAAGTTTACATTGTCGTAAACTTGTTTCTGATATGTAGTCCATCCAGTTTAACCTTGCTGTGAATTTCGAAAAATCCCGTTTCGCTCTAACTCGGTGCGGGCTAATGTCTTACTCGGTGATGGCCAGCAGAAAGAAATAAAGATAGCTGTGGTCGGTGGAAATACTTTTTGCCACTACTCAAAAGCACTCGTGTGCTGTCTATTCAGTTGTTTTTAACGTGTGGTGTGTTTTGGCCCTATACTTCTCTCTCTCTCTCCCCACCTTGGATGTTCTCCTTGCATGCGTGCGGTTGGAAACGACAGCCCCATAAACAACTTCCCAAAGTGTTTGTTGGTAAAGCGTTTGCTGGCGTGGTATTGGATAAAGAAACTTCCGGTGTCTGAACTTCGCCGCGAAGGCTCGTGCGTCGCGACAAACGATACAAAGTTCGACCGCGCACTTTGGGAAAGTTATGGTCGCAAGCGAGCGATGAATCTCCAGATGGCGAGGAAGGGCCTCTGACGTGGTGAGGCCCGCCAGATCGATAAGCGTCTCGACCCGCCAAGCCGTGGGTGATCGAAGACATTCCAGGCGATTGCCGCGAACGAGTACACGTAGACGTATTGCCGTCTTTCAGACTCACTATGTGGTGCGGGGATCGAGTCCTGCGTATTCAGTAAATGTTACACCTTGTCCCTCCGTCGGAGCACGTCAATCGTACGCTGTTGCAGTTAACTTTCAACTCCGTGCTTAGGGTTTAATTAATGTATTTCCGCCGTTTTTCCATGCGTTGGTCATTTGAAACGAGATTTCTTAGGATCTTAAATTGGATTACGATGCCCTAGTAGCGTGTCTTTCAAGACATTTAGACACATTGTAAACATTATTTATATGCCTCCAACGTAGCTGATTATATATATATATATATATATATATATATATATATATATATATATATAATATATATACATATATATATACACACACGTAATTTATTAATTTATTTGTGGACAGAAAGCTTGCTGAGCCACTGGCTCATGGATCTAAGCAGTACATTCATACACAACTTCGACTAGTACAATTATTTGGCTGTTTTCATTGAATTAAAGTAAAATATTGCAGACAAAATGGATTCGCATAAGTGAGATCTTTAGGTCCACACTTCACTAACAATGTGTCCACGCGACAATACACGTTACATAGTTGATGTTTCATAATATACCAGTTCACGGGACTAGAATTAAAAGGACAAGGTGTGTACATGGCAGTATACTTGTCGTTTCACATAATAATACAAAAATTTAATAAAACAGATATTCAAACTAACGCTAAAAGATTGAAAACAATGCTAATGAACCATTTTATCTGTCTTCATTTGGTTCTTCATGTACGATATAGGTATGCGTTGGACTTTGCTAGAGTGGCGCCCAATAATATTATGGGCGCACCGCTTAAAGCCACGTTCAGAGAGTCGCCGACGGAAAGTGTGCACGCAAATTGGGCGCCTTGCGCGTAGAGACTATATTGCTTTACAAACGCTGGTCGGCATGACCATTAGCGCTCCGCTTTTTTTACTTCGCACCCCCGACTTGAGCCGGCACTCGGGGTTGGCGTGCGAAGTGAGCCTAGGCCAAGGGTGGAGGGGAAAGGGCCGCGAGGTCGTGGGACGTCGTGTCGCGGGTTCGAGACCGATCACGATCAGCGGGGAGGTGTAATGACATGGGTGCCCCGGAGGTGGACTGGCTCTTGGGTTGGCAAGATGAAGTGGTGAAGGGGAAGGGGGGAATGACTGGCGAGTTGGGTTGGCGGCCTGCTTCAAGGTCCCGTCACTCACAACTAGTTATTTAGCCGGCAGTTCCTTGCTGGCAGGGCGCCACGACACGCGCGTCTGTCGACTGCCGGCGCGGAGAAGTGGGGAGAGGAGTTGGTCCCCTGTTCACACCCGCGCCTCTGGCCTATGTGCAGTGCAATTTTACGAATAGAGATGTTGGGAAAATATCGATGTATCGAGACGGCTGTATTATTCCGACGATATATCGATATATTTAAACATCACTATCGAAATCAGATATCGGAAATTAATACTTGTGCGTTCCCGTTTCACTAAAAAACTACCATTAAATTAGGAAAATAATGTGTAATGTTCATCTGAATGTATATCTACTCTATGTCTCATCTATTGTCAAATTGTGATCTGTCTTAAGTATTTTTTTCTTGATGGACAATGTACCGCCAGGTAATTTTAATTGCCTGTGTACCATCTCCAAATACGAACTTATGTGTTCAAGGAAACTGTTGTTTCATAAATAAATAAAACATGGAATGTGCTAATTTAATAAGCACTGCTTGAATACCAAAATGGCATTAATTTGTTTCTATCCCTACTTTTCAAACACGCACCAAAAACCGTCGCTAGAACTTTCTGCATTGCCTCGTGTCCTCAATATGTAATAGGCTATTCCAAGCGTTTGTTTGCTTTATAGCGTCCTAAAGATCTTTTTTCAATATATAGCTGTAAACAGATATTGGATAAGTCAAATTAAAGTATACGAAGTTCCTAAACTAGATATAGTAAACACACATGTCAAATTGCACGTACACGCGTGTCTCTTCATAACGTGACTAATCTTCTCCCATCATTCTGTTCGTTTTTACATTTGTCAAGTCCTGTAACAGATGTATAATTCTTATGTACCGAAAATCTATATTTTTCTTTTGATACGTTTCCGATAACAATACTTGTAATAAATAACCAAAATAAATAATATCGATGTATTTCCCCAATATCAGTATCCCTAGGCTTAAGAAAAGTGCTGCCAATCGTTTAATTACAGTCATTGTGGTACGAGGTATAATAAATTCATAAAGTACGGGTAAGTTGTATAATTTACCTTGCGGAAGATTTCAGAATTCAGGGCAGTCACACTCTACATACACCAAAACTAAGGAAAATTGTATCGTTAATAATACCAACAAAGTGACTAATGGCGCGGAAAACTTGCCAAATATGATTCGTCGGCGTTGCCAGACAATGCTTAAACTTAACATAAATGGCATATCCTCACACTTCCCACTTGTTTATGCGTCAACTGTTGCAATCAACTCAATATCAAAGACAAGAGATCGATAAGGATAAGCTATCAATCGCCATGTCGGCCGTTGAAATTGTGGCATTGTCAAATTTCTGTAGTTCTCAATCGTGAAAATTCATTTATATTATTTTCATATTTTGATCTAGTGTTACTATTGTAACTAGTGTGTTTAATGTAAAAATTCTTCTTTCGTAGTATAGACTACTCACGGTTAAGTGAGCACTTTTGAATACCCTCCGATTTGGAATAATAGCAAATTTATATTTTAGCCGTAGATGTTAACTTCAGAATGCGGTGGAATATGCTTATTACTTACATGGCAATATTTATTTTAAAATGTAGTTAAATGATAAAAAATGGCTAATAGAAAAGTAGCTACGGCCCAAAAGTGCTCACTTTACCGTGAAAAGCCTATATCGGTACGGAGTGCGAATTCCGGCAGCACGCATCAGTAAAATGCCCGACACTGACCGACATCATGTCGCAACGGCGTTCGCCAATCAGCGCCACTCTCCGACAGCCCGGCCAATAATAAGGAACCTTTCGCAGCACGCGGTAGCCAATCAGAAACAAGACCCGTGTTTCCAAAACCTCGCACGGCCAATAAGAGAATGGGTGTATCGATACAGGATTTACCGCCATTTCGTTTCAGCTTGCTTGCTTATCTACTCTGTACACCCGTGTCAGAAAAAACTAGAGGCTGTTCACCGTAAAGTGAGCTTTTTAATGCCCTCCCAAAAGGCATCAGGTCACTAATAAATTTGTATTACTGTAGCCTTAGACATTAAGTAGAGACATAAGTGTTCACCACTTTATCGTGAATAGTCTATAGTGCCGAAGAAGGGCCATCTTTAACGTACCCATCACGTACCATACCTTATTACGTCTGACCTACATTAATAATTCATTGGTTCAAAATATAATCTTACGCAGTCCAAATTGTATGACTTTTGTACTTATTTCGTAACATGTTTTGATTGATATAAACCCTGTTAATTTTTTTTCATACAATTTGAACGTAAAATAAACATAAGCGTATTGCTGATCGTAAAAGTCGAAATATTCAAACTACAAGAATGTATTTTGTTTCTGACGTAGAGATAAAATGCCTCACCAAAACGGTCCGCAGTCAACCCTCGGCGGAAACCCAGTGGACATATTTCTACAGCTTTTGCGAGAATCAATTTTTTAATCCAAACTGAGCTGATATTGTAAAGTCCTCGTAAAATTTTTCTTATAAATTGTGTTTATTTTGTAGTCTAATTTTTGAACCCAAAAAACTATACTTTTTCCAATTAATTAATTAACTCAAATCTATTTATTAATTAGCTTAAAGTATACAGTTTTTGTGTTGAAAAAAAAAAAACAATTAAAACAATTTGTAACGAAATTGTGGGATTACTTTACAATATCGGCTCCCGTTTGGGTTCTAAAAATTAATTCTCGCAAAAACTGTAGAAATGGGAGATCGAGCCCCTGATAAGTTCTGAAACACAGTGGAAGTTGCAATTTGTCGATTTTTCTTGCCGTACTCACTCTCCTACGTAAGTGTATTGGGTCGCCGCTCTTCAATACGGGTTCAGTACTGGTTTGATGTCGCAATTCAGGGATGGCTGACTTGTTATCTCGTGACGTTTCCACTTAGGCCTCTCAAATAGTTCACTAATGGGTACTCCCCTTCATTTTAATTGTGTATTTATTTTTGTAATACTTACCTGCATATTTCTACGCAGTTGAAAACTGCACTTAAACATATTAGCTTCAGGACATGTACTGTAACATGACTTCTTCAGGACCTCTCCCATCCTCTCTCGCAATTTTTACATCGTGCTCTACGAGCAATTTCTTGTCAATCTCTTTGGAACGGATGTTGGAAGGGGGGGGGGGAAGCTGTAAACCCTCCCCCTCCCCCCCTTCTAGGGTGAACTGGCGCGTTCTGTTTTATTTTCTCCTGGTAACCCATATTTTGTTGGTTGAAACTTCCGATCTTTCGGGGAAACCGGAAGAGAATGTTCCCAACTTCACATGAGGCTGTCACAGTGGTGTAACATTAGGGCACTTGCCTCCCTGGACGATGGCCCGGGTTCGGTTCTCGGCGGGTGCTGACCCATTTTTTTCGTATTGGGAATATTTGGTGGTCGTTGGGGGGTGGGCTTTCTCGGGGTACTTCCACTGCCCCCCCCCCTCAAACATTACGCTTGTCGCCGCCTTATCTGCACCTCGGTTCACTTCGACCTTTGCTGAAGATATGTTGTTTCACTCCGCCAAACGCTATTATCGTTTCACTCCACCAAACGCTATTATCACTTGATGAGAAAGGAATCCGTCATGGTCTCATCGGGAATCTGAACCCCGAATCCTCTCGAATGCGTGTCTAGTGCGATACCATTGCGCCACCTTGCTTGACTGACCGAAAATAGTTGTGGCAACAGCAGTCTGAAAACGTTTTGCACATCGACCCTCGGCTGTCGCACGAGCACAAGTATTGCGAAAATGTTGCAATCGGCGATTTGAATGATTTCAACCGTAGGCTCCAGGGAAGTAATTCAGCAATGTAAATCTCGTGTACGTGGATTGGGCACTGCTGCGCTCTCACCTTTGTTGGTCGCTTAGCCGTGTAAAAGAGTGCGCAATCAGGTCAACTATGTTTTAACCAAAAATTATTATGTTACCACACCAAAAACATGCGGCCATGCGCGTCCAAGGCCATGTCCGTATTCAGGTATACTGGTGTTCTTGCATACTGGCATACTTTACTTGCCCTTGGCACCAAACTTGATGAATTCGGACATGGAGTCTTGTTGGCTTCGGCGACAGCCAGCTAATCACTTTCAGTGACTGTGTATTCCTAAGAGGAACTTGATAATACATTGCCGAAAGTAACTGGAGTTAAGTCAAGAATTCGGTAATATTTCAATTTTATGTACGTTATATATATATTCTGCTTGCGTGTGTTTAAAATTTTGATTACTTGTTTTACCTTACCTTTTGTAGGCTATGAACACATGCCAAATTATAATTAATTTTTTAGACATTTTAAGATTCACCTGGCGATTACTGTCTACGGAGTTTAAAATGCTATGCTGCAAAGTAATAATCTTGCCCTACTAATACCGAAATTAAATGAATATGTAAGCTACAAAATACTTCTCAAAATGGCGGCACATGTTTCGCAAGTACGCGAAGTATACATCTTCGTGTACTTATTTACTTGCATACGTCACTTACAATTGGAGCAGCACTTAATGATGTCACATCCGGGGAGAGGCACGCACAAGTATGCAATTTAGGAGACTGTGGGCACAGCGTTAAGCGTAAGATTCAAATACACGAAAGTCTGTGATACCATTAAGTCTCGCAATCTAGTATGCCAAAATTCCGTACCCAAATTTATCGGGATCAAATCTTTTGGACAGTTACTTGCGAGTTTTGAATGTGGTTGGGTAATGAATACTTCGAAATTTATAAATTTCGGGGTCCCTATTTATTAATGTTTTTAAATTTTCAATGAATTAGCACAGAAAAAAATTGTTTGTAGCTTTGGTTTAACGATAATTACGCCACTAGATAATGAATTATTTAGGCGAGCGAATACACTCTGGGCTACTCTTATCTTGTAGTCGAGGTTAAGATCTGTACGCCACGTCCACGTGGCGATTTGAACTCACGTGCGGGTTTGTCCTTGAAGTTTATCGTGTAGTGTGTGCCTACTTTTTGTGGCGCTGGTCGGCTTTCACTGATTCTGTAATACGATATTTCCCTCTGGGATCAGGAATTACCGGTTTGGTTGCCGCCTGTCTCGGCGGGGAAAAAGAACGATTATAACCGTGTAAAGTTTTGGGTAATGTATGGGCAGTAGATGCGTTAGGCTTGGTGTCCAAGACTTGTTGATAAGCCAATACACGTGTGCGTGTTGCGATACGATTCCGGAATAACAGTTTCTTACAGCACAGTTCAGTTGTCTTGTCGTCGTAAACGTTTCAGAGGGTTAAAAATTATGTTGACCATAATTTAGGTGCTCGTATGCCGTTGAATCCTTTTTCCTTGCAGCAAGTGCAAGTTATTTCCATTTAAATTCATTGCGATATTCAATGATATTTTTTTTAAAAATACAGTTAGTCTTGTTATGTTAGCAAATGACTTCTGAATCAATTTTAATGAGGCATTGTCGGGAAGTTTTTTGAGTATCATATAGTGCCAATAAAAAAAATTGCGAAACTGATAAAAGATGAACTTGGCTGTAAAATAAAAACGTGTGATTTTAGTTACGTATGCCATACATTTATTCGAAATTTGCTGTTTCACAATTTTGGAATTGGTTTCACCATGAATATTACCGTCTTGTGTATGAACTGAGAGGTATGTAAGAGTTCGACAAGAATGTTAGGTACAAATAGAAACTATATCACTTTTACGGTACTCGCTACATTATACTATACTCAGGTTAGTAACGAAACGGAGTTTTGTTTGGGAAAATTTCGGCCGCAAGGTAAGAGCTGGTGTTCCAAAGATGTAATTTTTAATTAAGTTTTTAAGCTACGAGAATAATAAAACGGAAAGATCTCACTTAGGTATTTTATATTTGATTTATGTTTATTGAAATTATTTTGTTTTTTTAACGTACACAATGCAGCATTAGCGTTTACCTAGTGGCGACAAATTTCATTTGTCAAACTAAGAGCTTGAATTTCCCAACCTGATTATAACAAACCTGAATTATACCTACTGTTGAGAGTCACGATATTGTCTTACCAGTGATAACGAGACTGTCCCAGCATATCACTGCTACTTGACTAGGAAATTTTTATTTCTGTACGTATTCTCTATTTTGAACCGTTGTTTGTTACTAATGTATGCCGTCTATTTCACGAATGATCACGCCAAATGTTATTACACACTGACAACTTGTCTATTTTAAACATGAATTTGCAACTAATACATTCCTACTCTTTCACGAATGATCGCGATAAATGATTTTACTTGCATAGGTTCTGAAAACTTCTCCGATCGTTTAAGGCTTTTCGTTGTTCAAGGAACAAGCAGGAAATAACATAGGAATAGCTATCATCTGCGTATTTGATTTTGTGGGATGTTTGGCAGCATGCTTCCTAATTATCCACTAGTGGAGGCCAAAGCACGTGTTTGTAAATTTAAGCTCTGAAGGATTCATTTGATAAAGATGCGGTGTGACGTGGTTATTATGGATGAATGAATAATTACAGATACCTCATGTCGTTTTGACAATCATATGTTAAAACACAGAAACATTTTGTTTTTCTAGGGAGTTTGCGGTATTTTGGAACGGAAATTGGCACTTCCGCACAAACAGTACCTACATACGGCATTCGCTATGTACAGTCAAGGGCTGAACTTTCTTTCATATTTTTTGCGGATGATAGCCTAATATTAATAGCGTTGAAAAGTAGTTTAAGCAAATTATTAGTATTTAAAACGAACCATCTTCAAAAGTTTGATTAATAACATACAGAGCGTGTGACTCTTAGATTGCAGTGTGCGGTGTAATGGAAATTAGTTATCTCTTTCTAATACATGATTTCTGTCGTTAACTCTGTCCTTGTTCCTGCAGTGTACTGTTGCTTGATGCGTTATCTTTATCCAGCCCAAAAAAATGTCATTTTCGTAGCGTGCGCGCCTTTCAATATCAATGATAAGGTTTCTATCAGGCTTCAGTTTCAAAGGAGCCGCTTAGCTTTGCGTCGCAGGATTGTATTCCTATGCGAGTTGGCAGGGAGGTAAACAGATAAAAATTATCTTAATCAGGCCGTTTCCTTCACCGCCCATATGTTTCTCAGCTTGCCAGTTACGTCATAAAGCTGAAGCAATCTGGCAACAGTGAGCGCCATAAGCCCTGTACTGCAATCTTAAGTTCGACTATGCGTGCGTAAACAATTTCGGTGTTTTAACGCAGAGCTGGCTTGTTGTTTGGTAGCTTATTTTACTGGTAACCAGTGGAATGTTTTGGTGATGAGAATGCATAACTTATACTCATACTCTGTTTCCTAATGGATTCTTATACAAGCAAATGTCATGTGACTAAAATTTCAGCAGTCCAGAAGTATCTTACAGTATCGACATTCAGAAATGTTTACATGTCATGTTTATGCGCGAATCGTAAGCGATCATTCTTCCCTCATTTTTCGATCCCAAACGGCAGATCTTCGCCAATCATTGCAACTTATTATACTGAAGCGATTGTTCGGGAACGTAAGAATTGTATTTAAAGTATGGTTGGGTTCCTGTACGCTATTCACGGTAAAATGAGCACCTTTGAAAGTCCTTTCCTTTGGAATATAATCAGTAAGTATATTTTATTTTAGCCTTAGGCGTTAACTTTCCATTGCAGTAGAATACACGCCCTGTGTTAATTATTCGCATGGCAATATTTTTTTTTAATTTGACAACGAATTTTTAAAAATATGTGAAAGGAAAAAGTAACTGGGGCCACAAAAGTGCTCGCTTTACCGCGAAGAGCCTATACTAAGAATTTTGTGACGTTTATGTGGCGAACCGGGTTCGATTCATGCGATGTCGCCCGGATTTTCTCACGCGGGATTTGTGCTGGACGATGTTGGCGGATTTTCTCGTAGGCCTCCCGTTTCTCCCGCCCTTCCATTCCGTCGCTGCTTCACACTAACCTCGCTTCACCCTCATCGGCTCTGCAGACCTTGGTGTTAGGAGCCGCCGAGATCTCATTCCTCACCCGTGACTTTTTCGGATTACATCACGAAGTGCGTTTTCATTGGGCGCGCGGAAATTGTGTGTTTGCACTGGGAGTCGTGCGACGTTGCAACCTTCCTATTTTCAGGTTGCAGTGTAATGTATTCACGGTTACTTCACGCTAAAGTCTTACTTCCAGGATATTCCTCCACCTCGTGCAAATTAAGTTTAACTGAGTCGTCTAGAAATTTTCACCAAATTCCTGCGCACTCAGCTGTAATAATATTTTGTATGGGAAGTATTTCTTACTGGGCGCTAAAGGCTGTTCAAGATAAAGTGAGCACGTTTGAAATCAACCTTAGAAAAAAAAAGTCGCTGCGCCTGCCTGCAAATATTTTAACGGGCGCAATGAGTGACATGTGTCGAGTAAAGTTGCCAACGATGGAGGGAAAGTAGTTTCATATAATAACGTGAAATAGTATCCATTTGTATAACTTAATCTATTTGTTTTTTTTTTTTTTTCTTTTATGCATCAGGGTGTTAAAACTGAGCAGATTTGTAAACTATTTACTTTTCAAGTAATTTCACAGTTTCACTTGACATGAGTAGTGATAAGACCCATGGCAATGTTAACTTTACATTAAGGCGGAAGAATACACAACGTGCATACAAGTAGATCTTAAGCAGGGCTTTCAAAAGTGCCAATTTTACCGTGAACAGCCTATCCTAACATGCATGTATCATTACTGTTTTTATTCGTTTTTATTGCGAAAGCATACTATAATTTATCAATAAATATGGGTAAAACTTCAATTTAACGAAAAATAACATTATTTTAGGTATAAAACGCTTGTGGTACGTATCAAATGTAGATATTTAGGAAATAACTAAACACAACATACATGGGGTAACTTTTCGAAGGTTTGTTTCAAAATGCGTAAAGAAACCGCGAATAGACTATAATACCTTATGGTCATTGTGCATAGATCGCATAACATAAGCATTATTCAAGGTGCGCCAATGCCCCATGTATCTCGAATTCACTTAACTCACGTAGTTGGAGGTTCAGTCTCTTTTATCAGGCAGCTGCATTTGCAGTATCTGATGGCAGCCATGACGGCATTGCTGTAATGCACGCCTGGATGCGAACATTCGTGTGTCGTCGCTTCGGCCCTGTCATGCTTAGCTCTCTCGGCCTCTTTTTTTCTTTTTTTTTTTTTCAGCTCTTACGAAAGGTTTCGTAAACTCTCTTGACGTAGTTCCGTATTTTCCGCTAGATGCCACTACTGGCTGCAGTGACTGAACGCGCAGCTGTGCTCTACGAGGCCGCGCGTTGCACAAAAGTAAAAAGTAAAAAAAACTGCGTGCACCTGCTTTCCATTTCGACTTACCATGAATATGCCTAAGTCAGCTCGATGTTCTTCACGGACTCGTCTGAAAATGTCATGAGTTGTGCACGCCGTACTGGAAATTCAAATTTATATAATTTTTGTACGGTCACATGTACGCTCCACATGGTTGTTACCTTTAAGTATAACACTGACTTTACCATATCGCCTACTTAATTTAGTACTAGAACTTAAACAGGCTGTGTAAGAGAACTCTATAACTTTTTTACGACCGGCAATATTCAGTACTACTCTTTCATAGAATTTTGGCCAGTTTCCATCTTTCCGCAATTTTTAACATAAAACATCTCACCACTCTCAATACGTAACGTCTGAGGCTGCAATAAAATATATTAATGGACAATGTCTGTTGGATGGGCGTTAAAAAAGAGATTACTGTACAGTGAACACCCTTGTAACATTTAATGTCGCTGACGACTGCGATACACCCAAGTGAGCAAACTGCTATTACCTATTGTTGTTATCTCGAATAACCTCGGGCATTTTGCCATATATTTTTTCCGCAGCGTCAACGTGAATGTAATTCAGCGCAATTAGTAAATGTTTATAACCACATTGTAATGTTTCGTGTACGTTGAATGAGCAGTTCTGTCAGCTAACATTTGATTGTTTCCTAACTATACCATATTTTTACCTTAACATTGAGGAACATTTTTTATTAAATCTGTCCATTATATATAGCTTTTAAATTATATATTACATATGTAATACTTATTTTTAAAAAAAATATGTTGGTTAGTAAGAAATAATTAATACGCAGGTGTCGAGTTTTGTTACATTATTTGTGAAGTGAACGTAATATCATGTTTGCATAACTGTCCAATGCATTGGTGTATTTTCCTAGTTATGTCTGCACATGGCGAAATTAGAACTTTAGAAGTTTATAAAGTAACTGCGAATTGACTGTAGGAAAAGTTACACGCGAGGAGGAATGATAATAATGAACAATTAAAAATTATGTAACGAAAGGGTGTCTTGGCCGTGTTTGTAGAAATCAAGTTTAGTCGGATTCGAAAAAAAAAAATTATTCTCTGCGACTCTGCATACTTCAGGTGGGTTATCAGTTGATTGTCCACGCTGACGGGGCGTGTTTTTCCCTCCCTGAGAACGAAGTTCGCGCCAGAGATAGCGAGGCAGAAGGCTTGGAGCCGCGACAGCTGATCCGATGCTTGTTTTTCGCGGGGGCGGAGCGAGAGAAAAAGAGAGTGTGTGTGAGAGAGAGAGAGAGAGAGAGAGAAAGAGATGGAGCGGCAGAACAACATTGGAGAGATAACTTTTCCTGTGAAGTAGATGACCTTGCTTATCTGCCCGCTATCGTAATGCGCAGTCAGTTCGTTTCCTACACAGATAGCGTCGTTGAGTAATTACTGTCGCTACTGCGTTCCACAAACTGTGTAGCTCAGACTGCCTGGCAGCACAACTCTTGTGTGCTTTCGGCATGGACGCCGAACGGTGTGCACAGCTCCAGAAGTAATTTTTGACATGAATACGTCTTTAAATTTGCGACCATAGTGGGAGGCAATCCAGAAAATCAGTTGATAACAAAATCGGGGGATACAGTTTGGCATTACAGCTCCGAATCTGTCGTCTACATTCAAAATTCAGTTACACCACTCGATTGCCTAAGGACATCAAAAAATATGTTCGGGTTGAGCGGAAGTATCGGGGGGGGGGGGGGGGGGGGGCAATTTTGAGAAGTTTCGATCGACAGCCCTTGTCAAGATCAACGATTGCGTGTATAAAAACGTTGTGGTTATGGTAGAATTGTATGCTTTTAATGTAAAAAAAAAAAAAACTTGGCACGATTTCGGCTTATACTCGTCAAAAAGCCAAGTCGAAATACAGAAATCGTATACGGTTGGAAAGAGCATCTCAAAAGCAATCCAGTGATGGTACCCATAAAGCCCCATATGATCGAGTGAAGCGGTGGCGGGACCGTAAAATAAACATCAAGGCGTCCGAGTGCGTCTACGTAGACGTATTCGCATAAATCAAACGGCCGTGTCCCCAACACAGCCGAGCTCAAACTGTTTATTTAAAAAAACCGTCCAACGTGTGAAGTGTGCTTGCGAATATCATTTAAGAAATGTTTCGCGTCTGTATGCGTTTTTCAGTCGCTACAATTCTCTTTACAGCATGTTCATGTGATAAGTGGAAATGGCCCCAAACGGTTGTTTTCACCGTCATTTTTAGGTATGAACATTCCGGTACGACACACAAAGGAATAGGGACGTGCACAAAACTTTTGTTTTTATTATTGCGTCGCCAGTTCTGTGCTTCACGCGTAGAGGCGACTAGAGAGTTTTATGTGCATGTCTCGGTCGCCCCTAGAGCTCCCACGCTTTAAGCCGTCAAGACGTGCGAATTTCCTTCAACCAGGCCGCCAACCTAATGTCACTACTCACGAAGGAAAAAAAATGCATTGCTTCATATTTGCACAACTTGTAGGCATCACAAGCGATTACTATTTCCTCTAATAAAAACCTTAGACGGCATATTTTTTATACAGTTGCAAATCAAAGACATATATGTGTTTATCGAACGTAATAAATAAAATAAGCGTAAACATCTACAGAAAGTTTTAACAAGTATGAATGAAATTTCGTGTGTTAGCATAATACATTTTTAATGTACGGTTAACGAAATGAATTTTACATTAACTCATGGACTCTTTCAAATAAAAAATATGCGCGAAAATTTACTTGTTTTAGGCACACTTCAAAATTGCGAGAAAAAAACATTAGAATGGCGTGCATGTTGTGAATTCAAATATTCCTGAAGTAACGTATGCTGTCTCATTTCAGCGTGAATTGTCTCATTTGCGTGAGTTTGGTATCATTTGTACGTCCCAAGAGCTTTAAATTGTGAATTTGGCATGCTGTTGTACAAAAAATTTCCGGTATAATTTTTGTGGCGTACGTAATGTGTACAAGTTGAGCAGTAATTTCGCCAAATGTAAATTAATTAATTTTCGTGGCCAGCACTATAATGTAAGGCGGTGTCTTTCAGTGGCTCACCATACCCCCGACTGTATAACGTCCAGAATTCGTTAGAAAGTTGTGCATACTACCAAAATTATCAATAGGAGTACAATGTAGGGTTGCATAAGAAATATGCGTGTTATATTTCGTAACACTATCTAGGCCCGTCTTACACGTGTATTTTTTTTTTATTTTGGCTGGTAATGGTTAATCGAGAACTATTGAGGTCAGTGTTAAAAATACGACTGCCCCCTACCTATAGACAATTCACTGTAAAGTGATCTCTTTTGAAGCCCTGATTACTTTTTTTCTTTCGGCCAATTTATATCCTCCGGCCACTCAGTAATTTGAACACTGCCATGCGAGAAATAAACACAGCGTACATTTCACCATACTAAAAGCAGAATTCCAAGGTTTCAATGAAATATTTTTATTGGTTATAGTGTCCGATGAGACTTGTCTCTAAAAAGTACTCGCTTTACCGTGAACGGCCTATATCTGCATTGATTTTAACGGACATGCTGGCACGCGCCTGGTAAAGTTGGCAACGAAAGTAGTACCATTTCCTAATGTTCAGTTAAATGTTTAAGGTTAACATATATGTGGTATTGAAATAATTTATTTAGCTTTCTACTTTAGTTAATGCACGTGAAAGTGTATAAATGATCAAATATGTGAAATATTTACTTTTCAAATAATTTTCCGTTTCACTGTATCGATCGTGGATAAAGTGATCAGGCCCAGTGCAATTTTAATTTCATGGGAAGAATACAAAATGTGCGTACTAGTAGATCTTCAGCGGTTCTTTCTAAAGTGCTTTAGTTTACCGTGAGCACCTCATTTCACTTCTGTTACTAAGTGCATGGCGATAACAAACGGCATTTTATTTTCTGGGTGTGTTAGCCGAGAAGAAAGAACACTCGTTTACAACCTCACGTTACCTGAAAAGCCAAGATAACACAACACTGTAAAAAGCAGCGAAAAAACTCGACCGATTGGCAGTTCCGCAGTTGACAGGAATTCAACTGCAGTCAAACGTTAGTCGATTTTGATGCATCGTAAAATTACTAGTTTGGGATATTTTATTATTTACGATTGATGCACTTGAAGTTTCTGAGAGCTGCTTGTGTTTGGAAAGTATGTAATATACACATCCCGTACGATGGCCGTTTATGCTGTTAATTTTCACGTAAGCGGCAAATTGTTTAATCTGTCTAATAATAGATTTCGTGTTTTTTTTAACCCGTTTTTCATGATTCGAAAATCGTAAAAGCCGAAGACAAAAATTCTACGGATTTGAAAACTAACCCTACTGTGCGGTTTGTTAGGAGAAAGTTATTTGGCGTATTTCGTTAAAACTGATTTGTAACGAGAGAAACGTTGATTGGAATACCAAACACCACCGCCTGAGCTGTGAACTTAACCTGGCGTTATCACATTCAGGTATGTCGAGTTGATATTAAGTTTTATTGGAGTAGGGAGTCTATATTTTTCTCTCGAACGAACATATAAAGTGTGATATAGTAACTCGAGTGTCCGCTGTCTTGTCGATCACGTGGGTATAAAAGGAGTTCATAACACGTTGTGGTACGCTTATGGGCATGTCCAGGAGTATAACAAACCGCCCTCAGAATCGGGCTTCGTGTAGGACCGGCCTTACCACAGTTGAACGTCGCTCTTCTTTTCCGCGATCTCCACAAGCATGTCATCATAATCAGCCATCCAGAAACTTCTGCTACAGGTTGTTTGCAGTGAACTGAGTACTTTTGACAACCGTCCTTGTAAGCACAGTGAGACCCGTGTTCCAGCGGTGCACTTTTTGTTAACAAAATGGTCACGCCACCCGGTTTGTCTACAAAAATTTTGTAATTTGTCTTTTGTCAACATCGAAGCTGACAAATTACTAACTACGAATTATCAAATCGCCGCCGTATTATTTATACCCAGTTCAAACGTTTAAATACACGTATAGGCGTGTGTTTAATGGAATTATTAAATGTGCTTTGTACTCTCAATAATTATTTCATAAATCGAGTTGCTGAAATATTCAAGAAATAGGGCCTAGGTATTTTCTCATGACACAATGTTTGTTAAAACGGTTATACATCATAAGTGTTTTATATTGTTGATTGTATATTTCAAACGTCGTCCTAACAACATTCGGGATTTAATATTGTATAATTTAAGACTTCGTAAACTTCTAATTTTGGAATACTAATAACATGAAAAAGGAGTATGGCAAGCTGGACAGTTAAATGTCGTGATGTTCCGATTAAACCTTACAAAACTCTAAATTCAAATGATTGAAAACGAAACTCGAAATTAATTTAAACACGGCTTCCACCATACGTAAAATTAGCACTGCCATGGGCCTCAGCATTTTATTCATACGCCAATCAAGCGAGACTCTGAAATTGTTACGAATGTAAATACTTTTACAAATATATTGTTACACTTTTATGTATTCAAAAACAAAGAAAAATAAATAACTTTAATATTCACAAATGCTCACCGAATACATTTGTTGAAACGCTAAGACGTGGAACAACTTTACTGGGCGCTTACCAATTAGTGTCCTGATAAAATATATGCACGTAGGGACGGTGACATTTTTTCAAAAGTTGATTTGAAAAGTGCTGGGATAACCGTGAGTATCCTAAAAAGTGTTGCAACATGCGATACATTCCTAGCTGGTGACTTTGCGGTATCTTATCAGCGCTATTGGCGTGCCGATTAATCACACACGTTCTAAGAAATTGTTTGCAAATTCACCATATAAGTGTGTACGCGCAGTGGCAAAGCGCGAATGGTAGAATATTTCCCCGTACATCATGGAAACGTTCCTACAGTTGCTGAGGAAATAGTCAAATGCGTAGGGAAGTTGCCCACGTAGTATAGGCATAGTAGCGACGGTAAACATTCCCATATTTTCAGCTTCATACATAGTACTATTTCCATGCGCTGTATAGGTTGAAAACTTCTATTACATTTTTGTAATGTTTTCTTCGTGTATGCAGCTCTACCATGCTTCTGTGATGTGATATTGTCGGATTCCCATCCAACTCATATAACACATTCGCTGCCGAATTCATTAACGAGCTCAAGTGTTGCATATTTTGTCGGGCAGTGTACTTGTGCCGAACAAGCTACTTGCCACAAGCGAACGAACGTACTGTGTGTTCATTGGCGTCAGCATTAGCCGCTCATTCATAATTCAGCGCTGAAGAAATCGTAACAATCAGTTTTCTCACAAGGACGAAACTCTAAACACTTTTTTTTTTCGAGTACAGTTCCAGCCATAAATGTCTTGCACGTGCAACACGCCCTCGAAATCGAACGCGGGGACTGAATGGTTCTACAGACGGGACGTGAACGGACTGTACTATAGGTATAGGTTATTATTCACGGTAGAATGAGCACTTTTGAAAGCCCTGCTTCCGCCTTATTGTTAACATTGTCATGGGTTTCATCACTTTGAGCAAAATAAATAATTTAAATTATGGCAAATGGTTAAATTAACACTTTTTATTCGACGTTAAGATACGGAACTACTTCCCATCCATTGTTACCAACTACTGGACGCATGTCATTCAGGGCACCCGTTAAAATATATGCAGGTAGGGGCAGTGACTTTGTAAGGAACTTTCAAAGGTAAAGTCAAGCACTCTTTGACTTTACGATTTCGGAAAGTTGAAATTTAAAGTCAATTTCAAGCAGCCATTGTGCCGAGAATCTAACAGAGGTTATGTGGAAAGTGCGTTATTTTGTTGTAGGGCGATTTTAATCACGGTATATTAAGCAAAGCTCGTGTTAAATAAAATAAATAAATGGCAACTGCATTGACATATTTTAATAAAGTATACAAATGAGTTTCTTGTTTTGAAATAAACTTTTAATAAAAATTTAAAGCCTATTTTTAAAAAAGGTACGTAAAATGGTTTCCTGGATAATATCTTCAATATTTACATAACAAGATACGACATTTTTACAAAGCTCGCAGAACCTATGTTCAATTGTCTGAACTCTGACTTTACAATTGTATTGTGTATAGGTGGTTTCGTCAAAGGAAAGGAAACGTAAAGTCAAATGCTAAAGTTTTCTATCGTGTAAGAAGCTTGAATCCTGCTTAAGTTACTTTTCCGACACAAGTGTAGAGAAAAACACCAAAAGTAAAATGAGGCACCATATTCGTGAGCTTGACAAACAGATAATAGTTTTTTTTAATACATAACAATGCAACTTATTTCCACCGGTTTTACATGAAAGGAATATGCCAACGCTCACTGCAGTAATCTTTTACGTGACAAGAATTTCTTATGCAGGATGCCCACCCACAGGGAATATATAGAAAATAGGGAAAAGTAAAGAAGTTTCATGTGACAGGTACAGGGAAATGTGAGAATTTTCACCTAGACCAGGGAAAATGCATATAATCTTTTTCTGCGTAAGTTTATTAAGTTGTGTGTATACACGATTATATATTTGTGATCCTAACAATGATACATCTTTACCAAATAACATAGGCCATAAAGTACGTACGAAATAAAGTATTTGTGTGTTTGTAATGGGCACTCGTGTGGAGACATAGCATGTATCGCGAGAAATGAATCTTAAATGAGTTGAATTAAATCTTTGGCCCTGCTTGCTTGGTCTGGTAAGATTCTGCCTGGAAAACAGGGGAAAGTCAGGGAATTCCAAAAGGTAATTTCAGTGGACGTCCTGTATAGTTATTACTACGTGCCATAACAAATTTAAATTTTTTCTCGTGTTTACTGACCAGAACATGGATATATATTTGCTGAAATTCTCATTTTGGTGCCATAGTATTAGGCATCGTTCTATAGCGTTAACGGAAGTACGAAGAAACTCCCTTGGTATTAAATTTAAAAAATGTGAAGGTACCATGAATAGTATGTGTAGGCTGTTCACGGTAAAGTGAGCACTTTTAAGGCCCTAGTTACTTTTTCCTTTCAACATTTTTTTTATTCTTTAACCATCTTTTGTGAAGACATATTGCCGTGCAAGTTATAAATACAAGTGTGTATATTCGTCCGCACTCGGAAATTAACTTATAAAGGCTAAAATAAAATATATGTATAGGCTGTTCACGGTAAAATGAGCACTTTGAAAGCCGTGCCCAAGATCTACTTGTATGCACGTTGTGTATTATCCCGCCTTACGCAAAATTAACATTTCCATGGGCTTCATCACTTTATTCATGCGGCGGTGAAGTGAAAGTGTGAGATAATTAGAAAAGTAAACATGTTAACATTCTGTTATTTTTTACGCATTGAGGCGTTAAAAAACAAATAGACATGAGATATAATTAAATTATCACAAATGGTTACCGAGCACTTTTTATTTGACGTTAACATATGGAACTACTTTCCATCCATCGCTACCAACTCTACCAGGCGCATGTCACTCCGTGCGCCAGTTAAACAAATATATGCAGGCAGGGGACAGTGACGTTCTTCTCAGGTTTATTTCAAAAGTGTCCACTTTATCGCGAACAGTCTTTATTGACTACGATACGAAATGAGTAGAGATGATGGCTTAGTGCAGGAAAAGTTGACTGTATGCTAGGATTCAACGTACTGTACACATGTCCAACTGTTTTCTTTCCGTATTGGCTGTCATGCATGTATGAAGCTGCTACCCCATTTCACTGAACCGACGAGGATCGTGATGCTACAAGGCAGAACGTCCGCGATTGGTCTGCAAACAATTCCGCCGAGTCGAAACCTTGTTCATCCAATCACGAAATGTTGGCTCAAAAATTTACCGCGGTATTTCATCATCGTCTCTACAGTTGAGCTTTGAAAAGGTGCTCACGTTACCGCGAACAGGCTGTATCTAGAAAACTTGGTGCGGTTGCACTTGCGCGCATGCTTCTTCCGGATTGCTCCCACAGCACCGAGGGGGGCTGGTGTGAGGCGAAGGAAACACGAGGAGTACAGCTGACTTGCACGCTGACGCACGCGGTCTTGTTGCTGATGGCTCGGGCGCACAGGTGTGTGTGTGTGTTATAGAGGGGCTCGGTGCATGGTCAGCGTTCTGCGTACTTCCGGCACGCCATCTTTGCCAACCCACGTCCGCCGTTGAGCAACTACCTTTTATTTTTGTTCTACTCTGCCTTAATATGTGTTGTGAAGTTAAGGCCCGAAGGTAGGGCGAGATTTGATTGCGTCTCAGGGCTAACCCCCTACCTCTACAAGGAATAATGAGCAACTACCCTTAAGGTTGTAGTAAAACAACTGCCTGTGGAGCACTGCATCCGACTGTACTATGGGAAGAAATCATTTTAAAAATGTAGTACAGACATCATGAATATTGTCAGAAAAGTGCAATTTATGCCGTATACGAAAGAATAATGTATATATTTCGCAACAACTTTTTTAATGTAAAAGGTTACACGATTAACAGATTTTGTATTTTTAACAACATTTAAGCATATTTTCATTCCAGATGCTTCAGAAAGCAGAGTTTGCAAGAATATCTTCATTTTATTGTGCTTTTTGTAACACTTTAAATGTGTGCAATCAACTCGTTATTGTGAGATTATTTCCATTAATACTGTCAGAATAGCTGTGATGAGCCAGTGAAAATTTGGATTCAAAATAATATGACATGTTCTAAACGAAAATCTTTAAGGAAAACAAAACATTGCAGAATTTGAAAAAGAAAATGGCCGCGTTTATGACGTTTCTATGACGCCATATAGCAGTAAATAAATCGAATTTTTAAAAAAATTGAAGGTAATTTGAAGAAAAATTTGATGTCAGAAGGATCTTTTAGGGAGGGACAGGAAACCTTGGCGTTTTATTTTCAGAGACTGTGATACTTTAAACCCGCGTGTATATTAGCACTTTGGAGACTCGGCCAAATGATGTACCGAATTCGTTATTTCAGGCAGGCCTGGTGGAAATCATCTATTATGTTCCTGTGAAGACGCATACACTATTATCTGGAATCATGTTAAACTTCACAATGCTGTACATACTCGACCCGGGGTCGGTTTTCCATTGGCTGCTGCATAGATGTGAAGTGTTTTTACTGGACTGCGAGTGATTGGAACTGTGCAGTGTTTCATTTACTGGCGGAGAGTTAACCCAGGGCGTGTCAGGGTTGTACAAATATTCGCTATGCTGAAACGAAAACGAAAAATGACAACTGATTTTCGTTTCGGTAAGTAATTTTGTTGCCGAAAGTTGTAACGGAAAAAAAAAAAATTCTCGACTTCGATGAATTTTCAGGTGTTTGATGAAAGTTCATTTAGTGCACCAGCAATTAAAATTTTTGCTTGTAAATCATCTTATTGGTTTTCATTATTTTATAACTAAAATAGCTATGTACCATGAGAATTTGAATGTAGCCAAGACCCTTGTGCTAAACTCTATAACCTGCATTATTTTACTTTAATATTGCAACAAATTGGTTAGGCTGTGAATCTTTCCTTAAGGCTGAGCTCTAACGACATTATTTTTCATTTTCGTTTCAGTTTCATGAAAGTTCATACATATATTTTAATTTCATTTCCTGAGAAATGTCTCATTCGCACAACCCTAGTGTCAAATAAAGTATGGTCCAATGAAAACTTATCGCAAAGGTACACGTGTTTGAAGTCTTACGTGTTCCCAAATAACGTAACGAATGTTTCAGGTCTCTAGATATAAGACTGTTTCACTCCTGTATTTCTTTATAGTTCAGAAGTGGCTGCTTTATTGCCAATAGCAATACAAAAAACAATATGCTTCGAGGCGAGAACACAGTTCATGCAAACACATGCTCTGGAACGTTTTAATGCGGCTGGAATATATTCCAGTTAGTCTAAATGTTGTATCCATACTAATGGGTGGGTATATTGAAAATTAAGTGTAAAGTTTGTTCACGATAAAGTGAGCACTTTCGAAATCAACCTTGGAGAAAAGTACTTGCTCCTACTTGCATATATTTTAACGGGCGCCCTGAGTGAAATGCGCTCAGTTAGGTTGGTCACGATGTATGGGAAAGTAGTTCCGTAACTTAACGTCGAATAAAAAGTGTTAGGTAACTATTTCTGTTAACTTAAATTATTTCTTTCGCATTCTGTTTTTTTTTAATCCATCAATGTGTAAAAATGAGTAGTTGTGTAAACTATTTACTTTTCTAATAATTTCACAGTTTCCGTGATCGATGCATGAATTAAGTGATGACACCCACGACAATGTTAATCTTACTTAAGGTGTAAGCGTACGCAACGGGCATATAGGTAGATCTTAAGCAGGGCTTTCAAAAGTGCCTACAAACAAACACGTTCATCACAGACCATGTTGACTTTTGACAGTTGTAATGGCGGTGAGTTATTAAATGTTTGGAACTTGGCAGAAGGCGGACATCATAGCCCATTTACGGTTACATCCAAATTTTCCGAAGACCTGCTAAAGTACTAATTTCAGGATATTCCTCCGCCTCGTGCAATCAAAGCTGTAGCCAAGACTAGAAATTTACACCAAAAGGACAACGCACCACATTCTTGCGTACTTACTTTAACAATATTTTCCCATTAGCATTATTTCTTACTAGACATGACTAACACGTCTATTTTCGCCCTGTTTTATTCGTATTAATTGTAACTTATAATATATAAATTGAATACAAGTAAGAGTTCAATTGAACCAAAGCTAGGTACTTTTGTGTTAATGCAAGTATAAAACGTTTGTGATACAGGAAACAACAAAAACACGTCGTACAAGAAGATTTTTCAAAGGTTCGTTTCAAAAAGTGCGATCGTTCCAATGTAGTTATGAGGACGCTGATTTGCGTGAATAGGTTATTTTTGTACCATGTGTCCAAGCAATGTCACTCGAATGCTGAGATATGTGCGTTCCGCTTTCACGCATCTATCGTCCTCTTTTGCCTGGCCGTTTCACGTAGGTGGGACCGGAAGCGTTTTGATGGTTCGCTGGATATGAGCTTCAGTCACTCCGCATTACCGAGAAACTCTCTTCAGCGATGGCTCGTAGTTTCCGTGCGCGCCAGCTAACCTTGCGTATGACTAAGGAGGGAAAATTTACCAATGATGTGAGTTCTCGGGCCCATCGAAGTCGTGGTCGCTGCTGTGTTGTCCGAGTCAGCTGCGACTGCGGCCTTGGCGTGTTCGTTTCCCGACCGGGCACAGCCTCTCAGGCGAGACAGCTCATCGGCTGGTCATGGTAGCAGCTAGGCCTTGGGTTTTCATTTTCAAGGACTGCTTTGGCGTGGCTTCGAGCTTTGGTCACCAGTATTAATTAAATCCTAGCCGTGACCACAGAGAAATTAATACAAACCGCACACGCCAGCAAAATGGCGTCGCTGATCGTGCAGCGACTTGGTGAAACACCGATTCGTCCGGTCAATAAGGGTTAAGTTCAGAGCTCTCGGCGGCTCGGAAGGCGGATTCCCACCCGCCATCTTTGATTTATCGCCAAGGTTCCTATTTCCGAAGGTGTATTGAAATTTCCCGCTCGAATTTATCGAATTGCCACAGCTTCGCTACAGTTATTAATTTATAGCTGGTAAATGTCGCGGCGAAGCGCGATATTATTTCTTGCGGACGATTACAAAGGCCACGGTATAAACAGTAATCAAGAAATACTGACTTCAGACTGCACTAGGCAATGCTCTGTGCTATGTCGTTCCAAAAAGAAACACGATACAAAACTATTTCCAGAGTATGGCAGAAATTCTATAAATCCAAGATGGCGGGTGGGACTCTGCCTTAACATCGAGGTTCTTGAGAGCCGGTTAAGGTGAAATGGGATGAGAATGGAGCACACTGGAATGCAAGGACGAGGAAAATGGGACATGCCCCAGAAAACTCGCCAAACCAGCGGCTTCTTCCGTCACGATTTCCAGTTGCGAAAATCGCTTAGTGACCCGGCCGGTGATTGGGCCGGGTTCGCCTTGTTGGGAGGAGAGTAGTCTAACCGCTCAGTCACTGCGGTCCCCCAGCCAATGGCCAACGTAATACTAATTTTTGTTAGATTTTTATTCTGCTGATACAGGATTTTGTAAATGGCACGTTGTTCGTTTCGTACACGTCAAGTTGCCACTCACCGACTGTCACGATTTGCCAAGTTATACGAGACAGAGAGTAGTATCATCCAGACTCAGCTGTAGGTCCCAGTGATTACACCTGGTTAATCTTAGCTTGATAATGAGTTTGTTGAACGAAGGCCGGTTTGGTTGGCCCAAGGCGGGGTAGACACGTAATTCAGCTGCGATCTGCTCTTAACCGGTATGGAGATTAAGAGGATAGCACGATCCACAGTCCTCAACACGGGCAGGGAAATTTTTCCGTAGCCTTAAAAAAAATATTCTCGAACCGGGAATCGAACATATAATCCTTTACTCATTCTGGACGTCTCGATTGGTTGTTATTTCTGCCGAGTGTGTATTCCTGCGTCAAATGTTAAGAATGAAGGTAGGTGGATTTTAATGCATCTTAGATCGCGAGCTGAGTGCAGAAGGGGTTAAGTTACTCTGCGAGGCAAGAACGGGAAAGTAATCTGCCGTGATCTATAGCCGAGGAACCATCCCAGCGCTCGCCTGGAGTGATTTCGGCCGAGACCAAACTGGGCCATGACCTGATGTCGAAACCTGTGCTTCGTTGTTTTTTTTTTCATCCGTAAAATATTTCTTCAATGCATAGCTGTACAATGATATTGGACAAGTCAAATTGCAGTATACAAATGAATAAGATTTAATTGGTTTCCCACCGTGCCACGTCGTTCTGTACGTTAAAAAATAAACGCTGCTTTAAACTTCATGACTAGATTCTACGTGCTGATTGGAGTTACGGCTGTGCGATTTAAAATCCTGCTTTTCAGATTCTCTGTTACGTTTACTTTTAGGTATAGTCCGTTCCCGGTAAAGTGAGCACTTTTGAAAGCCCTCCCATTTGGAATAACCGTCAATAAATATATTTTACATTCGTTGTATACGTTAAAACTTGAATGCGGTGGAAAATACGCACCTTGTTTATTATTTACATGGCAATATTTATTTAAAAACTATGGTTAAAGGATACAAAATGACTTAAAGGTAAAAGTAACTAGGACGTCAAAAGTGCTCACTACCGTGGACAGCCTATACCCCAGTCTCTGATCTCGTCGCAGGCCGCTAACGTTATAGGCCAAAAAAGGTGGGGCACGTATGAAAGGATGTCGCACTAGCATTTGTGAGCTCACGTGTAAATGTTTGTGATAACTTAGTAGGCTGTCATCGGGAATCTGCACACACTTAAAATTTTCCGTGTTTTCACGGGAAATTTTACCCATGTACGGAAACGCGTTATGCAATGACGAGAAACTGAGCTGAGATCCGTAAATACGACATGCAGAATGTCAGTAAAGGCCATTCACGGTAAAATGAGCACTTTAAAACCCTGCTGAAGATCTACTTGTATGCACGTTATATATTCTTCCGCCTTATGTAAAATTAAAATTGCCACGTGACTCATCACTTTATTCATGCGTCGGTCAAGTGAAACGGTGGAATTATTAGAAAAGTAAACATTTTATAAATGTGTTAATTTTTACACACTGATACATTAAAAAAAACAAATCGAAATAAATAATTTAAATTATCACGGATGGTTACGTAGCAGTTTATATTTGACGTTAAGATATTGAACTGCTTTCCATCTATCGTTACCAACTTTACCGGGCGCAAGTCACTCAGAGCTACCGTTGAAGTATATGCAGGCATGGGTAGTGACTTTTTCCTAAGGTTGATTTCAGAAGTGCTCACTTTATCGTGAACAGCCGTTAGCATCAGACACCTGTACCGTTAACACTAGAAACATGACTAGAAACGGGTAGATTTACATATTCAGATTTGCGCAAATCCTGTGTTTATACCCCTGGAGATAACAAAACGTTCGTAAAGGTGAGTGGTGTCACCTATTCGTGCGTAGGCCTAATCTAATTTCCTTAAAACCGAGTACTGAAAAAGTAACTAGCTAATAAACGTAGAGGTTCCACGAATTCACGCTGAAGTTCTGTACATATTATGGAATGACTTGTTATTGGAAAATATATGTATACATACTCCTGAAGAATTTCTTTACTAGCACTTTCCCGTAAAATGATTTTTTGTACCACACAGGACAGGCGTGTCATTCGCGGCCCTTTTTTTTTTATTATTGCCAAGCATATTTTCGGGATGTAGCGAAATACAGCTCGCGTTCAGGGCGTAGCTTTTATGAGATTTTTACTGTACAACAGTAAATTGGAATTTAAAAAAAATTACCTTTGTTAGTATTTATCTTTCCTAAAGTTTAGCGAATGAAATGTAAGAACAGGTGAACATTTGGTGGCCAAGAAATTATGCCACACTTCTAGTAGTATTTTGTATATCTAAGCATGCTATCCTAACTCT
This sequence comes from Dryococelus australis, assembly GCA_029891345.1. Classification (NCBI taxonomy): domain Eukaryota; kingdom Metazoa; phylum Arthropoda; class Insecta; order Phasmatodea; family Phasmatidae; genus Dryococelus; species Dryococelus australis. The sequence goes on from CM056995.1 coordinate 258,551,866, forward strand.
GTGATTCCGTACTGCCGGTTTTTGCTGCATTTTTCATTCCCTTTATTATAATTTTTGTACCGCATTCCGTTGTGTGAGTTTAGATTAGAATAATACTTTATCATTATTAAACCAAACAGTTTGTGTTCTCTTGATTAGATTTGATAGGGATCGTGTTGGTGTAGTGGTTAGACTACTCGCCTCCCACCGTGTCTGATTTCCGACGGGATCGCTCCCGGGTTTTTGCATGAGGGAATCGCGCCGGACGATGCCGCTGGTGGGCGGGTTTTCTCTGGTATCTCCCTACCACCCCCCCCCCCCCCGCATTTTAGTCCCCGACGCTGGACCGTACTCGCCTCGTTTCACCCACTTCGCCCAAATCTTTCCACTTCGCCATTTTTTATTTCATTTGACGGGCCACACCTCTGGTGTGGGACGTTGCAGGAAGCTATGCTTCTTGTGCTATGTCGGCCCGGTAGCTGTCCCAGGGAGACCCCCTTCTCTTGAAAACTTAACCTCGCCAGTCAGCTGCCGTGGTACGCCACCTGGCGTTTTGCTCTCTGGAGCGTGCACTACGGCCTTCAACAAATACACTGCCGTGCTTACATAACGACATTTCCGTTCCAACCGATATCCTTCATGCTTTCATGTTTCAATGTCGCGCTCCTTTTTTATACCTTTAATATTTCACTTTTATCTGTGCTGCTGATGGATATTTTATATTTAGTTTAATAGTCAATTTCATATTATGTCCTTTTAAGAACTGCAAATATGTACCAATATCGATATCTTAGTAAAATAGTGTTACGTGTAAACGGGTATCTTTGTCGGCACCTCAGTACCATACGGTAGTGTTACAACTCAAAATACGATGTTTTTCAGGAGGGACAGTTTTGTATTAAAATTAATTTGCTCCAATGCATTGTCATGCTATAATATCCCCCTCAGAAGTATAACCGTCGGTATTTTTTATGTTTGACCGAAATATTTTACATGTAACAAATTTCTGTTCAATGGGTGTTTTAAGGAAATGTATTTCATTTTTTTAGTTGTATTAATACTGTACTGAGGTATCGATATAACGAACGGTTTCATTTTTTCAAGGATAAAACGTGTGTGTGCAATTTTTTAAGTACATTCATCAGGGATAACTGTACCAGCCAGGGCAACTTTGTGTTACTTACTTATTTTAATTTCTAATTGAAACTCAAAGATTCTCTGCCCATTACTTTGTCCTACATAAAAAAATTACTTGTAATATTTCATCAAAGTTGAAGGGCTCTAAAGTCTTAATTTTAAAGTTTTAATAAATTTTAAAATGTGTGTCACCTAACTTTTTTTGGGGGAGGGGGGATTGGAACATCTTACTGAGTATTTAAAACTATACATTTTCCTGTATTCGCTCAACGAATGGAAGAGAAGGCATTAAGCTCCCTAGATTCACTTTTAAAAATAAATCTGGGAGTAGTTATAATATTTCCGATGTTTCTTCAGTCTTTTAATTGAAATTAAAATGTTTTTACCACACTGGATAAATTATGTAAATTTAAATGTTAGGAGTCACTTCTACGGTTAAGTGTGATATGTTTACATCACGTGTCTTAAAATTAAGACACATGAGCCCTCAGTTACAGTGTGATGATCCACGCTAGTTACAAGAACAACTGGGTTCCAGCCCCAGTGGGTCTAAGTCTCGAATTATCACATGTAGGAAACGGAGCGGACGGAATGTGGGTTTTATGTGTTTTCTTTCGTTTCCCCACCTCATTTCATTCCATTGTTGCTCCATTTCACACCATAATCTGGGTGTGGGTACCTAAGGCTAGGCTATACGGATGGAAATTTTTGTGTCAGTCAACATAAGGCTCGTTTGTTTTATATTCAATAGGAGTATTTATTTAATTACATTACAACCAAGCATAGTTATTTTTCCTCTTGCCGAAATTTGGGCCCCATATTATGCAAATCACTTGAACCATAGTACATACGCTGTAACAATATTATTTATTGATTACTAATTACCCAATAATTAAACATAATAACCCTTGCCTTCGAACCAAGGACCCAGCACTATACAGTTATACATCATAATGAACCTCGCGCCACCCCCATCCACCCCTTCTCCAACACCTCCATCCCTCCGAAATGGCACTGATGTGCTACATCAACACAATTGCAGCTCGCCAAACAGGCCTCTTAGAAGTAAACTAACAGAGCCACCCACAACACCTCGTACACTCGCTGAGACACACAGCGGGTAGAGGGAGACACGTACACCTACTGGGGTGCCATTTACACGCCAATCAAGTAATTATGCCGGTCTTATCTCCCTAGCATCGCTAAAGTAACTGGGTGTTGTGTAGTTGTGTTTAGCATTTCATATATAAAAGTGCAAAGTGAGGAAGCTAATATTTATGATGCGCCACTGAGCAGATTTTCTCCCCACATATCGCAATAAATATAATACATTACAATAAATTTTCCATGATATTATTCACATGATACCCCTAATTTTATCAAACATGCTAGCAGTCATTTGGTGCCAGATGTCAGCAAATTGAAGTTTTTACATCGTAAACTTGCTGTGCGTAGGTTTCTAATTTAGATTAAGGGTAGTATGTGAAGTGTGATGTCATAATGTCCGTGCAAGATATGTGCAGTGTTGTAGTTTGGATGTTATAGTTTCAAATGTAGACAATGACTTAGTAGATAATCCCTTTGACATTTACATTTATTTATGAAATCAACAGATGAATTATTTTTTTTTTGGTAACTTTTGCGCAAACAACCAGTTGTTTACTCAGAGGTCAGTAGTTGCGAAAAGTGTTGCCCATAGGAAATGTATGTCTTTATTGGTACTAGTCTCATATTACGTACAGCGTCAGTCAAATAAATGAGTGTGCTCTGGATGAAGTGTTAATATCATAAATGCCCATGTCATAATTGGTTTATTTAACATACAGTAAAAAAATGCTAACCATTAATAAAATACAGATATTTAATTTATTTTTATATCTCTTAAAAAGCAAGAGACCAGGAATATTAAAAAATATCTCACAGCTTTAAACAGGTAGGTCTGACTGTTTCATTAAACAGGACAGAAGATTTGTTTTGTTTTCCAGCTGTGGGTAAAGGGATCCTTGATTAATGTGTAAGCATGCCAGCCTTCTCTTTTCCTTTACTACTTGTATTCGCTCCTGCTGGTTAGCGTCCTCCAAAATTTCTCGTCCCCACAAAAAAAAATTTCACTGCATGTTGGCCTCTGTTCCATGCAGGCACCTATATAAATAAAGTTGAATGGATAAAGAAGAAAGATTCAAGTTGTCAATAGGACGTAGGGGAAACTATCCTCACTACTAGAGTAGGTCTATATTTTCCACCCAACAATTAGCCTGGCGATTAGCAGAATTTCGTACTTTATTTATCTGTATTTATGACCATGTGTTAAGTTGTATGTTTTTGTTAATGTTCTTGACCTTTCCGTCCTCGTTTCAATCATACATATCGTATCCTAATTGTTAAATTTTTCACTTTGTGGTACTGGAAGTACATAGACTCTTTATTTAAGGAGTATGCTTTCCTTCCATTTCCAAGAATATTTTTAACAGTATACAATGTTTGCATGTATTATTTTGAAGTGGATGTTAATATGTTTTTTGTTTTGTTTGTGCAATTTTAGAGTTTCCATTTATTGAGAATTTCTGCCTGTGTGTTTCAGACGAAGAAGAATAACCCTAACCATATCAAGAGGCCGATGAATGCCTTTATGGTGTGGTCCCAGATCGAGAGACGCAAGATATGTGAGCAGCAACCTGACATGCACAACGCCGAGATTTCCAAGAGGCTCGGCCGTAGATGGAAAACATTGACAGAAGAAGAACGGCAGCCTTTCATAGAGGAGGCTGAGCGGCTAAGGCAGTTACATATGCAGGAGTATCCGGACTACAAGTACAGGCCCAGGAAGAAAGCGACAAAGTCTTCGCCTAAAGTTTCCCCAAAGAAAGGGAAAAAAAATACTACTTCTGTTCAGAGGAACGATTCCAATAACAATCACCATTCACCTGCCGCGAAAGACCGAACCCCTACACAAATCCCTGTTGTTCGTGCACGTGTTACCCATACCTCATTTAGTGGTCATAACCGATTCAAAGCCCGTTTAAGCATTGATAAAAAATCCAAAGACAGTGTTCGCAGTAACCGTTCTTCATACCATCAGTATGCACCGTCGCCCCCAACTGCCACAGCTAAAGTTCCGTCCAGTCCCTCGTGTATAACACCAAACTCTCCAGAAAGTGCATCTTTCTATGATGATGCCAGTATGCTGATGGAAGCTAAGTTAAATGCTGCGGTAATGGCAGTATCACGTAAAGTCAATGGTACCTTAGATGAAGATTACGAACACACTTTCACAGAAAGGAGGCCTAGAGAAACACTGAACTACAGTGCAAAGGTTTCTAGCTTTGATAGCACAGAACTGAATGTTAAGTTGGAGCCAATGGACTATGATGAACTCACAATAAAGGAAGAACCAATTGAATGTGAATCTGAGACTGCTGATATTAGAGATTTAAGGCCTGCAGAAAACCCTAGTTTAGCAGACCTAGACTCACTCACGGATCTCCTCCAGATTACACCTGATTTCAGGGTTGACTTGGACACCTTTACACCTGATGATCTCGAGTCATTCGACACTACGAGTTCCAGTTCTGGGTCTCATTTTGAGTTCTCGTGCACACCTGATGTGGTTTCCGACATGCTCTCTGGAATTGGTGGTCATGATAATTGGATGGATACAACTTTTGCCAGTTTAATCAACTGTTGAACTGTTTACTTTTTTTTTTTTTTTTTACTGAGACCCAGTGTGTGAATTTAAATAAATTTGAGTTTTACAACAGTGACAGGGAATTACAGAATACTTGCATAATAAACTGGCCACGCAAGATGCAGGAGTGATCACACATGACTGCAGTGGATTTGGAATTACTTTTCAGAAAAAAAATTAAGATATTTTACTACTGGAAATATTTCAAGTAGGCTAGTGTTATAAACATTGAAAAGGTAGTTGTAATGCATGTCAACATTCAGTTTGTGGGAAAAGTGTTTTTGCAACAGTTTGTGATATATCATAGTGCAACATAGAAAATGTCGTTTCTTTTTAGTTAATAGGTTGTGATCACTCTGTAGGCCTCATGCATATTCTGCCACAACTGACCAGTGTTGAAAAATTCAATCAGTAAAGTTTGATCTCTTATTATATATATATTGTAAATGTTTTAATATGTCAAGCCTAGTTCCAGTGAAGGCAGTTTTAAACCACTATATAGTGCCTACAGATCCGATTATCCAGGATCTTTCGTACAAAATAATTATGGAAGGTAACTGCACAGGGCCAAACTAAATTATCTCCATAGCACAAATTCCAGGGATAATATACCAGGCTGTGATGACCCTAATTCCATGACTAAATGTTAATTGCTCCATTCAAAAGCTGACTAAGTTTTCTTAATTACATACACACACATACATATATATATATCTAATATATATATATATATATATATATCTTGGTGTATGGAAGATGATTTGTGCACTTTTACTTCTACATCAAAGTGTGGTCCAACATCACATTATTTCTGTTGTACTGCTGTATCAGAACTGTCCTCACGTATCATACACGAGTCATGGAACCACTGTTGTAAATTGGCGCCAAGACTCTTTATGATAACATTTATGAATAAAGTTTTGTGTTTTGTAATTAGTTTATTACATTATTATGTACTTAAAAGTGAGCATTATGTATCTATCAGCAAGTGATAACTTTTGCAAAATTTTAACAGCACTTTTTATTTAATGTTATTTTAATTTTTGTGTAAAAAGTATTTGTGTGATATGAGTTATTAAAGTAGGAAAGTGTGGAATTACGTATCCATTTGATATAGATATCCAAATTAATATTTCCATATTTGATGACTATAGAGGTGTAATAATTAGTAATTAGCATTAATGCTATGTATTTTTTTGTTTAAAAGCTAGGGTCATGGGATTTTGAAAACCTCTGTAAAATATGTTTTTATCAGGCATAATGCAAAATTTTGTAAAATTTGGCAGTTGAGTTGTGTATTTAGCTGAAAAAGATTTTATTTCCCTAGTTATCTGTGCTAGGTTGTTAAAATATCTCAGGTGAGTTATTCCAGCCAACTCTGATATGGCATGACATGAAATTCAGTGCTCTTTTACCATTATTTTGTAATTTTTGAAACGTGGGAAAAAGTTTGTTTCTCTGTTTCTTTAATCTTCCTTTTCAGGAAAGGAAGTAAATTATACGCTTATGTAACTCAATTGTGTTATAGTTGAAACTAATAGTCATTTGTATGTTAGCCAAGTAGTTTAACAACTTGAAAAAAAGTAGACAACAAATTTGAGGTATATGATTTTACTGTCAGACACCACAATTTTGGGGGCTTTTCAGAACTGTGGTTGTTTATTTGGTTTTGATGTGGAAACTGATATATTGTGATATAAAATACTATGACTGTTGATACTGTCTTCTTTAATGTATTTGTTTTATTGTAATTACTTTGTGTTACGGAAAGTACATTTGGAATGCTTTTGGCCCATATCAGCCAATCGTGATGTCAGCAAGTGTCAAGTGAATGGGTTTGCGCTAAACTTTGTCTAATAATACAGCTCGGCAGTGATTAGAACAGAAGTGCTTTGGAAGGATTTTGCATGGCAGATGAGTTCAGCAGCTTGTACAGTCAACAGGGACAGTGTGTGTGGTGTTTTACTTCATTTTGTATACTTAGTTTTTTACAGAATGGTAAGGTGTTTTGTACACAGGACACACTTCACCTGGCATTATGTATATTGAATTTTTCTTTCCATTCACCAAATGACATACTAAAATTGGTCAGTTTATAGTTGTAGTTTTTCCAGCATGTTAAATTGATTTACATCAAGTAAAGCTGTAGTGATCACATGTAAGTTTACACCTCATATGGTATTGACTTACCACAATGAATTTACTGGTTAACATGCAGCCATCATGACTGTAACATTTTTTGTAATATAGTTGTGCTGAATCTGTCGGGCACATTCTTATTTTGTAAATCCTCATAATGGCACGTGCCATTGTTGTTTCTAAGTCAGTTTGTATTCTACAGTAATGTTACAAGTAATAGATCATATTTATTATTCCATTACAACATATTTTTGTGTAATATTTGTTTATCTTGATTGTTTCTTTTATGCACTTTGTTAATAAGAATAATTATTTCTATGCTTTGTTCTAGTTTTCCTCTTTATTTGTTGTGTTGTTGTGAGCGACCTCACATCTGAAAATATTTTAAGATAATTTATGAAACATATTGGCAATATTTTTGCATATAATGTGAAATGTAAGTGTAGTGTAAAGTAACAGTAACCTCCATTTTGTAAACAGCCTATGTATGATAATTCTTATATATATTATATAATTATAGTTGATCCTGTGTACATTTTGTATTGTACTTTGTTTATAAATACATGATGGTATGTATGTACCACACCATTTTTTACATAGTACTTCTTTATTCCTGTATTTAAGTTCATTACTTATTTTTTGCTGAATATCTGAATATTCATTTATGTATAAGTAACATATTTTGTAAATTTTTAGTATGTTGAGATATAGTGGCACACAAAAATTAACATGCAATATTCATATACATACAGATTTACTGGTTAGGTATATCATTTGAATACTGATGTGTTGATAACATGCATTCAATGAAGGCACTCTAGAGGTAGAAAATGTATCTAATATTACTCGAGAATGGCACATTGCAGTAGTTTATTGAAATACTAACATAAAGTGTTTTGGGACATAATTACATGAAATTTTCATTTCTCTGCAGTTACATTAATATTAGTCATGATCAGCAGTATATATGTACCTTCAAACATGGTGTATTATCTATAATTCAATAGCATGTGCAGAACAAACTGTTTATCAGTTGTCACTTGAGTGCTCCAGTGCAGTCCAGTAAATTAATAAATGATGTGTGGGATATTTTAATTTTCAAAACAGATCTTATACATTTAGTTATTACGGGATTATCCTGTTTAGTAGTACATTTTATATGCCACTAAAATTATTTCATATTGGTAGCTAACAAGCATGAAGGCTTGTGAAGTTGCCTTGTTAAGTGCCTACAGACATCAGTAACTTAGAAGACCAACCCAAGGCAGAGGCACATGTAATCTTGTGTTTTCATGTAGCCTAATCTAATTTCCGTATTCAGTATCTAAATACCAAGCACAGATAGCATTTTAAAAGTTCTTTCGAAATCACAGGGAACATCTTTTGACAATTATTTCAAAATCACAGTGAGACTCTGGAATATTTGTTAGAAATCACACATTTTTCTCATGTTACTGGTTTCACACCTACGACCATAATCAAAGTTTCCGTCATTTAATAATTTTTGTCTCTTGTGAGATGTGGATGTAACTGAAATCTCATATACTTCAAAAATGCTGTTTAATAATCCTTTAGGCCATACGAAGCTTTGATATTTTATGTCCAGTCAAAGTTTAATTGGAAAGATTTCTGAAAAAATTCATGATGGATGGGATATATCTACCCAAGGGTGAAAATATTTTAAGGTGGGGAATATTATATAACAATGTGGTAATAAAATAGACAATACATATATTTACAACAAATGGATTGAAACATTGATAAAAACCATGCGGTTCTGCACTAACAGAGAACTGCACAAAATCGATCACAATTAAGTTCCTTTTATTACAACAATTTTGCAGCAGAATAATATGCAACAAGTGGCCCAAAGAAATCATGACAGCCTCGTTCTTCAATGCTGCAAATAAAAATAATTACTACATGCGAATTTTTACGAAAAATGCCTGACACTTAGCAGGACATATAATTTAACTTACTAAACGGCAAAAAGTTACAGAAACTTTAAAAAAGTGCTTGGCTGAAGAAATGTTATAGGTTGTTTACAGTAAACTGAGCACTTTCGACAGCCAAGTTCTATTTTTGTACTCTTCAAAGATTCTCATGGGCCTGAACACTTCTTTCATTCGTAGTTTAAGCGAAAGTGTGAAGTTATTCGAAAAGCAAGTGCTATTTGCTAATTCTCAAGCACGTGTATCAAATTCTTGATGTGGTACATATGTAATGGCAAGACAATCTTGAAGTGAGCCGTCCATATTCACGTCTTCATAACCATCCGATCAGAGTTATCTCTGCTTTCCCATTTACAACTCACCTAAAACGCAGGACACGCTTATTGTACTATACAACTCAACATTAAAAAAGGATGTTCACGATAAAGTGAGTACTTTTGAAATAAGCCTTAGCAAAACGTCACTGCTCCTAACTGCATATATTTTAACGGGCGCACTGAGTGACATGTGCCCAGAAAAGTTGGCAACGATGGAGGGGAAAGTAGTTCCATATCTTAACGTCGGAATAAAAATGTGTTAGGTAACCGTTTGTGATAGCTAAATGACTTTTATAGCTTTGTTTTTTTTATGCGTCAAAGTTTAAAAATTAGCAGATTTTTATAATTACTTTTCTAATGATTTCACAGTTTCACTTGACCGACGCAATAAGAATTCTATGAGGCTCATCGCAATGTCAGTTTTACATATGGCGGAAGAACATACAACGTGCATAAAAGTAGATCTTAAGCAGGGCTCTCAAAAGTGCTCATTTTACAGTGAACTGCAGTTAGATCCTCGCCAATATAAGAAAGCAACCCAGAGAAATGTTATTTCTTCTATGTAGACTGTATCCTGTGGAATCGATCCTGTTCAGTAGAGGAATGTGCATTTTTGGTGTTGCTCGCGTAATATCACGTTGCAGTGTCTGAAAGCTGCTGGCTAAGTAATGATATTCGCTCGTGTCGTCAAAGAATGTGGACGCCGTAATGTGTCTGAAGACTAAACTCCTTTAAACTCTTGTTAAATTCAGACACTGCACTATTACGTCGGCAGCTCTCAGAAATGGTTAAAAATGAAGATGAGTAATTGCAGTATTTACAGATGCTATGCAACACTTTAAATCAAACGTAGAGGCATTTAACTACTTTCCTACCGTCGTTACCAACTTAACTGGGTGCATGTCAGTCGGGCCGTATCTCAATTAAAAGAGTACTCTTTCGAGAGAACATTCTTTCGCACAACCTGTTGGCGCTCTCGTTTTGTGAAATTGAGACAAACCACTCGTTTTTCTCCGATCTCACGCAGATAACTGATGCAAAAAGACGGGAAATCATGTTAAGCTAAAATTGCGATCTTAGCTATTGTAAATAATATGTGTGTTCAAAATAATTCACAGATAATTATAACTACCAGAATAATTTTTAGCGCATGAAATGCTATTGTATTTGTTTTATATATTGACTTCATGATGCAGTATAGTGACAACAAAGGGACTTTGTCAGAAATCCATATTTATATTTTATTCATACATTCGTGCTGTCGCTCTTCCGCACTCCGACGGATTGAGACGACCAGAGAGCATTCTCTCTGTCATAATGACGTGTTCACAAGAGCGAGAACACGAGAGAGCGCTCTCTGGGCAGTGAGACACGGCCTCAAGTGTGCCCGTTCAAGGACATGCAGGTAATGGCAGTGACACGTTTTTCGAATGTTATTTCAAAAGTTATCAATCGTGATTAGCATGTACTTTAAGAACCACGGTGGCGATTGTTCCTAGCAGGCCATTTGGAGCAGGGTGCAGTGAGCTAACGTGAAGCAGAGTAAAGGAGCACGAATTTGCATCACTCGGGGAAACCCAGAATTTCCTCTCCCTCGGGCGAAAAACCGTCAGAAATGTTTAATGTTTGCTGTGGGCGTTATCAAAACTGTGTGATATTTGTCCTCCGACTGCTGCTGGCGATGCTGTATCTGCGAGAGTTTTTTCTAAACCTAAGTTACTGATTTTTACCTTTGAAATCAACCTTAGAAAACAGTTACTGCCCCTACTTGCATATATTTTAACGGGCGACCTGAGGGACACGCGTCCAGTGAAGTTGGTAGCGATGGATGGGAAATAATTCCATATCTAAAGTCGAATAAAAAAATTTTAGGTAAGCATTTCTTGTAATTTAAATTGTTTTTTTAATGCTCCAAAGCGTAAAAATGAGCAGATTTGTAAATTACTTACTTTTCTAGTAATTTCACAGTTTCACTTGACCGACGGTGGAAGTTCAACTGAACTGCTGATTTCTGACAGCTTACAGCATTGGCCGTAAATGTTTGCAACGTGCCGTGCAGTAAATACATTTGTGCAAATGCATAGGTGAGGTTACTTTTGAACCGCGAGGTAATTGGTAGAGTGGACGCATTTGATGAATAATATGGATTTGACAATGGCAGTATGTTATTTATGCTCTCAAGTATTTTAACTACTTTCACCCCGACGTTCACAAGCAGGTGAACGTGTATATGGGTGCGATTAGCATTAATAATATATTCCAAATTTGATGATCAATTCAGGTTTTTGTAAAAATTAGCCACTGAACTATGAAATTCACGCACAAGAAATTTTCTGCTCCACAAGTAGGGTTATCAGATACTCGGAATTAAAAAAGGATATTAAATTAATGTAATTAATTAACGCTGCAAATTATTCTGGAGAGTCTTGTATTTATTTCTTAGCATGTTGTTCAATCATACTACCATTGAAACTTCGTAATGTATTCCCAGCAAAAACATTAAAAGTTTAATTAATATAGACTTCACGATAAACAGCACTTTCGAAAGCCCTGATTAATGTATACTTGTATGCACTTTGTGTATTCTTCAACCTTATGTAAAATTAACGTTGCTACGGGCCTCATCACTTTCTTCATGCATCTTTCAAGTGAAACTGAAATTATTATAAAATTAAATACTTTACAAATTTACTTATTTCTACATTTTGATGCATTAAAAAGTTAGTGAAAATTGTTACCTAACACTTTTTATTCGATTTTAAGATATAGGACTACATTCCCTTCATCGTTACCAACTTTACTGGTCGCAGGTCATTTAGTGCACGCATTAAAATACATGCAGGTAGGAGCACTGACTTTTTTCGAAGGTTGATTTCGTAGCAAAATGTCAAGTACGAAAGAAATAAACTTGTATGCTTACGGTTGTTTTACAAATTTTAATACAATGCAGTATAAAAGACGAATCTAAATGACAAAAAAACTTGTAAAACGTAATTCACATGGTTTATCAAAGAATACAGAATCTTTTTGATAATTGACAAAGTGAGTTGATTTTGGCAACAACCATAACAAAATTTATTGGACAGAAGCTAATCACATGAAAATAGTGTAATATTACTAGGCCTCTCTTCTGTCGGGAAAAAAAGCCGGAGGATATTTATCATAAATCCTGCCGCACACAAAACGGTGCTTAAATAGTACGTGCCATTTTTGCTTGAATGGAATTTCGAATTACATTCAAAGCTATGCATGGTGAAATCAACTTTGAGAAACTGACTGCAGGAAAAATATTCATAATCGCAAATGTTACTGAAAACTTGATCAGCCTACAAGGTGTAGTAGTATGGTCGCCAATAACACTGCACCAACATGTTTTAAGTTGGCTGACACGGTCTATAACAACTCTTCATATGGCTCTTGGAAATCTATAAAACCCTTCGAGGTTCATGCCAAGATGTTCCGTAGCAGTATATCTTCGAACATATTTCGTAATCTTCTACATGCGCGCGTTGCGGTTGGGTTCGTGACAAAATAACTGCAACATAGGATGTTATCCCCGATACAAACCAACGTACCGAAATGGACATGGCATTTATACAGTTATGTTTCTCCCTTTAAGGGTTCTGGTCGCACAATTCATTATTTAATATTCTTACGAAATTCTGCACAACTTGTAGACAAATTCAAATACCCTTCCCTCGCATTAGAATGTATATATCGCGTAGTTTTGCAATATAGCATGTCAAAATCACAATTTTTAGCGTTTGCGAGGTCATGTCTTAGTTAATTTCGACTTATGTTTAATGAAGTTTATGTATAGACTTCTAAAGATCGAAAATACGTTACTAAAGATTCCCAATTGTAAGTAATTTTTCCAAATCACTCAATTATTTCATACTGTGGTTTTAAAGATTTCTTTAAGTAACTGGTATCTTATTTCAATGTGAATTGTCTCGTTTCGTTTTTCGTTGAGTTAGTTATTATTTGTAAGTCTTCATGACTGAAATTGTGATTTTGACATTGACATGCTAGAAGTAACGTCTATCAGTTGAACAGTCTATCGTACAATTTAAAATAATTTTTTCATGGTCAGCGCCTCTAAAAAAAACTAGGCGATCAAACTCTAGAGGATAAACGTGCAGTCTTCAGACTGCCGGTAATTTTTTTATTTATTACGTCAAAAGTGGAAAGAAAATAGCTATAATAGAAAATTACGTTTTACTTTCCCTGGACGGTAGTGCGGGAAGGGAGGTACATTGTCACACCTTTCCCCCAAATTATATCACTCTCGTGCCTCTATTAATTTAATAAATAATACAGTATTCTGCAAGATCTTAATTCAATGAAAATTTTGTAACACACCACAGCAAAAAACTGTTAGTGAACAGTTCATCTTGCCTTTTCTTAAGTGGGAAAACTTCCCATACGTTCAGGTACAAGACTGCCTTCGTACCTTCGCGCCTCTTGTACCTACTGCTTAATCCTCCAGTGTGGACCTTGTAACTATGTACGTTTCTTTTGTCTGTCCGTGGTAAAGCATGGGCGATGCAGCAAAGTTACCGCCGAAGACGGAGGGAATAGGAAGTACTTTCCAGACTGCGTTCATTCGTGGACAGTATTGTCTTATTTTGTTTAGTAAAAGTGGCAAAGTAACTGTTGCAGACTGTTTCTCAACTTTCATCGTGACAACGAAGATAAAGTACGTCGGAAAAAGTGTCACACGGTTAGTAGATAGTTATTGATATTTTGTATATAGTGCACTCGCAGTAATTTGAACAATCTTGAGTCTAAAATTGACCCCCCTAATAAATGCCTACAATGCAAGGGTAACCTTTTCTTTTAAACTTCCAATAATTCTGGCAACAAAGAACATAAAATTGTGCCAAACTATAATGTAAGGAGTGGGTCTATGAAATTTAGTGGTGGTTAACAAAACGTGTTATTTATATATTATGACTACTAAAGTACTAATCAGTGTCGCTGTAAAATTCAAGTAAGAAAACCAGAATATCGTCGCTATCTACAGGATTGGTACTGAATTCGATTGATAAAACTCCGTAAGGTGGTTTCCACAGGACACTTTCTAACTAAACTGAATATTATAGGCTAGTCATGGTAAATGAGCACTTTTGAAAGCCCTCTCGTTTCGAATAATATAACTAATAGCTTAAATAGAATTGAAGTGTCTGTCTGTAATTTCCAAATTAACGCCAATATCTAAGCGAGATATTCTATTTAAACGATTTTGGAGCATAAATATTTGTTTTTAAAATTTTTGTATGTTTGGATGTTTGTCCAGAATAGACTCCGAAACGGTTGAATCGATTTTGATAAAACTTTCAGTGATGATAAGAGTTTATTTATATTTAAAATCTGCTTTTTATTTCATCTCGATATCTCAAATCGTTATGAAGTAAATTCATTTTTTTATACAATTTTTTTTTCATTTTTTTTTTTTTTTGCGAAAGGATTACTGTCAAAAAGCACTGTTGAAACAGTAGTTTTTTTTTATAATCATTGATATAATACGCAACATAGAAAAATATACATTAATTTTTGGAAAAACAGTAAAATAACATTATCAAACAAACCTAACGCGACGATAAAATTATTTACGATAATAAAGTAACAATCTTTCAAACCAATTATATGGGTATGTATTTCAATAACTCCGTAAAACCAGAGCAAAGCGATGGCGGGTTGTATTTGAATAACTCTATAAAATCTGAACGAAGCGATATTTATATTTTAAACATAAAATTTGAGCGAGGCAATGGTGGACTGTATTTTAATAATTCCATAAAACCTAAGCGAAGCTAAATTTCTATTTTAATCTAATGTAAACAAATCCTAAAATCCACGCAAACGAAGTCGCAGGAACAGCATAATTCCCATTTAAACATAAAAAATACATTTGTAAATTCTATTTGAAAATATTTAAAACTTTTACATTTATTTTTTCGTTTTGATTATAGAAATTGTTATGTATAAATTTCGATTGACGCTATTCACGCCTTATTTAATCTTTCTATTTTTAAAATATGTAAAATCATAAAGTCGATGCGAACGAAGTCGCGGGAACCACTAGTAGTCAATAAATTTATTTTATTTTAGCCTTAGACGTTAACTTTCGATTGCGATGGAATCTACACACTTTGTTTATTACTTATATAGCTATATTTATTTAAAAAGGTAGTTAAAGGATAAAATATGGCTGAGATAAAAAAAAAGTAACTAGGGCCTCAAAACTGCTCATTTTACCGTGAACAGTGTATAAGGAAGATAAAGTATAATTAAATTACAGTTCTCCGATCACTGTTTTATGTTATTGGGGTCTACAACATAAGAGCAAACTCTCATTAATATCTATTACCGTAGTGAAATAAACAGGGGTGGCAACTCTCTTATTGCATACAATATTTTTAGCCACATTATTAACAAACTTTTGGTGCTGGTTTATTTTATTGATCAGCATGGTGTAAAGAACAAACATGGGCATCTCGTAACTGTCCAGGACTCACCGTTTCCATGTAAAATGCACACATAACTTCTTTTTCTTGCGGCAGTGATGAGGTTCCAAGCGCTACTCCATCTCTCGGTGTCTGCAATAATCTTCGAGGTTTCGTTAGCTACAACCTCTGAGCATAACCGTATGACCAAAAACTCTAACTTGAACGTGGTTACTGTGTGTTTAGAATTGTGAAACAAAATCCTAAGTGTTACATTAAAGTAATTTTACAGAAACGCTAGTTAAGCTACCGATTTCGATTTCCGGTTTGGCATATTCGTAACCTTTACCGCACAAGTGTTACAGTACTATTTGCGCGAAAATGGGTGTCTAGCTGATAGATTATATGTTGAGAAGTGCAGGTCTCGAATTGAAAGGCACAGTCCACTGACAGCTGCTTGACATTTATCCTGCTGTAGGACACAAGTTAAGAGTTACAAGGTATTAAGACTGATTCCCATCCGCCATCTTGGATCTATGGAATTTCTGCGATATTCTGAAAATACAGTTTTGTATCATGTTTTCTGGAACGACAGAGCACACATAGCATTGCCTAGTGCATTGTCTGCGGTCAGCATTTCTTGATACTGTTGATATCGTCGCGTTTGTAATCGTTCGCAAGAAATAATCTTCGACTTAGTTTGGGAAGCTGTCTGTTATTCAGGCTATGTCGTGTGAGAAATATCAATACATACATATATACAAGATGGCGGGTGGAAATCCGCCTTAAAATACGATCCCCCACCAGCTCTCTCAACACGCCAGAAAGGAATCTGACGAATGCTGGAACAGCCTGTTCACCGCCCAAGCCTCTTCACTCCACGTTGGGGAATCTAGCAAGGATGTAGCGTAAAACAAAAGTAGGGAAAGTGGGACGGGCATACGAAACAAGTTTTGTTTTAATAAGCAGATGTAACAAGCGGAGAGGAACGGCATAATGTATGTCGGGAGATTTTATCACACACACACGATTTGCATGGCGTTCATTCCGTGAACTTCATTTCTTGTATGCGTATAGTCGGACAAAAATACACGAAAAAACCGCCAGTTTCTTGTTAGCATATATCATGATTTAACAATCATCATGGAATGCTAGACAGTCGAATGTCGCGGTGTTCCGATTAAACCTTAATGGCAATAAATAAGGAAAGACATATAAACGATTTCATTGCGCATCGTTTCACTGATGAGTACAACTCGACAAACTTTAGTGAAGCCCCGGGAAAAATGTGAACTACCGTTCTCCTCTCTCACACGCACCACCCCCCTCCCTGCTCTACTGTTTGCCACGTCTCCTTCCAGCCAATAGCGAGCAAGCGGCCTTAGCTCCAACCTGTGCATACATTCACGTCAGTTATAAAGGGGTGTTAATTGTTGTTGCAACTTGTGTTTTCCATCCAGTTTCGTGTCACGCTAATTTATCGGTAAGTTAAAATTACAGCCATTGTATGTCGTAATGTGACTTGCAATATACCTAGATATTTGTTTATCTTTGCAGTATCAGCGGCCAGTTCGACTCATTTAATGCTGGAGTGGAGAGAAGAAAAGTGTATGAGTTTTACGTGATAAAAAAACTATACCCACTCTAAAAAACTTGCGGGCAGTGTTGGTAAAAAAAATTAATTTCAGAGGTAGTAGTGAAACCTTGAGAAGATTAATCAAATCAATGGGTTTGAAGTTTAAAAAATGTAAAAATGAACTGTTATACTTAATGGAAAGAAACGAGATCGTTGGGTGGCGTGCGAAATACCTTCGAACTATCAGGGAAAATGACAGGTACGGAGAAAGTAAAGTACCTGTGATATACCTCGATGAGACAGGGATTCATTCTAATTACATTGTGAACAAGAGTTGCCAGCATAATGACGTAGCAGGAGTGTACAAAAACAACCATCCAGACCAACGATGAATTCCAGTTCACACAGGTAGTGAACATGGCTTCATCGAGGGAACAAAGTTAATTTTTAAAGCCAAAACTAAAAACGGAGAATATCATGATGAAATGAATAGTAACACTTTCATGAAATTGTGTGAAACACAACAACGTCCCAGCATTCCATCCCCAAACAATATTGTTTTTGATAATGCTTTATACCATAGCGTGTGTGGGAACAAACCTCAAACTAGATAGCATCAGCGCGAGAAAAACTGGCAGCTTATCAATCACGTCGATATTTTATATTCTTTTATTGGTTCTTTCATCCCTGCCGTCTTGGGTTTACGGATCTTAATTTTGACCATACCAAGCAAGTTAACACTTTGACTGCGACGTCAGACATATCGGACTGAGACGTTATGTTAGACATATGGCTGACACACTCCATCTCAGAACAGGTTGTGTCAGGTATTTCTAACTGTCACCAATGGGGCTTTTACACTGTAGTGTGAGAACATGGCCTCTGGTGAATCTTTTGATACAATTCTGATGGCCTCTCTAGGTCAACAGAATAAAACTGAGAATTATGTGAGAGACAGTATCTGCTGCATGAACATTACAAAACACATTTATACTATGTTACTAGTCTTGAATAAACAACATAATATGTAGTAGGGCCTACCCAAAAATTATAGAAAATACATTTATACTCTCAAAATGAAATGTGACAACGATCACCGATGATGATTACCAAAAACGTCCAGACACATGAAAGGCTGATTTTCACAGTCTCGACAAAGGGGCTCACTTGCCTAACTTTTTTCTGGCAGCAGATCTTCCTTCAGTTGTCTTGAAATTCGCATAGCACAACACACACATCCGTCTCACTTTTCTATTTTTTTTTTTTTAACACACATTACGGCAAGTATGTTTTTCATGTTGCCCTGGGGTTTGGGGTAAACCTAGCAAATATGCAGTTATTTCTTCTCTGAACCGTGCTATTTTTGCTTGCTTTTTTTGTTGCAGCCTTGTACACCACAATAGCATTGACAATGCGCATGCCAAGGAGGTACTCTATTCCCAGTTTCCTGTACCATTTTACACCCTTCCTCAGAACACATCTGCTCAGAGATATCAATATCACTTTTTCCTTTGTTGTAATCACAATTGGCCAGTGGCTTTGATGTACTCTTCCTAGCTCTCTTACTCGATGGTGGATTGAGATCTGTGTTCTCTAGAATTGTTAGGGCATGTTTGGTTGAAAGCAATCGCACATCACGAGTACTTCTCCATTTCATTACCACGATGTAATTTTTATCTTATTTTGCTATCACATCGCCTCTCTCTAATATTTTCAAAACAACATCTTTGGGAATGTTCTTTTTGTTTTGTCTCACTGTACCAACAACGTGAGTTTCGTGTTGTAAGAACGACAATGCCAGTCGTGACTTGTATAGAAGTTATATACAAACAATGACCGCCCTTCATTTAGTAGTCGTTGTGACAGTTCTTCACAAACTGTTCAGGTAAGTCCAGCCATCTTGTCATAATTCTCAGATTTCCCAGAGTGTACTTTACTGTTCCAAGTATACCCTTCACTAGAATACAGTTTGAAAAGTTCCGTATTTGTGAGCCTTATTAGGAATACATGGGTGAAACACAAAACGACCTCTCCAAGTGATAAGTGTTTCATATATGACAAAGTTTTCCCCAGGATAAAAGATTCCCTGGAATTTTTTATGCAAAATATGTATGAATGGGCTTATTTTGCCTAACCTGTTGCCCGAAAAAATAGTTTCACTATCTGAGAAGTGAATCATGCACAACAGAAGCTCAAGTCTGTTGCAAAACATGGTGTTTGCTGGTATAGCATTCTGGTAAATTGGTTTGGTTGACCAGTACGACTGAATGCTACTACACCAGTTCAAGCCAATCCACAGAAGTAATCCTAGAAACTTCTTCATTTCAGCATTACATGCCAGAACCCACATATTGAATCTGCTATGGCGTGAAGTTCTGGTACTATTAATAACTTGTTCTGCATACCTGTTAGTTTCGCATACTGGATAGAGCAATGCAGTCAGAAATTCAACAGATCAGATAAATGAGGTACTCACAAATCGCAGAGTTTGAACTAAGGTTTAGTCGGATCACCTACGCCCCCACCCCTCCCCTCATCTAACTCCTTCACACTGACCTATACTGGGGTTATCTACACCTGATGTCTGATACACTAACAACACTCTCCACCCCTTCACCTACCTACACGCCCGCCCTTTACCTCCTCCTCCTTCACAACAATCTATACTGTAATTATTTTTGGATTAATTGGATACATGCTGCGAGATCGCAGGCTCTCCGACCTCCTCTCCTCAGATATGGTTAACACCCTCCCCACACCTCCCCTTTACTGTGATTGATCACCCTCCTCCCCCAATCCCCTCTCTAATCTATTCATTTTCCTACAAGATATACCATATACCATCTTAATTCTAGACTTGCTCACTAGATGACGTGCAAGTTCGACGAATCGATTACATTGATTTCGTCAACGACTGCTTGAGAGCGCGCGAGTCACTTGCCCTCCAAGATCCAATTTTGCTTAATGCTATTATCTGTTATTACTAGCGCTGGGATCCTCTTTAAGCTAAATCATTGTTAATTACACATGCTATATGCAGAAGTCTTATTGTTAATACACTATAAAAAAAACTCTGGTTGTTGCCCACGAGTGACAGTATCCCAATGTAACTTTTAATAAGGTATTAGAATAAAAGAAACACCTAAGAACTCGCACATTCAAAACGGAGTTGCAGTGTATATCATGATTTAAGAATCTAGTAGTTAAACTGTAATTTTATAAAAAAAAAGTTATGTATTTATATTTTATATTAGTACATAACACATTAAAATTTTCAAACATAAATGTATAAAGCGACATGTACACGAATTCGTATATAAAGTACATTTCATTTATGGCTTCACAAAAACCAAATTTTAAAAGCATAATTTTTGAAAAAAAAAGTTACCTGTTTATATTAAAAATATATTTATTAAACTTTTACAAAACAAATTTTAACTAAGTGGAATATCACAAGTTTCGTATTTTTTTAGACAGATAAGAATATGTCGTCAGAAATAATGATTATGTAACAATAACCATCGCCATCTTGAATTTTAGTAAGCATAGAAGCAATAAATTTTTTTTTTAATTAATTATGTTACCACTCTGAGTATCAAATACAACTCATTGCTTACCTTAAAAAAGGTTATTTAGGTCTAAACCCTTTCTGGCAAGGCCAATTATGCATTTAAGCCCTTGTCTAAATAGTCATAATTTCCAAACTATTAATGCTATAGTGATCAAATTCATACCATATATATCATACCCGACATACGCCATAATGGTAAGGTCATTTAGACACTAAACCCTTTCTGACAAGGTTAATAATGATTTATGTCCTTTTATAAGCAAAGTTACTCATAATTTCTGAACAGTTGATGTTATAGTCATCAAATTAATAACATACACATCGTCCCCGACAACAAACAAGACCATAGGATCAAACACAACTTAAAAACTTTTGTAAGCATAGTTAGGCATTAACTTATCAAGTGCATACTTACCAAGTACATATTTACCAAATACATACTTACTAAATATGTACTTACTCATGTAATATTATTTCATTTCAGATTTTAACCAAATTTTAACCGTGTGTTGGAAAGGTGCTAGACTTACTTACAGTAATTTTAATTTCGGATTTGGGTTCGATTTTAGATCAGGACAAATAATATTGTTTCATTTTCAATTTTAAGCAGATATTTTATTTGGGAGTTGGATTGGTACTCAGGGTAATTATTGTAATGTTAATTTCGGATTTGAGTTCAATTCTCGATCAGGGCACATATTTTATTTTAGATTTTACCAAAATTTATTTGGGAGTTAGATAGGTGCTCAGGGTAATTAACGTAATGTTAATTCCGGATTTGGGTTCGATTCTCGATCAGGGCACATTTTATTTTAGATTTTACCAAAATTTATTTGGGAGTTAGATAGGTGCTCGGGGTAATTAACGTAATGTTAATTTCGGATTTGGGTTCGATTCTCGATCAGGGCACGGTTTTTTTCCTTCTTTTTTTTTCAAACAAATTTTATTTGTGAGCTGGATATGTGTTAGGTTTACTTAAAGTAATGTTATTTTTGGATTATCGACTTCGAGTCTTGGTCAGAACACATAATATTATTTTATATTCGAATTTACCAAAATAAATAGTTTTGCATTGTATTCCTGCTTGGAGCAATTAATGTAATATTTTGTTTTATCGAGTTCGAGCCTCGGTCAGAACACCTCATATTATTTTATATCCGAATTTAACAAAAACTAAGTTTTATTTTCTATTACTGCTTAATTAATGTAATGTTATTTTTTGATTACCAAGATCGATTCCTAATTGCTTCATTGAAAGTCAAACTCACTTTTAGCACTAGTATTTACATATTTATTATCTAACATAATTAAATTCACTCTAAGTACACATCTTAACATAACCAAAACTAACATCCCACTAACATATTTTTGATATTATGCATAACTTATATACATGCCATCTTGCAACACACATGAATACACAGAATAACACAAACTAACACACACAAAGAACCTAAAATATTCCAATTGGCAAACCTCCGCGCAAGACTTGCTCCTAATTAACGAAATTAACCCGAAATTAACTCAAAATAACCCTAATCAACCCAAAAATGATCCAAAATGACCAAAACCTACTCGAAAACACACACACATCAATGCACACACACCCATACACACATACACACAAAATGAAGTAAATACCTGAAACCTACATTGCTTTCTACCACTCTGGTATACCTAAACCATTTGCCTTCGAAGGGTATTCGACTAAGATATACACAATGTTTATTTCTTGTGTGTGAACTGTATATGGATATAGTTTTTTTTGTTTTTTTAAAGAGTTTTGCATAAATAGTTTTTAAAAAGTAATGCATAATAATATGTTTAATTATCCTGGGGTGGTTTTTAAATATATTTTTTTCCCTCGTATGATACTTTTTTTACTAAATGTGTAAATAGTTGGTGTGTTTAGGTAAACCAGAGTGGTAGAAAAGTGTGAAGCCATAAACAAAATCTCCTTTAAATACAAGTTTGTATACATGTCGCTTCATATATTTATGCTTGAAAATTTTAAAGTGTTATATACATATATGAAATATAAATATATAATTTATTTTATAAATGTATGTTTTAACTACTCGATTGTTCAATCACTACAAATACATCTCCGTCTTGAATGTGCGAGTTCGTAGGTGTTTCTTTTTATACTTATTAAGGGCCCATTGGGATACTATCTCTCGTGGGCGAGAGGTCAAAGGCCTCAGTTAATCTGGTGACCTATGGAATCCATCAGAAACTAAAGTTTCTTTTATAGTGTATTAACGATAATACTTCTGCATATAGCATGTGTAATTAATACTAATTTAGCTTAAAGATGATCCCAGCGCTCGCAGTAACAGATAATAACATTAAGCAACATTGGCTCTTGGAGAGCAAGTGACTCGCACGCTCTCCAGCAGTCGTTGACGACATCAACATAATCGATTCATTGAACTTGCGTGCCATATAGCGAGCAAGACTAGAACTAAGATGGAAGTCGATGGCGACAGCAGTGCTGTCTAGCTGTCAAGTTTGGAACTGAATACGGTATATCTCATAGGAATATGAATGGATCGGGGAGGGGTTTGGGGGAGGAAGGTGATCAATCACAGTAGGGGGAGGTGTGGAGAGGGTGCTAACCATATCTGAGGAGAGGAGGTCGGAGAGCCTGCGATCTCGCAGCATGCATCCAATTAATCCAAAACTAATCCCAGTTTAGCTCGTTGTGAAGGTGTATGATGAAGGAGGGGTGCACTGTTAAGAAAACTTTCCTTCAATCTACGGAAAAGTGCTGGTAAAAATTTATCCAGAAGTGTCCGTAAACTCTCCGTAAAATTACGGACACATTGGTTTTCAGAAACGGACTCTGTAAATTTCACGGAACCTCTCCGTTAATTTTCAAGTTAGTTTTCTGTATTTTCCGTTACAAATAAAAGGAGATAATTAAAATATCTTTACTTTTCGTTATGTAGGTGTTCTACCGTGTATAAAAATGATATTAAAAAAGTTAAAATATTTTGTACCTAAGCGAGGTTTGATCCCGAGTCAAAAAATTACTAGTCCACAACTCTAACCATATATATATATATATATATATATATATATATATATATATATATATATATATATATATATATATATATATATATATATATATATATATATATATATATATATATATATATATATTGTTTTCCTTCATTTGACATTGTCATGACTTTTTTTTTTTTATATTGACGAAGCGCTAGAGAGGCCGTCCTGCCGACAGGTTCCCAGTGCGACAAGCGAACTGAGGGTCTGCCGTGTCGGAGGCGCCGGGGCGCGGGCCCGCGGCTACAGGTCGGCCACCCTACCCCTGAGCTATGAGGGCACCTACACCTTTCGCTTAAAAATTGTGGTATAACTTTTATATTTATATTCGAAAATTCAGTTTCTATTAAATTTATAGTATTTTTAATGTTGTCAAATGTTACAGACGCCTGATGATATTTTTAATGTTTGAAAGACTAGGTCATAGTCACGTGGATAACCTTAACTGCCGCAGAAACGATAATTTTCTTGTTACAGTGGCCAGGAAAGCTTCGTGTAGAATCGGCATTGTTCGTCCCCGTAACTCGAAGCCAAAAGGAATATGGAGATTTTCCGTATTTTGTATTTACGGACTAAGCTCCGTTTTCCGTCATTGCGGATTGCCTTTCGATATATATACTGTACATTTCTGTAAAACATTTCGTAAATACGGACATTTTTAACAGTGTGGGGATGTAGGTAGGTGAAGAGATGGAGAGTGTTGTTAGTGCATTAGACATCAGGTGTAGATAACCACAGTATAGCTCGTTGTGAAAGAGTATGGTGAGGGTAGAGGTGGGGATAAAGGTTAAAGAAAGGGGAGAGAGGGTTGCTAGTGTATCGGGTATCAGGTGTAAATAACCCAGGTTAATCTTATGGCACTACGAGTATTTGGGGTTATTGTTGCAAGATTGTCCAGGACATCGTTCCTCGCTTACTGCGCTGAAACTGGTATGCTCCCTTACACCTGCGTACAAAACGTTTGCAATGTTTTTCTTGTTCACTTGGCCACAGAGAGCTTTGCGTGTGTACTGATGAATGGTTGTAAATGGTCAACTATATCTAAGGGTGCGGGCATATGACAAACCACCTTTAACAACAGTGTACATAATATATAAAGTTTATTAAGTTATCAACTCCCTAAATTTTTTGTTTGATCGGTGCTTTTCAGCCCTACAATATTTTTGCGGGTTTTTTTTTATCTTACGGCCCTTGCTTGCCACAGTGAAGAATCAACATGACTGCACATATGTTGTAAATTAAAAAAATTTAAATAGTTGCTAGTATACCACACGAGCACAGTGTTATCAGAAATGTTGAAAACGCGTATTACAAACATACTGCAACCCAGTCCTCGCCCGCCGGTCCGAATATTTTTGCCGAGAGATCGCCGCCGGCCAAGTCCTGGTGATAATTATCACCTCACGCCGATGTCCTGGGATCACTGACCGAGGCCTGCAGTTCGCGTGCACCAAGGCACGAGCACACGAGACGGCTAATGCAGTTCCCCCGCGATCACAGGTGTCACGCAAGCGTTTACTGTTAAGAGCCACAAGTGCTGGCGGCTCGCCTCGCTAGATGCCAGCACCTGGGCCGCAGCGTCGGCACGGTCCGCCCGGCGACAGCTAAATTAGTGACGGCCCGGGTCGGGTGTGTACAACTACAAACTGACACAAAAATTATCGGCGCGGGTCGGCAAACGCGCAACTGACTATACGGAGACTAATGTTTTTAGCACGGTATCAGACTGCGGCAGGCTGCGCGCGCAGCTACCTTTCCCTTCCCCTTGCCCGACGCACTCCGCTCAAACCGTAAATTCACATGCCAGCAGTTTTGGCCGGGGGGGGGGGGGGGGGTGAACTAGATAGGCCCTTTCGATCCACTATTTTCTCTGGTCTCTGCCGTGTTGCCGACAAACAAAAATACACTGGAAATTTATTCATGTTTAAAAATGATAAACATAGGGCAACCTAAATGCCTTTGCTCAGTTTGTAACCACGAGATGGTTAGGAACATTTCAATTTTAGCAAATTACTCAGTGACAATTTCGTAACTTCACTAGATAGTCGGACAGTTGCTGCTCTGTTCCACGTGATGCTACTTTGTGACTTGCCTGGTGTTATTTTTATCGAGACGAGGACGTTGGTTTTCGATTTCCCTTGTTAGAAGGAATTTTAAAATACAGTTACAATTTTCTGTCAAATACAGTATTGTATTGTAAAGGGCTTTTTAACGTCCCCTATGTTATGCTTGAAATTTTAGTAGGGGACGGCTTATAGACTAACGAATAACCTAACTTAAATTAACACCCATGCCTTGCCCGGGATTCGAACCCAGAGTCTCCCGCACCCCAGATTGGTGGCGCACCAACCGACTGCGCCACGGGGGGTCAGCTATCAAATTCGGTGGGCTAAACGAAGTTCGTTAAGGGATGGAGGTCTTAATTAAATTAAATAGTTAATTATAATTTCCTAATTTTATTTACAATAACTACAACCAAAATTCTATCGACTCAATATCTCACAATAAATTGATATCACTTGCTGTTAACGATTAATGACTTCAATCAATACTATTTACAACTACCCCAAAGAAATAAACATAATTCAATAATAAAAAATCGGTCAATAGAGAGTGTGTCAGATCCTATTCAATTATTTTGTGAATTATCTGTCCATATTTGACAGTTCCAATATTTACAATAAAATACGTATTACACGTTATTTCAGTCCCGCCTCAGTTTAGGTTGCGCCGAGGGTCCTAGCTACCGGAATAATCTTGTGCATCCTCTAAATTCATCGGCTTCTCCAGCAGGGTGGAGGAGGGGCTGTGACGCAAGCCAGGTCATCGCTGTGTGTTGTGTGCTTCTAATGTACGACAGTTCTTAGGTGTGTGTTTATAATGTTACGACGTTTCTAACGTGTGTGGTTCTGCAATATGTGGATATAAAATGTATATTTATTTTGTAAGATCGTTCCAAAAGCTGTGTTTAGACTGTATGGTCATTCTAAGTTGTGGATTTCGGTTGTACGACCTTTCTATAATACGTGTTTCTGCAATATGTGGTTCTAAAAAATTGTGTGCTTCTTTTGTACGATCGTTTTAACAGCAGTGATTCAGTTGTATGCGCTTTCTAGAACATGAATTTCAGCTGTATATTGTTTCTAACTTACGTGGTTCTGTAAAATGTTGTTCTAAATTGTGTGTTTCTACCGTACGATAGTTCTAACATCTGGGTTTCTTTTGTATGACTGTTGTGACATCTATGCCTCTCTGGTGCGACTGTTCGGTTGTCTGTGTTCCTAGCGAATATTGGTTCTTAATTGTGTGTTTCTGCTGTGTGATTGTTCTAAGATGTGAAATTTCTAAATAATGTGGTTTCGTTTATTTATGATGCTTTCTGACTGTTCTATACTGCGTGTTTCTATACGCTATTCACGGTAAAGTGAGCACTTTTGGAAGCCCTCTCATTTGGAATAATAGCCAATAAATATATGTTATTTTAGCGTTAGACATTGACTTTCGAGTGCGGTGGAATATACACACTATGTTAATTACTTATATGACAATATTTATAAAGAAAAAAGGTGGTTAAAGGATAAAAAATGGCTGAAAGCAAAAAGTAACTAGTGCGTCAAAAGTGCTCACTTTACCGTGAGCAGCCATGTATATGTGGTCCCCGTCCCACCCCACAGAGCCGGACCGCGTATAACGGGAGTTCGCGGCCGGTGCGAGCTACAGCAAGTAACAATACTAAGGTGCTTTAAAAAATAAGGATCGCTAGTCTTCAATGACTAATTTTATAAAAAAATTTAAGTCAACCCCGAAATAATTTATACCAATTTCAAACTGGATGAACAGTAGAACAAAAATCTTAGACAAATGGCGTTACCTAAACAATGTCAACCTTGTTGAAGAATGGTTCCCTCATCAGGGTAGCCAATATCTGAATTCATAGTTTTTCATCGTGTTGATGTGCTTTGATGAATGTTGTTATGTTGGCAATATAACTGCGACCTGTTTATATTTTGAAGCTCAATATAAGAGCTCAATGTAATACATGGAATTACGCCTCTCGGTGGTATATTCGCGGTTATTTCACACTTTTAAAATCAAAAATCACCCTATGTATTACGCACTTGGTTGTTTCCGAAGTATGCCTAGTGTTACAGCTATTTTATACTTGTGTTGACATAAAAGTGTCTTATTTTTGGTTTAACTGAACTTTTACTCAAATTTTCTCTATAAATTATAATATTTAATTTATAATTAATATGAATAAAAACAGGGAGAAGATTTGTGTGTATGTAATGCCTAGTAAGAAATAGTGCTTATTCAAAATATTATTACACTGATTGTGCAGGAATTCGGTGCGTTGTCTCGTTGGTGTAATTTTCTAGACTCGGTGAAGCTTTATTTGCATGAGGCGGAGGAATATTGTGGAAGTAGAACTTTAGCAGAGCTACAGAAAAGTGTGGTGGAAGTAACCGTGAATGGACTATACTTGACTTGTTATGTGGTTGTGGCGTTAATAGCAAATACGCTTCCACGCCGGGGCTGAAACATACAGTAAAGGTAAGGTTGACCGCTTTTTCGTCTTCAATGCTTGTACCAAGCTTAGTCCTACCCCAAAGAAACACAACTGTAAAAGTCACACGGTCAACAGTGATGAACGTGTTCGTGTACATCTTAATTTCTAAATGACAAGTACTATTATATTAATGAAATACGCTTGACGATTTGAATTTAATCAAACAGGAGTACAAATTGGTTAGAGGAAGTATACAAATGCCTCGAAGCACTTGTTTACCAGTGTCCTAAACTTAGATTCGATCCGCGCCGTTCATGCTAGCCGTGCTGCCAGGGAAGCAGTTCGATGCTGGGGCAGTGAGATTGTTTGGTGGTAGCTAGCAAGGTCGATCTACGTCATCTTTTAGTCCACTGGCTGAAACGCCGGTGAGTGTAGTCACGTGCTGAGCGCCAGACACCCGACACCCACGAACCTTCCCTGCTTACGTTGCTCCCCTCGGGGGCACAGAACAGCTGCCTTCGTGTCGCCTTTCAGCTCGCGGAGAAACGAGACCCTAACGAACGAGAGTGGACTGAACGCATAGCTCGAGGCCCGCGGGGCGGAGTCGTGAGGAGTCGGTTGGATTCGTTTCGCGCGGACTCGCGCTGGACTTCGCCGCTAGGTTCGGTGTTAACGCTGACTTCGCATTTCACGTAACCCGTTACAAACACACGAGCCGACAGCAGGGGTGCTTTAGTTTATAGGCTGTTCACGATAAACTCAGCACTTTCGAAAGCCCTGCTAATGATATACTTGTACGCACGTTGTGTATTCTTCCACCTTATGCAAAATTAATACCGGCACGGGTCTCGTCACTTTATTAATACGTCTCTCAAGTGTAACTGTAAAATTATTATAAAGTTAAATATTTTACAAATTTTCTCATTTTACATTTTGATGTAATAAAAAAATACAGGAAGCGAAATAAATAATTTAAGTTATCGCAAATTGTTACCTAGCACTTTTTATTCGACATTAAGATATGGAACTACTTTCCCTCCATCGTTACCAACTTTACTGGGCGCATGTCACTCAGTGCGCCCGTTAAAATGTATGCAGACAGAAGCTCACTTTATCGTGAACAGCTTTACATGTTGAGCATCCCCAGAAATATTTTCTAGGGTGCTCAGTAACCCCTCCACATCAACTCCTTTCCAAAAAAAATTAGCCCTTTAAATCTGGAATCTCAACGGCCTGAAAAACACGACACGACGTCACAAATCAACGGAATTTCATATTGTATTTTGTTCTGTATTCACAATACTGATACGAAATCTTCCCGACAAGACTGGTATTGGCTGTCGGCTAATCTTAAAAAGGCAAGTTATCGTTATAACGTACAATATTTGCGTTTTCAAACTAAGGTTAAAGTGAATGATTATTTTCTTATTAACAATATTTGAATTCATTCGAGAGGAAAAAAATATTTAAAAACAAGCTGGAACCAGAACGTTACTTTCGCGACAAGTTAGTTTACAATTTGCTACAGTAGGGAAAAGGCACGAAATTTGGTTTTGTAATGTTGTATTAACATTCTTTGCGCGTCCCGACGAGTCCGGCACGGCGGAAAGTAGAAATGAAATCCTACATTTTGTCGGGCCGTCGGGGCCGTGATTTTGTCGTGCTGACGTCACAGTGAACTTGATGTTAATTGGCTGCTACTCAGATTTCGTCGCGTCGGGGCTGTCGTTTCGGGCTCGTCGAGGTATTGTGAGTCGCATAAACATTTAATATTACGTCACTAGTACTATTCAGGACACACGGTATTACGCTGCGAGCAGTGTCTCCTAGAGTAGTAATAAGCAGGTGCTGCCATCTGCCATTCACCTTAATTTTGGTCTTAAGTCAAGCCACTTTTTCAGTATAGAGCTTGAAAAAATTTACGTATTTTACCCCATCCCCTTCACTCTCACGCACGCACATAAAGACTGTTCATGATAAAGTGAGCACTTTTGAAATCAACCGTAAAAAAAAGTCACTGACTCTACCTGCATATATTTTAACGGGTGCACTGAGTGACATGCACCCAGCAAAGTTAGTAACGATAGATGAAAAGTAGTTCCATTTCTTCACGACGAATATTAAGTTTTTGGTAACCATTTTTCATAACTTAAATTATTTCTTTCTGTGTATATTGTTTTTAATGTATCGAAGTATAAAACCGAGAACAGTTATGTGAGATATTTATTTTTCTAAAAATTTTACAGTATCACTTGAACGACGCACGAGTAAAGTGATAAGGCGCATGACAATGACAATCTTACATACAGTGGAAAAAACACTACGTGCATACAAGTAGATCTTAAGCAGGGCTTTCAAAAGTGCTCATTTTGCTGTGAACATCCTATATACACACACACTTTTTGAGCACTTTACAAGTCTATTTACAAGTCTTGTGCATCTAGATACAAGTAACGCCTTCACTCAAGCCTTAAGTCGAGCTTTTCAATGAGACCTTTATGATAGTTTCACGTATCGTAACACCAGGGCCTTGCACAGCACACAAATGGACAGAGGATGGAAATAAAAAAAAAAAAGGTCGCTCCTCTCCTTTTCAGAAACCTAAAGTTAATAGAAAATTTATAATTTGAACTACTATGCGTACGAAAATTCTTCAATACAAATTACTTGCTTGTATGGGCTATGCTATTCGCGGTATAGCAAGCGCTTTTAAAATCAACCTTTGAAAAAAAAATCACTTACCTTTAATGCATATATCCTGCCGTACACAACGACGAGTTGGGAAGGGAGCGATACGGGCCACACTAACACACGCCTAATACATTATCGCTCCTACACGCAAGGTGTGCAGTGTTTCCGCCGTGACGCTGTACTGTGCAAATTAGATCTTTAACAGTGGGGTTTTATTATACGCGATGAAAGACAACAGATTTAACTACGCGCGCATCTTTGTACTTTACTCTTGCCGCTTAAGGAAACAGCATTGGTAAACTTTAAAAATGCGATGTCTGATCATCTTCCCAATTTCTCCAAGAATACACTTAATATGACAGAAGTAAAAAATTATGGGCATGGGTATTTTTTGAAATTTTTTTCTGACAAAAAGTCGTATTTTCAGAACATTTATTTAGCGAGATACGTTTATTCGCGCTAACAACTATTTCACAGAAAATGTTTCAGACCATCCTCCTCTTAAGTTAGCTGCGAATTATCTAAAATGGCACGAAAGTCTGTATGCAACGACGGAAGATTACTTCAAAGATTCAATGCAAGCCTGTATGGTCGCTCATATGGACGTTTCTATGTAATATTTGGCCTATTGTTGGCCGTTTTCATGGACGTATTCGTAATTGGTCGTGTGCAATTTTCGACGGAAGGTTCCCTACAAGGTTGACATTTTAGCCAATCAGAGAAGGTTGTAGAGTCGTTGTTTACTTCGTTTCGAGAAAGAGCGATAAAACTATTTATAACCAATATATAGTAAATAAAAACCAAACGAAAATGTCTACCTATACTATTGTGAGAAAATTAAGGTAAACACGCGTGTTTATTTAACGTAAAAGTTCCAGTTATAGCAACAAAACTCTGTGCACAAACATATAATAGGTGAAGAAATGTATCTGAACCATAGTTGCAGAAGTAAAATCATAAAAATTCACTCATCTTCACTTGAGCGGCAACAAGTATCATTCGATAGGAGTAGTGGGAGCGCAAGGCTCCTGCGATCAACGAGCAAGAGTAACATACGTGCCATAAAAATAACCTGGGGAGGGGGTAGGAGGACGAACACACTAACTGGTGCTAACTCTTGTGCCCCCCCCACCTTCTCCCCTCCCCTGAGGTGTGTTGTTATTGGCCTTCCCCCTCCCCCTTTTCCTCCGAGGTGTGCTGTGATTGGTTGGCTGGTTCATGGAGCAAGAAAGGCACAAAGGGCATTTGGGGAGAGTCGATTTGCTTCTTTAGAAGTCCAGACCATGACTGAGCTCTGATAGGTTATTCCGAAGAATCCTCCATAACTGCTTTCATTCAGGCTCGGATAACAGGTCTCATCGAAGCTCCTACCCGAGCGTGGATTGCGAGTATAATATTTGAATGCATGGCAAAAAAAATTTTTTTCTTTGCGACTTTTGCAAAGTGGAGCACGTGAATTGTCATGGGCCTACTAGTAACACGTAATTTACTTTACGTAAAAACAATTCCACATTATTATTTGACGGGCGCTTGGATAAAGTCATTAGGCCCACAACGACGTAAATTTTCCGTATGGTGGAAGGATACAAACTGAGGAGATATGAAGATCTTAAGCAGGGTTTAAAAATTGCTCAGATATCCGTGAATGGCCTATAGGCAACGGCTCTTCACAGAAATCATGTTTCCCCACATTTCAAAGTTTAAACAAAGCAGTGAACTCGTATTACGAAATCTGGATCGGAAGACCGTCGCAGTCATTTCTCTCACTGCCATCTTAAGGTTCACTGATTGAGTGCTCTTAAAAAAAAATCTCATGTGATGCTTGGCGGGCTAAGTGGACGAAGCCCAAAAATTGCTGGTTTTAATCAACGTTAAGGTTTCAATGAATATATAATATTGCGCTAATTTAACAAAAACTTATGTATATTTTTAAATAATGGTGGAAACATCTCTCTTCCCCTATATTAAGTTCCTCTTCCATTCCCTCTCACTTTTTCACCCCCTTTTAAAACTGGGAGGGGTGAGTTCCCCCCCCCCCTCCTCATCCAACCCTCTGAGCATGGCCCTGCAGTGTACATTCTCGCTAAGAAAAGCTTGTGAATTTCCAGCTTATAGATGTTGCGTAATAAGTAATACGTGCATCAGTACCATGTGATTTTACCGGCCACTCCCAAGACTTACCGCGTTCTCTTTGTTTTTCATGGTTTTGTTTTCATTTTTGTCACGTCGTCTGCTCACGTGTTTAATATAGCTCATATACTGCGCTTTCTCTAGAAGAATGTGGGGCATAAGGATAAGAGAATTTTAGACTACGCCCTGAACCGTATAATAAAGGTAGTATAAAATAACAGAATTCACCTGTTAAGGAAAGTTATCGAAATATATTCTAGAAAAGTAGCTATGCTCCATGTATACGTATGTATCTTATTGTTCTTTTAGAGCAGAACGGTGTATTAGTCTTAAAGTCATAAATATATAGCAGCATTCGAGTA
Organism: Dryococelus australis; assembly: GCA_029891345.1. Taxonomy (NCBI): domain Eukaryota; kingdom Metazoa; phylum Arthropoda; class Insecta; order Phasmatodea; family Phasmatidae; genus Dryococelus; species Dryococelus australis. Next base: position 258,585,433 of record CM056995.1, read on the forward strand.
CATGGAGCAAGTAGAATTACTTGATTTGTAAATTTGGTAGTATTTAGAGAGTTCATGCATTTCTGCAACTTACGTTTTGCAGAATTACTAAAGATAGGAAAAATTCGCAAGTTCAATGACCCGTAGGCTAGATTCCACAGTCATGTGTATACTCAAGCCTCAGATGTTTGTTCATTGGCTGCTGCCTCATAGATAGGGATAGGAAAATTCCGCGGGTACATTTCAGGTCAAGATAGATTTCAACCGAGTGTACACTGAAACCACCTTTACTATTGGATCAGAGTATATTATGCACGCCCCAGACGACTCTGAGCCAATATCAGACTGGCAATGGAACAAGAAGCGAATCCCATACTGCCAGGTGTGCAGCGACACCAGGGCAGCAGATAATGAACAAACATCTGAGGCTCGACTGTAGAAAGGATTGTAGAGTATAGCCTACGGGTCATTGAACTCGCGAAATTTTCTATCTCTACTCATACAGTAGCCAGTGTTACTTCACTCCTGGCAGTATGGCACTCGCTACTTGTTTCCTTGCAAGTCTGCTATTGACTCAGAGTCGTCCAGGGGCGTGTCTAATAAACTGCGATCCAGTTGCAAAGTCAACTTCAGTGTACACGTGTTTGACTTCTATCTTGTCCTGAAATGAACTCGCGAAATGTTCCGATCACTAAGAATTACGAATGCTTGCATGCAGCATTTAACTTTAGTGCTATAGAAATATGTGCACAATTTAATTTTTTACATGCCTCTCGCAATTAATGCGCACATACACGAAAATAATTCTTTCATCATCCAGATGCATTTTATTCTGTAGGCTATGGCAACAATCAGTTTCTATAAAGTTCGAATTAATAAAAAAAACTTCTGGAAAGTTCTTTCGAACTTAAAAATCTGAAATCTGAAATTTAACAAAATTTTTGGGACATTTTGGTTCAGTCGAAACACTAAGTTAACGTGTTTGCATGATGCATAATAATATGACATCCAAAACGACCACATTTCACTTACCCGTGGAAGTGTAATGTGATATGAGTTGCCTGTAACGTGATCATTGCAATCGCGGTTTAACCCTAATTGCCACATGGGTCTATTGAAATTCTTAAAAAAACTATGGAATATTTCAATGTAAATCTTTTTTTCAGGACAGAAATGAAAGTCGGTATTTTTTCTCCAATTCAAAAATTTGGTCATTAAAACACAAGTGTGCCAAGGTCAGCAAATATTTCTGTGAATAGCCCTTTTTTATTATACATATTCCTCTGTAAAACAGTGCCTTATACTATAGCGATAATGCTGTATCCTATCTTAACTAATTGCGGTATTAAGGTTGAAGTAAAGTAACTGCCTATGGAGCCCTGCACCCGAATATACAACGTGAAAAACTCATTAAAAAAGTAGTACAGACACCATAAAAACTGTCAGAAAAATGTGATTTATACTGTAATATGAAAGAAGAATGTGTATATTTTGCAACATTGTAAAATATTTTACTACAATATACTTTTTAAATGAAAAAAGTTAATCGATCGACAGAGTAGCATTTTTAACCAAATTTAAACACATTTCCGTTTTGGATGCTTCGGAAAGCAGAATTTACAAGAAAATCTTCTTCAAGAAAGATCGTCATAATATTTACTGTGATCATGTGTAATAAAATCACAGTAGTAATGTATCATATAAATTTTATTTTTAACTTCATTTGGATCGTTTCAGCCAATAATGTTTGTGACAAAAGGACGCACACAAAATCACTTATAAAAATTATTTCCCATATTATTATTACAATTTTCTTACACACAATCATAGTAAACACCATGACGATATTCCATTACAATTTTCTTGCAAATTCTGCTTTCTGAAGCATTCAGAATGGAAAAAATGCTAAAATTTTGTTAAAAATACAGACTATTAAGAACGATTATTTTTTTATGTTTAAAAGGTATATTTCTGTAAAATATTTTATAACGTTGCAAATCATATACATTCTTCTTTCATATACAGCATAAATCGCAAATTTCTGACAATTTTCATGGGGTTATGGTGTACTATTTTTATGAGTTCTTCACGCTGTATAGTCAGGTGCTGTGCGCCATAGACAGTTGCTTTACTTCTACCTTAAAATCCTACCTTGAACGTTTAAAATCCTAAGCAAACAGAACGTATGCGAAACTTGTTTAGGTTATTTTACATCGCCGTTGCAATGCTTCCTTAAGGCCGCGCGTGACCATAAGCCGTAATTTTTTTTTTTACTTGGGACGCTCCTTAAAGCGTATCACTTCAGGTATAGGCTGTTCACGGTAAAGTGAGCACTTTTGAAAGCCCCGGGTAAGATCTAATTGCAAACACGTTGTGTGTTCTTCCGCCTTATGTAAAATTAACATTGCCATGGGCATCATCACTTTATTCATGCGTCGGTCAAGTGAAACTGTGAAATTATTAGAAAAGTAAATTCGTTTTTACACTTCGATGCATTAAAAAAAAAAATAGAAAGCGAGAGAAATAATTTAAGTTATCACGAATGGTCGCCTAATACTTTTTATTCAACGTTAATATATGGAAGTACATTCCATCCTTCTTTATCAACTTTACTGGGCACATATGACTCATTGCGCTCGTTAACGTAATATGCAGGTAGGCGCATTTACTTTTTTCTAAGGTTGATTTCAAACGTGCTCACTTGATCGTGAACAACCTTTAGCATGGAACCGACACCGGAGCACCAAGTCGATCAACAACGTGGTTCGAAGCCCAGTTTAATCCGTAAAATGAAGGATTTCGGTTTTGCGTGGATTCCCAAGTAACTCCATGCGAACTCCGGGATAGTTCCGTAACCCAGTGGTTTTCAAACAGTTCATAACTTTTGAAAAGTGATTTGACATTTTGACTTAGCGAAGAATTTTGCCATGTTGTTCCTAATGGAATGGTACATAATGGAGCTCGTAAATATAAAAAATCTGCACTGGGGTTAAATCGCATGATTTTCCTTTTCGATGTATGTTTCTGTTTGAATAGTGCGAAAGCCATGGGCGGTAAAGAAAAACAGCTTTAGTAAATGTATTTGATGGTGTTGGTCAACCTACGTGAGCCCGGAGCAATTTCACGTATGATATTGGCGAGCTTGCGGAGAGGTCTACAACCTCGAAATTGAACGATCCGTACATCTGACAGATAATTTGTTCCTTTTCATGTTTTGTTTTTATATTTCCGTGGCTTCGTGTGATAAAACTTTCCTCTACCTGCAGTTGTGTTTTCCAGTATCCCACAACGCTCCTTAATTATTAGCCACACTGACACATCACAGAGCAAACCCGGAGCTACAAGTTTTCGAAGTTCTATCACGCAAGCTGTGATCCTTTACGTAGCCGGGGCATAAACATGGAGACCGAGTGATCTAGTCCCTCGTGTAGCGCCTTGAAGTTTTACCACGGAGGCGGCCTACAGATTTACGTAGGATGTACCTTATAAACTAGCGCATATCTTCTTTTTACCATACTGCTTCTCCAGGCTAATGACCTAACGTGAAGAGAACTTGGTTACCTTACAAATGCAACATAACAACCACTCGAATACCCGAGAGCCGAAAAGAAAGCACTATCATATTTTGTAGACGTCTCTCTTATTTTCGGTGATTATGGATAATTAGCTGATCTTACGTGGTGGCTGAGCGGTTAGCTTGCTCGCCTCCCACCAAGGCGAATCGGGTGCGATCCCAGGCCGGGCCGCTCGCAGATTTTCGCGTGTGGAAATAGTCAGGTTTTCTCTAGGATCTCCCGCTTCCCCTGCCCCCTTCATTTCGGCGCTGCCCGATACTCACCTCAATCACCCTTATCGGCTCTCAAGACCTCGCTGTAAGGGGCACCCAAATCTCTTCACTCACTCCCCTTAGCTACTACTTGAAACTAGTTGATGAAGAAACCGAAAAGGACGCCACAATATTGAATATATCTACATTACGTCCGTAAGGTAGAAACTCCTTGAAATAGATTTAAAATTCGACAAGGACGAATAATATTGGCGATGACAACTTTTAGTTATCGTTTAAAACCATCCTAATACTTACAACATTACCCACGCAGTGAAAATAGTAAATAAACGGAATTATATATTCTTGATATTTAATGACAGCGAACTGTGGACTGGTAGTACAGCGGTAAAGTTACGGCGCTCTCGAAAGTATGGCTCTTGGGCGTGACTTCGAAACTCCTTCGGATGCTATTGTTTTTTCCATTAAATATTACATGCGGATAACAACTAGGTACGCAAGGAAACAAATTCATTTTGCAAGCGGTTATTTTCATTCGTCAACATTAAAAATATCACTTTCGTACTCTCGTGACTTCACATCATTTTCAAAAAAATGAAAGAAACTACTCCAGCAAGCAATGAAGTGATGTAAAGGCCAACAGTAATATAGCAATATTAAGATGTGCCAGCTAGTTATTTTTATAGGCCTACGCAAGTTACTAACTGGTAGCAGTTCTACGAATGGTGTTCATATGTACTACAAACCACACACTGCGCACCCACCGAGGGTGCCAAATGCTAATACGCGAACTGCTGTCGTGTAATATGAATGTCCCATGGTGGCTCATATAGCGGCTAGTACAGGCTCATGAACCAGGCCTTATAGAAGCTTGTACAAGAACCAAGTACGGCAGCAGGTATAGGCTGCTCACGGTAAAATGAACACTTTTGAAAGCCCTACTTAAGATATATTTGTATGTACGTAGTGTATTCTTCCCCCTTATATAAAACTAGCTGTTACTCGCGGCTCCACCCGCATGCAAAATTCAAACCTTAATTATAATGACCAAGTGCTCTATCTTAATCGTTCTTCTATATTACTGTAATATTCTGTATTAGCACATCGGGTAGTTTTCATCCCGGAAAAGCGAACATTTCCTTAAGGAATATAAAAAACAGACCACCAACCAGTTGTGCCTACTCAAATGGCTTTTATATATTCTATAAGAAATTGTTCGTTTTTCCGGGATGAAAAGTACGCTATGTGCTAATCCAGAATACAATCTACCCCTGTACCAAATTTTCTTCTAAATCCGTAGAGCCGTTACGACGTGATTGAAAAACAAACAAATATACAAACTTTCGCTTTTATAATATTATTAGTACTAATGTTGTCATGGGCCTCACCACTTTATTCATGTGCCGGTCAAGTGAAACTGCGAAATTATACGGAAATTACATATTTTACATACCTGCTCATTTTTACACTTTGGTGTATTAAAAAAATCAGAAAGCGAAAGAAAGCGGCCTAATCTGAGTTATCGCAAATGGTTACCTAGCACTTTTTATTCGATGTTAAGCTATGGAATTACTTTCCATCCATCGTTACCAACATTACTGGGCGAATGTCACTCAGTGTGCCCCTTAAAATATACGCAGGCAGGGTCAGTGTCTTTTTTCTAAGATTCGTTACAAAAGTTATCACTTTATCGCGAACAGCCTTTACGGCGATATTTCACTTTTTTTTTTTAATATTTGGTTATCTGAGGTTTCGAAAAGTGTCCCCTAAATGAAGATAGTAGTTTTAAAATCATTATAGTTTTCAAAATATAGCACTCAAAATCGGACACAAGAGTGTTATAGGCAGGTTCAAAGTGTTGAAAATAGAGTCTAAACACGGCATACTGCATTTGTGTTACACGCTATGAAAGGAACAAAAACAACTTTTTCTTCCACAGTCTATGGTTTAAACTATTTATTAAATGAATGTTAACAGTTTCGCTTGAATGAACGAAAATAAATTTACGTGAAGTCTGACCCCTATTTTCTACAAAATTCAGAGTGCCAATACTCGCTCAACTGTTTATAAATCGCACTAATATTGAATCAGTATGTTCTGCACACCATACAGATCTACATTACATGCAGTTGGACTTGGGAAAAAAATCTAGGAACAAAGCCTTAACATGCAGCAAAATTGTGGAAATTAACACTTTGTAAACTATGTTCGAGTGTAGCTCGAGCAAAGCTAATTTGAAGATTTCTTTGTTGTTCAGAACAAAGCTCTCGTGGATGTGCAGTCTTTGCTCGGCTAGTGTTTAACACGGCCTCACAAGAACACGACAGCGCTGTAACAAAGATATTGCTAACAGCAGAATTTCTGTTTTTATAGCCACTCAAAGGGACATGACTGATTGTACATCCTTTCATACGATAAAGGACATGTGATTGGGTCAATATCAGCTCGGCTCTCGATTGGTTGATGACCGGCCAATAATGAACGCTGTAAAGTACAGCGTAGTGTCCGGTGGTTAGTTCCAACACAGACACCAACAGAATATGTGACTCACTTCTAATTTATCTTAAGTGCTAGTAAAAGTGTTGAGACTTTTGAGTGTTATATTTTGAAAACCATAACGATTTGACAACTAGTAACTGCATTAAGGGGACACTTTTCGAAAGCTCTTTCGGGTAACCAAATAAAAAAAATAGTGAAATATCACTTTAACGTGTAATACCGGCTTTACCGCTCCCACAGTGCGCGCTTGGCTTGGTCGGGTAGTACCTGGAGGGCGGAGCTGCGCTTCTGGAGGGAGGGGGGTGAGTGCGTGCTCGATGTGGGCGGCTGGACCGGAAGGCACTCTTGTAAACAGCTCCTGCTCTAGGCGGCCGCACCTTGGAGGGGTGCCGCGGCCGGGTCGATACCTCCTGTCTGTCTGCCTGTCATCGTGCGCTCGTGACATCCGGTGCCGTCCTCCGCGTGTGACCTGCATCGCCAATGTCGTGTTACAACCCTGCCTCTCGCCCCTTCTAACCGTCAAGGATAACGTTCCTCGCGTTACCGCAATGACGGCTCTCAGAGCCACAAAAAAATTAATAATTTTGTATTTGTAACAAAAACTTTTACTCGTACACATTGCATGCGGTTGTATTTTCCTCGAATGAAAATAAACAGGGGACGGGCTTGCGGGATCCGAGGGCTAAGCCACCGTCGGTGAAGCAGGTAACCGTACGTGTTAGTATTTATGGTACAATGCCGTATGGGAACTTCGGTACGTGCTGCAGTTGTAATGGGAATATAAATACTTAAATTTAAATCTTGAGATTAAATAATTAAGACTTAAGACTCGAGGGTTCGCGACAAAACGATATATGAACTTGCTTACGGTAATTGTGATACATCCGAACCCAACTATTATGGTATGCACGAACCTAAGCCTGGGGCACAAAATCCCCACCCCTCTGACAGTTAAGGGGGAGGGGGGTCGGCAGCCATAACTCGCCTCCTTCCCCATGGGACACTATCGATCCCCCTCCCCTAGGCCGTTCCCCCCGTCATCAACGTTTGGGCGTAAAGTGTTAGACGCGGCAAACTTTCGTTCTTGATTAATAGTATAGAGATACACTTTATATTTTTTGGGTAGTTTGATGTCAAATACAAAATTCTTCTGTTTTGTTGCAACCGGAATAACAAATATTAACTAAGTTGTACAGATGAAAGAATTTAAGAAGTAAACTTATCCTATGGGCTACCGCGTGACACTATGTAATTACCAAATAACTATATATATATATATATATATATATATATATATATATATATATATATATATATATAAAGAAGAACATTCAATATTAAGAGATTTCTGCATATTTTTAACATTTTTTAATTTTACGATTTGTTATTTGGTAAATTCATATACGTTAAGCAATATCCCACGGCATTAGTTTATGTTGTAAATTTTTTTCATCTGTACAACTTAGTTAATATTTGTTAGTATGGCTGCAACATAACATAAGAATTTCGTATTTTACATCAAATTATTGAGAAATATTAAGTGTAAAAAATTTTTATTCTAGAAAAAATCGCATTACATAGCATGCGTACGACTTGACCGTTGTTTCACAAAATTACAAATTAATTAATTTTCTGGGGTCCGACACCCTTATGTTTTTATTTTTATCTTGTCATCTACAGGATGAATCTAAATAAAGTCTGTATGCTACGATAATATTTTCCGCACAAGCTTGTGCGTACAGCTTCCACGAGACCTGCTCACCCACCCTGCGTGCACGCAGCTGTGGAGCAATCTTTAGATTAAGCTATCCCACGATAAAGGCTGTTCACGATAAAGTGCGCACTTTAGAAATGAACCTTAGAAAAAAAAGTCACTGCTCGTACCTGCATGCGTATATTGTACCGGGCGCGCTGAGTGACATGCTCCCAGTAAAGTTGGTAACGATGGAGGGAAAGTAGTTCCATATCTTAACGTCGAATAGAAAGTGTTAACTAACCATTTGTGATAGCTGAAATTTTTTTCCCCTTTTTTTTTAATGCATTGAAGTGTAAAATTGAGCAAATTTGTAAAATATTTACTTTCCTATTAATTTCACAGTTTCACTTGACCAACGCAAGGATAAAGTGATGAGGCCCACCCATGGCAATGTTAATTTTACACAAGGCGGAGGAATACACAACGTACATACAAGCAAAGCTCAAGCAGGGCTTTCAAAAGTACTCATTTTATCGTGAACAGCCTATACCCCCTGTCACGCCATTTTTTATCAGTATTGTCACGTGAAAGTGTCAAGCAAAGAAGCTAGGAAAAACAAAAGCACTTCTCTTTCATATTGGATGTAGGAGAGTTGGGAAATTCCGGGTGGATTTAAGAATAATTCTGTAGTATTAAGATAATTACCTCATAGTTACTGGTTCAGCAGTTGAGAGGACCAACAGCGAAAAATTTTGATATCAGAGTAAACAATTTCACTGCATTTCTTTGATTTTTTAAGATACGTGGAAGCAGCTGGACATGGAACGCTTTTATCCTGACAGCCCCAGGATCGTTATACTGGTGCACACTTAAGGGGAGGAGGAGTTGGCTTGCAGATATGTCGGCAAATTATTACGTACGCAAGTCTTCAAGGCAGCAGACTTAATAAGCAGTGATCACAGCGCATGCGAACCGGCACTTGGTTTAAGACACCTCCTTTACGCCACCATTTATGTGCAAATATCCATTGTTACAAGGCGCTAGGAAGTAATTTACATCGGCGAAAGAGAATTATAGGCTGTTCACGGTAAAGTGAGCACTTTTGAGGCCGTAGTTACTTTTTTTCAGCCATTTTTATCCTTTAACCACATTTTAAAATAATTATTGCCTTGTAAGTAATAAACAGAGTGTGTATATTTCATCGCATTAGGAAGTTAACGTCTATGGCTAAAATAAAACTTATTTTTTGACTATTATTCCAAATGAGAGGGCTTCTAAAAGTTCTCACTTTACCGTGAATAGCCTATACCGTAAAGAAAGGAACGAGAAAGCTGGCAGGAGAAAAACGGAGTGTACTAACCAAACCACCAAACCACTTAAGTCCTCGCCCCTCCCTTCAAATCCCCCCCCCCCCCTCTCACTTTCGGTCACTATTTGTACCCATATTGCGTCACAAAATACATTCATCACCGTTATGTGCTTAAGACTGACAGATATGATCCTTTTTACATCCATAATATCAATATTTTTTTATCTGGTGAGCTTATATAAGAGTACGAGCAGTGTTCTTTTTTATTCGCGTCGCAAAATAAATACTGGACCAGCAGTGTCATTTTAGTTAATACGGCTAACAATCTCTTTACAATCCTCGCCTTAAAACTGAAAGTTAAAAGCATTCAACAGATACAAATCTTCATCGAAATCGATGATGACATGGACAACTTTCTACAGAATGGGACTTTATCTTACGTCGACAAACATAAAACCTGCTTTCTTGACAAAGAATTTCGGTGTCGTCTCACTTCTGCTTTTATTCCCTATAACTTAATCCATTTATTTCCCAAACTTGCTTTCGATCGCCGACGACTTTTGATATCAAAGTACGCAGTTGACATTATTACCGTAATTATAATGCGTAGTATTGCCAAGTTAATGTATCACTGCAACATCTGATGTGTTTTAAATTTTAACGCAAATTTGGTTTTGTTAGCGTGTACGAACACCACACCCATCTTGGAAAAGCATAAACATTGAAATGCAATAGAATTTTTTTAAAGTAGTTTGAGTGGAGTGGGGTGATTTGGGCGGTTTTTGAAATCGAGGTCTTGAGAGCCGATGAGGGTGAAGCAACGTGCGTATGGAACAGCGCCGCGAGAAGTGGTATAGGCTATTCACGATAAATTTAGCACTTTTGAAAGCCCTGCTTAAGATCTACTTGTATGCACGTGTGTGTTTTCTTCCGCCTTATGTATGAGTAACATTGTCAAGGGTGGGCCTCATCACTTTATCCGTGCGTTGGTCAAGTGAAACTGTGAAATTATTAGAAAAGAAAATATTTTACAAATTAGTTCATTTTTACACTTCGATGCATTAAAAAATATCATAAAGCGAAAGACATAATTTAAGTTAGCAGATATAGTTACCTATCACTTTTTATTCAACGTTAAGATACTGAACTACTTTCCCATCCATCGTCACCATCTTATCTGTGCGCATGTCATTCATGGCGCCAGTAAAAATATATGCAGGTACTAGCAGGGATTTTTTTCTAAGGGTTATTTCGAAAGTGCTCACTTTATCGTGAACAGCTTTTACTTACATTTTAGTCTTATATTTTCGTCTGTGGAATACACTGCTGAAATTGCTTTTCAAGTTTTATAAACACGTATTGTGTGTGTGTCTATATATATATATATATATATATATATATATATATATATATATATATATATATATATATATATATATATGACATCAATTAAATAAGAATTCTTCTTTGGATGTAAGAGGCAGGTCACAGTTTATTTCGATTACTCCAAAGCACCTGGTTTAATTTTCAGTTCAAAAGACTCCCGCCACCCCAAGGCTATATAGGCCCCTATTAATTTGATTAGTTCTCCAGTCGACAACTTATCACCCGTATTCGGCGAACTAGTCGGTGATTCCGATTTAGAGTGCAGGTTCAGTTAGTTACATCAGCGAATAAAAATAATGCTTAACAACTGGGATGTGCTGAAGATGGCTTCAGAGCATTATTTGACTGTGTCTCACATTTCAAAAACAAATTTAAATGGATGTGGTTGGCGGCGGGGAAGCATGGGATTTTATACGGACTTGGCTAAAAATTTCATTTTATTTATTTACCAAATTTTAATTTTAATAATATTAGAAATAAAATTCTTTATCGTTGTTTATATTTCACATTATTCACAGTCAAACAGCGTTAATCTTCATTTCCATTCTTGTGCAATTTAACTGTCGAATTAATATTTATTTTTATATCATTTGAGTGGGATTCTGTTTGGACAACCGTGCGATGGAAATAATGAAGTGATTACAAAAACTCATCGCGTTTTTGACACTAGTCTGCTGCCTCCCCCTCCCCCCCCTCCCTCCCGGTTCGTCAAAAAGTTAGTTCTGTAATAGCTTTCGAATGCTCGTGGCGCTGTCTTGCGGGCAGACAAGTAACTATCGCAAGCCAGCTCTTCTTCTCTTCCTATAGAGCCAAACACATTACCGTGAATATACTACAGTCTAGTACAGGATATTCACAGTAAAGTGAGCTCATTTGAAAGCCCTCTCATTAAAAATAATAGTCAATGAATATATTTAATTTTAGCCTTAGACGTTTCCTTCCGAGAGTAGTGGAATATATAGTCCATTCCCGATTGGAAGCGACTTATGAAAATCAACCTTTGAAAAAACACACTAGGCAAAACATGTCAACCTGTTTTTTTCAGTAACTTGTAATCCACAAATATATAACACTGTGGTTAACTTTCTTTATTATTGAATGAATGAAACTTACCTTAATATTTTCTATAACTTGTAACATTTATTTCTTTTTAGATATGAATTAACAAGAACGAGAGCAGCAACGTGTTGGCAACGGCCGGTAAGAAATAGTTCGCAGTTAAAATATTATTTTAACCTAGTTTTTTTAGTATGCTATTTGTAAATTAAACGGTGCCTATTGAAATATTTAAATATTTAGGTAGCCCCGATGGCAACATATCTCATTTTTACAGTTTAAAATAACAGTGGAAAATATCGTGAGTAGATCGTAATGGTACGGTGTTGTTTTATCGAGCGAGAGCAACATTGAAGCAACTGTCTGCTGAGCGAGCTTTGTCGCTCTCTCTCTGTCTTTGTTTCTTTCACACTCGGGAAATTTGACTTCGCTAGTACTTATTAAAGCAAAGAAATATTTTTTTTTGTATTTGTAATTTACTACTGAAAAGAGATTTTAATGCCTGAATACTTATTTTAATATATTTAGATATGATGGCGGGGCAGAAACAAAGTGAAGTTGGCAGACGTGGCGAGCAGTGACATGGCGTGTTGCTGTTTTACCAAACGAAGCGTAAATTATACTTACTCCGAAAAATACTTCAAATTATCACATCACGTTTGTAGAAGTTGTGTTTTTTAAACCTACCTAAGCAAGTTACGATGTTGTGATAAATCTGTGTTTCCGCGGCAGTAATAAATATACTGTTACGGTGCGTTTCGTTAACCGCTGCGTGTGAAATAGCGTGGCGTGGCTGTTTGGTAATAGTTACGCTGGATCTGTGGTGCGTGATTTCAAATATTTGATGTGAACTACTTATACATTTTATATGTGAACTGTTTTTATGACGAAGTTATTTATTTACATCCACGTATGTTTATTTATAACAACGTTGTACCTTTGCCCTGGGTGTTTGAAACACAGTCGTGTAACGTGATTTACCACCAATCCCAACAAAATAACCAAGCCCAGCCCCAATAAATTTCAATAAACCTAATACACAGTAAGTAGCAATACATATAAATATGAGCGGAATAAAAGTTACGGTAGGCTTATTTGTGTGCATGTTCACCGCTATATTTCAAGTTTCTATAACAAAGAATGAGCTACACGAGTCGCGTGCTTGATTTTAATGTCGCTTTTTCGTTGGACTGTCTATTCCTTCGTTATTCGAACTGCGGTCGTCCTTTTAAAGTAATAACCCAACACACATCAATAACAAAAAGTTAAATATTACAGTTCATTACCCCGCAGTTGTAACAGTGTTAAACACAGTCGCGGCAAAATATTAACGTGTATTACGTGTAATGTGTTATGTCGTGGAAAACAAATATGTTACTGTAACAACTATATGTTAACCGTAACAACTATAGTTAATTTAGGCATTTTTAAAACGTCATAAATCTGACCTAAATAATGTTATAGGGCTAAACTGTGAATATTCGTACGAAATAGTTTTTGAAATAGACCTAAGGCAGAATTCTTTGAAAAGCTGTAAATAGTAAACAACACATTTGACAAGTGTGAAAGTAGAAGCCGCATTTCAATGTTTATTTTTAGGTGTAGCGAAAGTATACGAACACGTATACACACACAATGGCATGTAAACATTGATTTTGACAGATGCTGTATGGCAGTCACATAGCAATGTTTGTTTACATTTGGCGGAAGGATACGAAACGGGTCTGCAAGTAGATATTTAGCAGGGCTCCGAGAAAGTTGCTTCCAATGGGGAATGGACTATACATACCGTGTTTATTACTTACATGGCAAATTTTATTCAAAAAAGGTGGTCAAAGGATAAAAAATGGCTGAAAAAAAAGTAAGCAGGACCTCAAAAGTGCTCACTTTACCGTGAACAGCCATATACTCGCGTGCCTCAAAAAGGCACTAGTCATTGATATAGTCTATTCGAGGTTTCTTTACAACTTTTTAAATCAAACCGTCGAAAAATCAGTTCATTTATCACGTGTTTGGTTCTTTCCTCAATATGTCATGTAGACTTATTACAAGCGTTTTATACTTAAATGTTAATATTAAAGTGTCTTATTTTATGTTTAACTTGAACTTCTACTTCCTTTTTATGTATAAATTATAACATGATTTTTGATTACTATACTGCTCACAAAAACAGTTTAGCAAATATCAGACTCCAAGATGTTATATTGAATAAAAATAGTTTACATTTCGTGTTGTACTCCTCATTGCACACAAACTGTAAAAATAAATATAAAAGAACAGAATACTCGTATACATCATCCCAGTATGAAACACACGAAAGGCATAAACTGGAAAACAACGTGACCAAAGGAATCTCATCAGATTCACTATCAAAACAAAGGTCTTCTCTGATGCATTGACAAATGTCTATAAGGCGTAGGACCTCCTCTATACCTGAGGCACGCTTGTATCTGACGATGCAGGCCAAAAACAAGCTCATTTAGTATTTCCTGAGGCATATTGTACCATTCCCAATTGCGGCCGTGTTTAAGGCATGAATGGTGATTGGTGGTTGTGCGCGGTTTGGAATCACTCGTTATGAAAAAGGATCACACATTCTCTCTGCAGTTCATGTCAAGTGAATAAGCTGGCCAGTTCATACATCGGGTCCCAGCGGAGAATATGTTCAACCCTTTGCGAGCAGCGTATGAATGCATAGTTGTGTTGGATAATGCCTATAACCCATTCACGGTTACTTCAGACTTTTTTGAAGCACCGTTAAAATTATACTTTCAGGGTATTCTTGCGCCTCACACAAACTAAGCTTAACTCAATCTATAAAATTACACCAGAGGACAACGCACTGAATTCGTGCGCACTCAACTGTAATGATAGTTTGCATTATAACTACTTCTTACAAGGCGCTACCAACAAACACATTTATTCACGGTTTTTGTACATATTTGTTATAAATTAAATATAATTTATAAATTACATAAAGGTAAAACTTCAATTTAATGTTAAATACGATACTTTTATGTTAACAGCGGTATAAAAAGCCTCTGACACATTGCATATTTACGAGATAACTTTACACGTCACACGTCACAAAGGTTTGATTCAAAAAGTTTGAAGAAACCACGAATATACTATAGTAAGTAATAGTTCTCATGTAACATATAATTGAAGGGAGTGCGCACGAATTCGGTGTGTTATCCATTTGATGTACTTTTTTTAGAATTCGTTAGGCCTAGTTCGCATGAGGTGGAGGAATATCCTAGAACTAGAACTAGGTGAGAGCGCGTGTAAAAATGTTTCAAAGCACATAATAACAAAACTGGCACCTAGCCTCGAATTCCATTCACGTTGGTTAACTCCAATGTTGGAGCATGACAAGATGTTACTGCGCAGCTGGCAGGTCGCTCTACTCGATATCTCTTCCACGAATTCTTGTGTCGCGTTCCACTGGAACACCTCGCAGGCGTGCTACATATAGCTCTAGCGTGTTGCGCTGTTCGCGAGACCCACAGACAAGGCGTGCGGCCATCGTGAGACACCGGCGATATTTAACACCCCAGCGGGCGATTCCGCGAACGCACCCGTCCACTAGTCGTTTTGCGTGCCGGAGTTCTCAATATGCGTATCACAAGCCTCATCGGAAATATTGCGCGCAAGGCAATGAATTGGAGTCATAGACATAGACAATTTCATTATATATGAATATAGAGTTCTTGCTTATGTTGTCACTTGCTTTAATATAATTTTCAAATTACCTTTCATTATACGAGTTATAGTATAAAATTTGGTTATTTTAATACTTTATTGACACAGAGATCATGCGTAAGTAATTTTCATTTGTTTCTAGACAGTAGTCAGTATTAATGTTTTGTTTGTTAATTTTATTAGATGGTAGTGGGCAAGAAATGTTTATTAAACAAAATTACTAAAGAAAATGGTTCTGGTTGTCTGTCGTCTCGCCATTGTTGAATAGCGGAGAGATGTGTCATGGTCAAACGAGAGCCAATCGGGAGACAGTAGACAACATAAGCAAGGCAGATGTAAAATAGAACTAATTTTTTCTTTATAACAATTCTCACCACCTCCAAAGATGGACGAGGATATTAGCAAGAAGTTTTAATAATACAATAAATAAGAAGACAGATGAATTTTGTTTAACTAATCACTGCAAGATTTTTTTTTTTTTTTTTTTTTTTTTTTTTTTTTTAGGCAAAAGTGTAATTGTATTTGAGAAGATTGATGAATAATTGTTTGAATGTGCCGAAAAGGAAGATTGTTAAACAAAAATATGTTGAAGCTGAATATATATTACTAACATATAACAAAAGGTGCCCAACGTGATAATTGTCCATTTGTGAAATGTCTGAAATGTAACCACTTAAACAGAAAGACCGCAATATTTTGCTTAACAGGAGTATGTCCTAAAACATTTTCTGCGAAATCGTTGTTTGCGTGCATTCGTGTATCTTGGTATAGGCTATTCATAATAAAGGGAGGACTAATTAAGGCCCTGCCAAAATATTCCTTCCAGCCAATTTTTATCTTTCCTCCTCTTTTTAATATAAACAATGCAATGTGACTAATATATAGAGTCTGTATATTTCGCCATTCTCAAAAGTTAACGTCTGAGCCTGCAATAAAACATTTATTAGTGGTTAATGCATGTTGGGAGGGCCTTATAAAGTGCTCACTGTACCGTGAATGGCCTACAATTAAATGTCCTACAAATTCTACTATATGACAGAATAGGGATAAAAAATAAAATAAAAACTATCATCTAGCCCTAATATTTTTTATTTTTACATTTATCATATTCAGTAGAAAAAATCCGTGAAAATAGTTAAATATAGCATTTTTAAAACTTGCATACGCAGTTTGTTGAAGGGATGCTCCTACTTAGAGCCTTTGTTTCCGCGTTTGAGACCGGGAAACCCAAAAACTATTAGGGCTACACTAACACGCATTACAAGTGCGTCATCGCTCCTACGCGCAAGACTCTGAACTGGCTTGCAGTGTTCACGTCGTGCAGCGTGTACCTATGGGGCTTTCAGCGGTCACCCTAAAATTTTATCGATGGAAATTCTGTAGCAAGGTTCAGTGCATGTCCCTAGAATAGTTTTGTGTATATGGTGCGTATAGTTTGATATAGAGCGCTTTGAAAAAAAACAAAACGTTTTAAACCATGCTGGAGTGCTCTGACATTGTGCTTTTAATGTGTGTACCATATTAAAGGTATAGGCTGTTCACAGT
This sequence comes from Dryococelus australis, assembly GCA_029891345.1. Classification (NCBI taxonomy): domain Eukaryota; kingdom Metazoa; phylum Arthropoda; class Insecta; order Phasmatodea; family Phasmatidae; genus Dryococelus; species Dryococelus australis. The sequence goes on from CM056995.1 coordinate 258,602,392, forward strand.
AAAATGAGCACTTTTGAAAGCCCTGCTTAAGATCTACTCGTAGACATGTTGTGTGTTCTTCCGCTTTATCTAAAATTAACATTGCCATGAACCTCATCACTTTATTCATGCGTCGGTCAAAAAAACTTTGAAATTATTAAGAAAGTAAATACTTTACAAATCTGCTCATTTTTACACTCGATGCATTAAAAAAAAACAAAAAGAGAAGGGAATCATTTTAATTTATCACAAATGGTTACATAACATGACGTTAAGATACAAAACTACTTTCCATCCATCGTTACCAACTTTAATGGGTGAATGTCACTCAGTGCGCCCATTAAAATATATGTATGCAGGTGCAGGAACTTTTCTCTAAGGTTCATTTCTAAAGTGCTCACTTTATTGTGAACAGCCTTTATTCGACAGGCATAGTCTGAAATGTGTGTTATTTTCGTAGTTCGACACATTGGAAGCACGTTTTACAGTTTCGTAAAAAAATATGGGATTCCAAACACTTTGCAACTATACGAGCGTAGATTAATCTGTTAGCTTTCATCACGTGTGTAGGCTGTTCATGATAAAGTGAGTACTTTTTAAGACCCTCCCAATAGGCATTAACCACTAATAAATATGTTTTATTCCAGTCTCAGACATTAACTTTTGAAAGTGGTGAAAGTATACACCGTATTTATTAGCTACATGACAATACTGATATTAAAAAGTGGCTTAAACATAAAGAATTTGGAAGGGCCTTAAAAAGTGCTCACTTTACCGTGAATGGCCTACTGTTACAGATCTAATCTGCACAGTGCAGCGTCACGACGGAAACACTGCGCGCCTTGCGCGTAGGAGCGATATTGCTCTAGGAGTGCGTGTTAGTGTCGCCCGTATCGCTCCCTCGCTTCTTGGCATTTGAACGCGCAGCTACATATTCCTCTCGATCATAAAGATGAAGGGATACACCTAGTCTCAGCAATACCTCATGTACCTAGTATCGGGAGTTGCCATGCTTAAAACATTACTTCGGAACTCTTTTTTTTTATAACTATTTTCAATTTTGTAAAATTAAAAATACGTTCAGGCTGCAAAATTCCTGGAATTACATTGACAAACTGAACAAATACTTTTGGTAAAATATTTCGAAATCCCTTTCTCACCCTAATTGGCTCCCAAGACACCGCTACCCAGACGTACACATTATGTTTTAAAATGAATAAACATTTAGGTATGTGTCAGCTATTGAAATATTTAATTACTATAAGCATTAAAAAGTAATATTTCATTTATAATTGTTATGAATACAAGCAGGGAGAAAAATTCGTGTGTTGGTAAAGGCTGTTCACAATTAAGTGAGCATTTTAGAAATGAACCTTAGAAAAAGTCACCCTGTAAGCATATATTTTAATGGGCGCACTGAGTGGCATTCGCCGGGTAAAGTTGGTGACGAACAATGGAAAGTAGTTCCATATCTTTACGTCAAATAAAAAGTGTTAGGTAAACATATATGTGATCACTTAAATTATTTATTTCCCGTTCTGCTTTTTTAATGCATAGAAGTGTAAAAATGAGCATATTTTAAAAATATTTACTTTCCTAATAATTTCACAGTTTCACTTGACCAACACATGAATAATGTGCTGAGGCCAGTGACAATGTTAATTTTACACAAGGCGAAAGAAGACGCAACGAGCATACAAGTAAATCTTAAGCAGTGCTTTCAAAAGTGCTCATTTTATCGTGAATAGCCTATAATGCTTTGTAAGAAGTAGTTTTTATTCATAATCTAGCCGACCTCCCGGAATGGTAAACGACATTGATCATAGCATTTGTTTGCACGCTTTGTTTTCTTCAAAGATAGAACAGCTGTGGTGGAAGGATACAATTTCGTTGCGCTACATTTCTAGAAACGTCGAAATTTAGTGAAAGTATATTAAATAGAGTGTAAGAGAGAGTAACAGCTGACGAAAGTAAGAGTAAACGTGATTTTTGGAAAGAGAATGATGTTAATAGCACGGTGTGTTTACAAATATATAGCTGATTAATCAACCAAAATAAATTTCAAAACATATTTATCACTTTCCCGAAATTCTTTCTTTCTCAAAAAAAATTTTTGCATACATAAACTGCTTTACTTATCATAAGTTAATAATAAACACTATTTCTAAAAATGCAAACATTATACAAGTCAACTTTTAGCAAAAAATACTAATATTATCACTCGTCATTTGAAATCTTCCAGGTGTGTCTTCTGTAACCTCAATGCCCACATTTCTTTCCAGTTTGTTTAGTTCTACTATACTTCCCGTCATTTTCAGTTCACACTTCGTTACTCGTTTGAAACAGTTCGTGTAAAAGTTTTACTCTGGCAAGATGCTTGGAGTAATTACTCTGCAGTTTGGGACAGCCAAAGAGAAACGTTTACTCACAGAGTAAAGCTGAGCTCACAACAATTCGTCGCACCCGTCAGTCAGTCATCAGTCTGTTTTTGCGTCCGTCACTTGAAAGCGACTCACAACAATCCGTCGTCCGTCATCCGTCGATCCTTCTGCCCGGCAAAATTTCAGTGTGACAACTTAACATCGCGATCTTTCTTTCGTAGAAGGTATATTTTGGTTGGAAATACATTTTCAGGAGAGAAATATTTTGGGGGAATAATTTTTTTTTAAGTGATAAAAAAATGGATTCAATTTATAATGAATATTTATTTACGTTTTAAAGTTCTGAATTTACCAGCAAGATAAATAAACACACATCCTCCGCCTTGCATTTAATTTCGAAGTGCGTATTCGCGTCTATGGAATGTCGTCAGAAGGCAGTGGCCCATCCGTCGGTCCGTCGCAAGTTAAAATTTTGAGATATATTTGACGGATTGATGGATATAAAAAAAAAAGATAGCCTGCGATTGGTCGAAGATCATGTGGCCCCATGACGGACGGGCGACTAACTGATGAGACATGGTTGTGAGTCCACTTTAAGTTTTTGACGCGAATACGTCTTTAAATATGCGAACCATAGTGAGAAGTAATCCAGAAAATCCATTGATAACAACATTAGGGGATACAGTTTCGCATTGCAGCTCCGAATCTATAGTCTACAATCAAAATTCAATTACAGCATTCGATTACCAAAGGATAAAAGAATATGTTACGTTAAGTGAGGACTGTGAAGCATCGCGCGTGGGCCGGAAGGGATTGTGAAGGGGAAGGGGGGGGGGGGGGCAATTTTTGAGTTCGTTTCGTCGCCTCTCATAACTTCCGCGTAGTATACGTTTTGACTAGGAGAAGCTACGACGCTCGTTTGAGTTTAAATCGACAGCTGTCGTCAAGATCAATCGATTGCGTGTATAAAAACATTTGTGTGGCCTGGTTATGATGAAATTGTATGATATTAATGTAGAAAATTAAGAAAACTTAACACAATGTCGGCATATACTCGTCAAAAAGCCAAGTCGAAATACAGAAATGGTATACGGTTGGAAAGAGCATCTCAAAAGCAATCCAGCGATACCTATAAAAGCTCATATGATTGAGTGAAGCGATGCCGGGAACGTAAAATAAAACATCAAGGCGTCCGAGCGCGTCGACGCAGACGTATTAACGCAAAACAAAAGGGCCGCGTTCCCAACACAGCCCCATCCCATTTTTTGGAACGCCGCCCTGGCAGTCAAGTCTCCAGAAGCTGACAGGGGAACGACTTCCCGCCATATTGATGGCCAGCGACACCATTTTGCTGGCGTGTGTGGCTGGAGTTCGCAATACGCGCCGCTACTTCACCCCTGCATTATTGTGTATAAATAGTTATATTTCCAGGATATCCCTCTGCCTTGCGCAAACAAAGCTTAACCGAACCAAGAAAATTGTACCACAGGGACTACGAGCTGCATTCGTGCGCATTCACTGTAATAATATCTTCTGTCAGAAGTATTTCTTACTCGGCGTTACCAATACACCTTTTTTCTCACTGTTTTCATTCATATTATTTACAAGTGAACTATAATGGTTTATACTGATAACATGTAAGTGAAAGTTTAATTTAAGAAAAACAGAAGCACTTTTTCACAGTAACCGAAGCATAAATCGCTTGTGATACATGACATGGAAAATAACCCAACACGCAGTACATGGAGTGATTTATCAAAGGTCTGATTCAAGAGGTGTGAAGAAACCGGGTATAGGCTGTTCACGGTCAAGTGTACACTTTTGAAGCCCTAGTTCCTTGTTCCTTCCAGCCATTTCTTATTCTTCAACCACCTTTTTAAACGAACATTGACATGAAAGTAATAAACACAGTGTATATATTCCACCGCACTCGGAAGTTTACGTATAAGGCTGCAATAAAATATATTTATTGACTACTAGCTGTTAACCGCGGCTTCACTCGCGTGCAAAATTCAAACCTTAATTATTGACCAAATTCTCTATCTTAATAGTTGGTCGCATATTAAATATATTCCCTAAGAAACTGTTCGTTTTTTCCGGGACGAAAATTATTCTATGTGATAATCAAGATTATAATCTACCCCTGTACCAAATTTCATCCAAATCCGTCAAGCTGTTGTGATGTGGATGAGTAACAAACAAACATACAAACTTTCGCATTAGGATTATTCCAAATGAGAGGGCATTCAAAAGAGCTTACGTTACAGTGAATAGCTTACATAGACTATACTCTATGACGGTGCGGACGGGCCGATCTAAATATCCAGCGGTGAAGAAGTGTCCTGCAATGTTGTTTTAAAAAGGGGGGGGGGGGATGGTTTACTAGTCTGGGTGTAAGAGTAAGTATGAAAAAGGGGGGAGGGGTCACTATGCCAAGCACGGAAGGCGGAGTCACGCAATTAGGGAGCGCTCGCGTCACGTGTGCGTGTCTGCGCGGCTAATTGCCCGCCGCTTTGCATAATGCGGTCGCGATCAGTCGAGGAGCGTGGCCCCGCCGAAGGACAGCCGCCGCCCCTGGCCGTATGTGTCCGCCGAGGCCGCCGGGCCTGGCCTCTGCGCCGCCGCCGGCCAGCGCTGAACACACATCTAGTGGGGGTCCGTGGTAGTGTAGTGGTCAGATTACCCCCCCCCCCCCCACAACCCGGGCGAACCGGGTTCGGTTCCCGGTGGGAACGCTACTTGAATTTCGCACTTGGGAATCGTGCCGGACGATGCCGCTGCTCGGTGGATCTCCCTTTCCTCCCTCCCCCCACATCCATCGTGCTGCTCCATACATCGTTTCACCCTCATCGGCTCTGAAGACTGTCCAAATATCTCCACTTCACGACACCTTTATTGCTTGACAAACTCCATTGAAAGCCTGATAAAGTGTGAACTTTTTAAATCAACCTTGGAGAAATGTGACTGCCCCTAACTGCATATATTTTAACGGGCGCAATGAGTGACATGTGTCCAGTAAGGTTGGTAACGATGGAGGGGAAACTAGTTACATATATTAAAGTCGAACGAAAGGTGCTTGGTGACCATTTGTAATAGCTTAAATTACTTCTCTCGCTTTCTGTATTTTTTTTATGCACCGAAGTGTAAAAATGAGCAGATTTGTACAATATTTACATTTGTAATAATTTCACAGTTTCACTTGACTGGCGCATGAATAAAGTGACGAGGCCCATGGCAATGTTAACTTTACATAAGGCGGAAAAACACACATGTTTACAATTAGATCTTACGCAGGGCTTTCAAAAGTGCTCACATTACCGTGAACAGCCTATAAATATGTGCAACATAAGCTATCTTTTCAGTCTTATCTCTCACCCTGTCTTATCGACGTAGCAGCTTCAAGATCGTGCAGACAGTTCTTACGGAGCATGTACAAATGGGGCACATGCAAACTGACGAAGTTTCTAAATACCTGTTGTCAGTGATTAGAGTAAACACACGAAAAACTAAACCACGCATGAAGATAGACATGCTAGAGGAATCGAGTACGTGGCGCGAAGTAAGAGAAAATACCTTACAATTTTTCTTGGTTTGTCGGTAGTTTGAATACCCATTACAATTTCTCTCTCAATAGTCAGTGGGTTAAACAAAATTCTCTCGACCCAAATCCTCACAATAAATCGATATCACTTGCTGTTTACAATTAACGAATTCAATTAATACAGTTTACAATTACCCTAAATAAATTAATGTAATTAAATTATTAAGCATCAGATTACCCTCCTGCCATCGATTCGAACCGGGTTTGACTCCCGGCAGGGACGCTCCCCAGATTTTCGCACGTGGGAATTGTGCCGGACGATGCCGCTTGTCGGCGAGTTTTACTGGGGATCTCCCCCCGTTTTCTCCGCCGGCGCCACTCCTATCTCACCTCGCTTCACCCTCATCGGCTCTCAAGACCCCGATGTAAAGAGCCGCCCAAATCTCTTCACTCACTCATAAAAGTTTGGCTCACTTACTGGCCTCCCGATTCTGAGGTTCTCGGTTTGATCCCGAATTTTGGCGGGGAATTTTTTAGTCCGGGGGAGTGGGTAGTTTCATGTGATTAGTGTGGCGGACATTGTCGTGATGCAGGGGTTTTCTCGGGGCTCTCCTGTTTCCTCCCCGTCTACATTCCGCTTCGCCTGCAACCTTATCTCGTCTCTCGTCCTCCATATTCGTCGGGCTGGCCGGAGCGACAGCCCTGTGACCTCGCGTAGGTGCAGCCGGCTCCTTATATAAGTGGGTCACAGTTACTTCCAACTTTTCTGAAGCCTTACCAGAGTTATACTTTCAGGATATTCCTCCGCCTCATGCAAATTATGTTTAGTCAAGTACAGAAAATTAACACCAAAGAAGAGGCAATGAACCGGATTCGTGCATTAGAACTATTTCTTACTAAGCGTTACCAAAAGAGTTTTTTTCTCCCTCTATTCATTCATATTAATAATAAATTTAACATTATAATTTATATATAGAAAATAAGTCTAATTTTTCCATTACAAAAAAAGTGTATACTTTTATCAAATTAATTAATTAACGAATTTTTTGTTTATTTAATAATTAGTTAAAATTATTTAAGACTTTTTTTGAAAAAATTAGACCACATAATTAAAAAGAATTTGCAACAAAACTGTAAGAGGATTTTACAATAGCGGCTCCCGTTTGGGTACAAAAAATTAATTCTTGCAAAAACTGTAGAAATGAAGGGTCGTCGTGGTCTTTATTTGTATTACTCGACTCCGACAAGCGCGTAGCCGGAGAATATGCCAACTACAAGACGACATCCCCCTCCCTCTGCCCCCTGTCCAACACAACCAGTGATGGTGGGGAAGAAAGCTCTCAGCTGCGGGCGGGGTAAGGTAGCACTGGCCATAACTCGAGTCACAGTATTTCCCGTGTTCGTACGCTCGCGATTGATGTGGTTATGCGCGCAATAACGATAGGCACAAGGTGTGTAATAAGGGTGACTGTGGTGTGAGGTGTTTAATAATGGCATCAACTAGTAAGTAGAGAATTAAAACATTACTCAGTCAGTGCCGAGAAGTCATAAGGAATGTGATTAATTTTGTAATAAGGAAAAATCATCCGGACAACTATTCCATCCGATGTCATACTAATAAATGGGCAGCAGCTGTAACAGGTAAATTGTATACATCTGGGGGAAAAAAGGGGGTTAAAAGTTGAAAATATTTGTTTAGATGATTTTCATCTTGGTGCATTCGGCGCACCGTAACCAAGTTTTATACGTTTAAAGGAGATGGTCCCACGGTAAAGAAATTGTTAAGGTTTTAAAACGAGTTACAGTTCTTCCTGGAAAAATGAAGGCTTTGAGACAAACCCTTTAAAAAAAATGGGGTTTTGCTTCAAAAAGTGCAAACACAATAAAGGCTGGAACGAAATGACATTTTCGCCTGGAGATGGGGGTTTTTAAGGCGAATGAGGCACAATGAGCAAGCTTGTGCAAGCAAAAAGACAGTAAAATGAATTTTTATTTATGTGTGTATGTGCGCGCGTTTGTGTGTATGTATGTATGTATGTGTGTATGTATGTATATATATATACATATATGTATAATTAGTTTACGTATTTTTTTATGGAGACTGAAGGCTTGCAGTGTGTGGTACTGTTGCATACACTCATACAGGCTAGTGTACGTGCGGGAGTTACAAGGGTGTGGTTTACCCCTACTCTCAAGGTCACCCCCTCACGCGCCCCTGCACAGTTACCTGCTGCTATCTCTGGTGCCTGAACAGCTTGGAACTCACTCTTACTTGGCTCATATACTGCCTTTATATGAAACATACTAACTGTAACATGCAAATCATGAAATTTTTTGTAGCATGCCAGGTACGGAGCGTTGACATACAAGAAACGAATAAAATGAATATAGTAGTTATTAGATCCTCTACACTTAAATTAGTTCCGGGGTTACGAGCATGTAAAATTACAACACGCTAAGAAAAAAACTAATTTTTTTTTAACAACCGAATTACTTCATTGATAGTAACTCCGTTAATGTAATAAGTATCTAAAATGAGAGACGATAATTAAAGTGAACATTTATTCATTTATTACAGCAGGACATGTATGGATTGGTTTTCTTGCATTCTAAAAGCTCGCGCGCATAAGTTACCATGACTCCGCTTTGCGACCGCAACAGTCTACTTTTACCGCCCGCGTCACCTTCGGCTATTCTCTATAATCTATCCACGGTAACTTCACACTGTTATGAAGCCCTGTTAAAGTTATACTTCCACATTATTTCTCCGTCCCGTGCAAACTAAGGCCGTGTCCCAATTCACCAAGAGAGTACTCTCTCGCTCACTCTTAATCTTGACGTCACAGAGAGTCCTCTCTGCTGTCCCAACTCCCAGGAGAGATCGCTAGTGGGAGAGTGAACGACGATGTACACTCGGTGCTCACTCTCGTACCCTCTCTGGCAGCCATGTTGTTTTCAAGTCTACCCTCAAATATCCAGACATATTTTGTTGTTTCTAAAGCAGTGTTAGAAATATTTTATCGACTTAACTTAATCATTGCAATTGTGAAATGTGTAATAACAGCAATATGACGTTTGAGATGGAACATAAATTACAATGTTATTATATTCACGTTTCATTTAGGTTAATTGTGTTTGCACATTAATAAACATTGGGATTTGCATATAGTAATTATGTTTTAAATCAAGCAAAAACGTAACACATCAAAATAAGTTACTATTTCATAAAATACTGTGCATTTATTCGAGAAAAGTGAAAGGCCAGCATTATTTTATTTTTCATTATTTATTACTTATTCTGTCAGAGAAATAACGCAGAAAGCTTACAGAGGGTACAAGTCTCAATGAGTGAGTCAGAGCGAGCTCTCTTTCGAGTTAAGATACGGCCTAAGCTTAACTAAGTCTAGAAAATTACACCAAAGGACGACGCACGAATTCGTGCGTACTCAGATGTAATACTAGTTTGCATGAGAACTATTTATTACTAGGCGTATCCATCACACATGTTTTCTCACTGTTTTTATACATATTTATTAATAATGTAACATTATATATATAATTTGTCAAGATTAAATTTAACGAAGAATAATACAATTGTATGTTAACAGAGTTATAAAACGCTTGTGATACATGGCATATTTAGAAAGTAACTAAACACTTCATACATGGGGTGATTTTTCGAAGGTTTGATTCAAAAAGTGTGAATAAACAGCTAATAGACTATAAAAAAAAACTCTCCGCAAACGACTCCGTTTAAAACGTTACCACTGCATGTGACAAAACTGGACTCGTCTGCCTCTCCGTCAGTTGACTGTGATGAGTGGGGTTGGTGCTTTGCAAGCCGTTCTGTCTCTCTCTTTCACCAAGCTAGGTGGAGCCAAGTCCCTTCTTAAGGCGGTGGGTAATTTGCATCAATGATATTATAGGCTGTTCACGGTAAAGTAAGCACTTTTGAGGCCCTAGTTACTTTTTTATTTCAGCCATATTTAATCCTCTAACCATCTTTTTAAATAAGTACTACCGGGTAAGTAATAAACACAGCGTGTATATTCCATCACAATCGGAAGTTAACGTCAAAGGTTGAAATTAAATGTATTTATTGACTATTATTCCAAATGAGAGGGCTTTCAAAAGTGCTCACTTTACCATGAATAGCCTATAGTAAAACTACGTAACCATTTAGTTGACTAAATCTACAAATTTTAACAGCCTTACTATGTTCGATATGAGAACAATAACATACCCTCGCACCTTACAGGATTTTTCTTACATGTATGTGTTTTCTCAGGTTAGATGAAGACGTCCTCGATGACAATAAAACTTGGTAAATCATAATATACATATAGTTTTATTATCTGCGTAGTGGTTATTTTCTATACTAAGAGAAAAGTAATATTTAAGAAATTACATTTTTCTTCACTGTCCGTGTCCATTTTAGCGTTTCAAGAGCACTGGTTGCTACGTATGGTTCACAGGCAATAAGATAAAAACGAAGTGGACATGGCATATAGTAGCGTAGGTAACGGTTCTAGTTCTAGGAATGTGGGCCGATATCAAGCGAGCACACCCTGGTTCTCATAACTCATGACTCATGAAGTTTCTCTATCTTCAGCATTTCTCGCAGCACTTGAAACGAAACTGCAGTATTGTGAAGCGAAAAAAATTACGTTAAAAGTAACTTCTGTTTTTTTTTTCTGGTCGTTTCAATTATCTAAGTTATCTTATCTAAATTATACGTTACCTTGCAAAACATTTAACTCGCAACATTAGAAAGTTGCCGTAAATTAATTCGTTACTTTCGTTAAGTTACTACCCAGCACTGGTGCCATCTGTCATACACATCAATATGCCGTTCGCTAGGTGGACCGATTGAGGATGCGTAGAAATAGTAACACTGTACAGAATATTATTTCCCTGGCGATACGCCACCTGCAACAAAAAAACTGACTACCGAACTAACCCAAGCGTCTTAATGATACGCGATCCACCAACTCAACGATGTCAGGCCAGCCAGGCCCGCCCATTACACCAAATAACACATTTCTATTTCCAACACCTTTATGCATGTTGGCTAGGGCTACCTGTTTTTCACGAAAAAATTTATACTCGAGCTGGACTCATCTAAGTTTTATTAGTTCTTAGACAAACAAAATATGTAAATTTTATTGAAACCAAGACCCCAGTTGGTATTAATCCGCAACATATTTTCGCTTATATATGTTTAAATGTTGGTGTTTTTGCTAGCGATAAGCAGGCTGTTATTAGTAAAGCGCATCGCGCAGTTCTTTTCGTTAAAAATCATATTCGAATGGAGGAAGGACAAATAAATTGGTCCCATTAACTTTGAAAGGAGTATGTGAGCTAACATTTGTTGCATAAAATCAATAGTAGGCAAAAGTGTATTAATATAAGTTTGAATATTATTTCAGATTGGGGAAAAGACAGGCGAAATTGTGGAAAAGGAGGAAGTATAGTTTAAATAAGAGATACACAAGACCTAGATTTCAGAAAATACTGTATCCGTCTTGCGAATTTCCTTTGGCTATTAGCTGCGTTTGTCTGTCAGGAGACGTGTTCTACCTGACTGGGTCAATCAGAATAAATGTAGCCTGACAGTGAACGTCCGTGCTTGGTTAGCAAGCACTAAGGCTGTGTCTCAAGTAACCAGCATCTGCACTCGCACTCCTTTACACAATTAGGATATTATTATAGGTCAATTAGGCTAGCTAAAAATGTCTTTTCATCCACAGCTCCTTGCCGTCTTTTAATGTTCTAGTCAAAACCAACAAGAGCCAGCCCTGCTGACACTTACTGGCAACTCACTTACTCTCCTTTAGTTTTCAGGTTCATAGAAGTGATCGGGGGGGGGGGGGATAGCGTCACTTCTCCCACACCAGAGAGGCGCCCAAACACCTCTCTGGTAACTGCCGGCATCAAGTTAAGAATAAATAAAGCTGCCGTCCCCTCTCTACTAGTATTTCCAACCCTATTAACCAAGAGCATGTTTTCCATACACTCTGTCTCCTGTAGCATTCTATTTGATTAAATTTAATGCGTGCAATAATTCTTGAATTTTTTACTTCTCTGTCGCAAGGGTTTTTACGTCTCTCGTGACGGTTTTTCCCTTGCTCTTCATTGTTAGGACTAGCTCTAAGTAGACTTAGGGAGGACTTTGAGAATTTCCCTATTGTAGGGTGAGCGCCATGAAATTCGCGTAAAGGCCGTTTACGATAAAGTGAGTACTTTTGAAATCAACCTTATAAAGAGGTCACTGCCCATGCCTGCAATACTTCAACGGGTGCACTGAGTGAAATGCCCCCGGTAAAGTTGGTAACGATAGGTGGAAAGTAGTTCCATATCTTAACATTGAATAAAAAGTGTTAGGGAACCATTTGTGAAAATTGAAATTATTTATTTAGCTTTACATTTTTTTTAATGCTTCATTCTGTAAAAATTAGCACATGTATAAAATTTTTACTAATAATGTCATAGTTTCATTTGACCGACGCATGAATAAAGTGATGAGGCCTACGGCAAAGTCAATTTTACATAAGGCGGGAGAATACACAACGTACATGAAAGTAGATCTTAAGCAGGGCTATCAAAAATACTCATTTTACCGTCAACAGCCCATACACCCTTGCATTACGGTGCTTCCTCGCTTCACCCTCATCGGCTCTCGAGACCTCGATATTGACAGCAACCCAGACCTGTCCACTCCACTTCACTCAAACACTCTGCACACTGGTTGCAAATGTTTAACTATGGTTTCCTAGTTAACAGATATCGTGTTGCACATAAAACGTCCGGGTTGTGGCATAAAGTCAAACATTGCTATATCGTCGTTATATGTAACACGTGCGTTTCCTTTGTGCTGCGCTGAAGTGTATTTTCCATTCAACATGTTTATCTTTCTCAGCCTCATGTTTCATTCGACGGTAAAACTGCCCTTAAAAAAAATGCACTGATACATGTGATATTTATGTAAAGAGTGAACACTTAACCAGATAAAGTTTTAAAAAGAAACACGAGAAGTTACGCACTGCGCAAATGTGATGTTCCCCGATGCTGACGTCATACGCACTAGCTGTTGAGTTTCGAAGGCCATGCGGTTTCACTTTCCTCACATCATGGACTGGACCCTAAGAGAGTGAGACTCGATGCATGAGTGCCGAGCATTTGAAGTGATGCTAAGTTATGTCAGTTGACAGTTTTATCGTAAAGGCTGTTCACGATATAGTGAGCACTTTTGAAATCAACCTTAGAAAAGCGTCACTGCTCCTACCTGCATATGTTATAAAGGGCGCACTGTGTGACACGCGTCCAGTGAAGTTGGTAACGATGGAGGGAACCTAGTTCAATATCTCAACGTCGAATAATAAGTGAAAGGTAGCCACTTGTGATAACTCAAATTATTTGTTTTGTTTTCAGGTTATTATTAATGTATCGAAATGTAAAAATGAGCAGATCGGTAAAATATTTTCTTTCGTGATTATTTCACAGTTTCATTTGACGGACGCATGGATGATATGATGTGGCCCATGGCAATGTTAATTTTACATACTAAGGAGGTATAATACACAATGTGCATACAAGTAGATCTCAAGCAGGGCTTTCAAAAGTGCTCAGTTTACCGTGAACAGCCTATATACGTGTAAATAATAAGTGAAGATAATTAGGAAATAAATTATAACTAAGATAGGAATAGAAATCACGGTCATTTATAGGAATAATAATTGTAAATATTAGGAATATGTAGTCGCTTTTGGCAAATAATAGCTGCATCTAGGCCAACTGTTGTAGATAAACAAAAAATAAATAAAATTTGTTCTTTCATTAACAAGACCTCCATCTCTCACGAACTCGGATACGTCGTAGTAATTTGTCACAATACAGGATAAAATATTTTTCGTAGTTCACTGCCAATGTTAGTTCAGAAATATCATCCATTTCTTGCATTAAGCAATGTATAGCTAGACTTCACTTCCATCTACTTGAGCACATTTCGTGATTTCATTGGGTACTGGCATTTACACGGTATCATCTACCCGTGTGAAAGTTTTACTGAAGATTGGTTGCTCAACCTCTAAGCCTTTAGGTACTATTGACTAAATCATCCTTGGGACGAACCACACAATATGTCTACACTTGGCAACAGTCAAAAGAGCATAAAACGTCTTGGAGTTAAATCTATCGCCAAATAATAACGCGAATTTTGCAGGTCTCTAGCAATACGTATTTTGGGCCGGAGATTTTGTTTTTAACTGTTGATTTCAAAAGTGCCAATTTAAGTCCGAACTAGCTGTACTACGTAGAACGTGTGGACGTACGTGAGGACGTGATCTCGACACACTCGACTGACGACTGATCGCGCCCTTGTTGGGAGACGCTGTTCTGACCCCGACCCGAAGTGCCGAAGAGCACAAGGCACGGCTGATTACGCTTATCCGGCCTCAATGTAGGTTAAGTTGCATTCCAGGTCGGCCGCCTGGTAACCTCTTGTGGTTGGCGCGACGCTCGGCTTCGCTGAACGGTCATTTAAAAAAAACAGCTGATATCAGTTACAAACAAGCATGGTGGCCTCTTATGAAACATGTCTGCAGGACTCATCGGCGACGACGCACTGACGGACGCTCGTTCACCCACTCTTGTCGCTGTAGTTGCTCTCTTCGTCAGGCCACTGTTGGAGACCTGCAATATTTGCTTTATAGCAACCACCAACACCAAAAATGCATTTCAAATTCACTAGAGTCAAACACTCATCTGCTTCAAAAACTTTTACGGTATAATAGCCGTATTTATCCATAGCCAAAACAAGATGAGATTATTTCATAAAGGCTGTTCACGATAAAGTGAGCCCTTTTGAAATGAACCTCAGAAAAAAGTCACTTCCTCTGAACGCATATACTTTAATGGGCGCGCTTAGTGACATTTCCCCCAGAAAAGTTGATAACGATAGAAGGATAATAGTGCCATGTTTTAACGTCGAATAAAAAGTGTTAGGTAACCATTTGTAATGACTTAAATTATTTATTTAGCTTTTTGCTTTTTTAATGCAGTGAAGTGTGACAATGAGCAAATTTGTAAAATAATAACTTTCCCAAAAATTTCAGTATTACTTGACCGACGCATGGATAAAGTAACGAGGCCCATGGCAATGTTAATTTTACATAAGGCGGAAGAGTACATAACGTGCGTACAAATAGATCTTAATCAGGGCTTTTAAAAGTGCTCATTCTACCGTGAACAGCCTGTACAAGTAGATCTTCTATTTCTCCCATTTATTCTATACATCATGTTTCCCCAACTCATTTTGGGAATCCGAAATAATATTACACTTCGGTTAGGTTAGGTTAGGTTAGGTTCGGTTAGGTTACGTTACATTTGGTGAACTTAGTGTAAGATAAGTTTAGTTAGCTTAGGCACAATCAATTAGCAACCTTAAAAAGTGGAGGTGGTCATAGGTACATGCAACGCTTGAAACTATATAAACTCTGTGGTAACAAGCCAGGAAAAAGCAAATGAATTCCATTCACGGTTACTTTATAGTTTTCTGAAGCCTTGCTAAGTTCTACTTTCTGGCTATTACTCCGTCTCGTGCAAACGAAGCTTAAGCGAGTCTAGAAAATTATGCCAAATGAATAAATCACTGAATTTGTGCGCACTCAGTGTAATAATATTTAGCATTACCATAAGAACTATTTCTAATAGGCGCTAAAAACACAGTTTTTTGTTGCTGTTTTTATTAATATTATTGCAAATGAAATATATAGTTTATAGGTAAAATATAACCAACAACTAATTTTAACCAAAAATAAGGTACTGTAATGATAACATAAGTATCAAAGGCTTGTAAGACATGGAATATTTAGGAGACAACGAAACACGACTTACATGGGGTGATTTTTCAAAGTTTTGATTTAAAAAGTGTGAAGAAACAGCGAATTGATTATAAGTACACATAGGTAAAATAACGTAGCGGTTCCTTTGATGTGTGCACACACACTCTCTGATTAGCAGCGCAAGGCTTCGGGATCAAGCCTTCTGTTTTAGCTACTGACTGCCGCCTGCTGCGATAAGGTTCCCTGTTGGCTGGGCTACCAACTGGCAAGTACGTTACCAGGCGCTGATTGGTGAAAGGCGTTCCGACTAAGGCTGTTCGAAATTCTGGTATATCGATAAATATCGATATGAAGAATAACTCACTGATTGATATGTAACTTTGAAAAATATCGGTATATAGATGGTTTGATATTATCGAAGTTTTCGTTACATTAATTTCGATATTATCGATAATTTCTATATTGTCGATATATCAAAAATGCCGAGTAACTGTTTGGAAAAACATCGATATTACATTTGTATGATATCGAACAACCATAGTTCCAACATGTTACTGGCCAGTGACGCCATTTTGCTGGGGTGTGTGGCCGGAGCTCGCGAAAAAAAAATGGCTTTATCAACTCTGTATTCTCAAATGCTCTTTGCCGCTAGACTTCAGCGTCTTGCACCTGTGCGAGCGGAATTCGTGATTTCATACAGTGTTCGCAGCTACTTGGTGCCAGTTATCTGTGTGAGAGCTTTACTGCAGCTATTTGTTGCTAAAAATCTCTAAGCACTTACTATTGGCTGAAACTGTTCTTGGGAAGTTCCATACAAGTTGTCCACCAATAGCAAAAATCGAACTAACGTGCTATATTTTGAGTTTTAATTTTCCTCTACATTGTAAGGAGGTTTTTGCAGGTCCCTGCCTGTTGTTCTTCGACGATTGAAAAAATATTTTTTGTAATGTTTTATTTGCTTTATGACCTTAGTTACACTTCCAATTTTACATGGTTCGTTTAGCCAGTGTCGTGATGAAAAGGGAGAAGGGAACATAAATTCTATTTCCAAACCGACTTGCTCTTAGAAATGGAGCACAAACCCCCAAGCTTTAAACTGGATTTTCACTCAGGATACATCGCACACTACACTGAGAGAAAAGTTAATTCCAGCATCTAAAATACTTGTTTGTTTATGACAGTAAAATGTGTAGCAACTCTTTTAAGATACGTTATTGACGGAAAAAATTTTGAATGCGAAAAATCTATTTCGTTTATTTAACACAGTATACATTTTAGTTGACGAACCCACTCCTTTCCTATTTTCGGGGGAAACGCTATATGTATACCTGGAAATCATACATATTTGTCTCTCCAACAAAACTTCTTAGTGTAAGCATTGAATGTAAATTGTACATTCCTGTTACA
This sequence comes from Dryococelus australis, assembly GCA_029891345.1. Classification (NCBI taxonomy): domain Eukaryota; kingdom Metazoa; phylum Arthropoda; class Insecta; order Phasmatodea; family Phasmatidae; genus Dryococelus; species Dryococelus australis. The sequence continues at coordinate 258,619,542 of CM056995.1, forward strand.
AGATATAGTGGTGTTCGCTCTTATTTGTACCCTAGCTCGTTGTTATAGACAGTTCATTCTGAACTGAGCACTTTCAAAAGCCCTGCTTAAGATCTACTTGCATGTACATTGTACATTTATACGCTATATGCAAAATTAACATTGACCTGGGCCTCATAACTTTATTATTGCGTTGGTAAAGGTAAACTAAATTATTAGAAATGTAAGGGTTTTGAAAATTTGCTAATTCTTACACTTACAGGAATTAAAACACAAGAAAGCAAAAGAAATCATTTCATTATTCACAAATATTTACCTGAAATTTCTAGTTCAACATTAAATCACTGAAGTATTTTATCCCTGTCGTTATAGGCTGTTCACTGTAAAATGAGCACTTTGGAAAGCCCTGCTTAAGATCTACTTGTATGCAAGTTGTGTATTCTTCCACCTAATGTAAAATTAACATTGCTGTCAGTCCCATCACTTTATTCATGCGCCAGTCAAGAAAAGTGTGAAATTTATTAGAAAAGTAAATGTTTTACAAATCTGCTCATTTTTATACCTCTATGCATTAAAGAAAACCTAAAGCCAAATAAATTATTTAAGTTTATCACAAATAGTTACCTGACACTTTTTATTCCACATTAAGATATGAAACTACTTTCCATTCATCGTTACCAACTTTACTAGACACATGTCACTCAGTGCGCCCGTTAAAATATATGCAAGTAGTGGCAGTGATTTTTTTCTAAGGTTTATTTCAAAAGTGCTCATTTGATCGTGAACAACCTTCACCAACTTTACTACACTCACGCCAGTTAGCGTCCTCGTTAAAACTATATGAAGGTAGTGGTGGTGACATTTTCCAAAGTCTGATTTCAGTTTCCGCGCCGTCCGCTGACGCATATTTCTACATCTGACGTCACATTGCAGCTCGCTCACAAGTGGCCACAATACGTCCAACCTCCTTGTTCCTGCTGCGTGCGCGAGTGTGTCCCATGGAGGTATTAGTTTATGGAGTGGAAGCCGAGACACAAAAGTGAAGCCGGAAATGGAAGACAAGGACAGGGCTAGTAGTGGCAAATAGGTGCATGTTTTACATTGCTTACTATGTAACTTTTGCCACTCATAATATGGCGGCTGACGTAAACAATCGGTCTGCACATGTGCAGTTGAGAGAAGTCAGCCAAGGAATCGGCTTCACTTGATAAAAGTGGAGAAGATAGGCTGTTGCCACTCCATCATCTATTACCTCCACGGTGTGTCCAAGCATGGAGCAGGAACCTGTAGACGATGCAACTATTCACTATTCGCACGCGAATATAAAGAATACCCACAACGCTCCCCTGGCAAGCCTCTCCACCACCTCTCGCAAGACCTATCACTAAAAGCGTATGCTGGGGGAACTTATTTATTTCTTCCACCACATTATCAATTCAAGGTAGAATTAGAATGTAACGACCCGCTGGTCGGCCGGTTTTCTTCGGGATCTCCCATGTCCCTCGCCCTTCATTCTGGCGCCGCTCCATACTCACCTCAATCACCCTCATCGGATCTCCATACCTCGCTTTTAAGACCCGCCAAAATCTCTTCACTTCACTTCTAATGGAGCAATGCACGCGACGACATACAGGACATGAAAAGTACTTGTCTTTAAAGTAACAAAATATAAAGATGCATTTAAAAATGAAAATAATTTACAGCTGTTGGTGGTGGGTGAAGAGATTTGGGCGGCTCTTAACAGCGAGGTTTTGAGAGCCAACGATAGTGATGTAAGTGATTATGGAGCGGCGCCGGAATGAAGGGGTGCGAGAAACGGGAGATCCCCGAGAAAATCCACCGACCAACGGCATCGTCCGGCACGATTCCCACTTGCGAAAATCAGGTAACCCGGCCATGGATTGAACCCTGTACGCCTTGGTGGGAGGCGAGCGTGGTAATCGCTCAGCCACCGTGTCCCTAACTGTTGATGGTGGCAGGGTTGTAACCTCCACTGAAAACTTACAACATATTTAGTATTAGCAGACGATCGCTTTGCTCATTCAATACACTACGTCAATAAAGCAAAACCTTTATGAATTAATTTATAATGCAAGAGTACAATCAGCGTTTCATCACGTAAAAATGTTTCATGGCTTGGGAATAAATGTGCAACGTATACACTAGAATGCTTACGTTACATAGCAAACAAATTATGTATATATGGTTGCTAATTGAATCACTGGTTATAATCATTATCAAGTGCCGTCTTACTACGCTACACAGCTGGTCTCAAGTAAGACCTGTATTCTACTTTTAAATAACTAAAATTCACCCACGTAACATTCAGTAAGTTGGCAATATTATTTCCAATATATATATATATATATATATATATATATATATATATATATATATCTAAGAAAAGACTACCTCCCCTGTTAACTCGGCTGATTCACCTATCTTCATTCGCTCTGATTTCGCTGACAAGTTAACCCCTTGAAGCATACACTACTGTAATACTTCGTTCAAGGTGTTGCAAAAGAGGAAATTTTTGGTGCGAAAAGTACCTATAGAATTCTTATAACTGACACTTCTGGAACCTACAGAAAGGGTTTCAGTATGTCTATGGCACAAGAAGCCACCTGTTATAAAACAGTTGGTGTATCAGTAGCAGCGAACAGCATTGCCCAAGGAAATACGTCCGTATTGAAGCTAACGGCTGTTCACGATAAAGTAAGCACTTTTGAAATCAACCTTAGGGAAATGCCACTACACATACCTGCATTTATTTTAACAGGTACACTGAGTGACATGCACGCAGTAAAGTTGTTAACGCGGGAGGGAAAGTAGTTCCATGTGATAACGCCGAATTAAAAGGGTTAGGTAACTGTTTGTGATAACTTAAATTATTTTTTTCGCTTACTGGTTTTTTAATTGATATAAAAGAACATAATTGGCAGATCTGTAATTGATTTCTTCTTAATTTCACAGTTTCACTTCGCCAACGTAAAATAAAGTGATGAGGCCCACGTCGATTTTATATGACGCGAATGAATACACAATGTGCATACAAGTGGATTTTAAGCAGGGTTTTCAAAAGTGCTCACTTTACCGTGAATAGCCTACAGTTTCTGTACTTGTCCAGCACTGACCGTTATTTCATCTATCATGTGACCTGTTAGACGTGAGCGAGTAAATACGGGATAATTTGTGAAGAGTCCTTATATACCAGGAGATGATTTTGGCCATTCGGTGTCCAGGAGCGTATAGAAGCGATAAGGGCAACACCGACCCGTGTACTTATTGCTCTGGAGCATCTACATCCAAGGTTCTTAAATTGTGTGAAGTGTTCCTTTTGTACTGCTGGAATTATGGGACTTTAAACGGTAACTCTATAACTTAGTTTGTGCAAAGTCTGTAGTAAAGTTCAGTACATGTTCCTGTACTACACTGTAAAATAGTTCTTGTAAACTTCCTAAACTCTATACAGTATATGAAAATAATACCACATATCAGGCTGAAAATATGAGAAACTTTAGCACTGCTACTACACAAAGTTGGGAACTTCCGTATGCATTTGACTCTTTTCTGAACAACTTTAAGAACGTTACCATGCATGTATGGGAAAACAATCTACCATACGTGCTTTGACACTGTAAATATACACTGATATGGCAAACTTACAAATAATTTCTTACAGTGTAGTTCTGAGTGTTTCCGATCAATAGACTTTGCGATAAGGCAGTTGTGAAAGGCAGTATTCAGCTATGATGGAGAGAGCTCAAAAACAGCTTTTGTAATTTGTGGTGTCTTGAAAGTAGTCTGCGTACCTCGTCTCAGGTGTATTTCTTTTTGTAGATGCATGTATGTAAATGTGTAGTATGCATGTCTGTAGAGTACACTATAAGAAATTATTCAGAAATTTACCATACCAGGGAACATGCTTTGTGAGAAAGCAGGAATGGTAATGTTTTCTCCTTACATTTGTTGTAACGTTCCTACATTTGTTCAGCAAATTGTCAAATGCGCAGGGAAGTTCTCAACTTTCTTTAGTAACAATGCTAAACATTCCTATATCTGCCATTCCTATGTCTGGAGCTTGATATGTAGTATTATTACCATACAGTGTATAAGCTAAAAACTTCCATTACAGTTTAGGAAATATACTTGAAATTTTTTTACAGTGTATGTATGCAGTAACAGCCCCTTCTCCAAACTTCCGTTTTGGCTAGAAACGGTCAGTAAACCGCGAGCCATTAGGAGTGTTAATTCATAAGAAAACAAGTTTTGCTATTTAATATTTTACGACGACTGTTTCGATTAAAAATCTGTGGTTTCTTCCTTATTATCCTCTTCCAGATATTGGCTCAAGTCAGGTGCAGCTGAAGGGTGCATCAGGTAGCGGAGTTCTTGAAACCGCGAAGTGCGAGGCATTCTTTCACAGCCTCACGACTCCTCGGTCACAGGACCTTTACCGAAGGCGACCTGTCCCGCGAAACTGTTTACGGCGACGGTAAATCAAGTTAACAATTAAACGACCCTCGACTGTAACGGCGTGTAATAATTCACCAGAGGCTAAAGGATCCATAAAACGAAACAACAAATACGTCGTTTTCATCAATGCACATAACCACGCGGGTGAGACTCGCGGGAATAAAACTATTATTGAAATAGTTATAGAAACACAATGCGGCACACACACACACACACACACACACACACACACACACACACACACACACACCTGGAGAAAGTAAGCAAGTAATTGTTTGTTTTAAGTTGGGAACAAAAAAGGAAACATTCCTTAAAGGCTGTTCGCGATAAAGTGAGCACTTTAGAAATGAACCTTAGAAAAATGCCACTGCCTCTGCATACATATATTTCAATGGGCGCACTGAGTGACATTCGCACAATGGTGTTGGTAACGATGGATGGAAAGTAGTTCTATATCTTAACGTCGAATAAAAAGTGTTACATAACCATTTGTGATAGCTTAAAATTAATTCTTTCACTTCCTGTTTTTTTTAATGCGTCGAAATGTAAAAATGAGCAGATTTTAAAAGTATTTACTTTTTTAATAATTTCACAGTTCCATCTGACCGACGCATGAATAAAATGAATAAAGTGACGAGACCCATGACAATTTTAAATTTTACATAAGGCGTAGGAATACACAAGGTTTATACACGCAGATCTTAGCAAAATTCAAAAGTGCTCATTTTACCGTGAGCAGCCTATAGAAGAAATAGCTATAATTTTTCTTAAGTATTGTGAGCAGATAAAAAATTTAATGTCAATGAGAGAAGTGTAAAATACTTTACCATTCGCTTGAAAATTTCTTTCGGTTTTATGGACATAGAGAAGAAACTGAAACCATTTGTGTGGTTATATGGAAGGAGGAAGAAGTATTGATAAAGGCTGTTCACGGTATTTTGAAACAACCTTTCAATAATAACACTGCTCCTACCTGCATGTATTTTAACAGACACACTGAATGGCACAAGTTGGCAACGAAAGAGAGGAAGAAGTCTCATGTATTAACATTGAATTAAAAAGAGTTTGAGAAACAATTGATAATACTGAAATGATTTGTTTTTACTTTCTCTATTTTTAATGCGTTTATGTGTGTGAATTAGCAAAATTGTAAAATTTTTACTTTTTTTTAAATATAATTTCGCTATTTTACTAAACCAAAGCATGAATATGAGTGATCAGGAAAAAGAGTAATGTTAATTTTACATATAGCGAAAGTATACGGAATGTGCATACAGGTAGATCTTAAGTATGGCTTTCAAAAGTGCTCACTTTAATGTGAACAGCGTTAAAATAAGTATCAGTACCGTGTATCATCTACATATTCCAGGCGTTGATAATACTGCGCTAGGAAGTTTTATGAAGTAGCACGTTTTCTCGACTGACTTGCCTACGAACTTGTTTTCTCTTGTTGCGAAGTCTAATGAAACCAAGCAATATTATTGTTAGTTTTAACGAATATTGGGGGGGGGGGGAGGTGTAGTGGTTAGACTACTCGCCTCCCACCAAGATGAACCGGGTTCGATTCCCTGCGGGTTCACCCCAGGATCTTCGCACGTGGGAATCATGATGGACGATGCCACTGGTCGACGGGGCTTTCTCGCAGATCTCCCGTTTCCCCCGCAACTGCATTCTGGCATTGCTCCGTACTCATTTCTTTTTACCCTCATCGGCTCTCAAGACGTCTATGTTAAGGCCATTGGTGCATGAAATCAGTATATTTATACCATTTGTGTCATGAGTTGTTTCACAGCGGATTTTTCGAAATGTCTGGCTCGTCAGAACATAAATAACAACTTTTAAGCACCTTCTTACGTTGTTAGATATTCACTGCCGTCATTATTTTCGGAACACTGATGGAAGAAAAGAAATAATTTTTGCTTTCTTATCTGCAATCAGTGCTCCAAGTATAATGACGGCAGTGAATATCTAACAACGTAAGAAGGTGCTAAAAGCTGTTATTTTTAAGTCTTGACGAGCCAAAAAATTTTTCTGTGAAACAAGTTATGAAAAAAATGGTATAAATATACTGCTTCCATGCACCAATCGTCTTACGAGTAACCCAAATCTCTTCACTCACCCCCTTCACCTATATTCACTATAGGTCTGGGAACGCGTTAATCCACTTTTAGTTCCGATGCGATCAGCGCGAGCAGATGCCGCACGCTGGCGGGTTGGCCGCCACCAGCCAGCCCGCGGATGGTAGACGGCGGCGTCCCACGACGGGTGGAAGCCGCAAGACACACGGCAGACGTCCAGACCGCAGCAGCTGTCCTGTCGTCCGTGGTTTCCCCGGGAGACGTGCGTCGCGAGTCAGCTCACGTGACTGCTTCAAGCGTCATCGCGCCCCGTCCAGCAGCACCAGCACGTTCTAAACCTGAATCACTGACAACAGCGCGCGAGTGAAGAGATTCGGGCGGCTCTTAACATCGGGGTCTTGAGAGCCGATGAGGATGAAATTATGTGAGAATGGAGCAGCACCGGAATGGAATGGTGAGGGGGGGGGGTGGAGATCCTCGAGAAAACCCGCCGACCAGCGGCATTGTCCGGTACGTTTCCCGCTTGCGAAAATCCGGAATTACCCGGCCGGGGATTGAACACGGATCGCCTTGGTGGGAGGCGAGCAGTCTAACCGCTCAACCATCGTGGCCCCGACAACAGCAAGTGATTTAAAAATTCACATTTCCCGCAACGTTTTACCTGCAGTTGTTACCCGCGATTAATGCAGAGAAGAGCGGGAGCGATGAAGACGACGCTGTCTTTCGTGTCAAGTGAGTCATCGTCAGTATAGGCTGTTCACGGTAAAGTGAGCACTTTTTAAGGCCCTTCAGAATTTTTCCTTTCATCCAATTTCCATTTTCCTGTTGCTTTTTAATATAAATGTGACAATGTGACCAATAAACACAGTGTAAACATTTCACCACCCTTAAATTTTAATTCCTGAGGCTGCATTAAGATATATTTATTAATAGGTAATGCCTGTTGGGAGGGCCTTAAAAAATGCCAACTTTACCGTGAACAGCCTATAGGTGCCAAGCGCTTATCTGACGTGCAGCGATCATGTGCCGCGTGTATCGTATGGAACTTAGAGCGGTGACTTTATCACTTTATTGGCAAAAAGTCTGTAATAACGGTCGATACAGATCTCTCGAATATTTTTGCATATATTTAACACCTGCCTTTTTGACAAAATGGTTGAGTTGAGTTGAAAGATTTGGGAAACTCTTAAGAATGAGGTCTTGAGAAGCGACGAGGTCGAAATGAGATGAGAATGAAGCGGTGCCGGAATGCAAGGGCGGGGGGGGGGAGGGAGATCCTCGAGAAAACCCACCAACCAGTGGCATCGTCCGGCACGATTCCCACATGTGAAAATCCGGAGTGACCCGGCCGGGGATTGAACCCGGATCGCCTTGGCAGGAGGCGAGAAGTCTAACCGCTCGGCCACCTTGGCGGCAAAATGTTACTCTAGTCTGCGATGTCCCCGTTAAATTGAATAGTGCCCAGCCACGCATATTAATAGTTATAATAATAACATTAATAATAAAACGTCTTTGTTTTTACTTATATATTTTGGCGATGTTAAGGTATTATCACAATCTCTTTTACTTACCCACTTTGCATAATAAAACATAACACTTATTCTTTAAAAAGAAAAATAAATGAAATAATGAAACAAAACTTAATGTCTACTATAAACGTAGAAATAAGCTTATTTAAAATATATAAAAGCAACATACATAAAATAAAAATAACTTTAATAGTGAACTTACACGATTTCTCTTTACACATACACGCATGCACAAAACCACATACACACATGACATATATTCATATACATATAATTATACTATTTATAAAATGTCGTCAGACGTAGCATAATCACCATCTGAGTAACAGTCGAGCGCAGACTGGGGAAGAAACAAGATCTCAGCGCGATAGTGGCCAGATCGTTGTGACCAGACGTGTGGGGCACTTCATCTGCGAAGTCGTGTAGACAGTGGAATTTTCACGGGCCACCGTGTCGATCGTGTAGTGTGAGTTTGTGGATTCTAGTAGAAACCACCGCTGCCAGGGACAACTTCCGTGGCGTACAACGTGTCGATGACAGGGGTCGCCGTCCGCTAGCTCGGTTGGTAACAGCTGGACAGGGCAGAATGCAGCAGATCACTCGGTAAATGAATGCTGGACCACAACGACCTGTTAGCAGCCATGCCGCCGAGAACCATCTCCTCGCTACGGGGTAGAGAAGCTGCTAAAAGCCGATCACGGTAAAGTGAGCACTTTTGCAGCGCTTGTTACTTTCTTCTTTCGGCCATTTTATATCCTTCCACTACTTGTCATGTGGGTAATAAATGCAGTGTATACATTCATCATACCCAAAACCAAAAGTCCGAGGCCACAATGAAATGTATTTATTGGTTATTATGTCTCATGAAACATCTTCAAATAGTGCTCACTTTACCGTGAACGGCCTATACCTCAATAGGGTACCTCTGCTCTCTGCATGTCACAAGGCTCAATGATTAATGTGGGCGTGGGAACACCGCCCTTGGAACGTCGACATATGGAAAAAGGTCGCCTGGACGGATGAGTCGAGGCATACGTCGGTGCACGTCGGATGGCAGGGCACGAGTGCGTCACCAAGCACACGAAGAGATGAATCCCTTGAGACAGCACGGTACAGCTCAAGCCTGTGGTGAGATGAAATCGTCCCTCACCAGCGAACGACACAGGAACCAGTCCGCAAAAAATGTGCGCCCATTTCTGCGCCTACAGTACTCTGCAGGAGACTTATTCTACAGCAAGGTGATGAAGCGGCACGATGCTCCCAAATTGTGACCCGAGTGGTTCGGTGAACAATCCGCGGACTCGAGGATTCCCTCGAGATCACCCGACCTCAATCCTATCGATCACATATGGGATTCTGTCGAGAGGGATGTGTGCGCCTGGATCCTGCTCCGACCGATCTCCGTGCAGTGTGGGATAGCAACGTTCATGGTTCAGTAGGACTCCCGGTCGCTTGCGGTGGCTTGTGGAGTCCATGCCATGTCGCATACACTGCCGTCATCAGAGTGAAAAGGGACGCTACACGCCACTTTATGCTACTTACGGTTAAATGAGCACTTTTGAAAGCCCTGTTTAATATCTACTTGTATACACGTCGTTTATTCTTCCGCCTTGTGTAACATTAACACTTTTTTCATTCATCGGACAAATGACTCTGTGAAATTATTAGAAAGTAAATATTCTACAAATCTGCACATGTTTACACTTCTATACATTAAAAAAAAAAATAGAAAACGAAAGAAGTAATTTAAGTTGTCACAATTGGTTACCTAAAACTTTTTACTTGACGTTAAGGTATGGAACTAATTTCCATCCATCGTCAGCAGCTATACAGGGCGCATGTCACTCAAAGCGCCCGTTAAAATATATGCAGGTAGGGCCAGTGACATTTTTTCTTAGGTTGATTTCAAAAGTGCTCACTTTATCGTGAACAGCCTGTAGGAAGGTATCTAATTTAAATGCTCATGAGAGTTTATATTAGAATGCTCTGAAATGGTGTTTATAACGGGCGTAATATCTTGAAATCAATCGAAAGACATAGTCTGAAGTGCTTTTTTTTTTTTTTTTTTTTTTCAGTAGGTCAGGACATTGAGCGCACGTTGCACAGCTTCGTTAAAAAAAAAAAATCAACATTGCGACGCAGCTTAAGAGCGAAGTATACAGTCTCCTTGTGAACACAGACTTTTACGGTTACAGTAATTTTGGCAACAGTTATAAAATCAACATTGAAAAAAAAATCCGAACCTTTGATTGAATATATTTTGATGGGTACTGCCGATGGTAGGTATGCTTCCAGTGAAGTTGACAGATATAGAAAATGGTAGCTACATGTCTTAAGAACCTATGTGACCCAGTATATAGTATTCTTTCATTTCCTGCTGATTGAAAGTTGTTCATGTTATTTAAAGTTATGGTTTAATGTCACGTCATGCACGGAAAGCTAAAGCCGACGAGACCTATATGATCTTAGTCATACACTAAAGATAAGTCTGATTTCTGAGATAGACGCTGGTCTTATATATATATATATATATATATATATATATATATATATAACAACGTACTTTCGCGTTGAAAAAAAAATTATTTTAACCCAATTGCATTAAAGATTGGTTACAGGATGTGTGATAACGTTTAAATCACGAGTTCACAAAAACAGTTTTATGACCTCTAACCTAACCTACGATAGAAATGTTAGAACTGTTTAGGGGATAAAAAGTTCAGTGCTAGGACTCTAAAGTTTGATACTGCGCAACTGGCGTGCGCACTTTGCCCCGTATTCGTTTTAAGATCATAATGAGCTCTGAAGCATTTTGTGCGACTTGGTGTTCATGAACTGAGTCGAACTTGCAACATAAACGACACGTCTTATTAAAAATAACCAAGAGTACAGCGTGTGTTAGGAACGTGTACAAACTCGGGCACGTGATTCGTGACCGGAAAAGAGGAAGATTGATATAGGACACTCATGGTCCATCTCAAACAATAAGAGCTGTAGAAGCCCCTATAGCCGGAGGGCGACAAGCATATTACGTAGGATACTAAGCAAAGTATTTGCGTTAGAGTAATACAAATTGGTATACGGATTAATTAAACCAAAAACTTGGATAAAAGGAGGGTACGTTTCATCGTACACACCCCCATCATATAAATAATACGGGTTCGCACCTTTTGATTGCATGCAACATTTAAACCGTCATGTTAAAGTGATTGTGGATACCATCGGATGAAGCAGGGCGTCGTAATTAGCAAACAAGTCCCCCCCCCCCCTAGTTGCAACTCTCTAGGACCCACCGTTTCCAGTTAAATCGCAAACAAAGGGCACAACGGTAGCAATAGCATGGCCTAGTGGGTAGACAATCCTTCTCGCACCCGGAGGAATTCAACGGGGATTCCCCGCCGAATGAGTGAAGAGATTTTGGCGGCTCGTAACAGCGAGATCTTGAGAGCCGAAGAGGGTGACTGAGGTGGGTATGGAGCAGTGCCGGAATGAAAGGGTGGGGCAAACGGGAGCACCCCGAGAAAACCCGCCGACCAGTGGCATCGCCCGGCACAACGTGCATCATACCACCAACATGTGTTTAAGCCTGATGCTTACGTCTGGCCTACTCACCAGGCTATGGCCTTGTTATTTATCAAACTTCCTCTTTTCCGGTCACGAATCATGTGCTCGAGTTTGTACATATGTTTCCTAAACATGCTGTATAGTCTACATGTCAAACAGCACATGTGATTGAAATAACAACTACATGAGTCCATCTATGCTGCAAATTCTAGAAGATCAGAGTGTATTTAACCAAGTGCGTCCTGCAATTTATTTGAAGTTACTCTGTTTACAACACACTGCAGAACACCAATCGAGCTAGATGGAGCAATGGAAAATCTATGTTCTCACATTCTGGAGTAATGGTGTGAGCATCCAGATTTCGGATTCCATGGATTCTTACAATTACTCCAGGTGAATGCAGTGATAATTCCTCGGTAGAGGCCATAGCCGGTTCATTCCTCGTCTCTGCTTGTCCAAACCACTAGTTCCTTCTCTAATAACCTCCCGTTGTATCTCTTCAGCTAACAAGAAAATGCATGCTACATGGGCTGGAAGAAAGACCCACAACCCTTTCAATATATCTAATGAATCCACTGCATCTCATTGACTCTGTTTGTCATAAATTTTGTGCTCTCTTTTATTTTTTTGTAAGGCGGTGCGTAATCTGCTGTTGCTAAACTTGAAAAGTTGTCTTGTTTCTTGTTGTGACTCTCTGGAAATAACGGGAAAGCATACCAAATTCATAACTGGAGCTCGAAAATTATTCAAACACGAAAAATGTCACTGTTATCGACCGTGTCAGCGTTACCTCGAAATTAACGCGAAATCGAAACATGTCTTTTAATAATTAACTTATGCATCGTGTTACCGCTGATATTAAATTTTTACTTTCTTAAAAATATATGGAAATTTTTACTAAAATTGAAAATCACCCATGATATAAAATGACTAAAGACGTTTGCACGCTAACTAGGAATACCAGTAACAAATTTCCAAGGAAGAGGATGTATAGGCTATTCACGGTAAAGTGAGCACTTCTTAAGGTCCTCCCAACAGGCATTAACCACCAATAAATATATTTTATTGTAACTTTAAGTTTTAACTTTTGATAGTGGTGTAATGTATACATTATGTTTATTGGCCACATTGCAATATTTATATTAAAAAGCAGCAGGAAGATAGAAATTGGATGAAAGTAAAAATGTCGAAGAGCCTTAAAAAGTGCTCACTTTACCGTGAACAGCCTATAAGGTGGATTAACTATGGTGAGCGAACCCTTCAACGGAAGTGCTTTGTTTGACCACTAGATGCGGAAACGAAAATCTCGTGGGGGAAAAATGTGCTTATCGTTTTCGGTAACATTTTTCAGCTCAGACGGCAACGGTTATTTTTGGGCAAAATAAATAAATGCAGTTACTGTTGGTGTCCACATGTCTGCTTGTCCGCTAGTATTCTGCCTACAAAATATGTGAACTGGCGAATAGATATGACCCAAACTTTATATAGTTCTGCCGCACGTAAGCCTATTTGGCACCGTGTTTTATTACTTGGATCTGCAAATTACTCACCGTTTTACGACGTCAGATAGGTAAATATGTCGTCTTAAAAATTTTCTGAATGCCGGATAGTAAAATATGCTAACATCAAAATATATTTTTTAAAATTGCCTTATTTAAAAACATGTATTTAAAAGAGGATATAATATGGCAAAAGTTACGAGTTTGGTACCTCCACAGCATTTGTAAAACCAGTAAGCGATAATTACAAATCGTATAAATTTGTTATAAATGTTCCATTATTAATACATTTTTTGTAACCATTGACGAGTTTCTGTTTATTTATGACTGATTTAGTGTATGTGTATTCTGAACAGATATCCTTTATTTGTTTAAAACACGCAATCTAGCGGTAGGGAGCAGAACTGCTTTGAAATACATTTGTGTGTTTAAAACGGAACCTTAACTCCTGCTGACGGGATATGCTTGCTGTTTGCATAACTACGTATTTTACATCTGAAGTAAATTATTATACACGTTCCGGAGATTATTTTCTACAACTCTGTTTAACTACTTCGTTACAGAAAGGAGTATAAAAACCTTCCATACATAGTACATGAATTATTAACATGACACAGTTGTAGCAAAACTGATAATGGTGGTAAAATTACTTGGCAAAACAGTGAAAAACGTTCAGAAATGGTGTTCTTACTTCTGTGTAAGTGAAAAAAGACACACACACTTTAGTGAAAAATACAATTGCGATGGCTGTGTAAATTTGCTTGCAGCGGAAAAAAAAAAAAAAATTCACAAATGTTATACTTCATTTTCCGCTACATTGAAATTGTAAAACGAGTACTGGATTTAACATGTTATCTTACTAATTTTACTACAATGTAGAGTAAAAACAATGGCATATATGTATTTGTAAAAATACACAGACGTCAGTAGAGACACTGCTGCCATATACTTTGTGAGTTTGTCTAAAATTGCACAAAAAATTTACAGTGTACGCTGATGATAATTCTGCATTCCAAAGGAAAATATTTCCTATGTTACAACACCCTTGGCCTGGCCGTTTTGGAATAATAGCACACAAAGTTAAAGGCGAAAGTGAAAATTGGCAGATATTTTCACACACACCTTCAATTTTGTGAAATTGATCTCGTAAACGGCCTGGCCAAGGGTTTTGCAACAAAGGAGCGTTTCAGTGTCTTTGGCATACAGAATTATTATCAGTGTACACATACGCGGTTATTCGTTAAGAACATCTAATTCACCACATAAACTGTGTGCAATCCTCCGGTTTTTGTTAAGACGGGGTTTGCTGTCAATAGTAAATGATTGAATATCTTCATAACTTCACATAACACAGAATACAGACTCGTATTCCATCGTAGCACTTATACGAGGTTGTACCGCCCTCAGAAACAGTGTTAGGCCAAAAGTCGTACATGTTTTCGACATATCTTGTCATCTCCCAAAGTGTTTCGGTCTAATTAAAATAATCCTGTATATTTATAGTGATGCAAGAAATTCCGCGTGCTTTGATCCTTTAGAAGTTCTTGCAAACAAATATTTTATATTAACTGAGACAACCATGGAGATGAAAGGTGGCCAGTTTATTTAAAAGTAAGACATTTGTTGTGGAAGATGTAATATTTTTATATCAACATTTCAATCATCTTAATTTTAACGTTTATTTGGATTTGGTTAAATAACTAATAAACATCGAAATTCTGGACAGAGTTTTCGTTTCACCAGTTAATGCTGATTTATTTATTGATATATCTGTATTGTTATACTTTCAGTTGTATACCTCATTTGCTAGTAACCATATATTTTCCTAAATACCTCAATACCTATACAAAATATATCAAAAGAATCTGCAATTCCCACAAAATACATAATCTTGTATCATTACGAAGAGTGAACATCCATGTAACACATATAGTGGATTTAGGAATCAACATTTATAGTTAAATTAATTCAACCAGCTCGAATTTATAAATGTCGTAAACACCACCTACGTAGTACATAATATTATTCGTGGGCTTTGGGGTAGGTCATTACTTAAGGCGGTAACTGCGCAACAGAGATTATAAATTATATAATTTTTTAACTACCATTCAACAGGTTTTGTCAACTATGTAGTATTCTGTACATTTTAACTGGTTATTATATCATACTGTTATGGGAAAGACTCTGTTAGTGGCAACCAAACTTTTAACAATTATGGGCAATTCACGGTTACTTCACACTTTTCTGAAGCCCTGCTAAAGTTATACTTTTGGTTAATGATTACGTATCCTTCCGCTACATATGAACGTAAACACTGCAATGTAACTAATATGTTTTAATTGTCAGATTGTTTGTTAATTGTTTTCAGTTGTCCAAAGAACTCTGTCATTTTTCAAATACAAATTTCCTACGAATGTTCACAATTTAGGCCTATAAATATATTTAGGTCAGTTTCATGACTTTTAAACAATGTCATTGACGATAGTTCTTAAATTTATCAATTTAGATTGTAAACATATTTGTTGTACACAACATAGCATAATGGACGTAATACACGTTAATATTTTGCCGCAATTGTGTTTAACCCTGTTACAACTACGGGTGAAAGAATTGTAGTATTTAACCTCTTGTTATTGATATATGTTGGATTATTTCTTTAAAAGGACGGCCTCAGTTGGAATAAATATTAACACGAATGAAACAACCAGTCCAATAAACAGGCACAGTAAATTCAAGCACGCCACTCGTGTCACTTATATTTTGTACGTAGTAGCAACAAACTTAACAAATAGTGGTGAACATGCACAGAAATATGCCTACCGTAAATTTTATTCCTCTCATATCTCTATGCATTGTTACTTGCTTTTTGCCAAGTTTATTTCATTATTTATTTTAATTTATCTGGCTAGGAATAGTATCGAAAAGGGGGGGGGGGGAAGGTTTCTGGGACACCAGGCTTCAGGCTGTGGACACAGTGGACATGATTTGCATAAATTCAAGCAATGGGCTGTGGACACAGAACAGCCGAATTTCCTTTTTTACCTTTTTCCCGGCCAAAACGGTCGATTTCGCTTACAAAAACGTCATTTGCCCCCCTTTCCCCTCAGAATGTCCCGAATTCCCTCTCGCCGTCGGCGGCCATGATAGTAGCCAAAGCCGGCCACTATCACTTTTGTCTTAATTAGCATAATCCAGGGCCGAACCACATAATGGCGTTTGACTCATTGAAGAGGAGAGATTATATGACAGCACACATGATTGCCATCTTGGATCACGAGCACCACTAACCAACAATATGGCGGCCGCAGGAGGATGTCACCCATTTTGGCGGCCAGTGAGTTTACCCCTTGTGGCTGAGGTTTGCCCTATGCAGCGGAATCGGTCGGAGCTTCTCTCAAATTCGGAGCTTCTCATTCCCGGTGGCCATCTTGGTATCGCCGACCTATGTCTACCCAAGACAATTGTCGACCAGCAGAGGATGTCGACCATTTTGGCGGCCTGCAACTGGCCGGGGGCGGCGGTGGGGCATCAAGGTGTTGCGAATGATCGGATCTCATGTAATGCAGCAGCCTCCTTAAGTCTGTGTGTGTTCATAACACTTATAAGCATACTTGGCTATAATTTACGAACCATTTAAGTTATAGTTGTAAAATTCATGGCATAGGCATTTACCCAGACTAGACCACTTATAAGCATAGCTAGCTTAATTTCCTAACCATTTAAGTTATAGTTGTCAAATTCATAAAATAGCCATCAACCACGACTAGGAGAAGGGTCGTTGTGTCACGTATGCCCTATGTCAACATATAAGCATAGTTGGCTATTGCTTCCGTACCATTTAAGTTATAGCCATCAAATTCATAACATAGACATCATCCTCATCTCGAGAAAGGGTCACAAGGTCAAGTTTGCCATATGTCAGTGTATAGGCCTAAGTAGGTGTAATTTCCAAACTGTTTGAGTTATAGTTGGCAAATTCATGCATACGTCAATGTATGCATGGATGTACATATGTAATGAAATGCCATTCACAATGAATACACAGTCATCGCTAAACAGCCGAGTACGTGCACATACAACAACATGCTAGAATAATAAGCATCCTATTACAAAAACAATTATCCCCTACCTTAACTGGGGTAGCAGTGAATACACGTAGGCCAAAAATGCATCACACCATCGACGTCTTCGTCGACGATGTGACCTCTCTAGAAGCAGAGACCACAACAATGACCGATCCTGCCTTTCCATACACGATAGAACACCATTTATCCTGTTCCCTAGGCAAGGCCAAACACACTTAATCACAATCTCTTTACCTCGGTACCTCCACCTACCACACTTCCTCGCCCTATCTAGATCTTATCCTCCCCCTGCCTGACTCCATTACCCTGGTCATACTTGCTCGTACACTCACCACCGCCCGGCCAAACTCCAGATACGTCACCGCGCGCCGACCCCTGAGTGTACATGTAACAGAGAGCAGACACTCTTTCTGACCCTCACGCTCAGGGCATAACATAGCATATAAGCATCGTTGACTGTAATTACTGAAGCATTTGCATTACAGTTGCCAAATTCATAACATAGACATCAACCACAACTAGGAGAAGGGGCGGAGGGTCAAGCCCCCCTATGTCAACTTAGAAGCATAGGTGGTGGTAATTTCCGAACTGTATAACATAGCCATCAATTGGAAGTGTGCGTGGGGGGGGTCACCCAGGCACCACTTCCTACTTGTCAGCCTACTGGCAGCCATCATAGGCACCCACCACCACTGGCGACCATCATTGTACAAATAACCATCATCGGCACACTACCCGCCCCACAAACAGCCATCAATGTGTTAGACAGTGCGACTTCCAAGATTCAGGATTCAGATGTCATCCGTACAAAAAATTGACAAAGAATTGAGATGTTACTTTTGACCGATGACTATTTATAAGCATAGTTGCTAGTAATTATTGAACCATTTGAGATACAACTACCAACAGTCACCGAAAAGGATCGAGGGATCTAGTATGCCTTATGCACAAATATAGGCACCACATCTAGCACCGATCAGTTCGGTGTTCATACATTGAGTAGTGACCATAATTCACTATTAATCACCAGCTTCTGAAACACACTTATTAAAAAATCTGCTGTCCCTAACATTACGGTAATAATGCTCCCAACCATGTTGGTAAGGAAACAATGCTTCGACTTGCTCAAAACAAAGCATTATACATGTAACCGTTAAACTGGTAGATACACACACTGGATGTATTTAATACAAATTTTTATCTCCAACGAGCATTCATGTACCAAAGCAGGTAATAATAATTACAGACACACATATATATCCGAACCTTCAATGAACGTACATACTTCCAGACAGTCGGTTAGTAACACACCACTAGGGGGGCACCGACCTTGCACTCATGTGTCGTGTACCAAGACTTCGATGTATGTATGTAATGAAATGTCAACCGCTACATCGCATATACAACACATACTAGACCAATAATCTTATTACGAAACGAATTACCCCCTACCTTAACTTGTGTAGTAATGAATTACCTGTAGGCCTCGAGCGCATCTCACTATCTTCGATGTGACCTTGTTGGAAGCAGGGACTGCAATCACCAGTCCCTCCCTCCGTGCACTGTAGATACCGACTAGGTATGACATACCCAACACCTCCCCCATGTCAAGGTATGTACTGGTATACTATTGAAAGGAACCATAGCATGTAACCTGAACCATCCACGTGGTATCGCAGGTTCGATTCCCTTAGAGAGTGGTAATACAAGTCGTCATAAAGCTGACATATCCTGTGCGATATGGATTTAAGTTACATTTATACTTCATACATCTCTTCGCAGTGTATACATGTGCAAATATCCTTTTACAATAGTTGCATGAATGTCTAGGAGACGATCCTAACGATGATTTCACTGTTAGGCATGAAGGCTTTAATGATGATGATGGTTTTTTCTTAGGTATCCCCCCCACATATAGCATGCTTTAACCTTAGCAAACACTGACTGACACGAACAGAAAGGAACTCTTTACATGTTGCAATATGTATTTTGAAGCTATTACACCATCGAAAATGCGAGTGACACTCTTTACAATACACATAAGCACACTTCATATTGAGAGTACAACCAGTCTCGTGTCGATGGACATGGCAGCTTTGAGAAAAGGTCTTCTTGCAGTAGCGACACAAAATCTATCCTCTATTGTCGAAGAAGATCACATAGCTGCCATTCACTCTTTGATATGTAGCTATGGTACATATGGCTGACCTACACTCTCACACCTGTCAAAGCTAGAATGTAAGAATAACTGCGAATGAGCCAGAGAGCACAGGTGTCTGCATATATACCTGCAATTTATCCACACACGAAATCCTTATCTAACATGGGAAACACACCAGCAATGAACTCCCCATACAGGGAACCGTAGCTTAAATCCGGCGCCCTAGACCTCTCGGCCTACCTGACAATCAGTATGAGTAAGGAAATTACAAGGCTTTGTGAACACTATATGTGTGATATGGTTACTTCCTAATTTGAGCAATGGCGATGTTGAATGCGATAGAATACATGATGTACTCACCTTTTATGTTGGAGGAGTCTGACATTTTCGGAACAGAAGCGATGGCTAAGTATTCATCGCAGCACAGATGTACAATATGTTCAGAGAGCATATGACTGCCCTTCATTATGTACATTAAAGTCTCGGAACACACCGAACAACGAGAGCATGTCATGCCTGAACACGCTACTGTAGTCTTGGACGCCAGACACTCTGTGATGGAGGGTGTGTGGTGTTGGGGGACAGAGTATGAATAGGAAGGCTCGGTGCTTGGGTAAAGTATAACTGTGTATAATTACGGACATGGAAGGCCATGGCTCAGTACACGAGGGTGCAGAGGCTACCTCTAAGTACATGCATTGAAGGTTCGATGTGGAGGCTCGGTACACAAGTATGGGTAGGTCACGAAGACAGAGTATGACTGCCTGTAAGTAAGTATAAGTCGGTGTATGACCAATGTTAATTGGAGGCTCAGTACTCACAAGTGCATCAACTCGTGAATCTGAAAGGTAACCAGGTGGTCGACTGATGGTGTAGGTAGCTGAAGGCCACAGACACCATATTGGACCAAAACTTCCTGCTGTATCAATCCGGTCTATCATCTTGGAAGTCGCAATGTCTAGGAAAATGATGGCTGGTGGCGGGGTGGCCATGTTGGTGGCCAGAGTGCCAGTGTCGACCATTTCCAAAATGGTGGCCAGTGGTATGCGGTGGTGGGCGGCCAGTACGCCGATGATGGTTATTTTTTTGGAATTGTCTAGAGCTATCTTGGATTAGAATTTCCTGCTCTGTCAATCCGGTCAAACATCTTAGAAGTCGCACTGTCTCGCATTTTGCAAACGGCTGTTGTCGTTGTACTGGCTGCCAACATGGCCGCAAACCCCTGTAGCCGCCCACCACCAACAATCGCCATTTTGAACATGGCTTGTGGCCACAAACATAGCCGCTCCTATTAAGATTTCTGACTGCCCGAATTAAGACTTCTGGCTGCCCACCACTGGCAGCTGCCATTTGACAAATGGCTGTCGTTGTACTGGCTGCACACATGGCCACCAGCCAGTATATGTTGTCGCACAACAAGGCTAGTCTTCTTGATGATTCGTCTTGTACCCTAATGTTCGTTCTAGAGCTCATAACATTACACGGGCCTGCATGGTGTTCCAAACCAATGTGCGAAGACAGAACTACGAGAGCTGCAGGGCATGGTGTGTGCGAAGTAGGAACTAGAGTGCTGCAGAGCATGATGTGTGCGAAGACGGACCTATGAGTGCTGCAGAGCATGAACAAGACATATCATCAGGAGTTGTACATATTAGACTTGCACCGCGAGCATGTGAAGTGATGCCAATGTGTATTCTACTGATAATGCAGATGTGTCGACAACTGCAAATTAAAAGTGTACACATGTTGCAGGTGATGATGTATATTCTACTGATGACGATAAGTGCCGACATTTGCCAGGCCAAGGCGTACACATGGTTCTGAAGACCCCAATGACCTAGTTGAGACTTCGGTTGTTTGCTTCCTCACAGAGAGTTGGATATATTTCTGTCGTCGGAGAGATACATGCCATTATTGATGAACTCAGAGCCAGAGACTGTAATGAATGATATAATAGATGTATATATGTGTGTATCATTTGGTTATGCATGTAAATATGTACATAAACAATAAATTTGTTTTTTTTTTAATTCCTACTGGCTAAGCAATGTTCCTATGCTATGTGTTAGCAGTCTGCTAGAGTGGCATCCGGAGTGTAGGTTATTTTTCGGAACCTTTGGCTGCAAGTATTTCGAATTAACATGCATACTTTTTTTAAATTGCATATCACATATGTTTTTCTTTCGTACACTCTAGCAGGGAACTGGAGATAGCAAGCAGCTGCCTGTAGGGACCTGAGTTCGAGACGTATCTGTATGGGTAAACACAACTTCGAGGTTATCATAGTGGAACAGCTGAACATTTAATGCTGGGCGGAAACTGTCTTAAGTGCATACATTAATGGTTCGGGTCGACTGCTTGTAATTTCAATGCCTTGGTACATGCATTGAAAGTTGGGACAGAGTAAGTCTGTCTGTCATTGCAAAGGTTCGGTTGGTACATGAGTGCAGGTCGGAACCAGAGTATGACTTCATGCTAATCTCTTCATGATCAGTGGGACCAACGAATGTCTGCAGGCATGTCAGCATGCACTCTAAACGGGAATTGAACCTATGATAAATTATTTAGTTAACTAGGGTATAAAAAATATATTTGTCTGATGTGGGGATTTGAACTAACACTCCCTTTTATTGGAACCAGTTATTATATCAGACCCCTTAGGCTGCTCGGCCAACATGGCAATTTGTATTAGTGATGGAATTACATGGCTTTCTTTTGATCGAATGGAATATGTGGATGGCCTGCTTGTGCAACACACACAGGTAGGTAGGTATATTTCCTTTCATTCACTCTAGCAGACGATGGGAGAAAGCACAAAGAACAATGCACATGAATATCTCTCTCTAATTGTGACTGTTGTGTGTGATGCTTGGTACGCGAGTGCCGGTCGGGGACTGACTGTAACTATGAACACTGTTATTTATTACGAACACTGTTGTAGACAATGACAGTATCTCTTACCGAACCCTTTTACGAACGAACATTTAATGTCAGCTTTATGGTGACTTGTATTACCACTCTCTAAGGGAATCGAACCTGCGATACCACGTGGATGGTTCAGGTTACATGCTATGGTTCCTTTCAATAGTATACCAGTACATACCTTGACATGGGGGAGGTGTTGGGTATGCCATACCTAGTCGGTATCTACAGTGCATGGAGGGAGGGACTGGTGATTGCAGTCCCTGCTTCCAACAAGGTCACATCGAAGATAGTGAGATGCGCTCGCGGCCTACAGGTAATTCATTACTACACAAGTTAAGGTAGGGGGTAATTCGTTTCGTAATAAGATTATTGGTCTAGTATGTGTTGTATATGCGATGTAGCGGTTGACATTTCATTACATACATACATCGAAGTCTTGGTACACGACACACGAGTGCAAGGTCGGTGCCCCCCTAGTGGTGTGTTACTAACCGACTGTCTGGAAGTATGTACGTTCATTGAAGGTTCGGATATATATGTGTGTCTGTAATTATTATTACCTGCTTTGGTACATGAATGCTCGTTGGAGATAAAAATTTGTATTAAATACATCCAGTGTGTGTATCTACCAGTTTAACGGTTACACGTATAATGCTTTGTTTTGAGCAAGTCGAAGCATTGTTTCCTTACCAACATGGTTGGGAGCATTATTACCGTAATGTTAGGGACAGCAGATTTTTTAATAAGTGTGTTTCAGAAGCTGGTGATTAATAGTGAATTATGGTCACTACTCAATGTATGAACACCGAACTGATCGGTGCTAGATGTGGTGCCTATATTTGTGCATAAGACATACTAGATCCCTCGATCCTTTTCGGTGCCTGTTGGTAGTTGTATCTCAAATGGTTCAATAATTACTAGCAACTATACTTATAAATAGTCATCGGTCAACAGTAACATCTCAATTCTTCTGTCAATTTTTTGTACGGATGACATCTGAATCCTGAATCTTGGAAGTCGCACTGTCTAACACATTGATGGCTGTTTGTGGGGCGGGTAGTGTGCCGATGATGGTTATTTGTACAATGATGGTCGCCAGTGGTGGTGGGTGCCTATGATGGCTGCCAGTAGGCTGACAAGTAGGAAGTGGTGCCTGTGTGACCCCCCCCACACACTTACAATTGATTACTATGTTATACAGTTCGGAAATTACCACCACCTATGCTTCTAAGTTGACATAGGGGGGCTTGACCCTCCGCCCCTTCTCCTAGTTGTGGTTGATGTCTATGTTATGAATTTGGTAACTGTAATGCAAATGCTTCAGTAATTAGAGTCAATGATGCTTAAATGTTGTCATAGGTCATACTTTACCCCAGGACCCTTATCCTAGCCATGGTTCATGTCTCTGTTAAGAATTTGGAAACTATAACTCGAATGGTTCGTAAATTACACCCATCTATGGTTATACACTGACATAGGAAATACTTTATCCCGCGACCCCTCTCTTAGTCGTGGATGATGTCTTATGTTATGAATTTGAAGACTATAACTTAAAGAGTTCGGAAATTACAGCTACCTATGCTTATAAGATGACATGAGGCATATTTGACTTCCCGACCTTTCTCCTAGTCGTAGTGAATGCCTATGTTATGAATTTGACAACTATAACTTAAATGGTTCGGAAATTATAGCCAACTATGCTTATAAGTGTTATGAACACAAACACACAGACTTAAGGAGGCTGCTGTATTACACGAGATCCGATCGTTTGCGAAGCCTTGATGCCCCACCGCCGCCGACAGCGAGGTGCTGGTCGCCAAAATGGTTGACATCCTCCGCTGGTCGATAATTGTCCTGGGTAGACACAGGTAGGCGATACCAAGATGGCCACCGGAAATGGGAAGCTCCGAATTTGAGAGAAGCTGCGACCGATTCGGCCTCATTGGGCTAACCTCAGCCACAAAGGGCAATCTCACTGGCCACCAAAATGGGTGACATCCTCCTGCGGCCGCCATATTGTTGGTCAGTGGTGCTTGTGATCCAAGATGGCGGTCCTGAGTGCTGTCATGGAATCTCTTCTCCTCCTCCTCGTTAATGAGTCAAAGGCCTCAATGTGGGATCGGCCCTGGATTATTATAATTAGGACAAAAAATATGGCGGCCGGCACTGGCTGTCAACATATCCGTTGTTGGCGGGAGGGAAATTCGGGACATTCTGCCTGAAAAGGGAGGCAAATGACGTTTTCGTAAGTAAAATCTACCTTTTTGGACGGGAGAAAGGGAAAAAAGGGAAATTCGGCGAAACTGTGTCCACAGCCCGATGCCAGAATTTCTGCTTATCGTGTCCACTGTGTCCACAGCCTGAAGCCTGGTGTTCCAGAACCCCCCTTTTTAAACTACTGCTGGGTTTGGTAGTTTGTTACGATTGTGGCAAACGTTCAAATTACATATACATAAGCACGTTGCACAATTGTGTTTCAAACACATAGGGGAAAGTTACGTTGTGATAAATAAACAAACTTAACTTTCAAAAAATTAATTTTCTCTTAAAAACAATTTATGGTTAAAACGTATAAATTTCGCACCAAAAATTGCAATCACAAACACAATGGTTCAACGTAACGTAAAGACAACAATATGATTTCACACACAACGGTCACAATGTACGATATATTATATTTATTCCTACCGTGGAAAAACAGATTTATCACAACAAAGTAACTTTCCTAGGTAGGTTTAAAAATCACAAGAAGAGAAATTAACGATTTGTGCAATCACCTATTTCTATAAGCCATGTCCTGTCGCCAGTCGCCACTTCTTCCAACTTCACAGTTGTAACGGTCCCGCCATCACTTTTAAATATATTAGAATAAGTATTAGAACAATAAATTTCGTTTCAGTTGTAAATCGTAAATTCAAAAATCGTTATTTTTGTTGTAATAAGTATGAGATATGCTAAATTTGTAAACGTGTGTAACATTCCTGCTGCGAAACTTCCCAAGAGAGAGAGAAAGAAAGAAAGAGATAGACAAGCTCCGCTCCGCCTATTCGTTCGTATCTTTTTCGGACGAAAAAAGATACCATGTCACTAGGGCCTAAGCATTGTAATTTGCGCTGATAATTTTAACTGTAACAATGAAATATGTTTCTTTCACTGCTACCTAAAATTTAAATATATAAAAAACCAACGTTCGATTTACAAATGATATACAAACAACTAGGTTAAAACAATATGTTATATGAAAAACTATTTCTTACTGGCAGTTGTCAATACATCGCTGCTCTCACTATTTTTAATTCGTATTAAATACGAAACAAATATTACAAGTTATAGAATATACTAAGCTAAAGTTTCATTTATTCGGAAACACAATATTTTAAAGTTTATCGCAGTGATATATGTTTTCTGTTATACTAGTTATTTAAAACACAGATTGACATGTTACTCCTAAAATGATTTTTCAAAGGTTCGTTTCAAAACATCCGAAGGCAATGTGAAATGAATGAATGTATGTCATAAAAAATATTGATAAAAAATTTTAATTAGAAATTGCCAAGAAAACGAATTTTTTTTTTTGACTCGTTAAAATTTGCGATCACAGGCAATGTTAGAAATTAGAATGACTCGAAGGAAAAACTGGGAAGTTAGTGAATGTTAGTGAATGTTATAAATCAACACCGTTTCTGTCTCTTACCTCGGCCATGAATACGAAATACACATGTTTATAACAAACACCTTGCTAATGAAAGAGAAGACACTCATGCTTTGAAATTTACTGTTCGTGAAGCAAAATTTTTCCAGTGTGTGTGCGTGGGTATCAAAATTTAATGTGTCCCTCTTTGATGTCACGGGAACAGCGATAAATCCTATAAAATGCACTCTTTTCAAATACTTAAATTTAAAGGCAATCTGGGAGCGTTCTATAAATAATATGGACAGCGGCCTTGTGATGAAACGATCCAGTTGTTCGTCAAGATTGCATGCGGAGCGAAGAGTTCATGTCTGGCTAGAGGCGTGATGGCGTAGCGCAAGCTAGAAGTTGCTTCAAATGAGAGATTGATTAAACTTGCGAAAGTATCAGAATATAAAAAATAACCTAGGGCAGTGAGAGACAAGGTGTGTTGAGTCGACCAAACACTCATTTTTTATGTGATCAAAACTGAGCAGAATTCATTCAGTAATTTTATTTTCGGGCACTTATTTAAATCAACAAACTGGTTTCGTCAACTCAAAATTCGATTGCCTTACCGCACACATGTGTTAAATAACATTCCGTCGTTTTTAAGAAACCAAAATAGAAACAACAAATCTTTGTTAAATTAAAAATTATATTCTACAACTACGAAGTAACTCCTTGATATACGGTTACCTGATATGTGCACATTAAAGATACGCCTTCCACAATTATTGTCGCGTAAATGACACATTTTACCTGAAAACTGTATCAGGCGGAGGCTGGAGAAACCACGGACTGACTGGTGGAGAAAAAGGGAGCGCCCCGAGAAAAACTAAGCGAACGTCGGCAACATCTGCCATGTATCCCATCCAACCGGAAATCTAATCCACCTTCCCATTAGTTGGTGGCGATTTTGACGTGAATACGTCTTTAAATTTGCGAACTCTTAGTGGGAGAAAATCCAGAAAATCCGATGATAACAAAATCCGGGGATACAGTTTGGCATTGCAGCTCCGAATATATCGTTCTACATTAAAAATTCAATTACACCACTCGATTGCGAAAGGATCAAAGAATATGCTACGGTAAGTGAGGACTACGAAACATCGCGTGTGTCCGGAAAAGGACGAGGGGGGAGGGGGGGGGGGGGCTTAATTTTGAGCTCGTTTCGCCGCGTCTCATAACTTCCGCGTAGTATAACTTTTGCCTAGGAGAATCTACGACTCTCGTTTAAGTTTCAATCGACAGCTATCGTCAAGATCAATCGATTGCGTGTATAAAAACATTTGTGTGGCCTGGTTATGATGAAATTGTATGAGTTTAACGTAAAAAATTAAGAAAACTTAACGCAATGTCGGCATATACTCGTCGAAAAGCCAAGTCGAAATACAGAAATGGTATACGGTTGGAAAGAGCATCTCAAAAGCAATCCAGCGGTACGCATAAAAGCCCATATGATTGAGTGAAGCGGTGGCGGGAACGTAAAATAAACATCAAGGCGTCCGAGCACGTCAACGTAGACGTATTAACGCAAAACAAACGGCCGCGTCCCCAACACAGCCAAACCCAATTTTTTTCATTATGCGCCCCTCCTACTTTTGATTATAGTCACTACCGTAGTTAAAATGTATGAAAAGTGTAACATCGAAAACAATCGAGAGGTTTGAGGAAATGGAGTACGCTTAGGGTTCAGGCTGAAGGGTTTCATCTAAAGTGAAGTTTGATTCGAATACCAATAACCTGACACTATCCTTTCGATACACTTTGGAGTACTGTTAAGCAAGAGTTACCAATGCGAATTCAAAAAACCGCTTAGATATTTATATTTAAAAAATATATATACGTGGTTTATGAGAAAGTCTAGTGAGCTTTAGTATGTTCACTAATGTTCTAAATGCATTTGTAAATTTTGTAATGAATTGTCCCGCCTGATATCACCGGACATCCAAATTGATCAACGCGATTAATAAACAGCTCGTTCAAATCAGGTTACTTTATTCGGCAAGTAATAAAACCAGTTTTAATTAGTATATCTCTGCTTGAGAAAATTTATGATGCAAATATGTACGGCATCATTTGTACCCCTGTAAATAAAACATCCTAAAATACAATGCTTTTGGCCAAATCGCCAAATTTAAAATCATAAATTTTGGTTGTAGCAGTCCCATGATATTCCACATCGTAAATTTTGATACGAGCAAAATGTGACGCGACAACGGCCTTGGATAATGCTAGCCTTGTGAGGTGCCCATTATATTATACTATCACGCACTTCAGTGGCGTGTGGGGAACTGTTTCAAGGTAAGCTGGTGCTTGCTCACTGCTGTACATTCTCGGTGCACGCAGCAGGAGCCAGCAACCATCGTGCAGCCTAGGGAAACTGAATGTATTCCGACCACTCACAAGCGAGCAGCATGTACCCATTACATACGTCCTGTGGCTTCAGCTGCCGAGCTACGTTTTACTGGTGGAAGTGTGAACTGCAACAGGGTACAGCACTCAGCTAACGACAGCCTACCTTGCAACAGTTCACAACACGCCACTGGCACTCTGCTTTGTTTTTTTTTGGAGCACAGAAAAAAAAATTACGGTTTAAGGCCGAGTCCTTGTGCAGGGAAACGCGATGGTGGTGCAGATTTTGTGTAAACAGCAACTCGGTCTGACGGCAATGGAAAAGTGTTAGCTATAGTTTCTTATTTCAATAATAAAACCTTATTTTCCGGAAGTGATGCATTTTTTTTGTCACTTTATTTTTTATTCCAGATGCGAGACACATAGTCGGAAAAAAAAATCCTCTATTGTTCTGCGCATACGCGAGATCTTTGCTGTACTTTGAAGAAAACCCCACCAAGTCGATTCGGGATCGATTTCCGGCGGCTTCGCTCCCGGATTTTCGCACGTGAGGTTCGTGACATAACGATGCCGCTGGTCTGCGGGTTTTCTAGGAGATCTCGCGCTCCACCCCCCCCCCCTCCACGGCATTCCTTATATAATTTCACCTCCATCGGCTCTCAAGACCCCGATGTTAAGAGCCGCTCAAAACCTCCTGTTCCACGTCGATGAAAACCCTGGATATGACAGTTTGCACAAATGCGTGAATACGGGATTTAGTCACTGTTTTCGAAACGTACCAACTTTTGTGGTTGAAGGAAACTTCTATGTTTGTCTGTACCGTAAACTGGGGTTTGTTTATATATTCTGGAGTAATACTACACCACTCTTTTTTTTTTTGGTGCCGTTTCGTAAAGAAACAGAGAACTGTAGCTAGGTATTTTAAGTTCTGGATGTTAACTATTCAGGTAATGTTTGTGACCACTTTATCAAATGGCATGAAAACAAACATTCTGAGTGGTGCTCAGTGTCCCTAGCAGTTGTAAGGTAAAGAAAGGCTGTTCAAGATAAAGTGAGCACTTTTGAACTCAACCTTAGAAATAGTCACTGTTCCTACTTGCATTTATTTTTAATAGGCACACTGAGTGTCATGCGCGCAGTAAAGTTGGTATCGATGGATGAGAATCAGTTCCACATGTTAACGTCGAACAAAAAGTGTTAGGAAACCATTTGTGATAACTTGATTATTCATTTGGCTTTCTGTTTTATTTTAATCCATAGGAATTTAAAAGCGTGCAGATTTCTGAAATATTTACTTTTATAATAATTTTAAAGTCTCATTCGATCAACGCACGAATCAAGTAATGAGGCCCATGACAATGTTATGTTTACGTAATGCGAAAGACTACACAGCGAGCATATAAGTAGAGCTTATGAAGGGCTTTTAAATGTGCTTATTTTACTGTGAACAACCTGTAACCCCGGTTTACGGTATTGTCATCGGCGAAAACTTTTAGAGTCATTTGCGTATCTACTCATATTGTCAACTCCGTTTATCTGATAATTCGTTCTGGCGCTTTAGTTCTCTTTCCTTTGCTACAAATGACTCAATTCTTTCTGCGAGTCCTCTTTGTGCCATTTCCGTATGCTAGCCGTGACCATTTTTATTACATTTTATATCGTATCATTTGTTTTCCTGCAAAATATAACGAGTCTCTGCATTGGAGTTTGTCCGAAATAGTAGAGCACATTACATTATTAATAATTATTTAATTGTGAGATAAAAATTCGAGTTGCTGCTCACTCCAGAGCATTTAATTATACTGGGAGGTAAGTTTTTCCTAGAAATCCTTGCTTCGCTTCAGTCATTGTAACCTGTCCCCCTTTTCCCTTTTTGAGTCTCTCCCTACTCCAATTTTTTTTGTAATGTCTGACTATGTCTTTGCTGGGTTCCTAATGTGATTATAAACTTGCGTGGGAAGCAATTGGCTGGCGCCTGCGACGTGACGGGGCGTGGGCGTAACTCCGGTGAACCGTTCCTAGGAGAGAAGCGATGGGCGGTGTTGTGCGTACACAATGCTGCATCTCACCTACACCCCCCCCCCCCCAATCAAGGCCGATGTTTAGTCGCGCGGCGTGACGTCATGGGCCCACGCACGCGCCCCGTCAGAATGTCAGGTGGTGGTATTTGGGAGACTGGCATTTCCAGGTCCGCTGCCGGCGGCCATCTTCGTGTTGGGGTGTAGTGGCGTTGCAAGGGGCCGGGGGAGCATTATACTATACGCACCGTTCGGCCCGACGCATTTATCGCACCTCGGCGGGGTAGATTAAAACATTAATATTAAACCATTCAACCCCAAATTAATTTACGGGCCCAAGGGTTGCAATCGTCTAATATTTTGACGGGTGCTGTGCATCCGTTGAGCTTACTTTTCGAAACCAGTGAACAACATACTGCGTGTTCGTTGAAGTCAACTTAAACCATTCACAAATGAGCTATGCAGAAACTTCAACAGTAGTGTGATTACGTGAAGTCTGAGGCATCGGCCTTCGGCGCCGGAGCTCGTTACTGTTCATGCTGTCATTCCGGTCCGGCCAGCGGCCATTGTGTCCGCCATGTTTGATGTCGATGATCTTTGAACTTTGACTTTAACCTGGTGACCTTTGACTTTGGACCCAAAAATTGGTAAAAAAAAAAAAAAAAAAAAAAATTCCAAAAATTTCCTAAGAATTTATTTAAAAAATTATTAAAAACATTATTTAAAATGTATTAATAACTTACATTCCCGGAGGTTCGCCCAGCATCATGTCCAGTAGACGGCTGACCCTCTAATCAATCACATTCTGATAACCTTTCCCTCCCCTACCAATGTATCTCATTAATTAATTAGTCAGCAGACCTTCACCCCCCTTACACATACTTATTTTGTCGAATATACTCCACCAGCAATATTGTTTTTTTTTTTTTTAGTTTATCATTTGTTTAATTTTTTATCACCTACGTAGAACTAATGCATTAATTTTCGATTTCATTGCCAGGTGAGGTATCGATTTAGCCACCAGGTGGCAGCCATATTTGTGTACATTTTTTTAAAGTATAGGTGGTGCTGTCTGTGCCTGACATATTGTATTCTATTTCCATCACCTAAGTGGTGCTAATTTCTCGATTTAGCCACCAGGCGAGCTGACGAAACAAACATTCTCCCATGCCCTATCATGCCATGTTCTCCAGCTTTGATTTAGTTTTCTTCTTAGTTATTTTTCTTTCATTCTCTGTCATTCCTACATAATTTTGTCTCCATGATTAAGTCACATGTTCTTCACCCACTATCTTACATTATATTCGTGCTCTGTCATTCAATTTCGATTTAGTAGCCCGTTGATTGCTCGATCCCCTCGAACCGCCATCTTGGGTTACATCACTTCCGCAATCTTTGATTGTGCGTTATAGTTTTGGCCTTTAGCTTTCGAAATCTTACATTTAGTTTAAAATTTGCTAGTAAAATAACAGTGTTGTATCCGAGCAACATAAGTCATGCAGAAAATATATAGGACCTCTCTCTGCCATATACCGCACTGAAGCAGGTCTGGCCAGGCCCGACCAAACCTTCGCCCTCCCCTCCAAGTCTCAGTGTCAAATTTCTACCACTTCAACAGACTGTTTTCATGTTTGTTGCATCCAGCCAGCTTAAAATGTATTATGATGGCAATCCATTCTTAGTTTCGGTTCAGTTAATTTCAATATTATACCTTAGTTACCATATCATTTATTGGACCAAAACGGGAAAAAATTGAAGTACACACTTTTAAATCATTATAAATTGAAATATCAATTCATTAATCTTTTTATCATGCCCACCTACAGTACCATCATGTAGCGACAGATCTGAAAACTAAAGCTATCATATTCTCTATATCAGGGAATTAGGCATACTAGGGAGGACAAGGTACAACACCAGCGATAAATAAAAAATTTTTTCATTGAAATTATATATATAATTTCAATGAATATATATACACACACATACATGCTTCAGATAACAATTATATTAAAAAAAAAAAAAAAAAAAAAAAAAACAGAATCTCTAGTTTCCATTCATTCATGTAATGTATTTATAACAGCATGCTCACTTTTCACACAGTGAATATATTCTGCTAATACGCAGCTCAAGACAGTCTATTTTCATGCTTCCTCGCACTTTGGCTGTAGACAAATAGCTTGTCACAGTAACAGCAATGAAGCCTTGACGAAGTCATCGATGGTAACACTGCGATATGTGATCCATCCGAAGAAGTCGATGGTGCAGCCGACGCCATGCCTGAAGAAGTCTCTGGCACTGTCAGCATCATGCTCCGAGAAGTCGATAGCAGTACTGCTGTAGATTTTGTTACTGGACCCACAACCTTTGTCACCATAATATATTTTACGTGCTTTCACAAGCTGAGACTATGTGTCTATCACGTCAGATGCTGTCAAACTAAGCCACTCAGCTGACACCCCCCCCCCCCCCAAAAATTGCTTACAATATACGCGTATGCAAGCCCTATGACGTCATATTGACTTTGAACTAATCGTATTACACCATTAATGCATTGTTCGGACATCGACCAACCAATCACCGAGTTGCCACGTGATTGCAGCTGGCCAATCGCATGCAGGCACTGAGACATCAAGTGATCACGTGCAGGAGTCAGTCTCTGACTCCTGCGGAAGGAATCAGTCGGCAGGAGTCAATATTTCCATCAGTGCTTTGCAATCCTCCTCTGCGTGCGGCGTTGATTGGGGTGAGTGTGGTGCTGATTGCGGTGCGTGCGGTGCTGTTTACGTTGAGTGTAGTAATGATTGCGGTGCATGCGGTGCTGATTGCGGTGTGTGCAGTGCTGATTGATGAGGATTCTAGGCAAATACTTCCCCTAATTTCGCGGGATTTTTTTTTTAACAGAGTATGTACCATGGCTCTCTGAATTATTGGCTCTCAGTACGCATTTACTAGTACAGATGGCGAGTTTTGAGAGGCCGAGTTGAACAAATACTGAGAACGAGCTTTCGGCGGCGCTTATCAAACAAGTTTCTTCAGCATCGGTGGAAATGAATTGGGCTGAAGAAGGAGCAACGGTGGAATGCAAGGGTAGGAGGAAACGGGAGTGCCCCGAGACAATCCACCAACCAACGTCAATGTCTGCCACGATCCCATACGCAAAATCCCGGGCGTGACCACGCCCGAGATTCGATTCTATCTCGTTGTTGAGGAAAGCGAGTGCTCTGACAACTGGACAAATAAAATAAAGATAAGATATACCTATAGACAGGGATGGATCTGGTATTTTAGTTTCCACGCATCACACCCCCCCCCCTTTTTTTCCCCCTCCAACAACTCACCAGCAATAAGCGTATCTTGCATAAATTGATCTGCCTCCGTGTGCATTATAGTGTGAAATTTTTTAAGTTAAAATTCACCAAACCCGTGTACTTACCAGTATTTAAGTGTACGTTTTATTTCACGCGCTGTATTTATAACAATAACATGGCGTTCAAGGTTCAATGGAAGCCAGATTATGGATAGTAAGTAAAAGTCAAAACATTAGCAGATATTGCATAATTATTTTTTTCTGTTCACTCGCGCGCCTTTCATTTCACAGTTTCAGTAGTCTAAAAAATCGGCCCATCCAGCGCCCCGTATAGCCCGTCGCCTGGGGCAGGCAGTCCCCCCCCCCCCGCCTCACCGGCCTGCCAAACACCACTCACCACTAGATCAGTCCCTGTGTATACAAAATGCGACACCCCATGGCGTCCCAACGTAGGTACGTATTTCGTGTGTCACCAGCCTCAAACAATAACTTTTCCTCATTATTTCGCCTTGCGTTGAAAGAGTTGGCGTACTAGAAACGAGAGCAGGAACGTCATTATCGAGGTGCCTGCTTATCTAACACTTATTTATCGCGCACGGAAGCTAGGAAGCACGCCAAGGGCGACACTGACTCGTACATCAAACTGACTATCACCTACACGTGCAAACTTGTTCGCCGTGTAGAGTACAGTCATGTCACTAATTAACCGGAAATTCCACAATACTTTGGTGGATAGTCAATGGAATATTTACCTGTGGTCAACTTTAACGTGAGGCGTTCATGTAGTCTGTACGTTTTGGGATACCGAAATATGAAAACTCCTGTTTCGGCTGTGTTCGTGGGCTCCAAAATAACGTTTGCAAGATTAAGGACGAACTTGATTGCACTATTTCAATGTCAGTTGAACTGATCATGAACGTAGGAAATTCCCTTTTTCTATTTGTGTATGACACATGGAAAAAAAATCCCTGTCCACAGCAACGTATATTTTATTGTGAACACTAACACACATGCTCCCGTAGTAACGTTGGTAACATTGCTGAAAAGTAGTTCCATATCCAAACGTCTTATTTCAAGCGTAGCGTTCAAATTCGTGGAAACTTAATTTTATTTACTTATATAAATTATTTATGAACATAAGAGTTAAAATTATTGTGTTATTAACGTATTTCCGTTGCAAAAAATTTGCAGTTACACTTGATCCACGTATGAACAACGTGAGACGGTTCCTAGCAGTGTTACGTTTACATACGGCGAACGGATACAAAACTGATAGAAAAGGAGTTCCTAGGCAGGATTTTAAAATTTGCTCACAAGCTAACAGCCCATAACAAGTATTAATGTAGGTTAAGAATAGTGTTCTCAACTTCCTCCTAAGAAAATGTTCTAGCATTTTCCTGGAGTAAATGAAAATCTCTAACCTATAGTACTTTCTGTAGCAAGCCTATGATGTTATGGTGTAATAATAAAGACAAGTATGCGTGTTGTATGAACCTAAGCAATGTTAAGTAGCAAAGGGTTTATATTTAAAAATATCTGTAAAATACTCGTATTAGACTTTTCTTCACTTTTTTTATAAAGATACATGTTCAAAAAGGAAATAGAAAACAGGAGTAAAAATTTTCTTAAGTGGAAACTTCCTGCGCAATATTGCTTTTTGTAGCTTGTCATTCAAAATAAAAATTCTGGTAGTACCTCTATACACGTGGCCAACCTTTGTTTGAATTAAAATTGTGACGTAACTACGAGTACGTAGTACAGCAGCAGGGTAAGTATGTAGTAAGGTCAAAAGCTGTACTGACAGAACCGCCAACAAAATATTTGTTCGTATAGGTTCAAAAATATATTTAGTTACCTCAACAAAACATTTTGTTGAGTAGACGTAACTTGAAAACCAACAAAAATCATCTTCTTCGCCCAACGAAATACACTTTTGCATAAAACAATGTGGACCACAAAAAAATTAGGCTGTAAACTAAAATTTTTTGTCGAATCGACTGTATATATTTGTTTGGCCAATCATCTGACTGCCTTCGTTTGAAATTGTAGCTCGGCTGTTTGTTTGTATTTTATTTGACAATTAGAATGGTAACAGTGTTCGTGAGTACATATAATGATGCTTAATATAGGTATAAACATCCAAATAAAACCAGCTAAACAGCAAAACTAAAAAGTAAACTGTAACACTTGAAATATTCATTTGCACACGTTGTCCAGTATTTAAAATTTATGTATTTAAAGACTGTTCACGATAAAGTGAGCACTTTTGAAATGAACTTTAGAAAAAAGTCACTGCCCCTGCCTGCATATATTTTAATGGGTGCATTGAGTGACATTCGGTTAGTAAAGTTGGTAACGATGGATGGAAAGTAGTTCCATATCTTAACGCCGAATAAAAAGTCTTAGGTTATCATTTGAGATAACTTAAATTATTTCTCTCTCTTTCTGCTATTTTAAAGCAGTTAAGTGTAAAAAATGACCAAATTTGTAAAATATTTACTTGTCTAATAATTTCACAGTTTCACCTGACCTTCGTATGAATAAAGTGATGACGTCCATGGTAATGTTAGATTTACATAAGGCAGGAGAATACACAACGTGAATACAAGTATATCCTAAGCAGGGCTTTCAAAAGTGTTCATTTTACCGTGAACCGCCTTTAAAAACACTGTAACTTCATTAGAAGTCACTTCAGCTGAGGTTTCTAAGGCGCAGAGGTGACATACGTTCGATTCTCGGTCGGTATCAATATATATTTCTTTATATTTACCGAAACTGTTTAATTTACGTAGAGCCAAACAAATCATTAGTTGCATTAAACAAAGCTTTGTTCCGACCAACCAAAAAATATGAACAGCTAAATAATTTGGATTCAACAACAAATATTTGATTGCTTCTGCACAAAAAATTAATTTGGTTGCGCCAAACAAACATTGCCTGATACAACAAAACTTTTTTTTTTTTTTGTGCAGTAGTTGGGTGTAGAGATACTTCCAGAATTTTCTTTTCAAATACGTAAACAAGCTGGCATTAAACTAATAATCCAAAATGGCGAAGGAAGCTTCCCCTTAAATGCTATTCAAAGCAGACACCACTCAGTATACGGCGCCACACGTATCCTTCCGGCTTGGGACCACGGTGGCTGAGTGGTTAGCCTGCTCGCCCCCCACCAAGGCGAGCCGGGTTCAATACCAGACCGGCCCGCTCCGGATTTTCGCATGTGGGATTCGTGCCGGACGATGGCGTTGGTCAGCGGGTTTTCTCGAGGATCTCCTGTTTTCCCCGCCCCTTCATTCCAGCACTGCTCCATACACCTATCACCCTCGTCGGTTCTCAAGACCTCGATGTTAAGAGCCGTCCTTGGACGGTGATGGTGATCGAGGTGAGTATGGAGCAGCGCCGGAATGAAAGGGCGGGGGAAACGGGAGATCCCCGAGAAAACCCGGCGAGAAACGGCATCGTCCAGCACGATTCCCACATGCGATAGTCCGGAGTGACCCGGCAGGGTATTGAATCCGGATCGTCTTGGTGGGAGGAGAGCAGGCTAACCGCTTAGCCACCGTGGCTCCATCACTAGATATGACAGAGTCATATGCAAAAGTAGTAAGACAATAACAAATACACATGTGCGTTACCCGGAATTCGAACGCAAAAAAGAAAACTCGTACCGCAAGATAGCGCACAATTAACTGCATTACGGAGGTCGGATTAGATGCATTAACTATGAATGTAATCAGTTTAATGTTTTGAATTATAGGGTTTACTAACTATAAATATTTATAGATTCGTTATTTTGAAAATTATCGTCAGTAGATATAGAAAGTGGAGTTCTAGTGCAACTCAATTTTCATCGAAAAATCGTTTTTTTTTTTTGCTCCAAAATCAAGGTTTTTGCTCCAAAATAATGGTTTGAAAGTGAAGAAATTAAGCAGTCTAAAAAACAAGCAAAATCTCCAAAATTACTCCAAAATCAAGCATTTTAACCACAAAATCAAGTAAATTTACAACCTTTTCAAAACTGCCCGAGCAGGATTTGTACCACCTTAAAAACATTAAAATTCAAGCTAAAAATCAAGCAAATATCGCACTTTACAAGCAAAATTTCCATGTTTTCTAGAAATAGCAATTTTGCAAGCGAGCAATCTGAATAAAACAAAATACGTAAAAATCAAATGAAAATATTAAAAAATAAAATGGATAGAATTTATATATTTTTTAAAGATAAATATAGGTAATGGACAAAATTTTTCATTTCTTTTAAACCTTTATACAATATAAAAACCTGGTTCTCATTTATTAGTATCAAAGAATTTTTATCGAGTATCTTGACATAGTGCTCTGGCAATGAAATTTTAAGTTAACCATCTAGAATACAATTAATTTCTTTACCAAAGTTAGATTCATAAGTTTCAAAATCTGTAGTAGTAAACTATCCATTTTTTTTCTAGATTTTGTAGTTTGGTGAATTCAAGCGAATTGTTCAACTAGTTGAGCAGAGATTGCATTTGTTGTTTAGAAAGAAACAAATAATTAAAGAAAAATATTTTTTAATTCTCTCAATTAATTATTTTTCTTATTAAATAAAAGAATGGAAAATCAAGAAAAGTAATGAAAAAAGTGTGGTGAAGTATTAAATATAGAAAGTTTTCACACGCATAAATCACAAAAGACTAGCTATATTAACACTTGTAAAAATGTAGTGCTCAGTATGACAAAAATCAATATGAGTTAAAAAATGAGAAAATACTATGCGAATGTGGAAATAATGTTTGTAATCTATATCTCAAAAAGCATGAAAATACTAAACTACACAATTACAAATTAAATTCGACATGCTGATTATTCAACTAAGACGTGTGTAGTATACACTGAGAATAAATGTATAGATTTATTTTATTTCCACAAAGCTACTATAGACAAACATACAGCAATATGTAAAAAATGCTATAATGAGAAATATCCTCATAAGAAGAACTTAAATAGTTAAAAACGATTTCATTATTATCAATAATTTAAGCTCATATTACGATTTTACACACTTATATTTCTAACCCACATTTTTGCAGTCATCATAAATTTTTTTTCCTGTAAATATACAATAAAAATTACATCGTGAAATATCGCATTTGAGTTAGGTGAGAAGAAATTGAGAGAGTTGAGAATTATAGGTAGAGATTTAAAAATTAAATATTGGTACAGGCTACGGAAAACTGATCTAATGTCATTTATTATACCATTTATTATAAATCAACAAAGAAAAAGAAACGTTAAAAATTAACCCTTTTCAAATTACAATATAAAATATAGAAAAACTAAAATTAAATTAAAATAAATTTTCCCATTTTCTACTAATGTTATCATACAAACTACAGATAAAAGTAAGCGAGTAAGAGAATGGAAAACGAAGAATAATTTTATGAATTTACCGGTATCAGATGCCAATATCAATGAATTATATAAACAAGATAAAACCGAATTGAAAGAAATATTTCCTTTTTCTACTAATGTTTTCGGTAAAAAAAGAAATAAGGAAACCAATGAAGCTTACTTAGCTAGAACAGCTTTTAAAAGTAGAAGATCAATATATAACATTGAAATACTTTAAATTTAGTACAACGTATTCATTTATTGACTTCAATAAAAAAATGAGGTATTTGAGAAAATATATGAACATCTTATAAAATTTAGGGGGTTGAAAACTAACATTAGATTAAATATCAATTGTCCTAAGCAAAAAATTAATCAAGTTAAATTATTTACATTTCAATCACCAAATCATGCAACATTGAATGATGCAGATATTGAAAGAATTTATAAATGCATAATACAAGAATTAATTACACATTTTTTTGAATTCCAAAAAAGAGATTCGGGATGGACTTTAGAAAGAATAATGGGGATACAATTAGCAATAAATAATTATAATCCATCAAAAGGATAATCATCATATATTGAACTACCTGAATTTATAAACATTAAGAAAGCATGCATAAATGTTTAAAACAGTGATCAAAAATGCTTTCTTCAAACTGTAAAATCTGCATTGTTTCCTGCAGAAAAATACCCACAAAGCATATCTAAATATAAAAATGTGGGTCGTAACATTGAGAAAGCATTAGATAAATTTGAATATCCAATTACAATTGATGATATACCAAAAATAGGAAATCAAATCGGTACATCTATAAATGTATACTCTATTGAAGATGAATGTAAGAAATCCATGGTATATCCACTAAAACTTACAAAAATAAAAAGAATATGCATATAAATTTACTTTATTTCAAAAATGATACAAACTCGCATTATTGCTGGATTAAAGATTTATCAAGGTTTGTTTCAGCACAAAAATAATAATAAGCATGGCAAAGTTTATATATGCGATATGTGTCTACAATTCTTTTATTCTGAAGAAAAATTAAATAAATGTACTGAAGATTGCTTGAAAAATGAAGCTGTAAAAATAACTTTACCACTTAAAGGACAACAAATAAATTTAAAAAATACTGGACATACACTGAAAGTTTTTTTTGCTATATATGCAGATTTCGAATCAATTCTAAATAAAATTTCAACAACTAAACCAAATCCAAAAGAAATTTATAAATCTAACCTTGTCAAAAAATGTCCAATTTGAAGATGATATTGATAATGATTTTTATGAAGAAACACGTAAAGAAATATATAAACTTACAAATGATCAAATAAATATCATTGATTTAGAATTGAATGCCGAATCATATACAATGACATATCAATAAAATGAAGCATCTGGTTTTTGTTATTATATTGTATCTAATTATGGTGAGCATAAGACACCAGTTGTATTTCATGGCCCAAATGGACATAATAATTTTATACAATCAATAAAAAGAGAAGTAGAAGAAATTGGTGAAATATATTCACAAATTGAACTAATAAGAAAAATAAGAAAAAGTATTATACAACAAATCTAAAAACTGCTCTATATGCGTGTGTGAATATTCTAAGGACAATAAAAAAGTAGATCATCATTATCACATAAGTAGAAAATTCATTAATTCAACATGCAACAATTGTAATCTAAAATTAAAATTACTATATTTTATACCAATTTATTTCCATAATTTAGCCGGTTGTGATGCTCACATATTTATTAAAGAGCTAGGATATGATGATAAAAATATAGATTTAATAGCAAATAATGAAGTAAAGTTTATTACTTTTGGGAAAGAAACAGAAAATTTAAAAATGAGATTTATAGACACATTCAAATTTATGGCTAGTAGTTTAGACAAATTATCATTTAACTTAAGTAAAGATCATATGAAACACACACAAAAACATTTTCCAGAAGATCAAGTTGATTTAGCTATTAGGAAAGGTGTTTACCCATATGATTAAATGGATAGTTAGAATAATATTGAAGAAACTGAACTTCCAACAAAGAGCGAATTTTTACAATAAATTAAATGAATCTGATATAACTAACGATGATTTATATTTAAAACGCGATGTATTATTGTTAGCAGAGTTATACGAAAATTTTATAAACACATGTATAAATTCATATGATTTAGATCCTGCATGCTATTTTACAGAGCCAGGTTTATCATGGGAAGCAATGTTAAAAATGACTAAACAACCACTAGATTTATTACATAAATATGATATAATTTTAATGATTGAAAAAGGAATTCAAGGTGGTATTTCACAATGTTGTATGTGATATGTTAAATCAAATAACAAATATTTGGATTATTTTAACTCTAATCAAGAATCAAATTATTTAGCATATATCGATGCTAATAATTTGTATGGATGGGCAATGACACAATATTTACCATATGGTGGTTTTGAATGGGTTTATTATACATTGAATGATTTAGAGTACTAGAGTAAATAAATATTAGATTTGAAAGATGATTCACAACATGGTTATATATTAGAAGTTGATTTAGAATATCCACAAGAAATACATAATTTACATAGAGATCTATCATTTTCTCCTGAAAATAAGATAGTTCGAAAAACAGATCAATCTAAATTATTAACAACTTTACATTTAAAAAAAGTATGTAATACACTATCGTAATTTAAAACAGTGTCTAAATAATGCATTCGAACTTACAAAAATTCATAGAATATTAACATTTGATCAGTTAGATTGGTTGAAAAAGTATATAGATTTAAACACAACAATGAGAACTCATGCTAAAAATAATTTTGAAAAAGATTTTGATAACGTCATGAATAATTCAGTGTTTGGTAAAACCATGGAAAATATTAGAAACAGAGTTGATAAAAAACTAGAATCAGATGCTGAAAATGTGGAAAATTAGTAGTAAAACTAAATTTCAAATTAAGTACTGTATTTAATAAAAATCTTGCAGCTATATGTATGGATAAAACAAATGTAAAATTTAATAAACCAATTTATATAGGTATGTCAATTTTAGAGATATCGAAAGAATTAATGTATGATTTTCATTATAACATAATAAAACCAAAATAAGTTATAAAATTTGAATTATGTTATCAAGATACAGATTCACACATTTATAACATAAAAACAGAAGATTTTTACAAATATATGAAGTCGTAGATAGAAAAATCTGATACAAGTGATTATCCAAACAACAATATCTATAATATGCCACAAATAAATAAA
The DNA here is from genome assembly GCA_029891345.1 of Dryococelus australis. NCBI lineage: Eukaryota > Metazoa > Arthropoda > Insecta > Phasmatodea > Phasmatidae > Dryococelus > Dryococelus australis. The sequence continues at coordinate 258,661,844 of CM056995.1, forward strand.
AAAGTTTTAGGAAAAATGAAATACGAATGTATTGGGAAAATAATGAAAGAATTTGTTGGTTTACGAGCAAAAATGTATGCATATAGAGTTGGCGATAAAGAAAACCAAAAATCTAAAGGTGTGAAAAAATGTGTTGTTTAAAAGAGAATTGCATTCGAAGACTATAAGAATTGTTTTTTGATGAGAAAATTCAAAATAGAACAATGAAGTTGATAAGGAGTGAGAAACACAAAATATACTCAGTATAAGTTAATAAAATTTCATTAAGTCATTGTAATAACAAGAGAATTATACTAGAAGATAAAATGGATATACTGCCACATGGATACCAAAACTTATAATTTTAATTCATTTTTCTAATAAAATAGTAGAATATTTTAAACTTCTTTAATTTCGAAAACAACTATATCACCACCATCAAAATCAATTAAATTTTCATTTTCGTCTGTAATTTCTAAGACAATATTAATTAAACATTTATTATTTATTCTATAAAAATTGGATTGGGGGCTCACAGCTAATGTAGTTTCGAAAACCAAACATAGTGTTTAGTGAAAAACTTGCAATTATATCAGTTTACAAATGATTAGATTCATCATATTTTTTAAACATGCTATATGTCAATGTAATCTCGAAAACCAAATATAGTTTTTTTTTTTTGTGTGGAAAACTAGCAATTATATCAGTTTACTAATGATTAGATTCATTATATTTTTAAAACATGCCACATGCCAAGTTACAATGAATGTTGATTGTTTTATATGGATTAAAATGAGGCAATTTAGTGCCTACAAAAATTTTAACTTTTTCGATACTCATATTTTTTTCAAAGTCAAGATCAGATAAGTGATCACCAAGTTTATTATCAATCTTAGTTTTGATAGATATTCTATTTTTCACATTGTCTGTTGTTATTTCAATATTGTTTGTTGATAATGGCTCAATTGAATGTATAGTTTTCTTTAAAGATTCAACATTGTATTGACCCCTGGGGATTGTGATAACTTAATTTTTATCAACGGTATCACTCATTTTTTAAATTGTAGATATAGTATTATTGCCTATATTTGGAGTAAAAATTTTTGCACGAAAATTAATTAATTCTATCGATTTATATTTATGAATTATATCATAGTGAAGTTTCTTCTTCAGTATAGAACTATTGTTTGTTAACTAGAAAACTTTACTATTATCCATTTATTACAAAAAATATTATAATTGAACAAAATAAGTTTACTGGGGCGTTGATGTTTTAATTTCTGAAGAAAAATCTAACATTAAGAAATATGGCAAACTTTTCCCTGATAACATAAGAGCTATAATTGTAGTCCAAGTAATTGTGTAAAAAACTAATTTGATGATAAGATTTTTCACCTGCATCGGCTCTTGAGACCTAAGTTTCGCTCGCTTCCAACACACTCAGTTCTTGGCCTTCCACTACTTGGCTTTGTACACGAGGCTTTAGAACGACTCGTACCCACATATTTCATGAGATGACGTCGCTGTAGTCGACTCACTTTCCCAAACAAATTAAATTTCACTTAAAAGAACTTTTTTCTTTATATTAAATAATTTTAGTAATAATTACAACTATGACATGATGGGATTATAAAGTGGTCTTATTTATCTATGTTTTTAGAACGTCGAGATACTTAGATTTAGTTTATTGTGGTGTTATAGCTGTTGTGGAGGGGAACTAAAGAAACTTTTAGTTAGTTAAAATGGATGAGCATAAACAATCCAGTATTGACATCTTGCTTGAGATCTTTACGTAAGTGTTTCCGATTCAGAATTGCAGACGCAAAGATAAACAAGCTGCCGAGTCAGTGTCCCTTCGCCAAAGCAGACACGAGTTAATCTCTTGGAGGATGATCCCTACTTAAGCAATTCGAGCAGGAATTCACTTACAGAGATACTGTCAAAACTAAATATCAAAACATGTCCGCTTCCCTACAAATGAGAACGTTTATCTTTTAAATGATGATTTATTTCTATCGGACTCTGAAAATTCGTGTGATCCGGAGAGTGCTCGAACTGTTTCACAACCATCTTTCGAGTCGATTAGAAATATTTTGCCATGGGAGTTGGGAAATAATTGGTTTTCTGGCTCGCCAGCCTCAGTGGACTCTTTGCCAGACTTGACATGTGAACTTATGGCTACTGTGTTCGTGGGAAGACTAAATGATGCGCAGATACTTAATCATAGGCTTGACATTTCTCATTTTTTCGAGAGGTGTAATATTCCTTTATTAAGCTTGATAATAGCATCACCCAGATCTATTACAATTTTAGTTACCATAGCGGGTAAGTATTTGAAATCCCCCACGGCAGAGGAAGGTGCTACAGAAACCTTTCATTTTCAAAGCAAAGCACTTCCTTTCCTACATTCATCCAATGTGGGTTTAATCTATGATGATCTCGTTCTTTATCTCATAAAGAGACAAGAGGAGTTTAGTGCATCTGGATTTGGCTGGAGTCTGCAAATAATGACATACATGGACGTATATGTGAGCCAATACTGGTCATTCACCGTCGGTGCTGCACACACTAAACTACCAAAGTTTATTTCCAATCGTCTTGCTTGTGTGAATCTACAATGCCCAGAGGGGATGTGTTTCCACTATGCAGTAATAGCACATTTGTTTCCAGCCACAAAAAATGGTGAGAGAATTACTTCATACCCAAATCCTCATGATGTTATGATTATTGAAGGTCTGTCAACACCTGTAGTCATATAGGATATTTATAAATTCGAGGAGAACAATTCTATTTCTATCAATGTCTACAGTGTGGTGGACAAAGATAGCATATAAGGACGAAACTTGCAAAAAGGTTGGGGTTGTAGTACCCATGTGTATTTCTCCTGTACATCATGACAAACATGTTAATATTTTGGCGATTCGCATGAGTGGAAATGCCGCTCATTTGCATTTTGTCTGTAATAAAAATTTGTCCCGGCTGGTTGGTAGTCAGTTGAGTAAGAAGCATAGAAAACTTAGTTGCGATCATTGCCTCCAATACTTTGTTAGTGGGGAGAAACTCGCGAATCACACTAATCTTTGCCAGCAACAAAAGGCTGTTCGCAGTACTTTCCCCACTGGGAACGACAAGTACTTGGAATTTAAATATTACAGCAAACAGCAGAGATTGGGTTTTGTCACCTATTGCGACATTGAAAGTTGCCTGAAACCTATGTCCACTGGTTTGCATTACATTGAAACTAGTATTAAAACTGCAATTAACCAACATGTTTCGCATGATTTTAGCATTTTGTTGGTGTGTACATACAACCCAACTTTATCTAACTATTTTGAGTTTGTGGGTGCTGATGGTATGTACTAATTAGTTGAACTTACAAAGTGTGTTGCAGGAATCTACAGCATGATTTTTCCGATGAACACAAAAACCCCAGCTGATGAAGCTAGATTAGCGACTCAAATATGTTGTCACATTTGTAAAGAAATGCTCGTCACAGATGATATTGTGGTCTGTCATGACCATCTGATGGGCGAAATCAGAGGTCATGCACATAATAAGAGCAACTTAAATTTCAGAGTGCCCAAAAGACAAATTATCGCAGTTTTTCATAACCTGCAAAATAATGATGCTCTCTCTCGCTTATACAGCTATTGGCTGAACATCACATACCACAACCTGACGGATCCATTGTAATCGAAAACCCGGGTAAAAGTCAAGTGATTGGAATGACCCTTGAAAAATACAAATGTATTACCAAACAAATTCCTAATGTGACTGATTTTAATGGAAAGGCACAATATTTCAAGTTACGATTTATTGATTCATTCCAATTCATGAGCACCTTTCTGGAAACTTTGGCAGGTAATTTGCTACTTGTGCAATTGAGTATCACCCGCTCGATGTTTCCAGACAACGCCCAATTCGAATTGCCAAAATGGAAGGGATTTTTCCTTATGACTTTATTAAGTCGCCAGACAGTCTGATGTGCAAGTCACTTCCACCAAAGGATGAATTTCATAATTTAATGAGAAGCTAAGACATTAGCGATGAGGATTATGCTCATGGCAATGCTGCACGGGATATTTTCAACTGCATAAACTTGCTGCAGTATGCCATTCACTACTTATGTGTGGACACTAGTTTACTGGCTGATGTATTTGAGAATTTCAGGACCATATGTTTGGCTCATTACGCTCTTGACCCTGCGATGTACGTCACAGCTCCGTCTCTTTCATGAGACACTTTATTGTCAATGACATGTGCGTGGCTAGAGCTGTTTTGACTGATCATGACATGTATCTTTTTGTAGAATGCGGGGTTAGGGGCGGTATTACCTCAGTTTCAAAAAGAAGTGCGGACCAACAATGTTTACATGGATGAGGGCTATGACCCCAGTGTGCCATCGAAATATATGTGCTATTTCGATGCCAACGGACTCTACAGTTATACGATGTAATCCAAACTTCCAATTGGCAATTTTGAGTAAGTTGAGGCTGACGTGTTTTCAACATGGGATTTTTCAAAAACGATGAATGACGGTGACACTTGTTTTTTCATGGAAGTTAATCTTTCTTTTTCAGAGGAGTATCATGATACACTATCTGATCTGCCTTTGGAATACCCCCTAATGGCTCATATGAGAAACTTCTTTTAACACTTGCGTCACGCAAGAAATATGTTATACACTGAGGCAGTACTTGATGTGTGGAGCCAAACTCGACTCTGTTCAACATGTTTTGTGCTTTGAGCAGAAGGCTTGGATGGCTCGGTACATCGAGTTTAGCATTGAGAAATGTGCCCAGGTTGCGAACAAATTTGACATGTCATTTTTCAAGTTAATGAATAATTCCATTTATGGAAAAACCTTACAGAATGTCCGACAGGAAAGGGACATAAGAGACATTTCGAGGTATGAAATTATCTATGGTGTTGCAGAGCTACATTCCAGGCAAGACAGATTATCGATAAAAACTTGGTCCTTCGAGATGTCAAAAAGTTCTGTTTCATTCAACAAACCTTTGTACACTGGTGTTGCCATTCTTGATATGTCCAATTTAACTCTCTATAAATTCCATTCTCATTACATCTGTACAAAATTTCTTCTGCCAGCCTTACACCTCCTTTATTGTGACTCCGATTCCTTGGTATATTCTGTTGCTTGTGATGACACCTATAATGTAATTACCCCAGATTTAAAGGCACGGTTTGATACTTTCAACTATGCGCTCGATAACATGCAAGAATTCTCTCATGAGATCAAAGGCCATACCGGAGTGATGAAAGATGAATGTGATGGGCGCATCATCACACACTTTGTGGGTTTACATCCCAAGTGGGGATAAACAATGTATATGTAAGGTGAAGGGTGTAAAATCTAATGTGTTACAGTCACTGAGGTTCGAGTAATATCGATAGTGCCTCGAAAATTCCACAAGGGTTCTGGGGACCCAATATCAGTTCCATTCGCATGATCATCAAGTCTACACCGAATGTGTAGCCAAGGTAGTGTTGCCAGGTATGAATGATAAGCAATACATTGAGGCAGATGGAATATCAACCTTACCTTGGGAGCACTGCCAAATACCTGAGTATTTTGTTTTATTTTCCTCCCTACAAACGTTTCAACACCACATTAAATGCAGCCCACCCACGACACCACAACTATCACCACAACCATGCTGCCGACACCACACGCACCTCCTGTTCCATGAACTTTACAGCGAACTATTACTGCCCACAAAGTCTACAAATATCTACGACATGTATTGCATCGCCATTCAATGCTGTTGCTCCCTGTTTGCCTATCTGTAACAAGAATACACCTTTCTTCAATACATAATAATAAAAAGAAGAAAAATTCACAACCTTACAAATCATCTACAGGAAACTACGTGCGTGTGAGTGTGTGTTGTAACCTGTTGTCGGTGTGTGTGAGAGGGAATTACCCGGATTTGACAAAATAAATGTACGCTCCTCATTTAGCATCTAGGAACACACCACCCGAATGTGTCGTTACTGTAAATGGACAGGAAAAGAATGTTAAACACAACTATGTATTATATTTGTAAATATGTTGTGTTGTTAATCATTTTTAATCTTGTAATCTGTCACACAATTTTGTAACAGTAGTATTAGTAGTATAGGCTGTTCACGATAAAGTGAGAACTTTTGAAAGACATCTCATTTGGAATAATAGTCGATAAATATATTGGAGTTTAAATTCAGATTGTGGTGGAATATACACACTATCTTTATTACTTACATTCTAGTATTTACTTAAAAAGGTGGTTAAATAATAAAACATGACTGAAAGAAAAATGTAACTAGGGCCTCAAAACTGCTCACTTTACCATGCACAGCCTATAGTAATAGTAGTTGTAGTAGGTTACAGATGTTAATAAGTATGATGAAATGTTTGGAAGTTTAAATTGTAAAATGTCATTGATAAAAATGTCTAGTTTATAATAAAATGTCTTGTTTTTGTTGAAATGTCTTATTGTTGTTAATAATGTTTGGTACTTAAGTTTGTAACATATATGTTGAATATTGCATTCTCTTGTAGTGCTTGTTTTAAAGTATGTCAAAAAATGTTTTATACATATATTTGTTTCATTTGTAAAGTTGTGATTGAAAATGTCTTTTATTGTGGGTAAATACTTGTAAAACCATTGTACATATGTTAACTCTTAAGTATAATGTTTCGGAGAAAAAAGAATTTTGAATAAAAATTTTATATTTTAAAATTGGCTACTGTGACTTGTTATTTATTAGTTTGATAATTTTCTTCAAGTCACTACTATGTGAATAATTGGATGAGTCATAAGTACTGGTATATTAAATTAAAATAAAATGTCCTTGAGACTAGTAGGTCATCACCTACTAAGTTTTTGTTGGAAATATTTCAAAGTAAGGTTATTTGTTTGCTCACTTTCAAGAAAAAAATTACAAGAATGTTGATGTTAACTTGATGAGGGAGAAAACTAACACTTCAATTAAAACATATTCTGAAGAGTTGAGGGTAACGAACATAAAATGCTGGAGAGAAACAAAAATATTTGAATGAATTTTGAAATGGAAGGAATAGACTTGGATATCTTGAGAAAACTTTGCCGGGCTGCTGGTCAAGAACCCTAGGAGATTTAACATAACTGAAAGGTACACACAAAGACCTTCTCAGGGCCAGGTAGAAAGAGCCCTTAGCAACACACCACAATGTTTCCCCACTGTCCTATAACTGGGAGAATTCAGCCAACTTTGAAAATATGTACTTTTATCACAGCAGCAAGATTAAAACTGTTGCAGGTCAAGATTTAACACAAAGATGCTTGCTGGTGAAAAACACAGTCATGCTTTATATATTTTCAGAAAACATGATTGGAAAACTATAAGTGAAACTTTTGTTTAAAAAATTGTATTGTTTCATTCACCTACTTGTAGGATGAATAGTGTAATCACGTCGTTAATAGTAGCTTGGTAGGGAAATTGGTTCTGTCAGTCATAAATTTCAACTAAGCCATGCTCCACATATATATAACAGCTTATATGCAGCAGCATGTCATACGATCCAATCATTCATTGACTCACCTCCAAGGTGGACGGACGTATTTTCGGGGAGCTCCTGTTGCGATATCATTACGTGTTTAGACATTTTTTTTACCTCAGTCTATAATCAAACATAGGTTATAAGTTCAGATAGCTCCTATATCCAAGTCAATGCTTCACTGAGCGAATGGATGTACATAAAACTTTTTTATGCATATTAATCAATTAATTATTCATCTAGTGGTGTTATCAATTCAATGCTTTCCCCCCCCCCCCTTTACTTGATATCTGTTACTGGAGGTTTATATAGATTCAGTTTTATAAATAAGGATAAGTTGGTCAGGCCTTAGATTTCTGGATCAGTTTCTACGAAACGGAAATTTGTGTTATGTAACAGCCCATAGTTTAATTAAGCTAGCCGGAGCATTACATCACTGACATTTTTCTATATTCCTTTATTTATATTTAAGCGTGTTACTTCACCAACGAAATCGCTTTCCTCTGCAAGTAAATTGCTTGTTGATAATATATCGTACATAAATAACACTTTTTTTTTCGACAAATTTGAAACTATGTATTTACTTGCACTTAATATTTATTGAAAATACTAAAACAACGAAATAATTATTTGTCATAAACAAAGATGTTTTTAATCAATTATTTGGGGGAACTGAGGCTTGGTTGTACCAATAAAATATCGCCATGCTGAAACAAACGCCACGCAAAGAAATATATTTGGTATACTGAGAAAAATTATTTTCTTCAATGGGTAAAGCAATCGCATTCTAACAATTTCTCGCCTTTATTGCTCGAGAAATCGAACTACGCGGACCATTTTCATCCTGACCACAAAGTCAATAGTAAGTTCTTAAATAAATAATAAAAATTTAAACGTGGAATCACGTTTTACGTAACCGTTTACCAACGCGAAGTCGAACTGAGAGATTAGCTGAATTTAAATAAAGAAATGTAAACCACACGTCATTTACCCAAAGTGCAAAAGAAACATAAATTCTAAGATTAAAAATAAAGTTATTACGTTGACCAACGTGTGTCATACTTATTAAAGTTCACTAATTGTAATTTCTTGGGAAGCTGGGCAGCTGAATTTAGAAAGGTAGCCCTTCGTTACGGGTCCGCCTACATGGCGCTTGAATTGTACTGCAGCATGTTTAATACGCGTTTTTTATGAAACTATTAAACTTACCTCAAATATGCTTATACACGAAAAGATAATAAATTACAAACGAAGACGGAATCTACTTTAGAGATGTTACGGATGCTAGAGGTTGTTGACGATAAAGTGAGCACTTTTGAAATCAACTTTAGAAAAATGTCACTTCCCCTGCCTACGTATATTTCAACGGGCTCACTAGGTGGCATGCGTTCAGTAAAGTTAGTAACGATGGATGGAAAGTAGTTCCATATTTAACGTAGAATCAAAAGTGTCAGGTAGCAATTTGTTATAACTTAAATTATTTCTTTCGCTTTGTGTTTATTTAATGCATCGGAAGTGTAAAAACAACCAGATTTTTATTTACTTTTATAATAATTTCATAGTTTCACTTAACCGACGCATAAATAAAGTGACGAGGCCCACGGCAATGCTAATTTTACATAAGGCAGACGAATACACAATGTTCATACAGGTAGATCTCAAGCAGGGATTCAATTTTACCGTGAACAGCCTTTGCAAGTATAATTTTAAAGTCCTACAACATTGTTAATAATTACTTTTCTGAATGCTGTGTCTCAAAGCTTAATAGCTGAAGAAGAACGAATCCACGATAGGAATCTGTATTGAACTTCGTTAATAACTTACCACCAATAAAATGGTAGGGTCGCCGGTTTAAGTCCCATAAGAACACAAGCAGTACGACGAGAACACTGCATAGCAGTTCAGAGGCTTGCGCATAGCGGCGACGACGTACTTGATGTACATGACAGTGTCGTCCTTATCGACCCCGCTTTTCAAGGACTCGGGTGTGGAAAACTGCTATAGTTAGGCGGACCCCTTAAGTAATTCGGAATCATAACCGCTATATTGATTGACTCAATGGTCTGGTCACCACAATTCAGACGCGTATTCGAAGATTCACCGGTGCATCAACCGATGTACACCGGACTTTCGAAAATAATCGTTTGGTTGAGTCCGTTTCAACCGGTTTATACATCGGTTCCACCAGGCTGAAAATCTGGTGTATGTGGTGGATATGTACTAATACATCAACCGATTTATTTTCGAACCCTTTCTCTGAAAAATAAACGTTAATACACCCACAACTCGTATTTTTCAAGCATTCCGAAATACACCAAAATAATTCAGAGGTCCAGTTTCACAAATGGGCGATGAAAACTTTGAAATTTGCGTGTAATAGTATTTATATGTGTCTGAAAGCAGACGAAAACGCCGCTAATAATCACCCTGATGTTCAAAAATGTCTCAATCGGTGTACACCGGTGCATCAACCACTGGTGAAATCATCGATGAATTTTCGAGAACGCAGGAGTCAAATGCGCTTTCCCGCTGACATTTTTCAATAAACCTAGGTAATAAAATAATAAGGCGCATTTCCTTTTTATTTATCTATGCTCATCAGGAATGAGTGAAGAACTGCACGTACCCGTTTAGAGTAGCCGTGCCAGAATTTTCCTGGGAAAGTCCCAGAAAAACTCACATGGGAAATACCATGGCCGCAGTGCAGTCGGGTGGGATCGAACCATCGACCTACCAAATGCGGTTCTGATGCGCTGAGGCAAGCTGTAGTGTCCAGGAGTGGCACGCACATAGACTAAACACGATGTCGACCGACTTTTGTTTCCTCCACATGCGTCAACATTGATCCGCCCATTGCCAGTACAACTGTGAAAGTCGCGTGGTTAACAGTGATGAAGGTGTTTGTTTACATTTGAACTAAAAAAAAAAATAACACGTTCATTTGTATTAATAAAATACTTTGACAAACTTCGGTATATTTTAGTTGCATTAAAACTGAGTTATACAATTATCTCGAAACCCCTACTTATACAAACAGTGCTATAAACCCTAACCTCTGTTTTTGATAAAGCTATTGGCAAAAATATTGTTTATTCGCTGTTTCTTCACACATTTCGAATCAAACCTTTGATAAATTACCTCCTGTATGACGTCTTTCGTTGTTTCCTAATTGTCATGTATCACAAAGTTTCATACTTGTGTTGACCTAAAAACACCTTTTTATTTATCAAATTAAAGGTCTATTTATACTTTATCTATAAATTATAATATTTTATTTTTAATTAATATAAATGAAGACAGTGAGAAAATAGGCGTGTTTGCATTGCCTAGTAATAAATAGTTCTTATGCAAAATTTTATTACACTGTGTGTGCACGAATGCGGTGCATTGTCACTTTGGTGTAATTTTCTGGACACGGTCAAGCTTTGGCTGCACGAGGCGGAGGAATATCCTGGAAGTAGAACTTCAGCAGGGTTTCAGAAAAGTTGGAAGCAGCCGTGAGTGGACTATGGCAATCCAGTGTTGGAACATGCGAGAGTGGCTTCTGCGCAACTCGTGTGGGCACTCTACCCCCATTTTCATGGCTGTACGGGCGCGCCCGCCGGCAAACAGCCAGAAGTGGCTCTCAGCTGTGCAGCTTCACCTGTGGCCGGAGTCAACCTTGGAGGGAAACAGGCGATGAGCTGTAGTGACCTCACCACCACTAGAGGCTAGATCCGCAGTCAGGGCCAGGACGATTATGTCAGCGTGCAAAGCGATGGGAAGATTCGCTATTCTGCTTGTTCGTGCTACCGCATGAGTTTGTCCTGCACGCTGAATTTTTTTTTTTTAAGGCGTTTGATTGCAGAATGTAACTAAACCAGGGTACAGAGTGGTTCTCTGAGTCACCACAAGGAGAAGGAAGGCAAGGTGAAAGATTCTCCTTTTTAAATTTTTTTTTTTTTGCATTTGAGAATAGAGCTAATATTTAACCGTGCATCCATATTAATTACCATTGCTTTGTGGAAGGTATGACTTAAAATTTTAACATATTTAAATAATGTTACTTATTTTTGTGACAATAAAAAGAAAGTGATTTGTGAGTCCGGAAACAATGGCAAGAAGAGGAGAGCGTCAAAACAATTTCGCACCGCCAAAATGAATACTGAAATGTATTCATTTATCAGAATTAAAGAGAAATATTACTTAGTTTTGTAATGTAGCATATTAAATAACTGTTTCAAAATATTACTTAATCAGTCATGGCTTAAATTGGGGGAAATGATTCCTCATGCAAATTAAGAGTTTATGCGTTTATTCCTAAGATTACAACTGCAAATAATTTTTTCGTTATGTCTAAGCCATATGTTTTTTTCGACATAGTTTTGTGGGGTGTAATATAACAAGATTCATATGCCAGAAATCGGAGAATAGCAAGTGTGATGGTACAAACAAGCTGCCCGTGGAAAGATTGATGTGCGTCCTGATAAGCATATCAGGACTTGTGCAGCTGTCCGGGTATATCATTGTAATGATGTCCTGGTCATTGCCCCTTCGCCTTCTTCGGAGCGACTTGGGGAACGAGGAGCCTTCTGCATCAGGCTGCGAGGACGATATAAGCCGCAGCATGCCGCAGAGTCGACAGTGTAAAAGTGGCGGAGCCTTGTGCGGTCTTGAACGCCAGGTACGTGGTTCCAGAGAGGCGACAATCGGCGACGACAGTGAACAGCGAGAGAGAAGTCTGCGAACTCGTCAAAACAATACCTGTGAAGGAGGCCACAGGCGAATTTGATAAACTGAGCAACAATAACAGCAAGCCGGAGCGGAATGTCTCAAGTGTCATCATAGCAATGCGCAAAGAACATCCACAAATGTGGGTTCAGCAAACATCAGGACATTCCTGGACAACTATGACAAACTACAATCCGACTCCGCCTCTAGAGCACAACGGGAGCCAATCACAACACATTACGTCACTCCACACACGTGGAGGGACGCGTAGAGTGGACTGGGCTACGAGGAAGGACATCGGGGCAGTCGGCGATTGTCAAGGGGCGAGGTCAGCTGCTAGACCAGGTGCGGCGACGTCCTACCTCGGGGCGGCGAGGGCAGAGTGTGAGGCCGGGGGAGTTCCTTTTTTATTATTATCATCTCTCTCTCTAACCTAATTAACCTTCTTAACCATCCTTTCCTCCGTTGGCCTCGTGTCTTTAATTATATGTAACGATTTATAACTGCTGGAGATGGAAATTAAATACTTTATTTACTCGTTCAATAAGTCATCTTCTTCTTAGCTTACCCTTCTACAAAATACTATCATTCCTTTTCATGTTCCTGTTATGAGTGGAATCAGCTAACACTCTATATAGTGGAGAGAGAGATTGACAGGCGGAGTTGTAGAACTCAATGCGTGAGTGAAAGACGTTTGGAACGATGGCAATAGATAGTTTAATTAAATATATGTAAATAATAAGTGAGGAGTCAGTGGCTGTAGCAAGTATAAAGTCGATGATAATTACATTGATTGGAATTGAGAGGTGACATTTGATATTGCTGTCACTGAGAATAATAAGTGTTAACAGTAGAGATAAGTAATTTTAAAGTTGTAAATAATAGCTGTGCGTATTTTTATACTAAATATTGTAAATACATTTAGTCGTTAAATTTAGTTATTTTAGTTTAATTAAGACATTCATCCCTTACAAACTCGGATATGCCCCAGGCGATTTGTAAAAGTAATAAACATTAGCGTATGCATACGTGTAATATATGTAATACTGTAGCAGCGTTAATACATTAATGGCGAATTTCTTATACAGCTGGTAATCCTGGTCAGAAGGTAGTGAGGCTGTGAGATTAGGTATATGTCTTTTCTAGTTATAAGCAGTATGAGTTTTAAGTGCTAGAAAGAGTACAAAAGTAATTTTTCACCGTCAAACGACCTTGATAAATGTAGTCATCATTTTAAGTTTCCCCTTTCCTATTTACCTGTAGTTGAGAAGATAGACATTTCAAGCATTCTGCTGTGATTCTAGATTATTATATGATTTCATTATCCTGAAATTTAATCATAGTATCTTAATATAAAACATTTAAACATAAATTTAAATATCATAGTAATATGTTTTCAAAAATTGTATTTTTAAAGAATTCTTGAAGAGCCTATGAGTTGCCAAAATTGCAATAAGTTATTAATTATAACATGAACATAATTTTCAAAGCAAAAATGAAAAATTGCAGCAAGGGTGTCAATTTTATACAACAGTCAATTTGGCAGTATTTCGAAGCCGGCACTATTAATAGAAAACAATGTTGTAACAGAAAATGGAGCGAAGTGGAGATATGTGGGCGGCTCGTAACAACGAGGTCTGGAGAGCCGATGTGGATGAAGTAAGATGAGTATGGAGCAGTAGAAGTCACATTGAAATGTCACTTCTGCTTTTATACCTGTCAAATGTGTTGTTTACTGTTTACAGCTTTTCAAAGAATTCTGTCATATTCCAAAAACCATTCCGTATGAATATTCACAGTTTAGGCCTCTAACATAATTTAGGTCAGCTTTATGACGTTTTAAAAATGCCTGAATTGACGACAGTTCTTACGGTTATTTTACATTAACATATTTGTTTTCCACGACATAGCACAATACATATAATGCACGTTAGTATTTTGCCGCGACTGTGTTCAACACTATTACAACTGCGAGGTAAAGGGCTGTACTAATTATCCTTTTATTATTGATATGTGTTGGGTTATTTCTTTAAAAAAAAGACGCCCTCAGTCAAACGAAAAAGGCACATTAAATTCAAGCACGCAACTCGTGTTGCTCATTTTTGTCATACAAACTTAAAATATAGCGGTGAACATGCACACAAATATGCCTACGGCAACTTTTATTGCGCTCATATTTCTATATATTGCTACATACTGTTTATTAGGTTTATTGAAATTTATCGGACTGGGCTTAGTATTTTTCTTCTAGGATTATGGCAAATTACGTTACACGACTGTGTTTCAAACCCCTTAGGGCAAAGGTACAACGTTGTGATAAATAAACAGACGTGGATGTAAACAAATTAACTTCGTCATAAAAACAGCTCACAGTTAAAACTTATAAATAATGCTAATCAAATATTTGAAATCACGCACACACACAGGGTCAGCGTATCGACCACGATGCACAAAGGCACGCCATTTCACAGACGCAATGATTAACGAAAAACACGTCACAGTAAATTTATTACTGCCGTGGAAATAAATAAATTTATCACAACATCGCAACTTGCCTAAGTAGGTTTAACAACACAACGTCTACACACGTAATGTGGTAATTTGAAGTATTTTTCGGAGTAAGAATAATTTACGCTTCGTTTGGCAAAAAGGTACACGCCATGTCATGGCTCGCCACGTCTGCTAACTTCATTTGGTAACTGCGCAGTGTCCCGCCATAATATCTAAATATATTAAGATAGGTATTCAAACGTTTAAAATCTCTTTTCAGTTGTAAATTAATTACAAGTTCAAAAATCATTATTTTGCTGTAATAAGTATGAGATATTCTACAATTGAAAACATGTATAATTTTGTTGTTTACAAGCGAAGTGAAACTTCCCGAGTGTGAAAGTGACAAAGAGAGAGAGAGAGAGAGAGAGAGAGAGAGAGAGAGAGAAGAGAGAGAGAGAGAGCGAGCGACAAGCCTCGCCCAGCAGATAGTTACTTTCAGTTGCTTTCTCGCTCTATAAACAACACCATATCATTACGGCCTACTCACGATATTTTCCGCTGTTATTTTAAACTGTAACATTGAGATATGTTGCCATCGGGGCTACCTAAATATTTCAATATTTCAAAAGGCACCGTTTAATTTACAAATAGTATACTAAAAATATTGGTTAAAATAATATTTTAACTGTGAACTATTTCTTACCGGTCGTTGCCAACATGTCATTGCTCTCGCTGTTGTTAATTCATATTTGAAAAGAAATAAATATTACAAGTTACAGAAGATATTAAGGTAAAGTTTCATTTATTCAGTAATACAGTACTCTAAAGTTAACCACAGTGTTATATATTTGTGGAATGCAGGTTATTGAAAAAAAACAACAGGTTGACATAATATGCCTACAGAGTTTTTTTTTTTTTTTTTTTTTTTTTTTTTTTTTTTTTTTTTTTTTTTTTTTCAAATGTTGATTTTCATAAGTTGCTTACAGTCGGGAATGGACTATATATAGACGCATGCATGTCAGAGTGTTATGTAGTCTACAAAAGTTTTTTTTTTCTTCTAAGATTTGTTTCAAAAATGCTCAGACATTACGAGTAATAAAGACGATCTCATGGAAGAAACTAGACGTGAGCCGATAACCTGCAGCGTGCGACACGACAAACATGAGGCTACTGTGCGAAACGATAAAAAAAAAGGTGGTATGAACGTCGATCAAGGTCATTTAAGGTAATGCTTGTACCTGTTCGCCTTCACATTTACGGACGATTTGATTTGATACTGTCTCACTATTATCATCTCTGGAAACAGACATGTCGGGGGAAAAAAAAACTTGTCTCTCCTCTGTGCGATAGAGACAGCGAAAGAGAAAACAGAAAGAAGCGGAAAGGTCGTTCGCAGCGCGGGACAATTTTGTTTATCTTTTCTTTTTCCTTCCTCGTCTTGTCCCGCGAAACCGGAATTGGTCGCAATTACGTGATTGGCGATAAACACGCTGGGGAACGCGCAAGCGTGCTGCTGTCTGGAAAGAAACGTGAAATCACGTGTTGTAATGAGTGCCAGTGAATTGGTGACCCAGGGACTTTTTTTTCCCACCAGCTATAGCTATTAAAGGGTTGCTATGAATGAATGCAGTCTCCGATAAGCATAGAACACGAAATATCTGGTAAAAATAAGCCAATAATTAAAGGCAAAAACTTACCAATATAACTAATTAGTCTTCCTCTACGTACATATGGAGTAAATTTAATTAAGTAGGCCCTACTATGGGAATAATATAAAATGGATAAGTATGTGAAAATTAAATATTTAAATATCCATAATTTTGAACGCGTCTAACCCACTTAAAACACACCAGTTTACATGGCCTACCGTAGTAATAATTGTGTGCTAAAATTTCGGCATACCAAGTTTAGTTGAAATAGGTTAAGCGGTATGGTATGTATACCAGATTAACCTAAAATATTAATATAGCCGCCATATTGTAAAAATTAGATTGCAAATTTAAGTCGTATGCTGTATAATGACCTACCATAGTGTAAATTACCTGCAAAACTTGGCGAGAATCTATTGGGTAGTTTCCCTGGTATGATGAGAAAACCTTGATCTTTTCATGTTGTACTGTTTCCCAAAATGGTGTTTAAAAACAGCATACCTCTATATATCAAATGTATAATGCATGAACTGTCAAAACACGAAACTTGGTCTAAATTGGTTCATAGATTCCCGAGATATGAAACAGCACCCTAAATATTAAAATTGCCACCATTAAAAAAACCACTAGAAGTGGTAGAAAACTATAACATACGGAAGACCTTACTAAGTACTGTAAGTGTACCGAGTTCGGAAAAAAGTCAGTTCATGGGTTTAAAAGTTGTTTAGGGAGGAAGGGGCATACCTCCCAGACAGACATTGGCATGGTTACATAACCCATATCTTTCCAATAAAAGTCAGCTAAAAATACACCAACTAACGGGTAACGTACTAAACCAGCTAGGACGCTACCATAGCTACCACGTTATTAACTATTACAAAAAAGAAAAGAAAAACACTTTTGGAATATTTTAGGAATCCTGCAATTTCGTTTCCAGTAATGTATTGCGCTGTGTAAAGTGTAAAGAAATTTAAGGTGTAAAGATAGCTGGAGAGAAATGAATCATCCTGGAAAAATAATTGCTTACAATGTTGGCGGAAACCATTATGTAGAGACCTGAAAAATCCGCGTTGTTATTTGGCGACAGATTGAACTCCAAGACGTTTTATGTTCTTTCGATTGTTATCATTGGTAGACAAATGTGGGGCTCGTCCCAAGAATGCTTTTGACCAATAGTAAAGGCTTAAGAGTTTGAACAACCTGTTCCCAGTAAAACGGTTACAGGGTTATTTATATGACACCGTATAAATGCCAGTAGCCAATGAAATCACGAATTGTGCTCAAGTAGATACAGGGAAGTGAAGTCTAGCATGTTACCAAATAATAACGCAAATTTTGCAGGTCACTAGTTATGTAGTATTTCCAGTTCCTGAGATTTTATGATGGCTTCCGAACACATGCATATTTGAACTATCGCGTTGAGAGTAACTTTATGACCTACACGGCTTAAAAAGACAATTCTTGACTCCGGATGATAGTCGTCAACACTCAACGCGGTGAAGTGATTCTACGGAATGCAGTAGCAAAGGGAGGGGAAGCACCCAGAGAAACTCCACTTTCCCTGGGCGATGGCTCCACGCGGTCACCGTATGGCCATCGACGCCTAAACTAAAGGCGCGGACTGGCTGCAGATATTTAGCTTGTCCGTGGCCTAGAAGTGCGGGAGCGTTAAGGACGACCCAGTTACGCACATCGAACGTCTGGTCGCCTTTACGCGCCAGACACTGAAATGGAGTGCACCCTTTCTCTCGTTGACTGTTAAGTAGCCCCTATCGGAAGTTTGATACCTAAAAATGATTGTAAAACACTCGCGTTACACCTAGCATTTATTTTTTAATTTCCAAAAAATGCACATTTGAAGACGGAAACAGAAAAAAGGAAACTAAGAGTCAACCGTGCGAATTTTCTCTAATGGTATTCGTAAGCAAAAACCGCTCAAAAATATTGAACAGTGTTTAAATGACAAGTAGGCCTATACGACTGAAGCCGGGGCCACGGTAGCTGAGTGCCTCCCACCAAGGCGAACCGGGTTCAATCCCCGGGCGGGTCACCGGATTTTCGCAAGCGAGAATCGTGCCGGACGATCTCGTTGGTCGGCGGATTTACTCGGGGATCACCCGCTTCCCCCGCCCCTTCAGTCCGGCGCCGCTCCATATTCACTTCAATCACCCTCATCTTCTCTGAAGACCTCGATGTTAAGAGCCACCCAACTCTCTTCACTCACGACTGAAGCCCGTGTAGTTTTGAACTTCAGCAGACGGCCCCTCCAAGAGAAAATAAAGTGGCATGGGCCACATATTGAAACAATTACTCACATTAAATTAAAGTTCCTTCAGATCAAGAGTAACCTCAATCTCATTTCGTGAAGAGAAAACAAAGCTTATCATTACTGTGGAACATGCGCAAGAAGAAGTGGTGATGGTCACTTGATATCGCTTGAAGTACATCCCATGTTACCAGAGTTCAGATGTTTTTGTTTTGCAAACATAACGTATGCTCAATAACGAATGTTTGTTCATTGGCCGGACATTGGGTGTTTCGGTGTTTGGGTTGGAGGGTACCAGTGGCCTGTTGCAAGGTAAGTCGGTGCTTGCTCACTGCTGTACATTTTCGGTTCATGCACTAGCAGCCAGTAACCACCGTGCAGCCTACGGAAACTGAATGTATTCCGACCTCTCACAAGCGAGCAGCAAGGGGCCAATTACACGCGCCCTGTGGTGTCACCTGCCGAGATACGTTTTACGGTGGAAGTGTGAACTAGCAAGCAACAGGGTACAGCGCACAGCTAACGCCAGCTTACCTTGCAACAGTTCACAACACGCCACTGGAGGCTACATTTCCTACTGTGACCATGCGCGGCAGAAAGGGAGGTCTCAGCACTAGAAGAAAACCGGAAATGACGGTGCTAAACAATAATTCTAAACAAGAAACTATAACATTGCTATGGTCTGCCAAGAAGGCGAAGAGAGTAAGGGTGGGGGAGTAGACAATTATATCCACTCAAAAAATTTGCAGAAACTATAATTTTTATAAATTAGCCTTGCCATCGATAAAATACATTCATTGCTATTTACGTGGCAACGAACTCGTCAGGTTTGTGGACGCCGTTATTTATACTACTGGCACAGCTGACGAGTGTTCCACAACTGAGACCACTGATTGGCTTGTGGCGTTCGTAAGTGGTTTCCTGCTAATCAGTAACCTCACTGCTGTCGGCATAGAAAGGAATAGGTTTTCTCGGAGAACTACCGTTTCCCTCACCCTTTCGTTCCGGCGCTGCTCCATACTCACCTCTATCACCCTCACCGGCTCTCAAGACCTCGCTGTTAGGAGCCGCCCAAATCTCTTCACTCTCCACGTTGCAGTTGGCCGGCTAGTCTTCTCAGGACAATCCCTTTTCTTTCGCCATTGCATTCCATCGCTGTTCCATATCCATCTCACTTTTACCCTTATGGGTACTAATCGCATGGTCGTTAAGGATCGGCCTAACCCCTTTCGCAGAAATTCTTCGTTTTCGCTTCATAATTCCGCATTCCGAGTAGGGTAATTACTGACAATGTGCGATTATAGAAAATTTATATTCTATGATTCATTTAATATTTCTGTGCGTGATTTTAACTGTGTGTTATCTGCTTGTTATAAAATGTCGAAAACATATTTATATGTTATAGGCTATTCACGGTAAAATTAGCACTTTTGAAAGCCGTGCCTAAAATATACTTGTATACACGTTGGGTATTCTTCCGCCTTATGGAAGATTAACTTTGTCGTGGGACTCATCACTTTATTCATGCGTCGGTCAAATGAAACTGAGAAATTATTTGAAAAATAAATATCTAATAAATCTGCTCATATTTACACTTCGCTGAATTAAAAAATAAACAGAAAGCTAAAGATATAAGTTATCATAAATGGTTACCTAACACGTTTTATTGAACGTTAAGATAAGGAACTATTTCCCATCCAACGCTACCAAATATACTGAGCGTATGTCACTCAGGGCGCGCGTTTAAATTTATGCAGATAGGGGCAGTGACTTTTTTCCAAGGTTGATTTTAAAAGTGCTCACTTTACCGCGAACAGCCTTTATCAGTAAGTTCTCGCCTTTTTGCAAGGAGGAACTAACGCGCATTGGAAATTAGATTCAAACGTATTAAACAACTAGTAAATTGTAAATTTTCTATAATCAAGCATTTGCAATAATACCTCTGAAACTGAAATTATGAGGCGAAAACGACGAATTGTTGCAAACGAAGTGAAGTCGAGACTTAAGGCGGTAGCCTACCTAGCGATTGAGCGAGGTTACATGTTCGAAACACATGTTTTACGAAGACACTATCAAAAGTTTCTCCCCAGTATGTTTACATACGAAAAGATAATATAATCAATTCACGTTTACTTCACACTTTTCTGAAGTCCTGCTAAAGTTATACTCACAGGATATTCCTCCGCCTCGTGTAAACTAAGCTTAACTAAGTCTGGAAAATTACAACGGAGAACAACCCAACGCATTCTTGCGCACTCAGTTGTAATAATATTTTGCATGAGAACTATTTATTACTAGGTGCTACCAACACAGATTTTATCCCACTGTTTTAATTCGTGTTTATTATGAAATAAATATTATAATGTATAAATGAAATATAGGTAAAACTTCAATTTAACGAGAAATAATATACGTCTGTGTTTACAGAGCTATAAAACGCTTGATACATGGTATATTTAGGAAATAACTAAATACGTAATACATGGGATGATTTTTCAAATGTTTGTGTTAAAACGTTCGACGAAACCGTGAATGGACTATATACCACAAACAAAGGTGGAATGGTACTTTCAAAATCTCACGCAAGCTATAAATATCATTTTGGAGTCCTCCGACATCGTTAAAAAAATTTTCTTTTTCTTTCGGACTGCAGTATCTTAAAATATCCTACCAGGGAACTACATTAGGAACCTCCAACCAACTTTTATACGGTTTTACACCAATAACATAATGACTTCACCGCTTTAAGTCTCATAGGTACACACGAAACGACTGTTCAGAGACCTGCTTGTAACGGCGATGGCCGCACTCGATAAATTAATTTTGTAACTTAAATTAATATCAATTCTAGTAGCTCCCCCGAGATTTAATATTGCAGGGTCTTGTATTGTCTGTTCCTCATATCATAATTAAACCCCCTCAGTAACAGTTACCCATTACCACCTCATTTATCAATCAACTACGCCTCTAGCCCTGTCTTGTGTGATATGGCTACGAGCCTATGAATAATAAGGCAGAGGAATATAGTTTACCTGTATCCATATACATTTTCAAAACTACACATAATTATACATTATGTCCGGCCCGAGGGATAGCCCTTATCACTTTCGTGCTTCTGAGCTTCAAACGCAAAAACAACTCCAGGTAGACCACCACCTTAAATTGTTTCCAGATATCTCATCACAACTCCCAAGTTGCTTGTCGACCATGGAACCCAGCGGAAATATAAATTAAAAAAAAAACACACATTGGGACCTGAACTAAAGTATTCTTGCAGAATAACATACTTTTCGTATACTTATTAGAATTTTCTTTTTTTTTGTATTTCCAGTGTTTTTAATCATTTATAGCAGAAGTACTTATTTGCATTATGGTAAAACCTCTGTGTTGTTACAGAAATTTACTGAACAGAAGATAGCAAGCAACACGTAAGTCGCCATTTATAGGAATTGCATCAGTTCTGATGGTCGCTGAAGACTTGCTGGCTGCAGTAGCTGGCATATAAAGTGTACCAGTAACACCTGCAGCCGTCGTTGACATAAACGTAATTCACCGACAAAAGATGCCGAAATGGATAATCGCTATTATAAAATACAGAGTCAAAATAATTTTCAAAACTACAAGGTTTTTACAACTTGCAAATAAAAATTTCAGCCAAATTGAAAATGTGCAACATTTTTTCTGTGGTACCTCCCGATAAATGTTTGGTAATCAATACCGTCTATTCACGGTTTCTTCACACTTTTTGAATCAAACCTTTGAAAGTCACCCCATGTCTGACATGTTTAATTATTTCCTAAACTTGTCATTTATCACAAACGTTTTATTCCTGTGTTAACATACAAGTTTCATATTTTTCATTAAAACTGTACTTTAACTATATTTTCTTTATAATTTATAGTATTACGTTTATAATAAATATTAAAAAAGAAAACAGTGAGAAAACACGTGTGTTGGTAGCGCCTAGTAAGAAATAGTTCTCATGCAAAATATTATTACAACTGAGTGCGCACGAATTCGGTGCGTTGTCCTTTGGTGTAATTTTCTAGACTTAGTTTGCACGAGGCGGAGGAATATCTTGGAAGTAGAACTTTAGCAGGGCTTCAGAAAAAAGTGAAATAACCGTGAATGTATTATACTCAGGCATTTTAAAAATTACAAATAGATATTTGCCGTGCGCATCGAACCCACCGACTATGAGTGTACCTTGAGGTCGGCAGCGGGTTACCTGACTTGCTCGACTCATGAAATACAACAATTTAACAATATGTGTGCCACAGATAAGGTCCA
Organism: Dryococelus australis; assembly: GCA_029891345.1. Taxonomy (NCBI): domain Eukaryota; kingdom Metazoa; phylum Arthropoda; class Insecta; order Phasmatodea; family Phasmatidae; genus Dryococelus; species Dryococelus australis. The sequence goes on from CM056995.1 coordinate 258,684,771, forward strand.
GCTTGAGCGAGCAAAACAGATTGCACACGACAGATACGCACTGAGTGAATATCAAGGTGACGCTTGTCACGTGGCGTATGCGAGAGAAAGATCCCGAAGATAAAAATTATTTTATAAAAGTTTTTCATCAAGAGCAACTGAGCTGCAACAAAGCAAAACTGTCAATTACAAATTCTATTGAAACGTCAATGGCCAACACTAGGTTACCGGCTTATCGATAGTCCTTTCTCTTTTGCGGTTCACTTACACTGCATTCAGCTTTACGATGGTTAATCGGTCGGTTTCTAGTCAAGGCACAGCTGTGCGATGTTTGGTTACTTTCATGTTTCAGATGAAACGCGAATCTAAACTTACAAGATAGCGAGTGTATCCTTTGCGTGTAGTAATTCCCCGACCCACTCGCAAATACGCTCGTGCAATCTTTCAGAATACTGTCGCCAAATGCTTTAATCAAGAAGCACCCTACACGAAGAGTGTACCGAACTTGTGAAATTTTCGAATGCTTCTACGTGGATCTTACATTTAAACCCACTCATATCCAATATTTTAAACCGCGACGTTAAACTTTGTAACCTCACCCCCAGTTGGACTAAAACTTTGTGCACGTATAGGTCTAAAGAACGCAATACTTCTACTAATTATATATTTAAACAGCTGTATTAAATTGCGGCAACACCTTAAAACTTCAGGTTTTTATAATTAAATAAGTATAAAAGTGTAAATCAAATATTTTACATATTAACGTTTATAAATAAAATACAGAGTAAATACGCACGTATGCATGTGTGTATTCATATTATGCATGCATGTATGTATGTATGCAAAATATTTACATATTCATGTCCATGTGAAAACATGATAGATATGATGACGTTACATGCTAAAACAACTCAGGCTGCGCTCTAAGCTACTTATAGTGCTGTTGAAGGCGAGCTACAGCAAGGAATTCAAGCATTTCCGGATATGTACACTTTTTAACATTTACTCATCCACTACGCATAAAGATTTTATCCAATATTTTGACATTTATTTTTGTTACATATATGTCAAACCTTTGTGTTAGGTAAGAACATTAATTTTATCAGCTTAGCGGAATGTAGTATATTCTACTTCACATTAACATTTAATACGACCCCACATGAAGCTAAAGGTGAAAATATTCATATTCTTAATCGATGTATAATTTAATGATTTACTTTATATCAGAATTATTGTCACCATGTTATGCAGATAAATTAACATACTCGTTCATAGTTACGCAAAGCATCCTTGAACGTAAAAATAAATAAAATGCATTCACATTCGAGAGTAAGTCTGTAAAATACACGCGAGCTGCAATTTTTTTTTTTAAATAATCTCTTGAATTAATGACAACTAAAGGTTACAAACTAGTCTAAACATTCGATGCTGCTGAAACTCGTAAATTTCTTTTAGCGAGTTTAAATTCATTCTGCCGAAATGAGTTCAAATAGTGTTATTATCGGTTGAGATATGCAAATTTTACGGTGTTTCTGGTAACATGCTAGAGTTTGAAATTAGTAAAGTTTAGTTATTTTTTAAGCAGTTGTATATAAAAAGCGTAAATTCACAAGCCACTTTGCTCCAATCCGGTGCTTATGGACTGAGTTATGGTTATCTGTAGAGGACTAGTAGACCTGTAATATCCTATACGTCATTACCTATATGTGTGTATATCTATAAAAGCATGTATATCTATTTATATGAATGTGTATATTTATGTGTTCACTCTAAGAAATTATTTGAAAATGTACCCTAACGGTGTTTCCGTGTAGTAAGAAAGAGTTTAAAGATTTTTCACATGCATCCATGGTAGCATTTCTGTATTTTCTCAGGAGAGAGTCAAGTGCAGAGGGAAGTTTTCAAATTTGCAAAGCAGCAAATGCAACACATTCCTATATTTTCAGTCTTCTATCTGGTACTATCCCCACACAGTTTATAAGCAAAAAATTTCCATAACAGTTTAGGAAGTTTACCAGAAAGTTTTTTACAGTCTGTGTATATATATATACATATAAATGTGTAAATATATACATGCATGTGTTTATGTGCACATAAATCTATACTGTATATATATTCTATATAAATGTGTACTTATATATGTACGTACTTAAATGTGAATGCATAGGACTACATATAGCCAGTAGGTGTCAATTGTTCATTGGCTGCTGCCATTGCGACAAACTGTTTTCACACCTGACTGTTGCACATGTTATGGTATATTTGTTGTGTATAGGCTATCCACGGTAAAGTGAGCATTTCTGAATGTCCTCTAATTTGGAATAATAATCAATAAATTTTATTTTAGCCTTAGACGCTAACTTTCGAGTGCGGTGTACTATACACGCTGTATTTATTACATACATGGCAATATTTATTTTAAAAGGTGGTTTAAGTATTAGAAAAAGCTAAAAGGAAACAAGTAACTAGGGCCTCAAAAGTTCTCACTTTACCATGAACAGCCTATAGTATTTTTCATCGTTCTAAAGTATTTCAGACCGTGTCAAATATACTGCGTCGATATCTAGCTACCTGCTGATGTCCGCGGGATTAGTTCCCAAACTGTCGGTTTCAAAAGAAATTTATCTCTACAAAGAGCCATTATAGAATCTTTTTAAAACACCACAAATTAAATACAAAACATATTTTCAGTGTTTGAAGATTGTAACAGTTTACCCGACTTTATTTAAAACACGTGGGCCTACTTTCAGATTAATATAAAATTATACTAAATAACGATGTAAAATTATACCATTTTTTTTGTCATTCGTTTACACAGTTGCACTGTGGCTTACTATGGATCACTACACCCACTAAACAACATACAAATTCCATGTAAAAGTATTACACACTCTACCGAAATTAATATAAATTTCGGTGGCTCTTAACATCGAGGTCTTGAGATCCGATGAGGGTGATTGAGATGAGTATGGAGCAGCGCCGGAATGAAGGGGCGGGAGGATCGGGAGATCCCCGAGAAAACCCGCCGACCAACGGCATCGTCCGGCACGATTCCCACATACGAAAATCCGGGAGTAACCCGGCCGGGAATTGAGCCCGGTTCGCCTTGATGGGAGGCGGGCAGGCTAACCGCTCTGCCACCTTAGCCTCCATATGAAAGAAGAAAGTCGTACACTGTAAAATATTTTCTAAAATTTACTTATTTTAATGATTAAAAAATAAATTAATAGGAACCTGTTTTTAATAAAAATTTAAGATTTATTCCATTTTGCATGTTTCAGAAAGCGTATTTAGCGAGAAAAAAATCTTCATCGAGCGAGATTATCGTAATAATAACTTTAATTGTATGTAATAAAGATCAGTAGTAATATTCAATAAAATAGTTTAAATGATTAATTAATTTCAGCTACGGAAGTTATTATTTTTATAACTGAAACAGATGTGCGTATAACAAAATACAATTACAGTAATTATTATGATAATCTTTCCTAATGAAAGGCTATTAAAAAAAAAAAAACAGATTCTTTCTAAAGCATACAAGCTTACACTTAACACGTTCGGTCGAATCACATTTTCAAAGATAGTGGACAATGAGTGATACGTATAACCGGGGCTGTACACAGCACGGCATATGTGCTCAATGCCTTGAGCGTCTTCCTTGTGGCTAATCTGATTACTGGTTGCAAGACAAGTGCTTACCGCAAGTACAGAAGTAGAAGTCTATTGCGGATGCAAGCGAAACACAATTATTAGGCTAAAAATCAAGCAAATTTCTCATTTTCAAGCAACTTTTTTAAAAATCTTCTGGATACATCATTTACCTCTTCAATTTTATTCCCAAAATCAAGCTAATTCGACCCAAATCTGCAATGTATAACAAGCACAATTTTTTTTTTTTATAAAACCCATTGAGCAAGATCTCCTTTTCGGGTCAAAATAATATGCTAAATTTAATATAAATCTGCAAACCACGTTCAATTAGTACAAAAAAAAAAAGAAAACTACAAAATTAGATGAAAATTCTAAGAGAATTCTAGATTATGGATCAATTTCCCATTTTTCATTTCTTTTAAGCCATTATATGCCATAAAAACTTCCTTCTCGTTTAATAGTTTCAAAGCATTGTTGTGATATATTTTTTTCATATAGCGCTCTGGCAATGAAACTTTAAACTTACAATCTAGAATACAATGAATATTTTTACCAAAATTACATTCATTAATTTCAAAATCTGTAGCAGTATACCATTGATATAGTTAAAAGATCTTGTAGTTTAGTGAATTCAAGTAATGGTTTAACCTGTTGAGCAGAGATTCCATCTTTATTTACAAAAAGAAAATTCTACTAAGAGGAAGAGAAAAAATTGGTTCTGAAATTTTATCAAGATAAGATAATTTAGCTTGCAGATTAGGCTAAAAAAAAAACGCTGCTCAAGGAGCCTGAAATTTGTTTGATTTTGGCATTAAATTTTCTCCATTTTGAGCTACAATTTGAATAATTCTCCAGGAAAAGAGAAGTTTGCTAAATTTTGGCCTTAATATGCTTGAATTTTAGCCCATTTATTGGCAATAGACTTCTATTCACAGTGCATGCCATAATAAATACGTGTTTGCAACACTTGAACTCAGAAGTTAATACGTAACCGACCGAGTAAAATTTTGATAAATAATTTACTTCTATCATTTTAATTTTTAAAACATTTAACTCGCTCGGTTACGCATTAACTTCCGAGTACAAGTGTTCAAATTGCGGAATTTTTTTGGTTTGTGCTGTACTCGCGTTCAGCATATTTCTCGCAGCTAATGAACAAAGTGCCCCGTGCTCGGCGACATTGAAATTAAACATGCACGTACAAGATGTGTAGAAAATTCCGCAAATCAGATTTGCCACAAGGAAGACTCCTAATACTGGGCACAAGTGCCTTGGTGTGTACAGTACCGGAAATAAGTATTGTTACTTAATGCACTCACACCGACCGCGATCTCCCATTACGGCGTGGTCCAGCTCTGTGGGGAGTGACCCACCTAGCCGTCCCCTACCCCCAGACAGATGCACTCGCTGCCTTGTCCACCCCCGGGAGGCCGGAGAATGATTGACAGGGGGGGGAAACCTGGCTGGTGTCACAGCCCCTCCTCCTCCCCTTGCAGGAGAAGCCGGCAAGTGTAGAGGATGCACAAGAATATTCTGAGTATTAGGACCCACAGCGCAACGCGGGATTTAGAGAAATTTTTGGGCGATGGCCTGCTACCCTATAAATACCGCAGCGGTAAAACGGCCAGCAGCCTTTGGCGGAGGCTATCTGGGTGAGTGCGGAGTGCGATGTTATGTACGGACGATGACGGGAGAGGTGTTTGTGGTGTGATTGTATGAGAGGGCTTGAAACCCGACGAGTGAAGCCTACTGTGCGTGAGGACGCTCGGAGACCTCTAGAACATCGCAAACTGGTGGGACATGGACTAAACTGAGGTGGAACTAAATGGACATGCGATAGGGATTTTAATGTAAATATTTGAACTGTGAAATATGGACACTTAATTTGTAAAATAATTGTATAGGTTTTGATACACTGTCTATCGGGACTGATTTTTTAAAATTGTTTAATCTTGTTAAATTTCTTTGAGGGTAATAAATTGTATTGATTGAAGTCATTAATTGTAAACAGAAAGTGATATAAATTTATTGTGAGATGTTGAGTCGAGTGAAAATTCTGTTTGTAGTAATTGTAAATGAAATCAGGGAATTATAATCAACTCTTTTATTTAACTAAGACCTCCGTCCCTTAACGAAATTGGTTTAGCCAACTGACTTTAAGAAAATTGTAACAGTATCGTCCATGTGCTCCATGTTCGGAAAGTACTGATTGTATTGTACAAACCATCCCCACATACAGGCATCCTCTGCATACTCCTCAGATTTCCACTGCTGGACTTGATAATAACTACGTAGAGAATGGTATTTCACTGCCGATTCTGTTGGTGGGAGCAGTTCTGGTGTCAGAAACATTTTGTATGAAGCTACCTTTTCTTTGAAGGGTCAGTTGCACAATTTTTTCAATGTTGTATTTTTTCTTCCCCCAAACAGTATCAACATAGCTTTTCTTCCTGCATCTTCAATTTCATTTTTGGGCTCTTCTTTGGTTCACAGAATGTCTGGGCAACCTCTTTAAGACCTCTGCTGTTGAGAAGCTTTTTGAATGCTGATGTCTTACCTACACGATATATGTAAGAGGTAGAGTCACAGTCGGTATAGGCATGAAGGAAAAGTAAATTCCTGCAGATTGGTTCTCCAAGTTCTTTTTTAATAAAAAAAAAAAAAATTATATGTCTTTCGTTCATTTTTTATTTGTACAATGTCACTTCGAAAATGCAATGTAAAACCATTGCCAGTAGCCTGGTACAGCAATAACATCAAAAGGTCAGTATCCTCCCCGACAACAACTGTATCGCAATGTTGAGATATCTCAACTGCTTCTCTGGCTATTGAAATATCAGCATCACCTTCAGCAAACATAACTTTACATCCTTTTTTCTGTAGATGGTGCCCTATGAGTGGAATCAGTTTAATTTTGTTCCCAGTATTAAGAATAAATTAGTCCTCCTTCCCTATAAAAACAGTTTCTGGAATGAAATTAACAGCTGGTGCTTTTTTTTTTTGTTAACACCACGCCTGCAATGCTCGCTGTCATTTATTGAAGGCATAGAAGTTCTATATCCATTAAATACAACTGATACTCTTCCATACTTTTTACATGTGAAGTCAGCATAAGATGAAGCTATTTTATCGTAAGTAACCCCTTGTTGCCATGCTTATCTGTGAAGAAGTGATCCACCATCCAACACATAATAGTTATTGTCCCTCTCTGAATTTGTGGCTGTATGCTCATGTAGCTCTTCCTTAGGAGATGATTTAAGTACATACTCATGAATTGCATTAGCAATTGGAGATTTCTGAGTTTTGCGCAACATGTTTGAGGTATCAAACAGTGAAGGTGGGTAGGGAGAAAGTTTGTGATCCAAAACTTATTCCAGGCTAGCACCTCCATTATTTGCGGCAATAATCAAACGTTGCAACAACAGTCCTTGATCGAAAGATGTATCACCATCGCTGTTAACTTTTACCTTTGGAGATGATGCTAATGTTTGCACATGATTTTTTCTCTTGCAAGAGAAAGTAAACAAGTATTTTCCCACAAGTTTTTTGAGAATGTTTTCACCAATAAACGACATATTTTCAACATTTACAGAATCTGTATCAAATGTGCCTCCTGTTACAATGTTCCTGAGGGTTGGATCAGTCATGAAAGGAGAGTTTTGTTTGAGGAATGCCAGAACTTTTGCACCATACTCTCTGTCCTATGTAAGCCTTGATTTATGCATTTAATTATGCTGTTCACTTGCAACATGATATCCCTTTTGGAATAAGGCATATATATGTGGTTTACTTTCCGGGAGTTGGCTCATCGTTTGCAAGTAAAGGTAAGCTGATTTCAAGTAATTGCTGTAGCCTGCAGCTGCAAACACAGGTAAACATTCACGAATACCATTCAGGTGGGATAACCAGCAACCTGAAAAATCTGCTTGAACAATTTTACGTGATAGTTCAACCATGGACTGATATTGTAACCACGCTTCACTGGTCATAGAGGTTTTTCTCAAGTCGTTCGCCTTTTCTGTTATGATGATGTTTAGCTTGTGTAGAGATTCTGAGTTACCTACATCCGAAATAGTTTTCTTGTGCCTCACAAGGTCATCATAAAGAAAAAGGATGTTTTCAGCTAAATATTTGTTCTTCTCTTCACTAAGTATGTCACTCAAAATAATTGAGCTAAGGGCAGAGTCAACTAGCATATGTCCACGAAAATCTCTGGACACAGCTTTGCCTGTTAATATGTGATTATCTGTATTTGATCCATAAACCGTTTGAAGCACGTCTTCAAGGCCAGAACCAGTCATCAAATCTCCTATTACTCCAAGGAAATACATCAATGTGTGGAAAGAGCCAAGCATAATGACCAAATCATCAAACCCTGTTTTGTAGTTAATGTCGTTAGCAATTATGAAAGCCTTCCAAAAAAGGGGTTGATCGAATGTAAGAACTGGATAGATATCTTGTTTTTTTTTCCATAAATGACAGACGTACTTCATGGTTGGTAAAATGCATGTCATGTCACTTGACTGGAGGTTTGTTATTGTAAGTATGATAACTGTGGATTTCCCACAGTTAGATGGGTGAATACCCTCCGTAGTACCTGACTATCCTGGTGTACTCAGTCTCAGGTGCCATGCTATCTTCCAGAGGTCAGTACCGACATGTGTTATTTCTCCTGAGGGTAATAGTTGGAATTTCAAATCGCCTCATGTGTTTTCATCACTGAAATATTGACAGGTATTAACCTTTGCCATTTCTTTTACATCATCATTTGAGAAATTCCTTCTAGGAATTAATCTTTTCATTTTTTGACTTGGTGTTACCGCTGTCATCATTCCCATACCATGAAATGTGTGATTTCCTTTCAAGGTATGCAAATTATGATCTATATTGTCAGCAGCAAAAATAACTGTTTCATCTTTATTTCTTTCTATTAAGTCTCGATCCGTTGCAAATGATGCATTCGGAATACATTTTCTGATTTCTTGAACTAAACTACTGAAACCAAGGTGATTCAGAACATCTATGATAAATTGCGATCGGGTATTTGAGTACACTAACAGTGAAAGACCTAACTGCAGTGGTGTTATGGTAGTTCTTGTTGTACATGATTGCATTATGCATGGGCCAACATAAGCAATCTTCAATCCATCGCACACGGAAAATATTTTCGAATACAGTAATACTAGGCTGGAAGGAAGATATTCCAGGCATTCGTGGATGTCCAAATCAGCTGCTGCAGGATAAAATTCTTTGTTTCCCAGGCCGATTACCTTGTCCTCTATGTCACTTTTAATTAACATAGCGGCTGTTACTATTAGTTGAATCTTTTCAGTTTCATTGTCTTTGCTCTATTTATACATATAGTGGTTCCTTATTACGGAACTAACAGATTCGCTTACGATAATATCATTTTGGCCTTGTTTCTCACTTATAAGCATTGACTCCCCAAAGTGTTCAATAAGTTTTGATTTCAAGTAGCGAGTAGTGTATGCATTTTCTTCTGTGTTTTGCAAATAATCGTTCATTATTTAAATTAAATTACTGGCTACGTTGTTTGTCTTCATTCTCCTCTATGTAGGAGCAAACTTCAGAAAACGCTTAGTGTTTCATTTTCCGGTAGACCAAGTTTTGTATTCATAATTTGGTCACTTTTTTTCCTGTTTGGTAGGGGATAACTTTTCTTGTTCGGAAATGTACGCTGAAAGTTTGGTGATATACATAATCAGCTGCAACGTGGTCACCTTGAAAGTACAACATGCGTTCTTGCATATCCAAAGACCAACTGTCATTTCTTTCCTTACATATGTCCAGTATTGTGTTTGGGAATGTATGAGTCGCAACAGAAACCGATTCTGATCTAGGGCTGTATTTTCCACTAAAATCTACTAACTGTCCACAGAATAAACAATCAGTTTGACTTTTAAATACACAAGTACCAGAACGAGACCTTTTCTTTGAAACAGATGCCTCAACCTCGGATGATGATCTCCTTTTTGATATGTCTATATCTTTCTTGTCAGTGAAGCGTTTCCTACACACAATGCACAAAATTTCCAGTGGAAACTGAGATATTCAAACACCATTCTGTACTAGCTCGGTTGATCCCATCTGCACCCTTCTTCTGCAAAATCTGGAGAATATCTGTCTCACTGTCCTTTTTACACAGTATGCAAATATGTTCTTTAGCTTCCATTATGCGTATACAACGAATATCATAGTGAGGCAAACTATAGAAGTTTGATTTAAAACCTGAAACAGAAATAATAACTAAATTATAACTGGTTAAATGTGCCTATTAAAAACTAGGAATTCAATAGACAGTTTACAGATAGGCACAAAATTTACTTTCAAAGGTATGTCACAATCACAGACTTTTCATTTATAGCATACCCTTTTTACAATCGGTGGTCATATTGTCAAAATAAAACGTCATAAATAGCCATGACTATCTTTTTTTAAATATGTAACACAAAATTTGAAAACATAAATGTAAAATAACAAAATACCCTCAAAAAATGTGCCGCAAGTTCTTTTTCCATTAGGCCTACTTTGGAAACATCCTGTATTCTTTTAACATCCATATTGGAAAAATCATTATTAATGGTAATCATTATTTTTTTTAACTGGCCATTAAAAATTAATTTAAAGACATGTGTGAAAAGTCCAATTTCATTAACTTATAAAAAATTATTTAGCTGCCATTTTATGAAAGTTTGAAAAAATAAACTTTCCCTGAAATGGATTTTGACGGATTTTCGATATATTAGGAAGTTGTTTGTTTGAAACTCAGTGCTAGTGGAATCGGTTCTGTTGCAATTTGTTCAAGGTCAAATGCTATTTTCAGTGGACTGTTATAACAGTTACAGAGATATATATATATATATATATATATATATATATATATATATATATATATATATATATATATATATATATATATGTGTGTGTGTGTGTGTGTGTGTGTGTGTGTGTGAGTGTGAAGAGAGAGAGAGAGAGAGAGAGAGAGAGAGAGAGAGAGAGAGAGAGAGAGAGAGAGAGAGAGAGGTAAACTTGCAGCAGTAATTAAGCCATACTGTTGAAATAACAGACGTAAGGAATGGTAGGTTATAATAAAGGAAGATGCATGCTGGTCTTGTAATGGTTTTCTTAGTTTTAGATTTTCTATTTTAATTTATTTAAATATTGTGTGAAAGAAATTAGATTACTTATTAAACTGTAATCTGTAGAACAAAACCAATAAACGGTGTACACCAATGAGATGGAAACACCAAAATGTTATCGTACATATCATTATGGAAATGGAAGTGAATAAACGCTGTTGCTCCGGGTTATTAATTTTCACATTTCTGGCGTGGTTCTTTACTGGGTTATTTTATTTCGGTTTCCACAAAAAATTTTATTTGGTACAAATAAATGCTTTCTTTTGACTATTATGGTATCGTCGAATAATTTCTGTTATCTTTTCGAAAACATTGTCAACATTTAGAAATCTGACGTTATGAAAAACTGTATATTTTAATAATAAATGCTATGTAATTGATAAATATGAAAATTAAAATGTATTTTAGCTGTGTATTTTGTTTTCAAGATTACTAGCAGACCATAGTAAAGAAGCCATATTGACATTTATTTGATTGAGTATCCACGTGCCGGCTGGGGAGGCTATAGAAGGCTCCGAACTTGTTATCTGCTTGTCACCAGGAGATGTTATTTTACGTTGACAGTGTAGCTGCATGGGCCAACAGAACAACCCTCAGGCAGTAGCATCAGGGTGCCCTTCAGTCTGGAACCTTTCCAGGTAGGCCGGCCCTGTAGGGGGGTAATTTCCTGGACCCACAGTTCTCACATTAGTAACGGCAGTCATTCTTCATCAAGTGCCCGAGGGATGCCTCAAGTATAGGATACTACCGAAAATAGGTTTCCATATTTTTGTGACGTCTTGCTCAAACACTGGACTTAAGCTCTTTGTATATATATATATATATATATATATATATATATATATATATATATATATATATATATATATATATTAGGGGCCCAGCCCGTGACTTTTTTTTATTATTATTGTCACGTGCGTAGAACAGTTACTATGTTAAAAATTGTTGTTATACAAAGACTGAAAAAAAAAATTATGTGAAGTATTAACTCAACATTGGATATATTTCTATCCACTAAGCCATTACGGCCCCACTTGAAATCGCTCTATCCACTGAGACACTAAGGCCCCACTTGCAATCGTTCTAGCCACTTGGCCACTGCGGCCTCATTTGATATATATCTATCCACTGAGCCACTGTGGCCCCACTTGGAATCGCTCTAGCCACCTGACCACTATGGCCCCACTTATTTAACTCAACATTGAAGCGAAACGTTTAGAGTAAACAAAAATGATATACCCATTACCTTCATATGTCTATGCAATAATCTCCATGCATTAATATAAAACTTTTAAACTATATAAGGCCTGATATAAATCATCATAATTTATTTGTGTATAGTTATTTACACGAACTTGTGTAGTTTACGTTACTACGCAGTGCGAATGGAAACTATCGCTTAGACAATAGTATAAAGTTTCGTTAATTCTAGTCTTGGGCAAAAATCAAAACATTTCAAGAGCATCGTGAAAAAAAAAAAAAATCTTTCTTGTCGCCTTCACTTATGAAGAACAGCCGTTACTGACGACCTCAAAGCACAAAATTACCACCGCGAGGAAAAACGTTTTCGATATACAATAATTCGTCCGGATACTTTTTCTTGCCATATGAATGTCAAAATATCAAAAACATTTCTCTTATTAAGGTCATATTTCTCATTCTTTTAAATTTGGTTATCTGGAAGATCTTTCGAAAAGTGCTTCCTAAATGCGATTATTAGTTGTCAAATCATTAAAGTTTTTAAAAATATAACACTCAAAAGTATTAATTTCCCGAATTCTGCAGCATACTAGGCTTTGCTCCTGGAAATTTTTTTCCCAGTCTAAAGGCATTTAATGATATCTGTATGGTGTGCACAACTTACTGATTCAGTATGAGTGCGATTTATAAACAGGTGAAAGAGTATTGGCACTCTGAATTTCAATGAAAATAGGGGCCAGACTTATCGTAAGTATATTTTTATTAATTCAAGAAAAACTGTTAACATTCATTTAATAAATAGTTTAAACCATAAACTGTAGAGGAAAAGTAGTTTTTGTTCCTTTCGTAGCTTGTAACACAAATGCAGTATGCCGCGCTTAGACTAATTCAACACTTTGAACCTGCCTACAACACTCTTGTGTCGGAATTCGAGTGTTATATTTCGAAAACTGCAATGATTTGACAACTTACAACAGCTTTAAGGGGACGCTTTTTGAAACCTCTCTCAGGTAATCCAATTCCAAAAAAAATGAGAAAAATCACCTTAATGCACCGAAAATTGTAGGTTCAGCGTTCAAATGCGATCGTAGATTTCGTCCATAAACTCTTGTAATTCAAAATCTATCGTAGATTAAGTACTTGATTACGTACGGAATGTAACTGAGAATTGGCGGTAGTGACGGAGTGACGAGAAGTTAGAAAAAAAAATGTATTTGTATGACGTTGGCGACTGAGAGTACGGCAACCAAAGCTGTGTGTATGCAAGTTTCATTTTGAGCGTGTCTGAAATGACAATAATTTAGCGCCGACCTCAAACTGTTCGTTTTAAAACATTCAAGAAAACTCGTTGCCCGGGATTGACGTCATGAAACTGGAAACAGGTAACTTGGTGGTTAAGATCAATAAATTAACCCTGAGCCAAGTTGTTATGATCAAATTATTAAGTCTACTCTTGGGTATAAGATCACGTACATTTTAACCATAAGAATATGCCTGAAGTATACTCAGAATATATTACCCATGGTACATGGTCAGGATAGCTATAAAAACAGAGTTCACAAACGCCTAATAATAATCATTGCCTTTCGTTTTGTTTACTAATAGCAGAATGACGTAGGTTCTTTCAGGAAACTTATGTTTTAGATCGGCGACTTTTTTAATATTAAGGTTTAAGGTTCCGTTTTGATATCGTTAAGGGCGGCGTTTTAGTGAATTTTTTAAAATATATTTAGGAAAGCGTGTTTTTTTTTCCTGCCATAAAACTTAGAAATGGTATTGAACAAATTTATTCCAGTCCATATGACAAAAACATTGTATTAAGTCACATTTAAAATTAAATCAAGGCATTTCAAACATGCATTGTAAAAATTAAATCCGACAGTTAAAATATGAGTTGCACTAAATATATCATATTACATGGGTATTGTTATTAGAAGATGCAGAATAATTTTACTTGCAGTGACTTTGTGAGTCAACCTACTGATCAAGATTTAGTATCTAGTATTTAAAAAAATCTACTCGTGATTTGCTTTCTTAACTACACTGTTCTAACATTTACCGAAAGTAGGCGAGAAAAACGGTGGTAACTAATGTTCACGACGAAAGGGAAATATTAGGCAAAATTATTTAAGAGTTTGGTGGTTCGTGAGGACTATTCCGAAATAGAGTTACGTTATAGTAGAGGTCTGTCTGAAGACATACGCTCGTAAACATTGCTCATATTGGGGTTGAAGACGTAGAAGCTGCTAGTTAATAGCTATACTGTGACAAAGAAAAGAATCACATGCTCATTTGGTGAGTTGTGTACTCTTTTAGGCCTACATACAAATTTTGCAATGCTTTCAAATATACCATCCTTTGCAGCAATACACATGACAGCTCGACCTCGACTTGATAATCACTACAGCCAGCATCCCGAATATAATTTAGTAACACTTCCTTACATGAGCGAAGCCAAGAGGGAGCAGGAAGGGGTGTGTTGAGGTTTCTAACCCATCTTTTTCCCATTAGGTTGTGAACAATTAGTATTTAAATTATTGTTAATCCTTTAATTGTGATAAATAATACGGAATTGCTGTTCACAACAATAATTTTTATTATACTGACAGGTAATTTTCACCCAGAATTTCTCCTAAATGTCCTCCCTCCCTTAACTTCAGTCAAGGTCCCCTCCCCCTCCCTCACTTCTTGAGCCACCCCCTTGAGAAATTTCAGGCTACACCACTGACCCTCCCGTATTTGTGACAGTCTTTCGTACTCAGGTCCGGCGACCCGGGTGGCTAAGCTATTGCGTACACTGATATAGCCTATCTCCGTTACGGGTACGAATCAACCACTGGGGAAAAAAAAGAATTCACTGCCAACACCGACATGTAAGCCACAGTTCACACTTTCATGCAGGCACCCAGTTAAATCCGCAGCGAATTAATAAAAATAGTTCTAAGTCTTAACGTTGTATAGTCCTTTCACGGTTACTTCGCACTTTTCTGAAGCCCTGCTAAAGTTCTACTTCCAGGATATTCCTCCGCCTCGTGCAAACTAAGCTTTACCTAGTCTAGAAAATGACACCAAAGACAACGCACCGAATTCGTACGTACTCATTTGTAATAATATTTTTTATATGAGAACTATTTCTTACTAGGAGCTACCAACGGACATGTTTCCTCACAGTTTTTTTTTTATAAATATGCATTATAAATTAAATATCATAATTTATAAATTCAAATTTGTTAAAACGTCACTGTAACAAATAAATAGGATCCTTTTACATTAACATAGGTATAAGACGATCATGATACATATCATATTTATTAAACAACCGAACGCGTCATACAAGCGGTAATTTTTCAAAGGCTAGATTCAGAAAAGATTGAGGAAACAGCGAATAGACTATACTGGATGTTTAATATGTGAATTTCTGGCAACTGATGTCAGTGTTTTTGTCTATACACACAAAATAATGAATTTGATTTTTTTTATATTTATATATATTTTTTTTTACATATTGACTTAGGCAAAATATACCACGGTTTCACTTGTATGACGATTGAATAAACGGAGACGGTCCATGGAAATGTTAATCTTCCATAAAAAACGGAAGGACACAGAATGAGAACAAAAGTAGATCCTAATCTGGGCTTTCAAAAGTGCTAGTTTAACCTCGAACGGCCTCTAAAAGTGTTTGCCAGTGCATTTATCGATGCTTAGTGATGGCATGAACAATTCAAAAGAAACAAGTCCAGCAGGAAACACAAAAAGTAAAGCTGCTTAACTTGAAAACATTTATTTACGGACATATCCCACATTACAAATTACGCATTAAAAAATGCTCGAGTTCCGTCAGTAGTCGCGTTAGACGTGCTGAGGTGTAGCGTTAGATCGTAAAAGTTTCGGGTTCGAGATTAAGTTGTGCTTTTATTTACTTACTAGTTTTTACCCGCTGCTTCGCGCACGGCCCCACTATCGGGTGCTCTACCCACTGGGCTACTGCGGCCCCACTATAGGGTTCTCTAGCCACTGAGCTACTGCAGCCCCACTATCGGGTTCTCTAGCCACTGAGCTACTGGGTCCCCACTCTCAGGTGCTCTACCCACTGCGCTACTGTCGCCCCATTATAGGGTTTTCTAGCCACTTACCTACTGCGGCCCCACTAGCAGGTTCTCTACCCACTGAGATACTGCGGCTCTTGGGAAGGCATGTAAGACAGCCCATAGACAAAAAAGAAAGGAGGAATTTTTAACAGTGTTCTTTTAGGCAGTAATCTTAAGAAAAGTTTAATCCAGTATATATGTACATCCCTAATCATCATTTTTTTTGGAATCGTTTGAGATATTTTTCTGGGATAAAAAGTAGCCTATGTCACTCTCTGGACTTCCAACTATATCTGTGCAAAAAATCACGTCGATCCGTTGCTTCATTTTGACGTGAAAGAAAGACAAACAAACCAACACACGTTCGCATTTATATAGTAGTAAGGATGATAACCGAAGCTTTTTAATGTACGCACTGCCATACAAATCTTTAGACGCACCAACTAAATCTTATAAGTTTGTGGCAATTAAATATGAACGACTAAATAATTTCATCTCAAAAAAAAAAATGTTTGTTTGCCCCAATACGTATGTAATATGGTTGCGCCAAACGAACTTTGGTTTATTCAACAAAATTATTTTCTCAGTGTATTCTTCGAAAGAATTCATTTTATGAAGAATAGTTCAATTTTATACCACACCTGCCAAATAATTATAGACCAACGTGTAAAATTTTCGAAGTTGCTGTGTTGCCTGGGGAAGTAGCTTCGACCAATAGTCGTGTAGACGAAGGAACCGTTAAGACTGTTCAAGTGGTAAAGACGGTTCACAATAAAGTGAGCACTTTTGAAATCAACCTTAGAAAAAATGTCACTGCCTCTGCGTTCATACATTTTAACGGGTGCTCTGAGTGACATGCGTCCAGTTAATTTGGTAACGATTGATGGGAAGTAGTTCCGTAAATTAACGTAGAATAAAAAGTTTTAGGTAACCATTTCTGATAACTTAAATATTTTTTCTTTCCCTTTCGGTTTTGTTTAATGCATCGAAGTGTAAAAATAAGTAGATTTGTAGAATATTAACTTTTCTAATAATTTCACAGTTTCACTTGACCGACGCATGTATAAAGTGACGAGACCCATGACAATGTAAATCATACATAAGACGGAAGAATACACAACGTGCATACAAGCAGATCTGAAGCAGAGCTTTCAAAAGTGCTCATTTTACCGTGAAAAGCCTATAGAAAGGTTTTTTGAGTTCTTATGATATACCACGGTTTTAAGATATAATTTTCATAAAAAAATTTAATAAAACCGTTAAATCGTTTAAAAAAAATATCATCCCATACTTTTCTGGTGGAATTATTAGCATTTTAACCATAAATTTTATTCCGAGCAAATTAAAAAATTTTATACGAGCATACGAGCTCAATGTTTGATGCAACTGAAATCTTACGAATACCGCCAGTAAATTTCTTTCAAATCTGTCATTCTGTTTGCTTACGATTCAAGTTTAACTTCCGAATATTTAAACCAAAATTTTGTTGTAAAATTTAAAATAAAATCATTTTCGCACAACTTGAAGAATTTCTGACATTTCTTTATCGTATTATAATGAAATCAACAATTAATATCATATTTTGTGTAACAAACTAATTCTGCAAAAATTTTAAATTGATGTGGCAAAAAGTATGGATTTTAAATTACCGTAACTTCGGTATTAGATTTTCGTATATTAATTTCCTATAGTTTCTTTTTACTTTCATTATACTACTTTTTTATGTAATGCCGCATAATTATACATTACCTTAAAAATTTCGAAAGTTATTTTACACACTTGAACGCCCTTAAGTGCCGGGGGCCGCGGTGGCTGAGCGGCTAGCCTGCTCGCCTCCCACCAAAGCGAACCGGACTCAATCCCCGGCCGGGTCAATCCCATGTTTTCGCATGTGGGAATCGTCCCGGGCGATGCCGCTGGTTGGCGGGTTTACTCAAGGATCCCCCGCTTCCCTTGCCCCTCTCATTCCGGCGCTGCTCCATTCTCACCTCAACCACCCTCATCGGCTCTCGAAGACCTCGCTGTTAAGAGCCACCCAAATCCCTTCGCTGACCGAGACCAGCCTCGTCTCGCCAGAGTTCTCAATGGGACTATGTACGGAAACATTTTCTGTAAAATCGTCGTTTGCACGCAAACGCGTATCTCGGTAAATAAAAGTTATGGAAATACAATTTTTTGCCTGAAAGGATTAAAAAAAACTATTGTCTATATCCTTATCTTTTTAATATTGTCATATTTAGTGTAATATTGAAGAAAAAATTCGTGAAAGTGGTCAAATATTGCATTTTTAAAGCTCGCCAGTGCATTTTTCCTTAAGCGGCAAGGGAAAAGTAAAATACGGGCGTAGTTTAATCTGTGGGCTTTCATCGCGTGTAATAAAACCCCTATGTTACAGATATAATTTGCACAGTACAGCGTTACGGCGGAAACACTGCACGCCTTGAGCGTAGGATCTATGAGGCGCTAAGGACGTGCGTGTTAGTGTCGACCGTATAGCTCACTCGCTTCTTGACCTTGGACGCGCAGCTACATAAAACCCTTAACATCTGTTTGCTCGGCGTCTCACTCGAGCGACAAGTGCACTTCTCGCCCGAGGATCAAGCGGCTGGAGAAAACTTATTTGTCGCCCATCAGCGTGCATTAGTGTCGGCGCACTAGCAGTGGTTTTTGTCGGGCGGCCTCGCCCAAGGTCGGGTGTTCGTCTAATATTTGCGGTGTACGCGCCCGACGACAATGAGCCGCGTGGCACGCCAGAATGACACTTGCGTTAAGAAAAATTACAAGGTTATGTTCGAAAATAATTATTCGTTCTCCGAACACAGCGCAAGTGTTATCGTATGCACTGTAGGTACGCCGGAAGACCTCCCTGGTTGGTTTTGTTGTACTGCACTGAGAAAAAGGTTTTGTTGAATCAAACCAAGTTTGCTTGGGGCAAACAAATTATTGTTTGTCTAGTGGCTATTTTGTTTTTGAAACCAAATTACTTTGCTGTTCCTATTTGGTTGCTCCAGACAAATATTTGGTAGATACAACTAAAAATATGTTTTACTTTGCGAACATGAAACAGTTTCGGTAAATATAGCCTACATATAAAAAATAATACGCTGCGCCCGAACGCTATGCCTTAACAACCTCATCGAAACTGACTACTGGCTATATCATCATGTTTTAGATACATACATTTCAAATACTGGACAACGTGTGTAAACAAATATTTCAAGTTTTTCAGCTTTACTTTTTAGTTTCCTATAGAACTTGTTTTATTAGGATGTTTGTACCAATACTAGGCATCAATAAATGCACTGACAAACACTGACACTATCCTAATTGTCACAAAAATACAAACATATTCTCGAGTTTTATTTTCGATTTTTATAATTTTCTTCTGACGAGCCCCCAAATCCCGCTACGCCAGCGTGAGCACCTTCGCAGTTCTGTGTGCCCTCCGGCATGTATGTTAGCTAAGTCGGTTGGAGAATGGGATGCGTCTCAGGGCAAGCCCTACCCGCCTTAGGTCGGGTTTAATTATTATAATGGGCGCATGCATCGCGGTTAAGCAGGGTTGTCTGGTGCCATGGCCACAATTGTATAGGCTGTTCATGGTAAAGTGAGCACTTTTTAAGGCCCTTCTGAATTTCTCCTTTCATCCAATTTCCATCGTTCTGCTGCTTTTTAAGATAAACAATAAACACATTGTATATATTTCCCCACCCTAAAATTTAATGTTTGAGGCTGCAATAAAATATATTTATTGTTGGCTAATGCCTGTTGGGACGTAGGGTAAGTTGTTAGTTAGCGAAGATAGTATTTTGTGAGTGTGGTGTAGGGTGACACGAAATGAGTTCGCAATTGGTGTGTAACCAGGTCCCGTTGTGCGGCTCTGGTGGTGGGGGACAGAACTGGGCCACCCACCCGACAGATGCCAGCCATCTCTCTGTAACACAGAAAAAGGTGTCAGTGTAATGCAGGCATAAGAAGGATAAGACTTATAACTAGGGGTAATATTGCTATCATCTTTCCTGAGACCTCGCGTGCAGCTGAATGTAGTGATGTGTGTGTGTGTTAGTGAGGGAGTGAGTGAGTGAATGTTAGTGTATGTGTGCCACTCTACAACCCCCACCAGCCACCAGAAACGGGCAAGTCTTGGCAGTCATTTGCTGATTAACTGTAGAGTATTTTCCCGCCCATAATGCTGGAAGTGGCAGTGGCAAAGGACCTTACATCCATACAGCTGTCAGATGGGAGAAATGTTGTAGCACATGTATGGGTAGGGCAGTGTGTTTGCAATGTAAATCACAGAGCCATTTCCGAACCAGGGGCTGTATAGAGCCTGCTTCGCCTTGTTCTGTGATTACATAGTGCTTCGCTAATTGTTTGTTAATTATTTGATAAAAGAGTGTAGTAAGTGTTAGTTAATTGGTGCCGTAATACGAGTTCCCCTATGTTAATTATTAACACGTGCATGACTGAGGGCCAGCTTCCAGAGTTTTAGTAATTTAAGGCGTCCTCTATGAGTCAAAATACTTCTTGGCCGCTTTTATTTCTGAGTCTCATCGGGGCCATAATCGCCGAGACTAGATATTTTCTGGTTGACAGTTGTGGCACAATCATTCCAAAATTTATCCGCAATTTTAACGAAGTGCTCATGTAAGTAGAACACTCATGTACGTTCTGGATTAAATTAGGACCCTGTTGCGAGGCTACAGGCCCTCTAAAATGGCATAGGAATGGGTGCAGTTGTTTGTAGGGTGCGAGAGTGTGCTAAGGAGGCAAGGCTGCAGGGTCCCAAATTCATCCAGAACGTAGGCTACATGCGTGTTTTACTCATGTAATTTTTCAATTTTTAGTTCGTTATGCATATCTGTAATAGGGCAGTATCTAAGCGCATATGCCGTGATTCGCAAGCATTTATGTTCCACAATATGCAGTCTCTTGATATGAGTTTTGCCTGCATGTGCCCACGTGGGCGGAGCATAAGTGATAATAGGCCGTATAAGCACGGTATAGAGCAATACAGTTGTGTTTCGCGTTATTTTATTTTCAATCGAAGGCAACCAAATGAGTGGCTCAACAAAATAATATAGGGACACCGAAAAAGAATGGTACAATTTCATAACTTTCTAGCGATAAATCTATTTAACTGAGTTAGTTTATTCTTGCACCAAATTGTAGTGGAAGGACGAAAGTTTTTTTTTTAATGGGATGTTTTACAGTCGCACACCGACCTTGAGATTGTGGCAGGGGCGAGAGCGCCCTCTGACATCTGCGCCGACCCATCCAGTGAGATGTCGACCGTGCAGCAGAAAGCACAGTATGTTCTGTGGTTCGCGGAGTTCAAGTCTGTAGTGACTGTGCAGCATAATTTTAGACGGCAGCATCCGGGACAACGTGTACCAAAACTGAGACTATTTGTCATTGGGTTTAAAGTTTCCAGGGAACCGGTACCGTACAGGAAAAAAAAAAAAAAAAAAAAAAAAAAAAAAAACAATCACCGGGATGGCCAAGAACGTCCGAAGAAAAGGTGGAGAAAGCTTAGGCTATCTTATGTGCGCAGCACTAAAAAGTCAATTGCCCAACGCAGTTTGGAGCTTGGCCTTCCGAAGAATACCGTGCAAAATGTTCTTCATAAACGTTTGAGATTAAATGCGTACGTGATTCAATTGAGGCATGAAATCAAGCCAGAAGATTGGCCCAAACTTTTGCATTCGCTGCATTAATGTTAAAAGAAAAAGAACACGGAAAGAAGCCCCGATCTTACATCTCTATACTTTTTCTTTTGGGGATATGTCAAGGACATTTTCTACGTTGTGTAGAGTCGAGATTTGGAGCACTTGCATTAGAGGATCACTGCTGCCATTGAGACAATTACGACGATAGTGCGCCGGAATACGTGGATGGAGGACGAATATCGCCTGGACAGATGCAGAGCTACAAATGGAGCGCACATAGAAACGTTTGAAGGTAAGCAAAACGCTGATTCTTCCTGTTCATTTTGGTATAATAACCAACCAAATCGGTCAAATAGTTTTGCAGCTGTGATTTTTTTAAATTGGACCATAATTTTTGGATGGCGACCCATACCTTGTATGGGTTGACATACTTTTTATTCGACGTTAAGTTATGGAACTGCTTTACATCCATCATTACCAACTTTACTGGGCGCATATCATTCCGTGCGCCCGTTAAAAATATATGCAGGCAGGAGCAGTGATTTTATTCTAAGGTAGATTTCAAAAGTGCTCACTTTATCGTGAACAGTCTATAGTGTATTTTGGCCCAATACAAACAAAATATTTTGTTGGTAGTTCCCTCAGTGTGAAAATTGAAGTAGCTCCACAGAGTCCTTAAGAATACAGATGTGAAAGAGCGGCCAATACAGCTAACTCAAACCGCACATGCCAGCAAAACGGCGTCACTGGCCAGCAAAATTCTGGAGTGCCGTTCGCCGATCAGCGCCTGGTAAGCTTCTCGCCAGCTGGCAGCCAGCCCAATAGGGAACCTTTCGCTGCATGCAGTAGCCAGTCAGGCGCATAGCTCCTCCCCACAGCCTTACGCAGCCAATTATAGTCTATTGGCTGTTTTTTCACACTTTTTGAATCAAACATCTGAAAAATCACCCCATGTATTACGTGTTTAATTATTTTGTAAATAAGCCACGTATCACAAGCGTTTTATTCCTCTGTTAACATAAAACTGCATTTGTTTTCGTTACATTAAATTCTTACGTATATCTTATTCATAAATTATAATATTTCAAGTATAATGAATACAAATATAAACAGTGAGAAAATACTTGTATGGTAGCGCCTTGTAAGAAATAGTTCTAATGCAAAATATTTTTACAAATGAGTGCGCACGAATTCGGTGCGATGTCCTTTGGTGTAATTTTCTAGTATTAGTTAAGCTTAGTTTGCATGACGTGGAGGAATACCCTGGAAGTAGAACTTTAGCAGGGATTCAGAAAAGTGTGAAGTAACCGTGAATGGATTATAGAGAATGGACAAGGCCATATCAAAGGAATAATCTCGACATTTCATCTTTGTGGTGGCACTCGGTTTTTTTTTTCGGTGCAGAGTATCGTTCGCGTACTCTGATTGATCGATGCTTTTATATTCTGTCAGAACAATGCGAAGAGAAAATAATAGTTGATAATCTTATTTCAAGCACTACCGTAAACTCTCGGATATGTTATATTTCGTATAGGGCGTGTTTATTTTTTCCGAAATGCGGTGGTGCTATTTAATATTTTATCATATCGTTCCACTACTGAACTCAATATTTCAACAAATATAAAGTACCCATAGAGCTATTTGAAACATACTATGTTAAAAAAAAAAAATACTGCGAAAATACTCTTGCTGTAAGAGGGAAGAAAATTACAGTGTAGCTTATTTACAAGTTGAAATTACTATATATGCGTATAATAGCAATGCATTTCTTCCTGAACTTGAGAAACGAATCATATAAAAGGTTCTAGAAATATCAGAAGTAAAATAAAATTGTTCTGGCTATATAAAGGAATATTTCTTGAGAAAAGTAAACAATCTTGCTATTTAAATATCTGTGTGTCACCAACAGTATACTCTATCTCGCACAACTGACAATCCCAAAATTCAGTTATAAAAATTCTCCATGAGCCACTAATATTTATTCATATATATATATATATATTTTTTTTTTTTTTCAAGCGTCAGCTCGTGTCTCACACTGGCACTCAAAATGTCGGATTTCCGTCCTGGCAGGCTCAGTGGTGATGGTTATACCCAAGTGACTTCCCACTTCAGGTCAGGCAAATGTCACTGCATTAACGTGATGCGAGCATTGATGACTCCCCCGCCCATCAGTTTGTTCTCGGTGTTGATGAGTTCGATGTCCGAAGTCTGATGGGGCCCCATGCAACGTGATACGGTGACGGAATCCACAAAGATGAGGTAGATAGATTTCCCTCGGCTTCCACCCCATGTACCAAGCATCGACACCCGATCCTCCTGCAGAACTGAGATAATCATGTGGCCGCGGTGGTGTGATGGTTAAGATATTTTTTAAATTTATTTCATTGACCCTACTTAGCCGTATAGCCATCCAGGATGTTCACTTCCATCATGACTATATCAATCTAACAAACAGTATATTAGTTATATAGATACACTTTTTTTTTGTGGCAGGGCGGCTGTTATATGGGCGCCCGTAATTTAAGCTACAAATTATATTTCTATTCGAAAGCATCATTCACACTTCCTAGGAAGGTGGTGAGCTATTCTGCCCGACCGAGACAGCTCTCCGACGGGTATCCTTTCGGCCGCCCCCCGTTGGAACAGACCAGGGACAGGGATTCCCACGAATCCGCCCGCGCGACCAGACGCCGTCGGGCCCGCGCACAGCTAACTAGCCTTTCGGCCGGTCCGTCATGACACCCAACGGTCGAATGGCCCCACCCACGAACCCGAAGGCCCCCAGCCCCCTCCCTATCTGTACTATTCAATTTTGTTCTTTTGTTTTTTCCCCTCGCCCACCTTTCCGTTCCAACCTAAGCTTCGTCCAGGACATCGAAGTACCCCTTCTGGACACCCAGGTCTTCGTTTCCCGGCGGACGAGGGAATGGAGCTCCACTCCTACGAGCGCCCCACCTTTTTTTTACACAGACACATACACAGATATCAACCAACATATTATCAACTTTTTTTACACAGACACATACACAGATATCAACCAACATTTTATCACAAATAAACATATTTCCCTCATTTAGATTTTCTTCTCCCCGCAGTTCCTTCCGTTTTTCTTTCATTCGTTTCAGATCTTGTCTTTCTTCTTCTCTTTCTTGCTGCTTCTCCTCTTTTTCTCTCTTCTGTTGTTCTTCTACTTTCCTTCTCTGTTCTACTCCCCATTTTCTTTCCTCTTCTTCTTTCTGTTCTTTTTCTTCTATTCCTCCTTCTTGTTCTGCTAGTTTTCTCCATGTTTCCTTCAATTCTTCTTGCATTCATTGCAGATTTTGTGTTCTTCTTTATAACTTTTTCGTATTTGGAGATTTTCAATTTTTCTTCCGCACTGTTATTCTTCAAAACTTCTATATTTAATGAAAATTCTGTTTCTTATCTAAAAGAGACCGTTATTTAATTTTTTTAATTCATTTAAACTATAAGACACTAAACAAACACAAACACTCACCCAATAATTTCCTTAGTTCCAGCACACTCTCATCCGCTCCCTAGACTACTCAAATCATTATTCATAGTTTTTACCATATCATACATTTTACTAATACTTTCATTTATTATTTCTACAATTTTCTTGTCATATATATTATATTTTTGTAATGGCCATTTGTCATTAAAGGTTTTAATTTCTGTTCTAATTCTTTCCTTTCTTCTTTAAACATGCCACACAAGTACAGAATAAGGTATACCGTCTGAGCTCCCTTTTCACATGGACAACTGTCGTCTTTTTTTTTTTTGATTATTTTAGCTAAATATTCTTTAATTTGGCAGTGTCCTGTTATAATTTTCAACACACTATTATTTATATTGCTTTTACTTTCGTACCATTGTTGTATATTTTTAATATTACTTTTATTATTTAGTCCTGTTTCTGTTGCATCGTACTCTGTTTGCCAATTTGTAACACTTTGTTTATAGATTTCTTTCTTTAATTCTTTTAAACTAGTAGGTTGATTATCTCTATTCTTTCAATCCAAATATTGTTGTGCTCTACTATCTTATTATACGTATTTCCGTTGTATTCTATTTCGCTTGCTTCATTTTTTATATATTATATTTCTATCTTTTATACTATAGTCTATAGGGATTTCTTTACCAACAGTTATCGCGGATACATATGATGTTGGTGTTAAATTCATTATTCTCATCAATACATATCTATATGAAGCTCTTGGTATTCTTTTAATGTGTGTATTTTCAATTTTATTTTGTAATCAGTGCTAGCATATTGTATAATATTACGGTATAATGCCTGATATGTTATTTTCTTATTTTTATTATTATATTTTTGATATTCCATACCGTTCGTTTTAATTTTAAAAATATGTTGTTAACTTTTTCGGTTATATATTAAACATGTGGGGCAAGACTTAATATATTATCCAAGATAATGCCCAAGTATACTATTTACATTTTAACTTTTATTGTTTGTTTGTCATACTTTATCACTGGCGGTCTTTTATTTAATTTTCCTTTCAAAATTATGGCAACTGTTTTCTCTACTGATAATTTAAGTTTTTTTGATGCTTCCGACTGTTAGCCTCCCACCTGGGGGAACAGGGTTCAACTCCCGGCGGAGTCGCTCCCGGATTTTCGGATGTGGGAATCGTGCCGGACGATGGCACTGGTCAGTGGGTTTACTCGGGGATCTGCCGTTTCCCTCGGTCCTTCATTCCGGCGCACTGCTCCATACTCGCCTCGCTCTCAAGACCTCGATGTTAAGAGCCGCCCAAATCTCTTCATTCACTCAATGTGAGTGAGAATCATATATGCTAACAATAATGTGCGTGTTTATTTACATTTTGTTTCTAACTGACTGTGTTTTTTATTTTAAAAAATTCAAAAGTGATGGCCGGTTATCCTATTTGCATTTTAACTTAGGTGAAGTCTAATGACGTTTCAGACTTGTATAAGCTGTTCACTGAAAAATGAGCACTTTTGAAAGCCTTAGTTTAGATCTGCTTATATGGACGTTGTGTAATCTTTCGTCTTATGTAAAATTAGCATTGCCATGGGCCTCATCATTCTATTCATGCGTTGTTCAAGTAAGACTTCAAAATTATTATAAAAGTAAATATTTTACAAATCCGCTCGTTTTTACATTTCGATGCATTGAAAAAAACAGAAAGCGAAATAAATAATATAAGTTGTCACAAATGGTTGCCTAACACTTTTTATTCGACGTTAAGATATGGAACTACTTTCCCTCCATCGTTACCAACTTTACTGGGCGCATGTCACTCAGTGCGCCCATCGAAATAAATGCAGGTAGGAGCAGCGACTTTTTTCTAAGGTTGATTTCAAAAGTGCTCACTTTACCATGAACAGCCCGTATTTATATGTACAGTGAGGCATACTTGGTAGGAAACACGTGGTTTCGGCACTGGCAAAAAAAAAAAAGCTCAATTTTGGAACTCGTTAGTTGGTAACTGCGCAGATACCATTCGCACTTCTCTCAATAATATTCCTTCTATCGATAGAGACAGAACGATTCTGTTGTGGTTTCCCATTGTAGTCCACAGAACGGAGATAGGCATGCCCACTTATCATTTGAAAATATCCCAGATTTCAAGTTTGGAAAATCATACTCCGATCCGCCGAGGAAAGGAAACAACGCTATACCCACTATTCCACATTACACCAAGTATGCGATGTATTGGCTTCCGTGCATGAACAAAGCTACAGCAATCTGAAAATTTTTGTTGAGACAATATTATCGCGGAGGTTAGTTTTGTATTTCATTACGTGATAATGTTTTGACCTATAACGAACTGAAGAATATATTCCATTGTTACGTTCCGAGAAATGAATTGATGTTGTATGGTTATCGCAAGGACTAATGGGGTCATATGTATTGTTTTATGTAGTCTCGTAAAAAAAAAACACATTAACTTAAATACTAACTACTTGTATTTTGTGTGCGAAACCTGTACTCAGTCTTTAGCTGTCCGCACAAAGTGGAATGTCATACTCCGACTCGAATACCAACCAGCTGCGTAAATGGCCCCTATCTTAAAACACAACGTCCAGTGAGTGAGTCATCGCTCAGGAGGAGCGCAGAAACTTTCTGCGCTATTTCACATGGTAATTTTCCACATACATGAAAGTTATTTTCCACTGTCTTAAAAATTGCCAAGTAACATATCCAGAATATTTTTTCGTTTGACCGTAGAAATATATGTCGTTGGAACATCTCGTGACTGTGACGTCGATGATTGTACCGTATATGATGACTTAGAAATAAGACACTGAAAATAAACGCCTAAATAAGAATGGCCCAATTTGTGTTAACAAATACGAAGTGACACTAAAGCATTTTAAATGCGATTTATTTTTTCATCAAATATGTAGAATAGTACTCTGTACATCTAAGTGTGGTTTACCTGATCAGGTGACAAAAAAACTGATAGTGAAAATATGTGGAAGGAATTTAATTTCTCAGTATGCTGTATGATATTTTCATACTTTTACATTTGGACTTCACATTTCTATATGGCTTAGCTGTTCTTTATGAATCATTATTTTAATCACACAAATGGCAATCAATCACGGAGGAAAGGCTGCAAATATGCACACAGGATATTGAAACGTGACAACCCCACTCATTACTTTTAAGTAGGTTAATTAACTCCTTCGACTACCGACAGTAAAACAGTAAAACTAACTATAATTATGATATACAGACCTCTCACCATAATACACGAATTATCAGGAATTCGATGTCTTAAGGTAACGTCTAACATTTCATTTAGTTACTAGTAGCTGGATGCTGGACACAAAGATACTTATTACAGGAGACGTTGGTACTATACCCAGGCGAGGGGATGAACTGATTCACTGATCAAAATGACCACAAATTCGCACTCACGCCTTATGCTGGTGTCACGATGCCCCGACGAACCCAACACGACAACCCCGACCCGACGAAATCTTAGCAGCAGCCATGAGCCTCATCATTTTATTCATGCGTCCGTCAAGTAAAAATGGGACATTATTATAAAAGCAAAATTTTTACAAATCGATTAATTTTAACACTTCAGATGCATTTTTAAAAAATAGAAAGCGAAATAAATAATTAAAGTTAACACAAGTGGTTTCCCAACAGATATGGAACTACTTTACTTCCAGCGTTACCAACTTTACTGGCCGCATGTCACCCAGTGCGCTCGTTAAAATATGTGCAGGTAGGAGCAGTGACTAATTTCTAAAGTTGATTTCAAAAGTGCTCACTTCATCGTGAACAGCCTTTAAAATGACTTTGCTCCGCGTCAAGCTCGGCGTACATCATCAGCATGCACGTCGTCGAAACGTCATGGCAGGTGGTCGGGAAGTTTTCTCTGCCCATAGCAATTCACTTTTTCGCATGTCGGATGCACGTTAGCATGCACGGACTTGGACGCCGGATGCACCCGTGGCCATTTCCATACCCCAGTTCTCGCTGCGCGTATACTCCATGGCCATATTCGGCACTACAGCGAGTTCAGCTCCTTCCCTAGCCGTACGTCCTATGACGACACGTTAATTGCAGCACCGCCACATCAACTCACCCTTATCCGATTGGAATAACACATGTTTGCTAGAGTGGTTTTTGATACTTTCATGGCTTTTTTTTTTTCCTTCGTAAACGAAGAGTCTAATGCATTTGTACGTAAGAGTATTTCCTACTTAGTTTTGCCCATAGATTCGTGTGGTGCAGTCCGTATCCGCGAATTACCTGTCATTCTGAATTTTATGAACATATGTGCGTATTAAAATCCTACAGTCGCAGCTTGAAATTCTGAGGAGACAGAATACGTGCGAATATTGCTTATGCTACTTTCTATCGCTGTCGCGATGCTTCCTTACAGTCGAACGTGAAATTTAAGGAGTTAAACATTTTTATTAGAGGGATACCTTAACGTCTCGTCTACAGCGAGGTCATTAGACATGGGACAAGTTTCTCAGGGAAGCAGTGACGGGAGAGGCATCGGTCGGTTACTATGTAGCTGCTCGTTCGAGGTCAAGTAGCGAGGGAGCGATACGGGCGACAGTTATACGCACGCGTAGCGCCTCATCGTACCTACGCGCAAGGCGTGCAGTGTTTCCGTCGTGACGCTGCACTGTGCAAATTAGATCTGTAACATAGGGGTTTTATTACACGCAATAAAAGACCACAGATTAAACTAAGCCCGTAATTTAAAAAATGTTATATTTGATCATTTTTACGATATTTTTTCTCCAAGAATACAACTAATATGGCAAAAGTAAAAAAAAATGGGACCATAGATAATTGTTTTTTTTTTATTATTATCTTTTCTGGCAAAAGGTCATATTTCCAGAGCTTTTATTTACCGAGCTATGCGTTTACCGCAAACAATGATTTCACAAAACTTTAAACGCTAAACGACACCATAATCGTCGTCAACAGGAATATAAATAATGTATGTGAATAATATACAAATATTTTATGTGTGTTTGTAATTAAAAAAGAATCCTTTTGTGAAAAAAGATTCCGCAGCCTTAATAGATACACTCAATTATTCTTAGATGCGTTTCGCATTATTTGTATATTGATTTCGTATAATATTAACATAATTAAGAACATACGACGATAGTGGTGTCATCTGTTGCCAATCGTCTGTACCATTTGTTTTCACTTGTTTGTGACGTATTGAGTTCCGATTGGCTGGCGTTAAACGTTAAACGCAAAGACTTGAACGTCGGCCATTTTTCACCGCGTCGCGTTTGAAGTTTAACGTCGCGGCAACGTTTTACGTCGATTGTAGCCAATGACATTACTCTTCCGTGGGTTCATGCGTTACTGTAACGTATTTTTGTAGCGTCGACGCATTTGTAGCCAGGATGACCGGACCAGGTTTCGAACCCTTTTCCTCCGGAAGGCGAAACCGAAGGTTTGCTATTGCTTCATCTCGCCCGGTCCCGTCGCGTCTCAACGAGCAGGGTTGCCAGATTGGGCGATTTGTTACCGTTTGGGCTACTTCAAGGCAAAATTTGCGACCAAAAATTACGAAAATATAACTATCGCATTTTGGCCGATCTTTGTTACAAATCTGCAATATTTGGGCTACTTGGAATTATTTACTTAGTATTGGTATATTTTTTTGATTGTGAACAAGATAAATATTTTTCATAAGTAAGATCAGTTTTTTAAACTACAACCACTCTGGTTACAATTGAAGAGGGTCTCTTGTTCAGACTCTTGTTACTTGCTGCGGTCAATGAATAGAATGGGCGAATAGAATATCACGCGATTGTTTATATTTTTGACATATCGTTTTAATTTTGCGTGGGACTATAGCATTTTTAAATTCCAAAACAATTCGTTTTCCGTACATATAAAATATTACATAAAAAATTTACAGTATATTTTTTTAATGCGATTAGTATAAAGTATAATAAAATTGGGCGACAAAATATTGGCCATTTAGGCGACTTCATCGAAAACAATCTGGGAACCCTGGTGACAAGCAATCGCACCAAGGACTCGCGGTCGAAGATGGCGAGCGATGGCGAAAGTCTACAGAGGCCATCAGCGAATGTCTGCGAAATGCGTTGTTGTCTCAGCGCGGAGCAGTGCCGCATGTCTAGGCGGTGACTGTTATCAACATTATTTGCTGATAACACGTCTGTCGCTCTCGCCTCCAAAGGCAACGCGCTCTTGCCTTGCCATCCTCTGAGAAAACGAAAATAGCCCTGACAGAGCTAAAAAAAAGAAGAAAAAAAAGGGGACAGCAAGCCGTCAGGTATAGGCTGTTCACGATAAAATGAGCACTTTTGAAATCAACTCCAGAAAAGTCGCTCCCCCCCTGCCTTCATATATTTTAACGGGCGCACTGAGTGACATGTGCCCAGTAAAGTTGGTAACGATGGAGGGATAGTAGTTCCATACCTTAAAGACGAATAAAAGGTGTTAGGTAACCATTTATAATGGTTTATAATTTTAATTTATACTTTATATAATTATAATTTATAAATTATTTCTTTCGCTTTCTGTTTTTTTTTGTATGCTTCGAAGTGTAAAAAATGAGCAGATTTGTGAAATTTTCCTTTTGTAATAATTTCACAGTTTCACTTGACCGACGCATGAATAAAGTGACGAGGCCCATGGCAAGGTTAATTTTACATAAGGCGGAAGAATATAGAATGTGCATACAAGTAGATCTTAAGCAGGTATTGCAAAAGTGCTCATTTTACCGTGAACAGCCTATAGGTTGTCTGTATCGTAAGAAGAGATACGGGGTAAAGTAAGCATGCCTGCTGCACATTAATTGGCCTCCCTGGCTCAGCAATGTCTTCTTTTTCTTTCTTCCAGTCATTCTATGTAAGTAACGGGGTTAGGATTTGAACCTAGAGCACCGCTTATGCGAGTGCTTTGAAACATTAATATACACTTCATGTGACCCAGTTTTAAAGCAAATAGAGTGTACACAAGTTAGTTGAAACGTTTTAGTGATATGAAAGGGTGAGTCAGTTGAGAAACCAAACACAAACACGTTTATCACTGTTGACCATGTGATTTCGATTGGTGTATTGGTGACAGGCGAGTCTATGGTCGGTGCTTGCTAAATGTTGCTTAGTAAAAACGCTGAATTATAAGGAAATTTTGTACGAGGAACGAAGATGTAAGAGAATCTCTCTGCTTTGTGACCAGCGGCGTGTGGTGAACTGTTGCAAGGTAAGCTGTGCTATACCTAATCGTTTGCTAGTTTACACACCGGTCACTTAAACGTAGTAGTGCAGTTGACGTCACACACAGCACGTGTGTAACGGGTGCCTCGTCGCTCTCTCGTGAGTGGCCGCAGTACAGTCAGCTTCTCCCGGCTCCACTCTGGTTACTGGTTCCTGCTGCGTGCGCCGAGTGCGTACAGCACTGAGCAAACACCAGCTTACCTTGCAACACTACACCACACGACGCAGTTTCTGACACTATTGAGGGGGAAGAATAGGAGTATATTTGAAGGCTCATCCCAGGATGACACCACGGGAAAATGAAAACGACTAGAGGTACCTTGTGTCAGACTAGGAAACTTAACACAAAAGTCTGGATAAACTATACCACGGGTTCTTTCCTTTATACTATTAGGCCTATTCATATTATATTGTATTAACAGAAATGTATATCTAACTGTACATATGGACATGGCGATTAATAATACGTATTTTAATTTTAACAAATATCCAGGACTACAATATCTACTGCGATGTGAGAGAAGCAATCCCTATTTTAACAAATATTCACGACTACAATATCTACTGCGATGTGAGAGAAGCAATCCCTATTTTAACAAATATTCACGACTACAATATCTACTGCGATGTGAGAGAAGCAATCCCTATTTTAACAAATATTCAGGACTACAATATCTACTGCGATGTGAGAGAAGCAATCCCTATTTTAACAAATATTCACGACTACAATATCTACTGCGATGTGAGAGAAGCAATCCCTATTTTAACAAATATTCAGGACTACAATATCTACTGCGATGTGAGAGAAGCAATCCCTATTTTAACAAATATTCACGACTACAATATCTACTGCGATGTGAGAGAAACAATCCCTATTTTAACAAATATTCAGGACTACAATATCTACTGCGATGTGAGAGAAGCAATCCATATTTTAACAAATATTCAGGACTACAATATCTACTGCGATGTGAGAGAAGCAATCCCTATTTTGCTTCCGACTGGAGGTGCTATTTACAATTACCTTGTCAGGATGATGAATTCAATTTTCCTACATTTTTATTTTAATGCTTGTTGTTTTTCTATTTTCAAAAGAGAATAGCACCCATCAACAATGTCTGTCACGAGGCCTATATTTAATTTTTAATAAGGTATTCACATCTCAACCATAGTAACTCATGATAAGATATTGTATAGTGCCTACGGCAGATCTCCCTGTTTATTTTTCACAGATGACAGTTTCTTTAACATATCATCTTCAGCAATATTAGAATTGTTCTGCAGCTTGAATAACATCCTGGTTCAAATAATTAAACTGGGGCGTTACTACCTTTAAAAGCAAAATTCCAAACCCATAGTTCATTTTCCTGCTGATTATTCTCGGAATGATGATAATTACTCATCAAAGTTAGGAACTCGTTATAAAACCATCTGCCGAGGCACTTCCTTGCTCTGACGTAAGAACCGACGGCTAGGAAATGACGAATTCGAGGTAGCAGAACGGAGTAAAAAATAGATGACGGTAATTGTAAATTTCATGTCGTGATTTAAATAAACCTCACGTTCGACGGGCATCGTTAATAGTTGTTTTAGCCTTCACTCAGCGCGCTCCGTATCGCCTCGCTCCATGTTTGGACGCTAAAGTTAACACAGATGTTGTGATTCAGCGCCACGTTGCAAGCTGAAAAGTTCCCGTCTCTTCGCAAATACAAGAAGAAGCTTTACGTGTCTTTCTGCCCAAGCACTGTCATTCAAGCTGGCTTTGCGAAGTGGCAGCAGGGTAGCGCAGTATATTAGTAGCCTACACAGACTAACATGAAGGTCGTTTGAATGAACAGTACGTCATGTCATTATGAAAAATTCCACTGGTCTTTTTCTTCCTTCCGTTAGAGAGCAATACATCGTAAATATAGGCCCTGCTAAATTTTCCTTTTAGTTAATTTCTATCTTGCCACCACTTTTTAATATGAATATTGGTATGTGGCTACTAAACACAGTATATTCATTTAGTCTGAGGCTACGATAAAATATATGTATAAGTGGTAATACCTGTTGGAAGGCCCTTAAAAAATGCTCACTACCTTTAATATGAATATTGGTATGTGGCTACTAAGCACAGTATATTCATTTAGTCTGAGGCTACGATAAAATATATTTATGTGGTAATACCTGTTGGAAGGCCCTTAAAAAATGCTCACTACCTTTAATATGAATATTGGTATGTGGCTACTAAACACAGTATATTCATTTAGTCTGAGGCTACGATAAAATATATTTATGTGGTAATACCTGTTGGAAGGCCCTTAAAAAATGCTCACTACCTTTAATAGCCTATATAAGCCAGGACATAATGCATCTGCCTGTTTGGCGTATGGAATGTGTTGCAAAGATTTAGTGGAAAACACGTGCATCAGAAACGGTTGGATATTTTGTAATGGTTCCTGAAAAAAAAAAAAAAAAGTTTCGTATCAAGTCGATATTTCAATTCAAAGAAAAAATTTTGGGCGTGGTGTTTTCATAACGAGTTTTGAATTCATTATTTGTTTATGATTTGATGAATACACTGCGTGGTTCGTGCAATAGTTCGACCAACTACGAAATGGGCCGAGTTGAGTAGTTCCCATTGTGGGACGGGGTAAATGAGATGGAGATGGAGCAACTACAGAATGAAACAGGATGGGGAAGGGATAATGTCCTGAGGAAACCCACTGGTCATGATATGCGAGGGTCCAACGACTTATTACGAACTCTCCAACAGCTATCGGTGATCGACAAAGATATAACGTGGTAGACAGCAGAAGCAGTGAACTCGAACCACATTGCGTTATGTGTTTCGTAAATTTTCGGACATATAGAAATATTATGAGATTGCGTACTGGGAGTACCTATAGAAACAAGACACGTTAACGTTCGTGAAGAAAATCATCTCAGATAAAAGAAAATACCAACTGGAAAACGTAGCTAAGAGTGAAAAACGGGCCAAGAGATGAATACGGTAATGTGGCTAATTATCTTTGTTCGTGATTTACGGCGTTTCAGTTTTACTTACACATCTGCTGACGGAAAATACATACGCGTGTATGTACTCATTGTATTTACCACGTGTGCTCATGGAACTGTGTTGGTTACTTCGACACTTAAGAATAAGACTACAGAAAATGCTACTATCGGCTGGTCACGGTAAAATGAGCACTTTACAAAGCCCTGCTTAAGATCTACTTGTATGCGCATTTTCCACCATATGTGAAATTAATATTGTCATGGGTTTCATCACTTTATTCATGCGTCGGTCAAGTGAAACTGTGAAATTATTAGAAAAGTATATGCTTTACAAATCATCTAATTTTTACACTTCTATGCATAAAAAAATAACATAAAGCTAAAGAAACAATTTTTAACTATCACAGATGGTTACCTAAAAATTTTTATTCAACGTTAAAATATGGAACTACTTTCCATCCATTATTACCATTCTTACTGGCCGAATGTCACTCAGTGCGCTCATTAAAATATATGCATGTAGGGGCAGTGAAATTTCTAAGGTTCATTTCTAAAATGCTCACTTTATCATGAACATCCTTTAGTTATATTTTGTGTAGTTATTTTCGTTCCAAAAGTTTCAATATTCAACTGAAATCAGCAGTTGTCACCCTTGGCTATTTTCTCGGGGAAGGCAACGCATGGCATATGCGTAGAGATTATGCTTAATCGCGAGAAAAGTTGACAGTTTCCTAGCTTTCAGCATACTGCGTACATGCTCGAAAGTTTTTTTTTTTTTTTTTTTTTTTATGTATGAAAATACTTTCCCATTCCATTATACCAATGACGAATCATGTACTCTAAATCAGAACGTTTGCGATCGGCTGCACACTTGTCGCGGTCGAGTTATAACTAAGCGCGCACGTACGCGGTACTTTGTCCATTTGGTGCAATTTTCTAGACTTGGGTAAGCTTTGTTTGAATGAGGCGGAGCAATATTCTGGAAGTAGAACTTCAGCAGGATTTTACAAAAGTTGGAAGTAACCGTGAATGGACTATAGACTGTTATCGAAGAAAACATGATGGTTCATTTTTTTTTATCCCTACTGCTCGACGAAACAAAGTGTGCATCCGGAACATATGTGAACTTGATAAGCTCACGCAGTCTTGACTTTCCCCTTCTCTCTTACTATAGGCTGTTCACGGTAAAATGAGCACTTTTGAAAGCCCTGCCTCATGTGAAATTACCATTGCCATGGGCCTCATCACTTTATTCATGCGCTGGTCAAGTAGAACTGTATAATTAT
The DNA here is from genome assembly GCA_029891345.1 of Dryococelus australis. NCBI lineage: Eukaryota > Metazoa > Arthropoda > Insecta > Phasmatodea > Phasmatidae > Dryococelus > Dryococelus australis. Next base: position 258,721,544 of record CM056995.1, read on the forward strand.
TAGGAAAGTAAATTATTTACATATTTGTTTATTTTTACACTTCGGTGCATTAAAAATTACAGAAAGCGAAAGAGATAATTCGAGTTATAGCAAATGGTTACCTAACCCTTTTTATTCGACGTTAAGATATGGAACTACTTTCCATCCATCGTTACCAACTTTACTGGGCGAATGTCACTCAGTGCGCCCATTATAATATATGTAGGTAGGAGCAGTGACGTTTTCCAAGGTTGCTTTCAAAAATGGTCACAACAGCCTTTAATGGTATGGAATTTTCCATACTGGCCGTTGTTCTTTCCCTCTCAACAGCTACACTTAAGATCGCGTCTTACCCACGGAGGTCGTATATAGGTCTTATTCAATTTTCGAGTGATAGCGTCCAGGTTACTGGTCAGCAGGAATCCATTTAGGAACGCCAACAGCCAATCAGTGGTGGCGGAATACTCGTCAGCAGTTACACTAACATAAATAAATGGCGTCCGGCTATGCCCGACGAGTTTATTGTACTGACATTACTAACCGATGTGTTTTAGAGAGATTGATCCGTAACTATCATTATATTGACATTCAATTCGGGAGAACGTAATTGCATACTAATCTAATCCACCTTTACTCATGTTTGCATACACTGCAGAGAACATCACTACAGTTTCTTGGTTAGAATTATCGTTTACCGCTGCCATGATTGTACGTCTGCTACTAAAGGCTATTCACGATAAAGTGAGCACCTTAGAAATGAACCTTAGAAAAAAGCCACTGCCCCTGCATGCATAAATTTTAATGGGCGCACTGAGTGATATTCGAGGTAACCATTTGTAATAACAAAACATTATTTATTCGGCTTTCGGTGTTTTAATGCATCGAAATGTAAAAATAAGCAAATTTGTAAAATATTCACTTTCTTAATAATTTCACAGTTTCACTAGACCGACGCATGGATAAAGTAATGAGGCCCATGTTAATGTTATCTTTACATAAGGTGGAAGAATACACAACGTGCATACAAGCAGATCTTAAGCAGGGTTTTCAAAAGTGCTCATTTAACCGTGAACAGCCCAACCTTCCGCACATCGGTGGTCCAAGCAGGAAGTGTAGCCTCCAACCCAGACGCCAAACAATTCTCGTCGGTGACTCATCAGTAGCGTCAGTAAATAAAGTAACACTCGTCAGCAGTCTTAGCTGCTAACTGCAGAAAATAAGAACACTGTCATATTACCTCCTTGGTCTCGCCCGTGACGAGGCTGCACAATTCGCTTTGCCGAGTATAATCCATTCACAGTTACTTCATACTTTTCTGAAGTCCTGCTAAAGTTTTACTTCCAAGATATTCCTCTGCCTCGTGCAAACTAAGCTTAGCTAAATATATTAAATGACACCAAAGTACATCACACTGTTGTAATAATATTGTGCATGGGAACTATTTCTTCGTAGGCGCTACTAACACAGATGCTTTCTCACTAATTTTATTCATATATATTATTCATAAATAAAATATTATTATTTATTAATAAAATATAAGTAACACTTCAATTTAACTAAATATAAGATACTTTTATTTTAACAGAGGTATAAAACTCCTGTTATACTTGATGTGTATAGAAAATAATTACACCAGAATTAGTGGTGCTGACATACTTGTTAATTATGACAAATGACAAGGAAGGAAAAATCACTTCACAGTATAATAAAATGCATTACAATTGAAGCGTTATTAACCGTTTTAATAGTAATGATCGACAACCTTAGTGTCGAAGGTAGGGTTACAACCTTGCCATACACTCCTTTCCCGTGGTTGCAACCCTGCTTCGCTGCGACGTCTTCAAATTCCGAAATTTTCGGAACGTGGACTCAAAGCTCTTGGCCAGTACTCACGTTTTATTTCCACTGCGTTTTATGGTCGATAAATTCGCTTCTTCGCGAGTAAAGGCTGTTCACGATAAAATGAGCAATTTTGACATCAACCTTAGAAAAAAGTCATTCCCCCTGCCTGCATACATTTTAACGGGAGCACTGAGTGACATGCGCCAAGTAAAGTTGATAACGATGGAGATTAAATAGTTCCATATCTGAACGTCGAATAAGGCGTGTTAGGTAACAATTTATAGTAATGACTTAAATAATTTATTTCTCTTCTTGTATTTTTTTTAATGCATCGAAGTGTAAAAAATGAGCAGATTTGAGAAAATTTTCCTTTTCTAATAATTTCACAGTTTCCCTTGACCGACGAATGAATAAAGCGATGAGGCCCATGGCAATGTTAATTTTACATAAGGTGGAAGAATACACAACGTGCATACAAGTAGATCTTAATCAGGTCTTTCAAAACTGCTCATTTTACCGTGAACAGCCTATAAGAAATTGGGACGTAGCGGTGTGGAAATGTTCATAAACAGACTTCAGGAGCAGCTTTGACGGAAATCGAGCCCGTATTGCCTAGGTGGCAGGCGGTAAGATACCCTCTCGCCAGCGGGGGCCCCATATAACCACGTGCATGTAAGAAATTCCCCAGTTTGTTGCAATAAGGAACAAAAGTTCGTAGATAGTTGTAGTTGAAAAGTCGCAGCTAACACTATAAGTAACTTAACGACAAGGGGAGACAAGCTAACTATGCCCCTCCCAGCCACCACCAAATAAATTTTGAAAGGACGCCAGAGCACTATAAAACGTACAGAAAATGGTAACACCCAGACTTTCTTTTTCAGAGATATAGAACGCGATGATGTGTGCGTGTATATATATATATATATATATATATATATATATATATATATATATATATATATATATATATATATAATATAAAAGTTTAAAACCACTAGTAAAAATGTTAAAAAATTGTTTCTTGGTTTTAAACCTTTGATGTCATCTAGTTTAAAAAATTTCCTAACTTTGTTACTGCCAAAACACACATTGGAATGAATGAATTATTAAGATCAGCCACGAAATTTGCAAGTTATGATTTTTGAAATTATAACATAAATCTCGAATCATTGTACACGTTTTTCGGTGGAAAATTATGTAGACACAATTTAATATTTTACGGGTATTTTTGTATGCTATTTTTAAAAATTGCCTTTATAGATACACTTGAAAGAAAAAGCCAAACAAGGACCATAATAATATATTTCTAAACAAGTTTTTTTATTATTATTTGAATCCACACTATTATTGCCGAAGTTGAATACTAAATATATTTCTTACCAGGTGAGCTAGCGAGGTGGGGTTTCCAGTTGTCATGATATGATTTATTGTTCATCATCATACCTTAACTGGGCTATAGGGGCGTGACAAGTTATTGATAATAGTTAATAATGAACATTATATAAAAGGGGTTTAGTTGTAAAATATTATTTCAATATTAATATGATTGAATATAAGCGGGGGGAGCTATACAAATATAATGAAAAATAAGATAAAGATTTAATCAGCCACATTCCGAGTAAAGTCTAATTGGAGAGTTCCCATCTTGTTCATGATTCCGGAGGCTGATTAAGATGGCGGAAGTCAACTGCCGGACATACCCATCTTCAGTGTTCTTCTCGTTCCAAATGCCCGACGATAAAAGACACCGCCCATGGGCTACGCTGCCCTATATCGGCTGCGTTGTCCCCGTTTACTGGCTGATGGTGGGGGTTTCTGTGGTTTACTATTTCATAACTAATTTCAGCAATCACGGCTGGTGTCCTGGATATATATGTGAAGGTGTGATCAGGCAGGCCGCTCAGCTAAGGCCTGATCACAACTCGTAACACAGTGCTAGTTTGTACTCTTTTCGCTTAATAAGTGTCATATAATGTTTGTTACCAGGAAATTAAAATTCGCCGATTATTGCTATCAATGTTGAAACACGCAATTACACTGGTAGGAAATCAGCACAGAAAATGTTTCTGTAATGGCATTTTATGGTAGCGACAACCAAACTTAAGTACCAGCAACAGAATGATCTGTTATAGTATAGAGTCCAAATTGTTAGCAGAACAAACTAAATATTGTCAAAAGTTATTCTGTTGTGGAACAATCTTTTCTGATGCAGGAACAGTGCTTTCTGTAATGGGAACTAAAGAGATAATAGTGAACACAACCTCACAGTATTGTTACGATAACAGAACAATATATTGTAAACCCAACAGAGCTATTTGGTAACTGCAACAGAATGTTCTGTAGAAAATCACCTGGTTTTTCCTTGAAAATTTTACAGATAAAGTATGACCGCCACAATAGTGTCGTGGATTGCTGGAGGGTGCCCTTCGATTCTATTCAGATTACAGAACTAGTATTGTAGCGTTAACAAACAATTATAGTAATTACGACAATGTCGCGGGCTGGTAAAGGCACCCTCTAATTTACAATACGGAAGATAAATAGGAAAATGTTGCTATTGTGAAGTAATATTTATTTAGTGGAGGCTGTTGACAACCTGTGAGGGTATTTGCACCCTTTAAAGTGTTGGCAGACACCGCCATGTTAGGCGTTAAATGTAATAATACCAACAAGGGTGCTGGAATGACCTATTTGTTTTTAAAAGACGCACATCACTTATACAAAAGGACATAAAAATGAAATAACTAACGCCATATTTTTTTTTGGTACTACAAATTATCCGATGCGAAAGGAAAACCTCTTTATACAAACTTTAGACGTCAAAACATTTTTATATCACATGACACACAATATTGTATAATACAAAAATATATAACATAAAGGGAGTATTATTTTATTATATATAAGATAACTCATATGTAAATTCGTCACGTCGAGATTCGCCTGAAGACACGTTACACGTAATGATTAAAAAAATTAAACAATGTAAAACAAATACATTAAAAATACCTTAATCTTATAAATTATATAATAGCCGAACGGTCCAAGGAGTCCTTTAATACAAGGTCCGGCAGTTCGAGGCTGCCTGCTTCTACAAGGAATTTTTCAAGTTCTGAATATAAGTACAGATATCACCGCATCCTATGAGCCGACGAGGGAATTACAATAGACCACAAAAGATGGTTAGGGCTACCATTCCGCTCAGTAAAGGCAACAGAACAGATTGTTAGGATTACGATTATTACGCATTTGCCGGAGCCGCCATGCTGCTCAGTTAAGGCAACAGAAGATATTGTTAGCTCTACCGTATATCACTGCTGGGTGCACAATCAGCTCTAGCGGTATCAGGGCAGCATTGTAGGGAATACCATACTGGATTGTAGTGAGTACCCTAATCGTTTGTAATCGCAATATTCTATTCTGTATAAAGTGATGACGCCACTGATTTGTGACGCACTGATATTTTACAATATTTTTCTGTTGGCCTTACCTATACCTTTAACAATGTTCGTAGGGTAGCCAAAACCAAACAGACCGTTGTCCCAATTTTAACAGTCTTGGATGGTAACGGCTACAACATTATGGTTCCTACAAGAATAATTTTCTTTCAGGGTAAATTGGGGGAAAAATTATATAACGAACATAAAGTGAGAAATTTTGGAATGAGCAAGTGTAACAAAAGGCAACGAGAACTCGCAGGCGCGTTGGGCGTTTCTAAGGCATGCATATCAAACACAATAATTAAATGTTTGACCTAGGGCGCATTATATATATATGTAAACAACTAATTTGAATACATCAACATGTGTTTGAATGCTACCTAATTTTCAGTAAATTTTTTTAAAGAAGTATGGAATGATTCCACAGTGCTGTCTCATTTCTGTCATTGATAATGTCCTATAACCTATAAAGTTTAAGTTTTCAATTACATCTTGCATGGTCCTAAACTTTTGATGCTTACTGCAGTTGTAAAATATCTGCTTCTGATTGTGGCTAAGCTGGTGTCTCCGGCATTCCGAAGCGGATTAAATCTGCGTTGAAAAGATTCAAGAACTTTAAAGAATTCCTCAATAGCCAGGGTAGTAGAATGAAGGACTTGGTCATTCTTCACACAAACCAATATCATGTTGACAGCTTTGACACTAGATGTGTCGTGAGTTTGTAAATAATTACTACCCTGTTAAAAAGTGTTTGGGAAATAACTCCAATTTAAATCTTTTTTTTTAGGGGGGGGGGGGGCAGTTATGGCCGGTGAGAATATATTTTTCTGTTTCGTAGCACATTTCATTTAGACGTCAGTAGCGCCAAAGTGAAATTAGCAAATGGATTACAAATGTCTACAAGGGCGTCAAAAGTCTTTCCCTCTCCCATATTGGAGCTGCTGTTTCGCCGCTGGACACAATCGAAAATTTAAAAACTGCACGGATGGGCTTCGCATTTTTCATAACTACTCGTAATTTCAAATACGTGCAATCTGACCTTATTCTGAAACAATAATTGCGCACCATCAAAGGACTGGTAAAAATAAACTAGTAAATAGTGCGCTTTGATTCATTTCACAATTTTAAAAGAATGTTCATATAATTTAATTAGACTCCTGAAACTGGAAAAAGCCTTAGTGTTTAGAGGTTACTGTAAACACATGATAGATGTCGGCCTATTTTCCTTGGAAACTACTATCCGGTTGTCTGTATCTCTGCATCTCACGCACTACCTGATAACTTTTTAACCACTGAAGATAGAATTGTGCGGTAATTATTCACATCAGTCTTCTCAATTCTTCCCATATAGTAATTTTGCACCCATTTTACACTCCTGTTAGTGGCAACGATTTACTTGCACAATTTCACGTAGACTATACAACATTTTGGCCAGGACTGTATTTCTGAAAAATAAGACTTTTTAAATAAAAATTCTGCTAAATTAATACTCCGTTGTATTACAATGTAAATGCCATTATAATCAATATTTACATAAGACTATACAACAAGCCTACTTTCCTCTACACAAGCAAGCAAGAAGTTCTGATCAGGTGTTTAAAGACAAAAGCAGTAGGATCATGCCTTTTAAACAATTGTGTATTGGACGTAGTATCTCATCTTAGTGTTCGATATAAAGGGCGTTAGTGGAATTACGTATGACTTATTCACATTATACCGGGCAACAAAGAACTAAACATTATTTTTAAAGGGTACATATTACTGAGTTAATGTTATATGCCATATATCTGGTACCACTAAACAAATTTTACATAGTACTGGTCTGATAAAATAAGAGACTATTGCATAAAACTTCCAGGTGATATTACATACCTTAGCACTGTTTCCCTGCAAAATGATGTAGTGTTGTTTGAAAAGTTACTAAATATAATATTTAGTTAAAAAAAATATTATAATTTTGTGAATCGTATGCACACAAGAAAACCTGGTATTATGAAAAGTTGGATTCAGATGGCTTTCATTTTTCGTATATATAATAAGTAACATAAATTATAATGACGCAATAATGTAGACAAAGCATATTAGTTCGAAATTATTTACATAATGATGTCTGTAATAGTATTTTTTCGCGCTCGCTACTTTGTTCCGCGCGAGCGAGTGGAGATGAAGGACAATGCAGTTATATGATAGCGACGACAGCAAGACAATAGAATGCTTTGAATGAGAAGCGAGCGATACCCAGGAACCACCTATCTGTTACAAAAAGCTAGCCGAAACAACAGCCATTTTTGCGGCGTGAGCTACTGACCCTGGTTGTATTGAGTTTCTGTATTGATCTGAAGAATTTTATAGTAGCTTGCTGCCCTAGTTTTTCTAAGCGTGACTCGGGGTACGTCGAAATTTCCAGGTCAGGGCCAGAAAAATGTAAATTGTGCGACTGGTCTCCAGGCTGCGAGTTGTTGAATCGATGAGTGGTTGAGTTTCAGCGATAGACGACGAGTGGCGAGATAAGTGACCAGCGGAAGGAAAATCTGCTACTGCGAGTATCAAACGGTGAAGAGTGCGGCTGGCAGGCGGAACTATTAGACTAGATGCGTAAGTGAAAGACATTATAAATGATAGCAACAGAGAGACTGTACGTGAATTACTGATGAGTATGAGTTAATTGATTATAACGAAACAGCGACACTGAGAAGGACGTTAATTAGAGTTGAAATAGATATTAAATGTAGTGCTCACTGAGAAATAAAAAGATTAAGAGTAGATATACATAGTTTAATGCTGGAAATAAAGCTGTATGAATAAAATAGACACAATATTTTGTTCTTGTATTTTTTGTTACTAAGACCTATAGGAATAAATGAATTACAATGCTCGCATAGATACGCCAACACACAATTTTTCGATGAAATAAGTCTAACACTCCGTTAGTTACGGCATTCCAAACAAAATATTTGTACATACACTATTTTAGATATGTGCATACTACACTGAAACCATAAAGGCATAAGGTCATCAGCCTAAAATGACAATTCTTGTATACCGAATTTGGCGTGAATGGATTAACTAGTTTCCGAGATATGACGTTAGAAATTTTAGTGTCCGATATACTAAAATTATGTATTGGTACATGCGGCCACTCGCTTTCATCCCCTTCCCCCATTGGGTGCACGTTGAGATCACTAGTAACTGGAAAAAGGAAGGCAGAGATAACAAACGGGCTGCCATGTAATCTGTACAACATGTGAGTGAGATGAAATATCTAGGAGTCATTCTGGATAATAAGAATAGTTATTTGAAACATGTTGAATATATTTCTAGAGAGGCAATTGTTGTTTCAACGATTTAAAAGCATTGGTAATACCAGTTGGGTATTAGGTTTGCAGTACTTCGAAGACAATTTATAAAGCAGTGTTTGAAGCTATTATTGCATATGGCGCTGTTTTATGGTATATCAGAGTTCAATTGAAAAAGCATAAAAGGAAACTGGTCAGTGCACAGAGGGCGGCACTGCTGACAGTAAACAGAGTATACAGGACTGCATCAATTGATGCACTTCCAGTATTGGCAGGGCAGGGGTGTTACCAGTTGACCTGTTACTCCAAGTACGTGGAATTATGGCGATGAGAGCACGGAATGGAATACCAAGTAAGGAAGTAAAACAAGACCTTTTGACTGAAGTTATTATGGAATGGCAAGAAAGATGGTCAAGGTCGGAAAAGGGAAGAGTCACCTTTGAGTTGCTTCCAGATGTGCAAGAAAGGATGAAATCTTGGTGGATTACGATGAACCTGTGTAATGCACAGCTATGTACAGGACATGGTAACTTTAAGGAGAAGCTTCACGGGTTCTATTTGGTGCACTCTCCGCTATGTGATGCATGTGGAGTTTGTGACACAATGGAGCATGTAAACACGAACTGTTTGAAGACAGAAGATATAAGGTTGTGGCTCCAGGAAATTTCAGAAAGAAAGAGAAATGATATGAGATTGGAAAATATCATGAAAGTTAAAGCTCGTCATAAGTTATAAGTTATGGCAAGAGCTCGCCACAAGAATTGGTAAGAGGCTTGAAGAGTATGGTAAGTGGAAAGAAGAGCTTTCCGAGTACCCATGAGCAGGTATTCGGGTAAAGGCTTCAATATAAGAAGTCGGAATATCTCTGATTGGTGAGGAGGCAGGTTGTACTGAGAAAACCGGTAGAATACTGTGCATGGCATAAAGGAAGTCAAGGCCCGAAAAAAGACGAGTAAAAAGTGCTATGCATTGTCTTACTTATCCAAGTACAGTTGTAGCGCGGGAGGATGGAGGGTTTGCCGGCCTTCGGGCTGTGAAACCTGCCATGTAAGGCGAACGCGTGCCGCGATAATGCTATCAAGACCTGTGCCAATCCTTTCCTTGGAAGATTGCATGTCTTGGGTAGAAGATACGCGAATTATCTAGTTATCGCCCCCTCCCTTCTCCACGCCTCAGGACGACTCGTGGGAAGATGAATCTTCTGTGCCGGGTCGGCTCAGCTATATGAGCCGCTACGTCACTCTGAGTCAGTATGGAGTCCTGTACACCCATTAGCGCCAGGTGTGTGGTACTTTCAGAATGATATGCGACAACGCAGTGACTAGCGAGTGTAGTGTGTGAGCATTGGGAGAATAGAGTTGAGACTGAATGGTTGGAACGTTGCGAAATGGGACTTATGCGTGCGTGGCAGACTTTTGGAACTATGCTAATATATATTTTGGTCGTATATCTGTAAATAATATGTGAGGATTAAATGACTGTAGTTAGTTCTAAGAAATTTAAAAGCACTGCAATTATAATCGAGAATGGCATTAAATACTGCGTCCATTAATAAGAGGTAATAAATGTTAATGGTGAAGTTAGTAAGTTAAATGTTGTAATAATAGGTGTTTTTATTTTCACGTCATTGCATATAAGAAACTAATTTTTTTTTTTATCGAGACGATCTCTTTGCGGAATTCGATACGTCCCAGGCGACTTATAACTACATGTTTAGAATAGGCCACTATATGTTTACTTGTATTTCAAATATGTCGGAAACTGAGTGTTTTCTGAGACATGGACGAAAGAGTACTAATGTGTTTTCAAACAGCGCTATCTTTCCAAATGGCACACGAAAGGGGTTGAACAAACACTTGGTTCACTGGCGAAGTGCTTGTTTACGAATCTTAATGTTGCTGATTCCAATCCCGATAGCTGCTACATTTTATTTATTTGCTTGACGCTGTTCGATAACCAACATTTTCTGGCTATATTATAAGGATATTTTATGGTTTCTTGACATGATAGTAATAACTTCAAAATACCATATATTTTCAATAAACAATATTCGTCATGTTTTATAGCAAAAATAAGAGAATTCTCAACTAAAATTCTTGATTCGTAAAGATCTCTAAATAAGTTATTTTAATATTATATAAATTCGGCTTCATCTTACTTGCTTATTAGATTCATAGGAGGGGCAAATCGCAATTTATTCTGTCAGACACTCAGTTAACCCACAGCAAAGGTTTACCTTCTAACCATCTTGACTTTAAATTTTAACTTAGAAGTTAAACCTGAAATACGGTCGAAGCGTATAACTGATTCCCAAGAAATATTGTTTATGGTACTTTTATAACATAAGCAATTATTTTAAGTAGTAACATAACGTATTGATTTCGTTCCATTTTTGAGATTTGTAAGAGTTGGGAAATAAATTGCTATAACGTATTTTATTCTTTTTACAGGCTTTTGTTTAACTTGCCTTGTTAGTTAGTTACATAGTTTGTTTGTTTATACGTTCGGGTAAAATTTCGCAAGCTGATAAAAACTTCTTCCCGTTATCCAATTGAGCTGAAATATCGCACGCATGTGTAGTTCCCATGACAATACAATGTGAAGTTACCATACTGAGATGATCTGTTGATGGAGCCGGAAGGCGGTCATAGGAACTCTACAACTACATGCAGTAAACGATGTGTCGACTTTCTTTTAAAAATGGAATACCGGTGAAATGGAGATTAGAAGTGCCACTGCTGTTGTGCGCGTGCCTTTTTTGTAGCGGCAAATGCTTCTGAAAACTATTATTATAGTTTGCTCCTACAGTATGTCCTGTATCAGAATGAAAACGAAGTACTGGTCGATCACGATACATCATGGGGATCTTTCTTAGCATGGGAAAGCCATATTCGTGATACAAACACATGGTTGGAGACTATAAAGTGAAAAATAAAATAAACATAAAAAACTTTTAAAACCAACCTTTTTTTTTATATAAATGCACTAAAAAGAGAAAATAAATAATAATAGTTACACAATTTGTAGAACTTGTAAGATATGGTGGAATAGCCGTAATAAACTTTAATACAAATTAATATGTTTGTATCAATGTATATTTAGTATATAAAAGCTTGGCGTGAGTAGTCAAGAGCCTTACGCAAGATATGTTCTTCCTATGCTTACGCAAATGTGATATACGTTCTATATTGTGAATAGTTAAGAGCCTTACGCAAGAAATGTGCTTAGTACGCTTAAGCGTATGAGGTATACGTTCTGCATTGCGCCAAGCTTTTATATACTAAATATAAATTGATACAAAGTTACAAACATATTAATTTGTAGTTTATTACGGCTCTTTGACTACATCTTACAAGTTCTACAAATTGTGTAACTATTATAATTATTTTTCTCGTTTTAGTGGATTTATAAATAAAAGGTTGGTTTTAAAAGTTTTTAAAGTCTTTTCTCTCCATACCACAACGTAAAAAATGTAATGTACTAGAAATGTAGAAATTATTAATCTTCTTGAACGCCCTAAAAATCTATTCCTAATAATTCTTGCTTTCTTTATTTTTGAAACTATTATATAAATTCATTTTGAAGTTATTCTCAGAAACGGAAAAGTAATATAATCTGAATTACGATGCTCAACAATGTAAGTTGAAAATTTTCTTCTTCCTCTTCAGCCTCTTTTCTTTGCAAAAAATAATGCGATCATGAGTGTCCGCGAGCACGTATGTGTACGAATGGGCGTACACGTGTGTGTGGGTGTGTGTAGGTTTATATGTTGCGTGCGTGTGTATCGATGTGCGCTTGCTTATGGGTGTTCACGTGGACGTATAGGCCTCTGTGCGTAGGGTGTATGCAAGTGCGCGCGGGGGACGCACATATTCATACATTCACTTTGTAAGCACTTGTAAGCGATTTGTTCATTATAACGTTATCACGTATAATATGCGCATCTGTGAATGGCTAGATCACTACACACGAAGAAACGCTATTTAAGAATTTTTTATGAGTTACAAATCGACAGAGAGCATATTTTTAATGGTGTCGCTTTCATAAAGAATATTGTGATGGCTAATAGTTAATCTTTCAGTCTCATCATTAGGAATATATGATTTTTAGTTTGGGTGACACCCTGCATGCATAATTGAGAAAATATGGCTTATTTTGTATGACAAAATTACGTGTGTGAAAACACGTTTTTAGGAGCAGATTATTTAGGAAGAGAAAATCTTTGAGTGTAAATTATATTACTGGAAATTCCTTAACTTTTAATCACATCAAAAATGCTTACAATCCGACACAAATCAGTATCGCTCGTTATTTCCAAATCACGCGCATTCTGCTCCATTAATTGCTAAAGTAAACTACAAAAATATTGTCTCGTTTGTGTTGCAGTGGTGAATTTTAAATCGTTTGTATTCTTGATAAAGGCTATTCTGGCTAAAGTGAGCACTTTTGAAAGACCTCTCATTTGGAACCATAGTCAATAAATATATTTTAGTGTATCCCTAGACGTTAATTTGCGTGTGCGGTGGAATATACACACTGTGTTTATTACTTACACAGCAATATTTATTTAAAAAGGTGGTCATAAGAAAAATATTGCCTGAAAGAAAAAGTAACTAGGGCTTCAAAAGTGCTCACTTTACCGTAAACAGCTTATAGAAGGACACATAATGTAGTACTAGGTTGTGTCAAATACTGTAAGACTGTATATAGTAACGTGTTGTAAAAAGATTCCCATCGGCCACCGTAGATCTATGGATTTTTTTCCATACTCTGGAAATACAGCTTTGGGACATTTTTTTTTGGAACTACAGAGCACAGAGCATTTCCTACAGTAGTGCGTTGATTAAGGTCAGTATTTCTTGATAACTGTTGATATCGTCGCCTCTGTAACCGTCCGCAAGAAATAATCCCGCGTTTCGCCTCGACAGTTACCAGCTAAAAATTAATAAATGTAGCGAAGCTGTGGCAGTTCGACAATGTTTGGGTAGCTGTTATTTAGGATATGTCGTGCGGGAAATTACAATACACCTTCTGAAATATAAGCTTTATCGAAAAATCGATAATTCCAAGATGGCGGATGGGAATCCAAGATGGCGGGTGGGAATCCGCCTTAAAGTCTCCCGTTACCATTTCAAAATGTATGTCTTAAACATAAGTGATAGAGCATTGCTGTGAAGTGTTTTAAAAAATGTTTCGTCACTATGATTTTTTTTTTTTTTAAGTTGTGTATCATGATAAACTAGAATATAAATTACAATACCACGCAGGAAAATGCTCTCGTGTCATCTCATGTGCGCAGTTCCAGTCTGTCAATTGTTCTACTGATAAGGCTGCTCCCTCCATTTCAAAAGCAATGAAGTCTTGAGAGTCGATGAGGGTACAATGAGGTGAGAATGGAGTAGCGCCGCAGTGCTCAGGGGTGGGGGAAACGGGAGATCCCCGAGGAAACCCGCCGACCAGCGACATCGTCCGGCACGATTCCCACTTGTGAAAATCCGGGAGTGACCAGGCCGGGGATTGAGCCCGGTTCGCCTCGGTGGGAGGCGAATAGTCTCATCGCTCAGCTACAGTAACCCCCAGTGAAGTAAGAATTTGAAAGAGACAGGCAGTATTAAAGAACATTTTAGAGGGTAATAAGGTATTGAACCAAGGCCTTAAAATGAATAACTTCAATAACACGTGTTATTCAGGCCACTTGTTTTACACAGCCTGTGAACTTTCGAGCCAAGGCGTGTGTGGGTCACGAACCGTCAGCAGTCCCACCCTACTTACCATGTGAGCGGCAACGCCTTACCCATCAAGGTCAGTGAGTACACCGCAGTGTTGATACGTTTTCTTGGCCTTCGCTTTATCAGCTATCATTGGTCACGTCGCCAGCTGATTTCATTTGCGCACACGCGCCTACACAAACCAGTCAGTCTACTGAGCTCGTTTATACGAAAGAAATTGAACGTAAAAAAGTTCTTATTTGCGTTTGTACATTTCACAAATCTTTCTTGCTTACAGTGAAACTCACGCAAATAGCAAATTTTTGATTAAGACACGACGATAATTTTTTTTCCCCGTATTATTGATGTAATTTCCCTTCGCTTTAAAAGGCTACTTTACTCAATTAATTAGCAAGTAGTAAAATTTTGTGGCGTATATTTTTGTTGTGCGTTATTTACGAATTTTATTGTGGTGGGAAGTTACTAAGTAAATTTATTTGATTGATTGGCCATGTCGTGAATGCGTAATTTTTACATGCAGACTGTGTTTCGTTTTTTTTTTTATTACACACAAAGCCAAACCACAGTATGAACATCGAGACATCGAAGACACTGAAAGTTTTAGATACGCTCTTGTTACCAAGTTTCATAGATTTTACCTGTCATTTATATGATTGACATTATACTAATTAACAATGAATTGTGTAGAGATTATGATGGGGCAGTTTTATTTTCGCCTTCTGTGCGTATCCCCCAGATTGGTATGCCAAATCTCGTCTTAAAACATTGACATGAACGTTTCTTTTCATAACGTGTTCAGTATAATCATGCTTGTGTAAAAAAAAAAAAAATACTCAACGTGCATTGAATGTATTTCATTTGCGTTGAGACTTCGTCAAAGAAGTGTGCTAATATTTGTAACACACAATTGATGTAATTGGCGAGCTAAAACTAGCTCGAGGCATGCGGGTCTCACACCTACAGCAGCATAAACGCTGTTTACTGCCGGACGTTGCAATGTGGTCGCTGTAAAGCCGGCGTGCGCTCGCTACCCTGCATTGCCCTAACGGTTTGGTAATTGTCATAAGTTTACTGTGACAGTGTTTTAGAGAACAGAGAAGTGAAAAAAGCAGATGATAAATAAAAACATTTATTCATCTCTCTTTTTTGAAAGTGGAGTCTTACGATAAGGTTATCATTTCAATTTCTACCGCATTCTGTTTAGTTCGTAAACACGTATGACGGTCGTTAATTGTAAATAAAAAGTATTTTTCAAATTACGTATGTTGCATATCTGCTTGCATGGGAAGTTAAAAAAAAAATACTGTCATTAATTTTCACATTAAATACAGCAAAATGAAACTTGCTAAATTATCACTAAATTACACACACACACACACACACACACACACACACACACACACACACACACACACACACACACACACACATATATATATATATATATATATATATATATATATATATATATATATATATATATATATATATATATGGGCATATAAGGATACATAACCGCAGTCAGTAAGTTTGTAGACTCACTGACGCCCAGAGTATAGGAAGAGACGCACTATGGCGTGCGCGAACTAACTGACTATACTACGTATATGCACATGAATACATTCATGCATACTGTCTTATTTCTTACATGCATGTATGCATGTGTGTATACATACGTATATACATTGGCAAGTGTATGTATTTGTTTAAATCATTTGTTGTGCCTATTCATATTTTATTTTTAAGTAGTCACTGAAATTGTTTTTCAACGTTAGTCAAAACTAATCACTTCGTTATTGAATGCAGGATTATTATTATTTTAGTTTACGAGGAAAATAAGACACCCCAAGTAATACATTTGTGGTTCTGCTCTCTTATTTTGTTATAAGACTCCCACAATCAGCAGAATTGAATCATCAAGTTGCTACCCAACGACCTTGAGGCGCCCACCTTGGTCGAGGTATGTGTGTGTGTATTTGTATCCACGTGGAGGGGCGATAAGGTCGACCTTCAAACGCGTATCAAGTACTTTCGCGCCGTTACGGATGCCAAGCGCTGTGGCGTTCGCGTAGAATTTCACGCGGCTATATCTTAATTATTTTAATATTTGCAGTACGAAGGATGATTCTCAATTAGACAGACAAACTTCGGGAGGCGATTTTTTTTACGAAAAAGTAAAGGGAATAATTATGGGAGACTTTATATCTAAAATGAATACTAAGGGAGGTACGAGCCTTTAAAAATCGAGATTTCAAACCTTATATTTGCAAAATATCGGTAACGAAGTAAAATGAAATTACGCCTCTCCGGACATTGTATTGTGTTATCGGAATTTTAAACGTAAGAGCTAGCCCTCATTAATACCACACCTTCCTTCTTAATGAAAATAACGGGGTGGCCAATCTCAAATTGCATACAAGTTTCATACCGTCAGGAATTACGAACATTTTCTGCTTGTTCATTGTGAAGTACGGCCTAATAAAAAAAAATGGCCCTCTGCTTAAGGCCCACCGCTTTGTTAAAAACTCATAAAGGCTGTTCACGATAAAATGACCACTTTTGATATCAACATTAGAAAAATGTCACTGTTCCTCCCTGCATATATTTAAACGGACTCACTGAGTGACATGCGCCCAGTAGTTGGCAATGATTGAAAATAGTTCCGTATCTTAACGTCGCATAAAAAGTGTTAGGTAACCATTTGTGATATATCAAATCATTTATTTCGCAGATTTGTAAAGTATTAAATTTTTTAATAACTTCACAGTTTCACTTGACCGACGTATGAAATAAGTGATGAGGTCCAGTGCGATGATAATTATACATAAAACGGAAGAATACACAAGTGCATACAAGTAGATCTTAAGCAGGGCTTTCAAAAGTGATCATTTTACCGTGAACAGCCTATACATATCTTCACGTGCTCTGCACTGTATCGCCGCAGCAGTAGTCTGCAATTTATTGGCGATATTTATTTTAAAAAAATGGCGGAAGGATAAAAAATTGCTCACTTCACACTTGTCTCAAAAGTGCTCACTTCATCGTGGACAGCCTATACATACTTTTTTAAAGCACCTGAGCAGAATCTAAAACTTAATGTAAATACATAAGAATTTCGCGGTTTTTCGTGCTGTGAACTCAGGTAGTACGGTATTGGTAAATTACAGTAATTTATTTAAGTGTTTTTATACTGGCTCGCCTCGGTATAATGCAAAATGCAGTAGTTTGTCTACTATCGAAATTTTCGGAAAATTCATAACCCGAAAAATAATGGTAGTAATAAGAATTCTGTACTAGAATGCATCTTTCAAAGAGGCCAAAAAAAAAAAAAAAACCCCCGCGAACAGATCTAATCATTATTACGGGGACGGGAGTTATTTTTCTAAATGTTTGGGTGGCCACATATTTTTGGTTGCTGCTGTACTTGTCCGACTGGTGAGCGCGCAGGGACACCCACGTGTCCGCTGGGGACAGGGTCGCCACCCCTTGAGGAGAGACACCCGAGTCAGTTGTCGCGCTGACGTCTGCGCTTGTCGAGTGGCTTACTGCGGCGCTCAACTTGCGTTAAGGCTGTTCACGGTAAAGAGAGCACTTTTATAATCAACCTTTGAAACATGTCACAGGTATATTCTAACGGACACACTGACTGTCCCTCCGCAGTAAAGTTGGCAACGACGGAGAGAAAGTAGTTCTGTGTGTTTACGTTAAATTACAAGTGTGAAGTAAACAGTTTTGAATACTGAAATATTTGATTTTACTTTATTTTTTGTATGTATATAAGGGTAACACTAAACATATTTGTGAGATATTTACTTTTCTAAAAATGTTATACTCGCCCTTGACCGACACACGAATAAGTGATGAGGTCCATAGGTAACGTTAATTGTACATATGGTGGAGGAATACACAGTGTGCGTACAAGTATATCTTAAGCAGCGCTTTCGAAAGTTCTAATTTTACTGTGAACAGCCTATAGCAGCCGAGGTACAGAATATTTGAGAATACGGAAGCGGAACTCCAGCAGGACACTGAAACAAAAGGGCGTCGCTGACCATCAACACGACTCAACGCCGACCATCAACACGACTCAACGCCGTTCGGATACCAGCGCCTGTGTAACTTATTCGCCACTTTGCCAGAGCAGCAGCCCGGCCAATAAGGAACCTCCTTCAACACGCAACACTTAACAGAGCCTAGCGCGTCCAGTCAGGGCGAGACGAAAGAAACCTCCACTTCATTTCGTTCCTGCGTAATTACCTATTCTAGGGGCCACGGTGGTATGGTGGTTAGACTACTCGCATCCCACTTAAGCCGATATTACACGATACCTGCAGCCGTACTTGGTTCTTGTACAAGCTTCCACAAGCCCTGGTGTACGAGCCGGTATATCAGCCGCTATATGAGCCGCTATGGAAGATTCATATTACACGACCGCAGTTCGCCTACTAGCATTTGACACCCTCGCGCAGTGTGTGGTTTGTAGTAAATATGAACCTCATTCGTAGAACTGCTACCAGTTAGTAACTTGCATAGGTCCATAAAAATACTTGCTAGCACATACTAATATTGCTATATTGCCCTTTATATAAATTGATTGTTTACTAGTATAGTTTCATTCATTTTCTTGAAAATGACGTTAAGTCACTAAGAGTACGAGTGTGTTGTTTGACGAAAATTACTGACCGGTTGCAAAATACTGTTCTTTCTTCACGTATCGGGATATTATCCTCATGCAAATTTTAACGATAAAAAATTTTTGCGTCCGGTGGAGTTTTGAACTCACGCCCAAAAATTTATTTTTACCCCGCGATTTTACCACTTTTTTTTGTTTCGTTTTTCCTTTATTTGACATTGTCGTGACGTTTTTTATGCTGACGAAGCTCTAGTGAGGTCGTCCTACTGATAGATTCCCAGTGCGACAGGCGAGCTGAGGATCTGCCGTGTCGGAGGCACCGGGGCGCGAGCCCGCGACCATCCGACTACAGGTCGGCCAACCTACCCCTGAGCTATGAGGGCAAGGCCACTGTGCTACCAATTCCCATGCTGTGACATGTGTTTACAGTGTATACGTTAGACTAGTTTTTGAATTAATTTTTTCATATAATAGGTACCTTATGTTTTGAGTATTCGGAACTGTTTTAAACAGCAATTAAATTTGTCATCACGAATATTGTTCGTCTTTTTGTATTTTAAATCTATTTGAAAGAGTTTTAACATCGCGGATGTATAATCAAGATGGAGGCGTCCTTTTCGGTTTATTCACCAACTCGTTTCAAGTAGTAGTCGCGGGGAGCGCCCTACGCTCTGAAACTGCAATGCTATTGGCCAGGTACGAAACCTGGTATCGGACCTGCCACAAAAAATAGAACATGTTCAATTACCAAACCTGGTACGAGATCTGGCCGTGCAAGGCGAGAAATGCCATGACGGGTGCCATACTAGCCCGTATAACGGCCGCTATGGCGACCTTGCACAAACTTTTATGGAATCTTTTATCGTGTAATATCGCCTTTAGGCTAACCGGGTTCGATTCCAGGCGGAGTCACTGCCGGACTTTCTCATTTGGTAATTGTGCCGGACGATGCCGCTGGTAGTTGGGTTTTCTCTGCGAATCTCCCGTTTGGCCCGCCCTTTCATACCGGCGCTGCTCCATACTTACCTCGCCTCATTCTGATCGATTCTGTCACTCATTTACCTATTCCCTGACCGAAGGCCTAATTTATGCTGCCTTCCGGGATGCCCTCTGATTACAGTTAAAGGCATACCAGTTTCTATAGCAGAGTAGAAGAAAGAACTCAGATTTTTACAGGCACGCGATACTTGAAGTGCTAACAGAAACGTGCAAAAAAACAGCGAAACGAAACTCATAACTGGCAGGCACGAATGCAGCTGCAACCAAACATTAGTTGTTTTTTCTTATCCATACAATTCCTTAATACTAAGCTAATATTTTTGTGTTGTATTTAATCCAGTCTCTGATAATTCATACATATGAAAAAATGCATTTATAGAAGACATTCTGCGCGATGACAGTTTGTGCTATTCGTTAAAACACTCGGCATAGTTGCTTAAAAATTCCCTTATATTAATCATTAAATTCCCTTATATTAATCATTAAATTCGTGCATTTGCGAATATCGTATAGCAGTTTAAAAAAAAAAAAAAAAAAAAACTACACAACATGGAAAATTCGCCTTTTGTGCGTTTGTTGTTACAGAGAAATAAAAAGGTTAGTAGGAAAGAAGTTTTGGAACTTGGAATTGGGCATTGTGTATGACCTGTCTGGGAAAACCGAAAATCTAAAGACCGGCTTAAAAGTCGTTATGAGATTACTGGGATCACGATCACTTCATAAAACACTTACCATGGAATTAGAAATTTTGACACGTGTGCATAAAACGGGTTCAATTCGCGCGCCAATATAATTACCTCGCTTCTAAATCACAAAAGAAATACACGTACCTCCTCTTTAATAAAACTAGGCAGCATCTGGTATCCTCTTTTGTACGCTCAAATACCGAAACGCTTAGGCCGACTATTTGCATGTCTGACTTCGACTTACATCGGGTCGGAAAGTGTTCTAGGAACTTCAATGTTCCCAGGACATTTAAACTCAACGAAGATAAAGATATGCCACTATTTGTTGATAATGCCCTAGTTTCAGATAGCAAATGAACGCCCCAAACACTTCCGTACAAAAGATAGCAACGCATAGCTAGAAGTTATTTTATCTATGACACAAGTTTTTTTTCCGAAGCCTTAACCTTCACATGCTCTTCAGTACGTGAACGCTTGAAAAAAAAAAAAAAAAAAAAAAAGACGCGAGGCGAATAGTTAATAGTGCGTGTGTCTGAAATACTAAAACAAGTTCACATTGCTGTTTGTATATTAAGATGACTACAACAATCGAGGTCATTCGCGTCCGTCGGAACGATATTGATGCCGTACGTGTTAATAACATTATTGAAGAGCGGTTTCTGAAGTGCAAATTTGTATGTTTATTGTGTTATTGTATCTCTAAGTCGCTGCACATGAAGACGCAATCTTTCAGATAATACACGTTTTGTGCCACGTCATGTCGCACTGCTTACTAATAGTTCTATACCACAGTAAACTTCCCTAAAACGCGGCGGGGTTTGGAAATACCACAAATATATGTTTATACTGTACATGTAACCTATCGTACGAAATGTACATATGATATTAAAAACATAATCCAATCCGGACTGAATAAATCGTAGAATTATAAATGTACCAACAGTAAGTCACCAGACGTTTTTACAAGTACCGACATAGTTTTAAAATTTCAGCTGCATAATAACAAAGCATTGTTATTCACAAATGTGCGGCGTTATCTGTGTTTTAGAAGGTTGTTAGTTAAGTGGTTATGTTACGTGTTATGACGATTAGTACTTTCTATCCGGGACAAGGAAATTATATTTTGCCTCGCAATAGTATGACGTCAGCGGCAAGGGACCCTACTTATCTAGGACAGCAATTGAAATAGTGCGCAGAACTACAAGTTTCCCATTGTGTTGTACTTACGAATATCATTAACACAGGTTTCCCCACGAGCCGATGAGGGTCAAGTGAGGTGGGCATGGAGCAGTGCCGGAATGCAAGGGCGGTGGAAACGGAAGATCCCAGAGAAAGCCCGCCGACCAGCGGCATCGTTCGGCACGATTCCCACATGCGATAACCCGAGACCGACCACGCCAGTAATAGGACCAGGAAATATCGAACTTGACAAAAACAGAGAAGATACCTTCTAGGTGTTGTCGCTCTGGATTTTTCCAGAATTGTTGTGCTCCAAATGTTCTGTTACAAGAATGCCTGAGGGGCGTATCTAAATTTGTGAGGGATGGAGGTCTTAATGAAAATAAAAGAACTAAATTCAATAATTGTATTTATTCCCAGTGATACGAAGCGTCCAACATGTGCGCCGTGTGCGGAGGCGTCCTTTATGATATGCCGCTCACTTCGTATAATGTTACAAACTTGACCTCCAGCTCTCGGCACCTTCCCACGCGAAGGAAACACTGGGCAGCGACATGCAACACTGCCACCTCCTCATGTCTGTTCGTCCCGAACAGAAATTGCAACATCCAGATATTTGTAGAGTGCCAGACAGTCGATGTGGACAATCTTCGGCTTCGCCCGAGAGACTTGACGACAAATCCGAAAGACCACATTGTTGATCATCTTCTGAATATTTTAGGGGCCTTCCCAACATTTATGTAGCTTCGGACAGTACCCATTCCGCCTCTTGGGAATGGAATGTACAGTCACACCAGTTGTCCTTGAAATACCTCGTTCGACATTCTATCATACTGCGTCTTCACCCTGCCATTATTTATTCTGTTGAGCAAAATCATGATTGCCAACGAGTCTGTTACGTAATTCGCTGGTATAATCAGGCGTTGCAGCTTCCTCTTCTGTCGGCCGGCCAAATAGCAGGTCAGTGGGGATGCATAGCTCCCTTCCATACAGCATCCTTGATGGTGTTACCCTTATGGACTCGTGCACTGCAGAGCAGTAAGCAAGAAGAAACAACGACACCTTTGAATGCCAGTCCTTTTATGGCTGTCTTCCACAAAGATCGACAGGTACTACTCAAGAGTGCAGTTATCCCTCTCGACCATTCCATCCGACTGAGGGTGTAAGGCTCTAGTCCTAGTCTTTTTGATCCCCAGAATTTTCGCCACCTTCTGGAAGACCGCAGCTTCAAAGTGTTATTCCCTGATCAGAATGGAGTTTTAGTGCCACCCCAAACCTCGAAAAGAAATGTTCCACTCAGGCCACTTAGTAACATAATCTTGAGCCACCAGTATAAACCGATTACCTCTCTCTGTGATAGGCAAAGGATTTAGAATGTCTACTGTCATCCTTTTGAATTGGGCTCCAAAATTGTACTTTTGGAGGTGACTTTGTCCCCTGATCTTAGGGTCCTTCCTTGTGTGCAGGTGTCGTACATTCGGCACCACTTCTCAGCATTCTCCCAACAATGAAGCCAGTGTAATCTCGTTCTAACTCTGTCGAGTGTCTTTATTAACACCAAAGTACCCACTGGTTGCCGCATTATGCAATTCTTTTTAAGACTTCAAGAACCTGGCATTTTGGAAGAACCAACTGTAATCGTGTGTGTTTTCCTTCATTACATTCCAGTTTCTGTTAAGTACACCATTATTCAGTATGAGGGAATTTCATTGTGGTCAGTATTCTTTGACTGCTGCGCTCAGGGTAGATATCTAATCCCATGTTTACAGCCAGCTTATTTACACTTAAATAATGGCTGCAAAGTGGGATCATTCAGCTAATCTTTCCTAATACCCTCATCACTCCTGGTAGGTTACCCATCACAAGATAAAGAACCTTGAATTCTTGTTCTTCATACCTTCGACGATTCGCCACTCTTTACTTCCTGGCTTCCGCAATGACGACCCAATGGCTCACATGGCCTCCTAGACAGTGCATCTGCATTCCTGTGGAGGTATCGAGATCTGTGATCTGTGCTGTATTCCAGTCATATTCTTGAAGATACTGTATCCACCGAGCTATTTCACCTTCGAGGTTCTTGAAATTTAATAGCCAGCATAATGAACGATGGTCGGTTCTTAGAGTAAAATGTCTGCCATTAAGGTTAGGGTGGAAGTGTGAAATTGCCTTCACCATTGCCAAAAGCTCCTTGCGTGTAACACAGTTATTTCTGTCGGGTTATGCAATGCCTTACTGAAGTATTCTAGTGATCTTTCCTACCTATCCTGAACTTGAAATAAGACAGCTCCAATGGCTACATCAGTAACATCAGTGTCCAAAATGAACATGCCCTCACATTTCGGGAAACCCAGGACTGATGGAGATATCAGAATATACTTTCTTACTAAAAGCATCTTCACACTCAGTGGACAAATAAAATCTCTGTTTTGCCTCAGTCAGTTTATGTAGTGAATTGGAAATCATGGTAAATCCAGGTACAAATAGATGGTAATAGTAACATAATCCCAGAAAACTCCGCACTTCAGTTTTGTCAGTTGGTGTCGGTCAAATTCTTATTGCTATGTTCTTTTCGGGGTCTGTTTCGATTCCATGGACCAACACTACCTGTGCCAAGAAATTTATTTTCTTTTGGAACATGTGGCACTTCTTAGGAAACAGTTTCAAGTTGGCTGCGGCAACTTTCTAGAATACAGAGTCTAGATATGATAAGTGTTCTTCAAATTTACTTCCTATCAAAACAATGTAATTTAGCTAAACCTGACAAATATCTAAAGGCAGAACTTTTTCCATCAGGCATTCGAAGGTAGCAGAGTCATAACATAGCCCAAAAGGCATTACTTTGAACCACCAGATTCCTTTCCCTTGGATACAAAATGCAGTCTTCTCTTGCTCCTCTGGAGCCAACTTGCACTGTCAGTACCCACTGTTCATGTACAAAGTAGAGAACCATTGTGAACCTGCTAGGCTAGTTAATGTGTCATCTATCCTTGGAAGTGGATAAGAGTCTTTCTTTGTCACATTATTCAGCTGATGATAATCTACATAAAACCTCAGAGAGCCATCTTTAATTTTAACAAGAACTACGGGGGATGACCATGGTCTAACTGATGGTTCTATCACATCTTACCCCTTAGTTTATTTCAGAATACCCTCAAATGCCTCATTCGAAGCTAGTGGCAGTTGTCTCGGGCGCTGCTTTATGGGACTGGCATCTCCTGTATCAATGTGGTGACAGATCGTGTTAGTCCTTCCAAGGTCATTTGTTCCACACGAAAAGGCATTCCTATTTCTCTGCAGTAATTCAGAGTTAGCTTTTTCTTATCACCATTTAAGATTTCATTTTGTTCGTTTTAGCCGTTCATCCAATACTTCTATCAAAGGACATTCTATTTGTTTTCCTCTAGAATCTTCTGGAACATTTGGAAATACCTGCGTGAGCTGCTTACCAACGCGGCCACCTTCTCAAGACGAATGGCATTATCTGACAAATTTATCATTTTAACTGGAAAACTGTCAGAGCTACAACAACTTTACCTTACAGAACACCAATCGTCTCTGCTGATTAGACCCGAATGTCTGATAAACTTTCTTTGCCACCTGTCTAATGATAAATTTCACGAAAAGCGGACAGCACAGTGAGTTAACCACATGCTATTGGACAGCTAATTGGGGGGGGGGGGGTCGAATCATGCTGTGTTGATACCACCAACTCTCTACTGCCTACCCGTAGCACACCAAGTCGATTTTTGAAACCGCACCCCAGCCTATGCAGTACATCAATCCCACAAAATGCATTCATCCTCTATTTCTGCTATGTAAACATCGTGCTCTATGCTAAGGTCACCAAGCTTCAAGATCACTTTCCTTACTGATGTGGTCTCACCTGTTACTGCAGTCAAATAGCATCGTTCCATGCTGTTGTAGGACGAACGTTAAAGGGGGGGGGGGTCTGAAGCTGTCTGGTCTTACTACTGTTATGGAAGCCCCATTATCGACGACCATCCGGCAAGGAACTTCTTTCAGGCTCCTCTCCGCCAGGGGAGCCTGAATCCTGTTTTGGCTGCCGTACATGTAAGAACATTCGAGCCTTCCCTCAAGCAGTTACAGACCTTCGCCTCCTAGGATCGGTGTTTACAAGTTTTCCGAATGAGCTGTATTCTCACCTGTCTCTCGTTGCCTCTTTTCCCTCCGCTGCTTCTGTTGCTGCTGCTCTTGTGGGCAGTAGGATTTCAGTTTCTCCGGCTGTCCACATGACCAAACTGCGATGATGTCACGCGACTCCCCGGGACACCACTCCAGAGATAGGTAGGAGAGCCGCACAATGTTTTGCCGTATCTCCTGCAGTGGCTCTCCTGGTCGCTGTATAGGGCTTCGCAGTTGTGTATGGGGGGCAAGTCGCAAGTATCGGTCGCCAAAACGTAGCTGCAAGGCCGATACCAGTGTGTCGTAAATTGTAAAAAAAAATTTGTAATTTTACACGAATGTACGTGGCAGCACAATTTCCACTAATGTTCGTGTATTTTTACACGTACATGTGTACGTGTACTTTTACTGTGTTCCATGTATATTTACAAATACAATGCCAGTGTAATTTTATTATACTCGTTATTCTTTTTACTAATCATTATGTTCAATCAGAAGTACTTTGTATGTGTCATTTTACCTTTTTTTGCTACCAATATCAAGCCACATAATGTAAATTTGCACAAACATTGTTAGTGTAATTTTATCATACCTGTCAGTTGCTTTTACTAATCATAACATTAAATCACATGTACTCTGTACATGTTATTTTACTATACTTGCTACTAATTTTCTACCACATATTCTAAATTAACACAATCATTTTTATGGTAATTTTACTACACCAGTCTGTTACTGTTTAATGTACATCATACCCAATTACATGTACACTGTAGGTGTAATATTACCATACCAGTCTGAAATTTAGACTTATTATGAAGTTAAATAACATGCACTCCATGCATGTAATTTGACTATGTAAATTATAGATTTCCTGCCACATACTGTAAATTTACACAAACATCGCAATTGTATTTTCTCACTAACAAAAAAGTAAATTCTCTGTAATTTTAATGACAAAAGTTCTGTACATTAACAGAGTTATAAAAAGTTATCTCCAAAATGTGGATGACGATTGAGTTCAGATATAGAATATGTAGTTATATACAAAAACCAGCATATTCCAGCAGTGGGAGTTAAGATGCCTTTTGAACACGAAAGGAGTTCGAAATGTTCTGCTCCCTACCGTTAGATCGTACGTTTTTAGCAAATACTTGTAGTTATATTTAAATTCATAGGAACATTAGTGTAAAATTACAATTACTGTACTCGTTTTAGGAAATTACACATAAAAATGTAAAGTTACCATAAATTTGTATGTGTAATATACGCTCGTATTTTCCCACCCTTGGTAATTCCAATATACCAGTATATATATATATATATATATATATATATATATATATATATATATATATATATATATATATACTGTAAGACGGTACTATATTTTGAGTGAAATAGGAAAACATGTACTTTTACACAGATGTACAAGTTGATACAACATTGGCATGGTTGAAAAACACACAGACTTGTGGTTTTAGAACCATGAATTAGTGTACTTTTACACATACTTTCGCAGTTGTAATTTTACGCCCTTTTTAATGTCAATACACAAGTACATTTGTATTGTTTTACAGTAAGATTGTACTATCTAGTGAGTGAAATAGAAAAATATGTACTTTTACACTGATGAACGTGTTTTAATACAACATTGGCGTGGTTGTAAAAACACACAAGCGTAGGGTTTTAGTGCCTTGCATTAGTGTATTTTTACACATACTTTTGCATGTGTAATTTTACACCCTTTTAAATGTCAATATACCAGTACATTTGTGTTTTTTACAGTAAGGTTGTACTACCTTTTGAATTAAATAGAACAATATGTATTTTTTCTCTGATGAACGTGTTTCAATACAACATTGGCGTGGTTTAAAAAACACACAAGCGTAGGGTTTTAGTGCCTTGCATCAGTGTATTTTTACACATACTTTTGCATGTGTAATTTTACACCATTTTAAATGTCAATATACCAGTACATTTGTGTTTTTTACAGTAAGGTTGTACTACCTTTTGAATCAAATAGAACAATATATATTTTTACACCGATGTACAAGTTTCAATACAACATTGGCGTTGTTGTAAAAATACACAGATTTGGGTTTTAATTCTTCATGTTCGTGGATTTTTACACGTACTTTCAAATTGGTAAATATACATCCATTTTATTGTTAATATACCAACACATTTGTGTTTTTTTTTTTTGTCCAGCCATTTAGCTTGGCGATTATTTCATACTGGTGTTGTAACTTCCTCCATGACATCTAGCCGTCGTAAGTGGAATGCTTAATTGAGACCTTTTCGCCACTGCTGTCTGCGCGACACTAATGCTGCAGAGCTGGTGACTATCCTCCGACGATGCTGTGATGGATACTGCTTGCACGGCTTCCCCACTATTCTCTGCTACATATGTGGAGAGGGTAGAATTCTGCTGCTGAAGAAATTCCTGCCATTCCATCTTCATCGAACTTATCTCCTGTTTCGCTTCGCTTTCGACACTGTCCATCCTGTTGCCAATCTTCTTGTCCGCATAGTAAACTGTTTCATTCACTAACTCGCAAATGCCTTCTATTTTCCTGTCAACATTTTTATTTACCGTGTCTATTTTCTAGTCTACTAACTCACTTGTATTAGTTATCTGGATATTAAATGTTCATTTCCACTGTTTTTCACACTGCTATAGGCTATCCACGGTAAAGTGAGCACTATTTAAGACCCTTCTAAATTTTCCCTTTCACCCAATTTCTACCTTCCTGCTGCTTTTTAATATGAACATTGCAATATGATCAATAAACACAGTGTATACATTTCACCACTCTCAAAAGTTACCGCCTGAAGCTGCAATGAGATGTGGGAAATCACTGATTCGCAGTGAAATTCAACTATTCTAATAAGTGAAAATGGCTGCACTCAGAATCAGTGGAAAATTACTGATTATTTCTGTGAAAAAAGTCACTGATTGAATAAGTGAAGGCTGACTGCAGTGGCGAATTAAACATTGCTTTTATTGAATGTAGGCAAACAATTACGTGAAATAAACATATTTACGGTAGTTTACTATTTGTATCGCGCAACTTGCCGTTATTCAAAGAAATTCAAATGTGGCCGGGATAGAAATTTTGCACCTTCTGACTCTAGGCCGTTGCCGTGCCATCTGAGCCACCGCGTCAAGTTAGATATGGTAGAGGAAAATATATGTATTATAGTCGTGCTGCGAAATCGTGTAGTTTGAAGTTGTTTGCTCATACGTTTCGTGTTTGGTTTGATTGGTACCGTTACGATTTTTAAAATGAATAGTAAGTATAAGAACACTCTCTTCACCACATTAAATTCAATTTTAAACTTTCAGAGTGCTGTGACAATTACATTGAATCGAAATAAAAATTAAAACGGAATGAAAAGCTGTGTGTTTGTATTACCTCGTGAAATGGCGTTTTGAGAGACGGAACATATTGTAGAAAGTATCTTGTATTAGTTTTATTCGTTTATTCGTTGTTACTTCACTTGATACACTTAAACGATGTTCGACGGGCATTTTGACACGCAGTTTCTGTGTTTGTTTGTTTTTTGGTTGCATCAGTAACATTACAAAGATATTGGACATGTCTAATTACTGTATACAAAATTTATACACTGGACATAGTAAACACACACACATATATATGTCAGACTACACGTACACGCATCTCATCTTTTCCTCATGATTTGACCAATCCTCCTCCAACATGATGTGGGGCGTCGTCGTTTTGCTGAAGCAGAAGAGAAAGGAAACGAGAAAAACAGGAACAAGAAATGCGTACAAAGACATATTATGAAATAATTTCTTAATTTTGTAGTTTAGATATTCATTTACAGTATAAATTTTTAGTTTAGAAAAAATTCTTTCAGCTGTTTTTTAAAGAGCTTTTGGTTAGAGAAGCAAATTTCTTGAAGGTGTTGTGGTAACTTATTGAAAAGTTGGCTACCAAGGTAGGATGGCCCTTTCTGGACAAGTTTTAAGTTAACTGAAGCCACGTGTTTTTTTTTTTTTTTTTAATTCTAGTGTCATGCTTATGAAAGGACTCATTTTTCTGAAATAAATGACTAATATAAGTACTGAAAACATGTACTCACATGCAAATGTTAAAATCTCTGAGCTCTTGAAAAGAGGTTTACATGAGTCTGACTTTCTTTTGCCATTGATTATTCTTACAGCTCTTTTTTTGCATGTGAAACACTTTATTGCTGTCAGTGGAATTACCCCATAAAGTTACACCATAACACATGATGGAATGAAGATATGCAAAATATACCATTTTTGCCGTATTTTTGTTCAAGACCTCTGCAACACTCCGCAAGGCGAAACATGCTGAACTTAGTTTAAGTAAAATATACGCAATGTGAGATTTCCAGTTAAGTAAATTGTCTACTTTTAAGCCAAGAAACTTAATCACTGCAGTTTCATTAATTTTGTCTCTGTTACTTCCAACATATGAATTAGTGATTTTTCTGTTCTTTGTGAGGAAATTCATAAGATATGTTTTATCTAGGTTGAGATTTAATTTATTTACAGTAAACCATGCATTTAGCTCTGTAAATGTTGTGTCCGTTTTTTGTATAAGACCATTTACTGAGTCTCCAGAGACTAAGATGGTAGTATCATCTGCAAATAAAATTGGTGTAGTTTCTGGGGTTAAGGCACATGGAAGGTCATTTATATAAACTAGGAAGAGTAGGGGGGGGGGGGGTCAAATATTGATCCTTGTGGGACCCCATGCTTGATTTTTCCTGGTTCAGAGTAAAATGAAGTAGTTTTTTCTTTTATCCGCACTTATTGTTGTCTGTTTGGAAGGTGTGAGCTTATTAGTATATTTGGTGTACCTTAGACTCCATAAAACTCTAATTTTTCTATGAGCGTGTTGTGATTTACACAGTCAATGCTTTAGTGAGGTCGCAAAATATTCCATTGGATGGCATCTTTTTATCAAGTGTATTAAGAATGCTATTTGTTAGTTTGAAAATTGCATAATTTGTTTACGTGTTTTTTCTAAAGCCAAACTGGAAATTTAATAAGATTTTGTGATTCTCAAAATTTTACATCAACCTCCTGTAAATTAGTTTTTCAGTTACTTTTAAAATGGATGTAAGAAGTGAGATGGGTCTAATAATGGTTTACTTCGGTCTTGTCTACTTTCTTGAACAATGGTGTTACCATAGCCCATTTGAGTCTGTCTGGAAACAATCCTGTATTGAAGATATCATTACAAATATGGTTTAATGGAACACTTAATTCAAAAGCGCATTGCTTTAATAACCTACAGCTAATGCCATCATAGCCGCTAGATAATTTTGGTTGCAAAGAATTTATTGTTTTCCCCACTTCTTTTGGAGTTGTGTTTGTAAAAGATATAGCAGGGTATTCTGTACCCTGTAATGTAGGAATATGGTTTACATCGTGTTAAATAATGTTTTTTTAAATCATGTTTTCTACGACATTTAAGTAGTATGAATTAAATCTATCTGCGACTAATTTAGGGTCTGAGGATATGCAGTCATTTACTTTTAGGTCTATAACTGGACATTGCTATATCGTTCTCCTTGTTGTATTTTTTACAATATTCCATGTAGTTTTTATTTTGTTTTGGGAATTCTTAATGAGGTTACAGAAAAATCCTGTTTTGCAGATTTTATAACCTTACTCAAAACTTCGCAGTATTTCCTGTAGTGATTCATTGTGCTAGGGTTGCTGCTGGTTCTGGAGGCCTTGTATAGTTTTCTTTTGTTTTCACAGGAAATTTTTATTCCTTTGGTGAGCCATAAATTTTTCTTTGGATTTGTATTTCTGTGGGTCAGTCGTCATGGGAAACATTTTTTAAATCAATGGAGAACTTGGTTAAGAAAAGAGTTAAATTTTTCATTTGTTTCAGTACAAGTATACAATGTTGACACCATTTCTCCCTGCTGAGCTCGCTTTTGAATTGTAAGACTTTTTCAGCGAAAAATTTCGTATATTATTATAATAAATGCTTTTGGAGGGCATTTTTATGGAAAGCATAACAAATATTTGCGCATCATAATCTGATAAGCCATTTCTTATTGGGTGCCAGTGGCACTCGGCAACTGTGTTACTATCAATTAAAATGTTATCAATTGCTGTCTGACTGGTTCCTTCTATTCTGGTAGCAAAGTTTACTACGGATTTAATGTTGAAGGTACTGAGTATACTATCAAGTTCAGTTCTTTGGTTGCTTTCTTTTAAATAATCAATATTAAAGTCTCCACAGAGAATAATTTATAGATTGGCTATGTAAATGGCTTTAAGATTTGCTTCAAGAAATTTTAAGAAGTTACTAAAGTTGGCAGAAGGGGCTCTATATATATTGAGGACCTCCACTTTTTTTTTAATTTGTCAGTTATGACTTCCACATAACTGCACTCAAACACTTGGCCTTCGCATAACAAATGTGTGTCATTTTTAAACATGAAATTATTTTTGATGAAAATACAGGGACCACACTTAGTCATGCTATTTCTACAGTAAGTGGAACAGAGGGAATAACCAGGAATTTTAATTTGCTTAGCAGAGGATTCAGTTAAATGTGTTTCTGTTAGACATAATATTTGTACATCCAAATTGAGTTCTGCAGATAATTTGTCCAAGCACACAGAAAGTTAATCAATTTTGCTTATTAAACCTCTAATATTCTGATGGAATAAATACAAATTATTTTAATTAACTATCGTAGATTTTTTAAATATTTGCACAACTATTGAATGTTTCTGGTACTGAGTGTGAAAGTAAGACTTCTTTGTTACATGAATTACGCCTTATGGGCACGGGTTTCTTTAACCTAAAAAATTTCCATAGTTTCCAACGATTACCTGGATATTTTGAATAGCACCATGGTCTGTACGAATCCTACTAGCAATGAGGTCAGCAAGTTTCTCCTTGCCAGTACGACTCAGATGCAGACCATGTCTCGTGTGGTCAGCCCTGGTTATTTCCTCTAGACCAATCACACCAACATGGCTCAGCCTGCCAGACC
Organism: Dryococelus australis; assembly: GCA_029891345.1. NCBI lineage: Eukaryota > Metazoa > Arthropoda > Insecta > Phasmatodea > Phasmatidae > Dryococelus > Dryococelus australis. The sequence continues at coordinate 258,754,495 of CM056995.1, forward strand.
TTGCACAGCGCTGCACGGCAGTGTTAGCTGTCTGCACCTTTCTTTGTAAGACAGTGATACATCAGTCAAAATAATTAGAGACGGAACTAATATCTCAGATGTTTCACTGGTCCATCAGTCAAAAAAATAAACCACTAAGAAAACAGTGGAAAAAAATGACCGACGGATCAGTTGGAAATGTCACTAAATCAATCAGTGAAGGAAATGTGGCATTTTTTCACTTGTAAATAAGTTAAATTCACTGAAGTGATTGTTGTATCAGTCAGATACGTTTGACTGATTGAAACAAAGAAATTCACACTGATTCATATTTATTAGACTGTAGAACTATTACCATAAATATATTTCTTTAAACGCTTGCCAACTTTCTAACTTAATTAACAACTAAATACCTACATATCTGTATTCATTCATATTATTTACAAATGCAATAATAACTAAATATAATTTATAAATAAAATATAATTAAAAGTTCAGTTTAACCAAAAATAAGGTGCTCGTAGGGTAACATAAGTATAAAACGCTCGTGATTCATGTAATAATAAGGAAACAACAAAACACATCACACATGGGATGGTTTTTCAAAGGTCTGATTAAAAAGGTGTGAAAAAACTGCGAATAGGCTATAGTGTGTGTGAATGAGTTCTGCATGTTATACAGCCGAGTGCAGAGTTCTATTGGAGCCCACTCTCCTCCTATCACACAGAATTTAGATGATATACGTAAAAGGGCTTTGTTTAAATGAAATATAGCTCGTTCATTGTAAAATGAGCACTTTTGAAATCAACGTTTCAGTAATGTCACTGCCCCTACCTTTCATATATATTTTAACGGGCACACTGACTGGTAAAGGCTGTTCACGGTAAAGTGAACACTTTTGTAATAAACCTTTGAAAAATGTCACTGCCCCTACCTGCATATATTTTAACGGTCACACTGACTGTATCGTGCCCAGTAAAGTTGGCAACGACGGAGAGAAAGTAGTCCCTTGTGTTAACGTTGAACTAAAAGTGTTAGTGATTTATTTGTGAGTACTTGAAATTATTTCTTTCGATATATGTTTTTTTTAATGCATGGAAGTGTAATAACTAGTAATTAGCATATTTGTTCAATATTTACTTTTCTAATACTTTCAGGCGATACTATGACTGCATTGTAATGATATACCAACATAAAATTTCCCTGTGGGTTCCCCTTATAAATACGGGAGGTTCCATTTATGTTTTAGCTGTCGCCTTAATAGTCTAACAAATATGAAAAGCGAAAAATTTCAATATATATAAACACTTACAGTGATAGCGTCATCTTCATATTTCCTAACGCTGAGATTGTTGCAGGAAGACCGCTTGTTATTTAATTTTCCATTAGGTTTCTTTTTCAAGATGGCCATTAAATAGCGTACCAGGCCATGATGTGGTTTTCATGCAATTATAGGTTTGTTCACAAAGGCACCTTCTACTGGAAGTCACATGGGAGTTTAGTTGTTCTACGCACATGGCATTACATATACAAAATACGTGCACCGCAAACGTTTTGAAAATGATTATCTGATGTATTAATTCATATAGGACTAATGTGGCGTACTACAGCAATACTTGTGTGCCATATTTGGCGATAACTGGTGAAAAGGTCCACAAATATGGGATAGAATTCGATTTTACAAGATAAAAGAGACTATTGCTTAGCGTTTTAAATTCTGATAATAGATACATAAATAATTCTAAGTTGAGGCGAAATTGGTAGAATGTTTTGGTATATGGCGTTCTACGTAAAATAAACGATTGAAAATAAAAATTTGTCATGGCGTTGCATGAATAAAGTTTATCTAAGTACCACTCTGCTGAAACTAAAAATGTATAAAATTCTCAAGGTTTCGTAAACTGAAAACAATACAGCATTTGTAAACGAACACTTCTTGTGCCTCTCATCGATAAATTAACGCAATGATGTGTTAAAACACAAATGGTTCTTGAACAAACAGAAAACAGAATGTGGTAATTGTGCACTCCTGTGGACTATCAGTAATCTGTGTTGCCACCTCTTACCTGCATACTGCAGCACAGCGTCTTCGGATACACGTTCGGGGAATGTGTTGCCACTCCTCTCGTAGAGCTTCCTCTAACTGAACAAGTGTTTGGGGAGGGTCTGCACGTCCTCTAACATGCCTTTTCAGAGGATCCCTAACCTAACCTGATATAGCACCTATCCAAAATTGCCCGGAATTTCTACTTACTTATTCCCCGAATTTTTACATTTGTATTAAATTTAGCCGTTTGATTAAAATTTATATTTTTAAAATATTTTTTTAAATGTTTCACATTTTTTACTAGTTTAAGGTATTTTAGGGTTAAGGGGCCCGCCTCCCTAGAATCTAAATTACCCTTCGAGCCAAATAGTTGTAGTTTTTCCTCCAAGTGCGGTGGCAGAACCGAGAAACACACTGTGCCTACTCCCCCTCCACGACCAGACATTTACGTAGGTTAGGGGGGGGGGGGGGGTGAGCTGGCTGCGAGATCTCATTGACTCTCCCGTAGCCAAAAGCCTGTAACAGACAAGTGACAACAGTAAGGTGGTGTTTTTTTTTATAAGAATTACAATTTATATTATTGCTATAATTGCTTCATTACATTTTGATTTCAGAGGATGTGTGCAAAACGAAATGGAAAAACCTGAGAGATTGGTACAATGGTAAAAAGAAGGATGGTGAACTACCCACGGGATCAGGAGCACCAGCTCTCCGCATTCGCACGAGATTTGAGCACATGAGCTTTCTGGATGGCACTAGTGTGAAAATTATTATGTCTTTGCCTTATTTGCAATCATTAGATTACAAATAACCTTGTTAATTATGGACATAAATATGACGATGTAAGGTACAGATGTGCAAGAATGCATTTACTTCAGCAATTTTAGTATTTCTAAAATATATTTATAAAGGAAGATATGGCGTTGTTATGGCGCTATCAAGATAAATATGCTACCTACATTCACCAATTGCGCCACTCAAGTGAGTCCTCGCACAATAGGGATTTTAAGTGATCACACCAGATAGTCGGCCATAGATGCTTAACTAGAAATACGACTATAAGTGGTGTAAAGTTGCTGGTTTTCGCTATACTGGTGTTATTGGAGTCGTGGTATCTTTATATACCTATACCTTATGACATGATAATTCTTACTGTTTATTTGTTCTGTTCATTGTAAACTAACTAGGCTGTATTTATTATTAATTTCACCTAATGTAATTATTTCACCAAGCAATGCGCTGACAAAGGTTGTAATGTCACTTACAGAGGCTTGAGAAGCATCGCACACGACGAAGAAGAGGGCGAGCCACCTTCACTCAACGACGAGGAGTTAAGTAAATCCTGAACAAGAAAATACTAATGCAACTGTGCCATCATATTCCCGAAAGTCTAACAGCCCAAGAAAATTAACATTTACATCACCAGAGAGAAAAAAAAAACCAACACCGGCCGGCAACAATTACTCTGCCAGCAAGCACAATTGTTTCGTGGGCGTTTGGAACTCAAACGAGACACAACTTCACACACTGCCACACACGCGTCTACAGATGAGTTTGAGACCTTCTTCTCGGCAATGGCATCTACTGCAAGAAGTGTAATGTTTGCGGCAGAACGAGAAGCTGCCCGTAGGGAATGCAGCAACGTTCAGCCCCATCCAAGTTATTCACCTTTCAACTCTGACGTTTCTGTTGGCTCACCATCCAGTGTGTGGTCTTCTTCAATACCTTCTCCTAACTCTTCTAGTGAATTGACATATTCACAAACACTTTCATCTAAAAAGCATTGAGTATTCATGCAGTTACCTTTTTCATTATAACCTGTTCAAAGTATAGGCTATTCACGGTAAAGTGAGCACTTTTTAAGGCCCTTATAAATTTTTCCTTTAATCCAATTTCCAACTTCCTGCTGCCTTTTAATATAAACATTGCAATGTTACCAATAAACACTGTGTATACATTTCACCACCATCAATATTTAATGCCTGAGGCTGCAATACGATATATTTATTAGCGGTTAATGCATGTTTGGGGGGGGGGGGGGCCTTAAAAAGTGCTCACTTTATCGTGAACAGCTTATAGTTAAGAAATACGTTTGTATGTAACTTACTTGTATAGGGAACTTCTTACTTCATATTGCATTACTGACACGACATTTGCACTTTTCTTCAGTTTTATAATACACATATTGCATTACAAACTAATATCTGCTGCATGCACCAATAAATAAGTTATGAATAATTTTTAGGTATATTTTTATTAATTACTACATAATATGGTTCTTACCGTAGCGCCAATACACTTTTTCTCATGGGGATATCTGACGCTGGTGCTTGTTATTCAATTTTCCAGTCAAATCACCGTTCACAAAACTCAGTATCCTCTCAAACAGAGCCGGCGTAACCCTAAAATATTCGTGGAATTTTGTATCGCTGTCAACCAAATGTTTTAAAATCAAAGCCCTGAATGCCCCATGCGCTCCCCTTTCCCGGAACATTGCAAATTCTTCTTCCAGCAACAATAAAACTTTCAACGTGTTTACATCCATCTCGGAGAGCGACTGGCACCCGTCGGTATGCGCCTTGTAGTACCGAACCCCCTCAACGATCCATCGCCTCGCCGTGGACGATGGACAGTTGACACCGGCGATAGCTAGTCACGCGCTCTCGCGTGCCAAAGCTTTAAATGTGTACTGCATTATATATTTTAGAAACGTAGAGCTTACCGCAGATTTACCTCTACGTATTCTAAATATGTTGAGAGTGGCTTGTTTTTTTCACGACGCGTTTATATTACTCTGCAGGTTGCACAACAAATGCAACAAATTATATACAACAATACAACAAATTATATAAATGTATACAAATATGATATATACAAATATTATATACATACACACACACACCTATTCGTCACAGTGGGGAAGGCTTTGCGTATGTATTCGTAACAGACTCCAAATCTTGCAACAGTACCTTTCCTTCACATACGGGCGTCTACTGTTATTTATGCATATTTCTCAAAACACCTTTTATGGCGGAGTTTTCATTGATAATATTACCTAGAAACAGTCGGGACAAAAAATGATCAAGAAAAAATATTTTCAAAAATAATAACCAAAAACTATATTTTATGTACAACAGATGTCATTAAAATATATATTGAAATTTGCATAAAAAAGTGACTTCGGTCGTTAAACATACTGAAAAAGCAGCGATTAAAAAATGTTCTATAGGCCTTACTGTGTCTCTAATGCGCAGCACTGTCTTGTCATGCTGTCTTATCTGTTTAAGAGCAGCTACTTCCCACAAAATACTAGATTGATGCTCTTAGTTCGCATGATTTGTACTGGTTCGCAAAAAAAAAATCTTCAGAACGATACTTTGGCACAGATATCAAAAGTGCCTGTTTATCATCACGGCATTTTGTTGACACTAAATTCAATAAATGGTTACCGAAATTATTATGCAGCCACTATTTTTAACTTGTTCTGCACATTTGAAATTGTTCGCTTATAAGATAAAAAAAAAAAAAATCCCCAGAATAACATAGTTTTAGTAAAATGAAAACAAACATTTAAACATGCGTTTCCTACCTATGATAGTTTTATTCTTGCGTTCGGTTGTAACTGAGTTTTATTCCCACGTCTGGGGAGGGGCGCTGAGCGATTAGCATGCTCGCCTCCCACCAAGGTGAACAGAGCTCAATCCCCGGCCTGGTCACCGGATTTTCGCAAGTGGGAATCGTGTCGGGCGATGCCGTTGTTCGGCGGGTTTTCTCGGGGATCTCCCGTTTCCCCCGCCCCTTCATTCTGGCGCCACTCCATATTCACTTCAATCACCCTCATCGGCTCTGAAGACCTCGCTTTTAACTGCCCCCCAAATCTCTTCACTCTCTTCCCACGTCCGGGATCGTGCTGAATTTCCATGACGGACAGCTGCAAAACAACAGAACTGGAGCGCGCGCACAGCCCATCTGAGCAGGCAGAAGAAGCAAATAAAGAGGACATGATGGTGGGGCTGAAGGGGAGAACTCCCGCTAAACAGGAGGGAGGTTGTGCTCTGTCCGCCGGGGTCGCGCGGTCGTGGCTGCGCCACTAGCCGGCCAGCCTATTTATTCCTGCAATACACGCCATAGAACACGCTTTTCCTCAACGTCTTCAGTTGTCACCTAGTGCAAATTGTATACGAGATGAAAGATGAGGAATTGATACACTATCCTCAGGTAATTTTACGTAAGGAGAATGAAAACTACGAGCGCAGTAAGACCCGGGAAAGTTGCTATTTGGCTATATTGCGCAAGTACTTTCTAATTACCTACAAAGCAGAAAGAGATGAAAGTACCTGGCATTTGCGCACGGTACCTTAATCTGTTTTATATACCAAATTCACTGTCTTCTGTCGAACCGTTTCTATATAAAAAAAAAAACGATATTGTTGAATCTCTACACCACACTTCATGCAGCAGCGAGGCGGGCCACGTAAGACCAAAGTCGTGGAAGTCCAAAATAGCGGTTGTGATCAATAATGAAAACTTCGCGCGATTTTGAACTCTAGTTTTACGAATTGTGTGATTTTTAACGATTTTTATGGTTAAAGTATGCCTGCAGTCAAGTTCAAGGCTATGGGTATCCAAGTTGACAGTAGTGGTCAACAATGACATTTTTCCCGATTTTTTTTTTTACATTTTTTTTAAAACGAATTTTGGACTTCAAGGTCACCCAAGGTCAAGGTTAAGTACAAGTAACATGGCCGACCCTGACCGGAATGACAGAGCATGAAAACCTTACCAAAACTATTCACAATATACTTAATGATAACTTTTCCCTGAACCCACACTTTTCGTCTACAACGTATCTTTGTCATTTCCTGGATATCGACACACTATGCCTCGTGGCTGTAAGTACAGTGACATCAGATGAATGTAGAGTGACCGCAGAAACTTGTAAATAGGGAATGTCTGTTTATTGCGAAACGATTTACTCGCATGCTAGACACAAATATCCTATGAGCATGCCAGTTATTTTCTTTTAGTCACTGGTTGCGTGTCTCTGTGATAAGGCATTTTCCGTGCTTAAACGGGGCAATCAGAACTTCCCGAAACCACATCAGACGAACGTTAGGGTAGTTCCTTCATACAGTCCGTGGCCGATTCTTTCCTTCTCTCATCTACGTGTTCCGTCTCTAACGACCTCGCTGTGTCGACGAGATGTTAAGCCCTTCCTATTTACCTACTTGCCTACTATATTGAATGTGTATGATTCGCTGGCAAATACGGTCATCTAAGCATGAAAGTAAATCTTAGCTATAGTGGTTTGAAATATAAATAATTATGAAATATTTTACAAAAATAATTTACTGTATATTCATTCCATCTAAGGAATGGTATAGGATGTTCACGGTAAAATAAGCACCTTTGAAAGCCCTGCTTTAAGATCTACTTGTACACACATAGTGTATTCTTCCGCCTTATGTAAAATCAACATTGCCATGGGCCTCATCACTTTATTAGCGTCGGTCAAATGAAACTTTGAAATTAAAAGAAAGTAAATACTTTACAAATCTACTCATTTCCGCACTCTGATAAAAAAAAAAAAAAAAAAACACACCTTTTAAGTTTTCACAAATGCTTACCCAACCCTTTTTATCCGACGTTAAGATATGGAACTACTTTCCATACATCGTTACCAACTTTACTGGGCGACTGTCACTCAGCGAGCCTATTAAAATATATGCATGCAGGGGTAGTGACTTTTTTCTAAGGTTCTTTTCTAAAGTGCTCACTTTATTGTGAAGAGCCATTAACTGTGATACGGCTCGGCGCAGTTGACACCACTTCCCGCAGAGACTCCAGCTGGAGAAGACCTCCCACAGCCACGTGGCCTTCTTCGTTAGCACGCGCGAGAGAAACGCAGGAAGCGTTGTCGGGTTTCGCAAACATCGCGTGCGCCATCGGCCCATACTTCCACTGTCCTTACTTGAAGTATACAGACACTACAACACCACGCTTCACACTTGCCACCTGGTTAAATCAACCTCTGACGACGTATAATACACACTGTTGTAACGTAATATTTTTCACTATCTGCACCTATTTGTCATAATTAGTGTTTGTTTCACACATTGGACACTGCCATGCATAATACTTGTAACTATACCTATGATTCACACATTTTTTATTTTTCGTAATTTTTATTATTTTTATTTTTCATTTTTCATATGGTTAGGATATTTAAACTTAGTTGTACGAATGGCAATAAATTAATATTTAGTTAAAATAGATACCTAGATTTTCTTTTGTTTGTATTTTAATTAATAACTAATATTTTGCATTTTTGGTCTCACCTTTGTTATGAATGTTTCAGGGAATTTCTTTTGTATATTTGACTAACTTCTACGAGACCCGTAACTCTATGGAACATTGATTTAGGCCGTTTGGAGTGCGTAATTTTCGTTCGTTAGTCAAGAAGTCTTGCGATTGGCTCACATGTTCAAATCTTGTACTCCGATTGGCTGGAGAGCTCAGCATAGGGTTTGGGCCGCGAGGGCCGTTTGAAAGTTCGCTCTCTCTGCCACCAACCTTCAACTGCACTAGACGTAAGGCTAGGACGCTCGTCCCACAGTTGGACGTAGCGGAGGAATTTAAATTATAAGTTAGGGTGTTTTAGCTCTAACAGCTTGCTACAAATTTTAATTTATCATTTTGTGTCGAGTTTAGAGAGTAAGCACTCCGCATATTTTTATTTAAGCGGCTGTTCAGGATATACCTGTAACGTTCGTGAGCCTGAGCCACGTAAAGTAGCACAGCACCCAGACCTGCAATTCCTACCTCCGTTCTTTTTTCTAAAAGAATCACGTCCTGCCTTCGCCTACAACCTGGTATTTAACTACGAGAACTGTTTTTCACCTAGTTTTTAAATTTATTTCATCTCGGACTTTGCTACGTTACGCCGTTGGCCTAGAACATTCTACATGACGCCATGTTGGGTAGGCGCGTATATTAGCTTCAACAAACTTTAACCACAATTTTACCTGAGAGAGAAGTCAAGTGTTTTACCTAAATTGAGACAGTCAAGTTACTTTTTTCTGAACTTATTTCAAGACATTTTCATTTCGAGAAAACTGCGTTTATTTTAAAGTGCTTAAGTCAGACTGTTAAATACGTGTCACGTAAGGGTATTTGAAAATGACCGTTACCCATGACCACTTCCTAACTTCAGCTTAGTTTGAACACTATTATTTCTCTTTGCTCATTGCCATTCAGGGATATTTGATTATTTGAATTATTTTTTCCAGCTTAAAACAAACAGATAATTATTCTGAATTTGAACATTTTTTACTATTTCTGAACAAATAATTTTTAGCTGGATTTGACACGTCTGACACTTTTTCTGAGTATGCACGTTTTATCCTATCCCTCATCTACATGTTTTCAGTTCGAAATGATTAAACAAGTGCCATGGTACGTGTGTAATTATGTACAATAAGTTTCACAGCTGGTCTGATCAATAATTGTTTGCCCGTAACGAGAGTGAGATTGTCGAAGGTGCGTTTCTACGCATTTTGCACACTGAGCCCTGAACTGAGTATAGCCGAGCAAACATAGTTCGTTGGAACAGTATTAATTTCTTTTTACTTGCTAACTGAATCACAAATATTGCCAACATCAAACACAATTTAATATTTTGTAATTTGGTGCAAAACTTAAAATCCTTGATATCACAACGAGGTGGCCTAGGTTATGTATTACATGTTACAGTGTCGTCCCATTTCATGTTTAAATATCCGAGTAATTGTTTTTGCTCATTTAATAACTTTTTTTCCCCCGGTTCGTTTAGACATGAGTCACATGACTATTCTGAGTTCAAGTGTTGTAATCACGCAGTTTTTGACATACACTATACAAAAAAAAGTGTAACTTTACACGAATGTACGTGGCAGCACAATCTCCAAACAGGTTCGTATGTACATGTTTACGTGTACGTTTACTGTGTGTCCCACGTATATTTACAGATACAATGCCAGTGTAATTTTACTATAATAATTGTTACTTTTGCTACTAATCATTATTTTCAATCACAAGTACTCTGTATGTTTCACTTTACCTTTTTTGTTACCAATATCAAGCCACATAATGTAAATTTACACAAACTTTGTTAGTGTAATTTTATCATATCTGTCAGTTGCCTTTACTAATCATAACATTAAATTACATGTACTCTGTATATGTTATTTTGCTATACTTGCTACTAATTTTCTACCACACATTGTAAAATAACACAATCACTGTTTTGGTAATTTTACTACACCAGTCTGTTACTGTTTAATGTTCATCATATCCAATTACATGTACACTGAAGGTGTAATGTTACCATACCAGTCTGTAATTTAGACTTATTATGATGTTAAATAACATGCACTCCATGCATGTAATTTGACTATGTAAATTATAGATTTCCTGCCACATACTGTAAATTTACACAAACATCGCAAATGTAATTTCACCACAGTGCATGTGTATTTTATTTTCTCACTTACAAAAAAGTTAAATCGTAGATTCAATGTAATTTTAATTACAAAATTACTGTACATGTTAACGGTTATAAAAAGCAATTTTACAGTCAGAATGTTTTTTTTTTATAACTGCGTCATGTTAAGTCACAAACTTTGTTTGCGAATTATATTTGTAATATAATTTTACTCCGTTTTGTAGGTTGGTAGTTCAATAGAGTTACAAAAGTTATCTCCAACATATTCCGTTAGTGGGAGTTAAGATTTCCTTTTGAACGCACAAAAGGAGTAAGAAGTAATTCTATTCCCCACCGCTAGATCGCGTGTTTTAAGCAAATACACAGAAAAATTAGCGTAAAATTACAAACACTGTACTCGTTTTAGGGAATTACACATAAAAATGTAAAATTACCGTAAATTTGTATGTGTGAATATACGCTCACATACTTTCGAATTTGTAATTTTACACCCTTGTTAATGTAAATATTCCAGTACATTTGTGTGTGTTTTTTTTTTACTGTAAGACTATACTACGTTTTGAGTGAAATAGGACAGAGTGATGTGCAAGTATCCTCTGGTTAAGCCAGCGCCATTCCCAGACAACAACACAGCCCATTTCTCTGCTAGTTATTTGCTCTCTTCTAATAATAAAGAATAATATCCAACCTTCATTCTCCCTTAGCATTTATATTTAATGCATACAATAATTTTGAATTCTTTCCTGTCGGCTGGGTTTTTACGGTGTCTTCGCTGGTTTTACCCAGTCTGTTCTTAGTTATAGTTTAGCTATAGGTACACTTAGAGAGGTAGTCATGGCCCCAATGACTGCCATGGCTTCCCAATCCCTTTCTGAAACAAACGATGCATGTCTCCTTGCATGATTTTCCTTCCTTGTAGGCGTCAGGGGTTCGCCCTGAGACGCGATTAGCTCGCGTCCTACCTTCGGGACACACTTAACACTTAGTAATAGGGTAGTCAGAAAAAATATTGAGTGAAATAGGAAAATATCTACTTTTACACTGATGTACGAGTTTATACAACATTGGCTTGGTTGTAAAAACACACAAACTTGGGGTTTTAGTGCCATGAATTTGTGTACTTTTACACATACTTTCGTATTTGTAATTTTACGACCGTTTTAATGTCAATATACTAGTACATTTGTGTTTTTTACAGTGAGATTGTACTACCTATTGAGTGAAATAGAAAGATATGCACTGTTACTCTGATATACGTGTTTTAATACAACATTGGCATGGTTGTAAAAACACACAAGCTTAGGGTTTTAGTGCCTTGAATTAGTGTATTTTTACACATACTTCTGCATTTGAAATTTTACACCCTTTTAAATGTCAATATACCAGTAAATTTGTGTTTTCTACAGTACGATTGTACTACCTTTGTAATGAAATAGAACACTATGTACTTTTACATCTCTGTACATATTTCAATTCAACATTGGCGTAGTTGTAAAAGTAAACATATCTTGGTTTTAATACTTCATGTTCGTGGATTTTTACACGTACTTTCAAATTTGTAAATTGACACCTCTCTTATTGTTAATATACCAATACATTTGTGTTTTTTTTAATAATATCAATGTACTATGTTATGAACAGAGTTGTCCATTGCTGTAAGTTTACAGATACTGTACTTGTATTTACAAATTACACACAGAAAATGTAAAATTATCTAAAGGATGTACATGTATTTTACACCATTTTTTTTTTACAGTATACGCTGTGCTTGTGTGCTGCATTTTTCGTACATCCATTTTGAACATTTCGTAACGAGTTCCTCTTTGCCAGGGTAAGCCACATGCCCACAGAAATGTCTATTGGTGTGTAGCGTGCCAAAGGCACGATAGCGATTTTGTAGACGGGGGAGTTCACCCTGGCTGCAAACTCTGTGTGTTAAACCGTTTAACTGTGGGATACATTGTAATTAAAAAAATTACCAGTTGTTGATTGAATGAGTTTAAACAGTTTTAAGTTATTATAAAAGTGTAACAATTCAAATTATTGTCCTAAACTAACTCTGCATTTTAAACGTTGTAGATTCAGTTTTGCTTGTTAGTAAAAAATTAACCCGTATTTCCTCAGTCCTCACTTCTCCACGGAACCCCAGTGTTACAGTTCACCACATTTTCTTACCAGGTGTATTTACATCTCCAGTGCTCTTATCGATGATCAATGATGCTCCGAACACAGTTAGGTGGACACAAGCTTCGGGACGAAATCGAGCGTGCCTGTTAAATTACATTATTTGAATCATACTGTGTTCTTGGTGGGCTGGATTACTGAGGGTTGTTCCGAAAGTTTATAGGTTAGCAACACTGCGCCGATTCTAAGCCGATTCTTTCGGCTCCCCTTTCCGCACTGTTTAAATTTTTTCTGCCCTTCTAAAAATTTATTTTCTTGCGATATACACTTAATGTCGTGATATAAAATCTAGAAGTGACGGTGTGTTTAAGAAACTAGAATATATTTCTCATAGTTGTTACAAAATTTAATTTGAAATAAAGTATTTTTCTCTAATGCTCTGACGCGGTATTTAGCACTCACAAATGACACATCTTACTAATGTTATGACATTCAACTTGAGCTCAGCATGCTCTTGGAATAACCACGTTGGTACTATTTTCCTTGCTCATGGTACATGGTAAACTATTCTTCGTCTACGGTAACTTTAAATACCAAAATAATTTAATTTGGATTTTGAAAAGGGCGAGGGGGGACAGGGCAAAACGGCGCAATTAATAGTGGGGTTTATTTTGTTGTTACGCCACTTATTCCACCCCGATCCCAGTGAAATTCCTTTAGAATTCGCAGGGAATAAATTTATCGCTAAACACGTCAATTCAGTTTTAAAGATGAAAGAAAATCGTCTTACTTTATTTGATCAAGGGCATCGCGTAATTAATTTGTTGATTTTAAAATGCACTTCAGAGTTGAGATATTCTTTCCGAAACGTTTGTAATATTCACTGAAATGGGTAACTAACCAAGGGACTGAGTTACAAAAAGGAAACCAAAACATTGTGGCCAAAGGTTTTATTAATTCATTTTTCATTTTTGAAAAGCACTCATAACTGGGACCTAAAACCACAATAAATGCAGTCGCCAGTCAGCGATAAAACATGTAGTGTACACAAATGCCATCTAAACGCAAGTAAATATTATTACAAGATTTAAAAAGATGCATGTATATCAGAATATTTAAATGTATACAAAAAGTGTTTCCACTCAGACGCTTTGAAAAAAAAAATCCAGTTGGTGTCACGTATCATGATAAAATATTTATTTCACCGTGTCGTTGCTAATCATTAAAAAAATCGCGTAAAAATAACTCTCTGTTGAATTTCAACAGTAAAGTACACATTTGAGCAAAAAGTGTTTCAACAGACAATAACAGGTGAGATGAAAAGTTATATTTGCGTAGCTCAGTATAAACCTCCTGTATTTTCAGTATGTTTAGCAGGTTGTTACATAAATAACACACATAAAACCAAATTCACGAGTTTATTATATTGTGTTGAGTAATATAACAGTAACGACGTTTTTAAGCCATAAATGGTTACGAATACAACATAGTTAATAATTAATAACGTATTTTTATATTTTACAGCATTACAATTATCAGTCGGCCGGTAAAAGTAAATATTATTAATATTTTTTGCTTTACTTTCCATCGAATTCTTTATGTTGATTAATTTTTATCACAGTTGGTCCTGAAGTAAATGAGAAACTGAAACGAAAATAGGCGAAAATAGACATGGTTCGTACTTTGTATTTGCTAGAGTTTTGAGATTCGCAAGTGCATATAACCAAATTTCCGTGCATTAAAACTATTAAATATAAAAACTTGTTATCCGTAGCATATTTTTAGAGCACTAGATTTCTGCAGATATGTTGGATCGCTCACTAGACACAGCTCCAGGCCACCACCACTACTAATACTGGAAGTGCGGTGCCCTTTTGTAATTCCGCCAAGAGTCTTCAATGTTTTGTAACGACGAGATATAGGCTAGTCACGGTAAAGTGAGCACGTCTGAAAGCCCTATCATTTGGCATAATATCCAATAAATATATTTTATTTTTTCCCTTGGACGTTGCCTTTCCAATGTGGTGGAATATACACAGTATGTTTATTACTTACATGGCGATATTAATTTAAAAGAGTGGTCATGGCTAAATAATGGCTCGAGAGAAAACGTAACTAGGGCAGCAAAAGTGCTCACTTACAGTGAACGGCCTGTAACAAGAAGTGCGAGGATATTATCGGGGATACTTTACTTTCGGCAGCTTTCTCACTGGGGTTGGCCACAGAATACTTGAGCATACAGACAAACGCTTATACGGCGAACTCAGGCCACACACGCCAACACGATGCCGTCATAGACCAGCAGCATCAGCGCCTGGTATAACTAACTTGCCGCCTGGCAGCCCAGCACGCCGTAGCCAATCAGATACAGGCTGATCACGATAAAGTGAAAACTTTTGAAATCAACCCTAGTAAAAAGTCACTGCTCCTACCTGCATATATTTTAACAGGCGCACTGAGTGACATGCGCCTAGTAAAGTAGGTAACTATGGAGGGAAAGTAGTTTCATATCGTAACGTCGAATAAAAAGTGTTAGGTAACCATTTCTGATAACTAACATTATTTTTTCGTTTTCTTTTTTTTTTCATTTAACGCAGTGTAAAAATGAGCATATTTGTAAAATACATACTTTAATAATAATTTCACAGTTTCACTTGACCGACGCATGAATAAAGTGATGAGGTCCATTACCATCTTAATTTTCCATAAGACGGAAGACTACACAACGTGCATATAAGTAGATCTTAAGCAGGTCTTTCAAAAATGCTAATTTCACCGTGAACACAAAAAGTTTAATGTTCTTGCAACATAAAAAAAAACTATCGAATTATTTCTCTAAACGTTAATTAATCATGTCGTGACAAAGTTAATAACGTTCACCAATTACAAACTCCTATATTACTATGATGCAAATATACTGTCGAAGTTTTAATGTAAATAAAGCCTCTAAGTAATGTTGCCGCAATCAAAAGCTGTATTACGCTAAAAATAACTGGAAGAATAAAATATTTTTTGCTACTGCGAAATTTTAAAGTAACGTCCAATCAACACAAGTTCACACTGACTCGGCGTTGTAAAATGTCGGATATTTGTGAACAGCGATAACCTAGTAGAATGAATCACGGTATTTAAATTTTAAACATAGTATAGATATAAATGTAGCTTAGAGCAGCTCTCAAGCATTGCAAAACAGTTTACGTGTGACATAGCATAAAGTATTAGAGAACTGCAGTTTGTCGTTATGCTGTACTGAATACCCACAATATGAAACACGATCAGGTATGTTAAAATAACGTCAAGTTCTCGAGGCGCGGGTCCGATTCCTTTCCCAGCCGTTATTTTATTAATTTTTTCATTTTGGTAATATTTCTTTTTGTGACTAAATAATTGTACTTAATTTATATTACATCAAAATTATTTTCTATGCAAGTAAAAAAAAAAAACTTTTTTTTTTTAACAAAAATGCTAACATAAATTTAACACAAAAATAGTTTTCCCGTAACATAAACACCATTTTAATGAAGAGATTTGGACGGCTCTTAACATCGAGGTCTTGAGAGCCGATGAGGGCAATTGAGGTGAGTACGGGGTAGCGCCAGAATGAAAGGGCAGGAGAAACGGGAAATCCCCGAGAAAACCCACCGACCAACGGCATCGTCCGGCACGATTCCCACATCCGAAAATCCTGTGTGACCCGGCCGGGGATTTAACCCGGATCGCTTTGGTGGGAGGCGAGCAGGCTAACCGCTTAAATTAAAACCTTTTAATGAAAAATGGCCATTACAAAAACATAATATATATGACAAGGAAATTGTAGAAATAATAAATGAAAGTATTAGAAAAATATATGATTTGGTAAAAACTATGAATGATGATTTAACTGGGTAGTCTACGGAGCGGGCGAGAGTGTGCTGGAGCTAAGGGAATTATTGAGTGAGTGTTTGTGTTTGTCTACTGTTTTATCATTTAAATTAAATAAAAAATATAAATAACTCTCTCTTTTAGATAAGAAAGAGAATTTTTAGTAAATATTGAAAATGGAAAAGCTCCAAACACGAAAAAGTCATAAAGAAGAACACAAGATCCGAAATGAATGCAAGAAGAATTGAAGGAAATATGGAGAAAAATAGAACGAGGAGGAAGAGAAGAAAAAGAAGTGAAAGAAGAAGAGGAAAGAAAATGGGGAGTATAACATCGAGGAAAGTATAATGACAGAAGAGAGAAAAAGAGGTGGAGAAGCAGCAAGAAAGAGAAGATGAAAGAAGAACGGAAGGAACAGCAGAGAAGAAAATCTAAATGAGGGAAAGATGTGATTTGTGATAATATGTTGGTTGATGTCTGTGTTTGTGTCTGTGCAAAAAAAAGGAGCCGGTAGGAGTGGAGCTCCATTCCCTCGTCCTCCGGGAAACGAAGGCCTTGGTGTCCAGAAGGGGTACTTTGATGTCCTGGATGATGCTTAGGTTGGAGGAGAACGGCGGGCGAGGGGAAAAACAAAAGAACAAAATAGAACAATACAGATAGGGAGGGGGCTGGAGGCCTTCGGGTTCGTGGGTGGGGGCCATTCAACCGTTGGGTGCTATGGCGGACCGGTCGAAAGTCTAGTTAGCTGTGTGCGGGCCCGACGGCGTCTGGTTTGCGCGGCCGGATTCGTGGTAATCCCGGTCCCCGGTCTGTTCTGGCGGGGGCGGAGAAACGGGTGGCGGCCGGAAGGATACCGGTCGGAGAGCTGTCTCGGTCGGGGTAGAATATCTCACCACCTTCCTGGGAAGTGTGAATGATGCTTTTGAATAAAAATATAATTTGCAGCTTAAATTACGGGCGCCCAGACGAACAGCCGCCCTCCCAAAAAAAACTGTGAATTTATATAACTTATATACTGTTTGTTAAATTGTAGCCATTAGAGAATTGAACACTCTGGATGACTGTATTGCTAAGTAGGGTTAATGAAATGAATTAATAAAAAAAAATCTAACTGGTAAGCCACCGTGGCCTCTGTTGGTACAAAAGTACCTAATGTTACATTTACGTTGATAGCTTAACAGTACATTAAATTAACATAAAATCGATAAATATTAAATACCATAGATGCTCAAAAATTTGAGTCATAGGAAGGGCGTTCATTCAGACTGTCTGCATAGTGGCTATGTAATAAATTTTGTATGCAACACAAAAAAAAAAAAAAAAAAAACTAAAGAATGGCCTTGGAGTTCCTGGAACCCGTTAAAAATAAATAAACGCTGTGTTTCAGCTTTTTAATAACAGCACCTGCGTTTACGTCGGTTTACAATATGACGGAGTCCTTGTTTTCAGTAAACAAACTTGCAACTCCACAATTCCCCGCCTGTACTGTTGCTCGAACGTGCCTCGGAATATTCACAGACGGAAATAATGAGTTCTATTTTAATGCTCGTACGTGTCACGTCGTACCAATGCAGCTGACCTCGGTACCCAACTTGAAGCGGCAGCGGCTGAGAACTGAGCATTGCAGCAAGTGGGTTTTCGCCACGCCGACTTCAACACGTTGTGAGACACGTTTTAATTTTATGGCGGTAGCTTGAAGCTTACAGATCTTTTAGCGAGGGATACTACAGTCATTAGAGTCAAGAAAAAAAATAGTCCACTCACTTGTCTTGTTTGTGGAGACGGGCACGAAAACATTTACGAAAACATGAACCGTTTCCGATTAGCCACTTAAGGAACACTTTAGCTAAGGGGTCCCTTAAAAATGCATCCCAATGGACGCCGATATCTTTGGTTAGCATCCGAATTCTCGCAAGAGACGTCGATGGAACCCTCCACGTGTTCACTTACTAGAGGATACGACACTCGCGTCCACTGATGAGATCATGAATCCTTTCGTTCGCAATGAGGACGTTATTTTTTTTTTGTTCATTTGATTTACGTATATTCTGATTGTTGTTAATACTTTTATGGAAACGATTACGGTACGCGATTTTTATTTTAATATTTATTATTTATTCATTACAAAATCTATATCATATTAGCCAATAGTTACATATTTAATAAATAACTAGGTCAGAAAAACGTATTACCTTTTTCGGAAAACTTTTTTATGTAAACAGTGTGCTATAATCCATTCACTGTTGCTTCAAATTTTTCTGAAACCCTGCTAAAGTTCTACTTTTAGGATAATCCTCCGCCTTATGCAAACTAAGCTTAACGAAGTCTTAGAATATTACCCCATAGGACGATGCACCGAATTCGTGCGCATTCATTTGTAATGATATTTTGCAACTATTTATTACTAGGCGCTACCAACATACGTGTTTTCTCACTGTTTTATTCATATTTATTAAAAATTAAATATAAAAATTTATAAGTAAAATATTGGTAAAATTTTAATATAGCGAAAAATCTGATGGTTTTGTGTTAACAGAAGTATAAAACACTTGCGATAAATGGAATATTTAAGAAATAACTAAATGCGTCATACCTGGGATGATTTTTCAAAGGTTTCATTCAAAAAGTGTGAAGAAACTGCGAATAGCCAATAACCGTTATTTTGACAATTTCAGAAGTAAAAAGCAGTGCCCTGTTGCAGCAGAGAGAATGGTTCTTACGCAGCCACCAAGTAAGGTGGCACTGTGATAAATCACAGTGGACACTGGGTTCGATTTCCGATCCGGCCAACGTGGGTTTGGTTTTCCAAAGTTTCCCGAAATCGCTCCAGGCGGATGCTGTGTTGGTTTCTTTCTTAAAGCCATGACCGACTACTCCAACATTTCTGCTTCTCTGCGCATCTTGCTTTGTCTCTAATGACCTCGCTGTCGACGCATGGTCAAGCCATTCTACCTCGCTAATGCCCAGGGGCCGCGGTGGCGTGATGGCTAGAGCGCCAGTCTCCCACCAGTGCGAACCGTGTTCGATTCCCGGGCGTGGTCGCGCCTGCATTCTTGAACGTGGAAATCGTGCCAGACGATGCGCATCTCGTAGGCTGGCTTTCTCGGGGTTTCCCGTTTTCCCTTCCCCTTAGCTCTGGCGCTGCTCCGCACCCACCGCGTTTCACCCTCGTCGGCCCAAACCTTTCCACTCCACTACCTACTGCTCAGCTTGTATGCGCGATCTACCTCATATTCACCCTGTGCTCTGAACAGTGCAACGACACAGAGACAGAATGATCTATAGATAGCTATAGCAACAAAAGAATTCGGATGAGATCTCTCCCTTGAATGCACCCATTTTCAGTTATGGGTTCATTTAGTAAGGTGCGCGGAAGCGCGAGAATAATTGACACATCCAGAGAATTCGGAAACGGCATAAGTTAGTTAATTTACCAAGAAATAACTGTAGAATGAAGCGATACGGAAAATATAAACTAGAGTACATATGTACGTGGGCTTTACACACGCTTCTGTTGGGAAACGAAAATAACCAAACAAAAGAAAAAAAATATGTCCTGTAGTAACTTTCTCATGTTAAAATTTACTTTTGGCTTATTCATGCTCCGGTTGTTGTACCTAACGGGAAACATCTTTTGTCATTTTTAGACAGATGTGCAATCACGTGATCTTCAGAAGGAAGTAGAATCCCAGTTCTCTTCAAAAGTCTAGTTTAATCAACGAAACACTTAGCCCAAAAACAGTTAAAATACAAATATTCGCAAACAAAATCACTGCAAAATCGAAGTTACATGTGACTTGGGCTACAGCATTAAAACTGAAGAAGTTATACAAATATAAACTTT
Organism: Dryococelus australis; assembly: GCA_029891345.1. NCBI lineage: Eukaryota > Metazoa > Arthropoda > Insecta > Phasmatodea > Phasmatidae > Dryococelus > Dryococelus australis. The sequence continues at coordinate 258,774,832 of CM056995.1, forward strand.
CTTATAAAAATATTTAGTGAATATATTTACAGATGAAAGTTATTAACAATGATACAAATTCTTAAGAATTTGGTATAGTGCAGTTGCGCTATTAATTCAAGTGTTGAAGCAGCATTACATTTTAACAATCTCTTTTCGCATTTTTTAAAGTTAGACATTGATTCAGGGTTACTCTAACGGTTAGCATGCAGTGCTGTAACGAAACCTTGTAGGTAATGACTATAATCCATTCACCGTTACTTCAAATTCTGATTCCAGGATATTCTTCCACCTCGTGCAAACTAAGCCTAACTTAGTCTAGAAAATTACACTAAAGAACAACGCACCGAATTCGTGCGCTCTCAGTTGAAATAATATTTTGCATAAGAACTATTTCTTACTGGGCATTATAGGCTGTTCACGGTAAAATGAGCATTCTTGAAAGCCTTGATTAAGATCTACTTGTATGCACTTTGTATATTCTTCCGCCTAATGGAAAATTAACATTGCGTGGCCATCGTCACTTTGTTGATGCATCGGCCAAGTGAGCCTGTGAAATTATTAGAAAAGTAAATATTTTACCAATCTGCTCTTTTTTGCACTCCGATACATTAAAAAAAATATGAAAGCGAAAAAAATAATTTAAGTTATCACACATGGTTGCCTAACACTTTTTATTCGATGTTGATATATGGAACTACTTTCCCTCCATCGTTACCATCTTTACTGGACGTATGTCACTCAGTGCGCCCATAAAAATATATGCAGATAGGAACAGTGACATTTTCTAAGGTTGATTTCAAAAGTGCTCACTTTATCATGAACATCCTTTACCAACACGCATGTTTTATCTTTTTTTTTAAATTCATATTTATTATTAATGAAATATTAGAATTCATAAATAAAATACAGCTAAAACTTAAATTGAACGGAAAATAAGATGCATTCGTGTTAACAGAGGTATAAAACGCTTGTGATGCATGACATATAAAGGAAGTAACTAAACACGCCATGCATGGAGAGATTTTCAAAGGTTAGATTAAAAAAGTGTGTAGAAACCGCGAATAAACTATAGACACATACACATTGCAGCGGCCAGAGTTGGACAAACCGCCATGCTTTACAAACAAATTATTTGACCCAGTCAGTAAAGTAGTATATAAGGGATCCTCAACTACTACCCCCCCCCCCCCCCCCTTTTCCCCAAGATGCTTCCAGCCGTGCAAGAAGTCAATTAGTGTGTTACTCGTCGAGCCGACGACGCCAGGGTTCAGCGAGGCTGACGACAGAAGGCAACTCCACTGTCCAGGCCTGGAAGGGCTCCTAGTCGTCTACATCAGGGTGACAATAATCGGCTTGGTAAAGGCCATTCACTGTAATGTGAGCACTTTTGAAAGACCTCTCATTTGGAATAATAGTCAATAAGTATGCTTTACTTTAGCCCTAAACGTTGACTTCCGAGTGTGGTGGAACGTACACACTGTGTTTATTACTTACATGCCAATATTTACTTAAAAAGATATTTAAAGGATAAAAAATGGCTGAAAGGAAAAAGTAACCAGGCCGTCAAAAGTGCTCACTCTACCGGGAACAGTCTATAGTAGATTGCAAGGCTATCTCTCGGGCCTCCGTCGGTTAACTATCTTCTCATTAATGAAGTATACTGGCAAGGGTAGGCATATCACTCTTAACTTATATATTCATTAGAGAACGTGAACCTTGTGTACAGTCGTTGGAAGAGTAAATGTTTGTATTGTTCAGTTTAATGTAACTTGTATCATTCCCATTAATGTAATTAATGTAATAATAAAAGAGTGTTGTGTTAGTGAACTCAAAGTATCTAGTGTCATTCGCCATCGAGCTTGCCGCCCCTATGAACGTCGATCTCTTATACAGCCTAACCTAACTTAGACAGTAACCCTAGAATATAGTGATAAGCGTGTGAAAGGACGAGGGAAATAAGCAGGTAAAGGAATGAACGGTACAACATGAACGAGTGAAAACTGAACCTGCGTAGCTTTATAAGAGTGAGCTAAATGTGACATTTTGGCATTTAAAGGGGACGTTTCTGAGTTATAGCATCCAGTTCTGCGATGACAACTTTGTTGCAGTCCAAGAAACAAGTCTTTGCTCTGCTTCAGTCGTGAACGACAAGCAGTAAAGCCGCAGCGCGCGTATCTGCTCTCATTATGGAAGCAAATATTCCAAGGTTTTAGTGAAAGTTGTTGAGGAACTGGCTTCAGTAAGGGAGTTAGTGTATGCGATCATGTTTTCTTTTCTTCAATAAAAAAAATCATGACCGAACGTGATCTTGACAATTCAGGAAATGACTTTGACTTTGCGGCCGGGGGGGGGGGGGAAGAAAAACATTTGTAGGTATAAAAATACATCAACTTCTGCCACATATATTTGTGTAAAATTACACAGTATTTTTTACAGTGCAGGTTGAACTTCGCAGTTCTGCATATACCCCAGGAAGCTGACATTTATCCATTCGTTGATGACATGTACAAACATGTTTGCTTGGCCAATTATCTGAATACCTTCGTTTAAAGGTACATCACGAGAGTTTATTTGGAATTTTCGTTGAAATTATAATAATAATAGTGTGTGTTAGCGCATTGATTGAGGCTTAATATTCGTATGAAAATCCCAATAAAACAAGTCCAACAGGAAATTAAAGTTGCAAAATTGGATGTATCTATTTACGTACGTTCTCCTGTATTTAAAAAATATCCCTGTATCATTAGTAGTCTCTTCAGCTCACAGTGTTAGAGCGTAGTGTTCGAGTGTAAATGGTCTGCCTACAATGCTGTTTCATGCTTTAACTGTTTTTTTTTTAACAACCAGAAATGTTTAATGCATGCACATAGAGCCAAACCAATCTTTTGTTCCACCAATAAAACGTTTCAGTTAGAGGAAAACTAAAATAAGAACAACAAAGTGATTCGGTTTCAACAACAAAATATTTAATTGCCACTAACTTTACGAATAAATTTTGTTTTCTTCAACAAAACCTTTATCAGGGTGCCTTTGGATTCCGCCGCTACTCCATCTTGACATAATTTACCTTTCACCGACTCACACAAGAAACCTCGATGTTAAGCGACCAAAACCTCGCAAATTCCTGGGATCCGCAGAATACCTGAAGATAACTTTCATTTTCTTAGGGGGAAGTATGGAACGTCGTTATTAAATGGGTATGTACAGCTCATTCATGCAAACAAAGTTTAAACAAGTCTAGAAAATTACACCATATGGACAACGCACCGCATTTGTGACCACCCTGTTTAATACTACATTGCATAAGAACAATTTCTTACCAGGTAGTGCCAGCACTATTATTTTCTCTGTTTTTATTAATTTTAATTATAAATGAACTAATTTAAATTTATAGATAAAATATAAAAAAAGTTAAATTTAGTAAACAAATACGTTAACAGAAATAATAAAAGCTTGTAATACTTGACATACTTAGTGAACAACCAAACACGTCATACATGGGGTGATTTTTCAAAGGTTTGATACAGAAAGCGTGACGTAATCGTGAATAGACTATATACCGGTATTTGGCTAGAGCGGTTATTGAAAAACCGCTTTTAAAAAAAAATGCCCAGTGTCACTGCTTGATACCGAACCGTTGATCTTCCTCTTGCGGTTCAGGCACACTATGGTAGGATCGAGCGCTCGTATTTTGTCGCTGGATGACGAATCTTCGTGGTCGATGTCGCAGAGTCGTTTTCTGGATCGTGGAGGTCCGCGTGCGAATCACGGGGATCCTAAGCAATGCACGTGTACACACATCTCGCGGTTTCTTCACACTTTTCCAATCAAACCTTTATAAGATCGCCCCATGTGTAAAGTGTTTTGGTCATTTCCTAAACATTCCTAGCATCACAAGCGTCTTATACTCGCGTTGACATACAACTTACGTGTTTTTGCTTAAACTGTAATTTAATTTATATTTTACTTACAAATTATCATATTTCATTCGTAATCAATACGAATAAAAACAGCGATAAAATAGGTTTAAACTGGGCTCACAACAATCCGTCGCACCCGTCAGTCGCCCGTCCGTCAGTCATCCGTCTGTTTTTTCGTACGTCAGTTGAAAGCGACTCAATCCGTCGTCCGTCAATTCTTCTGTCCGGCAAAAATTCAGCGTGACAACGTAACATCGTGATCTTTCTTTCTTAGAAGGTATATTTTGGTTGGAAAACCATTTTCAAGAGAGAAACATTTTGGGGAAATAATTTTTTACGTGACAAATTATTTATACTGATTTATTGGTTACGTTTTAAATTCCTGAATTTACCACCAAGGTAAATAAACACGTTTATTTCAAAGTGCGTATTCGGGTCTACGGAATGTCGTCAGAAGGCGTTGGCCCATCCTTCGGTCCGTCGAAAGTCAAAGTTTGAGATATATTTGACGGATTGACGGATAGAAAATAATTGGGTTTGGCCGTGTTGGGGACACGGCCATTTGTTTTACGTAAATACGTCTACGTTAACGCTCTCGGACACCTTGTGTTTATTTTACGTTCCTGGCACCGCTTCACTCGATTATATGGGGTTTTATGGGCATCACTGGATTGCTTTTGAGATGCTCTTTCCAACAGTATACGATTTCTGTATTTCGACTTGACTTTTTGAAGAGTATAGGCCGAAATTGTGTTAAGTTTTCTTAACCTTTTACACTAAACGCATAGTTTCCTCATAACCACACCACACAAATGTTTTTATACACGCAAATGATTGATCTTGACGAGAGCGGAAGTTATGAGACGTGACGAATCGAACTCAAAATTGCGCGACTACCCTCCACCCCCCCCCCCCCTACTCTTTGCTTCGCAGTCCTCACTCAACGTAACACATTCTTTGACCCTTTGGCAATCGAGTGGTATAATAGAATTTTGAATGTAGACGATAGATTCGGAGCTGCAATGCCAAACTGCATCCCCCGATTTTGTTATCATCGGATTTTCTGGCTTGCCTCCCACTATGGTTGCAAATTTAAAGACGTATTCACGTCAAAAAATCTGCCCTGCGATTGGTCGAAGATCACGAGACAGCCTGATAGACGCGCGACTAACGGATGCGACGGATTGTTGTAGTCCTCCTGTATTGGTAATGCTTAGTAAAAATTATTTTTATACGAAATATTAAGTGTATGCGCACGAATGAAGTGCGTTGTCGCTATGGTGTAATGTCTAGACTCACAGGACGTATCTCAAACTCTGTTTGCATGAGGTGGATGAATACACCGAGAGTAGAACTTTATCAGGACTTCATAAATGTTGGACGTTACCATAATTAAGGAATTTTCATGATAAAGTGAGCACTTAAGAAATCAACCTTAGAAAAAATTCACTGCCGCTACCTGCATATATTTTAACGGGTGCAATAAGTGATATATGCCCCGTAAATTTGGCAACGATGGAGGCGAAAGTAGTTCGATATATTAACGTCTAACTAAAAGTGTTAGGTAATCATTTGTGATAACTTAAAAAAAATTTCTCGCTTTCTGTATTTTTTAATGCATCGAAGTGTAAAAATGAGCAGATTTGAAGATCATTTACTTTTCTAATAATTTCACAGTTTCTGTTGGCCGACGCACGAATAAAGTGATGAGCCCAATGCCAACGTTAATTTTACATAAGGTAGAAGAACACACAACATGTATACAAGTAGATCTTAAGCAGTATCAGGGTTTCAAGTTACACTAATGTTTATGTTTTGTTGACAGGTATGAATATTTTAATTTCTCACACGTAATATTATTTTTATTGTAAACCATAATTCCTAATTTTGCTTATATTTCTATTATTATTTGTGTTATTCTGTCACATGTGTACATGTATTCTGAGGTAAGAGGTTATAATTTGAATATGTTAGTTTTTATTTACTGATTAATTTACATGATTGCATAATATTTTCTTTAATTTTGAAACGTATTAATTTATTTTGTTTGTTGTTTTGAAAGCAAGTTAAGATTTAATTATTTTCTTCGTTTTGTTTCCGGAAGTAGTTAAGCTCCTACCACGTCACGTCTTAGGGAAGTTGCTGGAAGGGCTTGCTTCTCGGTGGGATCTTTGAAGGATCCAGCAGCATAATATTTCGCTGGGATTTTCATTAGGAAAATCCCCAGCATCTGCATAAGGGTAGGCCAGATTTTATTACCCAGAGGTTAAAGTTAGAATTTAAGAGCCAGCCATGTTAAGAAGAGGGCTGAGCCGCTTGTAATTGTCAGCTATATTTATGAGTGTGTTAGGCCTAAGAAGAGACGCCAAGGACTTCTTCGACGCCATGTTAAAGGCTTAAGGCTTGGCCTACGTCCAGGCGACGCTGCATTATTTCTGAAGACTACTATTTATTTGATTTCATATTGAAGTGTTCTGCAGAGACTAAATTAACTCGACTTTCGTTCAGAATTAACTACAGAATTGTTCGTTTGAGATTTTTAATGTTTTATTGAGACATAGTACCCAGTAGTCCAGCTATACTGATGAGTTTAGCACCGGAGTAAAGCAAAGTAATTAATAATTTGAAGAACCCAATAAGTTGAAGAGAAAGTGAACTTTCTACAGTATTGACTTTTATTTGATATTAGATGTGTTCATGAATAGTCAGTTTAAAGCTACAGTGACTACGAGACTTGTGTTAGTAATTTGCATTGAACTGGTATAGAGCTCTTTGAACTCGTGTCAGGAAAGGAAGCACTAAATGATAACTACTTCTGGGAAACTATCATTTAAAGTTATTTCATTTTTTAAGTTTAAGTTATTTCATTTTGTGGCGGACTTAAATATCTTGTTTTAATTAATATTATTTAAAGTTTCAGTAATTTTTCATCCTTGAAGTGATGGTGGTATAAAATCTGATACACAGTAAATACTACTTGCTTATACACTATTTAATTGATTTTATTACACCTACTTTTATTTTTGAAGACAAACTATTTTAATTTTTCATTAAAATGCTATCATGCAAGTTCATTGAAATAATTGATGATTATTTTCTTGTTCAGCCTTTCTTTAATTAAAATCAGTTTATCTAAGTGGTTTATTTTCATCGAATTAAATTATCACAGTGTTTATGTGCATTAGTTTGTATTTTCTAAGCATTGCAGAGTTCCAGTGTCTACAAAGGGAGCTACCTAAGGTAAAATGTGGTAAAATTTCAGTGCAAAATATATGTCTGGTTTTCACACTACTATTCACACACTATCTAATAGCGCAACCAACGTAACTGGCAATTTACATACACAATTACTGTGGAATTAGTTCAACTACAATATTATTGTCAGCCCAACGGGTATGCTAGTCGTAGATTATAGATTAGATTAGTCCCAACCCTTGCAGCAGGGCTTTCAAAAGTGCTCATTTTAGCATGGACAGCTGATATATGCCGTTCTTACTTAAGTTTACCGTCCTTCAGTATACTTCCCGGCTTATAAGTAGGGGCATTAAAAACAATTTTGAAGGACAACGCATTGTGTCGGCCAAGATACATAAATCATCGTATTTATTAAGTTCACTTGTAAAGTTATTGAGTTTGCTCACGATATCACGAAACGTGATTAGGTAATCCGCTTTAGTAAGGTGAACGGCTTACTTAAACCTAATAGAAGTCAGTCCCGGATAGGAAGATAACGTTATATTGAAATATTATCACACCAGACAGTTTCCAAGAGAGAAAAATATATAGAACTGACAGCGTTCTTGCCATAAAATTTGCCTTCAATTGTTACTAATTGGCTCCCTTTACAAATATGACTGAGCCATTTCATAAACAGGAAAACACTGGCGCGACCTGTTACAGCCCCGTACTTCCGTATATCGGCTATTCACAGTAAAATGAGCACTTTTGAAAGCCTTGCTTAAGATCTACTTCTATGCACGTTGTATTTTATTCTACCTTATGTGAAATTAACATTACCAAGGTCTTCATACCTTTATTCATGCCTCGGTCAAGTGAATGAGTGAAATAATTAGAGAAGTTAATATTTTACTAATCTGCTCATTTTTACACTTCTATGGATTAAAAATAACCGAAAGCTAAAGAAAAAAATATTTAAGTTATCACAAACAGTTAGTTACGTAAGACTTTTTCTTTGACATTAATATGTGGAACTACTTCCCATTCATCGTTACCAACTTTAGTGGTTGCATGTCACTTAGTGCACCCGTTAAAATATATACAGATTGGAGCAGAGATATTTTTTAAAGGTTGATTTCAAAGGTGCTCACTTTATCGGGAACAGTCTTAACTTTTTTTTTTTTTTAAAGGAAAAAGTGAGAAGCGGCAAGTATTCAAATAAACCAATTCATATATGTATGAAACCAAACAGTAACCGATATTGAAATCTATCCTGCAATATCTCCACAAATTATTATTATTTTTTTCATTTAAGTGTATGTGGAAATATTTAAAAATTCTCTTCTCTTAAATGTATTCCCCGCAAGGAAACGACATCCTGTAAACAGTATTTTCTAAGTGCATGACATGGGCTTGGCTCGGGACGAAAATTTATATGGTGTCAATGCTTGTAATAACCCATTTTGAAAATGACATTGATAGAGTTGGTATCCCAGATGCGGTGACATTGCTAAAAAATAAAATCATTATTGTGTTTTAGCCCAGTGATTTCAAGTATTGAACGTGAGCATATTTTGTTATACTCTTCGGCCTTGCGGAAACTATTTCAAAACCACTGTATGCTTCAAAAATGGCAGTTATTACTGAGCTTTTCCAGGGATATTTTAAATATTTGACATCCTTTTTGGCCCACTGAAAGGGATGAAAGTGAACTGTGTGGGAGGGGAATACGCAAATGTTATAAAAAAAAAAAAAAACTAATTTAATTTTTGCGTCATATTACGCTTATTCGCTGACGGCTAGCCCAAAAATAAATAAACCGTAAAAGAATTTTGAATTATTTCTATTGCGATTTTGATAACGGGAATTATTAAGTTCGCTTACTTCAGCAAAGACAAAGTTTGATCATTTTACAATAATTAATTGTATTCTGTGATTACCGGTTTCCGAGTTTTAAAATTTAAACTACCAAAATCGTAAAAAAATTCAGCATTTTTCAGTTTTATAAATATTACTGTGCTACCAAAATAAACAGCGATGGCTGTAAAATTAAATTTCAGATTGGTTTTCAGCCAATGGTATTAGACACTGCAATTATCTGACTACACTTCGCATATGAATTTAGGAGTTTAGTTTAAGAAGAAAATTCTACTAGTTATTAAATTCAGAAATTATGATAGTTCTGTAGAAAGTATTGCCATTCAAGTTGATCTTACGTCATGCAAACTTATTCCAAGTTGGTATCCTAGACCACGAAGGAAAGACAATAAGAACACGTAATAACAAAAAGTGGAGTAAGTGTATCGAGATTTATTGACGTGGAATCATGTGAGAGTCGAAATATTCACATAAATTATCCACGTTGAGACAGATGTATCTGTTATGCTAAAATAATTTCCACTTTCAGTAGTGTAAAATATAATGGATATATAATATGCAATAATCCACTTAAGAACTGCGAGGAAACATTTCTCACGTGTACTGGAATAAAACTTGTTACTTGTCTTCCAAAACGTACACTTTGTGGCGCACGAGCTGGATCGTATTTGTGTGGAATGCCTTCGTGGTTATCATGTGCATATTACTCCATACCGTATTCCGAAAACATTGAACATTAGAACTGGTGGAAACGCACAAAATCGGGATGCTTTATGATATGTAAGATAACAATCGCAAATGTTCAATACGCCCTCCTTTAGGCACGATACAAGCATCGATCCAACTTTGCACTAACTTCCGTATGTACCCCTGAAGAATTTCTGATTACCTCGTAACCTTGTATGTTACGGTCACAAAGGCTCCCTACCGGAGTTGCATAAAAAGGAAATTTTTAACGTCCGTAAATAAAATTTTGTGGATTTAAATCAAGGTTGCGAGGAGCCTTTACCTATTTACAAACAACACACGATCAGATTGAGCAACCAACGATCACTGACAACGTAATCAGCAGGAGCGCCGTTAGAGAGTTGGTTGGCAAGCCAATCAAAGAACGAAGGGTTCTAGTTTCAATTTATGCATGCACGTGCAGTTGTTAAGTGTGCGTTTAGAATAAGCATTATGTGTAATCCAACTCCGGGTTAACCTATCGGTATAATGCGGGGTGACGTTGTAAAAAGTTTCTATAATATATTCAGTTCAGAAATTGTTACTTTACTTGCTTCGACAACTAAGTAACGGGACCTGAGAACACGTTATGTTTATTACTTAAACCAATAAGAGTTTATCATCAGCACGAATTCTTGGAAAATGATGTAGGTTTAAAGATTCGTTCATCTCATTCGCCATTTTGCAATTAAGACGTCTTTCACATTAAATGCCTGATGATCAGGAAGTTTCTAAAGAACTGCTGTTATTTCTAGAAAATATAATTGAATTAATTTTTGGAGTATTTTAGTGAACACTTTTAGTTCGGAATTAATACATGGAAGTATCAATCCCTCCCCCCCCCCCCAAATCGTTTCCAACTTTACTAGACACATATCACTCATTGCGCCCGTTAAAATATATGCGGGTAGGGGCAGTTACTTTTTTCTAACGTTGATCTCAAAATTTACCGTGAACATACTTTAGTAGCTATTACAAGGACTAAACTGATGGATGTGAGAGCGCCACATCACCAAAGTTTTAAATATTACGCGAAAGGAATTTTTTGCTGTCTGTAAATACGTTGGCACGCCGAGCAGTAAAGCAGACCCTATTTGATAACGTAATCGGACTGTGCTGAAGATGACTCAGTCCCAGAACTGGAGAAACCTGTAGTTGCACAAATAGGCTCGTAATGAGTGATTCACTGACTTTTCCAGTTCAAGTGTCGGCCGTGACGTAAATTTATTCGGGACAATTCAGAAGGCGCTGATTAACAAAGATAGTTTCAAAACCTGTGGGCATAAATGAAATTTGGAACATAATGATGGTGACTAAGATTTCATGTGTTTTAGCTAAGGCATGCGAAGATAAAATTGTTATTGCTGCTAATTAAATTCACCAAGTTCCAGACTTCTCTTAAGCTGCCTATTGGCACTGTGATGAAAGCTTCTCATAAAATTTCGTTTTTCAAGGTTGTATGTACACTCTGGATGTCATGCCGCACAACACAACAAAAATAAAAGTCATGTCTAACCCAAAACTGCTGCTCGGACGGCAGAACTTGGCTTATGCCGGAATCACATAGCCACGACCAACACAGCACGACACGACCAAGAACGCAATCACGACATATTTCAATGTGACTACTTGAATGTACAGCACGACGGACACCACGCTCGGCATTTAACCTAACATTTAGAAGGCGCCGATAGGCTACGTTAGTTTCAAAGGCGGTGAACAAGAGGGAAATTTGTAATACATAATAGTAACAAATTGGTATCGATAATGCATACAAAGGTAAACCTATTATTTTAAAGAGTTAGATACAGTAATTTTCAACTTAATTTTTATTTTAAGCTGCGTATTTACCATCGTAGGGAAAGCTTGCAATACTATTTTTTTTGGAAGGTTATACATTCTGTGCGTCGTACCGCACGACACGACGAAGAATAGAAATAATTTCTAATACAAAATTGCTGATCGGACTAGAGAATCGGTCGGTCTTACCACGATCTATGCTGTATTTCATTGGCTGTTGGCCGTCGTGTCGTGCGCGTCGGTGCTATGTGATTCGGGCATTACGATAAATCTATCTCGTATTCGATTGGGTTTTTTAGTTGCAAGTGTCGTGTCGTGCTTATCGGGTGGGGGGGGGGGGGAATGATCCTGACATAAAGCGGTACAGGGCAGCGTAGCACGCAATCACAGACTTGCTGTTGTATCTACTGCCTTCGGTAGTCGCCCTCGTCCAAGGCTATGCGCTACCAGCCAAGTTTGCTGTCACCACTTGCCGGATCATGTAAACTTGAACCTCGGATGGTACCCGCGGCCGTGGTCGCTATGGCGCCACACTCAGCTAGACACGAGCAGTCACGCCCACCGAGTGACTCAGAGCTTGATCACCGAGCCTCTATATGTAGGGAATGGAAGATTTCGCAAAATAATTTTTTCAAATACATAAGAAAGTTCACTAGAGCTGAGCCCTCCTATTCTGTTACCTAAAATTATTTTATTAGGTGAAATATATTTTCGTATCACTATTCACCTTTTGAAAAATATGTAAATTCAGAAAGGAAGCAGCATCTAAGTCATTAATATGTCGAATAGCCTATCTGTTAGCTTCACTAATGATACAATGTATTGTTGAAATTTATATTTTAAACCGTTTTGTCTGTAAAATTGCCAGCTGATTTCACTCATGTTCTTATACTGTGTATGTAAATAGCGTCTCAATCTTATATATGTATATGTATGTGTAATAGAGCTTGTAAACGTAATTTTGTATAAGCTCGAGGGATCGATAGTATAAATACTAATTTGCGTTTCTTAGTATTTGCCAACTTAATGCCAGAATGTGATTTATCAAATTGTCTTACTTTTTATGTTACGTAGTTAATTTAGTACCTATATTTATTATTATTATTAGTCTATCTTTTTTGATACTTGATTCGTGAATACTACCATACCATTCTTAATACTGTACAGTCATACCAGTTAATTAATTAGATGGAATTGTTGGCATATCTATAGTTAGATTAGTATTATGGATTGTTATATTAGTGTAGTGCCATAACAACTAGATATATTAATTTATGTAATTCTCTTTTTACTTTAGGTATTGCGTTTATATAGGGAATGTATGTATGAGTACAACGGGTTCAGTGGTAGAGAAGACAAATTATACCTTACCTGCGCCCACAAAAAAAAAAGGCTGCGTTTACAATTGGTTCATAGTTTATTAGACACGCCCAGGTGATCTCCGAGCCAATAACAGACCTGCAAGGAAACAAATGAACAGAAACCTGAGGCTCGAAGATACATAGGACTATGGAGTCTAGCCTAATGGTCGTTCAAAACCTGAAAATTTCCTGTCTCTACCTATATAGCGAGTTCGAACCCACCGTACAGTATGAAGCTCCTTCACCTTTAGGTGTCCTTGAAATCAGCCCGACACATTAAGTAAAGGCTGTTCACGGTAAAGCGAGCACTTTTGAAATCAACCATAGAAAAAATTCACTGCCTCTACCTGCATATGTTTTAACGGCCGCACTGAGTGACATGCACCCAGTAAAGTTGGTAACGATGGCTGGGAAGTAGTTCCGTATCTTAACGTCGAATAAAAAGTGTTAGGCGACCATTTCTGATAAATTAAATTATTTATCTCGCTTTATGTGATTTTTAATGCATCGAAGTGTAAAAATGAGCAGATATGTAAAATATTTACTTTTCTAATAATTTCACAGTTTAACATGACCGATGCATGAATAAAGTGATGATGCCCATGGCAATGATAATTTTACATAAAACGGCAGAATACACAACCTGCATGCACGTAGAATCCAAGCAGGGCTTTCAGAATTGCTCATTTTAACGTGAACAGCCTATAGGTACCTAGATGGGAGAGTGAACCATTCCGAAACTATAACATAGTGACTAATAACATGTTTAAAATAAATGTGGCCTCGTTCGATCGGGCATGCAACTACAATGCGAGCATGACCTTGAGTTGGCACCGCGCATGCTAGAGGTGCGGGTGGGGGCCCACGGCGACTGGCGGCAATTTTGGGCGTGCGCGAAAATTAAGGGCAGTTTATCTCGCGACTCCGATGGACTATCTCACTGATGTTGGTGCCAAACGAAATATATCGTCTAGATCTGTCTGTGCACGACATAAAAGCCAAGTATCCGTTTCGTCACTTTAATTTAATTTCAGTATCCGAAAGAAAACAGTACCCGCTGACGTAGACGTATTCGTGTAAAACGAACGATCGTGTGCATGACCTAGACACACTCCGATTTTCTTCGTGTGCATAGAAACTAAAGTAAAGAACCTGCGACGTTAGTAGAGTGCTTATAGGGCTGCGGGGACACAGGATTCAGAATTTTGGAGTCAGAGTTGTCCGCCATCTTGAATGACGTCACAGGAATAGCCAGTGGCCTTGTTCATCTCCCTCCTCGCCGCACCCAACCCATGGCCTGCTTCCAGCAATCCGTAACCATAGAAACTATTTTAATTAAAAATATATATTTTATAAAGAAACTTATTTAATAAACTTTCTTAAATATATCGGCTCGCCTTTTTGGATTTTTATTGATTTTCGTATAAAAAAAACGCTTGTTTGCATAGAAACCTCCACTTGCTCTACTACCAGGACCCCAGGCGGTGCACGAACCATCGGTCCACTCCCAGAAACCTACGCCCAAGAAGGACGGCGCCAGCCAGACGACCAGACGCCGCCGAGTGCATCGACGACGCCAGGCACTCGTGCTAGTGCCCATCATGGACGATTCTGCCTCCGGTCCCAAAGATGCAGCTGCACCCACTCATCGACGTCAAGCAATGTGTACTCATAATGCTGCTGATGGCGGTTCTGCTACCGACAGACCTGGTGTCGATGAGCCGGATGTTGGTACTATCATCATAGAGCCATCGATCAAAGAGGAGTCAAGTCTACACTGCAATGATAATGCGATGGATGGAGAATCGGAGACAAGTACCTACTGCTGCTGCTGCTTGTGTCGAAAGTCGTCGTAGCGACCCTGTGATTTGTGCGTTCCTCATAGAGCACTACTGCTTACCGCAATATATGAATTGCTCAGTCTTCTACGAGATATCCAAAAATCATAATTGAAAATCTGTTGATTAAAATAGCAATTTGGACTCTATTATAAGAATGTTAATAAAAATTATTGCATTTTAGCTAATTATGTATATGTTATGTTTACTATAAATTTTGTGCAAAATATGTTGTGATTAATTTATTTAAAAAAAACCCGCTTTATATAAAAATTATTTTCTATAAAAATTATTACATTTGAAATAAAATTAAAAATTAAAAATGACGATTTACATGAACTCGTCACCATTCGGTACAAGTCGATAGCACTCTTGTCGATAGTAAATTATCTCTAGTGGTTGAAACATGAGTTACCGGTGCGCTATAGTGGGTGATAAATAAATGGACAGTATATATGGCATGAAGTGGAAGAGCGAGCGATTATGAGTGACAGATTAAATGACCAATATAAAATTGACGAGGATTGGTCGTGGTGGGGCCTCCAGAAACGTACGTTTTTTAATAATAATTTTTAATAAATTTTATAAATTTTTTATACATGTTTAATAGATTTTTGGAATTTTTTATACAGTTTTTAAAGTTGTTATATTTTTCTGGTTGTTTTATTAGAATTTTTTGGCTTTAAGGACATCCAAGGTTAAGGTTGAAAGTCAATGTCAAGGTCATCAACATCTAACATGGCTGACGAAATGGACACTGGTCGACCTGACGAGGGTCGGTTGTGTCGGGAGCTTAGTTGATCCACCTATTATCGAAACCCGGAACTCCTACAAGTACATCGTTAAATAGTTTTCTAAAATAATTTTTTTTGTGATTTTGTAATTTTTCTGCATTTTTTTAATATTTGGTTCAAGGTCACTCAAGGTCAAATTTACAGGGTCAAGGTCAAGGGTCACCTGGATTCAATATGGTGGTCGGGTGGCGTCACAACATGACGGCCGGCACCTGTGCCCATAAACATTCTACTGACAAATTTAATATTTTCGTTAAAAAGCCATATTTCAATAATGCTTCAACGCAGTTCAGCCACCAAGAAGACGACCGCATTCAGTTGTACTATTTTAGCACGGTGCTGCAGGAAAACCTTGAAATTCCAATGTTACTATCGTCCATCACATTCTCTTCAATTGAAACTTTTTCGAATATAAGACTGAAAAATTGAAGTGAAAATTATTATCTTAAACCAGAATTTGTCCAACAATCTTCGGCTTGCAGCAGTACGGATCGATTGCCGACATATGGGTTATTGATTTGACTAATGAGCCGGTTTTTATTTGACATTCTAGTTTTAAAAGTTTTAGCATCGTTTAGAGCCCGAACTGCACTTCATTTAAAATATTAAAAAAAAAAAAAAAAAAAATTTACACAATTTTTCCGCACACATGCAGTGTTGCACATTAGAACTGACGATTCGTGTTAAGGTTGTCGTTTTTCTAAAGCCTCCCTTCAAAACCTCGGATTACGTCCATGCTGCATTCTTTCACAGTTACGCGGTTAAGGTGATGTGGCGTAACTGCGCTGTCCCTTAAAAGTGCTTGTCACCGGAAAAAAATACAATTTTTATATGTTCACGAACTGTTTTTCAATATTACTTAGGTACTAATACTATTCCCTCACACAAAAAAAATTGAAGACATATTTTTTACAGAGTGGCCTGTCAAAATCGCAATTTTAGTTTCTTCGGTACGTACAAACACTTACTTCCTTTCCGAACTAAGACAACGCATATATAAATAAAATACCATGAGTTACTTCAAATAATTTTATAACTACACTGTTAAATGTTATTGCAATTATTAAAAATCGTTTAAATAAGGAACATATTTAATTTCTTTGATTTTTAGAAGTCTATGACATTTTTAACATAAGTTTTGCAAATCATATCTTTAAATGGTATTAAGTTATATATAACCTTTTACTCACCCTTGTCATATATTTTGTAAATGAGTTCGTGTGTTTTCTTTGTACATCCAGAAATACAAAATCTGTGAGTAAGCAATTTTGAAAGCCCTGCTTAAGATCTAATTGTATGCACGTTGTGTATTTTCCCAATTTACGTAAAATTAACATTGCCATGGGCATCATCACTTTATTCATGCGTCGGTCAAGTGAAAATGTGAAATTAAAAAAAAAGTGAATATTTTACAAATCTGCGAAGTTTTGCATTTCGATGCATTAAAAAACATAAAGAGAAATAAATACTTTAAATTATCATAGATGGTTACCTAACACTTTTCGTTTTACGTTAAGATATGGAACTGCTTTCCATCCATCGTTACCAACTTTACTGGGAGTATGTCTCTCAGTGCGCCCTGTTAAGGGGAAGTATCCTTGCTATCATCGATTTACGTATTTTCCTCATTAGCTTAATTTTCAGACTCAATATTTAAAAACCTAGCTAGTTATGACATAGGGAACATTTTAACAGTTATTTATAAATCCAATTTATTTTTCTTACATTATTGGTGTCACATCTGTAACCATAATCAAACATTATTTAAATATATAGTAATTTCAGTCCCACGTGCGAAAATACAGGTATATTTAAAACCCTGCAAATTAAAAAAAATTCGTTAAGTAGTCGTCCATGTCATGTCTAGCTTTGAATTTTTATTTATGGTCATACATTTCCATTACGAAGATTTGTAAGAAAAGTCGAAGATGGAGTGGATACTACCCGCATTAAAATATACGCGGGTAGGAGCAGTGACTCTATTCTAAGGTTGATTTCAGAAGTGCTCACTTTATCGTGAACAGCCTTTAATATCTATAATTTGAAAGGTGTTTTGCACGAGTGTAAAATAATGAATATTTTGCATACAAACTTCCTTAAGGGACCTGCCTACCTGGGACGGGTTTCTACGTCTGAGTCGAAGAAGCGTTGGAGCGATAAAGGCGACACTGCCGCATACATCAAGTTTGCCATCGCAGCTCGTTCTAGTCTCCGAACTGGCGTGCACGTGTCCTCGTCTTGCCACATGTTGCCTACTGTACATCAAGCGATGAACCTGTCACTTTATTGACGGAAAGTTCCCAAAGCCTGCTCACGATAAAGTCAGCACTTTTGAAATCAACCTTAGAAAAAAAGTCACTGTCTCTACCTGCATATGTTTTAACGGCCGCACTGAGTGACATGCACCCAGTAAAGTTGGTAACGATAGCTGGGAAAGTAGTTCCTTATCCTAATGTCGAATTTAATGTGTTAGGTATACATTTATAATGACTTAAATTATTTATTTCGCTTTCTGTTTTTTTTTCCTAATTTATCATAGTGTAAAAGTAAGCAAATTTTTTAAATTTTCCTTTTCTAATAATTTGACAGTTTCACTTGACTGACGCTTGAATAAACTGATGAGGCCCATGGTAAAGTTAATTTTACGTAAGGCGACATAATACACAACATCCATACAAGTAGATCTTAAGCAGGGCTTTTAAGAGTGCTCATTTTACCGTGAACTGCCTATAGAAAAGTTCAACGTGGAGCTTGTAATAGTTTGCAGGATCTCGCCCAGAATATTTCAAGCTATAAAATTCAGTTTTTACGCCTATGCTGAAGAGCTTCAATAAAGTGTTTTCACTAAGAGTGATCTGTTGAAAGTTCCGCCTGGTCTGAAATGCTTGTCTTTTCGTTCGCGTGCCGGATAAACGGGAGTCTTAATCATCACTATTACCTCCCCCTATCACTAGATATCAACAGCGTTCGAAAAGCTGCAGTTTATTTTTTTAACCGACACTGGTAGAAAATAATATGGACTTAGGAACTCTAGGGTGTGGTGGGTGTGTGCTTGTGTATCTCAATGCTTGTACATGTAATTGTGTGTTAGCGCATCCTTCTTTCCCCATGACTTAGCGGTTACGTATGTATTTTGTCAAGCAAGACTCTGTACATAGGCCTATATACCTTTGAGTTTATCCTGAGTCACATTGCAGTCTGCAAGTTAAATGCTGTCCTACAGTACACGCTGGTTTGTAGAGACTGTTCACGGTAAAATGAGCACTTTTGAAAGCCCTACTTGAGGTTTACTTGTATGTACATTGTGTAGTCTTCCGCTTTATGTAAAATTAACACTGTTGTGGGCCTCATCACTTTATTCATGCGTCGGTCAAGTGAAACTGTGAAATTATTTGAAAAGTAAATATTTTACAAATCTGGTTATTTCTACACTTCCGAGGAAAAAAAAAAAAAAAAAAAAAAAAAAAATTAAGTTATCATAAATGGTTACTTAACACTTTTTATTCGACGTTAAATATGAAACTACTTTCCATCCGTCTTTACCAACATTAATTGACGCATATCACACAGTAGCCCGTTGAAATATACGCAGGCAGGAGCAGTGAAATTTTTCTAAGGTTGATTTCAAAAGTGCTTACTTTATCGTGAACTGCCTTTACTTATAGTATATTCACGGTTCCTTCGCAGTTTTTGAATCAAACCTTTGGAAAAACACTCCAATGTATGACGTATTTGGTTGTTTCCTAAGTTGGGCACGTATCACAAGCATTTTATATTTGTGTTAGCATAAAGGTACTATATTTTTGGTTAAATTTAAATTTTTACTTTATTTATTAAATATATAATTTTCGTTTCTCCCTAACACGAACAAAGGCGGAGAGAAAATAGGCGTATTGGTAATGCCTGGTAAGAAATAGTTCTAATGGAATATATTACTACTGAGTGAGCACGAATGCGGTGCGTTGGTCCTCTGCTGTAATTTTCTAAGCTTTGTTTGTATGAGGCGGAGGAGTATGAGGTACATCATGGCTAAGTTGGAAGTAACCATGAATTAACTATAGTTAAGTTGGCAGTTTATAAGTTAAAATAGTTCTTAACACTTAACGTATGGCGAGCTGAATGTCGAATTCTATGACGGGGTGCAGGAGGTTTTGGGTTCGAATCTTAGGTAAGGTATGGGTGTTAGTTTAAGTTAGGTGACAAGTAAGTTTATGAGCCGTCCTCTGACAAGCCTTCAGGCTTAAAACCAAGGGACGTTAATAAGTTCTTTCCAATCCAATCGAAATGTAAGGCCACTGCAGAGTTATTGTTTCTTGTTTTATACAAATTAATGTATGAATTAGCATATATGCAACACATTTAAAAACCGTTAAACAGTTTAAGTTTAGCGTCGTGCGGTCGTGGGGGCAGCGGTGACGAAGTGGTTATACTACTCGCCTCCCAGCAATGCGAACCGGGTTCGACTACCGGCGGGGTTGCCACCGGAATTTTGCGTGCGGGAATTGTGTTAGAATATTCCGCTGGTCGGCGGGATTTCTCGGGAATCTCGCCCTTGCATTCCGGCGCTGCTCCATACTCCACTCGCTCACTTCACTCGTACGATCGTACGTGGAGAGGGTAAAGCGAAGCTATCTCTACTGTCACAGTGAGCTTCGAATTGCTTGTTCACGTTAGCGTGCACGGCCATTGAGGTTCGTTGGTTGCCTATGTGTTGCTGACGCAACTAACAATTATTCATTCAAAATCAAGAGGTCGTATTTTTAAGTTTTGATGTACGAAGTTTTCTAGTAGTGATATCAGAAAGTAAATGAACTAATATTTGTAACTGGTAATTATTGTGATTTCAACATGAATGCAATAGCAGGTTACAAATTAGTATGTTTTTACAGTATAAAAAAATACGTGTTCTTGTGTATTTTTTGTGTATATGAGGATACATTTATTTACTATATGAGTAAATAATATGAACGTGTATGATTTTTAAATTTAGTTCAGAGAGTCGGATGGTTTCCATTCATAAGATTAGTATAATGGTATGCTCTTCTTTATGAAGTTATGAGAGCAGTGTAGTCTAATAACGTGTGTGCAACAGAACAGATTACACTAATCGTAATGCAGAATAGTACATTGTAGAACTATATAACACACTAGACGAAAGTGTTTGCTTTTCGAAAATGTGTAGTTGGCTTCATACCGTATGAAAAATTCAGTATCTACATATATACTAATGAAGTGAACACGAATTAATACTTTCAGCAACATGAAAGTTTAAGTGTGTTTTGCATTTGAAAGAATCGAAATATTTAAGACAACTTAAAATGACTGTCACGTTGAATTGGCTGTCATAGTAGCTGATGAAAGCATTTTACGTTACAAATTCGTCACGCAATTTCAATCATAATAACCCGAAAATTAGTGGACAAACTCTATGTATTACTCTAAGTATAGCGAGTTCTTCAGTAAATTCATGACAAATTTCTTACAACTGAAAAATAACTTTAAATTAATTCAAACCGTTTAAAAATTTATATGTTTATCGTCGAACATGTACCGTACTATTACTTTAGCTGTGGGGCACTTTCAATTGAAGATGTTTATATTCTAGCTTTTACTAACAAAAGGACTATATCTAAGATATATATATATATATATATATATATATATATATATATATATATATATATATATATATAAAATATTTTAATTCGCCAATATTATTTGAAAGATTAGTACACAGAATTTATTTATAAAACGAATTTTATTTTAGCAGTCTTGACACTTGCTGAGCTGACTAATGTTCATTTCAGTATCTGCATTCACGTGTCCCGTATATGTATATTGCAGATATGCCAAGATGACAGTTTCTACACAGATTTGGTTGTTCTAGCTCACGAGCATAATGTGATTTCCACACCACGTGTTAGTGTTTAGAATACGCAGTGTATCTCCCTTCGGTAGAAAGTTATTTTATAAATTATACTGAACGTCAGAGTACCTTACCTCCAAGCATCATCCCTAAAAGTTTCATAACTATTGTGGTTGAATTTATTAAACTGCTTACCAATTAGAAGAGCTAGCATGTTTTATGGAGGATATGAGTGACTGTTTTCTTATCTGGTTGATGCTCTTACATTTATAATTTTCTGAAGTTAAAGCATGAAAACGCAACGTGACGGTAAACCATTAGCAAGCTTGGAAGTGACTTGGTCATGCGTCCATCTGCCAGGATTCAATGAAGTGTGGAAATACATCTGCTCAGGCGATGCAAGCATGCCACACATTATGGACCGCTTCTTTAACTCAGAAAATTTTGAAACTTCGTCATGGGAGGCAAAAATAAAATGCTTGGGGCTGTAGAATAAAAAACCCGCAAAAGAAAAAGAAAAATATTTTTGGGTAACGACTGGACTTTGAGGAGCAAAGAAACCAGTTAGGCTTCAGGCTATTCACGATAAAGTGAGCACTTTTGAAATAAACATTTGAAAAATATAACTGCCCCTACATTTACTATATTTTAACAGGCACACTAGACTGACTGACATGCTGTCCGTAAAGTTGATAAGGACAGAGGGAAATAAGTCCCTTGATTTATCGTAGAACTGAAAGTGTCAAGTAAACATTTGTGAATAATTAAAATTATTTATGTTACATTACAATTTTTTATGTTTATAAGTACGGGAATGAGCAAATTTGTAAAATGTTTACTTTTCTAATAATTCGTTAGTTTCACTTGACCGGCGGATGAATAAAGCGACCAAGATCATGAACATGTTAATGTGACACATGATGGATTAATACGCAGTGTGTATACAAGCGTATCTAAGCAGGGCTTTCAAAAGTGCTCAATTTACCGTGAACTGCAAATATCAGATAATATTAAATAAAATATTTTCACATTTACAGAACAATAATAGAATGTTCAGAATGACCCCATACTGTTAAAAAAAAAATTCCTTCATTTTACGGAAAAGTGCTGGTAAAAATTTATCCAGAAGTGTCCGTAAACTCTCCGTAAAATTACGGACACACTGATTTTCAGAAACGGACTTTCCGTAAATTTCACGGAACCTCTCCGTTAATTTCCAAGGTAGTTTTCTGTACTTTCCGTTTAAAATAAAAAGAGCTAGAGAAAATGTCTTTAATTTTCGTTTTGTGGGTGTTCTACCGAGGAAAAAAAATTATATTAAAAAAAGTTAAAATATTTTGTACTTAAGCGAGGTTTGATTCACCTACAACTCTCGCTTGAAAATAATGATATAACTTTTATATTTATATTAAAAAGGTAAAAGAAAAATTCAGTTTCTATTCAATTTAGTGAATTTTTAGTGTTGCCAAATGTTACTGACGCCTGATGCTATTTTTTAATGTTTGAAAGAATAGGCCATAGTCACGTGGATAACCTTAACTGCAGCAAAAACGATAATTTTCTTGTTACAGTGGTGAAAAAAGCTTCGTATAGAATCGGCATTTTTTGTCCCCGTAACTCGAAGCCAAAGAGAATACGGAGCCTTCCGTATTTTGTATTTACGGACTGAACTCCGTTTTTTGTCATTACGGATTACCTTTCCGTATATACGGTGTACATTTCCGTAAAACATTCCGTAAATATACGTAAATGTTTAACAGTGCAGGAAATTCTGAACAACGGGGACTTCATGTACACAGTTTCAGAGATGACTGGTGTCAGAGTACGGCTGTCGTGAATGAACAGTGAGTGCACGTGCACCCACGCCTCTGCAATCACAGCTGCCTTGTACAAGCATGTCGCGATCGCGCCTCGCGCCGTTTTCGGGCACGGTTTTCGCGCCAGAGCAAACAACGTCTCGTGGGCCCGCAGCGAGCAGGCTGAACCCTTGCATGGTTCGGATTTTACGAACAGATTCTGTACACACCAAGAGGTCCGGCATACGTTTTACTGCAGCAGGCGTTAATATGTCTATAGGCTGTTCACGGTTAAATGAGCACTTTTGAAAGCCCTGCTTAAAATCTACTTGTATGCACGTCATGTGTTCTTCCGCCTTGTGTAAAATTAAGTTTGCCACGGGCCTCGTCACTTTATTCATACGTCGGTCAAGTGAAACTGAGATATTATTATAAAAGTCAATATTTTATAAATCTGCTCATTTTTACACTTCGATGCATTAAAAAAAATAGAAAGGGAAAGAAATGATTTAAGTTATAACAAACGGTTACCTAACACTTTTCATTCGACTTTAAGATATGGAACTACTTCCCATCCTTCGGTACCAACTTTACTGGGCGCATGTCACTTAGTGCGTCCGTTAAAATAAGTGCAAGCAAGGGCAGTGAAATTTTCCTAAATTTGATTTCAAAAGTGCTCACTTTATCGTGAACAGCCATTACCCGTGCGATGTAAAGCATTACACGCCACAGTAAAAATAAAATAAATGTTAACAGTTCAAGAATTATCTTCAATTTCTTTTATCCCTCCAAAGTGATGTTTTATAATAACTACGTTGGAATTAAGCTTGCAATTTCTGTTGAATTAGGTTTACCTGAACATACAAAGTGTGTAACCAAATTACGAATCCCCTACGCCCTCAAAAATATTTCTTCATAAATATACATTTAAATAAGACTGCTGATTTACATTAAAAATGTGTTTCGCTGGCGTACGAAAAAAAAAAGTGATGAATAGAGTTACACAAATTCAACGATAGCTGGCTCCTAGAAGAATGATTAATAAGGAATTTTGTCCTCTAGCATTTCTCACGTGTTTACCAAAGAAAGATAGGCGAGCACAAGAAATCATACTTGCATTGAGGATAAATTTATCTTTTATTTTACCACGTATTTCTCTATGCGAATATTTCTGCATGGAAATAATATTAATAGCTGTGTTATAATGATACATATCGTAATATTTTATAATAGAATAAAACTTTTTACTTAAGTCATAGTGAATATAATTGTTTGGAGTTTGAAGCTCTTAGTTATGTAAATACAACCAAACTTGTAGATGTGTAATTGCAGTGGATGTGTGATTTTACTTTTATATACGAGAAAAAAGACTCATACACTGTGGTGAAATTGCAGTTGTGATGTCTGTTAATTTACTTGTAATGGAGAAAATATACACATTTTATTTTCTGCTACATAGTGATAGTAATTTCGCACCATTTTATACAACATTATTATTACACTGTACGTGTTATTTTACTAATTTTTGTGATACATTTACTTCGATGCAGAGTAAAAAAACACATGTAGGTGTAAAAATACACTGGCTTTTGTGGAGATTCTGCTGCCTCATACATTTCTCTAAAATTACACAAACATTTTTTACAGCGCAGGCGTCACCTATCTCCCACATACGTTCATAGGCAAGGCCATCCCTTGGTTGTAACACCTTTCTCTCGTTTCAATTAAACGGGGGGCCATGGTGGCTGAGAGATTAGCACGCTCGCCTCTCACCAAGGCGAACCGGGTTCAATCCCCGACCGGGTCACCGGATTATCGCAAGTGGGAATCGTGTCGGACGATGCCGCTGGTCGGCGGATCTTCTCGGGGATCTCCCGTTTCCCCCACCCCTTCATTCCGGCGCCGCTCCATATTCACTTCAATCTCCCTCATCGGCTCCCAAGACCTCGCTGTTAAGAGCCACCCAAATCTCTTCACTCACTCACTCAATTGAACGGCCATTATTAATGGTAAGGGGCGTGAAAAGAGGTGGAGAAGGAGATCATCAACACCTGCATCGACAGAGCCGCTCATCAGAGCAACCATCTTTCATTTCTACAGCTTTTGGAAATTAATTTTTTGAACCCAAATGGGAGCCGATATTCTACAATACTCCTCCAATTTTGTTACAAATTCTTTTTATTATGTAGCATAATTTTTTCAACAAAAAAAAGTGTAAACTTTTATCCAATTAATTAATCAACGAAATTTTTGTTTATTTTATAATTAGTTAAAATTATACAGTATTTTGTGTTTAAAAAATTAGACTACATAATAAAATCAATTTGAACCACAATTGTAAGAGGATTTTAAAACATCGGCTCCTGTTTGAGTACAAAAAATTAATTCTCGCAAAGGTCGAAACGGGTGATCGTGCGTGGCCTTGAAGGAAGGAAGGGATATTAGCTGGGCTGGGATGTGGCTGTGCTAATGTGGAGTATTCTGTCAAAGTGAACGTGTTCTTTTCCACATCACATTTGGCAAAGAGCCATGAGGTAGAACACAAGACGCGTTATTCCCCTTGTTTGAAGACGCGGGAATTCCCCAGTAGGCCTATTTTTACGTCTCTACTTACATGTCCCCGGTTGAGTAACCTGGCTATCATGAGGTAAGACGCAATATTCACATCCGAATGGACTATAATTAGAAAAAATAGAAGAACACAATGCATATTCATAATTTGTTTGAATCCGTAATCTGTAACGGAATTTCATTGTTTCTGTTTCAATAGGAACTTCAGGAGCGGATGAGATAATGTAAGGAAAATTGTTTTTTTTTTTTTTTTCGTAATGGTACCATTATTTAGATATGTAGAATCCTCTTCATAATTAATTTTATCTTTTTTCACCCAAGTAGTACATGTACATCCTGGGAGTGCGCATTTTTTATGTGTTATTTCTGGTGAAGTTGTCTAATAATATATAAGGTGCTTGTAAACAATAACTTTCAAAATGTTTCTTGAATTCTGTCTACATTACTGTGTAGCAGTAGAAGAATGTGATTTTGAATATCTCTGAATGTGAGATTATTTGGAGGTAGTCTTAAGGATCCGTCAAGTGAATGATGATGGATTTGTTTTTCAAAAGAATATTTCTTGATGCGGATTTCTAGAGATGTTTTCTCTGAGCTTTCGTACCATGCGTGAATTTCTTTGTTGCTCTTTATTATTATTATTCGCAATCTTTTAATCGCTTCCTTGTCGCCGTGCTTAATGTCGTTATTTGTAGTCGTACCTATAAGAAGCAGTTTCCAATTTCTAACGCTTGTATTGTCAATACAATGTTCTTCGAAAAGAACACTTGTAACGTTGGGAAGTTGGTCCAAGTTAAACTCTGATCTATCACATTCTCTATTAATGAGCGTTGGTTTCATTGGTTCTGTGAGCAGGCGTGCTATTATACTTTTTCCTATGTTTGTAGGCCCGATAATAACGAAGCCATTTATTTTTTTGAATAACTGGCTCTGGATGCATATTAAGTTTGCATATAATTCAGTTATGACTATGTTGTTTACACTGAAACACTCAGGAAACCATTGAATGTTTTCTAGATGTTCTGGCGTGGGATACGTGAAGTGGATTAACTGGAGGTAATTTGCAGTTTTTGTGGCTAGGTTCCTTTCAGCGCTTCCGTATTATATTATATGCCTGACGTATGTTGGAAGTAAAGTACCACAAGTTTTGAGATATGGGTATTTTCATTATAAGAAATATTTTGCTATGAACTATTCGTAACTTTCGCATTCATATTTATGAACAGCGTTTTGCAAGGTTGCAGCTATAGTGTCACGATGTTGCTGGTCATTATCTGAAGGTGTTCTATTTTGTTTATTTTTCTCTTCTATGTACGTCTCACATGTTTCTTCATTTCGTTTGTTGTTGGTGTACTTTCAATCATATTGGCTAACTTGTACTGATCCAATTGTTTCTGCAACTGAGATACCGCTGATGTCAAGGGCTGTGGATGCGAGTGAGTGAAGAGATTTGGGCGGCTCTTAACAGCGTGGTCTTGAGAACCGATGAGGGTGATTGAGGTGAATATGGAGCTGCGCCGGAATGAAAGGGCGTGGGAAACGGGAGATCCCCCACAAAACCCGCCGACCAACGACATCGTCCGACACTATCCCCACATGCGAAAATCCGGTCACCCGACCGGGGATTGAACCCGGATCGCCTTGGTGAGAGGCTAGCAGACTAACCGCTCAGCCACCACAACGCCATAACGTGGATGTGATCTGAGAGTTTGAAAACGATGAAACTGGGATGCTGTTTGTAGATTATGTTCTGATGTGCTGGTATTGGTCGTCTGTAATGTGGATGACAAATGTACAGAATGTTGTGTTTCAATTTGATTATCCTCTGGAGATGTTAGAGAACTCTAGGATATCGCGTGTGGGTGTTTTGCCTCTACTACGTGGTTGTAGATTACCTGAATCGGCAATGTGCAAGGTGGATTGATGTCCATTTGCCGGTGGATTTCTACATGTATCTCGGCTAGTGGTAGTAGACACAGGTCTACTAATTCCTGCTTGTGGTAACACTATCGACGTGGGAAAGTTCGAAATTGCACCCCAGTCTGGTTTGTCAGGAGTGCAGGAATGGTGCTTCGTCTTTGCGATTGACCTGATTTGTCCAGGCCAGAGGCATTTAACTTGGAGCTGGTGTACTTGGTGATTGCCTTAGTGGCCTCGCTGACGGTGAGCTTGGCCAGCTCCCCGGGCAGCAGAAGTCTTACAGCTGTCTGTATCTCGCGGCTGGTGATGGTGGACCGCTTGATGTAGTGAGCAAGACGCCTTGCTTCTACTGTGATGCGCTCAAAGATGTCGTTGACGAAGTTGTTCATGATGCTCATGGCCTTGGATGATATGTCAGTGTCTGAATGGACCTACTTCAACACTGTGTAGATGTAGATGGCATATCTTTCCTTCCTCTTGCACTTCTTCTTCTTGTCTCCCTTGGAGATGTTTTTCTGAACCATGCTCGCTTTCTTTGATGCATTTCTACTAGTTTTAGGAGGCATTGTGTTGTGATGCCGCGCGCTTGCGAATGAGAAGGCGGATTCGATTGTTAGTTGTTTAGATTATGTTTGTGTCTTACCTTCTTCTTCGCTTGACAAGCACACAGTAGCATGAGATGGAGGCGTTGGCGGCGATGCAGATGTTGCTAGAATTGTCACCATAAGTGTCTGAGAGGTCTTCACAGTCCGACACGTCAGATAAGAGCGGCGAAGGAGTATCTATGAGCGTTAGACACTGACTATCGTCTGAGCAATATAAGCATTGGCACCAGAATGGTATCTGGTGCTGACGCGCCGTGTGCCGTCACATACTGATGAGTCGCTGGTGAGTTTTTGTTTATATACTTTATATTTAGGTGTAATCAAGGTTTATAGGTTGAGGTTATCGTATTGGTCAAGTACGTTTTTTGTATGTTTATGTAATGTACCAATTTGTCTAACATACCGCACATCCACATCCAGATGTGGACGTGTATGCGGACAATTCGCGAACAGGATATAAGGACATGTGTTTTTATGCATAGTACTTTGAGGATATTAGCTTCTTGTAATCTATCTTCCATTTAATACTTTATACTTTATAATATATTTTATATATATATATATATATATATATATATATATATATATATATATATATATATATATATAAGAAACATCCTTATCCACTCATACAGTGTCTTCCAAGGGTCGTCAATTTCAATGGAATTGCCATAATTAATGGCACATTTTGAATTAAACCTTTAAAAAATCATCCCATGTATGACGTGTTTGGCTGTTATCGCAAGCTTTTTTATGTCAACATAAAATAATATAAAATTACCTTATTTTTAGACAAATTGAAATTTTATTTACATTTCATTTATAAATAATAGTAATTGGTTTATAATGTATGTGAATAAAAACACTGCGAAAAATAGGTGTGTCGGTAATACCTAGTAAGATGCAAAATATTGTAGTTTTCCAGATTCGGTTAAGATTCGTTGAACTAGCGGGCCGAAAGTTACTATGTCAGGAAGTGTAGTGGTCACTTATTAGAATGTCGTAAATTCCGCTACATCAGGCTAGCGATTCTCACATAATTTGGCTCCCGATAAGCGTGAAAAGTGAATGAGAATCGCGGCCTAGAAATCTGTACAAAAAATTTTTTGGAATCTAATTGTAAAAGATTTTGTTACCCTACAGCTGAAATATTGTACATTTACAAAAAATAAAAACCATTTCAGAAAATATGCTAAATTGTTTATGTAGAACAATGTTTATAATAAACTTGAAGTCTTAAAACACTTGATTGTTAAAATTTTACATTAATTTTACCAGTTTTGTAAACTTTACTCAAACGTATTTGCAGTGTTATAAAAATATCTTCGCGAGTATTTTCCAAACAAGTCCTTATGCAAATGCAAAAAAAAAAAAATACATTGCGGTTATGCCTATTATCTGTAACTTATTTAACATTCTCCATAAAGAGTGTTCACGATAAAGTAAGCACTTTTCAAACTAACCTTAGAAAAATGTCACTGCCCCTGCCTGCATATATATTACCGGGCTCATTGAGTGACATGCACCTAGTAAAGTTGGTAACGATGGATGGAAAGTAGATGCATATCTGAGAGTTGACCAAAAAGTGTTAGGTTACCATTTGTGATAACCTTAATTATTTATTTGACTTAATTTTATTTTAATGCAGCGAAGAGTAAAAATGAGCAGATTTGCAAAGTATTTACTTTTATAATAACTTTACCGTTTCACTTGACCGACGCATGAATAAAGTGATGAGCCCCATGGCAATTTAAATTTGACATAATGTGGAGGAATACACAACGTACGTACAAGTAAATCTTAAGCAGGGCTTTCAAAAGTGCTCAGTTTATCGCGAACAGCCTATACTTAATAAAATTCAATTTACGTTATATAATTTAAAATCAGTCCAGCATTTCTAGGGTGAACGTTTTATGATTCAAAGGATAAAATAATTATGTTGAAATTTACAATTATTAAAATAAAAACTTACACAACATTTTAAGATCTCAAAGGTAAAATTAATTAAAATAATGATCAATAAGTAGGCTTGGGAATCGGCGCCGGAATTAGAGGTGACAATTAGCCTGGAATGACCAGTTTCGGCGGGAAACCGCGGGAAGGCTGTCACCCCGACCAAAGACGACCGTGGCGACTGTGGCGTGAGGACGGGAGAAATACTAAGTGGACGTTTCCCGAAGACACACGCGGGCCGCGCGCGTCCCAGACGTGCTAATTGTGGCCGCGCCTTTAGAAGGCAGACCAGGGCTGCGTGGGCGGCTCCGGCGCGGCGCCGCACGTCCCGGAGGGAAGTTGCACGTCGTAACGTGTCCTCGCGACACGGCAACGTGGAGCCGTCCGTCGCGACGTGCAGCTTGACTATTCGTAAGACTTGCGTGAAGATCACACTGTCGCAGAGCTACCGCAGGATTTGGCTGGAGCCGACTAGCATCACGAGGGATACCCTTTAAGTGTGGGATGGACCCCCACGTTTTTTGTAGAATAGTTATTTGCGCGAATACGCGTATCTCGGTAAATAAACGTTCTGCAAATTCGACTTTTTGTCGATAAAGGTAAAGAAAAAATAATCTATGACCCCATTTTTTAATTTTGTCATAATTATTAAGTGTATTCTTGGAGGAAAATAGCGTTAAAATGGTACAGTATAGCATTTTTAAAGCTTGCCTATGCAGTTTCCTTAAGGGGCAAGAGATTAGTACAAAGATACGGGCGTAGTTAAATCTGTGCGCTTTCATCGCGTGTAATAAAACCCACTGTTACAGATCTAATTTGCACAGTAAAGCGTTACGACGGAAACACTGCACGCCTTGCGGGTAGGAGCGATGAGGCGCTAGAAGTGCGCGTTAGTACCGCCCGTATGCTCAACATTTTCGTAGAAAAACGTGTATTTTAAACACTCTGAAACGCATTTCAAATGCTAGTGGCGCTTCAACAGCGCTGCAGTGTGTTACAAATCCTTATTTTTTGACGAAACTATTAAACGTGCCCTCAGTATGTTTACCCACGAAAAGATATCATATCCCAGAGCAGGGAGGAATAGTACTTTAAAGTTACCACGTATAACGTAAATATTATTTAGGAGCCCTCAAATATAGTTAAAAAATACTTTTTCAGGCTGCCGTATATTAAAACATACTAGCCAGACACGAGTCGAACTACGATAGGAGCCTGCAGTGAACCTTCCTACACACTTTCCACCAATTACATAATATGGTTACTGCTGAAAGTCCCATAGGTACACGCAGCACGACGAGAACACTGCACGCCAGTTCAGAGCCCTGCTCTTAGTGGCGATGGCGCTCTTGTAGTCCGTGCCAATGTGACCCTTATAGATTCCGCGTTCCTCAGCCAAAAAAAGAAGAAAAACGACGCAGGCTGGTTGACCCCTTAATGGTGAGTTAATCCCCAGTGGACTGATGGTTGATTAAGGCTAACGAATTAATGGTGTGATGGTTCAGAGTTACTTGTATCTGTTTTCCTTTTGACGCCCGACTGAACGAGTCACCTGTGGTGACAAATAATTCCCAACCAACACTAATTACTAAACTGGAGGTAACATAATTACTCTAGTATTACATATAAGGGTGTAAACAAAAGTGTGATAAGGAGACTGGAGGTGGTAGGAGCCATGATGTGGTGTTATTGGGAATTAATGTGAGAACCCTAGCTTTTATATAAACTTATCGAACTGGACTGAAATGAGCAGAGAAAAGACTTACCTTGAGGAAGAATAACGCTTGAGATTTCAAGTAACTGGACGGCTCGATTCTAGGCGATATTTTCGGGGAATACATGTGGCTCGGTATAAATATGCAAGATCCAATAAGAATGGTTAAAGAAGCAAAGCAGTACTCCCGGTATAACCAACTAGGGATTAGTTCTGGGAGGTAGAGAGTCCCGCGCAGTCTTCTGCCGGGAAACGCCGCCTAATAGTTTGTGAAAACGAAAACCCACATGTTCCCGCCTGAGGCAGGGTCACATCTATACTAATATATAAAGAGGTAGTGTTTGTAACTTTGTGTGTTTGGATGTAGGAGGTAATCTTCGAAACTACTCATCCGATATTAAAAATTCTTTCACCAGTAGAATGCTACGTTATCACTGAGTGTCATAGGCTATATTTTATTTTAAAAATCAATAGGGATCCCTACTAAAACTCCAATAATGTAACCCAAAGTGTAAATAAATGACCTATAAAATTCCTTACACTGCGTGCGCTGCGAAAACTATTGATGATAGAACAAAATAATGTACTACGGCTTTGTAGGACGGACAGATTCGGAAAATAAAACGTGCTGTGTGCTGCGTACGGCGCCAACCTTAGAAGCTCTACTGCCATTATGGGGGGAGTTACTTTTGTGTTTGCTGGGGATTTTCGGCAGACACTCCCTGTAGTTACAAAAGGGACGCGTGCAGATATCATCAAAGCATGTCTTAAATCATCTCCCTTATGGAGTTCTATTCAACACCTAAATTTGCGAACGAATATGAGAGCCTATCTTGGTGGAGACACGCATAAAGATTTCCCACAACAATTGCTCAGACTTGGAGAAGGAGTTTTTCCTTCTCTAAATTTGGGCACTAATTATGCTGAAATCATTTTAAATGAGACATTAGGTCAGATAGTCCACAGTCTGCAGCATCTTATAGAAGCAGTATATCCGGGCCTCGAAAATTTTCTAGAAAGAGACTTTCACTGGTTGTGTTCCAGGGCAATAGTATCGCCTAGGAACGACACTGTCAATGAAATCAACAATCTCATTATACAAAGAGTTCCCAGCCAAGTCAAAACCTATAAGTCGATTGACACAGTCACCAATGTTGACGATGGCGTCCACTTTCCTCAAGATTTTCTAAATTCGCTTAATCCTTCTGGCTTGCCACCTCACGAACTATCATTAAAAGTCGGTACTCCTATCATGCTTTTAAGGAATATAAGCCCCCCTAACATGTGTAATGGCACAAGATTGCTCATTAAAGACTTGGAAGGAAATTTGATTGTCGCGACCATCCTCACAGGTCCAGCAGCCGGCCAGCAGGCAAACATCTCGAGGATTCCCATGATTCCCACGGATTTGCCAATATCTTTCAAACGGTTGCAATTTCCCGTAAAAACATCGTTCGCGATTACTATTAATAAGTCCCAGGGTCAAACTTTCTCTTTGGTTGGAATCGACCTACGAAAAGAGTGTTTTTCCCATGGCCAACTATATGTTGGTTTATCACGAATTGGAAGTCCCGAGAAACAGTACATTTTGCTACCAAACAATAACAGGACGTCAAACATTGTCTACAGAGAATGTCTTAGCCAATAACATATTAAATATTTCTATCTCAGATAAATTGCATTGTAATATAATGTATATTAATATGAAAAATTATAAAAAAGTAAAAAAAAATCAAATAAAAATAGCAAAAAAACTTTAAATTATAAATTATTTAATTAATTATTAAATTATAATGTGATTTTTTTTTAATGCTTTAGGAGAGTTTACCCAACCTAATTAACGCCGGGTAAAGCAGTTTTTTTTAACTTAATTGCACCCGTGCGAAGCCGGGGCAGGTCGCTAGTATGGTTATAGGCTGTTCACGGTAAAGTGAGCACTTTTGAGGCCCTAGTTACTGTTTCCTTCAGCCATCTTTTATCCTTGAACCACCTTTTAAAATAAATAGTACCATGTAAGTAATAAACACAGTGTGTATATTCCACCGCACTCGGAAGTTAGCGCCTAACGCTACAGTCAAATATATTAATTGCAATTATTCCAAATGGGAGGGCTTTCAAAAGTGCTCGCTTTACCGTGAATAGCTTATAAGAGGAAACTGTCGTTGACTGTAGCAGGCTGCTCTATATACAACTTCCTTGTGACAGACCTGTCGCTACAACCATTCCAGAGAATGGGTGGAATGAAATGAGGAGGTAGAGGCGCTGAGAAATAAAGATGGGGAAGGAAAAGGGAGACCCCCCAGAAAACCCCCCACATCGCGGCAGTGTCCGTCACATTCTTTATATGAGAATCCCCAGTCCGATAATGTTCCGTCCGCGGGACCCGGGCTCGAACTGGGGAAGTCAGTTCGTTTAGGTCCTCATGAAAAAAAAAAAGAACCTTTCTCAAATGACAAAATTAATAAATGTCAAATGGGATACGCATGTTAATTATGGGGTAACACCAATCATATGATGTCGATCATCTGAGGTCGAACACGCAACTGTCCATCGTCCCTGAAGAGCAAATTTGAACGAGATCCGAGGATACAATATTCCGAGAACAACCCACCTAGAGGCTGTTCACGGTAAAGTGAGCACTTTTGAGACCCTAGTTACTTTTTTTTATTTCAGCCGTTTTGGTTCCTTTAACCACTTTTTAAAATGAATACTGTTATGCAAGTAACAAACACAGTGTGTATATTCCACCGCACTCGGAAGTTAGCACCTAAAGCTACAATCAAATATAGTATTGGGATTATTATTCCAAACGAGAGGGCTTTCAAAAGTGCTCACTTTGCCGTGAATGGTATATAGCGACAAAATCCACCACGTTGCCGACACGCGAATATCCGAGAGCGGCTCCTCCGGTATCCGAACCCGGATCGTTATTGTGTGAGGATTGGCCAGCGGGGTCCCAGTGGTCCTCCAGTAACCATCCCGAAATTACGAAAACTACCTTCCGCTTCGCACGTCTCTTCGTCGATGCGGATGGGATGTGGTTCGCTCCCAATGGGAAATTGCCGTTCCATAGGCTGGTGAAGTTACGTGACTATAGATCCCCGACTCTCAAGTAACTGAACAATTAGCATGCCCGTTCTGGTACTGATTGCAGACTGAACGATTCCAACACCACAGACGGTTTGTGGATTCAGCAGCAGGCAAAGACGCGCTGCAATAAACATTTCTAGCCAAAGAAATTGTTTTACGACGTTAAATGACGTTGTTGCGCCGTGGTCTTTACTAAGGGTTCAAGGTGGATTTACAATTGACTTAACAGAATAAGTGTGCCGTGTGCTTAAGATATGAATCAATGTGTTCCAAGGGTATTAGTTTATGACTGTCGTGTGCGGGTCTTGACGGGTCGTGTGTCATAAACTGCAAATCTTCTTATAGTCGTTTTCCGTGTGCTTATAGAGTCATTAAGTACAAT
Organism: Dryococelus australis; assembly: GCA_029891345.1. Classification (NCBI taxonomy): domain Eukaryota; kingdom Metazoa; phylum Arthropoda; class Insecta; order Phasmatodea; family Phasmatidae; genus Dryococelus; species Dryococelus australis. The sequence goes on from CM056995.1 coordinate 258,810,205, forward strand.
TCTTAATTCTTCAGTCATTAATCGTAAACTCATCTTCATACTACCTTAAGGACTATGCCTAGGTAAATTAAAGTAAATACTTGAGTTAAGGGTTTCAAATATTTACTAGCTCCTTGAGTTACTTAACAAAGCCTTCTCCAAGGCATCGTTACAATTATGTTCAACAAGAGACTGTATGAAGCTTGTACTACTAATCGCAGATACCCAGAGCTAGCCTTTGACACACTCGCCTCTGTTTTATTCTGTCATCGTAGTCGTCGCGATCGAGGGCTCTCTCCGGCTGGACGTCCTGTGCACGTATCCGTCGTCGTCCTCTCGTCGTCCCGCGAGCTGGCAGCTCCGCGAACTCTTGGTAAGCGACACGCAACCTTGCGTCGTCTGCACTTACAGACCAGCCGCCTGCCTTTGTTTTCAGACTATGTTACTAAACAGCCCTGGCGCTGCCTTCGCCATGTGTGGATGTACCGGCCAGCGTTTTAGCGGTCATAACAATGCCATGAGACGTTCTGCGCCATAATTGGTTCGGCAAAATATCAGCACATATTTGACGATCTTCGATTTGATAATTTTCAGTCTCCTTATCGACAGCATATCGTTTATCTTCTTCACTACTTTGTGCCACAATACCAGCAAAGTAGATTTTTTTTTTTAAATTTGATAACAAATTGTTTTACACACTTTTGTATACTTTTGGTATTTTTGTCATTAAACAATTGATATTTTAAAAATATGTCTAAAATTAGTCTAAAATGTATTATGAATCGCTTATTAATCACTCTTTGGTTTTATTTCTCATTTAATTCTATATCTTAACTAATGTCTCCTAATATTGTTGTATTGCAGATGACAAAATTCATATAAAGATAAACATCAGCTGAGTACTTCAAGTCAACAAAGTAAATAACATTACAAGTATATGCTAAAGACTAGGAACACAATGAAAAGTTGCCAAATTAAAAAAAAAAATGATTGGAGTGTGGCTATGCCTGGAATATGGCTGTAGATTTTACGTGACTACATAGTTATGCGTTAGTGGGTTATACAGTATATATATGAAATTTTCGCTCACGCCGATAATTGCTGCCATTCACCGCGGGCCCCCACCTGCGCCCGGTACATGCACAGCGCCAACCCAAGGCAATTCCCTTGTCGTAGTCATACACCCCACTAAACGAGACCACATTTATTTAATTCGTGTTATTAGTCACGACGATAGATTGTCGGAATGGATCAATATCACTACTCTATGTGACGTTTTATTTTAAAGACGTATGCCCTATTCACTTCTGAAGGCATAGGCAGAGGCCACGCACCAAGCAAATGCTCAGTACATATCTTAGTTGAAAATTACTCTGTACATTAATTTATTTAGTGTACCACCACTGAGAGTTACCACCTCTACGAAGTAATGTCTGCGGAGTCCAGATGAGGATAGAGGCTGTGAGGCGGCGTTCACGGGCGGCCACTTCAGTTAAGTGTTTACAAGGAAATAACAGGAAGAGCGGCTGAATTACTGCAGACGTGACTAAGGCACGCGGGCTCTTGGACCCCCGGGTCTTGCCGGCCAGACCGCAAGGACACGGTGGCGAGTTCAGGGGAAGGCAATTATCCCAGGCAGCAACTTCAGGTGTAGCGCGACTTCTCCGGAAGCAGCCCAACTATACGCTGTCCACGGTAAAATGAGCACTTTTGCAATACCTGCTTAAGATCTACTTGTATACTCGTGTGTTCTTCCGCCTTATGTAAAATTAACATTGCCATGGGTCTCATCACTTTATTCATGTGTCGGTCAAGTGAAACTGTGAAATTACAAAAAAGCAAACACTGTACAAATCTACTCAATTTTACACTTCGATGCATTAAAAAACACAGAAAGCGAGAGAAATAATTTAAGTTATCAAAAATGGTTACCTAACACTTTTCGTTCGACGTTAATATATGGAACTACTTTCCCGTCTATCGTTACCAACTTTACTGGACACATGTCACGAATTGGGCCCGTTAAAATATATGCAGTTAGGAGGGCAGGGACTTTTTTCTGAGGTTGATTTCAAAAGTGCTCACTTTATCGTGAACAGCATTTACCTTTCCTCTACTGCTGCTCGCACTAGCCGGCAGAAACGATATTATGTTTGTACAATTTAGATTGTGTACTGTTATGTCATTAGGGTCTCCTGATATAAATCTATATTTGGCAAATTAAAGTCATGGCTTAGTTATAATACGGATGAGTTTAACTGTTACCACAATGTAATTAATTTATGTATTCGTATAGATTTAGAGTTTAACATTTACGGCCAGTGGAACAAGTCGTGACTTCCGTTAACATCTATTTGTGTTTCGCCCTGGCGACAACTAAATAAATCCATATTATGGAATAATGTCACAACGAAACTGCGCGCCGCAAAGCTCATAAGGAAAACGGCAGTGCTGGCTGTAGCCAACAGCAAAAATAAAATATCGTCGACGATGACTGAATTGTCAGGTCGAGGTTGCTAAGATGCTCTCAAGCTATAAGTTACTAAGATTCGATTCCCGATGTAGGGAAATTCGCCTTGCCATTATTTAGCATTACGTTTAGTATCTCCCATCGTTGTCATTACATTTTAGACTGGCATTTCACATTTGGTTTAACGTCTTTCGCTGCTCGTAGTTCATATGACTACGAAATAAACATCATTACTAGCAAACAAAATATAAGCGAAAACGTCATTCAACTAAAATATGTGTGATAGTTTAATGTTAATGGCTGTGCTAAACTCTTGCAATCTGTTATTAATTGAAGGATTGACGAAATTTTTTCTACAGGGGGGAATTTTGCGAACGTTAGTATAAAAATAAAACACATTGACAGTACATTATCCATATCGAAGCGTCCCTACTTGTAAACCATTATTAACTATTTTACGTGAAATTTGTTTTTTACACTACAAGGAAAATAGAAAAGACACAGCAAGTGAGAGAGAAGGGTGAGAAAGAAGAAAGAAAGAGATACTGGGATTCCCTGGTATCCGGTTTACCACAACAGTTTTTTATATTGAATACTTCTCACACTTGTAACTTTCTTTCGTGTAATAAGTACAGTCTAATTTTTTTTCCCTTATTGTTATCAGTACTAGTTTCGGTTTGTGTGTTCAGAGTTTTACGATAATCGGTTAGGAACTAGCACAGTAGATGGCGCCGGGGGCTTCTTAATTACAATTTGTTTAGATAAATGTATGAATTATAAAAAAAAAGACATTAAGCCACGAAGGCCATCGTTCGTATGGAAGCACCGGTGAGGCATTATGTTCATCACATTTACAATTCCGACTGTCATCTCTTTGACTTACTTACGAAATATAAATGGGGGCAGTTCAGCATGTCTTTCCTGCTTCGTTGTTTTATTAGGAAGAAAAAGTAAACTAAGTGAAGGAAAATAAGAGGCCGTAATATACTGAATCTTTATATTAGACCCTATGTGTTTTGTGCTAGTTAGCTAGTTTTTTTTTTTTTTGTATTTACTACAGTATTATTACTGACAGAAAAACATAGTTATATTTTGTCTAACTGCAAACAGTTCTGTGGTGCCGATAACGTTAGTTTACCGATGCTCTAAAATAAGTGATAGGGCATATTAAAAAAAACCTTCAGTAACTAGATCTTTTTAATTTTTGTGAGATTAAGATCAGCATATCGCGGTCTATATTTGGATTCGTATTTTGTTTTATTTAAAAAACTACTACATTATTTTCAATTCAGTTAAATGTATTTAAATGTGCAATAAAGCTTCATTTTCATGCTGCAATTTAGCAAGCAGTACAATAATCGAACCTACTTTCACGTAATTTCCCACTCCTTTTTGCACTGTGATTTAGGTTCATACAGTCTTCATTGGTGGTCTTGAAGCACTTCAATAACTTACCGTGTAAACGTGAGATGATGACTTCCTGAGTCCACAAACTTTTGCTTTTTATTTCGTTTTTTTTATTATGTCTCCTCTTTATGCCGTAAAAGTAATCTGCACGACAGTTTATACATTAAAATCAGCTTAAACTTACACCTAAACACAACACACGCGCATACGGCTAAGCCAGGAGTCGAACCTGGAACCTCACTGTCTAAAGTTTGCACCTAGAGACCTCGGCCTTGCAGGTCGTCCGTCTCAGAAAGGTGAGATGTGTTGATCTGAGATGCCAGGCATCTCGCATGCTGCAAATATTATTGTGAACTCTTAAAAATAGACAGAAAAGGCAATTACAAACTAGTGTATAAACTTGTCACATGGTCCTGCAATGAACCACGTTGTGAACTTTCCACCAATCGCCGTTTAAGAGAAGGCATTGCCCAACTGACATGAGAGTAATGAAAGGTGTATGTGAAATGCGGGATGAGCATGATGCAAGTCCAGTGAAGTGGGCGCGAGGGTGAGAGAGAGAATTGGGGGGGGGGGGGGGGGTCATCAGTAGAGAGTTCCAAACTAGTCACAGTCTGCCATCGAGCACAAGTAGAAATTATCTGCGTGTACCGAATCCTCTTTAAAGTCCCTTATTGTAGTTTCGTCGTTACTTTCATCTTTTCTGAAACCCTGCTGCTGAAGTTATACTTTCGCGTTGCTCGCAACGTACCATGCCACTCATTGTTATGACGTGACCAGGCCTTACCTGAACAGCCTGCCTGATCACACCTTCAGACACTGAACCAGGGCACGAGCGTGACTGCAATAACACATTGCGAAAGACAGTTGCTGAAACCCCCTCCACCGGTCAGTAAACGGCGCCGAAAATATTAAACAACGCGACCGATATAGGCCAGCGCAACACTGAGAGCGACGTCTTTTGTCATCGTGGCAGCGGACCAAGAATACGTGAAGATGGTCATGTCCGTCCGTCGTTAACAGCCTCCTAGAATCAGCCTCCGGCAACATGCACAGGGTGGGGACTTTACAATTACATTGTAATAGTAGTGGCGTGCGTTTGTAAAACTTAAATATAATGAATTAGTATTTTGGTATTCCATTTAAGCACCCCCGATCAACAGTCACGTAAATAGTTATCGTATAATCCTTATGTTCAACCAACTATTGTGCTCTACTTAATAATGTCTCATCATTTAATAACGACAATAGCTCCTTTCAGGTATGAATTGACTTAAAAGCTAATTCGTAACAAAATGCAAACAAAAAGTAAACATGCGTGGAAGAAAATGAAAAAGAAAAATTATTGTACTGAATTTGTGCGCAAGAAAGGCAATATAAATATAAATAAATAATATAAGTTATATATAATATCTTTCTAACAATGCTTCCTGGAAACCCAATTATAAATGTAAGAAACGTCTACACTACAAAGTAAGTCAATTATGCATGGTATTGATTATACGTTGCATTGCCTCTTTTCTCTCTAATTCAAAGCGATGTTTACTATGAAATAAATATTACAAATTAGAGAGAAATTAACGGGGGGGAAAAATCAGGTACAAAACGCTTTTGATATTGTTTATTTATTAAACAACTCCACATGTCTTTCACGAAGTGATTTTTCAAAGGTTTTATTCAAAGATTGTGACGATATCGTGAATATGTCTCGGTTACAAAAATCCTGCAAGCCAAATGTTTTAAGCGTAATGGCGTTGAGGCACTTCACATGTGCAGCGATGTCGATCTTGATGCTTTCATCTGTGCTCCAAACTCAAATTATATTCCGAGAAGGCACTTCAAAACGTATTATCGCAATCTGCGTACGTAGTATCCTGATAAAACAGAATCTTCGGAACTTCCTGCTACTGCAACAGTACGCCACTTTCCAGTGAAATGATAGCCACGCTATTCGTTTAGCTGGAAACACACCAAGGGCAGCATCATTTGTAGAACAACTCAAATATTGCGAAATGGAAAACCCTTAATGACGTGCTAATAGGTGAAGGTTTTCAGAAGCCCAGATGTGTGCTTATTCTGGAAAGGGACGGTGAAGACGAGGAGTCTCCAACAGTGACAGGAGTCGGCCAACGGCAGGCATAAATCTGCCGCGGCAGCCTCGACGTCTTAATCACGGGTGTGGAAGCAGCGCCTCCAGTAAATCATTTCCCGTCGTTGCGTTCCGGGGAAGGCGCGCTGTTAAGAAAGGCGCGTGCGGGATCAGATACAGAACCTGGGCGCCAGTAGACGCCGTGGTCTGTTGCAAGAAGAGAAGTGCCCTCGACGAGGAGAGGCGGTTGCGAAACGCACGCGGCGCCGGTAAAAATCATGGTAGAGATGGCGAGTGTTTTCAGTACCTGTTATTCAGCAACTGGTATTGGGAGAGAACAGTCGATACCTGTTCCTAGTTTCTACAGATATATGTAGCCGTCCTCCCTGCCTGTTACTGACAGACTATAGATGAGGTAGACCGATCTCACTGGCTACGCACAACCTGTCTCCGTGTCCCAACATTGATCATAACCGGGCTACATGGTTACTGAATGAAGCAGGAATAATCACATGTACTCGCTTGTTACTCGACACTCGTACGATAAAATTTCGTCTTAGCTGTTCCTATCGTCTAATACTAGTATCCAACACTGCATCCCAATAGTATTTACGGATGAGAATATTACATATAAAATTCTTAGCTTCATTTTGAACTCATTTTACGATCACATTCCCAAAGTGTCCATTTTGGATACGATTTTTTTACATTTTTTTTTTGGCAACGAAAAAATGTTCCATCAACGCGGCCTGGCATACAGCTTACCCATAACAGGTATTCTCAATAACAGGTATCAGCAACAGGTACGGGGTGTTCTTAAGAAATACTGGTTTAGCTCATCTCTAAGCCATGGCCAGATAGCTGGGAATTCGACGAGCGTCTGTGGACTGTCGTCGCCGTGGTCGACTGCGCATGCGTCGTGGTTGGCCATTATCTCTGCACATGCGTTTTCTACAGACATAAGCTAACCTCACTGTACAAATATTTTTGTACTTTTACAAGAAATAATTATTGGGAACCCGGTTGCCAACTAATACTTTAGTAGAACTACAAACAGTGTTCTTGTAAAAAAAATGCAATACATAAATTTCTAATATTACAAATGATAGCCTTGTGTTATTGAGATGCGAACATAAAGATATTTTTTTCTTCTTCTAGAAAACCATACGAATATTTTAATTAATAAAAGAGAATAGGATAAATTATTTAAAAATATAAGTAACGAAAAAAAAAGTTAACTCACCCCTCGCCCCAGAGGGATTAGAACCCACGACTTTCCTTTTTGGGCCAAACCCTTAACAACAAGACTATCTTGTCTTCTGGATGTTTCATTTATTTTGTGCGCAATCTAATCGCTGGAGGAATATAACCACGTCTTGTGAAGGACTGACTGACGAATTACAGAATTGCTGTGCTTCACAGTGGAATTGAATTTCTGCATGTGGACTGCATTTGCAGAGTTGCAGTTTTATAATAGCAGAATATATTGTGTTAAGAACGTGCGTCGGGACAGCAGTTACTAGCAATAAATTACTACAAAATATTTAGTAGAAGTTATTGGGTTAAGAAGAACGCATTTAACCTATTATGATAATTTGCGTTGTTTTAAGTGTTTTGTGTTATCCGAACTTGCAGTACATTTCTTTTTGAGCGCAACTAAACAGTAAACTGCGTGACCTTCAAATTCAGAATTTGAAGCGCGTGCATATGTTAAAAGAGGAAATATCAAAATAGTAAAAAGCGGTCATCATTAACGTTCCGAAGCGTGGGGCCGCCGGGAATATTTGACACTTTAAGGCTGTTCAATAAACAAAATTTGTTCTTTAATTTCTGAGAATATATTTTGTGGTTCCTTGACATGATATCGACGATAACATAATAAAAATACCGGAGCATTTACAAAATAGTATTCATTGTATTTGCAGCGTAAATATAAGGACTTAATTCAAAATTTTGATTCGCACAAAAAATTAGTGCTAATTTAGTTTTCAGTTAAAGTGTTAATTGAATTCACGGTAATAACATGATGCAATTTCATTTAATTTAGACTCTTCGTTTACCTGCAGTAGGAGTTTAACTTCTAACAATTTTGGCTTTAATTTTTTTTTGAAAGTTAATATTGATATACGTGCGATCCACATAACAAACGATTTTAGGAAAAACTTTAAAAGAGAAAAGACTATAGAGCAAACGACTTCCGGTCAACTTACTTTAGGACAACGACTTCAGAACAACTGACTTTAGGACAAACGACTTCAGAACAACTGACTTTAGGACAAACGACTTCAGAACAAACTGACTTTAGGACAAACGACTTCCGGTCAACTTACTTTAGGACGAACGAATGCTCTTCCGAGAAAAATCATGTTAAGAGAAACAATTTTTAGGACAAACGACTTCGTGAAAAACAAATTTTAGGATGAACCACTTTAGTGCTGTGTTCAAATTCAGTGCTACGTGCACCCGTTCAATTGCTCTCGATCCGTTCGCGATAAAAGGAATCCTCGTTCACTTCGTGACAAAGTGTGAATTTGTTGAATTAGGACTACTCTTGTTCATTAGTGCTGTGATGTTACTTCGACCTGTGAGTTTCATTATCCTTTGCAACGGAAGCTAGTTATAGTTGTTCATCGCTTACACAGTGTTTGACCGAAGCATTTTTCCTGTCAGCAAAAAAGATCTCGTGATTTTTATTTGCATCTAAATTTTACATAGGTATGAGTTAACTCTAAAAAACACCACATAGATATACAATATAAATAATTAGAAATTTAAGAGTTTGCTGGTAAAAAAAAAAAAACATAAAACCCCTGTACAAATTTTAACTTACTTCGCTTTTGGTTGTATGCAGGTGTGCCAAAAGGTAACAGGGGGAGGGGGCGGGGTTAGCTGTTGAGCGTCGAAAAACGATCAAGAGTTCGAGAAGTGTATATGGCACGTGCCTCATTAGAACATTCGATTCTCGTCATAGATAGACTATACTAAGTTAAATTTAAATATGTTACATAGTATCGTAGATATAGCACACTAAACTAAAATGTTTGTATATGCGCCATTCAGAAAATAAGAGACTTACATATTTAAAACTTAAAAATTAATAAATCGTATCACAGTACAGCTTATTCGCCAAATTTTTAAGAAACTGGTTGAATGTTTCCCGAGATACGGCATAAAACTATATTATTTCATGTAGGAATATCTTACAAAATGGTGGATAAATGAGGCTTTGCATAGGCAATTTTGATGGATATAACTGATACTGTCAGCATACAAAGTTAAGCTGAATTATTTTTTGCAGTTTCGTAGATTTAAAAAATCGGAGCTAAAATGTTTATATGGCCGCCATTTCGAAAATATGTTTGTCTGGCATACTCAAAATTCATCAGTTTATAGTCTGCCATAGAGCTAACTGTTTGTCAAATTTGGTATAAATCGGTTGTTTTTTCGGAGATAACATCATTTAAATTTTTGAAGTGACACTATTTTACAAAATTGCAGACAACAGAGATTTTGTTTGTACAAATTTGAATGTTGTAATATATACAGCCATCATAAAAAGTTTCATTGATATTAATTACATGGTTTCGACGATATAACATACAGAACTAAATTAGCTGTAAGGCCCCAATTTTGAAAATAATTGCCTGACATACACAAAACATAACTTCACCTGCCGCAATACTACTTATTTGTTAGGAATCTGACAATTGTTTCCTGAGATACGACAAAACATTTATTCGCGTGGCACTATCTTACAAAATGGAGGCTAAAAGAGGCTGCGTGTAGACACATATGATGTTTTTTATATATACATTCAGCATACAAAGTTATGTTGGAATTGATCAAATGGTTTCGAAGATATAGCATTCTGTGCTTAAATAGCTTGATGTCCGCAATTTTGAAAATAAATGTCTGACATACTTGAAACATATTTGTATATATCAACTACGGCAGTACTACCTGATTGGTAAATTTTGTAGGAATCTGTGAATTGTTTCCCGAGAAAACTTGATTAATTCAAGTAGCACTATCTTACAAAATGGCGGACAAGAGTATTTTTTTTGCGTATTTGATACTTGTAATAGATACTGTCAGCATACAGAATTTGGTTGAAATTTATTGGTCAAATTGTATGATAGTTATACCAAATAAACCTAAAATTCTTGTATGGCTGCCATTGTCAAAATAAGTGCTTAATATAGTTTAATTAGTTATATTTACTGGGCCTATCATAGTAGACTACTTTTTACATGCCAAATTTTGCGATAATTGGTTGAGTAGTTTTCAATATATAATATAAAAGATTTATTTTTACACGCAGCGCTATTCTTCAAAATGGCAGACATAAGTGGTTGCTGTTTATCTTATATGATGCTTGTAATATATACTGTCAGCGTACAAAATTTGGTTGAAATTGATAAAACGGGATGGTAGTTATAGCAAATAAACCTAAAATATTTGTATTCCCGCCATTTTTAAAACAAGTGTCTAATTAAGTTTAATTACTTACATTTATCTGGCCGATTTTAGTACTACTTGCGTGCCAAATTTGGCGAAAATAGATTTAGTTATTGATATACAACATAAAAGCTTCATTTTTCATGTGGTCCTACTATATTCCAAAATGGCGGACCAACAACAAGATTCACCTCTCAAGTTAATGCTTACAACTTGAACTGTCAGCATACCAAATTTGGTTAAAATAGGTTCAATGGTTTCAAAGACATGACATATCACCCTAAATTTTTTAAGGGCCGCCATTTTAAAAGTAAGTGCCCACATTGGTTTAAAACTGTAAAAGTCAGGTGTACCGAGTTTGGTGAAATTCGGTAAACGCGTTCAAAAATTGAAAATGGGAGAATGGGTTTGGTCACACACACGCACAGTCACCTACAAATACGCACCCAGACCCACAGTCAGGAAAGTTATCGCATTAGCCATCGGAAAGTAGGCCAATAAAACGTTTTAAATATATATATAGACACACCTATTAAATTTGAATACTGTATTGCAAATTTACATTATGTTAAAGATCATTCACATTAAGTGATTGAGTGAAGAGATTTGGGCGGCTCTTAACATCGAGGTCTTTAGAGCCGATAAGGGTGAAGTGATGTGAGTATGTAGCAGCGCCGGAATGAAAGGGCAGGGGAAGCGGGGGATCCCCAAAAAACCGGATGACCAGCTGCATCGTCCGACACAATTCCTACTTGCGAAAATCCGGAGTGAACCGGTTATGGATTTGAATGACGATAGTGTTTGTAACTGTATATATTATTTACTTGTTGAATAGTGGTTAAAACAAATACAAAATGTTAATATATTGGGATTTATATTTCACAAGAAGAAATTTCCCACTTTCGCCCTCACCAAAATACTTACTCCAGGAACCGCCCAAGGCCAGGAACCGACCTCCCTTCACCTACCAGTCTGCGGTGCAGGATGTTGTGGGTTCGAATCCTAGGTAAGGAATGGGTGTTAGTTTAAGTTAGGTCGTAAGTCAGCATGTAAGCCGTCCCCTGATAAGCCTTCAGGCATAACACCTGGGAAAGTTGATAAGCCCTTTCAAATTCTAGTTCCCAGCCCAGAACGACGTCAGGGCTGCGTCATGGAAGCAGAGGAAGTGTAGATGAAGGTCAACGTGAGCGGGCTGCAAGCCAAAGCCAACGTAGGATGGCGCGCGCGAGAGCCGAGACCGCCGTATTCCGGTCACGGGGCGAGCTGGCTGTGACGTCGAGACGTCAGCTCGAGGGGTCGCTCGTAGTCTACCTGCGTCGAGGGAATTTTTTTTTTTTTTTTCCTTCAGTTTCACGGAAGCCGACAGCCCTCGGCGCCGTCGAGGTTTCCTTTCTGCAGTAGCAATCGCATGACGGCGTCGCTCTGCGACTTCGTCGACGAGGTGATGAGAGCATGACGAGTGCTGGGATCTTAACGTTTTACCCTTGTGATTCACCAGAAAACCCCCAGGTTCTCGCCGGAAAGTTGTGGTACACCGGAAATCCTTCGCTGGCCTCAATTTTTTTTGACGTGATTACGTTTTTAAACCCAGGTGCTAACCGACATAAAAAATGAATATCTTGTGACCTAAAAATTATTATTAAGAACAACATGCGGGCTTAAAAAACCACATGTATTCCACGTGATTTCATTTTAAACCATTAACAACTACTTGAGAAAACAATTTAATGAATAGTTGTGTTTTTTTTTAAATTAAGTATTGTAATATGCGAAATCTATGTCAGTAACATCATTACTTTTTGTTAAAATATACATAAATCATGGCTGACAGCGAATTTTTTTTTATATAAACAAGCAGTTACACTTGAGAAAAAAATTCCTCTACGTAATGTTCTAAGGCGAATACGTCTTCGTTTTTCGCGAAAATATTTACGCGAATGCTAGACTCCAATTTCCTATGACATGCGTGCAGTTTTCCTTTGGCTACTGGCCTTTGGTTCCTTACCTGAATGGGCCAGTCAGAATTAGGCACCTCCGACAATGAGTGTCCATGATTCACGAGCAGACACCTGCAAAGCGTGTTTTTGAGTACAAGTAGTCCCCAAATCTTTTCGCGAAAAACAGGGGGTCCTAGTCTTGAGGAAAAAAGCTACGAGCGTTAGAAAAGGCGCGGGTATTTGCCTGTCAGCTAAGCTACTTGGGTAAAAACGTAATATTATATATTATTAATTAAATACTATAACATTAACTGTTAAATTGATACATACTTCATAACTTTTTCTTCTAGAAATTGTTTTGTTTAGGACTTCATGTTTAATCTCCAACAGTTTCTCATTATTTTGATATAAACTAATTTAAAATCTTTCTTATTAAGGAAACATACCTTGTTTCACTATATTTGAAGGTAACAATCTAAAATATCTTTTTTATCTTTTTTGTTCAAAAAGGATTGCCTCGTAATTTTTTTTAACAGTTTGCATATTTGCGACGCGTGTACAATTATCTTTAAGATCTATAATATTGCGCAATTTTCACGTCGGATACACATTGCCGGCTATGGATGACGCTATTATATAAACCATATATCGATATAAATCGATGAAATATTTAAACGATATTTTATCGAAATAAAATAATTTTTCCAGGTTCCAGAAATAAGTATATTAAAAATTCTCTTTCAACAAACTCTGTTTTGAATACAAAAAACTGAATTAAAAAATTTCCATGTTTACTTTGGTAACCTCCAATGCCTTGTATCCTCAATATGCAATAATTCATGCAATTTTACATTTGTCAGGTCCTTTAATACATAAAACATCGGATTCCAATGCACCGAGCAAAATCGATATTTTTCTTGCGATATGTCGTTACTTTTATAAATGACCGATATAAATAATATCGATGATTTTTTTCCCGATATAAGCATTTTTATTGCTAGCCACTGTCACATGACAGGCCCGTTCAAAAGTGTATTACGTGTATAATAAATTTCACCAGCAGTGGAATGGTTGATGGGTGATGGTTTGGAAAAAGGATTAAAAAAGGGGGGGGGGGGAGAGGTCACGGAAAAATGGGTTTCCACGGGCGATAAACCCGAGCCTTCTATTCCAGGGAAGGCGTCGGCGCCTATCTAGCGCCGCCGGACCGCGACCAGTAGCCCTCTAATTGACGACCAGGGGGGAGGGGGGTGTACTCGAGGTTTTTTTTTCGCGGAATAGGCCCACGGGCGGGCAATAACAAAGCGGGGCCAAGGCGGCTGAGATGATAAGAGAGTGGAGGGAGGGGGGAGTGGCAGCACGCGTGATGCACGCCGCGTAATTGGGGGGGGGGGGGGGTGTCCCGCGCGGGTACCGCGAACAGGCAGCGGTGCGTGGGTGTGGGACTCTGCCCCTGCGCTTTCGGAATTACTCGTCGAGCGCCGTACGTCACACCGGCTTCGAGGTCAGTGCCGCGCTTCTCCGAGTAAAGACGGATTCGCACTGCGGATGACTTAGTTAGAAAAACAACGCAATACATTTTCCTTAGTAAATAACTTAATAGCGAAAGGAAATGGTTTTAAAATACGTAAAAATCTAACCTTATTTGGGCCTTTACGAATTTGTGTATATCCTAAAATCTTACTTAAAAAAAAAAAAAAAAAAAAAAAAACCAACTAAAACAAATATAGTTACAATAAAAAAAATATAGATACAAATATATCAATAGTTATCAATACCAATTATTGTAATAAACTAATATAAATAAATTTTAAATTTAAGGCACTTAAATTTGCCAAATTAGTAAGTGATCACACTAGCTGCGAAAAACCAGTTTCCGTGTCCCGATGTTGAACTGCTTTTACGTCAACACGACTATCATAAACAACGTGGAAAGGATTTGAGATTAGAACACAGTACATGTAAACAAGTACTTTAGGATGTTTCTGTACTTCCTCTAACCAAGTTTTTTTTATGCCATTTGATTAAATGGAATTGACGAAAGAGTTTTTTTTTCGTATAAAAACGCCTGTATTTAAAAAAATTAAAATGTAAACAAACAAGTTCATCTCATTTGACCACGTGACTTTGTCAGTTGATTCTTTTTGGGATAGGTCAATGTTGACTACATGCGCAGAAGACGAAGAATTTGTCTACCTCATCTTCAGCCTACGGGCCTAACCGGTTCTTTGAATGTAACATCTTTAAACGTTCCAGTAACGAGGTACTATGTAACAGGTTACTGTGAAACAGTTCCATTTTAGATGTCCGACAAGAACCTGACCATACACAGATTTAACCAGAAAATCCTGTCTCGCCAAACTCGGTAGAATTGTTTTCTAGGTACTTAAAAGGGACTAACCCCTACCATTTTGGATTGATCAGTTTTTTATTCAAGTTCCATTTATGATTGTCTGACGAAATATTTCGTACCGCACAGCATAAATAATAATACCTCCTCAAGCTTTATCAGTTTAGTAGAACCTACGATATCTTTATTAATTTTTGACTAGTGACTAACGGCAAGAAATAGGTATTTTTTTGTTTTCTCGCTGGCGATTACAGAAATGAGACTAGAACCAGTAGTCAAGCAATACCGTTTTTATAAAGTGAGCAACGAGAAATCCTATACCCTGTCGATCGCTAAATAAAATACAAAATCTGTAACGTCAGTTACGTCGAAAATATTCCGTATAGACTTAAGATGGTGGGAAGTGTGGCCGCGGTGATGTAATGGTTAGATTTCTCGCCTCCCGATTTCGATTTCTGGCGGGGTCGCCCTCAGATTTTCGCATGTATGACTCGTGCCGTACGATGCCGCTGATACACGAGTTTTCTCGAGGATCTCCCGTTTCCCCCGACCCTTGCATTCCGGCGCTACTCCATACTCACCTCGCTTCACCCTCATCGGCTGTCAAGTCCTCGATGTTCAGAGACGCCCAAATATCTTCACTCACTTAAGATGGTGGGGGCTGAGGCCCTTAAGAAATACGCGTTGCATCACAAATAGCTAGAGACCTGAAAAATTCGCGGATTCATTTTGGGACAAGCTAGAATTCAAAACACATTTGTTTATATAACGTTACCCATTGGTCCACACCGTGTTTGACGCCTCCTGGAGAACAGCGGTTCAATTGTAAACTTCTACTGGAAGCTCAGACAACCAATGCACAGTTGACATCGGCATATACGACTATAGAGTCTATCCTGTAGGTCATTGAACTCGCGAATTTTTCACGTCTCTACAAATAGCTTCCTTGTAGGAAGATTTTTGTATGCGCCTTATTATTGCTGAAAATTACACTCAGGCCCAATATTGCAGTCATAATATTCAGTCTGTAAAATTAATGCACCTAACAGGCAGATGTGTGCCAGCTGGGTTTGGGGGAGATGGCAAGACACGAAAAAAAAACCGGTAATGAACATTCTAAATTCTAATCAGTGGGAAACTACCTATTCCCAGTGAAATTTAACTACTCTAATCAGTGAAAATGGGTCACTTAGAATCAGTGGAAAATCACTGTTTCAGTGAAAAAATTTCACTGATTGAAATAGTGAAGCGGAACCATTTAACGTATTGAAAAAGTTACGGCCGACTGCAGGGGCGAATTAAATATTGGTTCTATTGAATGTAGGCAAATAATTTATGTGAAATAAACATATTTACATTAGTTTACTATTTATATTGTGCAAATTAACTGTAGTTTAAAAAAAGTTTAAAAAAACCGCAGTTGGCCGGAATTGAACTCCCACACCCCTCAACTCTTGGTCGGTGTCTTGCTACCTTTTTTTCGTTTTCCTTCATTTGACATTGTCGTGACATTTTGATATTGACGAATCTCTAGTGAGATGGTCCTGCTGACAGGTTCCCAGTGCGGCAAGCGAACTAAAGAGCTGCCGTGTCGGAGGCACCGGGGCGCGAACCCGCGACCCTCCGACTACAGATCGGTCACCCTACCCCTGAGCTATGAGACCTGAGCTACTATGCCAAGATGGATTTCCTGGAGAAAAAGATATGTGCTATATTATCGGAGCGAAATCGTGTAGTTTGAAGTTGTATGCTCATACGTTTCGTTTTAGTTTGATTGGTACCGTTGGGATTGTTAAAGGTATATATGAATGCACTCTCTTCGCCACATTAAATGTAGTTCAAACCTTCAAACAGAGCGCTGTGACGATTACATGGAAACGAAATGAAAGACGTAAAAAACGGAACGAAAGGCCGTGTGTTCATATTACCTCGTAAAATGGCGTTTTGAAAGACGAAACACATTTTAGAAAATATTTCGTATTGGTTTTATTCGTTTATTCGTCGTTACTTCACTTGATACACGTCGTTTAGCAGCCATTTTTAAACGATGTTCGACGGCCATTATTACACGTAGTTTCAGTGATACATCAGTCAAAAATAATTAAAGACGGAGCAAGTTGCTCAGATGTTTCACTCGTCCATCAGTCAAAATATTAACCACTGAGAAAACAGTGGACAAAATGTCTAACGAATCAGTGGGAAATGTCACTGAATCAATAAGTGAAGGAAATATGAAATTTTTTTCACTGGTCGATCAGTTAAATTCACTGAAGTGACTGTTGTATCAATCAGATAAGTTTGACTGATTGAAACAGTGAAATCCTCATTGATTCAGATTTAGAGTGAAGGATGAAATGGCAGGCGATAATTTATATTCACACATACCAAAAAATAATAATAATTCCGTGTTACTATGGTGGTAGTTTTGTAATAAAAATGTTTACAATTGAAAAAAAAAATCCAAAAATTAAGCACTTTATTGGAACCCATGTCTTTTTTCTAGCAGACTGCTTAATGGAAGAAAGAATAGGAGCGATGTGTTTTTTATGTGATAGTCAAAAATATACTTCTCCGTCTTTCCCGGTTTCTGCCACTATTCTCCTCTCTACGCGTATCCTGCTACTTCTTTAGACGTCTCTTTCAAATAACTGCAAAGTGAAATGCTCTCGATTGAGAAGTGCAGTTGACACGCAATTATGCAGAGGCGAACATGATTCTAATAATTTTTTACAATAAGCATGCATTTACAAGCGTATTCTGACACACAGATTCTTTTAAACGAGCCGGTAAAGTAGACATGTGACGAACACGTTGTTTTACTTGCTAGCAGAACTGGCTTGTATTACGCGTATAGGATGTTCACGGTAAAATGAGCTATTACCATGGGCCTCATAACTTTATTCATTCGTCGGTCAAGTAAAACTGTGAGATTTTTAGGAAAGTAAATATTATACTAATCTGCTCATTTTCACTAGCCGATGTATTAAAAAAACAGAAAGCGAAATAGATACTTTAAGTTATTACGAAAGGTTACCTTAAGCACTTTTTATTCGACGTTAATATATGGAACTACTTTCTATCCATCGTTACCAACTTTACTGGACAAATTCCACTCAGTGCGCCCATTAAAATATATGCGTTCATGGACAGTGACTTTTTTCCAAGGTTCATTTAAAAACTGTTCACTTTATCATGAACAGCCTTTAACCATGCAGTGCGAAATTTTCCAGACCATTGCTTCAGGGGGAAACATGGGCTCGATTATGTCCTCTAACAAAAAACTCTTTAAAAAACAGCAAAAAGAATTTTTTTCTAAACAAACATTTTATAGTATAGATGAATATCTAATCTACAAAAATTAATCAACTATTGCATAACGTGTTTTTGTATGCATTTCTTGTTCCAGTTTTTCTCGTTTCCTTTCTCTTCTGTTTCAGCAAAACGACGACGCCCCACAGCATGTTGGAGGAGGATTGTCCAAATTATGAGGAAAAGATGTGATGCGTGTAGGTGTAGTCTGACATATATATGTGTGTGTGTTTACTATGTCCAGTGTATAAACTTTGTATACTGTGATTTAACTTGCTCAGTATCTTTGTACAACTATGTATTGAAAAAAGATCTTACGGATGCAATAAAATAAAACTAAACTAAAGGAAAAGGACAATATTGCGTTCGGTAATATTTTAGTAGAGTGTGGTTTAAACATTTCCGGGAACGTAAGACAAGAAAAATTGCAGATAGTATGTGAGGAAATTGTTTAATAATAGCAGGCAGGTTATGTATGAAAATTCTTTGTCCTTGCTGCCACGTTTCGGCTCGACAAGTTGTACATGTCGTGCATTAATAATTATTGCACTGCAGGCCAACTTTGCTTTCCATCATGCCCACAAGAAATTGTTTTGCCACCTGATAGTAAAAAGTCAACTTTTTCGCAAACAATTTTGTTCTTTTAACTGCGTGTAGCCTTTAAAGTACTCAATAAAATTACAATTTGCTCTACCTGAAGGAAGGATGTCGCAGCAGCCTCCTAGGACGACGGCAAGGATAATTGACTACTCCCAAATAGGGTTTAAAGTACTCAATAAAAGTACAATTTGCTCTACCTGAAGGAAGGATGTCGTAGCAGCCTCCCAGGACGACGGCAAGGATAATTGACTTTTCCCAAATAGGGTTTAAAGTACTCAATAAAAGTACAATTTGCTCTACCTGAAGGAAGGATGTCGCAGCAGCCTCCTAGGACGACGGCAAGGATAATTGACTTCTCCCAAATAGGGTTTAAAGTACTCAATAAAAGTGCAATTTGCTCTACCTGAAGGAAGGATGTCGCAGCAGCCTCCTAGGACGACGGCAAGGATAATTGACTTCTCCCAAATAGGGTTTTAAAGTAATCAATAAAAGTACAATTTGCTCTACCTGAAGGAAGGATGTCGCAGCAGCCTCCTAGGACGACGGCAAGGATAATTGACTTCTCCCAAATAGGGTTTAAAGTACTCAATAAAAGTACAATTTGCTCTACCTGAAGGAAGGATGTCGCAGCAGCCTCCTAGGACGACGGCAAGGATAATTGACTACTCCCAAATAGGGTTTAAAGTACTCAATAAAAGTACAATTTGCTCTACATGAAGGAAGGATGTCGCAGCAGCCTCCTAGGACGACGGCAAGGATAATTGACTACTCCCAAATAGGGTTTAAAGTGACAAACAGCTGACAGGGCCTCATTTAGTAGTTCTTTTATCATTAGGAGCCATTATTGCCGTAATGTTGGAGAATTACTCGTGTCTTGATTTGCGAAGCTTTCAGCTGATATTACAGTTCGCAGTTGACTTGCGTGAATACTGGTGGTAGAGGAAGCGATGAAGGTCATGCTGTACTGTTCATAGTTGATGGATGGCGGAATTATCAGATTTGACTGAGCAAATTATTATGCGGTCTGTAAGAACATTTTGTGTGACTGATGCGTGGAAGTGCTGAAGCTCTTAAGAGCGACCAGAGTATGCGCATCACATGCCTCATCATGGCCTTTACACTGAAGGAAATGAATTTGCGTTCAATTTCTCATTCGTCCTCTTCACTCTATGAACCTTTCATCGGCGACTTGGGCCCTTGACATTCATTTCATGTTGTGCTAATGAAAACCAAGATGTCCTTCCTGCTCCTCCCTGTGCTACCTTTAAAATCATGTACCGGAATTTCTATACATAAAAATTATTGCAAAAATACCAACCGTGTCCATTCTACCATAAAAAAATACACAATGCAGAAGGAAACAGTCATGTAAAGTAGTCTCCCAAAGTGGGGACGTTGCTCAAGAATTTTGAGCAGAGTTGGATTTTTTTTTTTCCTTAGGGTACTGGTTATCGACAGATTCGTTATATTATATTTGTACGAAATTATTTCAACATTTATACATTAATTACGAGAACAATTTACTTGCATAAACATTTTTAGACGTCATATATTTAACACAAAAGCCTGTCCAAATCAGAATTATAGTGTTTTTGGAACGTAAAAATTGTAAAAACTGATTGACTTACCGAAAAGAGTTCATTCACATTGAAATAATGTTATACGCTGTTCACAATAAACTGGGTATATTGTGTATTCTTTAACCATATATAGAATTAACGTTGCCACAAGATTGATCACTATATTCATGGAACTATTTTCTCTCCTTATTTACCAAGTTTATAGGGAGCATGCTAATTAACGTGTCCGTTAAAATACATGGACGTAGGCGCATTGACATTTTTCAAAGGTTGATTTCAAAAGTGCTCACTTTACTTTGAACAGCCTTTACCATTAGTTACTTTCAAGGAATCTTTATAATCACGCTAAGGAATATTTTCGCAGTTTTTTTTTTTAAACTGCTCATAATAAGGGCCTTTGTGCATATATTTTTTTTTACCTACAGAAGTCTATGATTTTTTATTAAATAATTTTTGCTAAGCATACCTCAAATTGAATTAAGAAGTGAGGTTTCTGTTGTCCTTGCTAAATTTACGGCAAATGCTTTCGTTTAATTTGTACATTTCAAAAACACAAAAATTGTGATATTTTACATGTCGTAATGCCAAAAATATGCGATCATAATATCTTTTTATGCAAGGGAAGAGTACCTAAAACTGACGAGTTGAACGGTGTTTCGAACAAATATGAAATTAATATTTTTTTTTGGCTACTGGCAACATTAAGTATGGTGTCTAAGGTGGGTGGCAGCGTAAACGACTGAAGGAAAATATGTTATTACTAGTTTGAATTTAAGCTAGACTTTCGGCCTGATTAAGAGGCCAATGCGCTTGCCTTCCTTTGGTCCCCTACTTGAATGCCAGGGACCAGAATTTTGGGTAAACATTCTAGAAGGGACTCGCATGTGGCTGTCATATTAATATTAGTTCCGTGATTATATGATTCTCCTATTACTTTAGAGGCTCTAAAATTTATGGTGCAATGTCATATCTCAGGGACAATTTAACCTGTTCCTGCCAAAGTTGGCAAACAAGTAGTTCTGTGACAAGTGGCGTAAATTGTTATGTTTTATGTGTGTCTGACACTTATTTTCAAAATGATGACCGTGTATAGATATTCTTACCTTTAATGCTGTATCTTCGAAACCATTTCATCAATTTCAACTTATTTTTGTGGGCTATGCTGGTAGTATCTATTACAAAATCAATTATGTATTTACGGAGACTACTCTATCCACCATTTTGCAAGGTAGTGGCACATGAATAATTCAAGTTTTATACGTAATATTTCGGGAAACCATTAACCGATTCCTACCAAAATTGGCAGACGAGTACGACTATGGCAGGCGATCTAAACTGGCATGTTTTAAAAGGGTCAGGCATTTTTCTTTCAAAATGGCTGTCATATAGACATTTTTGTCTAGTGTCAAATGTCTCTTAACAGTCTCTTTTGTGCACGATTTTGTGAGATAGTGCCACATGAAACATAAAATTTTTGTGTAATATCTCGAGCAACAATGGGCAGATTTCTTTGAAATTTGGCACACAAGTATCACTACGGTTGGTCATATAAACTGATATGTTCCTAGTGGATCAGACAATTATTTTTAAAATAGTGGTTATATAAACATTTCAGCTTAAGGGGGCAGTATCCACGCCATATTCTAATTTTCTTACAAATCTTCGTAATGAAAATATATGATCAGAAAAAAAAAAAATCAAAGCTAGACATGACACGGACGACTACTTGACGAATTTTTTTTAATTTGTGGGGTTTCAAATATACCTGTATTTTCGCACGTGGGACTGAAATTATTAAATAATTAGATAATGTTTGATTATGGTTACAGATGTGACACTAATCATGTAAGAAAAATAAGTTGGATTTATAAATAACTGTTAAAATGTTCCCTATGTCATGACTAGCTTGGTTTTTAAATATTGACTTCGAAAATTTAGTTAATGAGGAAAATACGTAAATCCAAGATAGCAAGGATACTTCCCCGTTAATGTGCCGTAGCTACGAAATCATTAAACCTATTTAAAATTACCCTTGTATGTTGGCAGTATCTAATACAACCATTAAATGTGTGTACACAGAGCCTCTTTTGTGCGCCATTTTTTAAGATATTACCATATGTATAAATAAAATTTTAACGTCTCATCTCAGGAAACAATAAACCAATTCCGATCAAATTTGGCAATCGAGCTTAATTACGTTAGACCGAATAATTTATATTTTTAAGTGGGTCGGACACTGATTTTAAAAAGGCGGCCATATAAATAATTTAATAAGTTTGTCATATCTATAAAACAATTTTACCAAATCCCACCAAAAATTGTGTTCTGAAAGTGTCTATTAGTAGCATCGTGTACAGGGCCTGTTTTTCAGGCCTTCCGGTACAATATCCCCAAATGAGAGAACAATTCTTATGTCAATCTCGGGAACCAGACAACTAATTACCACAAAATTCATCACACAAGTAGCAGTGCGATATGCCATGAAAACTTACATTATTTAAGTTTCGCAGACACTTATTTTTAAAATCACAGCCATGTAATTATTTCAAGTAAATATACCCTATTTATTAAAACAATGAGCTGATTACATTCGAAGGTGATGTTTCAAATTTTATCTCCGTAGTGTAGTTGGTTGATCACTTGCTTATGGTACGAGATTTTCTGTGTTCGATTGCCGGAAAATGCATTAAAAAAACTTAAAGCGAAAGGAAAAATATGTTATCGCCAATAGTTACCTAACACTTTTTAATTCGACGTTAGAACATGGAACTACTTTCCCTCCATTGTTACCATCTTAATTGGGCGCATGTCACTCAGTTCGCCCGTTAAAATATTATGCAGGTAGGAGCAGTGACATTTTTCTAAGGTTGATTTTAAAAGTGCTCACTATGTCGTAAATAGCCTTTACTACTTCATATTCCTTAAAGCGCTTGAGGCCGCTGCATTGTTGTAGCTGGTAAGATTATGAAGATACCCAACGTTTGCGATTATCCACAGAAAATAATTAGAGTATTTATTTTCTGGCAGGCGGGAAAGAAAATGTCTCATTGTTGTAAATATAAATGTGACTGTTACCGTAGGTGGACCATAAACGCGAACTTTAGTGTGCCGCAATGAACAGCTGTAATAATATTCGCGAAACAAGAATTAACGAGACCCCATTTATAGATCCCTGCAGCCATTCCATAGATGTTATTACTAAAATATTAAGTGTTTTAACTTGTTAAAAGACTGCTTTTATTAAATTATGCGCAGATAATATCAAGAAAATGCTTCATGTTTGAAATTGTTACAAGAAGTTTTATGAGATAATACAAAGTAATATAAAGAAAATATTACGTGTTTGAACTTGTTAAAAGACTGTTTTCTTTAAATAATACGAGTTAATTACGCTATTCGTGGCTCTGATACCATACGAGTTGGCCGTGGACCTACTCTGAGAAAAATGTTTTGTTGAATCAAACAAGAGTTGTTTGGTGCAACCAAATTATTTGTTTATATAGGGGCAATTAAATATTTTGTAGCTAAAACCAAATTATTTTGTTATTTTCATTTGGTTGCCCCAAACTGTAAGATTTGTTTGGTGCAAATAAAGATTTGTTTGGCTACACGTACATTAAACAGTTTGGGCCGACATAACAAAATTTTACAAGTTCGACCGAGTTTCGAACCCAGAACACCTGCATCCGAGCGCTACGCAACGTGACAACTGATGACGCCGGAAAGCTTTAAATAGATATAGTGCAAATATTGGGCACCGTGTGTATACAAATATTTCACGTTTTACAGCTTTACTTGTCAGTTTCTTGTTGCATTGTTTTATTAATGTGTTTATACGATTGTTAAGCATCAATAGATGCACTGTCAAACACCGTTTCTATCCTAGTTGTCACAAAAAATACAAACAAACTCTTGAGCTGTATTTTCGAACGAAGGCAGTCAAATGAGTAGCCTGACAAATATATACAGTTGATTCAACAAAATACTTAGCAGACAGTCTAATTTTTTTTGGCCCAAAACAGAGATTTTGTTTATACAAACATATATTTTGCTAAACGAAAAAAAGTAATTTTGTTTACTCAACAATATATTTTGCTAGGGCAGCTAAATATATATTTGGCCCTATACAAAGAAATGTATTTTTCGATTTTCTCTCAGTGTAGCAGACTTGTATACGAGTCTTAGACATTTTTCTCTCAGTGTAGCAGACTTGTATACGTGTCTTAGACATTTTTCTCCGGCTGTGTAATGCAGAAGTAATATTTCCAAATTTCTTTTCACCATTAAGTGTTCTCAAAAAGTAATTCTGTTTTGATTACCACAGAGACGTGGTAATAGTATGTGAGAGTAAGAATGATATTTCGGGAAGTCATTATTGTAAATTACTAACGTTTTGAGTTTCATTAAATTAAAAATTGTATATCATTATTCGACAGATTATTTATTCATGTATAACTGTTCATAATATAGTCAGGTGGGCACCTAGAAGTCAGACTTGTACGATAGTTCAGCTGCTATTTCAAAAACTAACATGAATTATTCATTTTATTGCTGTGTAAGTCCTTTATAACAATTGCACAACTATGAACTTTGGTACAGTATATTTTCAGATCATATCAATCGAAGGGATTGGTATTGTGTAATGTTTTATTGTGTCTAATATTGAAACCCCTTTTTTCCGGCCAGTTTTGTACTGGAATATGATTTCACGAGTGTTTGTCTCACAATTACCCGCAGTTTTAAACAATCTTTTGCCATAATCACTCCCTACGACGCGTTGCATTACAAGTGTACGTAAACATTACAAAAGTACTTTCAAGATATCATGTATTTATGTGGTGCCCCTTTCGTGGTCTACGTACATTTCATGTCAGAACGTTTCTTTGGATAATAGCGTAGACATCATATAGTAGTTCTTGGTATACTGGTATACTTTTTTAATGTAAAGTAGTTGTTTTCTGAGAGTTACTGTGTTCATCTTCGAACTATCTGTTTTTAACTGTAATTTCAATTTCGAACTATGTATATAAATGTCTGGCATGAAAAGCGAACATAAATGATTTCCGAGATTTTATTTATCCTCTAACATGCTAAAGGTTAAATAGGTAGTTCCAAGAAAAATACTTGTAATGTAAAGGTGACAGGACGTAATGAAAAAATTAAGAGAACTTAGTTTTAGTGACATTCGATGCTGATATTTACGCTAGTCGGATAACGTAAAAATTTACTCGAAACCATTTAGACGTTCGGCTGTGAAGATGCACGAAAAGTAGCTGATCTTTTCTAATGGTTTGCAAAAGTGAGTTTAATTGTTATTAATTACTATTTGAAAATTTTATTTATTTTTACGTGGTATGATTAGTTATCAACTAACAGTTTCCTTCAACTGCCGAATTATGGATGATTGGGAACCGCGCTAAATGTGCCGGTAAGATATCTTGTAATGATATACATGGGTATCCAAGAAAAAAAGTACCAAAGGCGGTTTTGAATGGTATCCCACTTATGCCTATTTCTGGAGATAAGTTAATGCAGAAGAGAGCGAATAATTTTATTTTTTATTGAAATCGAAATCTGGGCGTCTCAATTTATTAGTCTGTGTCTTTAAACTTTGCAACGCGTTTGATATCTTTCTTCATTTGCAGTGAAGCGCCAGTAGTAAATGCTCTAAATACCGGCATAATGACAGCGAACTAGTTTTCTAACAATAGCTTTCCAAAAATAATTTATTGGCCTCCTAATAATGGGAAGATGAAGAATTTCTTCTTAAGTTAGTTACGTTGCGATGTTTACCTGAGCGCTGCCGTTATCAGTGTAAACGCGCACGGCAAAGGGTAAAATTCCAAACATACCAGTTGAATGGCAGGCCTGGCCAAAAGTGTAAAATATCTCATGTTCGAGGAAGTCCTTGAGGTTCGCCTGTTCTCGGCACACATACCAACAGAATTCCGCTGTACACCGAGAACACTCTGAAAACAGTGACGTAAAGTACTGATCCTTCACATGATTGGTAAGCCTTGTAGTCGTTTAACCAGCAATGGGGCGATACTTGCGGGCCACGTTGGCTGTCTCACAAACGCTGAATGGCTGCTCAATGAATCTTCCACAGGCATGTGATTACTTCATTCCACAGCGATTTGCCGATTCACTTAATAGGTACCACAAGGTGTCGACAACAGAACGTAGTGCTGAAAGCAGTCCAGTTCACCGTAAAGACCGTTCGTGGACAAGGAAACAAAACTGTGGACCTCCAGTTCGACAAATTTTGGTTACTCTCCACTTCTAAACAAAAATCGCATAATTTCATCTCCTCTATATGAGTAAAATATAAAATATCCATGTTGAAAAGAAGAGAAAAAGACGTAAAAAATTTTTTTAAAGAGATTTAACTCATTTGTGTGTGTGTGTGTGATAACGCATAGTACATGTTGACAACTAATTCACTCCCACGTAAGGCCAGGTTAAGTGCATAAATCTTCGGTTCTAGTTCCGAGTGAAATACAGTTTTGCGAGCCGATTTCACGTGTACTTTTGAGTTTAGTTTGTTGACTACCTCTTACCTTTTTATTACTATATTGCCTGGATGAAGCGAGTCTTATAAGCTATTTAAAAAAAATGCAGTCCCTTGGCTTTTATAGCAGCCAGGTAGGGCCAACGTGGAGCCGGGAAAGAAATAAGTAACGTCTGCAGTTATGGATTTGTTGCAGTGATCAGATATTTAACGGCGAAATAATCAGTGCCGGATGGTGAACAGATCCTTGCTCACAGCTGTATAGTTTTAATAGTCCGTTCACGTTCATTTGCAATTTTTCTGAAGCCCTGCTCAAGTTCTACTTCAAGGATATTCCTCCGCCTCATGCAAACAAAGCATAGCAAAGTCCGCCAAAAATAAAATGCACCGCATTCGTGTGAACTCAATGTAGTATTATTTTGCTTAAGAACTATTTCTTACTAGGCATTACCAACATACCTATTTTCTCCCTGTTTTGATTCATATTAATTGCAAATGAAATATTATAATTGATAGGTAGAATATAAGTAAAAGTTGAATTTAACTAAAAATAAGGTACTTTAATGTTAACACAAGTATAAAACGCTTGAAATCCATTAGATATTTAGGAAACAGCCAAACACGTCATAGGCCTAGATGGGATGATTTTTCAAAGGTTTGATATACAAAAATTATGAAGCAATCGCGAATAGACTATACGTAATATTTAAGAATACAGAGGCTAAGCGATGACTCGTATTACGATCTCCAGCCGCACGCGCAAACAAAACGTAGTCGCTGGCCAGCAAAACGGCGCGATGCCGTTTGCAAATCAGCGCCTGTTAACTTACTTGCCGGGCGGCAGTTCGGCCAATAGGAGATCTCCCCCTGCACACGGTAACCAATCAGAGAAAGGGCTCACTTACGTAGTCTCGCGCATCTAACTAACGAATGAGTGCGCCCACATCAAAGGGAACTACTATAGGCTATTCACTTTTAAATGAGCACTTTCGAAAGCCCTGCTTAAGATCTACTTGTATGCACGTTGTGTATTCTTCCGCCTTATGTAAGATGAACATTGTCATAGGCCTCATCACTTAATTCATACGTCGGCCAAGTGAAACTGTGAAATTGTTAGAAAAAAAATTATACAAATCTGTTCATTTTAT
The DNA here is from genome assembly GCA_029891345.1 of Dryococelus australis. Classification (NCBI taxonomy): domain Eukaryota; kingdom Metazoa; phylum Arthropoda; class Insecta; order Phasmatodea; family Phasmatidae; genus Dryococelus; species Dryococelus australis. The sequence goes on from CM056995.1 coordinate 258,838,043, forward strand.
CACTTAACTGCTTTTAAAAAAAGCGAAAGAAATAATTTAAGTAATCGGAAATGATTAGATAACACTTTTTATTCGGTGTTAAGATACGGAACTACTTCCCATCAATCGTTACCAACTTTACTGAGCGCATGTTACTCAGAGCGCCGTTAAAATATATGCAGGTAGGAGTAGTGACTTTTTTGTAAGGTTGATTTCAAAAGTGCTCACTTTACTGCGAACAGCCTTTACGCCATTTCACTCCTGGTTCATTTACCTATTCCGTGGCCCGGGAATGGAACAGTGCCGGAATTAAACGACGAAGTAGACAGCGGTACACCGTAAAAAAAAAAACATTAGCCAACGGCAACGTCCGCTACGTTTCACAATGCGAAAATCCTCACGAGGCCGCGGTTGTGTAGTAGTTAGACTACTCGCCTCCCACCTAGGTGAAATGGGTTCGATTCCCGGTGGTGGTCGCTTCTGGATTTCCACATGTGGGTATTCGTGCCGGACGATGCCGCTGGTCAGCGGTATTTCTCGAGGATCTCCCGTTTCCCCCGCCCTTGCATTCCGGTGCTGCATCCTACTCACCTCGCTCCACCCTCATCGGCTCTCAAGACCTCGATGTTAAGAGTTTGATGGAGCTACGCGTCCATGGTCAAGAAGAGATGGAGAAATACGGACGACACTAACACGCACGCCTAGTGTCTCATTACACGCGATGAAAGCCCACAGCTTAAACTATGCCCGTATCTTTGTACTTTTCTCTTGAGGCTTAAGGAAACTGTATAAGCAAGATTTAATGCGATATTTGACCATTTTCACGATTTTTCTTTCCAAGAATATACTTAATATGACAAAAGTAAAAAAAAAAAAAAATAAGGGTATTGATAATAGTTTTTTTGTGTTTTCTCGACAAAAAATCGTATTCGCAGAACATTTATTACCCGAGATACGCGTATTCGTGCAAGCAACTATTTCACAAAAAAAAAAAAGCCTCCACTTCCCGAAGATCCTCGCTTGACCCAGTCGGTTGGTAGAATGACTCCAGGCACGTCAGTAGGTAAATCCGCTAAGCGGAACTGTTTCTTCGTCGTCGTGCACGTAATCTTGTGCCCGGATCTGCGATCCACCATTCGCGACGACCCCTGCGGTCCCAAGGGAGAAAGCTCTGACCCGTCGCCAGCGAGGTTCAAGTAAAGAGCGAGCGTGTGGGTGCGCGCGTGCTGGAAAGTCGGCGAGTGATCTTCGAGGGCACTCCCATCCCTCTCCTCGTTTCCAGTGGCCTTTGGCTCGGCGATGGATGGCCGCAGTTCGGGGTGCCGCCCACAGTGGAGTTCTCCTCCAGCCTCTCCAAAACCCCACGGGTAGGTTTGCGAAGCCGTGAGAAAGTGTCGGCCATCAAACATTTCATGCGCCCATTTTTTTTTTTCTGGCTCGATCGGGAGTAGGAGTTTATGGTTCGGCGACTCCGACCGCCGTCCCGGGAAGAAACTGAATGAAGAATTTTCGGTCATGTGAAACGTGGCTGACGTTGCCTGCGGTCTGCATCTTTCCCTGGGTTCTCCGCATTCCTCTAACCGCTGCATACCATCGATTCGAAGTTTTGAAGTGAATACGTCATTAAATTTGCACCCATAGTGGGAAGCAATCCTGAAATTCCTATGATAGCAAAATTGGGGGATACAGTTTGGCATTGCAGCTCTGAATTTATAGTCTACATTCAAAATTCAACTACTCCACTCCATTGCCAAAGGATCAAAGAATATGTTACCTTGAGTGAGGACTGTGATGCATCGCACGCAGCAGGATGGGGACGGGGGCGCCGCAATTTTGAGTTCTTTTCGCCGCGTCTCGTAACATCCGCGTAGTATTGACTAGGAGAAGCTACGACGTTCGTTTGAGTTTCAATAGACAACTCTCGTCAAGATCAATCTATTGCGTGTATAAAAACATTAGTGTGACGTGGTTATGGTGAAATTGTTTGAGTTAAATGTAAGAAATTATGAAAACTTAAAACAATTTCGGCCTATACACGTCAAAAAGCCAAATCGAAATACAGAAATCGTAAACGGTTGGAAAGAGCATCTCAAAAGCAATTCAGTGATCCTCATAAAACCCCATATGATCGAGTGAAGCGGTGCCGGTAACGTAAACAAAAACATCAAGGCTTCCGAACGCGTCAACGTAGACGTATACATGCAAAACAACGGCCGTGTCCCCAACTCACTCAGCCATTTTTTTATACTCCATCCTACGTGCTGTGTTATAACTTCATTTCACTAAACGCTTCTCATCTAAGAATCTTTCTGCCTCTTCCATGTGTGCACATTGATATATAATATTTTGATTTTCAAACTGAATAACTTATATAAAAACGTGCATTGATGGAAAAGTAGAATATTATCACAACATATATATAAGAAGTCTCCTATAACAACTACCGCACTTCTCCAGAGCCTCTCTTGGAGACACGTTGTAAAAAACACTTCCAAATTTGAGACAATATCTTCGGTACCTATTTAATATAAGTCCGAATAATCATGTTTTTAGTTTAGGAAATAAAACAATTCTTCAGCTGTCTGGCCTTGAAAATCGTGGCTAGACTGCCACTAAGATGGTAAGTTACTGTACTTGGGTACTGAATTTTGTTTAGCTTATGGTACTGGAATAATATTGATGTAAAACGTAGGCACTACTCGGAAATTAATAAATGAGAGTCTTTCGCTTACACTCGAAATACACATTTCAATGGACAATTTTCCGTGCGAAACAGGGGCAAAAAAACCTTAAGCAAAACTTAAAAGAGATTAATATTTGAAGTTGTAACATCATGATTGAGGGAAGATATATGGATCGCTCTCAACAGCGAGCTCTTGAGAGCCGAAGTGGGGTCATTGAGGTCAGTAGGGAGCGGTGCCGGAATGGAAGGGCGGGGGAAAACCCGCCGACCAGCGGCATCGTCCGGCACGATTTCCACATGCGAAAATGCGGAAGTGGCCCGGCCGGGGATGGAACCCGCTTCACCTTGGTGGGAGGCGAGCAGGCTAACCGCTCAGCCACCGTGGCCCCTTGCAAACATAATGAATGCACAGGTAAGTTGAGAGTTGATGACGTGTGTTGGGGTAGTTGGTTGGGCTACCTGCATGCAATGCGAGGAGCTTGCAGTTCGCGTACGAATGAGAGACTGATATTTGCCTTTCAAGTCCTAATGACCAGACCATTCGCCTTCCACCACGGCAAATTGGGTTCGATTCCCGTCGGGGACAAATCCAGACTTTTGCACGTGGGGAATATATGACGGACTTCGCTGTTGGCCGGTGGGTTTTTTCGTGGTACTCCTGTAACCCCTACCATTTCATTCCTCCTCTGATACACCTCCAGCTCGTTTCACATCTATCATAGCTCTTAACTTCAGCTGTTAAGAACCGCACAAATTTATCACACCTCTTTTTGGGTGCCAATTCTAACATTAATATTTATTGTGGAAGCCCACGCCACTCCCCGGGTCATTCGATCTCTTACCGTCAGATATATTAATAACTTACTACAGTTAAGAAAATAAAGCATATGATGGGCTCTGTGGCCAGGCGTTGCCTTAACTGCGCCTCACAAAACCAAGACCAAATAAATGTATTGTGAAATTGTAGTGGATCTTACGTGACACGATTTTCAACAGAAAGGTTCAAAAGTGTTTATTACGCGGGTTATGAATGGTTAATGCAAAGGGCTAAAATAAATGAATATGATATGATATAATTAGTATTTTAGACATACAGTATTGCGAACCAAGAACCACTGCAAACAATCTAAAAATATAAAGGCCCTGTGTTTTGTCGTTTAGCCTGCTTAAAAGAATTGCATTATTCCAGCATTCAGTTCTGCGTCTTTGTATGATTTATTTAGACGTTCTGTAGTAAAGAATAAGCATACCATATATGCAGGAAGAGAGTTCAACCCTCTCAAAATTCAGTCAGGAATGAAAGCATGTTCCCAATTCAGTGCTAGCATTTCATCAGAAAAACCTACTCTGTTCGTCTGGTTGTCTTCATTGTGCTGTCCACAAATGTTTACATACACCTGTGTGCAATTTCCCCGAAGTGAGTTTGATTATTCGTACTATAGAGTTATTTCTCGTTAACAATGAGAAAAAATATGGTTGTAGGAACCATCTAGACTGTAAGATAAGGACAGCAGGGTTGTAGGTTCCATTTAAATGTCGTTAACATAGATAGTAAAATCAACAGAACTGTTTGCTGTTTGCCTGTCTGTGATAGTATTTGTTACTGTGCATACAGTCCCTACAGCATAGCACGGCTTTCCTACCACAAAAAGATAGTACCTCCAACAGAACACATGCAACAATATTTGGATTGTACCCACAACGTCAAAGATTGTAACTAATTAACAGAATACCCTGTTTCTTCGCACTTTTTTAATCAAACCTTTGAGAAATCTCCCCATGTATGATGTGTTTGGTTGTTTCCTAAATATGCCATGTTTCACAGGCGTTTTATATTTCTGTTAACCTAAACATGCCTTATTTATTTATTTATTCCTCTTATACTTATATTTTACTTATAGATAATAATATTTTGTTCATAGATAAATAAAAACAGGGAGAAGATATGTGCGTTTGTAATGCCTAGAGAGAAATAGTTCTCATTCAAAATATTGTGCAATTGAATGAGCACGAATGCGGTGCGTTTTGCCTCTGGTGTATTTTCTAGACTCGGTTAACCTTTGTTTGTATGAGGCGGAGGAATATCATAGAAGTAGAACTTCAGTGGGGCTTCAGAAAAGTTGTAAGTAGCCGTGAATGGACTATAATAGTTCATACAACCATTTTTTTTCTGAGGGTAGTTTGTTATTAGTGACTTTATTTCCTTCTGTGGAATAATATGTAGTATTTAAAAACTTTTTTACGGCAGATAAACTTGGGGCTTGTTTTCGGTGTCTTGTGTTCTTGGTTTTTCTGTGGCGTGATGGCGCATACTCAAAACAATATGTTTTAAATCAGCTCGAGCTTACGGTGGCTCCGGACGAGTTGGTATATGCGGTTCACAGTAAAATGAGCACTATTGAAAGCCCTGCTTAAGATCTACTTGAATGCATGTTGTGTATTCTTCCGCCTTATGTAAAATTAACCTTGCCATGGGCCTCATCACTTTGTTCATGCTTCGGTCAGGTGAAAATGTGGAATCATTAGAAAAGTGTATACGTTACAAATCTGGTATTTTTTACACTTAGATGCATTTAAAAAAAAGCAAAGCGAAAGAAATAATTTAAGTTCACGCTAATGGTTACATAACACTTTTTATTCAACGTTAATATATGGAGCTACTTTTACTCCATCGTTACCAACTGTACTAGGCGCATGTCACTCGGTACGCCCGTTAAAATATATGCATGTAGAAGCAGTGATTTTTTTCTAAGTTTGATTTCAAAAGTGCTCACTTTATCGTGAACAGCACAGCCTTTACCCACTCGCTGCTCCAGTTTCTGACTCATGCCCTGGTTCTGGGCGTCCAATCGTCTCCAGCCGAGCCTCGTCACCAAGCAGGCATGCAGCCTTGACGATCACGGAGGCTGAAGACCCACGTATCAGGACCGGGCGGCTGCATTGTTCTGTGGCGAGGCGACGGCAGCTCATTACTGCACGCCGTGAAATACGATCTGACTTAAGGGGCCTGACTATCCACACTGCAGCCACAAAAGTTTAAACGAGGAATGAGCGTTAAAGAAATTCCTTCTTTCTAAGTGCATCATTTTTAAAAATACCCGTTTCAAACTAAAAAAGGAATGTTATTCATTCATTGTTTATGTTTGTAAAATGTAAATTTTAATGTTTAATTTAAAGGGAAAAAATTAAAATTAAAAATTGGCTAAGGTTTCTTAACGTGCCAGTATTCCTTAAGAAATGCCACGTAGAATAACTTTTGTTTAAAACGGTTATCATTAAAATTGAGGCATTGAAAAGGAATTTTTTTCGACAACGGTTTTCTATTTAAACTCTATGACTGCGGACGTGGTACTCAGCGCTCTTAAGGTTGGGCTCTATGTGAATTTCTGAAATATGAAATCAAGAACTGAATTTGGACGACTTGATATTTTTCTGATGGGTTTAAATTATTGACTACACATTTGAATTAACAAAACCATTACGTACAGCGATAGTCGATACAATGTATAGTTTTCGAACAAAACATCGTTGACTAGTTTTCCAATAACAACGATTAGAAACCACGAAGTCGTTTGGCCTACATGAAAAAATACTTGTTTTTAAATTTATAAAAATATATTGTGTATAACTTTTTAATAACAAAAATTAAACAGTGTCCTCTTCTTAATTTAAACCAAATCTTAGTATTCTTAAAAAGTTTGGTTGCAAAATTTTGTTAAAATTTTTTTTCAATGTATTAATTTGGACATCTTAGGAGTAGTAGAAAACATTAATTTGTTAATTTTACAATAACTGGATTGGCATATTTACCAATATTGTATTTTATTTCCATAACTTTTTGCAAAAAGCTGACAAATTTTAAATCGAAAACCATAGACTGTAAGAAGTATTGCTGTATATGTCAAACATCCAATAAATTTTAGATACCGTCCTATTTTCAAATTGTTTCATGGAAACTATAGTCATCCAACTTATCCAGTCGAACATGGCCGCGAAAATGACGTTTCGGATGACATCACAGCCGTCCAACTTTATTTGAGCAAATTTGTTGGGAGCAATTTGAGCAAACTTGTTGTGAGCAGTTTGAACGAAAAAATTTGACAATGTGACAGAGGCTTGAGAGCCGATGTGGGCGAATCGAGGAGAGTATGCAGCAGCGCCGGAATGCATGGAGCTGGGGAAACGGGATATACCGTAGAAAACACGGCGACCAGCGGCATCGTCCGGAACTACTCCCACGTGTGAAAATCCGAGGGCGACTTCGCCAGTAATCGAACCCGGTTCACCATGGTGGGAGGCGAGTAGTCTTACCACTACACCACCGCGACCGGGGTGTATCATTTATACTTATAGGCCGTTCACGGTAAAATGAGCACTTTTGAAAGCCCTGCTCAAGATGTACTTGTATGCACCTAGTGTATTTTCCGCCTTATGTAAAATTAACATTGCCATGGGCATCATCACTTTATTCATGTGTCGGTCAGGAGAACATTTGAAATTATTGGAAAAGAAAATATTATACAAGTCCGGTAATTTTTTACTTCGATGCATTAAAAAAAAAGAAAGCTAAATAAACAATTTAAGTTATCACAAGTGTTTACCTAAAACTTTTTATTCGACGTTAATATATGGAACTACTTTCCATCCATCGTTACCAACTTTATTGGGCACATGTCAAACAGAGCGCCCGTTAAAACATATGAAGTTAGGAGCAGTGACTTTTTTTAAAGTTGATTTCAAAAGTGTTCACTTTATCGTGAACAGCCTTTAGTGATTCTGTCCTCACCGAATAGCGTGTGGTGTAGTGTTGCAAGGTAAGCTGGTGCTTGCCCAGTGCTGTACACACTCGGGCGCACGCAGCAGGAACCAGTAACCAGAGTTGAGTCGGGAGAAATTGAATGTACTGCAGCCACTCACGAGAGAGGCGAGGCACACATTACACACGTGCTGTAACGTCAAATCCACCACTCCGTTAAAGTGGCCGATGTGTTAAGGGGACTATGTAGCTGCGCGTCCAATGTCAAGAAGCGAAGTAGCGATACGGGCGACACGAACACCCACACCTGGCGCCTCATCGCTCCTACGCGCAAGGCGTGCAGTGTTTCTGTCGCATTGCTTCACTGTGTAAATTAGATCTGTAACATTGTAATTTTATTACACGCGATGAAAGTCCACAGATCAAACTACCTGCGTATAATCGTTATACTTTTCTCTTACCGCTTAAAGAAACTGCATAGGCAAGCTTTAAAAATGCTATATTTTACCACTTTCACGATTTTTTTTCCCAATAATACATTTAATATGATAAAAGGAAAAAGATAGGGACATAGACAATAGGTTTTTTTAATCGTTTGTGGTAAAATTTTGTATTTACAAAACTTTTATTTGCCGAGATACGCGTTTACGCACAAACAACGATTTCACAGAAATCGTTTCAGTACATAGGACAGCTTAACTAGCAAACGACTGGGTATAGCTAGAGCCACGAGTATTTCGCGAATTCATTCGGAGGCGAGGTAAGCTCCAATCACTTGTTCATTTCTCCCACTGTTGCGATTGGACGACAGTTCTTTAGACACGCCCCGTTTGACAGCGAGCGAGTAATAAGCAGGAAGCAGTAGCGTGAGTGAGTGTTTAACAGTCCTGTACAGAGGCCTCGCTTGATCACAGCAACTAATAAGCTCAAACGATAATGCCTAGCTTGCTGCCAACTCAATCCGCGAAATACTCGCGGCTCTAGGTATAGCACAGAACAAAACACGGCTTGCCTTGCAACAGTTCACCACACCCCTGCTGACTGATGGCAGACAACTTGGAGAGGCGTACAAAAATTAACACCGGTATAGATCACGAGGGCACTCAATAACGTTCGAACGTTTGCGTTTTATTTCCCGGACTGATGATCGGCAATCCTCGTCGGGGCAATAAAAGCGCGAGGCTGGATAGGGCGTGGGGGCGACGACGGCGGTTGTAAACGGCGTCTGTAAGGACGGTAGCCGCAATAGGCCAGTTCTCCAGGCCGGCTCGCCTCGGCGCGGCGGGCCTTGGTTCGCATACCCACGCAGCCGCGGCGAGTCCATAAACTACCGAGGGTGCAACACCGACCACCTCGTGTCCTCGTTTCCAAGTGGCGCCGCGGCTCGCAAATCCTGCACCGCGCGTTCGTTACGGCAGCTGGGCCTTGTAGGTTGTTCACGGTAAAGTGAGCACTTTTGAATCCATAGTTACTTTTTTATTTCAACCAGTTTATATCCTTCAACCATTTTTTTATGTAATCCCTGCCATGTGAGTAATAAACACAGTGTATACATTCACCATACCCAAAACCAATAGTTCGAAGCCACAATGAAATGTATTTATTGGTTATTATGTATGATGAGACATCTTCAAACAGTGTTCACTTTACCGTGAATGACCTATAGGTAATAATTTGTCATAACTAAAATTATTTTTTCCCCTGTTCTGTTTTTTAAAGGCACCGAAGTGTAAAAATGACCAGATTTGTAAAATACTTTATTTTCTATTATTTCCATGACAATGTTAATTTTAATAAGGCGGAATAATACACAACGTTAATACAAGTATGTCTTAAGAAGGGCTTTCAAAAGTGCTCATTTTACCGCGAACAGCTTATACCAGCGTTCGCACACAATGACGCAGTAACTAGCGGTTAATGTGCACTTTGCCTCGCCATATTGAATTATTGGTTTTTCGAGATTGTTCACAGTTTTGAAAAATATTATTCCGAAAATATAGTCCACTCACGGTTTCTTCGTAGTTTTTTAATCAAACCTTTGAAAGAAACACCTAATGTATGACGTGTTTGGTTATTTCCTAAATACGCCATATATCACAAGGGTTTTATACCTCTGTTAACATTAAATTCTCTTATTTTTCGTTAAATTGAATTTTAACTTGTGTTTTATTTATAAATTATAATATTTCATTTTTAATAAACATGAATTAAAACAACGAGAAAACATGTGTGTTGCTGACACCTAGTAAGAAGTAGTTCTTATGCAAAATATTATTACAACTGAGCGCGCACGAATTCGGTGCGTGTTGACTTTTTTCTAGACTTAGTTAAGCTTAGTTTGCACGAGGCGGAGGAATATTCTAGAAGCAGAACTTTAGCAGGGCTTCAGAAAAGTGTGAAGTAACAGTGAATGGATTTAATACCTATAACCAACTTGTTAATATAACCACTAGGGATAGGAAAATTTCGCAAGTTCAATGACCTGTAGGGTAGAATCCTCAGTCCTCTGCATACTGGAGCCTCAGCTGTGTGCTCATTGGCTGTTGCCTCACACCTGGCAGTCATGGCATCCCCATGGTGTTTCCTTGCAAGTCTGCTATTGGCTCAGAGGCCTGCAGGGCGGGTCTAAATAAACTGTGGTCAAATTACGAAGGTGACTTCGCTATATACGTGTTTGACGTCTATCTTGTCCCGAAATGAAATCGGGAAATTTTCCTATCCCTAATAACAACCACACACGACAGTAGCAGAGACAAAGGCTGAACTACGAACTTATTTGTATTTATGTCACAGAAATTGATTATGGCAAATGTAGACTGATTTAAAATTCCGACGTAATTATGAGTATTTTTTGGAAGGCGAAAATTTGACAAGAGTGACAGGGGCTTTAGAGTGTCCGTAGGGAAGACGAAGGCACAATGGAGTGTCACACTTCCGGGTTCGGGTGTAGCCAACTGTCATGTCAGCCTAAATTTACCCGCGGTGATGTCGGACGTGACTCGATCACCCTGCTAATTGCGAAGGGGGGAGGGGAGGGGCATAAACAATGACCGGATCGACTGGTACTTGGGTGACGCGGAAGAAGGGCATTCATATTCAAGTCGGCTGCCGTCATTTCTCTATAAACGGCCCGTGAAATTAAAACGAATTCGGTAGCGAATCAAGTGAGAACCACTAGATCTCACAGGCACACAAAACGTTTCCGGTTCGAATCCGAAGCAAGCCACAGTAGTAAATCACGTCGAGTAAAGGGGTATTTTCAGAGTTTTTTTTGGGGCCGACGTGGTGGGTGTAGTGGTTAGACTACGCGCCTCCCGCCCGGGCGAACCGGGTTCGATTCCCGGTGGGGCCACTCCGGGATTTTCGAACGTAGGAATCGGTGCAGGACGATGCTGCTGGTTGGCGGGTTTTTTCTCGGTGATCTCCATTTTCCCCCACAGCCCCTCATTCCGGCGCTGCACCCTACTCACCTCGCTTCACCCTAATCGGCACTCAAGATGTCGATGATAAGAGTCACCCAAATCTCTTCACTCACTCACCTTTGTATTTATTATTACACAATAATTTTATAGGATCACTACTTAAAAGTTCTATACAGCTGAGTAGCCGACGAAAGGAGCTCACGACAAAGACGGCCTGATATTTGATGCGCGTAACCAGGTCACCCTTCTAGGTCTCGGACACGCAAATGTCGGACACGCAAATGCCTCCAACCCTTAACAGCATTGCTGGCGCAAATTATTGTTATTTTATAATGGAACGAAATACTGCTCATCTTGTACGCATTACTTACTAAATTACTATTACATCGTGTAAAAACATTTTTAGGCCGCATAGTTTTTTATCATGGCATGTTAAAATCACAATTGCAGTGTTCCGAAACGTGCAAATCATTTAAATGAAAATATTTACAGAATATTTAACCAGGGTAACTGAAAAGTTGCGTCGTAATTCGTTTTTAGGTATCATAGCAAAATATATTTTACAAACTAATAGACTGCTGGAAATGAAAAAATGCAAAAATGTCCTTATTTTAAGAAATTTTTAAAATTTAAAAAAAAAAATTTCATATCCTTATTAAAGTATTTGTTAAAGTTACTCTAGGAACCTTTTCTAATTTAAGTTATTTAATTTCGGTTAATAAGTTAGTTTTCATTAGTTTTACGTTAATAATGTGCTAATTCTTTTTCTCGTGTGCAAAAGCACAAACGGTTCATTAAAAAATATTCTGTATCCATAAATTTAAACGGCACTTTGTAATATGACTTTGAAACATGGAACCATAGAACTAAATACGGTGTAACACAAGCCATTTAAATAAAAGTAAAACTTCTGCAAATAACTTATCAAATAAGTTATTTATATTAATAAAATAAAAAAATTAATTTAAAAACATATAATTAAAAAAGTTTTTAGTGCCAATAAAAAATAATTTACAACATAATTATAAACATTTAAAAATAGTAATTGTGATGGAGACTAAAAAATATATATTTTCAACATAATTTTTTAGATTAAGTAAAGACATTGAGGTGTTCCCTTTGATTAATTAAAAATTATATATATAACATAAATGTATAAATTATATTTACAATCTAAATTGAAAAAAAAAACTGAGGTACTCCTTTGATTACTTCAAACCTTTAGGCCTATATTTGCAACCTAATTTCTTTAAATTTAAAAAATCCTTGATGTACATCATTAGATCATTTTAAATTCAGTGACTTATATTAATTATCAAAAAAAATATTTTTTTTAATATCTTATTAAATAGGTTTAAATAATATGTAAAATGGTATGTGTTACACCATAACTACTATATATACTACTATTTTCATACAGTGCAGCGAACTTTACCGGGAACCCTTTACTCAGTGGGTGCGGTAAAATATACCAGATGTGAGCTAGGATTTTTCTTCTAATTTAATTGCGGCGAATCAATTCATAGCACCAATTTATGATTAATTGTGAACTTGAGAAAGTAATATTGAGGAGATCGGTTTAACATCCCATTTTTGCTTAAATTTTAACCAGTAATAACGACATAAATACTTAATGCCACACACGGTATCCCTACGCTTTTTTTTCGCAATCTGTACCCTCACAATTTAAACACGGCTCCAGTACCAGTGTGTGCAGACGACCTCTGTGGCACAGACTACAAGGGTGCCTTTCTTTTTAAACAATAAAGTTCCTGGTTCAAATTACTACAGTCGCGCCCTAGTGAAAGAGGGAGAGAGAGAGAGAGAACGACTTGCAAAGCACCAACTTCGCTTAGGAAAGGTATAGGCTATTCACTGTATAATGAGCACTTTCGAAAGCCCTTTCATTTTGAATCAGAGTGCTGTGGAATATACATGCTGTGTTTATTACTAACAAGGAAACATTTATTTAAAAAGGTGGTTAAAGGATTCGATATGGCTGAAAGTAAAACGTAACTAGGGCCACAAAAGTGCTCACTTTACCGTGAACAGCCTATAACTGGCGGACGGGCAGACGAGTTATTTGCCACGTGCAGCAGCAAAGTTTTTCCCAAAGAACTTGTTTATAAATACATAATGGCTGTAGGTGATACGTGCGGTAAATGTAAAGTGTTACGATCGCAAAGCAGAGACTTGTTAACTCGAATTAATGAGTATTAAAATTGTCAGAAAAACAATCCATAAATGTCCTGCTTTATTACATTAAATAAATTTCCACTCTAATTACCATCGCTCATCGTATCAAATTTCTTATTGCATTAATGTGGTTACTATCAATTACGTAATTTAGTTGTTGATATGGAACATCTAATTAATTTTATAACCTCTCACGCTGTAATATCACATGCTTATTAACGCAGAGTTCATTTTAGTGTAGAGAGTGGTTAATGCCTGGATGAATCTGGCGATGGTCAAAACCTTTCAATTCGGCCAAACCCAAAAGTTTGGTTGAGAAATAAGATGGTGTGGTGCAGAGGTGAAATAAGCACAAGGATAAAAAGTAATACCCAAGTAAACCTCTACGCCACGGTAGTCTGCCACTATCCCCTCACCGACATTTCCTGTTCCAAAATTTTCCACTCTTCCCATTGTAAATTGCGAATATCAGCAGTCGGAGGTAATAAAATCTGGTTTTTCAAAATAGCCTCCGGTGAATGCTCGTTTTTATAACTCTTCTGTAACTATTCAAGGCATCAGATAAACGTAAATTTTGATTCAGTGAATTAAATGAGATCTGGAGCTCTCGCCACTGTCGCCTCCTCGCTTTGAAAAAAAAATAGACATTAATATATTGCCGTTTAAATATATATTTGTCACTTTATATCATGGTATTTTACAATTTGCACATTCCCCTCACCAAACTGAGCATGTCTATGGATGGTTAAGAAGCTAGTATCTTATTTACTGAATCAAGAATGGATCCAAAAATCCGGAAAATGCTAAATAACTCATTAGCTTTGCTATCGTCCATACATTAAAAAAAAAAGATATTATTAACAACGTGAACACAACCCATCGACAAGACAATATTTCAGTATCAGAATAAACTCAGCATTGAAATCGTCAATATGGCAACAAACATATGCATACAATAAAGTGTCAAGTCCCAAGTCCTTCTTCATTGCATAGTGGGTTTGATATATATATATATATATAATCTAAATAAAGCTGTAGAGTCATCACGAAAAAATAAGTTGAAGACGTATATACGGTCTAAAGTGAACACTAAGGGCGACACACATCTTCGAAGCTGGACCTGGAACACTTCTTTATTGCAAATACTGGAGATAATATTTAAGATGGAAAGACCGATGGTCTGGATAATGGTTAACTGAACAAAGATCTTCAAACACCATAACACTTGTCGCTGTCATCAAGTTATTTCATGTAAATATTCACTGTTGTTACCCCTTTTCGAACTAACATCCATGTCGCAGTAGCATATTCGGGATTTAAAGGGTGGACTATTAATATTAATGTCACGATGAACAAAAATGTCACCTTGTGTAAATACCCTAAACCGAACTGTTTTCGAGTAATTCGTGTTTTACTTTCAAAATAATATTTACCAATACCTGGCAGGTGGGACACGCACAATACCCAACAACAAACTTTTACGGCTATTAAAGGTAGGGGAAGATTCCACAGAGAGGTACATACACTACAGTGGTGCTGTAATAAACTTTTTCTTCTACTAAAACATCAAAAATGTTTACCTTCCTTAGAATTAATTTTAGACCATATGTCGCATATATGTCATCTTTTTTTTTACTAACCTAATAAGATCGCAAGATACCGCCTTCGGACAGCACGATGCTGTGTTCAAATTTCGTGCAAGCAATGGATGTGTGTGCTGTTTTGTAAATCTAATTTTGTATAAGCTATGTCCGCAAGCTGCATCACTAATAGATTACTATCATAAAAAGGGGGCTCGGTTAGTACCAATCACAGATGAAATTCTTCCTCTGCGTTCCAAGGTGTTGATTTTTTAAAGATAACTCATAACAGAGTTTGTATATATTTTTCACAAAAATGCAAATCAGGCTGCAATATTTGACAGGAATGGCAGTGCGGCAACAAATAAAATGATAAGCCCCATTGAAATAACGAAATTGATGATTTACAAATCACAGGTGTTTACGTTTTCCTTTGCCAATAGTGACTCAATTCTGATAGAGGCCGTTTAGAGAATGATCTACATATCTGAACATATTAAATATGTATGTCGTCATGTGTTAATTTGGTACTTGAAAGCACTATGGAAATATGGAGTAGTTGAGCCATTACCTAGGAAATGATACTTGAAAGCAATCCACGCAGGTGCTGGATACCGGCAATAATTGTCCAAATCGTCAATATAGTCATAATTGAATAGCCAAGATTTCGAAGACTCAAATGGTGCCAGTCTAGACTGCAAACACCTAGCTCTTCGTGTTACTGAAGCTATGTCATTGGATCGTTGCTTGTTTCAAACTCCCTAGTGAACTCCAAGACAGTCACACAACCACAGCATACTTTATATAGAGGCGTAACATACACTTTTTTTTCTCGCAAACTCCAACCGCACACGCCAGCAAAATGACGGCACTGGCCAGCGAGATTTCGGAACACAGCTCTCCAATCAGCGCTTGGCAATTCACTCGCCAGCCGATAACAAGGCCAACAAGTAGCGTGTGCGAGGGGGAGAGGAGTGGAGAGATTTGTGCGGCTGTTAAAGAGTCCTATGTACTGAAATGTTTTCTGTAAATCCTTGTTTGCGCATAAACGCGTATCTCGCTAAATAAAAGTTATGGAAATACGACTTTTTGTCAGAAAAAAATTATCTATGGCTAGAGACCGGCCAAATTCGCGTTATTATTTGGGTATGGATTAAAATTAAAACAAATGTACCTTTGAAACGCGTTTGTCATTATAAAATTCTTTATATTACACATATTTTATAACTCTGCGCCAATAAATGAACACTTCACATTTGTGTGCCCCAATCACGTGCAGTTCAGTTAGGTATGGGCGTGACTTCACGTGTATGCAGCGGCCAATGGATAAACGACGCCGGCTAAGCTATATACAATATTGTGGGGTTTAGCCTGATACCAAATAATAACGCGAATTTCGCAGGTTCCTATCTATGGCCCTATTTCATTACTTTTATCATATTAAGTGTATTCTCGGAGAAAAAAATCGTGAAAGTGGTCAAATATCACATTTTTAAAGCTTGCCTATGCAGTTTATTAAGCGGCAAGAGAAAAGTACAAAGATACGGGCGTAGTTTAATATGTGGTCTTTCATCGCGTGTAATAAAGTCCCACTGTTACAGGACTAATTTTGCACAGTACACCGTTACGACGGAAACATTGCACGCATTCCGCGTAGGAGCGATGAGGCGCTAGGAGTGCGTGTTAGTGTCACCCTTATCGCTCCCTCGCTTCTTGACTATGGACGCGCAGCTACAGTGTCCCCTTAGACGAGGCTTGAGAACCGATGAGGGTGAAACGAAGTACGGAGCAGCGCCGGAATGCAAGGAGGGGAGAAACGGGAGATCCCCAAGAAACCCCGCCGACCAGTGACTTCGTCCGGCACCATTCACACATGCGGAAACCCTGTAGCGACCCCGCCGGGAGTCGAGTCCCGTTCGCCTGGGTGAAAGGCGAGTAGTCTGGCCACTGTACCACCGCGGCCCTCCCAACCAACAAGAAATCTTCCACAGCATGCAGTCGCTAGTCAGACCGAAAGCCCGTCCTCAGAATCCTAAGAATGGCTACGTCCACATCAACGGAACCCCCACGCCTTATTAGTTTAAAGGCTGTTCACGCTAAAGTGAGCACTTTTGATATTAACCTTGGAAAAAAGTAATTACTGCTGCTTCCTGCTTATTTTAACGGGTGCACTGAGTAGCATGCGCCCAGTGAAGTTGATAACGATGGATGGAAAATAGTTCCACATATCAACATCGAATAAAAAATGTTAGGTAACCATTTGTGATAACTTAAATCATTTCTTTCGCTTTCTATTATTTTTTAATGCATCGACGTGTAAAAATGAGTGAATTTGTACAATATTTAATTAAGTAATAATCTCACAGTTTCACTTGACCGACGAATGAATAAAGTGATGAGGCCCATGGCAATGTTAATTCTTTGTCAGGTGGATGACTACACAAAGTCCATACAAGTAGATCTTAAGCAGGGCTTTCAAAAGTGCTCATTTTATCGTGAACAGCCTATATATGTATTTTTTTTCTGTTATGTGACATATCATTATCGTGCAGACCGGGCTCATTTGAAAGAAGTTTCTCACAGAGACGGGGACCAAAAAACAATCGTTGCTCACTGGGATGTACGTAGGATTGTGAAGTCCACCCTGCTGCCAGATGAATTCGTGACATTTCCGTATCTATAGTTACAAGTTTTATAGTTAACGGACCGTTTCCACCTTTTAAGTAATGATTCTGTTATGTGCTTGTATCAACGTCTCAAAGGCATGCTGTACAAGCCCAAGCCATTAGCAAACTTTAGTTTAACATATTCGTCGGGCCTTGTGATATCGGCATACAAATAACTTGCTCTAGAATTAAGTTAACAACTTGTACATACCTAACTAAGTTTATGTACAGAATGCGAGTTAGTAGTTTGGTATACACTTTATTAATAATAACTTTTATTTTTAATAGCCCACCAAACATCAGCTAAAAATGAGCCATTCTTTTACAGGTTTTTCTTCCCCATGTAACCAACTTATCAAACACACAGGCCTACTGCTTGCTCGAATCACGTCATATTTCTTACAGCTGCAAGGAATTAATTAAGGAGTTAAACTAATTTTACTGCTATATTTTAGATTCCAAATCACTTAACAGGCTTTAAAACAAGACGTGTTTTGCAAGGAAGAGTTTAAGCGGTAGGTAGCGTCACTGTTCCCAAAATATCCGGCAGTAGTTTCATAGATCTTAACGTCTCGTACCGCTGAGTCGTTGTAGCTACACTTCGTGCTTGTCTGTGACGCGATTATCAACCTTGAGCCCAACCCATTATGGCAGTGACGCCTACGCGCATCACAGACGCGGACACTCAGCGCTAAGTATTGCGTCAACAACATGAACGAATGTGGGCGTGAATCGGACGCGGGTGCATAACCCAGACGGCCATCTCCTAATGCATTCTTTCGTGAATACAATTCTGAGCTACTTACGAGACGTAATTTGCGAACACGTCTATCATTTGCAGTACATACTTTTCATAGTACATTCTTTAAATAGAACATGTGTGTATGCGTGTGTGAGTGTGTGTGTGTGTTAGCGTGTGTTGTTGGTCGTGAACATACATATCAATTTTATGGCAAATTCATTTTTTTAAACGTAATTTACTTAAGAGGCTAACATAAATTAGGATGTTTTTGTATGTTTTTGGCTGTGGTCCATATTTCTACTTCGTTATTAAAATGTAAATTATGACACACTGCGTCAGATCCAAGCATACCCTTTAAGGCTGATAAATATGGACAAATAAAAAGTCTTACTCGGATCTCAACAACAAAAATTAACTCGCAAATATGATTCCAGTTATGACCTCATTTGTAAGAACATCCTTAGAAAATCTAAACTATATTTTATTCCTCAACAAAGCCGAATTTCAAGAAGTTAATTCTGAGATGGAAATTTTGGAAATTACGAATTTTATATGCATATATGTATACTTATACGTATATCCGTACGCTTGTATAACTGCTTGTGTATGCCCATAAATATACATGACCGAACACATTCATGACTGATATTCTTTGACCTAGTAGTCGCACTTACTAATTTAGTTGATATGCGTGACATAATTAGACATTCTGTAAATTCTGTTCTCCTTTGCAGTGACACTTTATACCATCCCTGTCTCCTGTCCATTCACTGCCATCATTCCATTCCGGTTTGTTATTTATATCAGGCAACCGTAAGTGAATGGGTAGTAACCAATGACTTTGAACGCTTCTTATGTGTTCAGTAGATCTCGCAACGCAATTTCGGCCTTCTGTGAAACAGGTTAATTAATACCGGACATCCTGCGTATTTCTACGAGAATATCTGACGTCGTTGTCATCTTATTTTGTTCTCTAGAATAATATATTTTAGGACTATTTCCTGAGTACAGGGCCGCGATATCAAAATCACAGTAAGTCAAATGTGTCAACACATGGCCATAAAACGGCCTTAAAAATTATTTTCTAAAAAGTGTAGTAGTGATACCTCTTGCCGGAAAAATGGAAGCGATTACCTTGTGTTCGGACGGCAATCTTTGGCGGAGGTCATCTGGCTGAGTGCGGAGTGCGAAGTTATGTGCTGATGACCACGGTTGATCGTGAGACGACTGCGGACGAGATGTCCGTAGTGTGAATTGATGAGAGGGCGTGATATCCGATGAGTGAAGGCTACTGCGCATGAGTACAATCGGAGGACTCTAGAACATTGCGGACTGGTGGGACCTGGACTAAACTGAGGTGGGGCTGAAAGAACATGTAATGCGGATTTTATAGTAAATATTGGAACTGTCAAGTATGGACACATAATTTATAAAATAATTTAGTTTTGATACACTGTCTATTTGAACTGATTTTATATTACTTAATAATGTTAATTTATTTGCAGTAATTGTAAATTGTATTGATTTAAGTCGTTAATTGTAAACAGCAAGTGTAACTAAAATTATAAAATTATAATTAACTCTTTTATTTAAATAAGACCTCCATCCTTTAACAAACGTGGTTTAGCCCACTGACTTTGAGAGAGAAATTGTACCATTATGTTAATACTTAGTTCCTTTATAGTTTTGTTTACGTTGAGAAGAACAACGTCCACGCCGCGCCCTGCTCGCATAGTGTTGGCCGGGTGCATGTCTGTAGTATATTGGCTACCGCGGTGAGGAGCGCGCCGGCGCACTCTCAGGGTCGTCGGGTGGCCGGCCGGGTCCGAGGTCCCGGGTTCAAACACCCGTCCGCGGACAAAGGCGACGGCGCATTTTTCCTAGAAGCTGTCGAGACCCGTCTGGCCGGCAGCCGCTCTAGCGCCCGTCTGTCGCCGCCCTCGTCGTCTCCTATGGACCACCGGAGGATGAGCTCTGCACCTGCGCCGAGGGGAATACGCCTGTGCATGGTCAGCACCCTGCATTCCTAGCCTACTTTTCGAACGAAAGGAAGGCTTACGAGATCACTTTCCTGTCTGTGTGTATATGTGCACCTAGGTTTGTGTGCGTGTGTCACTCCTTTAAATTTTTTTAAGGCGTCAACTGAAGTTCACTTAACTCAGTACATATACCGGATGTAATCAAACAAATTATGATAAACGCCAGAGTGAGGTCAACGAGCACAAATGAATCTTATTTCATGAAGGAACAAATTGCCTATCGTCCATAGTTAACGCACAATGGCAGTGGCAATGTGCAAGGGTGGGTATTCAACCACAAAAATAAGGCAGCAGGCTGTGCAATGAAATGACCATTTATTTACACATTTGGGCAGAAGATATGGGGTCCACAGTGTCTGTTCAAAGTGTCAGCCACCGTTGGCCACACAGATAGTGCAGCGCTGAAGCATGTTGCGACGCACATTGCGAAGGTTTCCGGCGTGGCATTGATGGTGTCTAACTGCTCTCCGTATCCGCGTCATGAGCTCATCCCTCATGTCAATTGGTGTGGCATACATCACCGATTATATGTGGCTTTACAGCCATAAGTTAAGGGTGTGACGTCAGGTGAGCGTGGTGGCAATGCTGTAGGGGGAGGGGGGGTCCTCCCCTACCTATAGTCCATTCCCGACGGGAAGAGACTTTTGAACACGAACCTTTGAAAAATCAACCTAGGCGTAAATTTTTGGCCTTTTTTTTTTTTTTTTTTTTTTTTTTTTCAATTATCTGTATTCCACAAATATATAACGCTGTGATTTAACTTTAGAATACTGAATTATTGAATAAATTAAACCTTACCTTAGTATCTTCTATTACTTTTAATATTTATTTCGTATTAAAAATTAACTAACAACAGCGAGAGCAGTGATGTGTTGGCAACGGCTATTAAGAAATAGTTAATAGATAAATATTATTTAACTTATTTTTTTGGTATGCTATTTGTAAATTAAACGTTGTCTATTGAAATATCTAAATATTGAAATAGCCTCGATGGCAACATATTTCATTGTTACAGTTTAAAATAACAGCGCAAAATATTATGTGTAGGCCCACTGATACGGTGTTTGTTTTATGGACTGAGGAAGCAACTGTCCGCTTGGTGGAGCTTGTCGCGCTCTCTCTCTCTCTCTCTCTCTCTCCTCCCTCTCTCTCTCTCTCTCTATCTATCTTTGTCTCTCTCACACTCGGGAAATTTCTCATCACTAGTAAACAAATATATTATACATGTTTTCAATAGTAGCATATTTCGTACTTACTACAGCGAAATAATGATTTTTTGAATTTGTAATTTACAACTGAAAAGAGATTGTAATGTTTGAATACTTATTTTAATATATTTAGGTATGATGGCGGGGCGGTTACCATCTCAAATTGGCAGACGTGGCGAGCCATGAAATGGAGTATTGTTTTTTGCCAAACGAAGCATAGATTTATCTACTCTGAAGAATACTTCAAATTACCAGATCACGTTTGTAGACGTTGTGTTTTGTAAACCTACTTAAGCAAGTTACGATGTTGTGATAACTCTGTGTTTCCACAGCAGTAATAAATATACTGTTACGTGTGTTTCGTTAACCGCTGCGTGTGAAATGGTGTGGCGTTGCTGCATCGTGGTCGATACGCTGGCCCTGTGTGTGTGTGTGTGCGCGTGATTTCAAATATTTTTGTGCACTATTTATACGTTTCAACTGTGAATTGTTTTAATGATTAAGTTAATTATTTACATCCACGTCTGATAATTTATCACAACATTGTACTTTTGTCCTAGGTGTTTGAAACACAGTCGTATAACGTGATTTTCCACAATCCCAAAGGAATACTAACCCAAGTCCGATACATTTCACTAAACCTAATAAACAGTAAGTAGCAATGCATAGAAATATGAGCGGAATGAAACATTACGACAGGCTTATTTGTGTGCATGTTCACCGCTATCTTTTAAGTTAACATGACAAAAAAATAAGCGACACGAGTTGCGTGCTTGATGTAATGTGTCTTTTTTTTCGTTGGACAGGCTGTTCCTTCGTTTTAATATTTATTCGAACTGAGGCCATCCTTTTAAATAAATAACCCAACACATATTAATAACAAATGGTTAAATACTTCAGTTCTTTACCCCGCAGTTGTAACAGGGTTAAACACAGTCTTGGTAAAATAGTAACGTGCATTACATGTAATGTGCTATGTAGTGGAAAACAAATATGTTAATGTAAAATAACCGTAAGAACGATCGTCAATTCAGGCATTTTTAAAACGTCATATAGCTCGCCTAAATAATGTTAGAGGCCTAAACTGTGAATATTCGTACGGAATGATTTTGAAATACGGCAGAATTCTTTCAAATTCTTTAAACAGTAAACAACACATTTGACAGGTATAAATGTAGAAGTCACGTTTCAATGTTTATTTTTAGGTGTAGCGAAAGTATACGAACTCAAGTACACACGCAATGGAATGTAAAGATTGATTTTGACAGATGCTACATGGCAGTCACATGGCAATGTTTATTTACATTTGGAGGAAGGATACGAAACGGGCCTGCAAATAGATACTTAGCAGGCCTCCAAAAAAGTTTCTTCCAGTGGGGAATGGAGTTTACATATCTGCCAGTACAGGAAGTGCACGTCGAGGTGCCAGCGAACAGCAATGGCGAAATGAGTTGGGGCTCCATCCTGCCGCAGTTACATCACCTCACGAACACCTGAAGGAACATCCTCCAAGTAGTCCAGTAACAAGTTCTCAGGACCTGGATATACGTAGTACCACTGAGTCTGAGACCATGCGGTACTGAGCCGTGTTATCAGGTGCGCAGAACTGCACACAGGCTGATTACAACGCCAAGTACACAAAGTTGCATACTCGCCCCTTCACTTTGCCCCTGCTGTAAGCGGGTTGACTATGGCCCTTAGACTATTTGTTGTTGGATAAAATATGCTCAATTTATACTCATACGCCTCTCTCTAGTGTTTATTATCATTTATTCCAGTACACTTGATATTGTACTTATAAAGACACCTGACTTTCATAGGTTTCGACCACGTCTGAAACTTACTTTTAAAATGGCAGCTATGGTAATATGCAGGAGGTATGTCGTATCTCGGAAACAGTTTAACCGATTTAAAACAAATTTTGTATGCTGGCAGAGTGTTGTGTATTTGTGTAAGCATTAAAGATTTTAATGGATATTATTGTAAATCCGTATTTTGGAAGATATAATCAAATAAAAAATAAATATTTCACATTATATCTCGAAAACTATCAAGTGTCTCCCAATTTGGCATGTAAATAGTAGACAGTTCAGGTTAACGTAAGTGATTAAAGTTAATAAAGTACTTCTCTTCAAAATGGTGGCCTTACAGATATTTTAGGTTTATTTGGTATATATACTATCCTAGTTAACCAATTTTGGCCAAATTTTGTATTCTGAAACTATCTATTACACACGTCATATATATCAACACTCAGCCACATATGTCAGCCATTTTATAAGATAGTGCCACATGAATAAATATAATTTTTATGTCATAGACGACCTCAGTAAAATTAATGAACTGATTTCTACCAAATTTGGCAAACAAGTATTACTGCTTCAAATGTTGATAAATCATATGTTTTAAGTATGTCAGACACTTATTTTTAAAATCGTGGCTCAATTGTCATCTTAGTTTATAATGCTGTATCGTCGAAACCATGCAGTCAATTCCAAATTAACTTTGTATGCATGCAGAACATACAACAACTATCAACATTCTCAACACGAAGCATTTTTGTCTGTCATTTTGTAAGATAGTCCCACATGAATAGATATATTTTTGTTACATATCTCGGGAAAAAATTAACCTATTCCAACCAAATTTTGCAAATACCCATTACTTCGGTAGATGATGTAACTTATAAAAGGTATGTTTTAAGTGTCAGAGAGTTATTTTCAAAATGGCAGCCACATAGGCAATTTAGCTTGGAATGCTATATATTTGTAACCATATAATCAATTCCCTCTTAACTTTGTATGCTGGCAGTAGTATTACAACTATGAACTGTATCCACATGAAGCATCTTTTTTCTGCCATTTTGTAAGACAACACCAGATGAATAAGTAGAGTTATTATGTCATATATTAGGAATCAATTGACCGATTCCTGTGAAATTTGACAGACATGTAGTAGTGCGGCAGATTGTGTAAAAATGTATGGTTTTAGTACTTCAGGCACTTATTTCGAAAAGGGCAGATATATAACCATTTTATATAAGTAGGCCTTTACTTTTTCGTCGAGATCATGTAATCAATTCCAACTTATCTTTGTATGCTGGCAGTAGATATTACAACTATCAACTGTATCTACACGAAGCATATTTTGTCCACCATTTTATAAGATAGCACGATACGAATAAATTAAGTTTTTGTATCATATCTTGGGCAACAATAGACCAATTCTACCAAATTTGGCAAAAAAAGTAGTACTGCTACAGATTAAGTTAAATTATGTTTTAAATATGCCAAACCCTTATTTTCAAAATAGCGGCTTAGTAGTCATCTCAATTTAGAATGTTAAATCGTCGAAATCATGAAATCAATTACTACTTAATTTTGTATGTTGGCAGTATATATTACAACTATCAAATGCGTCTACACGGAGCATCTTTTGTCCGCCATTTTGTAAGACATCCCACATAAAAATAATATTTTTATGCAATATCTCGGGAAACAGTTGACAGGTTCTCTCTAAATTTGGCAAACAATTTACATTGCAGCAGGTGGTAAACTGCAGCGTTTTAAGAAGGTCAGGCACTAATTTTCAAAATTGTGGCAATATAAATATTTAGGCTCAGTATCTTTCATTAATGAAACAAATTCCAGCTTTATATTATGTTGGCAGTAACAATTACAAACCACCAAATTTGTCTGTACAGAATATAATTTTCTGCCATTTGCATCATATATTGGGAAACAATCAACACGTTCTTACCAAATTTGTCGAAGAAGTTGTATTGTGGTAGGCTATATGTATAACTATATATATTAGTGTGAAATACACTTATTTTTTATAAAAGCGGCTATGAAATCACATTAGCTTAGTGTGCTACATCTACGAAACACTGTAATCCATTTGGCTTTACTTTGTATAGTTGCAGTAAAAAATGATAGAGCGTGCTAATATATCAAATTTTTGTCTTCCATTTATGAAGATCGTCGCATGAAAAATATGGTGGGTTTGAGCCATATCTCAGTGTCCATTCAACGTATTTTCACCGAATTCTTCACACTAGTAGCGCTATGGTCACTAATTGTCAAAATGATGACCCAGTAAATATTTTAGTTTAGTAAATCTTATCATTGGAAAGATTAGATTGATTAAGTTCG
The DNA here is from genome assembly GCA_029891345.1 of Dryococelus australis. NCBI lineage: Eukaryota > Metazoa > Arthropoda > Insecta > Phasmatodea > Phasmatidae > Dryococelus > Dryococelus australis. The sequence continues at coordinate 258,863,468 of CM056995.1, forward strand.
AAGTTGATGCTTGAATCCGACCTTCGTGTTGCAGTTTATTGCACACTGGCTTATCGTACGAGTTATTCTGGGTTCTATTTCAAGGTAAGGAATGCGTGTTTTTGTAATTGTATCACTACTTTTGAGTATGATTCTGGTTTCATCTTTCCTGAAATTGCGCTCAACGAGAAAGTCCTACCTACTTACTCAGCTATTAAGAAAGGATTTAGAAATGAATTGCACCCACGTTTAAGAAAGTAGGCTCCTTATTTATAATAATAAATTCTCGTTGAATATTTGAATATTAAAAAGTGCTTAGTTGTAACGTCGTTCATCGTAGGTTATGTTCCAACGATCTTTACTTCTCCAGTTATCAGCTTGCTACGGACACCGTCTCTCTCCACATGTATAGTCTATCCACAGTTTAGTCATACTTTTTAAATCAAAGTTTTGAGAAATTATCACATGTATTATGTAATTGCGTGTTCCCTGAATATGCCATGTATCACAAGTGTTTTATATTTGCGTTAACATAAGAATGCCTTATTGTTTAGTTAAAAATCAGCTTTTACTTATATTTTATTAAAAATTATAATATTTCGTTTATGAGTTAATATGTATAAAATAGGGGGGAAACAGGTGTGTTGCTAATGCCTAGTAAGAAATAGTTATTATGCAAAATATGAATACACTCAGTGCGCACAATTGCAGTTCATTATCCCTTTAGCGTAATTTTATAGACTCAGTTAAGATTTGTTTGCATGAGGCGGAGGAATGTGCTGGAAGTAAATCTGTAGTAGGGCTTCAAAAAAGTTGGAAGTAATCGTGAGCACAATATACTAGAACTTCCCCTTCTTCTCTACACTCCAGAGTGTCTCTAATAATTTTTTTCCATAACTGTCGCTTTTGAGAGGTGCGCGTAGTTTTAGCTATTTGCCTTTGTTCCTCCGAACGCTCATCGCAGGACCAGCGGTTATCTCTGCTCCCGAGTTGGAGAAAGACGCGAGTCGCCAGTTGCTATGCACGAGCGCACACTCCAAATCTGTGTCAGTGAGAATTGCACTGTTTCAATCAGTTAAACGTATCTGACTGATTCGAAAGTCACTTCAGTGAATTTAATTAATGAATCAGTGAAAAAAAAAAGGCAGATTTCCTTCACTTATTGATTCAGTGACATTTTCCACTGGCTCATTCACTAGTCATACTTTTCACTGTTTACTCAGTGGTTTGTTTTTGACTGATGGATCAGTTGAACAGCGTGTAAAAATGGCCATGAAACAACGTCTAAAAATGGCCGTTAAACAAAGTGTATCAAGTGAAATAACAACGAATGTACTAATCAAACCAATAAAAATACTTTCTAAAATGTGTTACGTCCTTCAAAACGCCATTTTACGAAGTAATAGGAACACACATCCTTTCATTTCCTTTTTACGTCTATCATTTCGTTTTCATGTAATCGTCACAACGCCTTGTCTGAAGGTTTAAATTGCATACAATTTGATGAAGAGAGGGCACTCATATATACTATTCGTTTTAACAATCCTAACGCTACCAATTAAAACAAAAACGAAAAGTAAGAGCATACAATTTAAATCTTCACGATTTCGCGACGAAACTATAAAGCACATATTTCCCTCTTATTATTCCAACTTGGAGTGGTAGCCCAGCCCTGCCCCTATAGCGCAGGGGTAGGGTGGCCGACTTGTAGTCGAAGAGTCGCGGGTTCGCGTCCTGGTCTCTCCGCGGCCGATGTTCAGATCTTCAGCTCGCTTGACGCACACGGAATTTGTCAACATGTAGGTCTAATTTGATTTTGACGTCACGCCAATACAACTCCAACGTAAACAACAACAGCATAAAAAATGTGGTAAGGTAACGGTCTAGAGTCGAAAGGTTTGTGAGTTAAATCCCAGCCACCTCCGAAAATATTTTTACTTTTTTAAATTACTGTAAATTGTGCAATATACATAGTAAACTATCGTAAATATGTTCATTTCACGTAATTATTCGGCTACATTCAACAAAAACAATATTTAATTCGCTACTGTAGCCGGCCGTCATTAAATAACTGAAATTATTTCACGTCACTAATTCAACCAGTGAAATTTTTTCACTGAAACTATCAGTGGTTTTCCACTGATTCTAAGTGGAGCCATTTTCACTGATCCGAGTAGTTGAATTTCACTGCGAATCAGTGGTTTCCCACTGATTCGAATTTAGAGTGCACGTGTGTTTATTTCGTGTTGTGCGTTAATTGGCTGAATGAACTATATGCCTACTATCTATAGTTTCAACTTTTTACTCCTATCCTAATAAAATATATTCGAAGCAGATATTTTTTTTTTTTTTAATATTTGAAGACAGCATTTTAAGGCTTTCCTGCGCAGTTTCCTTAAGACCCTTACACAATAGAAAATTTTAACATTTTACTTTAGATTTCCTCTCATTTGACGAAATCACCAGTCCCCAATACCGTAAATTAGAGTTCAGACAACTGAACATCGGTTCTGCGAGCTTCGTAAAAATGTGCATCATGCTATGTAAATCACTATCATATTATCCAGGAATGCATTTTACGTACATTTTTTTAATAGGCTTAAAATTTTAATTAACAGTTAATTTCAAAGCAAAAACCTCTTTTGTTTGCGTTCTCAAAAATTTAAATTCGTATATTTCCTCTTCGTACAATATTCGTTTGCCATTAATTTAATTTAAGAGGAGCTTTGTTTAATACGCTCTGATAAAAATCGCCCTACAATAAAATAACACACATTCCACTCAACCTCTGATAGATTCTCGTTAAAATGGCCGCTTGACTTTGTTTTTAAATTTCAGCTTTTTGAAATCGTAAAATCAAGAGTGCTCGACTTCGCGTTTGACAGTTCCATTGTGTCAAGTTCCGTAAGAAACAACATGTCGGAAAGCAAGAGTCGAATCGTAAAGTCAAATGTTGAATTTTCAATTGTGTAAGGGCCTTCAAAGGAGAAGAAAGAAGTACAATGTGGCATCTGTTGTTTAATCCATTGGCCTTCATCGCGTAAAATAATACCCTACCATTACAGATTTAGTATTTTAATATGCGCGAGAAATTCAGCTTTCCGGGAATGTGTAGCGCAGCTTTGAGAGGGCTTGTGGCAATGCTTCCTTATTGCCATAAAATTTTTCTAAAGGCTGTTCACGATTAAATGAGCACTTTTGAAAGCCCTCTAATTTAGAATAACAGTTAACACATATATTTTATTTTAGCTTTAGGCGGTAACTTCCCAGTGCAGTGGAATATGCACACGCAGTGTTTATTACTTATATGACAATATTTACATGAAAAGGCAGTTAAAGGATAAAACAATGGCCGAAAGGAAAGAGTAACTAGGGCCTTAAAAGTGCTCACTTTACCGTGAACAGCCTTTACTAAGGTCCCCCCTTAAATTTTACGAATCTATCTGGCATTATGTTAAACTAAGATCCAAAGTCAACTGTTAACTAGAGCGTCTATTTCTTTATTAATAGACTACTGCCACTTTGCAAAGGCTTTTTATTGGCCTGGGTCTCACTATCTTCAGCCTTTTATTATATTGGCTACAAAGTTCTTTACGGTGTTTCCAGTGACAAAATTATCACAGATGTACAAGCGTGTGAAGTCTGTCCGAAACAAAGCGTGTTCGCAAAACTTACGGGTATCACGTGGTGGATACGTATATTCCCATATATTAAAAAAATCATGACAGTAACAATTTCGCATTCGCGAAGCGCAGTATAAAACTGAATATTCCCGATTTCCTGCAAGAAGAAATCGATGGCGCGCGTGTAAAGAATTAGACCGACTATCCCCAAGTAGGGCCACCCGATTTCAAAAAAAGTTTGTGCGCAGGATAGGCATAAACATTCTACGTGGATACACAAAAGCAATTATCCTTTGACTATTCACCGGGTGCCTGTGTGAGGATAAATTCTCTACATGACTGGGCCTATCAGAATTAGGTTACTCTGGCAATGAAGTTCCGCGATTGGCTGGCAGTCACCTCAGACGCGTGAGAGTACACATCATCCAACCACGGAATTATTTTTGAAAGAATGCGTTTTCCAGTACAACTAGTCGGCGGAATCTTTTCGCGAAAAACAGGCGTCTCTATCCGCAAGGCATGTGCTCTGATTTTCATAAACTTCTTTCCTGTGAAGAATGTTTTCTTGGAAGTGATTTGGGGGGGGGGGGGGGAGGTTGTAACAACAGTCATCTATGTGCTTTTCGGGACCTCGCCAGATACGCTTTGTAAAGAAGGCTACGTGATTCCAAGCCACAGTTTCTGGACAAGTACAACAGAGCTTGGGGAAGCTCAGTAGCGGGAAGCTTGTATTTACGACCTCCCACGCACGAAGCTGGGTTACCCTACCTGCCAGGTACTCTGCGCTATTTGACAGCAGGCATTCCTGAAGCGTGGCGCACGCGGAGAGAAAAGGGGAAGAATGTGCGTAAAAACCCCCGATTAGGTAAAAAAAATAGGGGGGGGGGGGGAGAATTTCTCGTAGTCGGTCGGCGTCGTCAGTGTGTACACGTTACGTCACAGTTCATCACTCTTTGCCCTCGAGCGCGTGGTTTTCCTTGTTTCACGTTCGCTTTGCGCGTGTCGTCACCTAATCGCGGAGCAAAGTAAGCTCCGCTGGCGTGGGCCGCGGCACTGAGGCGTGACGTAATTCGCCGGTAACAACTCTCCCGAGCATGCCACTACGTACCTCGCCGAACAGGGTGGTACAGTGCGATGGTAAACCGTTGGTAGGGCCGGTGATTTTCCACATAAAAATTGGAGCTCACAGTGTATATGTGCACACCTCAGGTGTTGTCGCACCTCCGCATTTGACCAAGCCACCCAGCAGTGCAAGCATTGTTCTTTTACATGGCACTGTCACAATTCTGACGTGGCGAAGGCCGCACGAAAATGCGAGCACGGATCCTGTTGTCCTTCGTGATTATGACGGCTCGGAAGTGTAAATATACAGATGTTGGCATTGAAACTGCACAAGAGATGTGGTGTTTTTTTTTTAAGTTGGATACGCTGTCGGCAATTTTCAGCCAATAGAAAACGCACATCAAAAACATGCAAACGAAATCGATAACGTTTTTGTGTTGTAGTTTAGGTTTTTCCTCCAGTGCAACAGATTTAAAGCAATGTCCACAGTGCAAGTATTTATTGTATTTACACTGTAAACCTGAATCAGTGTGAGTTTCGCTAGGTTTTTTCGCGTGGTATGCTTTTTCAACTATCTGAGAATAGGAGATATTTTTCACGAGTCGAAAAGTAGCAAAAACAGCAGTTACTCTCAGTAGGACGACACGAACGACTAACAGCAGTAAATTAACGTCAAAAATATATAAACGAAATTTTATTGTAAAAAAGTTGATAATCATTATTGCTGCTGTGTAATTTACGTATAATAATAATCTTGACTTCTTAAGATAACTTACTTTCGAGGATAAATGTGTCTTAGTTATTTTTATTTCCCTCTGCACTTCTCACAGGATACCCAAACATATTCTCTTCATCAATCTGCGTAGAAGCAAATTACTATTTGCAATCGTCGCTCTCGACACTTCAACGTTCGTAATTTTATTTAGGTGGAACCTAAACCTTGCTCGTTTTTATATTTCTGCTGTACCTCGGCGAGTAAGAGCGGAAATAGCTGCTTTTTATAGCTCAACTAGCAACTGCTACCGCCAACCTAACAGCATACAGAAAAAGTGCTTCCGGTAGCACGAACGGCAACTAGCAGAAATAGCAATAAACTAGCAGAATAGCAAACCACGCGAACACACCTAGTGTTTCAATCAGTCAAAAGTATCTGACTGATAAAACAGTCGCTTCAGTCTGCGACTCTACCAACTTGCTCCGTCTCTAACGATTTTCAAAATAAAAAACAACGCGTATCAAGTAAAGTGACAACGAATAAACTAACAAAACCAATACCAAATACTTTGTAAAATGTGTCTCCTCTTTCAAAACGCCATTTTACGAGGTGATATGAAAATTCAACCCTTCATTCCGTTTTTACTTCTTTCATTCCGTTTTCATTCAAATAATCATCACAGCGTTCTGAAGGTTTAAGCTGCATATAATGCGATGAAGAGATTGCACTCATATGCAATATTCGTTTTAACAATCCTAACGGCACCCATTAAACGAAAAACCAAATGTAAGAGTACACAAATAAAATCTTCACGATTTCTAGGCAAAATATAAATTACATTTTTTCCTCACATAAAATCAATTTGGCGCGGTATCGCAGATGGCAAGGCAATGACCTAGAGTCAAAGGCTGTGCGAGTTCAATCCCGGTCCACCGCAAGTTTATTTTAATATTTTTTATGTTAGGGTAAATTGCACAATATAAATAGCAAACTATCGCAGATATGTTTATTTCACGGAATTGTTTGGCTACATCGAATAAAAACACTATTTAATTTGCCACTGTGATCAGTTTATTTACGTTTTATCGAAGGTAGGGGCGAGATTGTTATTTTGTATGATATATTATTGTTCTTTATAATTTATATTGTTGTCAGAGCACGTTTATTTATATAATTTCTTTGTATACAAGCAATAGTACGCAAGTAACTGCACAGTGCAATCGGCTGCCTGTTTTTTTTATTTAGCTTTGGTTTGTATAATTGCTTTTAGACAAATATATTCTAGAAATGAGCGTTTTCTGTCATTAACTTTAATTATAAACAGTAATAATGTATCACATACAACTACTAAAATAATTTCGTTACACGCAGATTAAAACTCTGAAACTTTAATATTTCGCAGCGCTTTTTTTCTTTTTTTCAGTTTTCGTTGTTCTCTGTTGGTGTAGTTGTCGTTGTTGAGCTCAAGTGAGGCCATCTTGTTGACAAATTCCCAATACGACAAGTGAACTGAAAGTCCGCCGTGTCGGAGGCACCGGGGCGGCCACCCTACCCCTTAGCTATAGAGGTAGGGCACCCACTTAGCTACCAACGTAACTATATAGGGGGCTGTGTAAAAAAGTAGATTAAACGTAAAATTCCATAACTATCACGTATTTTTAAAGTTGAGTTTATTGTGTTATTATGACCGTGGGGGTGAATTGATACGTTTCCCGTTACTTTTGTGCACATTAAGTTTTAATTTGTACATAAATACGATTAGAACACGTATTTTTTTTTCGTAAATGGACATAAAGAGTTTGAGATTTTACTTGGGCGTTAGACTTCTTGTCTGTTGCAGCTCCGTGGGTACGGTGGGATGCAGTCATGACGACTAATATATGGCGACATAAGAATGTCGGGCGCGCCGTAGTTATGACGGCCGACGATGGGCGCTTTTCCACACGAAGCGTCACAACAGTGACACGCCGCGCCTATGACGAGCCAAAATTACAACCATGCTTGCCCTGCAGGTGTCTGCAGCTCCGACACTGGGCCTTCATGATTCGTGAGCAAGAAGTTAACACGGTCCAGAACATGTTTCAGCCACCCAAAAAGCTGTGACACTCCACATTGTTTTGAACCGTATCCTGACTCAAAATCTTTTCGTTAAATATCACTGGCCCTAACCATTGGACTTGCATTCGAGAGGACGTGGGTTCGATTCCCGGTCCGGCCATCTTGATATTTGGTTTTCCGAAATCACTCCAAGCGAAAACGGGGGCAGCGTCTGGCGTCGTGGCCAAGGTGGGTTAGCTCTCGGATTTTCGTAGTGGGAATTATGCTGGACGATGCCACTTTCCGGCGGGTTTTCTCGGGGTTCTCCTGTTTTCTCCCGTCCTTGCATTCTAGCGTCGTTCCATTCAAGGGTATCATTTCATATCATGCCCCGGGGATGCCGGGTCCCAGCTTGAAAGTCCGTCGTTAGAACTGTGTCGCCTCGCCCTGGATGCACTCCCCACTCGTGATTTATTAATTATATTTACTCCAAGTGAATGCTGGGATTACTACTTAAGGGTCCTATGTAATAAAACGTTTTCTGTGAAATCGTTGTTTGCGCGTAAACGCGTCTCTTGGTAAATACATGTTCTGGAAATACGAAGTTTTGCCAGAAAGGATACAAAAACTATTGTCTATATCGCTATCTTTTTACTTTTATCATATTAAGTGTATTAATGGAAGGAAAAATCGTGAAAGTGGTCAAATATGGCAATTTTAAAGCTTCATAAGCTTTAAAACTTCAAAGTTTCTTTAAGCGGTAAGAGAAAAGTACAACAATTCTACGCAGGTAGTTCGAGCTGTGTACTTTCATCGCGTGTAATAAAACCCCTATGTTACAGATCTAGTTTGGACAGTAGAGCGTTAAGACGGATACACTGCACGCCTTGCGCGTAGGAGCGTTGAGGCGCTAGGCGTGCGTGTTAATGTCGCCCGTATCGGTCGCCCGTATCGCTCCCCCGCTTTTTGAGCTTGGGCGCGCAGGTACATAGGACCCTTAATACAGGCCATGGCCGGTTCCTTCCTCTTGGTTGCATATATTTTAACGAGCGTACTGTCTGACATTGCGTCCAGTAAAGTTGGTAAAGACGGATAAAAATAGTCCCATATCCCAACGTCAAATAAAAAGTATTAAGGTGACCATTGGTGATGATTTAATTATTTATTTAGCTTTCTGTTGTTTTTTAATGTATCTAAATGTAAAAAATGAGCAGAATCGTAAAATATTTACTTTTCTAATAATTTAACAGTTTCACTTGAGGTCTATGGCAATGGTAATTTTACATAAGGTGAAAGAATAAGCAACGTGCACATAAGCAGACCCGAAGCAGGGCTTCCGGAAGTACTAATTTTACCGTGAACAGCATATAATTCGGTTCTATTACCTGGCAGCAAGCTAAACTGCAAAATGTACGCTCACTTGACTTTAACTACCCCTAAGGACTGATATAGCCCACAACGAAAGTTCAACAGTAGAGTGACCGATCTCTAGTATTGCGGTCTCACGCGCAAACAGGCAAACAGTTGGTGAAATAATGGTTTTCTTCGTTCAGATGTGTATATTAGCGGTCACCAAATAAAAATACGAATATTGTAATTTACTCATAAAGCTTGTTTTAGGCCGTTCACGGTAAGGTGAGCACTAGTTGAAGCCCTAGTTACTTTTTTCTTTCAACGTATTTATATCCTTCCACCACTTGTTAATGTAAACCCTGCCATGTGAGTAATAAACACAGTGTATACATTCACCATACTGAAAACCGAAAGTCCAAGACCACAATGAAATGAATTTATTGGTTATTATTTCTGATGAAACAGGTTTTAAAAAAGTGCTCACTTTACCGTGAACGGCCTATACATATCACGCATATCACGCCAAACAGGCAGAAGACAGAACGTATTTTGGTTGTTCACATGTACGCAGATTTGGCCGCGTCACCATTGTGCTGTTTGGTCTAAATCTGTTTACGACCACGCCGTTTCGTTTGTTATTTTTAATACCAAGATTCCAAAATAAATGATGAATAATAGTCTAGACGCTGTCATGTTACTAATTTATTTTACTTATTAATTCCAATCTAGTGCGAATTTCTACTAAATAATTTCCAGGAGACTCTTATTTTTTATTTATACTTCTGAAATTACATTAAATTTTACTGCTACCTATTGGCTCATTTTCAAATTACAATCACATATTTAATTATAAATAGATACATTGAACTATTCTAAAATATCACCTTAACACACGTTGGTTATTAAAGAAATTAATTATATAAATGTGTGAGCCCAACCAACTGGCTCGCGGGAAACATTGGCGAAGTCTGTTACTTCCGAGAGCAGAAATGTCGGCGTGAGCTCGACTTCCTGGCATGACTCGCGCGGAAGGCGAGGACGGTATCAGATTGGCTGTTATAGTTCTTCGCCCTGCCTGTCCGGTGTGATTGGCGTACGTGCGAACCAAGCATAACCTAGTAAACTGACATCAAATACTGTAAAAATTCACGTAGGAAACAATACGGGAATATAACCGCAACAATTTCCCAGTTTGAGCAATTTACAGCGTTCCAAAGTGGGGAATGTAACTGTGACTAGTTTGTGGGACAAATAGAAATTGTATTTTGGGTTAGAATCACGACTAGGGAATGAATACCTGTTCAGGAGTCAGTTCAAAATGTTTAGGTTCGGTTTAAGTGTACAAGTCGTCTTCCTTAGCCCCTCCCACAAATTACCGTACCGGCATTAGGCGAGGGTTTTAATATACAATGAAAAACATTAAACAATGTCATTATTACTAGGAACCCTACGATTCCGCATTATGTTTTATCGCCAGACTAGACCTCATCATGCTGTCCTTCGCTTGTAAGATTGAACCGGCCCAGAGGACAATGAGCAAATGGCAAACCTTCAGAACTGGAACGGCTGATTTCCTTGCGGTCAATGCAGAGAGAACAGACGAGAAGGGACAGACGGTGAACAGATGACAGGCAGGTTCTCCAGTACATGCAGAGCTGTGAAGTCTAGCCACGAGCATGCCCGCCAAATGTTCCCGCAGAACGGCAGTGTCTCTGTTTATTATCCCGCCATCCTTGGCTCAGGGCCAGTTTCACCACTTAACTAAACGAACTAAACGAACTAAACCACGCACGTCTACCAGATAATTAAACCCGTGTAGTAAATGTAAGTTTGAAGAAAATGGTGCATCTAGAAGGCGGTGGCAAGGATTTTGCTCACTAATCTATGGAATATGAGTTGTATGTGTTGTATTTGAAATCCTGACAGAAAGAAATACGTAAATAAAATAAAATATTAAACAGTGATAGAAACAGCCTGCGGACACTTTTATGCTGCCAAATATAACAGTACAAATAATGCCAGTGAATGGGAGATCGCAAAATTGAATAATAATTGCTGCGGATTTTAATTCAGCCAACATATAACCTGATTTTGAATGAAAGTCATATTTTCACTGTCCTCGTGCATTGTTTGTTATTGCTGCCATTTAGATAAAGTAGCATATTACATCAACAAACAATAGAATTAGACTTAATTGTCAAACGCACTGTACTTGGCTCAAATAGGCTATAAAATATAAACAACAATTTAATGTAGGCTAATCATTCTACATAACATGCATCAATTCATCATTAAATTTAATATTAAAAATGTTTATGACATCTACGTTTTGCATAGCCAATCTTACATTTTAGTATGTATTCATATAACAAATATCAAGCAAAACTACATCCCAGGGATTGCAATTAATACTGTGATCACAACAAAGGCGTCTGCCGAATTTGTTTGTCATAACCTTCAAAGTATCGTAATATGTTTCGGCAGCGATATTTCTTTCGTAAGCGGAGTTTAAGAAGTTAAACGGCCCTAAAACGGGCGTTTAAACTTAAACTCTGGTAAGTTAAAGTTAATCGCGTTTCGATGATGGTGAAATGCAATCGATCAGTAATCCTAGTTAATTCGTTCTTAAACTCGGCTTAGTAAGTAAAATCCGGGTGTGGTGAAACCGGCCCTCAGTGGTCAGACGGCAGCCCGCACCGCTGAGGTTCCGGGTTCGATCAGAGGCCCCCGGTTGAACAGGAATTTTTCGGGCGGTAATTGTTACGTCGGTAATAATAATGTCAGAAACTGCCGTGATGTGGGTTTCTCTACGTCCTTCTGTTTCTGCACATTCCCATTCCGCCGCTGCAGATGTCTCATCTCGCGTCAGCCACACGTCTGGCCGCCCTGGAACAAGTGTGTCCTCAGGTAGGCCTGCTCCACTTAGCGCCACGCTCCTCTTTCCCTTCCCATACACGTGGATTATAACTCAAGAGAGGTCGCGGTGGCTTAGCCGCCAGCACACTTACCTCCCACCGAGGCGAGTCGGGTTCGATTCCCGATAGCTGATGACGGGGGTTTTCTTGGGAATCTCCCGTTTCCCCCGCCCTTGCATTCTGGCGCTACTCCATACTCACCTCGCTTCACCCACTTCGTCTCTCAAGACCTCTCGACTCCACCTCACCTTGTCTTAAGGACGGGACAGGGTCCGGATTGATTATTACACCCTTTATTACACTTCATTTATGACCGCGTTTTGTTGCTGGAAGGTATTGTGGGGATGGGTGGCTTACAACTGTCCTGGCCTAAAGCTGATATTACACGATACCTGCTGCCGTACTTGGTTCTTGTACAAGCTTCTACAAAGCCTGATACGGGATCCGGTACCAGCCGCTATATGAGCCGCCATGGAAGATTCATATTACACGACAGCAGTTTGTGTACTAGCATTTGGCACCCTCGGTGGGTACGCAGTGTGTGGTACATATGAACCCCAGTTGTAGAATTGCTACCAGTTAGTAACTTGCGTAGGTCTATCACAAATTACAAGCACATCTTAATATTACTATATTATTGTTCGCCTTTTACATACATTTATTGCTTACTATAGGCCGTTCACGGTAAAGTGAGCACTTTTAAAGCCCTAGTTACTTTTTCCTTTAGTCATATTTTATCCTTTAACTACTTTTAAAATAATTATTGCCATGCAAGTAATAAACGCAGTATATATATATATATATATATATATATATATATATATATATATATATATATATATATATATATATATATATATATATATATATATATTCCACCGCACTTGGAAGTTAATGCCCAAGGCTACAATAAAATATATTTATTGACTGGTATTCCAAATGAGAGAGCTTTCAAAAGTGCTCATTTACCCTGAATGACCTATAGTATAGTTTCATTCATTTCTTGAATATGATGCGAAGTCATTAGAGTACGAGTGTGTTATTTTTAATTTTTACGAAAATTACTGACTGGTTAAAAAATATAGTTCTTTCCTTATGTACCGGGATATTATCAGCATGTAAAATGTAATGATAAAAAAATTTGGGTCCGGTGGAGTTTAGAACTCACGCCCATAAGTTACTAATTAATGCGGACGCAGCAACTTTAACTGTACCACCGGCTCATACAGCAGTAGAGGGTGTATATACTATTAATATAGAAAACAGTTTAAATTAATTTTTCATATAGTAGGTAATGTTTTAAGTATTCAGAACGGTTTTAAACAGTAATTAAAAGTTGCCGTAGACATATTATTCGTCGTCGTCGCATTTTGAATCTATTTGAAAGAGTTTCAACAACACGGATGTAAAATCAAGATGGAAGCGTCCTTTTCAGTTTCTTCATCAACTTGTTTCAGGTAGTAGCCACGGGGAGCGCACTACGCTCTGAAACTGCAATGTGATTAGCCAGGTACGAGAGCCGGTATGGAACCTGCCACGGAAAATAGGACAGGTCCAGTTAGCAAACCTGTGATGAAATCTGGCAGCGCCAGGCGAAAAATGTCATGACGGGTACCGTACAGAGCGGTATAACGGCAGCTATGGCAGACCTTGCACAAGCTTTTACGAAATATGGTACCATGTAATATGGCCTTAAGCATTCCTTCGTCGCATGGGATTCAACCCCTATTGGTCAACGCCTCAGCGACCTACGCTTCGGCAGGTTAGCCAATGGCGCTCATGTCGAGCCACTCAATCGCGATATCCTTTGCTTTGTTGTTCTTCTGGTGAGAATTGTTCGATTCCAACATAGCATCTGTGACCAGCCTGCTTACATCTCCCTCTGATAACGACAAGGATACGCGTGCCATTCGAAATCCACTTGAGAAAATTTCTTCACCCGGTTATTAGCGGGACCGAAACTTGTTAGTGCTTTGCCTTAACACTTGTGCTAACAGCAAATAGAATTCCTAACCTCAGTTTCATGACATACGGCGCTCTTTATACACATCCGCAGAATGGAGATAGCAGCGGATAGTTTCCAGAGTGAAGCTTTGACTTTCCTTACTAAACAGTGGAATTTCAATTCAGCATTTCGTGTTTTAACCCATTCTTTCTAGTATTTTAATCTTTTTTCTTCTTGAAAGATTTCTCTCCTGTGGTAACTTGAACCCTTAAACATATCTATACCAAAATTGGTGCAATTACACAGAGGAAAAAAATCTTTTCTGCACTTTGCGAATTAACTGCTACATTTATACCAGAAATTCCAGTCACGCACATACACTTTGCAACAATCAAAACGATAAGCCACTAAATTTGGTTTGCTAAAGAATACTAATAAAAGAATTCTGCGTAAGTTTTGCATTCTCGCCCAACGTACTGGAAGGAAAGATAAAAACCTTAACTAATAGAATATGTAGTATACAACTCCGAAATCTTTTAATAATAGCCGTAAAAATTGCCACCATAATTAGTATAGGCTTTTCACGGTAAAGTGAGCACATTTTGAAGCCCTTCCATTTTGAATAATAGTGAAGAAATATATTTTATTGTATTCTTAGACGTTAACTCTCGAGTCTAATGAAGTATATACCCTGTGTTTATTACTTACATGGCAATATTTATTTTAAAATAGTAGCAGAAGGATAAAAAAAAATGTTGAAATGAAAAAAGTATCTAGGGCCTCAAAAACGCTCACTTTATCGTGAACAGCAGATAAATGAGAGCATAAACTAAACAGTTTACAAACGAATGGTACATATATTTCATGTTAACAATATTACTTAAACTTTCAGACATATTTTGAAAAATTTCCCGTTTTAATTTTTAAGTAAATAGAGGACGCCGTTCTTATTTTTTTAAAGGAGCATAACCGGCTAAAGATGATAAAAAATAAAGCAGGAAATAATATTTTCATGCCCAATATTTTTTACGGAGATGGTTGTCAAATCTGAAACGTGTCTGTGAGATTATACCGATCTGTATTTAACTTAAACACATCGTTTTGAAAATTTCTTTACACGAACACAGGAAATTCAATTTATTAAAATGTTTCTAATAACCAATACTTTATTTTTGCTGATTGCGAATGAAAATAATTTCAGAGCTTTGACGGTGTTAGTCTATCTCTTCATTAAAACCTTTTAGTTTTGCAATAAAATAAAACTTAAAAATTACACTAACGGATTCCTCATTTCACGTTTTCAGAGCTCTATATAGATGCGCGGAAGAATTTTAGTGTTTTGTCGATAGGCGCCCCTTAAAAATAGACCGAAAATTCTATGGCCGAGATAAAACATCGTGATGCCAACTGAAGAATGGGGGATATAAAATTCTCGCTGTCTGAAGATAATTCAACCGTGCCTAATATTGAGCCTGTTAGCCTGGTTTGCAAGTGTGTAATGTCGGAGTGCAATCATCACTGTTTATTGACGTCTTTAGGCCAGGGAGGAAAATGGAATATGTTTAAAGAATTCACTATAATATGCAACCTCCATAACATACCTCACTAAAGGGTTGCAACGATTCAGAAGTTTTCAAGTTCATAGTTCCAATCCCGGATTAATCATCAATCGATGAACATGTGAGTCGTCTGTAGAAGTAAGTTAAGGTTAGGTTAGTTTTTTGCGTGAGCGACAGACGCCCACCCCCACCCCCCTCTCACACAGTCTTTGACTAATAGTTTCGCAGCGTAGTAGTAGGCGCGTGGCGGTTCTGAACTACGTACCTAAAGGGTTAAATTAATTGAAAGGGTTAAATTGTTTGACAGTGTTAATTAGTTAATTAATAAAAGTGTTAATTAAGGATAAGGTTAGTTAGTAAAAGGGTAAATTGTGTAATTAGGAAAAGGGTAAGTTATTAAATGGGTTAATTTTTATTGGTAATTGGTGTTGAAAGGGTTAAGTGTCATAAGGGTGATATTGGCGTAGCATAGTCGATGTGCACCCTCAGTCGACTGCGAAATACCTATGGGTGCACATCGACTATGCTCCACCAATATCACCCTCATGACACTTAACCGTTTCAACACCAATTACCAATAAAAATTTACTCTTTACTAATTAATCCTTTTTCTAATTACGAAATTAAACCTTCTACTGATTAATCCTTTCCTCGATCACTACTTTGCTTGATTAACCCTTTCGACACTTAACCCTTTCAATCAATTTATCCCTTTCAAACAATATAACCTTTTTGGCACGTGGTCCAGAACCACCATGCGCCTACTACTCAGCGTATAAAACGTAAGAGTTAAATGACATAACAAAATTTTGAAAATTATAACAACGGTGGCTAGCACTGAGATAAGTTCTAAAAGCTTAAGGGTCCTTACAGTTCAAAATTGCATCATGACCACCACAGCGTTGCAGCCGTGTTATTTATTAATCACCCGACGTCCACCTGCGCGTGAGAGGTGTTGAACAAACTGGTGTTGTCACTACGCCAGGATTTATTAGTCGGTGTTTCGTAGCGTCGCGGTGGAGGGAGGTCACGCCTATTTCGAAACTTAAATTCCCCCCCCCCCTCCACCCACCGAGAGGGACGACACGGCCACGCATGTTTCGTGTAGTGTTTAACGGCGCCGACCAACCTTACAAACTTTCCTTATACAGAGAGCAGACCCAAGCGAGACCCAGCTACAGGGGACTAACTTTTGACTTTCGTTAGTTTGACTTGAACATTTACACAGCATTACGGAACAGGAAAGTAAAGGCTGTTTACGATAAAATGAACACTTTTGAAATCAACCTTAGAAAGAAGTCACTGCTCCTGCCTGCATATATTTTAACTGGCGCACTGACACGCGCCGAGTAAAGTTGGTAACGAAGGATGGAAAGTAGTTCCATATCTTAACGTCGAGTACAAGTTGTGGTAAACATTTGTGATAACTTAAATTATTTCTTTCCCTTTCTGCTTTTTAATGCATAGCAGTGTAAAATTGAGCAGATTTTTAAAATATTTACTTTACTAATAATTTTAAAGTGGCAATGTTAATTTTACATAAGGCGGAAGAAGACACAACGTGCATACAAGTAGACCTTAAGCAAGGCTTTCAAAAGTGCTCATTTTACCGTGAACAGCCTACACAAAGCAGTGTTATTGAGTGGCGGTTCTTTTGATGTCTGTGCGCAGAGTGGAGAGATTTGTTCTTGAGAGCCGAGGGTGGTGAAGCGAGTTGAGCATGGAGCAACACCGAAATGCAAGAGCGCGGAATAACGGAGGGTCCCCGTGAAAACCCGCCGACCAGAGGCATCGTCCGGAACGATTCCCACATGCGAAAATCCGGGGGCGACCCCTCGGGAATTGAACCCGGTTCGCCTAAGTAAGTGGAAGGCGAGTAGTCTAACCACTAAACTATCGCGGCCCCCGCGGATACTAGTGAACAGCAATGGCCTCGTACAATGAAACCACTATATTTGAATCTTAAAGCATTGAATGAGAATTAAATGTATCTTAGGCCGTGTCCCGATTCGCCGAGAGAGTACTCTCTCGCTCACTCGTGACGTCACAGAGAGTCCTCTCTGCTGTCCCAACTCTGAGGAGAGAGCGCGAGAGGGAGATGAACGACGATGTACACTCGGTGCTCACTCTCGCACCCTCTGTTGCAGCCATGTTGTTTTGTAGTCTAACCTTATAATTTATCGGCTTAACTTAATCAACAGCAATATTCCGTTTAATATAGAAAATAAATTATGATATTATGTTCAGGTTTCATTTAGGCAATTATGAGCATATTATTAAAGTATGCTATTTTCACATAACAATTATGTTTTTAATCATGCAAAAATGTAACAAATAAAAAAAAATACTATATAAAAAAATACTGTACATTTATTCGAAGAAATTTAAAGGCCAGCAATTTTTTTATTTTTCGCTATTTATTACTTTTTCTGTCAGAGAAATAATGCCAAAGGCTTATAGAGGTTACAAGTCTCAATTCGCTAAAGTGAGCCAGAGTGTGCCAGAGTGATAGTGAGCACACTTTCGAGTTGAGACATGGCCTTAATTCAGCTTTCTAGCCTTGCAAAGCAGTACACGCGTGCGAAATGTGTATAAATTACTACGACATAAAGTATTTTGATACAGCGAAAGAGTACTGCAATTTGTCGGATATGTTTTGTAGGATACAGCAGAGGAATTTGTAAAACGGTCGGATTCTTAAAGTAGAAAGCGTCACGCACACAATCCGAGGGTTTGATTGTCCCTCCTCCTGTTACCTTACTTTTTTTTTCTGAGGTAATATTTCTTTTCGCGATGAAATAATTTTACTTAATTTATTTTGCATCAGAATGTTTTTATGAAACAAAGGAAATTAAAGAACATAACATAAAATATAAACACCACCTTAATGTTGACAGTGCAAGTAAAGAGGTAACACTGTTGCAAAAGTACAGCACATCACGTTACATTTACATTAATAGCATAACAGTATATCACATTAACAGCGACATTACTTACTGACGCTCAGAGATAAGAAAAAAAATTACTGTGCGTGTAACAATAATGCTGTTGCCACGACATTAAACTTTTTTTCTATGTGTTTTGTATTACGCAAGAACTCACAATTTTCTCCTCCTGGAGACTGAGTACAAAAGCGAGTTTAGTCGGTACATCCTACTATAGGCTTTTCACGGTAATATGAGCACTTTTGTATGCACGTTGTGTATTCCTCCGCCTTATGTAAAATTATCATTGCCATGGTCCTCATCGCTTTCTTCATGCACCGGTCAAGTGAAAATGTAAAATTATTAGAAAAGTAATATTTAAAAAAAAACTGCTAATTTTTACACTTAGACGCATAAAAAAACAGAAAGTGATAGATATATTTTAATTTATCACAAATGGTTATCTAAAACTTTTTATTCGACGTTAAGATAAGGAACTACTTTCCCATCCATCGTTACCAACTTTACTGGGCGCATGTCACTCAGTGCGCCCGTTAAAATATTATGCGGGCAGGGAAAGTAACTGTTTTGTATGGCTGATTTCAAAAATGCTCATTTTATCGTGAACAACTTTTACTTATGGTTAACTGAGAATCCGATAAAGCATTTCTTTACTTTAATATATCTTCTTTCTTCGCAATCATTTCATATTTTTGTAAGATTATAATTATATTTTTCGGAAACTGTTTTTATTGGTGCAACAGTTCTTGATACTGTAAATATGGGAATACTAATATAAATTCTACTTATAGTAAAATGCCTCCAGATTAAAGAAATCCTAATTACAAATATCATGTGTGTGTGTGTGTGTGTGTGTATATATATATATATATATATATATATATATATATATATATATATATATATATATACACACACCTATATATGGTGTTCGCTAATAAAATCGCTATTGGCCAAGGCTGAGTAGTGTTATTGTCCTGGAATACTGCAAATTATTTCACTATTTTAATTTAAATTCTTGATCTGGGAACAATATGTCGGCAAATTCGCATATGCGTTATTGCAAGTATTTTTCTTCTTATAAATTTCCAGATAAGGAATTTTTTTTTTTTTACATTGGTCAACTTTTAGAGTATTTTCTAAACTAAACTAGTGTTTAGACAATAAATTACTACACATATGTCTTCTGTCTGACCATTTAATAATATACGTGTGTTACATCAACTGCGAACATCTTGAACAAAATCAATTTCACTGGCACGCATTTTTTAATCTCAATTATTAAATTATTTTTTCAAATGTGCTAAAATATTCAAATGATCCAGAATGATGATGCGAACCACAGGACATCTGTGGCAAAGGGTCGGAATATGATTGTTTAATATCCATTTTTAATCGAGAATGATTTAACGCTTCTACATGTGAACCATTTAAAAAATAATGACAGATAAAAATGTTTACTTTAATGGTGTAACTGACCGTAAAGGATCCGTTTACATGTTGTCAAGGTTATCATGGTGACATGTACCGCAAAGAATTACTCAAAGGAGATTTAAAAACAAATACTAAAGTCATCAATATTTTGCGGCGATACTGTTAATGATACTTAGTGCATTTCACTTCAGCGGTTTGGCTCTCTAGTGTCGACTAATGACATTTTGGCTCTCTAGTGTCGACTAATGACATTTTGGCTCTCTAGTGTCGACTAATGACATTTCTGCAACAGGTTTTAAAACTATGTACGGCATTTAGTACTTTCCGGTAATATTTCAGGTATTTACTTACTGTATACAGAAACAAGTTTTAACAGAAAAGTGGGAGCGATTGGTAGTCATACCTGTTCTAAAAATATGGAGGAACAACTATTAATTATCTACAAACAGCAGTCTCGAAATTTGGGGTGTGTTGGAGTTAAGGGCTAAGAAGGTTTACCCAAGGGTTTTTTATCTTTAAAAGTTTTATCTTACGTTTTCGTTCAGGTAGAAAAAGTGAAATGATGTTATTATAATTTACAAATAAAAAAATTTATCTATCCTTGTTACCATACCAGCCTGAGATTGTTGATTCCACGCTATATAACAGCACGCTCACGCGCTCTCTCTCGCTCTCTCTCTCTCCCTCCCCCCCCCCCCCCAAAAAAAAACTCTGAATCCAACAAGCTTCCTTTCCGTGCCAACCAACTTGTGCAGCATCTGCCCATTTCTTTACAGCATTATTTATTTAAGCTGTTTACTACCCTGGACCTTTCCTCTTTCCCTTTCTCTCCCCTCTCTCTTCTGTTTTGTCAACTTACTGTTATCTTTCCTCTCAACTTTTTTTCTCAGTTATCTCCTTAATCCCATCCCCCTTCTCCAGAAAACCAATCTTTATAGCCAGTTGCACAATTTAAGTTCGGGACTTAATCTAAAATCATTTCCCTCGTGATCCAGGATGAGCTTACAGACGAGATGGACAATCATTCTTTACAGAGACAGGATCGTAAATCATTTTGAACTTCATCCCGAAGCGCCAATTTTCTGTGTTTCAGACCATGGGCCCAGATAATTTAATAATACTATATTTCTGTAAACAATTACCAACCAAAATTGTATTTTTCCAGTTTCTGAAGCTTTTCACATCCAATGAGTTATTCTCTGCCTGAAGCTTGAAATGCACTGCAGAGTGTCTGAAAGCCATGTTATTTTTTGTACATTTCAGATGAGGGTCGCTGGCTACTTTCAAGATATATGATGCACGTCATAAATGCTATTTCAGGGCTTCATTCGTCGACGGATAATCGGGGATAGAACCTGTGCTCTCCCGGTTGCGAATCCACTTCACTACGTAGGGCCTATATGGCCCTCAGGGATATTAATCGTGTATTAGGAAACTGCCTGTATGGTGAGGGTTTTTAAATATTAGAAACAGGATGCTTCTCTGTGTAGTGGCTTCGGTACAAGTGGAATTCTGAAGAAGTTCATTTTGTGTTCGGTGTCGACTTGGGTGTCATTCGTGGGTGAGAGTCACGGGAATTTACATCTCAATTAAGTCCATTATTATCAAGAAATTAAGGCCAGAAATAAAGTCTACTGAATGCAAAATCATAGTTGCCTAAGAAAAAATAACACACACACACATATATATATATATATATCTTTATTTCTGGCCTTAATTTCTTGATAATAATGGACTTAGTTGAGATGTTTGCCATTTTCTATTTGTCTGTTCTGACACAATACTTATTATATATTTATTTATGAAAAATACTCAGCACAACAGTCATTTCTGCTGGTATTATCATCATATTTGTGGTCATCATTAGAAAATAATTTACTCTTACCGATTTCGCATAGAAAGCTGATAAAAGCCGTCCAAAATAACGATGGTACTGTTCCCCATTATCTGTGATATATATATATATATATATATCTCTGTGTGTGTGTGTGTGTGTGTGTGTGTGTGTGTGTGTGTCCGGTATCGACTTGGGTGTCATTTTTGGGGGAGAGTCACGGGAATTTTCCACGCAAAGTAACGAACCGTTTTGCACTTCTTTCACAGATAAAATATATATAACTTTTCGAAAGTGTATTTATACTATCGTACTTCTTTGACAAATAACAATTTAAATACAAAAATACAAATTAAGTATTAAAATACTGATTTTCAGTAGTATTTCAGTTAATAAATTGCAAAATATAACGTAAATAAAAAAGTTGATTTATTTAGTGTTTTGTATCTTAAATTAATATGTGATGTCTTACCTTTACGTATTCCAGATCCAGCATGAAATTTATTAATGTCAAAAAAATTAATTTTAACTTGAAATAAAAATATTTTAATGTCATGCTGTTTGAAAAGACTTTTGTAGCCATACATCAGCATTATCAGATACGTAAAACGCTCGCCAGAATTCAGTTAGACATTTAATTCAATTCTAACCAAATATATATTTGTAATCCAAACAATATGCCTATGCGAAACAAAGGCAATTTTTAGTCCTATTTTACTGAAACATTCAAATACCTCGATTAAAAAATACAATGAAGTACGATAAAAATTATTGATCAATATTGTATCCTGTACATACGTACTATCGCGATTGCGCTAAACTTGTTATTGGGAAAATTTGAAAGGACTGTCGAGTAAACACACAAATGGAAATTGCTCGATTATATCATTAAACTTAACTGTAACTCATAAAGTAATGTTTTATTAGTCGAGGATGCCTTAATGTAGACGTTTGGTGGAGAACTTGCTATAAAACAACACTCCCCGCTCTGCTGATTCTTAATGTAATATCTTATATCGGTAACTTAAAACAATTTATCTATATATATATATTTATTTAAGAATTCTCCTATAAACTTTACGTACTGTGTGTTTTGGATACTTATATATCACGCAATATGATTATATTTGAATTCCTGACGAAGTACACTTGTTCCACGTTTAACAATACGAATTGCTGGCAACTGATTTTCTTTGTTAGTATAACATAAGTGAGTTTCATTATTCACATCCGTAGCCTGCATTCTGCAAGCACGTCTATTGAGTTGTACATTCCTAACAAATATAATCTTATCACTTGCAATGCAGCAGAATCAATTCTGAAGTATTTAAATACACTTTTATAAAATTCACATTAATTCCAAATGTATTTTTTCTCGGTAAGATATAAAACAGTTCATGTTATGTTACCTTAAGTTTTATCTAACTTTTGGAAACATTTCACGCTCGTTTTAGTTCCCTAAGACACTTCCACCTCTACGTAAAAGAATAACCTATATCTCAATTTAGCAAAAAAAATAAAAGATCACTTCTAGCAATTAATTAAAGTTTACAAAATATTAATTTCTAGTTCTTTTATTTTCTCCACAGCAGTTCACCTTACTAGAAAACTGTCGTAATTTTCGCTGCACAAATTACGCCAAGTGTAACTACAACCGTTGCCAGCAACAACTGTTTTCTACTGGTCTAATGCCACGTCCGCTAGAAAACTGTCGTAATTTTCGCTACACAAATTACGCCAAGTGTAACTACAACCGTTGACAGCAACAACTGTTTTCTACTGGTCTAATGTCACGTCCGCTAGAAAACTGTCGTAATTTTCGCTGCACAAATTACGCCAAGTGTAACTACAACCGTTTACAACAACAACTGTTTTCTACTGGTCTAATGTCACGTCCGCTAGAAAACTGTCGTAATTTTCGCTGCACAAATTACGCCAAGTGTAACTACAACCGTTTACAACAACAACTGTTTTCTACTGGTCTAATGTCACGTCCGCTAGAAAACTGTCGTAATTTTCGCTACACAAATTACGCCAAGTGTAACTACAACCGTTGACAGCAACAACTGTTTTATACTGGTCTAATGTCACGTCCGCTAGAAAACTGTCGTAATTTTCGCTACACAAATTACGCCAAGTGTAACTACAACCGTTGACAGCAACAACTGTTTTCTACTGTTCTAATGTCACGTCCGCTAGAAAACTGTCGTAATTTTCGCTACACAAATTACGCCAAGTGTAACTACAACCGTTGACAGCAACAACTGTTTTCTACTGGTCTAATGTCACGTCCGCTAGAAAACTGTCGTAATTTTCGCTACACAAATTACGCCAAGTGTAACTACAACCGTTGACAGCAACAACTGTTTTCTACTGGTCTAATGTCACGTCCGCTAGAAAACTGTCGTAATTTTCGCTACACAAATTACGCCAAGTGTAACTACAACCGTTGACAGCAACAACTGTTTTCTACTGGTCTAATGTCACGTCCGCTAGAAAGAAACACATTTTATGCCATTTTTGCTTGCCAGTGTAATCCGTGTAATTGAAAGAAATTCACCTATTATATTCCGCCAACCACCTTCGTAACTTACTCTCAAAAAATTAACGTATAAAATTCTACAGCGAAAATAATTACTACCGTTGTTATTTACCGTACTTAAAATTTTCGTGAGTCCAGTTAGTTGTAAGCTTAGACTACATAGTCCTATGCATCCTCGAGTCTCAGCTATTGGTTCATTTACTACTGTCTCAATGCATAGCTATTACAGGCACCACTGGATTCGGTCCTTGTTCTCTTGTAGTTTCTATTTTTCCTAAGGATCGTCCAGGAGGTGTTTTAAGAGGCTGCATCACCCCTTATACAGATATTATTCCTTTAGTGTCATTATAGAAGTGTCAGGTTTATTACTGAAAATATTTAATTAAGAAGAACAACATTTCATAGTTCTATGCAAATTTTTGCACGTAATTGTTAATGTGTTCTCTAGTTGTCATTAAAAGGTGAGAATGAATCATATAACACGTTGTATTTAGTTAATTGTTGCATAAATATGCGTTATTAGTTAACATATTATCTCTGTAACGAAGTGTAGAGTAATTAGCTAAGCTTTTACTGTCGCATTTCAAAATAAACCCTATTAATTTTAATCAGGAAAAGCAAATAAAATATTCAATATTGTGGTTGACACGAGCTCTAAGTAATGAGATCTGAGCTCTAATTGTAAATGAAACTCTATGTTGTCGTGACACTTATTCGTGAAATTTTCCGTGCCTTTCTTGTTACACAACTGCATGCAAATATTTAAATGTGTTTTTTATTTTAAGATTGCTATTTCAGAAAAGGGATGTTAAATTCCTGGATGATGCGATAAAAATGTTTATCGTTGTAAATAATATCATACAATTTTGAAGGCAACTTGTACGTAGCTTTGCGCCTGTAACGTTCCCAGCTCAAGTAGCTGAGCTGCATGCCGCTGTATCGCTGCTTCCGGTTTGTTGCCTCATTCAGATGCTCGATTAGACATACCAAACATAAGATCGGCGTGCAATATACTGCACACGGTTCTCCCCTTGTCCTTTCTACGAGAAGGGAGAGTCTTGTATCGCCCCCTATCGCGAGCGGTTCCTTACAACTCGGAGATTATCTGTGACTTGTTTTATGAGCAGGGCCTGTGTTGTGTCAAGGATGTTCTCAAGTTTATTATTGTGCAAGTAAATGTTGATTTTATTATACCGTTGTTTGCTCTTCACGTTGGACGAATACGGTTAGCGCTTAAAATAAGGGCCCCCATCAAAATCAGTATTTAAAGGAAATTATATATATATTTTTTAAACGATACGCTGCAAAAATTACATGAAATGATACTTCTTAATTATTTTTAGATAATTGCGATAAAACAAATAAATAGTGTTCACTCAGAGTCAGTTTAATGGCATCATAATAACTTGTAAATGACTGTCAGAAACTAATTTTAATAGCAGTGTGATGAAACGAATAGGAAACTACGAACTAGCACAACCCCGCTAAGCAGTAAAATGAACTTTTCTATTCAATTAAGTTATTTTATTGTAATTTTATAAATGGGAATAAATGTTTCAATGGTCTTATAATTAGAGCTAGCGAATTTTCGCGAAAAAAAAATAATAAGTACACGGTAGACTTCAATACTGCAAGCACCCAACAGCAGTTTGTGTATAGCCATTGGTTGCTGTCTACTTGAGAAGGCGTTTTCATATTTGACCGGGCCACTCAGAATTCGGCAACATCGGCACGGCTCCTACGTGATTCTCGTGTAGACAATTAACACGTGTCAAAAAGTAATTCAGCCAATCAAGATAGGTAAACGACCCTACAGTGTTTTAAAATATAATTAGTCCTGGAATCTTTTCGCGAAATTTCTCTACCCCCACCTATAATGTAGATTCTTTTATAAATTTATACGAGACACCTCTTAAATGAACTATCTCAGTATCGACTTGGGTTCTTAAGATAAAATATCTTGAAACTATTGGATAAAATTTATAATTACTTTTTGATAAAGAAATCAATCAGGAATAAATAATATCTTGAATAGGTAACTTGACATTTCAAACGAGTCTTTTTACCTTTTTAATAAAAGAACGCAATTTATATAACAAATGCTGCTAAAAAAACATAACATCTATCACACAGTCCATTCTCCACACCAGTTAAAATAATAATGGCTCGCTCATATTTTGACCACCGTGCCTAAAGCCCTTCACACTGTCAAATATTTCTGTCGGACTGCTTCCAATAAGTTTTGTCCGTTATGACGTCATCGGAAGGCCACAAACGCCATCAATATTTGTCTGAAAGCGTTTGAAAGCTCCAGTTACCATCTAACATCTGAATATTGGACGGGTCCTAAAATTTCTTTCACGTTTGACGGGCTCAGCCAACCAGAATCGTGCTTGACGTAAAGTTCCGTTCCGACGTCACAAAACTTCAAGATGGTGAACAATTGCTGGGAACGAAATAATATTATAAAGATTATTAAATTATAGAGAATTTGTCTGAGCACGAATGCTATTTTAAAGGAATCTTGCACATAATATTAACATCTCAGAGGCATCAAATTTCATTGCACAGGAAATATATCTGATAAATAAAATTTTAATTTAGTAAAGAAGTGCACAATCTTAGTTACATTCCCTTCTGTATTGGACTGTATGGAAACTCAATATCACTATCTCACTTTGAAAATAATTTTTAAATAACAAGTTAGACTAGATCGTACAAAAAAATCGACATTGTCACACATTTTCGAACACATTCAAGATTATTTGTTAACATTTGTTGGAAATGAAACAATTGATTGCCGTATTTCGACTTCACAAATTTTTGAAGGCGAAAACGTGACAGCGTGACAGGTGCTTAAGTAAATCAGCTGCTCGACTTCTTCGCTACGTCACGATCAAGAAGCATTAAGCATACACTGTAAAAAAATTTGAGATAAAATTCCCTTAAATGTAAGGGAAGCTTATTACCTCTACATGTAAGATAAAATTACCTCTTAAATGAAGAGTAAATTTACACAACAAGTACTATTCCCTATTCATATGGAAAAAGTACGTGACAAAAGTGGGGGGAAATCCCATACTAGTAAAGGAAAATTTCATACAAGTAAGGGAATGTTAACTATATTGTATAATAAAATTATATTAAAAAACGTCCCGTAGCATTACAACTGTTAATTTTTATTGCTTATTTAATATGACGATTTGTAACCGAAAACCTCAACTCTAAAAACTTCGACATTTGCTGGAAGGAAGGCGCGAACTACGGTCCTCTTTTAACGTGAGGCCGATACGCTATACATTACACCACTACGATAGCTTGAGAGCAACCGTGAATATTAACGTGTAAAATGACTGTTTCTTCCACCCGTCCTCCCAGTTAGCTGTTGAGACAATGCTGAAGGGATGCACGCGTCTTAAGGTAATTTTCCCATCCATGTATAGGATTTTCCACTACAGTATACGAAAATTTTACTCCAGAGTGCGGTAATTTTATCTTACCCGTAACGAAAACTATGTTTCCGCACAAGTTTGAAAATTTTACCTTACACTTGTCAGGTAATTTTTCCATTATTTATTATAATATAGAGTGGCAACTGAGCAGTGACCTTATCGCAGTCAATTGCTATCCGAAGGAGGCAGTGATGAAACTACATCTCGCACTTAGGATGGGGCATAATATATCCAGTTACCGTCCTTGCGAAGGAAGTCTTAAGGCGCCACTCTAAGACACATTTCTGCTTCTCTTAAAAAATGTGATTTTGGTGCGATCAAAATATTGACTGCATACTGCGTAAAATATAGAGAATGGAATATAACCCAGATTTGAAGATGCATATAAGTTTCATAACCATATCATAACGTTTCGTCATATAAGTATCATAACCATATCATAGCGTTTCGTTATACACTGAATACAATCAATATATCAGTGCATCTTGGTGAACAAAACCAGTTTCGATTCCCATTTACTCTCATCCTGGTGTCCTTTACTACTTTACGCCACTGGAAGGAGGTTATATGGTACAATTTACCTAAGTATGGATGAACATTCAACTACTCAATCAAAATGTTGGTAACAGGACAAATTTCGCGGGTGTGATATTAGGCGCGTGTG
Source organism: Dryococelus australis (assembly GCA_029891345.1). Classification (NCBI taxonomy): domain Eukaryota; kingdom Metazoa; phylum Arthropoda; class Insecta; order Phasmatodea; family Phasmatidae; genus Dryococelus; species Dryococelus australis. The sequence continues at coordinate 258,891,527 of CM056995.1, forward strand.
CGCGTGCACACACACACACATACGCACACACACATACACATACACACTAAAACCTTACATGTAATTAACATCACGTGAATATGTGTCGACCAGTAGTATAGAAGAATCGTGTCACAAATATGTTCTTCTAGTTTTGCGATTTTTCTATAACCAGGAGAGTCTTATAATCGTAGAATATCAACTTCAGTGTTTTTAGTAATAATTTCGTCGAATTTGAGACACCGACATTCTGTTTGGCGATTTCTGTGTCACAGACCAGAACTTTAGTTAGAAATTCTTTAATCGTGGCGTGAGCAAAGCCACACGTAAGTGATAAGGTTCAGAAAGTGAGTCGCCATAAGTGATATTGAAGCTCCAGCAACATGTCAACATATATATATATATATATATATATATATATATATATATATATATATATATATATATATATATATATATATATATATATATACACACACACACACACACACACTTGCAAATAGTCTAATCCAGCTATTCTAGAAAATGTTGCTCACTGCCAGCTGAGTGTTACCTTGAGGAAAAAATCTGACAGCATATTTTACAGCCTCACCTTGGAAAATTATTTTTAACTTATTCGCTCACTGGTAACTGTACATTTTCGAAATCAATGTTCATAAAAATCCACTGACTATAACTGCAGGACCTACATTATGGGAGAAAATTAGGAAAAAACTTTTAATGTTATTAACTGTTTATTCAGTGTGTAATGGTGACTACTGAAATTGCTTTCTTTTTATTCTATGAACTTTGTTGGAATAAATGACCTTGTATTTAAGTTATTTTTATTTATGGCTTGAGGTCTCGTTGAAAAAAGGGCAATATTAAAGATGGAACTAGTTGCTTAAATAACCAGGTCTGGGGAATGAATTGGCCATGTTCTGTATAACGTGACCATCCAAGCATTCACGTACACTGTTAAAAAAATTTTCCTTCATTTTACGGAAAATGCTGGTACAAATTTATCCAGAAGTGTCCGTAAATTCTCCGTAAAATTACGGACACATTGATTTCCAGAAACTGACTTTCCGTAAATATCACGGAACCTCTCCTTTAATTTCCAAGTTAGTTTTCTGTACTTTCCGTTTAAAATAAAAAGATATAATGAAAATCTCTTTCAATCTCGTTATGTGGATGTTCTATCGTGTATAAAAAATGATATTAAAAAAGTGAAAATACTTTGTACTTAAGCGAGGTTTGAACCCGAGTCAAAAAAAATTACCAATACAATTCTCACTTGAAAATTGTGGTATAACTTTTATATTTCTATTCAAAACACAAAAGCAAACTTTCAGTTTCTATTAAATTTTGTGTATTTTTAGTGTTGCCAAATGTTACAGACGTCTGATGCAATTTTTTAATGTTTGGAAGAATAGGCCATAGTCGCGTGGATAACCTTAATTGCGGCAGGAACGATAATTTTGTTGTTACGGTGGCGAAGAAAGCTTCATGTAGAATCGACATTGTTCGTCTCCGTAACTCGGAGCCAAAAGGAATGCGGAGACTTTCCGTATTTTGTATTTACGGACTCAACTCCGTTTTTCGTCATTACGGATTGCCTTTCCGTATGTACACTGTACATTTCCGTAAAACATTCCGTAAATATACGGAAATTTTCTTAACTGTGTAAGAGTGATTTCGAGAAACCATGGCTAACCGAATTCAAAAATGTATTGGGCAGGAATAGTACCCGTGTTTTCTCGGATACTAATCCAGTGCGCTACTATTGTATCATCTCACTGGGTAAGTCGGGTCATTGTATGGTAACTTAGTTACTTACGCAACAATCTCACAGCACCTATTGACGGACGCGGTGAATACTTATAGAACGGATGGCAATGCTAATTTTGCAGGTGAAAGGAGAACAAAGAATACGCGGGAAGAAGTAACCAAGGATGGCTTTTAGAAAATGCCGCTCAGTTAAGCGTGAGCAAGCAATAAAAGGGTAATAAAGTTCCCCGTTTAAATGATGATTGTTATTGTTACTGGTTGAAGAACGGAGCACATTAGTATGCTCAACTCGTTTCGAGTGCTGTTGAAAATAATTACAAGGAGCGTTTCCTGTCCGCCTCTTAACAAACAAGATGGTTGTGTGTTCACGTAGCTTGAATACGTGAAAACTCACGGGCGGAAAATTCAGAGCGGCAACACGGGAAATGCTTGATGGTCCTAGGTTGAGAAGGGGCGGTGAGAGTCTCGCATGGTTTCCCATTCTAATTTCAAGAAACGAAACTCTTAGAGAATTTCTCTGTGTTTTGGAACACTAGTTTCCTGGCTCGACACAAAGGTAGTTCTGTGACCGCGTCTGCCTGCAAATGGCGCCATCGTGCAGTGAGCCATTGTTTCTTCTCTTTTCATTTGAGTTAAATATGTGCATCACTCAACTGTGCCAGCGGGCTGAATACAAACTCCGTGACTATTAATATTTGTGATATAAATCTACAGCTAGAGTAACCTATATATACCGAGTACTCTCACCAGGCCATTTTGTTGGTATGTCACAGGTGCATGCAAAATAATTGTAAAACATTTCTCAACCGTAGCTGTTAGTTTTAAAGTAATATAAGCCTGAAAATACTGATTTTTTTCAATTTGTATTTGAAAATAAATGTCACTTTTTTACTTTCTTATCAAACTACTCTTTGATAGATTAGAAAAATATACCTAAAATGAGCAGTTCAAATTGCTACCCTCTCATAAGAAGAGCTGCAAAACAATACCGTCTCACGAAAGACAATAAACTACAACATGCTTAATAAGCCGTAATAAGTTCTCTGAGCGCCACCTATCTATTCCCTTAACCCTTAGCATATCTCTAAGCACGTAATCTTATTGACAACCTTAGGACTTAGGGGAAATCCATAATATATGACGCGTGATGTCAGGAGCATGTGTTCAAGTTATTCCTTGTAATATATATCTGACTTTAGTACAATTTAACATTTACCAGAATTTGAAATTTATTTTGCTAATAATTAATAGGCACAGTAAATTTTTGTGAGTTGAATGATCTTTAAGCTGCACTCCGCAGTCGTTTTTACAATTAAATCTGAGCTGTTCGTTCATTGGCTGCCGCATAACCGACTAGACAAATTTATCCTTGACAAGGTAGCACGGGATTCGTTGCTTATTTTCATGCGGGTGTACTATTGGTAGATAACTGAGAAATTTGCTAGTTCTATCACCTGCAGGCTAGACTCTACAGTCTTATGTACAGATATATTGGTATCAACTGTACATTGGTTGTCTGCTGTCACACTGGAAGGCGACAATTGGACAACGTTCTCCAGGAGATGTCAAACACCGTGTGGACCAATGGCTAAAGTCATATAAACGCACGTGTTTCGAATTCTAGCTTTTCCCAAAATGAATCCGCGAATTATTCGCGTCCCTAGCTACTGGTCCAGATTCATACACACCGTGTCTAATAAACTATGAATCAATTGCAAAAATTAGTTAGACGTACGCGTGGGCGAAGAGAAGTTTGTCCACAAATCAATTCTCGACATTTCTCCATTCTAAAGATAAATAAACGACTTACAGATTCACGCGAGAGAGTGAAGGGGGGGAAAAAAAAAAAAAAAAAAAAAAAAAAAAAAAAAAAAAAAAAAAAAACCCTTCTGGTTGGAAAGGTATAAATTTTATACACAGTAAAAGGCAAAAAGAATAACTATATTTTTGAATTTGTGTTTTCTTTTTCCTTCCGATATAACTTCCAGAGATAACAACGTCCTGCTCTTCCAAATGTTCACGTAATAATGTAATGGCACTGTGATGTTATATTAAATTTAATTACGAACACATTCAATCTAAATCCCCCAGCTAAATTAAAGTGCTTGGAATTTGTTCTAAAGTCACGTGAGAGGTGTTGAACACATATCTGTGTATGATGCCATATAGGGCTGTATCATAGAGGGCTGAGTGGCAATATGCATAGTTGTAATACATATAACGAAGTCGGAGTTACGTAAACTTAAATACTACCTACGTTAACGTTTCCATACACAAAAAAAAATCGATATTCATCTATGCACATAATATCGTTCAAAAACTTGGTATCTCAATCAAAATGTGTAGTTATATTTAAAAAAAAAAAAAAAAACCTCTACAAGTCCGTAAGTAGGCATACTTGCTTAATTAATTACATTGCGTTAGACGAAATTTCAATTACGTACATGCACGATTATTATTCATATAGTAAAGATTTCGCGCAGAATTGTAAAAATCATGTTTGTTACTTTGGCTACCCCACTACAGGAAAATTCTAGACAGTTGTCCAAAACACTTCGGGAAAAAAAAAAAAAAAACAAAAAAAAAAACAAAAAAAAAAACGAACCATTGTAAAAAGAAAGCACGTTCCTCCGTATTAGCACAATACATTGTATAACACGGCCGTTATTCACGTTTGTTGTTTGCAAAAAAAATACAAAGCGACAAGAACTTCTTTTTCGAAGGAGTAATGGCAGCGCTTTTAGAGTACTGCGCATGCTCCACTGCAGTGGAAAATTGGACGGGTTTTGCTTGTCAAATTACGTATGCGATTGTCACTGCTGCCAACGCAATTGCTGTTCGTGCCGTTGTAGCACCACTCGTACAAGTTTTATTACGAACTTGTACAGAGAACAATGTTTAGTGTGTAACCTGGTTTGAGGTTCGAGCGGAACGAGTCGGAGACAGATTGCAGAACGAGAATTGCTGAAACCTGTCCCCAGCTCGCGCCACAGCGGTACTGGTTATGTAGGCTTATATAGAGTCCTGCCATGGCCCGTATGTTCATTAATAAAGAACGGAAGATAGCTATTTGGCTTTGGAAACCTCTTTTTTTCGGTAACCATTAAACACTGCTTCTACTGGGATAGAGAATTTAAACAAATTTCGAACACAATGCCGCCATCATTTATATTTCATTTCCTCTGTTTTGTTTCCGTGCCCCTTCATCTTTCGTGGAAGGAGACAGATGACTTTTTGTGGTAGCGACTTTTCTAAGTTAGAACTAAATGCCCAAGTATAGTCATAATCACCCAAACGCGATCCCCGTTTAGTGATTGTGTGTTTGCTTATAACCGTAGATACCAGTTTCCCTCCGCCGATAACTTTGACAAAGCTTTGATTGGTTACCATAACAGAAATTTTTCTAAACAAATAAAATTAATTTTTTATCATCTAACGCTTAAGTTAAGGTCAGCAACGCACACGATATGCTAAGTTTTATGGTGGACCAGAACACTTAATAACGCAGTTTCGTTCCTTCCGTACACGTCATAATTCTTAGGTTATGATCTATTCACGGTTACTTCACACTTTTCTGAAACCTTGCTAAAGTTGTACTTCCAGGATATTCCTCCGCCTCTTGCAAACTCAGCTTACCTAAATCTAGGAAATTGCTTCTTGCGCACTCAGCTGTAATGATATTTTAATGAGAACTATTTCTTACTAGGCGCTACCAACAGACATGATTTATTACTGATATATATATATATATATATATATATATATATATATATATATATATATATATATATATATATATATATATATATATATATATATGTGTGTGTGTGTGTGTGTGTGTGTGAAACTTCAATTTAGTGGAAAATAATATAGTGTTACGATAATAGAGGTATAAAAAGCTTGTGATACATATCATATGTAGTAAATAATACCTAATACATGTGGTGATTTTTCAAAGGTTTGATTTAAAACGTGTGCAGAAACCGCGAATAGATTATTAAGTATAATTTCTCAATCGAAGCCACCATCAGAGAGAAGATACACGGGCGAAACAGAGCGTACAGACACGGAATACTTTAGAATACAGAAGTGGAACATAACATAACTAAACATAAAATTGTTATTGCTCCAGTCCTCAGCTGGTCGCCATCACTGGAGTTATGGTGTTGAATTCTCAATGTTTGAGTATTTAGGCTCAGCCTCGAGGAGTCCAAGCGAATAAGGTCACTATCTGCCTACCAGCCGGCTCTGATTACCCCATGGGTAATATATTGATGTTATTATCCTAATGATATTAAGTGTGCCATATCAGAGACATAGACATGCCGGTGCGATCTTCCAACCATTGCTGGCACGAGTCCTTTCCCACCGTGACCAGTTGCCAAGGATAACCCTTGACATGGCTCGGAGGTCACCCCATGCTACTCCTTCCTTTTCATGACACTTGCGGGTTTTCCCAAGTGGAACAGCCACTTTACACCGCGAACTCCAGCCCGCACAGACCAGCAAAATGGCGCCGCCACTGACCAGCAGCAACATGTCGGAGAGCCGTTAGCCAATCAGCGCCTGGGACCTCATGCTCGAAATCGTTCGACTTCCTCAGACCATTCGAGCCGAGCAGAGTGGTGAATCCGCATACGGCTTCATGTGTGCAAGATTTCCTATCCTGGAATGAAAACCTCTCGCGTACGTGTTGGCCATTCGATTCGGGCCAGCGTAGTCGTATGCGAGTTCCAACATGGCAAGCGTCCGTGTTGTAAGCGCTCCACCTTGCTATTTTAATGTACGATTCTAAAGATTATAAGGTGAGAAATGGAACAAAATGTGCGTCGTATTACAAAACCTTCATATCAAAATCATGTTTTGGTAACAAAACGTGTTAATATGCACTAAAAGTATTTCACAATGTTACTATAAAAAACAGTACAAAAAATCGTTATATTCATGTACAGTAGGGGGTCACCATCTTACTATAGCTGTGGTGGATGAACATGGCGCGGCATGGCACATTGCGTCAGTGGTACGGCAATCTTTTATTTTCATTCTGACGTTTACGCTGACAGGAAGTGCGTGTATATTACCGAGGTTGGGTGTACACCGTGCGCTGCCCACCCTTCGGTCCTTACCAGTGTACACCTTAATGTTCCAGTAGTAATCGTTGATAGGCGGTAGTGTTATAGGTCAGTGACCCGTGTCGGGGTGTACGTCGTGCGCTGCCCCTCACGTTAAATTATTTTTTGTGTGTTCTTAGACTTTGTCAGTAACACCAGTTCACCAAATGTTCATATCGTTTTGTGCCCCCATGTAAGAATTGTGTAAACATTTTATTGCGTATTTTGTTATTGTTTATATTGTGTGTTTGAATGTGTACTGTATAATAGGTTAAGGGAAAACACATCTGTATATAGTTTGTGACAATAAATTGATTTATTTTAAAAAAAATGAGTGGTTAGCGCTGCGGTTTACAAATTTTAAATTTATTAATCTTTATTAGATCAGTTATATAGTCATTAGAATAACGAAAAACTTTTCTTGGTGATATTTACGCTAAATATGCAATAATAAATTAGGCAAAATAGTAAATAAAACTCTCCTTATAGCTACTGCTGAAAGTTATTCGCTATAAACTTCGTGTAATGTCTTTGACCTTTGTTCTTATGGTTATTTATTACATTTAGAGTTATTTTTAGCTATACCAGATGACAGTGTATAGTATAAAACTGTTTCGTTTGTGCGAGAAACTGATCGCTTCTAAAATAAGCTTATGTCAATATTAGAGTTTGCAATGCGACAAATACTTTCAAACGTAATTTTTATATAATACTCTTTCTGTGGAAAATCATAAATGCTGTTCAAACAAAAATAAGACAATATGCGACCGGAGTTAACTTAGGCAATATTTAAATAATTTACAACAATTATTGTACTGCCTATACATGAAAACCAGCTTGTTTAATTTCAAATAAACATCAATTATTGTTTTAACGATTAGTAGCTAGCACGTAACACAAAATTTCTTAAACAGTAATTTAGTAAAATTATAAATAAGTGTAAAATACGAGGACATTAACTCGTAGACCTAGTACAAAAGAACGGCGAATACATTCTGCCTCGTGATGATTGATTTAAAGAGCAAGTTATAGTTCTATGTGTTATTAAATTTCAAAATGATTACGATACATTTGCTATTATCGACATGTGACACTACGATTGTAAAATTATCCCTGTTTTTAAATATCGGCATTATTCTCTAAGAAGTTGTGAAGTAAGACATACAGCGAATTTAGGTATAAAACAGTGAAATTCAGCACTGTTATAATCACTATGCTTATAGTGACTTATAGTGCAGCCATGGTAACGTATCTAAGTTTAAGTAATTTTAGAGGAAAACTTTATGTATGTGTACCGTATGCATATTAACAATTATTGTGTCAACAAGTTTGAATGATCAGTGACTAATGGCTGAAATATATTTACACACAATGCTTATCTAAATGTGGTAATATTTAAATATTGTTTTGATTAAATTCAAAATTAAGGCTAAAATGATTACAGTTACATTGAATTAAATTGAAGACGATAGTAGACGGGTTTGTCCAATAACCGTCATTTATTCACTCATGAAACGGAAAAAATATGTGAAACCAGGCAAATTTATTGAATAATATTAATTAATATATGACTAATCAATATGTATGTAAAGAACCCTGGGAAAATTTTTTAAGGGAAAGTTATTAAGACTGCAGTAACGAGATATATCATACATTAATAAACATGGAAATTTGGACATGAGAAAAATACCAAGGACTTAAGTGAAAGTGGCAATAAATGTGTCTAAGCAAAAAAAAACCTTCCTGAAGAATTATAGGATGAGATAAAATTGTAAATACTTCGGACTAAATACTGTAAGCTACGTGTTTTTAGCATTCTATCAATTCATCAGTTAATAAATGTTTAAATTTGCCTGATTATTTAACTTCTCCTACTTACATTTTGCAATTAATAAGTGTAATTAAATGAACGACAATGAAATTCATCATGCGCTTGGTAAATAAAGATGCTCTCGTATTAATAAACATATATTTAGTGATTGTTCGTTGCAGTCTGGCAGATTGTGTTGTGAAGCTGTATAAGTTGCCTAACAACCCTGCAGTACGATTTCCAGCGTGCAGTTGCATACGAGATAGCCAAGTCACTAGGCTCCAACCGCTCGGCTTCCATTCTGAGAGCTCAAGTCGCACGGCAGCAGACCCGAGTGGTTCCAGCATGTCAAAATAGTGTCACGTCCGGCAAAACACCACTCGACTAGATACTCGCATACGACTGAAAACTCCAGCATAAGGCTCCTGGGGGGCTAAGCTCGAACTGCACTCGTATAAGAAATCTTCGAATTGCGGCCGTAACTCCCACGATTTTATAAAACGGTGAGATCGAACCATACGAGAGCCATCGTATACGTCTCGACCGTGCGAGTGGCCACTCTCTCGATCATCGCCGTGCGAGATGTGCAGACGTAGACGAGTAGCGCATCAAAACAAACATAATATTAGACATAAGATGACTGTTGACGCTGTGTGAATTCAATTTACACATAATTTATGCTGTGCCGAATGTATAATCGTATGCAAATTAAGAACTTGTTGAATCGACAAGAATTAAAATGTGTGTTGAGAGTGCAAATGAGGTTATGAGTAAAAGTGTAATTTACGTAGACCTACTACTGACGTTCATTATTGTTCAGTGACTCGTAGTTGGGTGGTTAGACGTACTAAGTTATTATTTAGTCAGTCTTGCATATAAAACTCTGTAAATAACATATGTTATTATTATTGCACAAACTTTCAATTTCACAGAAACTTCTTCCCACAACTGGCTGGCATCCTTGGCTGTCCAGTCAGCTGTCAGTTTGCCTTGGGCAAGTTTCTTGTTTCCTACAAATTTTTTTAACAGTGTAAATTAATTAGATTCAATAGCACTTCAGACTACTAGCCAAAAAATACAGCCCACTGCCCAAAATAACCGATACCTTTAATCTACGTCTGCAGTATTATTACACTAAAAGTATCTATGGACTTCACAGTTGCTCTTACTCAAACACGACGTCTAGCAAAGTGCCATGCAGCTGCCAATACTCTCCAAACGATGGGCAACTTATCATATACATTCACATTTCATTATTTATAATGCAATGTAAACATTATGGCAATGTATGATACACAACTGTGTTCTCCTAATTAAATTGTATGCAATTTCCACAGGGAAGAATTTTACTGACCAATCCCTGCCACGTAAATTATTTGAACGACAAAAAACAAATATGCTGTTCCGTGTAACATTTAATATCCATATTATTAGTTGTAAGGCATATAAATATTGCATCAAGTCATACCACAAACAAAGACAATAACCTAATTTCGTTGGTATTCCCAACGTACGTAGAGGTTAAGTAAGGAAAACACGAAATTTCATTTTCACAGTTAATTCTCTGTAAACATCATAGATGAACGGCATAACACCATATATTCAATTACGTAACCTTCTACGAATTCGAGAAGAATAAACTTCTGCTCGTTGGTTATTTTGGTAATTTTATCCATTTGCTTATTCAACCGCGTACAATGTAAATAAACAAACGCGCGCGATACAAGTGACGCTTCTGATTGGCTGAGTTCCGCTAATATTTGTTCCCGTCTCGCCGCAGGTTCACCAACATGACAAAATATCACTCGTATACGCTTGCCTGTTACTCTCCCCGCACACTGAAAACGTATGCGAGTTCCAGGGGTTGGAGCTTACAGCAATTGTCTCGTATACGTTGCGGACTGTGCGAGACGTCTCGTATACTAACTGCACTTGAACGATCTCGAGATTAGTCCCCTGGTAAGTCAACTTGCCAGTCGAAAGCCCAGCAAACAGTAAATCTTTCGCAGCGTGCAGCCGACCTCCCGTGGCGCAGTTGGTTGGTGCGCCTGCGGGTCTGCGGTGCGGGAGGTTCCGGGTTCGAACCCTAGGTAAGCGTGATGTGTTAGTTTAAGTTAGGCTACAAGTTAGTTTGTAGGCCGTCCCCTGAGATGCCTTCACGCACCATACCGGGGGAAGTTAATAGGCCCTTTCCAATTCCAATTTCGCAGCATGCAGTAGCCAATCGGACACAAGGCCCGTTCTCAGAGCCTCGCGAAGCCAGACAGAGCACTGGTTTGCCCATATCAAAGGAACCGCAACGCCATTTCGACTCTGTATAGTTATGTACTCTGTGACATTACGTCGAATGGTAGGAAACGAGTCAACTATTCCCTCGTTAGAAATCAGGAAATTTCGCGGATTATTTTCGTGGAAATCGTGATCTTGAGGTTTGCCTAGTGACACCCTATTCTCGCGAAAAATATTTCCTGTCTGCGTGTATTTCAAAACACTTCAGCTCAGAGCCACTTCCGCCATTCGACGGTTTCAATCGCTGCGCGTCTTTGGTGCCTGTCCATCAAGCACGAAAGTTTAGTATTGGGCTGTTCACGGTAAAAAGAGCACTTTTGAAAGCCCTGCTTAAGATCTACTTGCAAGCAGGTTGTGTATTGTTCCGCCTTATGTAAGATAAACATTGTCATGGGTCTCGTCACTTTATTCATGCGTAGGTCAGGTGAAACTGTGAAATTATTATAAAAGTATATATTTAACAAATCTGCTCATTTTTACACTTCGATGTATAAGAAAAAAATCGAAAGAAATAACTCAAGTTATCAGAAATGGTTACCTAACACATTTTATTCGACATAAAAAAACGTAACTACTTCCCATCCATCGTTACCAACTTTACTGGGCACATGCCACTCAGTGCGCCCATAAAAATATATGCAGGTAGTGGCAGTGACTTTTTTCCAAAGTTGATTTCAAAAGTGCTCACTTTATAGTGAACAGTGTTGATTTAGATTGGCCCAGTCAAACACAACATGTCTGCTCACAAAAACACGTGACCAATAACCAAATGATAACTGCAGATGCTCACTCAGGATACTGAAATGTAGCTTGCTTGGAATTCTTGTCGCGAAATTCGAGTGTCACTAGGATAGTCCAGAAAATTTTTCTCATTATTCTCAAGACTCGTAAACAGTATTACTGTACTAGTCAGTAAATAAATTATATTATATATATATATATATATATATTCATTTCGGTTAGGTTGTGGTTTGTAATGACAATGTTATTAAGTAACACAATTTGTTATATAGTGTCATAATATGGCTTAATATCTAACAATTGTGTTCCAGGTTAAAAATAATATTATAAATATATTTTCATTTTAAAAAAATCCTTAAATGATGTTCTCTTGTAATTTTTGAGAGTTTTGTAATGTAAGTGTATATAAGGTAACCTATGTTAATCTTTCTACCATAAACCGCGTAACCTTTGCGTATTCCAGCATAAGTTATTAATTTATTGGCTCTTGCTCCAGTTTAATCTAAGACCTGTACGTAGCATGGGATTCGGTCCTCGCTTTTCTTGCAGGTCTGTTATTGGTCGAAACCGTAAGATGTCCGGGGCGTGTCGATCAACCTGCAGTCCCGTAGAAAAAGAAGCACAAACGTACACGCAGTTGAAGTTTAACTTGGCCATAAGTGAATTCGCGAAATTTCCTTGTGTCTTAACATCGTCTCTACCTATTCAGGCCGTGTCCGAATTCAGGTATATACATGTGTACTCGCATTCTAGCATTACTTGCCCTTGACACCGAACTTGACGAATTCGGACAGTCAGTCTTGTTGGCTTTGGCAACATCTATTAGCCAGCTGATCACTTTTAAAGAGTGTGGATTACTACAAATAACTAGATAATTGGCAGAAAGTTGTAGGGTTAAATAAAGGATTAAAAAATATTTCAATTATACTTACATAACTTTTGTTGTCTTGCTGATTGTACGTGAACATTGGCGTAGTGCGAATTTATTGTTTAGGCCGTTCTTTAAGGTACACCTTACGATATTTATTTACTCATTTCAAAATTCCAAAATACCAACAAGTAATGTAGCCCTACTAAAATTTAAATAAAATAATTACGTCTCGTATTAATAGTAACATACAAATTGCTTCTCTAAACGGCGGCACATTTACTGCAAGTACGAGAGAAGTATACATTTTCATATACTTGCATACTTCACTTGCAATTCAGACAGCACTCGTGATGTCATTTCCGGGGACAGGTACGCTAAGTATGCATTTCAGGCGAATTCTGACTCAGCTTAAGTTTGACAGGTGATGGTGCTAAGGAGGGAGGGAGGGAGAGAGAGGGAGAGAGGGAGAAGGTGTGGAGTGAGATGACGCGCGGCAGAGGAGGAGGAGGAGCTGAGGCAGACAGGACGGCGCGTGTGGGCGCCCGACGATGACGTTGTACCACCGCTGCGCGACCTTGGCGACGACGAGTCCTGTTAGCGGTGACAGCACCGCCGCGGGTTAACGGGTCGCGCCGTGGGAGACAGTCCCCCTCCCCCATCTACGCAGGTACAACGAGCCAACAGCACCTCTTTTTAGCAACTGCCGACCTCGACCTGCCGCCATCGGCACCACCTGCGTCGGAGCCCCCGCTGACTCGAGATGAGGCACACCGCTGTTTTCGTCGCCTGCCCACGCCCTTGACGTTGCCAATACGTCTGCCAAACTATTAGGCCGTGTCTACATTCGGCCGTGCCTGTGGACTGGAATTGTCCGGAACTCGACGTCAAAGTGACGTCACATTGACAAGGCCCGAATATGGTCTACAAGTGCGTTGTCCGAAGTGAGCGTTCAGTATCTGACACTAAATCGCACTAAAATTGGTATATTATATGCTGTTACGTAGTGATGTTTCAATTTGCTGTATTTTTGATTAATTAATGTTTACGAAATGGTTGCTCTGAATATTTATTTATAGTAAACGCCTTAACAGTTTTATTTCAAATAAGTACGCCAACTGATATCCAAATGTTATTTTTAAAACAAATTTTTAAAGGTTTTAGCCTTCAAATAAAACTGTTCAGACCGAAGGAAGACATCCCCATTTATTTATTACCATTTCATCATATTTGTTTTGTGAAAGTCTACAGCAGTTCAATTATGGGACATGGAGATTGGTTGTGCGCAGCCAGCGAGATCGGTCTACCTCACCTTAATCTATGGTCACAACCATACGTCGCATCAGTCAGTCACCCGTCCGTCTGGCGGTCACGTGATCTTCAACCAATCACAGGGAAACTTTTTTCTATCCGTCAATCTGTGACGGCGTTCCAACACCTCTACATTCAACACGTCGCAACGGAAAATAACCGCCTACTCCTACACGGAAATAATGCAATTTAGCCTAAATTGCTGTCAGCATACCTGTTTTTTTAGATCTCAGGATGTTCTGGGTGGCTACAACAAAGCGTGATTCGTCACGCAAAATTGTTGTCCCGGCCCAGCGCAGTCGAATCCTGCAGCTTTTCGTCAGCACGCACAGCGTACATGGTGGTCAACTCGTCTCTGCTGTGGTAGTTGATTTTACCGCCACCCGTTGTTTATGGCGACGCCACCTTTAGGGGTACGGCTAATTGCTCCAGCTGGGCGCTGGTGTGTATTTTCCACCTGCCGCGCATGCGCGCAGGAGTACCAACTTTGGGAAAAACATGTCTGCCCATGAAGTTACTTCCTACAAGCTCGTCTGGTCGCCGGAAGTGTGTCGACGTGATCGTGGCGTGGATCGCCAAGTATGGACATTATTGCTGTGATCCGTCGTCAAATGAAGATCCCCCTACAAGGCCGAAATGAACAGCTTGTCCCAATAAGGCCATGTGTTTGCTATTGGCCGAGTCTTCATTTTTTTTGTCATATGGCCCTGATTGGCCATAATTTCTGTGTAACCCCTCTAAGGAGAACTGAAATTAAATGAGTATAAAAAGGTGTGCATGGACTCAGTCGGGGTCGATCATCGCCCCGGAGCTCCACCTGCACTGAGTTAAGTAGCAAAAATAAAACATGACGTTGTAAAATTGAATTTTTAATTTATGCCTTTATGGCTGGGTTGGGCCAGGCACATTTGGTGCCCTAATAATTCAAGTAATTTACAACAATCATGAGAATACTTTGCATTTGGCATTTTGGCAAAATATAACCTATAATCCAACATCAAAGTAGCCTGCCGAAAATTTTAAAATATGGCTTTTATAAGAAATGTTAATGTCTTTCCTGCAAAACAATGAAACGATACAGTTTGGTGGCCTTAGGGTTAATTTAAAATTGATGGGCAGTTTTCTCAGATTTTGGCCTTGGTTCGGCCATATGGCCAGTAATTTCCAGTAAGTGTTTTGAGGCGTTCAAATAAAAATGGAACTTAGTAAAATGAAAATGAATTCTAGTTCTCCAAAACTTTTGGCCGCTGTTCGGCCATATAATCAGTACTGTTAATTAATTATATCAAGCATTCTTTGAATAAGGAATTAGTTAAATTTTTAAATGTTGAATTAACGTTTTCAAATAAAGTGACGTTGTTGGCCTCTGTTGACTATGTTAAGTAATAATATTAGACAAACACATCCATTAAATCATCTTTAAGGCTAGCCATAACCTGAGAGTTTGGCTAAACAGTCGATATTAGTTTTGTCATGTACTATTCCCTTGTTGGAAAATTAACTTTGGAGATGAAAATAGTTAAAACTGAGATTGATGTCATGAATGGTAATGAATTATACATGTCAATAATCTCAATATAAATTGTGGTATAATGAAGAACCTGTGGGTTCTGGTTAAATCAAGTAAATTTTGAGGAAAAATAACATTTATTATTTGCACATAAGAAAAATATTTCTACGGGGGCCAAAAATAATGTTTATTTAGCTTAGCCATTATTTATAACTATTGCAACATACCTATATTTGCATTAACATTTGTATAATAGTTATATAAAATAATTATATTTTATATTGGCTGAAATAATATTGGTAATGTAAAAGGCCTGAGGCATGATAAGTGCAAAAATAAATAATTTTCTATTCAGGGATTTCTTTAATGAAAAAAAAAAAAAAAAAAAGCTAATTGACACTATGAGAAACTAAATCTAGTCTATTTTTTAATTAAATTGCTGTATGATATTTTCTGGAATAGGTCTAGAGTTAAGTGTAATGAAAAACATTATATGAAAAAGTAATGAAAGTTTTAAATGAAAGAAAAGCTCAAAGCATATTTCATGTGTTCTTTGTTCATGTCATAGGTTCTCGCTATATTGTGCACTTTCTGTGCCCTCTTCAATGAGGGTTTCTTCTAAACCTGTTAGAAAATCTAGTTTTTTCTGGAAGTCCAAGTTTGCTGCGTCTTTGAGTTCAAGGGTGTAGCGAATCCGTCAAATACTTCTCAAACTTTAACTTTCGACGGACGGACGGATGAGTCACCGCCTTCTGGCTACATTCCGTAGATGCGAGTACGCACTTTTAAATAAGATACAATGTGGTGGATATGTGTTTATTTATCTGTGGTGGTAAATTCAGGTATTTAGAATGTAAACAATAATCTACTGCAAATTTCCCCAAAATGTTTCTCACTTGAAAATATATTTCCATCCAAAATATACCTCCAACTAAAGAAAGATCACGATATTAAGTCGTCACGCTGAAATTTTACAAGAAGGAATGGCGGGTGACGGATTGTTGTGAATCGCTTTCAACTAACAGACGAAAACACTGACAGATGACTAACTGGCGGACGTACGACTGACAGATGAGACCGATGGCTGTGAACTCCCACGACAGTTAGCCGTCTACCTCGAGTTTTTTTCCGCGTTGAGTCCGAGAGGCGCAGGAGCGATAAGGGAGACACTACATCGCACATCAAACACGCCATCGCCTCTAAGCGCAAGACTCTGAACTGGCGTGCAGTGTTCTCGTCGCATTACGTGTTCTTACGGGACTTAAGCGGTGACGCTATCATTTAATTGATGGGAAGTGTGTAGGAAGCTTCAATGTAGGGCCCTTAAGTAGTTTTGTATGTACTTGACGCGTGTATTTTGATAAAAATTGCTTTAAAATAAAAGCAGTTTTTTTAGCCATTTTGGAGTACTATGAAATTACGTTTCTAATGAGCGTGACGACTTGAAAGCACTCAACTGCCCTCGACTTGAGTGTGTGTTCTTTTCGTAGATTAGCATATTGGGCACACGCTTAAGGCCCTTATCTCCCATTTCTACAGCTTTTACGAGAGTTAATTTTTTGAACATAAACGGGAGCCGATATTGTAAAATCCTCTTACAGTTTTGTCAAAAATTGTTTTTATTATGTAGTCTAATTTTTTTCAACACAAAAAAAAAACTGTATAATTTTAACTAATCATTAAATAAACAAAATTTTCGTTAATTAATTAATTGGATAAAAGTATACAGTTTGTTGTGTTGCAGAAATTTGACCGCATGATAAAAACTATTTGTTACAAAACTGTAAGAGGATTTTACAATATCGGCTCCAGTTTGGGCTCGAAAAATTAATTCTCGCAAAAGTTGTAGAAATGGGAGATCGTGGCCTTATTAGTTTCGTAGAAAAACGTGTGTTTCAAACACTTTGCAACACAGTTCAAGCACTAGGTAGGCTGGGGCGTCCAAGGTCAAGAAGCGAGGGAGCGATACGGGCGACAGTTACACGCACCCCTAGCGCCTTATCACTCCTACTCGCAAGGCGTGCAGTATTTCCGTCGTGACCCTGTACTGTGTAAATTAGAACTGTAACCGTGGAGTTTTATTACACGCGATGAAAGACCGCAGATTGAACTACGCCCCGTACTCTACTCTTGCCGCTTAAGGAAACTGCATAGACAAGCTTTAAAAATGCGATATTTTGACCATTTTCACGAAATTTTATCTCCAAGAATAAACTTAATATGACTAAAGTAAAAAAAAATATTTAAAAAAAAATAAGGGCATAGATTTTTTTTTTCTGGAAAAATAATCGTATTTGCAGAGCATTCATTTACCGAGATACGCGTTTTCGCGCAAACAACTATTTCACAAAAAAATGCTGGGGTCCATTCCATTCTTAATATCGAGGTCTTGAGAGCCCAGAGGGTGAAAGTGAGATGAGTATGGAGAAGCGCCGGAATACGAGGGCGGGGGTAATGGGAGACCTCCGATTGAAACCAGCCGACCAACATCATCGTCCGGCACGACTCCCACATGCGAAAATCCGGGAACGACATCACGGGGTATCGAAACCGGTTGTCCTAGAATAGGAGGCGAGTGTTCTGACCACGTTACCACCGTCATCAAAAGGAACTTTGTACTTTTCTCCTTCCTCTTAAGGAAACTATATTTTATCTATTTAGTTTTCATATATAAATAAAATAATTGTGTTAGCCAACGTTTTGCTAAATCTAGTTTACGACAGAATGTGCATATATTTTGTTATATTTCCACTCTGGAGTGAAGAATAAAGTTAATTCCTTTTGGAAGTTCTGACAAATTGTAAATCGTAAGTTTTACACAATTGTATTTATTTTGTGGGCATTGAAATTATTCCTTTATTACTAGGGGTAAGGTAATTTTGAGAAAAGATTTCAAGACAAATTATACTTCAAAACACGGTAAGTTAATTTACCTATCTTGATAGGCTGAATTCATTTTTGACACGTGTTAACTGTGTGCACGCGAATCGTGTAGGATTCGCGCCAATGTTGTCGCATTCTGAGTGGCCCGGCCAAATATGAAAACGTCTTCTCAAGCAGACAGCAACCAATGTATTAGACCAACTGCTTTTAGATGCTTATAGTATTGAAGTCTACCCTAATCATATTTTTTCGCGAAAAGTCACTGGCTCTATTTATTACCACCACGGGCACGGCAAACCAACGTAGAGGCAATAGTGTTGGACAAGTCTGTGCGACAGTCGCAGAGGTTAAAAAAAATCGGATTACTTTTGGTATAGTTAAGGCAAGGTGATATGCGACGTGTCGAGCCACTGTATGGATGTAACCAGGGTTGCATCGTAGTCATACGGCTCTTGTGGAGGTGGGCAGAACTGAGCCATCTGTCTGACAGATGCCAACTGTCTCTCTGGAGAACAGAAAAAAAAAATCAATATTCCCGTTAAAAATGCTTTCTTAAAAAGAAGAACAGGAGATGAATTCGGTGTGGTGAAATAAAATTATATTTTGAATCAGCTTTCCTGTGACTAACTGCACGGCGTAGTAATTATGCTAGTCTGCTTGTGTTGAGCGTTTGTATGTGTGTGTATGTTATGTGTGTGTTTACTACCAATAACCTCACCAGTAGAGACCTACAAAATTCGCGTTATTATTTGAGGACAAGTTAAACTTCAAACACGTGTACCTTTGCAACATGTTTTTCATTGGACCATACTTTATTTGACACGCCCTGGGTAACTCTGCGCCTATAAATGAACGCTTCACAACAATGTGCTGCAATCACATGCAGTTCAGTCAGAAAGGGTGTGTCTTCACAGATATTCAACAGCCAACGGAGAAACGAAACCGGCTCGAGTGTATACAGTACTGTGAAGTTTGGCCTGGTTCCAAAAAATAACGCGAATTTTGCATGTCTCTACTCACCAGGTACAGCTGAGAGCTCGTTACCTGTCGCCTTGTAGTTGGATGTTAGTCGGCGGGCCATATACAATATCCTAGGACGAGAGACGTGGTTTAGCACCTACGCGGTGTGATGTACAGTGCAGAACGCAATGTGACATCGCAGGAGATCCAAACACCGAGCCCCTAGGCTATGTGGCGTAAGCGTGTTTATAACTGCTTGCGTTAACTTTGTTGCCGGTCGCAACCGACTGTCACCGGGTAAATTGGCTGTCGGCAGTTAGCCATGCGTACAGTTGTCGGATGACTGCCTCGAGCAAGTTCGTGTGCGTGTAGTGTGCTGGCAGTGTAGTTGGTCACGATGCAGTGCTGTGGGGGTATCTAGATGTTATTAGCATTTGCACGCACGGCAGGGACGTGATGTGGTTCTCGGAGCGCAATGAAGGTAGAAGTAGAGTGGCCTAGAATGGAGTACTGCACCCACGTGTACAACATGCAGAACTTATCAACAAGTAGTACAGGTTGTTCACGGTAAAATGAGCACTTTTGGAAGCCCTGCTTAAGATCTACTTACAAGCACATTGTGTATCATTCCGTCACATGTATAATAAACATTGCCGTGGACCTGATCACTTTATTCATGCATCAGTAAAGAGAAACTGTAAAATTATTATAAAACTTAATGTTTTACAAATTTTATAATACATACATTTAGGTACATGAATTTTAAAAAATCAGAAATAAAAATTAATCATTGTAGTATTGCCAAATGTTAATCGAAATCTTTTAATTTCATTTTGAGATATGGAACTACTTTCCCTCCGTCGTTACCAACTTTACTGGACGAATGTCACTACGTGTGCTCGTTAAAATGAATGCAAGTATGGACAGTGACATTTTTCAAGGGTAGATTTCAAAAGTGCTCACTTTATCGTGAACAGCGTTTATACACGCTCCCAAAATGCACTTAGAAAAAGGTTTTGTTGAATCAAACAAAGTTTGTTTGGTTCAACCAAATTAATTTTTTCTATAGGTGCAACGAAATATTTTGTCGTTGAAACCAAACTATTTCGTTGTTCATATTTGGTTGCCCGGAACTAAGATTTTGTTGGTGCTACTAAAGATTTGTTTGGCTTTACATACATCAAACAGTTTCCGTTAAAAAATAAGAAACTTGGAACACCGGCCGAGATTAAAATTTATATCGTTTGCGTCCGAGCGCTACGCGCTAGCAATCTCATCTTACATGACTATTTATAAAATTAGAATTATTTTAAACACAAACATTTTAAATACTGGACAACACGCGTAAATCAATTTTTAAAATTTTACAGTTTAGCTTTTCAGTTCCCCTTTAAACTTGCTATATTATGATGTTTATAGTTATCGATAGATGCACTAACAAATATAGTTATTATTCTAATTGCCACAAAAAATGTAAACAAACTCTCGAGCTGTATTTTCGAACGTACGCAATCAAATGAGTAGCCAAACAAATACATATGTACAGTTGGTTCAACTAGATATTTCGTGAATGTGTTATTTACTATGGCCCAACAGAAATATTTTTTTTATTCAAGCGTGCATTTTTTTAGATAAACAAAATTAATTTTGTTGCTATTTAAATTTTGTTTACACAAACAAAGATTTTGGTGTGGCTACTAAATATATTTTGGCCCTATACAAACAAATATTTTGTTTACACCGGAACAAACCTCTCTCTCAGTGCGGACATGTTTCACTGGGTGATACGACTGACCATGCAAACAAACAAGTAAATTTTCAGGTTGTATCATAGTAACGAAACCTGTTACAGTTTGTATTTACCTTTATATGGGACACCTGGTAGGGGAGAGTTGCCTATATTGTACCACTTTTTACATTTGCCATTTTATCTAAATTGAAAATTACAAGGTTTTACGAATTTGTATCAAAAATGTATGCCTATTTATGGCTACATGAATGTGGGTTACATTTCAAAATGTAGTATTAGGGAAGAAATAAAGAACTTTTCGTAACAGACTGCAACTGGTACGATGTAAGAAACTGGTGTCCTAAATCGTACTCCGTATGTCCTAAATCGTACCACAACGTTATAAATTAAACCAAATGAGAGAATAAACAAGACAGCAAGTAATAACACACAGGATTATTGTAGTATTTAAATACTAATCAAGTTTGATTATTTTCCTACAGTAAATGCAAGAAATATTCAATTATTTAAAGGCTACACAAACAAAATGTTTCGGTTCTGACTTAACACCCGCTAAACTCTCATGAACCCAGGATGCGCACACTAAACACTAAACCATATCTTCCACAAATGTTTCTTACATACAGAACAATACCAGTCGTCACGTTGTAAGACACTTTCTATGCCGATCGGAATATTACGCTGTAATGAAGTGGATGACTGGTGTAAATTGTGATCTAGGCCTCGGTTTCTTCCTGCAGATGTAGAATGTTTCTTCGTTGTAGGCTTAGGTCCATTAGTCTTTCTCTTTTTAATACTGGGCTGTGATAAATGTAGGGCATATGGCATGTCCTTTGCGATTTTCATTTTTAACTCTTTTACTTTTGTCTGCGCCACTTGCAACGCCTTCGCCAACTCCAAATCGTTTTTGTGTGGACTGCTTGTCAAAACACGTGCCCGTTGGGCCTTTGCCAATTTACATCTTTTGTTGAGTCTAGGAATCTGTGAAAGTGATTCAATAGACACGCTGAGATTACAAGAAGTGGTTTATGTTACATTAGGGCCAGTTACATCACTTGGTTTTTCAATCAAAAGGACATTGTTTTCATCTGAGTTGGCAGTTGTTTTGAACAGTACTAACGCCTGTTTCATCCACATCAAATAGGCGGGTCACGATTTTGTTTTCATCAATAACTTTCTTTAATGCGTTGAAAAATTCTACAACATGATCCCTATTGAAACCTCTTTTTCGAGCCAAGGATGGTGCTTCTGGTTCACATAATGTCAACTTTATGACGAGCTCGGAAAGCGTAAAACCACTTTTTACCCGCAATTTGAGTATCCCGATTGAAGTTATGTGGAATGTGTTGTGCTCTGCTATTTGATATGCCAGATTGCGTACAACGTTTATCGTGACTCCAAAGAGTAGTTCTTCCAATTTTAAAATATATTCTACAAGTTGACTTTCTATTTCAATTGGCAAGGTAGTAGTCCATCCAAGCGCTTTCGAACCGTCGTTAGCAATTACAGTTTTACAGTCCAAGTGGCGCTTTAGCGTTTGTTTTGGAATGAATGCCATACTAGCGGCAGCACTCGGTGAACCCCATGTCCCCATTTCTGTACGCTGCCAGAGCCCTTTCCATGTCTGATTCACTCCAGGCACCATATTTCCTTTTCGCCATCCTATAACACACAATTAACACGTGTGTTACTTGTGTTCATTTAAAATTTATTTAATTTATGCTAATAAATTGCAAATAAAGAGCTTCAAATAATATGATATCCCAATTCGTACCAGTACGAATTAGGAAGTACCCGTGGTACTATTTAGGCAATTGCGCACAACTTCACTCTTTACGTCATTTCTAACCTGAAACAGGTGCCTCGCTACAAAGCGACCAGCCGTTAAGTTCAATATTACTTACACTACAACGATAACTACATGGTATCTAATTACACTCACCTTGAAGTGCTGTATTCTCTTACATATGGAGTAGAAAAACTACATCAGCAAACACTCAAACACTATAACTGTAATAAAAACGCAACACGTGCTTACACTGACTAGCTATTTTCATGGACTGCTCAATACATCTAGTAGTTCAAGTATTCACCGTGAGAGCACTCCACTAGTCCTGCTTTATATAAAACCAGTGGTGGTACGATTTAAGTGGTGGTACGATTTCGGCGACTTTCCCCAATTTTTGTGTCACGGTAATATTTAATTGGCTTGGTACCTTTTGCAAGTTCCAGACATGATAATACGCCATTTAAATGTATATATTGTATAGGACTTGGTTTCTTTTATTGTTGAAATCCAAGAAGATGCTATAGAGAGTCAGAAACTGTTATTAACAGACTTTACACATATACTGGACTTGGTCCATTTTGCAAGTTCCTGATTCAGTTGCTCTAATAATCATTCATCTTTGGTATAAAGAAAATATGTATAGCACTGCAAATGCTGACTTGTATTAATTTAACATAACTCATTTTTACTTTAAAACTAATCACTGGCTCATGGTCCAAAAACTTAGATTATGAACAGAATAAACACTATGTTACAGAATAATTTTAAATCTTATGTCTGTTTTTAAGTCTTCGGTTATGCATTTTCATTATCATTAATGGATTCATATTAATTTTCTATAAACAAATGCGGAATATTCCGTTAGGAATTGATAATGCTGTCATATTTCACAGCTTCCGAAGTATATGTGTATCACAAACCCGTTCAAAAATGTTTGGATACGTAGACAAACTTTGTTATTATGTAAAAGAAACATGGTTAATATACGTCACTGTATCATTTGTTATTACTTCCTTGTTGTTAGTCAACTTACTATGTTGCGTACCTTTCAGCATATAATGAAGTATCGAACGGAAACTCGATATGAGTACAACACACAGGGAGGTTAATTGACAGCAGCTTGGTATTTATAGAGCATACATTCCGGGTATATAATGGGATTCACCTTCACTTCTACAACGCCGCTTCCAGCAAAGTACACTCATTTGTACCTCTAGATGAGTACAAAAACACGATCGAAATGAAAACGGTATTAATTATCCAATGATACAGACATATATATCAAGGGGAAATATAATAGGAACAGGCGATATTAGCCAGCCTTCACAGCAACGATTGTTGAGGGCAGTAGGCTCATTAGCTATATCAGTAACTTTTTATTTGTGTTGACTATCAATCCAGCGACAATTTACTTGCACTTTTTAAACTATAACAAAGTAATATAATGATTCTCGCAAAGTGATATCGTAACTTGAAACTTGAGACGTCTAGTTCAAATACGGCATCTTATATGTACTTGAATATACGTAGCATTTACATCAATATACCAAACGATTATTTGATTATGTCAAGAGTCTTGTCAAAATATCTGGCCTATCAATGTGCAGTGCCTCAAACAATATAAACATGTTCTGAAAACGCGTAAAAATTTTAGTGCCAAATGAGTAGGGTCACCTGATTTTTGTGGAGAAGAATTCAGCGCAACCTACAGTTCAATGTCATATGTGCGCAACCTCAATGCTCCTTTGTATACTAAACATTTCTTACTAGACCAAGCCAATCACATTTAGGTTACTCTAGGAGTAATTTGCTGGCAGACGCTAACAACCAGCACCAGTTAAAATCATCGAATTATGAAAGAGAATCTATAAGTGTTGTGAAAATACAGAAAATTGAGAAATTTTTTTCAAGTCGTAGATAAATGTATAATTTTAAACGTTCCAAAGCGTAAAATTTGTTTTCAGAAGTGAACAGGCGTCAGTATAACACTTAATCGTTTGTAGGTTGAGCTACGATGTCCTCTTTTATTCGGATATGTCCGCGTTTTGAGACTTTGTAATCTGTCCAATGAGGTATTATAAAAAAAATTCGAAATGTCCTCTGTTCCAAATAAAGTGAAAGACAGTGATTGTTTACTTTCTCGTGGGTTTTTTATATGTCGTTAAAGATTTTGTAACGGTGCCAACCAACTTCCTGCAAAAGTGGAAAATATTTGGAGAACATTGCTTCATTACCTATTTTGTCGTTATAAACACTTATATAGTTTCCCTGGCTGTTTCTTTTTACATGGCTAAGTTAAGAATTACTTGATCAATTCATGATTTTATGATTATTTGCTAGGATATATAAACTTGTTAAAACGAATAAACTCTTCAAATAAATACGATCGAAATGTATCTAAACTTGACCTTTGCGAGCTTCCAATTGACCAAATTGTGTCGTGCTTACGTACAACTGAGTTTTTTTTGTGAATACTTCAATATTGCTTGCCTGTAAAATATTCTCTAGCGCATTCAAACTAGATTTAAATGCCGTTGTTGTTGCTAAATACTGTAATATAAACTATAAGTTATTTATCTCCCCCCTAAAATTTATACATTTAATAAATAATGATAAAGAGCGAACAATATTATTACGCAGATTATTCGTTTATTCTACCAATAACTACTGTGCAGTACAACAAAAAAGTCTTCATTATTTCTACAAAAATCAAACGGGTGCACCTGCTCGGCAGGCCCCTCTTGGAAATAAACTATTGTCATGATGAACCCGTAATTACTTGACTGATAGGCCCACATCTGTTTTTTTGTTAACAAAACATTTTTATCTAACCGATTAGATTGACGTCAGTTCGTACTGCGCAGTTTCCACGCGGTCTCTGAAATTCAATGACACCCCGCCTACTGGCGTGCATCGCTTCAGGGGATCTCAGATGACATTGGGGACCACGCATGGTACATCCAGCGACGTAAAATTCCTGGGTCACCAACCAAAGTGCCACGTATTCAAAGTTGTCTTCATTTCGTCCCAGTATTTTTAAACTTTAATGATAGTTAGCGTAACAGATGACAGTAAAAAAAAGTCGGTGTTATTTCCCAGCATATTTACTCCAGTCGTCACTGTCCTTGCCTATTTTTCCTAACCCTGGCGACGGGGGTGTCTTTCTGTATACATTTTGAAAGTTGTTAATACAGTAAGGTGTTATTGTATGGATTTTAAAAAAATCGCTAACCAAAGTTTTATATCATGAGGGTTGCATTACACCCGTGTACCGTCACAATTTAACTGTTCAAATCAAATAATTTAAATCACAAATTTCTTTGGCCGCAAACTGCCGCTTAATTGTAGGAAACAAATTATGTGTGGTGCACAGCGACGACTCTCAAACAACTTGAAAAATAATTATGTAAATAAAAGTAAATTCATAACGGGCAAATATGAAAAAGTGGCAGCAAAGGAAGAAAATAACAAATCTATAGATTTCAATGAGACAACGAAACGTTAAATGTTGGAAAACTCCAGATCGTACTCGTAGTTGCGGGAGAAATGGAGAAAATGGACTACTGGTAAGTCGTAATTATTTTGTACAGTGAAGTTTTCGGGTAACTATACAACTAGATTGTTTTTCGCTCCGAAACCATACTCCCCACTCCCCACAGTTAAACAAGGGCTTCGAAGCTCGTTAGTGTTGAATGTGTCCCTCCTCTTATAACCATAATCAATTTTGTTTTTCGGATTTACATCTGTCTCGGATATTTGGCAAAGCTTCTGATTTGCAAGTATTTAAAATGAAAAGGTGACGTGCACGCGAACTCGCGTGCAGCCATTACATACTGTAGCGGCAACCAAGGCGCTGCATACAAACCTCGTCAGGTTCGACGGAGTATAGCTCGTGGAGCTCGATAATTGTTTGTAAAACATGCTCTACATAGCCGAGGACCTGCCGCGTATATAAGCGACGTACTGTGCACCCCCCTCCCCCCACAACACCGAACGGTCACCGACACGTAAGAAGACAGTCAGTGTATTATTACTCGTCGGAGTCGACTACGAAGCCCAGGGCATCACTATAGGCCAGGCCTAGAGGAACTCTAGGCCATTCTGCAGTCTGCTATATTAGTGAGCCTAACACGCGTGGCAGTTAGGCGTAACGGTACTTCTCGAGTCCCCGTTACCCAGTCATCCTAACATAATAACTCTGGCAAGATTAGGCAGTTCACATAGTCTTACAAACAGAATAAATTGTACCTTTTGAAATTGATGAGAATTAATATTCGTGTAATTATATATTGTGTATTTAACGGTTATCACAAACGTGTAATTATGGTTATAATAAAATGTGTTGTGTAACTGAATTCTGGTCTACCAATCCGCCTTATAGTTACGTGCCCCCTGAGTACTCCCCTCCTAGGCTGAAGATTGTCTTACAGTAACTGAACTAGAATGTAGAGAAAAATTTAGACCAGTGGCAAGGACAGTAGGAGGCAGGACTGCTTCAATACTTAAGTTGTTATAGTCCATTCACGCTTTCTTCGACCTTTTGGAATCGAAGCTTTGAAAAATCACCCTAGGCGTATTATGTCAAACTGTTTTTCCAATGACTTGTATTCCACAAATATTTAACACTGTGATGACTTTACAGTACTGTATTATTGAATAAATGAAACTTTACCTTAGTATCTTCTATAACTTGTAATATTTATTTCGTGTTAAACATGAATTAACAACAGCGAGAGCAGCGACGTGTTGACAATGGTCGGTAAGAAGTAGTCCACAGTTAAAATATTTTTAGCCTCGTTTTTATGTATACTATTTGTAAGTTAAACGTTGCCAATTTATATATTTTAATTGTTAGATAGCACTGACGGAAATACATTTCATTGCTACGGTTAAATATATCCGCGCAAATTCCCGTGTGTAGGCTGGTGTTTTTTTTTCGTCCGGAATAAAAGTTCAATAAGCGAAGCAGAGAGTGTCGCGCTCTCTCGTTCTCTCTGTCTCTCTTCTCTCTCTTGGAAAGATCGTACCACCTGTGTAGGATAGGTAGCCTATATATTTCGTTATTTTTAATTTCAGCACATTTCATACTAATTACAGCAACAATAATGATGTTTGAGATTGTAATTTACAACTGAAAAGAGATTTTATTGTTTAAATACCTATTATGTGTTATTTAGATCCAACGACATATTTGAGATGCGATGGCGCGACACAGCTCGTTGCGCGACACTTACAAATCCAGCAGGTTGGCAGACGTGGTGTGGAAAGCGTTCCCAATATGGCGGAGGCGGGCGATTATACCCAGTGCATTACGACTGGCAGTGGTGTGGCGACATACAATGACACGGCGTGTTTCTGAATGAAGCGTCAAGTTCGTATTCATGTTTTTGAAACATCCTAGGGAAGTTACAATGTTGTGATAAATAAGTTTCCACGGCATGGCAGGGTTGATTAATATACTGTAACGAGTGTTGTGATCGCTTCATGTGCAAGGGCGTAGCCGCCATTTTCGTCCTTGGTGTCTGCGTTTTAATCGTTATGCAGGCCTGTGGATTTCAAATATGTGCAAAATTCATACGTTTTAACCATGAACTGATGTTATGACGAAGTTAATTATTTATGTTCACGTCTGTTTATCACAATGTTGTACCTTCACTCTAGGTGTTTGAAACACAGTTGTGTAACGAGTTTACGTTTCTGTGATTTATATGTCTGCCACAATCCCAACGAAATACTATGCCTACCCAGATAAATTTAAATAAGTAATAAAATAAACCTACACACCAGTAAGTACGGTACCAGTGCATGTAAATATTTGCGGAATAAATATTACGGTAGGATTATGTGTTTGCATGTTCATTACTATCTTTTACATTTGTCGATCCTACGTAGTACAATAAATAAGCGACACGAGTTGCGTGCTTGAATTTACTGTGTCGTTTCGTTGGACTGGTTGTCTCTTCGTTAAAATTTTTATTCCATACGCATCCTAATAACAACAGGTTAAATACTACTGTTGTTTCCGCCACAGTTGTAACAAACACCGCCGTGGCAAAATATTGTGTATTATGTGTAACGTCCTATATCTTAAGTAACAAATAGTTATAAAGCTCACCTAAATATTGTTATAGGCCTAAATTGTGAACATTCGTAGGAAATAGTTTCTGCAATATGTCATAGATCTTTGAACATCTGTAAACAGCAACCTACGCATTTGACAGTTATAAAAGTAGAAGTCGCATGGCAGTGTTTATGTTTACGTGTAGAGGAAGGATACGTAATCAGTAACCAAAAGTATAAATTTGGCAGGGCTTCAGCAAAGGCCGAAGTTATCGTGAATCAACGATACCAGAATATATATATATATATATATATATATATTCTGGTATCGTTGATATATATATATATATATATATATATATATATATATATTCTGGTATATATATATATATATATATATTCTGGTATCGTTGATATATATATATATATATACACATATATAATGCCTATAGTATTCAGTTGGAGCCGAACCAACGACCTCCTGAATAGAATGGAATTTACAATAAACTCTTCGTGAATGGCCGGAATGTAAGTCCCATACTCAACGATTGTCAGGTTAACCAATCCCACGGTCAAAAAAAAATATTGTTTTGCAACCGTGTTTTTTTGTGTTTAAAATATATTTCGCGGTACCTGTTAGTCCTGACAAAATTCTCTGGTCAAAATTCATTTATAGCCACGTACTAAAATTTATTGTGAAAATATGTTTTATTTCACCATATTATTATAGAAACATTAGATAATGCTTTACTCAATTAACACTTTAAAAATGCGAAATAAACAATTAGTTTAAGTACTGTGGCTTTGTACGTCAGTATAGCGATCCTATAAATGTTTTCACAGGAAAATCACTAGTTTAAAAAAAAATGTTTTCACTGCACAGTTTTTTATTTATTGTTATTATTTGTTTACTAGCCTTCGATGTGGATGATCTGATTAGATAAAAAACCAATTTCCAAAATTTGTAAACAATGGTGTTGTTCTTCTAAAACCGATATGATTATTGAATTGAGCCAACATTTGTCCTTGATGTTTAATAAAATAAAAATAATTTCCTGATAAAAATAACAAAGCTTGAAAGCTCAAGTATCAGACATCACTTTATCCAGATCTAATTTCTCCAAGATATTTCAGGATATCCGTCACTTATGAAACACGATATAATTTGCTCACAAAAATTACGCAAACCCTTCAATTTTCTCTGAAATGGCGCCTCAAAAACGTTCGACGCCTAACTTGATGTATAACAATGTTTTCGCATCTAGTTCGTAATTACTTTTGTAGCCAACGTTAAAAAAATATCTGCTCATAAAAGAATGTTTTTGGCGCAAATATTAAATGCATGGCGTGCTAAAAGTAATGACAGAACATTGGAGGAATATAATTTCATAAGTTTAATGTCGTTGTTTTATTGGCATCAGATTGGGCTTAGGGGTAGAGGCCTAGTTTCAATTTTTTTTTGTTTTGTATATTTAATTTATCAACAAATGAGAGTTTGACGTTAGGACCAAGAACAGGGGGGCATAAAAAGTGATGAGCTAAAGGTGGGGGTGGAAAAATGGTCCAGAAGTGGCCAATGTTCAAAACATCACAACTATCATCTTATATACACTTGAATTTCCAATAGAAATGTAAGTTTTCAATGGATGTACACTATGCGTTACTATGAAAATGTTTTTCATCGGCATATAAGAAATTGAGAAAAACTTTTCTACATTTTTGAGCTGTTACTGGTTAAGGAAGAATGAGTACCTCGCTATAAGAAGCATTCTTCAGCAACCGAAGCTGCACCATGTTTCTAGCGATCTCGTTTTCACGTAGGGCTACAACAGCAGTGGCACTAGACTTGAACTTCACGATAGACAAACTATTAGTATGTGTAGAAAAATACAAGTAATGGGCCAGCGTCCTGAATGAAAAATTTTCAGAAAATCATGACTTCATCATGAATGTCATAATGTCAACCAAATGTATCATTGTAGCTTGATAAAAAATGAAAACAAGAAAGACACTATGCCTACATCAAATTATTTAACGTGAAAACAGGGCTAAAGGTGGGCGGCTGTTTGGTTTGGTATCCCTTCCCCCTCCTTAATATCAAGACGATGACCGCGGAAAACTTACACTACATTTTACACCTGGTGGAAAAATATCAAGAAATAAGCAAAATGAATGCAATGAAGGCCTTGATTAAATGTGTATTATAATTATTGACATTTATTGCGCTCTGTAACGTCTCTATCTAAAAGGATACCAATGGCATAAAAATGGAAGGACTACATTTTATTTTTAATTTACTCATACAGCTCTAATTTACAGCACTAATCTATTTGTCTACACTATTGCCCTTTTTATTTCTCAGGGACCGCAATATCCAATGATTATTTCACCTCTAATCAAGTCCTTCTTAATGTCTCTCTTTGGTTGTAGCCAATTAACTCATAATATACTGTCTGTTGCCATATTTTGTAATGTATTTCACTCACGCATTCAGTCCAATCGTCCAGCCTGAAAGTCGTACTCTTCACTACTCTGGTACTCGCAGTCGCAGATGCTCCTCCCACTGGTTACTTCCAGCGCTACTAGTTTCCCTCTTCGCTCGTTGCCTCTCGTTTAACGTCGCACGATCGCCCAGACTCCACTCTACTCCACTGCCGACTTGGAGGCCCGACGCGCTTTCACAGCATAGTCGCTGGCCTTGACCTGGAAGGTTCACCGCACCCTGAATAACGCTGAGAGAAACTATAGCAGTAAACCACTAGAAAATTCTTCAGATAAATACATAAATTCGATCTGCTGAAGAACAAGAAACTATTGTTAGTAGAATGATCAATAACAAGCCATTCAGCTCAGAGCTAGTGTTAAGTTGAGCGGAATTTCTATATACCGTGAGACACCTCACACGAAATTTCCTTTTTTTTTTTTTTTAACACGGAGTTGCTCGAAAATTTATTGCTTATAATCACATGAAAAATTGTAATTTTTCTACTTGCCCGAATTTTGCGAACAGGACGTGATCTTTACTACATACCAGCTGTTTGTACCTGAGACGGGCTGCCGCATTTGACATCGTCATCACCGGGGTGGACTTCAGCAGCAGTTCGGAGTAACAACTTTACACTAGCTCGTTTCCTGCACGTTTGGCGAGCGCGAGGCAGCTTGGCGCTGTTGAGCGCATACTAGCGGCGCTTCGAGGAACTATTGACTGTGTCGTCAGCCCAGCTAGCCAATAGGCTGGGCGCCTGGCGCCTGTGAAATCACATCCTATAATCTGCTTAAATGTCAGGAGTTTTGTGACGTGTGACCACGTGTGCACCCCATACATGGACATGTTGCGGCTTCAAATCACTTGATTGGACAACAATAAAGTCACCCCTATAAGGGACAATGCTTACCTTTAACAAACATTTACATAAATGGCCATCTGTTTTTCCATTGGCTAGTGGTATTTGCACTTCCCTCCCAGGAAAATTGCATTGTGTTTTGTATTTATGGTGGGTGCAATCTCTGGCTCGGGGGCAGATTGCCACTGCCCCAGAAGGAGATAACCCAGACAGCCAATTAAGTAATGTTCTAGAAATAAACTTTCAGCACTGCCCTTATGGCACAAACGAGGCAGGCACATTTGGTGTCCTAGTAGAAGACAGGCGCCATGTTGGCAAGAGACAATTTTAAAATGACTAAAATATTGAGAATATTTCGCATCACCGAATAATAATATTTGGCATAATAGTAAAACGAACTTTTAAAAATTGCTAGTCATGTGCCAAGTAAAGTATTATTTTTAAAGGGAATTTTTGTGTTTCCCAGAGGTTTTACATGGTAGGTAAAATCTAATCCAGCTATAAATTTTAATGAGACTGGGTTTTTACTGGAATTTCGTAAAGAATGACTTTGGAGGTATAATGTTGTAGGCCTCGTGAAGAGTGCATTAAGCCACGAATTAACATATGGAAAAGAATTTTGATCTAAAAACTTGGAGATAAGTAAGCAAAAAGTAAATAAATAAAACCAGAATAATTTGGTGGTTTATTGTTAGCTAACCTAATGTTTGCAATTTAAGTTGGTTAAAACTTGTTTGTCAGCTTTGAATTAAGAGAGTAAACATAATAGTCTCATTTAACTTTTGGCCATTATTAAATATTTCGGCCTGTAAGATCAATATATATATATATATATATATATATATATATATATATATATATATATATATATATATATATATATATATATATATATATATAGATCTTACAGGCCGAAATATTTAATAATGGCCAAAAGTTAAATGAGACTATTATGTTTACTCTCTTAATTCAAAGCTGACAAACAAGTATATATATATATATATATATATATATATATATATATCATTGTGTGCAGTCTCTGATCATTGTAGCTAGAGAGAATATATATATATATATATATATATATATGAATTGATAGTAACAGTAAAAGTTAGCTTTTCACTCTTTTATGTTTGGCGGAACTGTATGCTAAGTCAGGAGTACAAACTAATGTTCCCAAAAATAAAAATGCCAAGTGTATTGCGCACTGTTGTAGGGGTGGAGAATCGCCATATAGGGCGAGTTGCTTTCAATGTTTACTGTAAATTTCCTCCAATAAATCATCATGGAGACTTACAGACCCACATATGTCTGTATATTTTGGTCAGAGTAAAACTGAAACCTAGAACTTTTGTGAAATTTATACACTATTGTACTTTTTACAAACAATTTAATGTTTTATATATGTTCGTTTTCTTTAAAACCATTATTATGGTACTAAATTATTTTGTGCTTTAAAGGAATCATCTACAGTTATATTAGTGCAAACAAATATGAAAACAAATAATAAAAAAAGGAATTTAATAAATACTCTTGAAACTACTCACGAATTTTACTGGTTACAAGTTAACGCTAATTTTTAAGTACATTTTCAAATTAAGGTTTCAAAACTTTTCTGCTTCAACGAGGGGTTCTTCCTGTTCCTTTTGGGAGTTTTTGGATCTGCAGACTTTTTGTCCAGCTTGCCATGTCCTTGGGGGCAAGGATGTATCAACCGTGGCACATGGAAGCAATAAGTAGAGGAAAATAACTTAATACAAACAATTTGAAGATGCATAAAATTTAGAAGTTAAAGATTGCAATTCATGTATGCAAAAAAAAAACAAACAGCGAAGGGACCTGCATGTTTTAGTGGGATCCAAACCGGTGTCCACGTATTGAGTCAATCTGGAGTGTGGGCGAGATTATTCAACTGGCCCAGCCTTTTATAGGCTATTAAAGGTAAAGTGAGCACTTTTGAAAACCCTTTCATTTGGAATAATAGTCAATAAATTAATTTCATTTTTGCATTAGACGTTAACTTCCGACTGCTTTTTATTACTCACATGGCAATGTATATTTTAAAAGTTGGTTAAATGATAAAATATAGCTGAAAGGAAAAAGTAACTATGGCCTCAAAAGTGCTCACTTTACCATGAACAGCCTATAACCACAAGAGCTCACTGCTTTCGCGTGCAAGGCCACCGAAGTTTGAGGGGTTATGAAGGATTGAACATGGTCATTTCTCACGCAGATTAACGAATGTAGGCTTGTAAGTGATGCATATCATTTGTCCTTCGAGTATGTGTTTAGTTTTTATGCTCGGAGAAAATGTTTAGTTTGTGACGTTTATTGCAAAGTGTGGAAATTTAATTTACGTCTATATTTAGATGTCTAATAAAGCGCACCGTTGTATCAACTTATCTCCCATAAATATGTTCGTATTATCACTGAATGAAAGTGGTTCGAAGTTTTGAACAGGACTTCTGGTTTTATGCGATGTTCTCTGCTATCAAACGGATTTGTCAAGAAACGTTCGTATGTATTACGTCGGCGTCAGAACACGTATTTCATCTTGAAATAAACTGTACATCAGTACTATGTAAATTGTAACGCGCCGCTCTGCAGAACTAAAATATTTATTTTAGTCCTCCACTAGTGACTCGCCCTGGCATCGCTCGGGTGCGATTTCCATTTATAGAGCTGGCCGCGGTGATCAATATGACGACATAGTTGTTTCCTCGTGAGATCGCTCGATCGCTCTTCAAGCTCCTAAAACGATATGGTGTAACTAACATATTTGATTTCATAAGGATTATTACTATGTTGTTTCAAAAAGTTATATTTTTGAACAAATTTTAAAAGACAAAAATGGTTACTGTGGGATATCTTTAAATGATAAATATATGCTGTCGCTGACTTTTTTGTAGACCTTTCCGAGATCTAAAATTCTGTAGCACATTAATTTGGTGTATTTCTTATGGTTTAGTCAGCGTAAGCCACGTAAGCTCCCGAAAAGCGGCTTTTCCCGACTTGATTAGAAAAGTCGACATTTCTCTGCTATCCTTCCGTTAAATACCATTGTATTATATACCTAAACCTTCCTTAAGAAATTCTCTAAATGATGGTGAAAACCGTATCAAAATTCATCAAGTAGTTTAGAGGCCTTAGCCGAATACACAGAAATACGCGGCAGGCCGACTTCGTTTTATATTAGTTATAGATAAATAAGTTACAATTTTCACCCGCTAGAAAAAAGTATAATAATAATGATAATAATAGAAACGACTGCATTTATTTAAATTTTAAATTCAGAAATTGGCCGAATGAATGACATAATCGACTCCGTTATGTATAATTTACAGCTTCATCCGTTATTCTAAATGTAAATGAAGGGTTAAGCCCCAGGGCCGTGTATTGCGATGTTACCCTAAAACGAGAACGATTTACATAACAAGCTAGCTAGGGAACTGTTGTCGGATCAATGGCAGTTTCGGGTGAACAGCATGAGGGGTAAACGTTGTTCGTGTAAATCGGGACCAGCGGCTGGGATGCAGCACATTGGTCCTGTCACCCAGCGATGTTATCGTGGAGTAGACACAGATACGTAGCGCTTTTTTTTTAATGACGTGACAACGTCTTAAAACTCAGCCCCTTATGTTCAGAAAGTGAGCGTCACGAAATGTTGCTCTCGGGTCAGTGGCAATTACTCCTGGAAAATGAGTAGTACGTTAAATGTAAATGTACGATAGTATAGGTCGGTCCTTTGGCTTCATGTTTCACACACAAACTTATAGCGCTGACGTCATCAGGAAGCGGTGGGAGCTGCGCTGTGAACCTCTGATTTCGAACGGTTTAATATGCTTACGACCGCTGTAGCGACCGAATGGCTCATCCGATCGGAGAAATTCTGGTGTTAGTGTGCGAGTAGAAAAAAAAATCAACTAAAAATATAACCAAGAATCATAAATAATACACGTACATAGTAAATTTCTAAACAATAATAATTTTCTTTGCAGATTACAAACCAAAATAATTAAAGATTGCGAGTTAGGTGAAAAGAACACTAACGATATTAACAACATGAATATCGCTCGACAAGACAAATCTAATATTGAAAGGCTGACTCAGTTACCTCAATCCATTCCGGAGTTATATGAAGAAGAAGTTGACAATCCTACGCAGGAGTGAAATGCAGACGCGACGATACTAAGACTAAACAACAACAACATGATCAGCGCAAACGCAAAAAGCACCAAGATAGATTGCAACAACTCAGAGAATAAAATGCAACCCAGATGTCACGTAAAAAAAAGTACCTACGGCCGTGTAGACGATATAGCCCACCCCCCTTTTTTTTTTTTTTGCTTAAGTTATTGGCATTTTCTTATGGTGTTTTGTGTTCTAGTGGATGTGCGCCTTATACAGTGACAACGTGTAACTGACTTCGTTTTAAACGCGGTAGGTAGAGTGTTTCATGAAGTGTTTTGAGGTATTCCGTACACAACGCAAGGCTCTATTATGACGTTATGACACATGAGTTTGTGATTAAAACGTTATTTGTCAGACATGATTCATACTGACGAATCCAGTATTCCCACACTCTTTTGCAGTATATCGCTGTGTCGTCAGAGATCGTCTTCAAAGTCAAATTCTTTGATACTTTTACAAGTGAAATATTTCACAAAAGTAGAAGGATTTTCACCTATGTCGTACAAATACTTTTCTCGTTAAACGCTTATGTCAACGGCACAAGATAGTCTTATAGTACTTTTCATTCACATACGAAATCTGGAATTGCCAACAGTGTTACGACGTGGTTACAACGTATTGCCGTTCATGTAAACACCCAGCTTGCATATTTGGAAACTCCGAGTGTACCAATCTCGACGCACTTTCAAATAAACTGTTTTAGCTCGGTCATCGTTCCTGCTTCATTTTTGATGCCATGATTTGGCGCAGTGGATGGCCCTATCCTTACGGCAGGATGCACTTGAATATATGTTTTCAAGTAGTTTGCATCCTTTTGCTGGCGAATGCTGCCCTAATGC
Source organism: Dryococelus australis (assembly GCA_029891345.1). Taxonomy (NCBI): domain Eukaryota; kingdom Metazoa; phylum Arthropoda; class Insecta; order Phasmatodea; family Phasmatidae; genus Dryococelus; species Dryococelus australis. The sequence continues at coordinate 258,928,732 of CM056995.1, forward strand.
TATCGTGTAAATATTCTCTGCCCTAGGTCCATACTTTGAGAACCTACTGTATTTAACCTCGGGGCATAAATTTAAACAATAACTAATCAATCATAATTAACGCGAATATTAAGGACAGGGAAAATTTACGGGTTTAGTGACACAATCTCCACAATCCCATGCATATTGAAACATCACCTATTTGATAGCTGCTACCCCAGAAAACAGCAATTTTCGCCCTTGACCAAGTTGCCCGAGATTGTGTCCTTGTTTCCTTGAGGTCTTGCTGTTGGCTTAATTTCTCCAGGGCGTGTATAATATATTGAGATCCAGTTGCGAGAGAAACTGAAATGAATAAATGGTTTTTTAGTCAAAGATTGTTCTGAAATTACCAGCGAAATTTTCCAATTCTTAGTAATATTTATGATAACAATCAATTGTTATAGATGTGTTCAGAGTTCCCCAGCGTCATCATAAATCTGCATGCCGATTAGTAACAAATTATAAAATGACTGATTTCAGAATAAGCTGCACTAAGTGGAATCGTTTAGAAGTCGCGAAGTAACCAAGAAAATTACTCAGTCTGAAACTGCGAGTAATTTGCGTTATCTAACTTTCTAAACATATATTTTGCCCTACTATCAGCGAACTCACTAGTTAGATACGTTGCATTGATGAATAGAACGTAATACACTTGTTATGTAAATTTGAGCCATATTATACTTGTCCCTTCTGTGTTCATATGACAGAGTAATAAACATCGACGTTGAAGTTTCCACTGTTTATTCGGAGTCTATTTTTGTAACAGTGTTTCATATTAAAAGCTTCGACATTTGTAAGGCGACCAAACTTACAATAAATAAAAAATAAAACAAATTAACTTTATACTTACAATAGGCAAAACTAATAATATTAGTTTATGCAATCAGGTATTCACGTCATTATGTGGTTCAAGTGAACTATTGTAACAAAGCGCCTGAGGAGCGTATTTGAGTTCTTGAGGGACAGAGATCTAAATAAAAATAAAATAACTAAATTTGATTTGTAATTTATTCACACAGCATTTATTAATAGCGTTGGATTATCTATCTCCACTCTTAATATTTTCTTTCTCAAAGAGTGCAACATTTAATGTCTATTTTAAATATAATTAACGCCCTTCTCAATATCGCTGTTTCGTTTTAGTCAATCAACTCATACTCATCATTAACACTCGTTCATCTGTTGCCATAATTTTCTATTGCCTTTCACTCATACATTTAGTCCTATAGTCCAGCCTACCAGCCGCACCCTTCACTTCTTGATACTCGTAGTCACATATTTCCCTTCCGCTGGTTATTTCTCTCGCCGCTCGTCGTCTATCGCTGAAACTCAGCCACTCATCCATTCAACAACTACTCAATTACTCCCGACCCGGAGGCCCGTCTCACTATTTATACTCTGCTGGCCTTTACCTGGAAAGTTCGCCGCACCCCGAGTCTAGCTGAGAGAAACAAGGTCAGTAATATAGAGCATTCTTCGGATGTCTCATAGACACCCATAATCCAAGGTAGGGAGCGGCACGCGCCCTGATAGGCACAACAGGCGTGTTTTGTAAACATTCCTTAGCGAAAAGCTGCCGCGTCACTCGTTGCAACTGATAGCGCGCGCGTCAATAAATCATCCAACTACTGTGTCCTTTACTTCCACTTGCTCGCGCGTGGCAAACCAGAGAGCGCGTAACACTATTAACTTGCTGTAAACAATTAAAGACTGTTCACGATAAAGTGAGCACTTTTGAAATTAACCTTAGAAAAATGGCACTGCCCCCGCCTGCATATATTTTAATGAGCGCACTGAGTGACATTCGCCCAGTAAAGTAGGAAACGATGGATGGAAAGTAGTTACATATGTTAACATCGAATAAAAAAGTGTTAAGTAACCATTTGTGATCATTTAAATTATTTCGCACCCGTTCTATTTGTTTTAAACGCCTCAGTATGTGGAACTTAGCGGATTTATAAATAGTTTAGTTTTCTAAGAAGTTCACAATTTCACTTGACCGAAGCATAAATAGTGTGATGAGGTCCATGACAATGTTCATTATATACAAGGTGGAAGAATACTCAATGTGCATACAAGTAGATCTTAAAAATGGCTTTAAAAATGCCCCCCTTTTTTTTTTTTTTTACCGTGAACAGCCTACATTAATGTTTACTGTACAAATTATGATATATTTATTAGTACAACATAAACCGGAATGCTTGGTCTTCTTGTGTAGTTCTTCGCCTGATCGGCGTAATTTCTTTGGCGCTGCTTTTGAGTGACAAAGTCTGGGACAACGTATCAACCCAGCCCTCTCCTACAGAAGCAACGGCATTTTTCATGTATGCATATTAACAACGTAATCAAACGTAACGCAATTGTTTGTTCTGTGTCGAATGAACATAAGCTAAATGTTGTGTTATTCTCTTTCGATGTTATTGCTTGACCGTTGCTTGTATACAATTCTCTTTGTGCCTACATTTCTATGACGTCACTTGTTAGATTACGTAAACCGATTCTTCGTCTTCTGCGCATGTACTCAACATTGACCTACCCCGAACCAACACAACTGTCAAAGTCAAATGGTTAACAGTGATGCACGTCTTTGTTGACATCCTAATTTTGAAAAGACAAGCCTTTCTATATGAATAAAATACTTTTACCAAGTAGAATATAATAAGCTGCAGTGCAAATTTGTTAAGAGGGAGTATATAAACATATTAAAGCCCTTGTTTACAACCAAAAGTGCTTTGACCTCAAATCCTCTTCACGTCATTTCCGATAGTTGTCTTGGCTGGAAAACAGTACAGTGTTCGGACACGTACTGGTTCTGTGCAGCCGCAGCGAGATCGCTCTACCTCTCTAGATTCAATCACTCTACGGGTTGGGAACTAAAGATGAGGTAGACCGATCTCGTTGGCTGCGCACAACCTATCTCCGCGTCCCAACATTGAACTACTTTCCTGCCAATACTGCTAGCAAAAACGGTATTGATCTGATTTGAGGTTAGAACCCAGCTTAGTAAACAAGTGCTTTGAGACTTTTCTATACTTTATCTAACCGATTTGTAATGTAGCTTGATTAAATTGATATTGATAAAAGTATTCTATTTACATAATAGTGCTTGTAATTTAAAAATTAAGATACAAACAAACACGTTCATTATTACTGACCGTGTAACTTAGACAGTAGTGTTCCTTTGAGGCAGGTTTATGTTGGGTACATGCGCAGAAGACGAATAAGAGGTCTACCTTGTCTTTAGTGTATGGTTGGGAACTCGGCTAGAGGAGTCGACGCACGCGGGAGAGGTAAATGTCGCATCGCACGAGCGCATGGCATAGCCGCCATTTGCATATCTCCTCCGAATTGCCGGAGAGGGGGGGAAGGGCCGGAAATACGGCCGCGCAAACTTTCCCCCCTCCTCGTCGACAGCTCTCGTGCGAGATCGGATAGCGGCCGGTTTCGCGCGCGCCCTTAAACCGCACCCCTTCCCCTTTTACGGCCCCCGCCAACCCTTCCAACCCTTTAATTAAAGAGTTGAGAAGTTCTAACACAATTTAGCACGATACCGTGACCTGAGGGGAAGGAGAAAACAAAACAAGAACGGCGGTGGAAGTTGTGAGCGCTCGGAGAAAAGGAAGACGCGAAGGAAAGTTTTAAAAGCCAGGGCGGGAAGTTTTCGACAACATGAAAGCATTGGCCGGACACGAAACTCTCGGTTCGGGCGCGATATTTCCTCTCCGCGCCCCCTTGTAGTAAAAGGGTGAAGGGGTGGTTGGGAGAGAGAGAGCTCTTCTCGTTTGTTTTATTGTGTTTGTCGTCTGCCCCAATCGGGTCGCGGAACTCGCTAAGTGGCCGACCGCAAGCCTTGCATACCTTGCCGGCCTCATTTGCATCTCGTGCGAAGAGAGGCAGGAGAGAAATACACGCCACACCGCTGTTGTATCCCGGGCGCATGCGAAGCTTTCGTGTCGAGGAAATTTTCTTCTTCTTTTTAAGTATGCCAGCGCTCTGGTTACAAACTCTCAGGCCGTGTCCGAATTGACAAATTTCGTTATTTCGTTATTTTAAAAATTCGTTATTTGGTAGGTATCAATTCGGATGTTGCCGAGAGTCACTTCTTTATCACTCGCGGCAACACATTATTACATTAACAGTGTAAAATATTTTTATCTAAATTTAATGCTTAAAACAGACGTAATATTTCTGCAATCATCGCTGGCATACTAAGAATACTTCAATAAACAAGGAAATAATCAATTATGCAATAACCACTTTTAAACATTTTTATTTGCGGTGTATATATACAAAGCACATAACTTAATTGCTTTTTTAACATGCCCAGTGTATTTTATGTACAATTATTATTTTTAAGTCATATTATTTACCCATTCGAGCAAGTGTTTATAAAGTAAAAACAAACATAGCGCTTAACTTGTCATTTTGTATGTTTGCTAACATCCGCTAGAGACAAAATACGAAATACCAAATTATCAAATGCGTCAAAATTTTTGTATACAAAACCGGGTCAGGTGATCACTTTGTCAACAAAATCTGCCAATTCGGACACGGCGTCAGACAGAAATGCAATGCGGAAAATACTAAAGCATGAACACCGCTGTGCGCCCGAAACTTTATGATGTTAAGAGGACTGTGACCTTGGACTGCGCATCCAAGGTCAAGAAGCGAGGGAGTGATACGGGCGACACTAACAAGCACGCCTGGCGCCTCATCGCTGCTACGCGCAAGGCGTGCAGTGTTTCTGCCGTAACGCTTTACTGTCTAAACTAGATCTGTACCTGTGGGTTTTATTACACGCGATGAAAGTACACAGATCAAACCACCTACGTATAATCGTACTTTTCTCTTACCGCTTAAAGAAACTTCATAGGCGAGCTTTAAAAATGCGATATTTGACCACTTTCACGATATTTTCTCCATTAATACACTTAATATGATAAAAGTAAAAATATTGTGACTTAGACAATAGTTCTTTTTTATCCTTTCTGGCAAAACTTCGGATTCCAAGAACATTTGTTTACCGAGACACGCGTTTACGCGCAAACAACGATTTCACAGAAAATGTTCTAGTACATAGGATCCTTGTAGGCTGGACGTACTCGTTGGATCATGTTAACATCATTATTATTATTCAGTAAATATGTGTCATGTAGCCAGGCTCATTCCCCGCCAATGTGAACCGGGTTCGATTCCCGGCAGGGCTCACCTGGATTTTTGCACTACGAATCGTGGCGGGCGTTGCCGCTGGTCGGCTGGTTTTCTCTGGGTACTCCCGTTTGACCCCGCACTTACAATTCACTACTGTTACCTCTCCCCCTCATTTAACACTTACCGGCGCTCAAGTCTTCGCTGTTAAGCGCCGAACTAAAAAAACTTATTTTAATCACATTGCATCCCTCGAATTACAGATGTTAGTGGGATAACAGACACGAGTGTGACAATGTCTAATTATCTTTTTATAAAAAAAATTAAGTGAATTTGAGGAATTTTATTACTACGCAAACAGTACTATTTTAATAGTTTATACCGTCAGCTGAAACCAGTTTCGATAACGTGGGTTTCGAAAATTAGTGTTTTTATGCGGGACAAAAGCCGCGAAAGTAACGTTTCACCGTTTTTTTAAATCGAATTTTGTAATTTAATTTTTGCGTTGAATATTAGGTTTCGTTTTGTAAATATGGTATTTCATGAACTACTTAGATCTAGAGTGAGTGAGTGAAGAGATTTGGACGGCTCTAAACACACCGAGGTCTTGAGAGACGATGAAGGTAAAGCGAGGTGAGTATGGAGCAGCGCCGGAATAAAATGGCGGGGGAAACGGGAGATCCCTGAGAAAACTCGCCTACCAGCGGCATCGTTCGTCACGAGTCCCACATGCGAAAATCACGGAGCGACCCCACCAGGAACTCGGTTCGCCTTGGTGAGAGGCGAGTAGTCTAACCACTACACCACCACAACTTAAAGGCTGTTTACGATCAAGTGAGCACTTTTGAATTCATCCTTAGAAAAATGTCACTGCCTCTGCCTGCATATATTTTAACGGGCGTACTGAGTGGCATGCGCCCGACAAAGTTGGTAAGGATGGATGGAAAGTAGTTCCGTATGTTAATGTCGAATAAAAAGTGTTAGGTTACCATTTGTGATAATTTTAATTATTTCTTACGCTATCTGTTTTTTTTACGCTTCAGTGGGTAAAAATTAGCAGATTTATAAAATGTTTACTTTTCTAATAATTTCACAGTTTCACTCGACCGGCGCATGAATAAAGTGATGAGACCCAGGGCTTTGTTAATTTTCCATAAGGTGGAAGAATTTACAACGTGCCTACAATTAGATCTTAAGCAGGGTTTTCAAACGTGCTCATTTTATCGTAAACAGCCTATACCATAACTGCGTCGAAAAATCAAAATTGTTGTCGCCTTGCGTTTCTTTGGAAGCAACAGTCTGACTAACTGCCACTGTACAGATATAACTGCAGCTGTGCAGAGCAACAGAAGTTTGGTTAGGGTGTTTAACCGTACAATTTCCCGTAGTACAGCAGCTAACGCCATAAAAACTTTATAGGCTGTTCGCGGTAACATGAGCACTTCTAAAAGCCCTGCTTAAGACCTACTTGTATGCACGTTGTGTATTGTTCCACCTTATGTAAAATTAAAATTCCCATGGGTGTGATCACTTTATTCATGTGTCGGTCAAATGTAACTGTGAAATTATTACAAAAATAAACATTTTATAAATATGCTAATTTTTGCACATTGGGGCATTAAAAAAAATAAAGCGTAAGAAATAATTTAAATTATCTTAAATGTTAACCTAACACTTTTTATTCGACGTTAACACATGGAACTACTTTCTATCCTTCGTTAATAACTTTACTATGGGCTTGTCACCCAGGGCGCCCATTAAAATACATGCTGGCAGGGGCTGTGGAATTTTTTAAAGGATGAATTCAAAAGTGCTCACTTGATCGTAAACAGCCTTGACATTCGTGTCTGCATTAAAACTTGAAGGTAAGTAGCGATCCTGTGTACGTACGATTGTTAATCTTGCCAAAGAGTTTGCGTGTTCGTCGTATATCAAGTACTTCATTAAATACATGTGTTACAGAACTGAAAACGTGTGCCTGGCTTTGCGTGTAAATTTATTACCCTGTCAATTTATAGATTACTTTCCAAAGGTTTCGCCCCTAGAATACTGAATACAGTCGCTGCTTATCGTATTTCCTTTTATATGTAGTATCAAAACTATCACAATTTCATAGCATTTTCCACGGACTATAAAGTACCATAAGTTGAAAGAAAGGTATTTTATTGTATTGTATTGTAAAGGGCTTTTTAACGTCCCCCGGTTTTATGCTCGAAAGTTTAGCAGCGGAGGGCTTACATAAAAAAGTTATAACCTAACTTAAATTATCACCCTTTCCTTAACCGGGATTCGAACCCACAGCCTAACGCACTCCAATCGACTGCGCCACGGGAGGTTTACTGAAAGATAGGTGTTTGCCAAACTTAAATAGGTTTATCTTTTGCTGAAAAGCTGGAAACTTTGATTTTTTTGAAGACATATAAAATAAACAAGCTCGTTCTATAACAATCAAATATTGCTTTATGAAGGGGAAAGTTTGTCGAAGATGTTCGTAATATGGTTCCAAGGGGTCTACAGTATAGATAAATGAAACGTCGATTTATTACTATTTTGAAAGTTAAACTCAAACTTGGTTTTTATTAACTGCGGCCTACGGGTTTTTTGCTACTACATCGGAAGCTCATATTTTGGTGCAAACGAAGGTGTTAAGATTTTAATTTCTTATATCAGGGTTTCTTAAGATGTAACATATGCAGTTTCAAGTGTTACGATTGCAAATCACCCATATAGGTTACTTTTCCAGGATATTTTGCGGGTGTTTAGTTTGCTAACTATCCTCGATTCTGGGTGATTATAAATTATTTAGACGACAATGTCAAAGTTCAGTTTCTTGTTCATAACATGGATTTGGAACGGAGAGCTTTAACTGGTGCCCTTTTATTCTGTATGCTACTCTCATTGTTGTTCTTAAAATTTTGATTGATTCCCTTTGCTGCTAGGCTACATACAGTATCTTTTACCATGGATAATAAACATATTTTCTCTGGCACAGTTTAGTTTTTTGTTAGAACTTTATTATTTTGCTTGCGTACACACCTGTGTGATCAGCGTGCACTTCTTTGGATAATGGTAATCCGAATCAATCAAACGGGTACTTGAATTATATTTAAAAGTAGTATCACTGAATAACTATCGAACGTTCAAAATGAACTATTTAAGCGACATACCTCCTTGGTGCAAACGAAATTCTTGACCCCACTGATTAGTGGTTAGCGTCGAGAAACTCATCCGGGAATATCACATGCTTTGGAAAGCTGATGCCCCTCACAGGTACCTCAAAAGTACTACAGGCTCGTTACATATGACATCATCGTATAAGTCTGTAGACAACCTACATTGCTGCACCGCGTCCCACGCACCTTTCAGGGCAGACTGGCTAAACAAGTAGTTAGATACTCTGCCAAATAACATACCGTTTCACTGCCAGTAAAAAAAAACTTTCAAGGTAATTTTATAATTAGTATTGACGATGCAGAAGTAAACAATGTTAGGTGGAATTTATTCGTAACGGTAAATTACAAGGACATAGAGGGCGGTTCTTTTATGAATAAGTTGGGTCACGAAATTTATAAATGTCAGTTAAAGCCATATTGACATTAGTTTTTTTATTTCATTTTATGAAATGGATTTATATAAGGACCACATAAATTTAAATACTTGGAGTCAATCGATTATAATTTTCAAAATACGGCACGATAAGTCGAAAATTTTGGAATATGAAAGCCCGTGATATTAATACTTATTACTGTCTCTTGGACGAATAAAAATGTGTTGGCAAAAATATCAATACCTATTTTTACCTTTTTTAAAAGAGATCCAGGATACCAGTACCCGAATACACATAGTTAAATATCCTTGATACTTAATTACATGAAGTGTATATGATATAGATCACATGACATGTGATTTATTTGGCAAAGTTAATAAGGAGCATAGAATCTTAAGCTCCCATATTCCGAAATCTAAAAATTTTTGGTGCTATATTATGAAAACAAATATTTACATTTATGTGATCCTTATATAAATATCTTTAATACCTTTATACAAAATTAAGTTTCTTGTGTCGAGAGATTAAGTTTCGTTGAAAATGAGGTCACAAAATTGGCAGTAATCAATTGACTAACTTCACCAACTGGGAATATTGGGGACGAGGCTCCAAGTGATGGGAGTATAGGCTTACATACACATATATTCCATTCACAGTAAAGTGAGCACTATTTAAGGCCCTTTAAAAATGCATTAAAACCTAATAAATATTTTTATTGCAGCCTAAGACGTTAACTTTTGAGAGTGGTGAAATTTATACACTCTGTTTATTAGCCATATTGTAATGTTTGTATTAAAAAGGGACAGGAAGTTAGAAATTTGTTGAAAGGAAAATTTTAGCAAGGCCTTAAAAAGTGCTCACTTTACCGTGAATACCCTATACTAGTTTACAATAGGTATATCTGCTTTCATTGACGATTAAAGGTGGGAGGTGGTTACCCAGAGATATGCAGAGCACATGGACAACATTGCTCTTTTACGTTTTTACTTTCACCCAGAATAACGCAATTTTGTTTTTGAAGTAAAACACATCTAGGTCCTAGCTGTATTTTGTAAAATGTTTGCGATAACAGATGGCGTCTGTGACACGCATATTCAGTATTTATGATTTTTAGTTGTTTAATAAGGGCATATAATATCAAATATAGACTGTTCACATTAATATCAGCACTTTTGAAGGCCCAGCTTGAGATTTACTTGTATCCACATTGTGTATTCTTCCACCTAACGTAAAATTAACATCGGCAAGGGCGTCATCACTTTGTTCATGCGCCGGTCAAGCGAAACTGTGCAATTATTAGCAAAGTAAACATTTTAAAAACCTGCTAATTTTTACACACAGGTGCGTTTAAAAAAGCAGAAAGCGAAATAAATAATTTAAAATATCACAAATGGTTACCTAAAGGTTTTTATTTGACGCTGAGATATGGAACTACTTTCCATCTAGGCTATCGTTACCAACTTTACCGGGTGTATGTCTCTCAGTGCGCCCGTTAAAGTATATGCAGACATAGGCAGCGACATTTTTCTAAGGTTGATTTCAAAGTGCTCATTTCACCGCGAATAGCGTATAACAGTTAGTACACAGCCGGGCCGTCATAATGATATCTGCCGCCAGCTGGGCTGTGCCGGCTGCCGAAGCACCGGCAGCTAGGGAGGCGACCAGTCAGCACTTGTGGCGCTTACATTATTAAGGTTTAAGTTATGTACGACATGAAATAACATACATAGACTTAGAAGGAAAATAAATCGTGTCACTTCCCCAGTAGAGATGCCTTAAGCTGGTCTCACAACCAACCATCGCACCCGTCCGTCAGTCAGTCATCCATCTATATTTTCATCCGTCAGTTGAAAGTGATTCACAACAATCCGTCCCGTCGTCCGTCAATCTTTCTGTACGACAAAATCTTAGTGTGACAACTTTAACATCGTAATATTTCTTTCGTTGGAGGTATATTTTGGGTGAAAATACCATTTGGGGAAATAATTATTTGCGTGATAAGAATTTATACTGAGTACTTGTTTACACTTTGAATTTCTGAATTTACCACCAAAGATAATATACAGGATGATTCGCAATTAGACCGACAAACTTCGGGAGGTGATTATTCATGAAAAAGTAAAAGGAAAACATATGTGACACTTTATAGGGCCTAACTAAACCGAATATTAAGGGAGGCATGAGCCCTTAAAAAACGAGGTTTTAAGCCGTATTTGTGCAAAATATCGGTAACCAAGCAAAATGCAGTTACAACTCTCGGAACATAATTGTATGTTATCGGGATCTTCAACGTAAGAGTCGATATTTGGCAAAAAATGCGGTTTAAAATCGCGTTTTTTACGGGCTCATACCTCCCTTAATATTCGGTTTAGGTATAAAGTGGCACATATGTTTTCCTTTTACTTTCTCATAAGGAATAACCTCCCGAAGTTTGTCGGTCTAATTGAGAATCATCCTGTATACATATCCATCGACTTGAATTTTATTTCAAAGTGCTTATACGCATCTTTGTAATGTCGTTAGAAGGCGGCAGCCCATCCGTTGGTCCGTCGAAAGTTAAATTTTTAAGATATATTTGATGGATTGGTGGATAGAAAAAAGTCTCCCTGCGATTGGTCAAGGATCACGTGATCGCCTAACGGACGGGCGACTGACGGATGAAACGGATAGTTGTGAGTCCACCTTTATTCCAAACGAAAGGAGGTGGCTAGCAGCCGAGCTTTCTGATTGGGTGGCTGGTCGTGGCGTTTGCCGAGGCAAGACGCAAGCTGCCATGAAATTACTCCTCTGGTCACAGGGCATCGGGTTGGACGCCGCAGAAGGCTCCCTCGATCTCGTGCTTGGCCAGTCTCGAGACTTTTCATTTCGAATATTTGTGGAGTGAGTGTGTGAAGGGGGTGAAGCGAGGTGAGTATGGAGCAGCTCCGAAATGCAAGGGCGGGGGAAGTAGGAGATCCACGAGAAAACCCGCCGGCCAACAGCATCGTCCGGTACGATTCCGCGGGTGACTTCACCGGGAATCGAACCCGGTTCGCCTCGGTGGGAGACGAGTAGTCTAACCACTACACCACTGTGGCCCCATTTATGGAGTGATTCGCGGGGTTACGAGACTGGTTGGAAGCTCAGGATAGTCGCACCCGACCTAGTGTACAACCGAGCTGCGAGGTTTCTCGATTCTGAAATTGCGCGAATCGCGATTTTGCAAGGCGTGGTTCTGGGGAATGACACCGGAAAACATATTCGCTGTTTGATAATTAATACTTTTATTCATTTAAATGTAATACCTCAGCTATGCAGAGCACAAACTGAACTGATAGACATTTCAAACATAGTCTGTCTATTGGTAGTTAGTACCAAGAAAAGGGAGAGATACGCCGACGAATAATTGTGAACATTGTCGGGGTTGTTGCATTTGCAGTTTTACTGCATACCTACAAATTAACGATACGCTATACTTTCCAACATTAGCAAAAACATTTTCGGTGCAAAGGTTATCTCTGGCAATGCTTATTTGGTGAAGGCTTCCCGAAGCTACTGAAATTTTGGTGTTTAATGCTCGTGGGAATCAGACCACGTTGATATTTTGCAGTGAACCTACGAAACAGAATTCATTATTCAGATCGGATTTTCTTTTCTAATTTGGAAAACGAAAAGTGTCTCAACTTCTAACTCGAGACGGACTACACTGATCAGTTGTTCAACTAGATTAAGAAATCGTCAAATAGGTAGCACATCAATGACCATGAAATTTTGGCTGATTCAAGGCTTGTTAGTAGAGTTACAACAGCTATAGGCTGTTCACGGTAAACTGAGCACTTTGAAAGCCTTGCTTAAGATCTACTTGTATGTACGTTGTGTATTCTTCCGCCATATGTACAATTAACACTACCATGGGCCTCGTCACTTGATTCATGCGTTGGTCAAGTGAAACTGTTAAATTATTAGGAAAGTAAATATTTTGAAAATCTGCCCTTCTTTACACTTAGATGCATAAAAAAACAGAAAGCGAAAGAAATATATTTAGTTATAACAAATGTTTACCTGACACTTTTAATTCGGCGTCAAGACATGGAATTACTTTCTCTCCATCGTTACCAACTTTACTGGGCGCATGTCACTCAGCGATCCCGTTATTATGCAGGTAGGAGTGGTGAATCTTTCAAAGATTTATCTCGAAAGTGCTCACTTTATCATGAATATTCCTTAGTAAGGTTGACTATTACGTAGAAAATATGGTAGTTGCGAGTATGACCAGTTGTCAGTAAATTATCTACAGTAGGAAATACAGACCCGGAGGGTTTGGGCTTGTCGCGTAAACAGCAGTTGACGTGCGCGCTGCAAAACATTATCTTCTCTGATAAGTTAAATATTTCACATATTTCAAAGTTTCGTCACGTTGTGGTTTCCTGTCGGGGCTCTTGGATGACGCAACTGACTTAACGCCAGCAGGAGTTTGTAAACACGGTGGCGCGATGCCGAGCGCCCGGAATGAAGTCCGATCTCCAAATTTACTAACGCAGACTTCGTCCAGGACGCCAGCAACACTTTGTCGGGTCAAAACTTTAAGCACTAAGCCCTAGTGTTGCTCGGGCTAAACTGGTACTGAAATATTTCTGCATTTTATCACAAGACTTGCATGGATATTGTTTCACTGTTTCGCTAGTGTATAGCCTGCCAGGCACTTGCAGACAACTAACGCATTAAACAAAGAATTTTGTGAATGAAAACTATTTTATATGATTATCAAAGTTTATATTACGGATTTTATAACTTATTACATATTTACCTCTTAATATTCACTTTCATTTTTCATTTCAGAAATTACAAAAGAGGAAATTCACGGCTTGAAAAGTACTTACGAATTTATTATTAAAAGGGGCCACGGTGGATGAGCGATTAGCACGCTCGCCGCCCACCAAGGCGAACCGGGCTCAATCGCCGGCAGGGTCACCGGATTTTCGCAAGTGAGAATCATCGTGCCGGACGATGTCTTTGGTCGGCGGGTTTTCTCGGTGATCTCCCATTTCCCTCGCCCCTTCATTCCGGCGCCGCTCCATATTCACTTCAATCTCCCTCATCGGCTTTCAAGACCTCGCTGTTAAGAGCCGCCCAAATCTCTTCACTTCACTCTTCTTATTAAAACTGACACTTTATAACCAATGGAAATGGTTGCAGTAACTCTATGCCATAAGAAGCAACCAATCATAAAATAGTTGGGGTAATAGCAGCCATGAATAGCATCACCAAGGATAAAGCTGGACTCACAACCATCCGTCTCACACAGGCAATCGTCCCCCCGTCCGTCAGTCACGTGATATTCAACCAATCGCAGGGCAACCTTTTTCTATTGGTTCATCCGTCAAATATTTACCAAACTTACCAAACTTTGTTAACATTTGACGGACAGACGTATGAACCACCGCCTTCTGACGACATTCCTTAGTCGGGAAAACGGACTTTGAAATCAAATGCGGGGGGTGGAGTGTAGAGCAGTGTTTATTTATTTTTGGTGATAAATTAATTTAAAGTGTAAAATAATATTGTTTATATTCTTAATACGTAATCAAATAATTTTCCCAAAAAATATATCTCTTTTGAAAATGTTTCTCCAATGAAAGAAAGACAGCGATGTTAAGTTGTCACACTGACATTTTTCCGTACAGAATAATTGAAGGACGACGGAATATTATGAATTGCTTTCAACTGACGGGTGAAAACACCAACGGGTGGATGACGCTTGGACGGAAGACTGGCTGGTGAGATGGATTGTTGTGTTCACAGGTTAAAGCTCTGTATGTAGTGGTGCTAGTTCCTTAGGTTGTACAGCAACGGCCACGACCTTACATAGTATGCAACAATTGAGATGCGAACTAGTATTATCGGGATGTTGTTAGTAGATAAACGACTCGCCATTCCATTGACCGACAGCTAATCATTATCGAACGTTATACGCCATAGTACTGTTACAATTTCTCTCTCTATAAATTAAGTGGGCTATACCAAGTTCATTAAGGGACGGAGGCCTTAATTAAATACAATAATTAATTATATTTTCCTTATTTTATTTACAATAACTACAGCAAAATTCTCTGTACTCAAAACCACAAAGATATCAATTAAATAAAATAATTAAAGATCAGTCCCAATAGACAGTGTAGCAACCTATTCAGATATTCTGTAAAATATGTGTCCAAACTGACAGTTCGAATATTTACAATAAAATCAGTATTACACTTCGATTCAGTCTCACCTCAGTTCAGTCTATGCCCCGCCAGTTGCAATGTTCTAGAGTCCTCCAAGAGCCCTCACGCACAGTAGGCTTCACTCGTCGGTTTCACACCCTCTCGTTCATTCCGCCACGAACGCTTCGCTCGCAGTCGTCCCGCAATCTCCTGTCGTCGTCCACACTTCACTTCACTCGCGCACACCAGTATGAACGACGAACCTGACACCTCATCAACAGGAGCAACATCTCTTTCCACGAAGATATCTTGATCCCTGGGTCCTGTTCCTCCCGACGTGACTACATCCGTACCATTTGGGACCGCTAGTGTATCATATACGGAACTTTCAGTGGCATTTGGTGTCCCTTCTGCTGCAAGGACTTGGTCTTCAAGCTTACTGCACGATTGCAAGAAGTTCACGAGTGCCCGAATAGTTGGGTTCATATTTAAAGAATTTGAACTGAGGGTGATGTGTATAAGAATGTAGACTTTTTGCAGACAAAAAAGAATAATTTCTGGTAATAAATCTAAATAAATTTAAAGAAAACTAAAACAAAAATATACCTATAGGCTATTTTAATTTTATTCCCTGTTATAAAATGATTTTGATAAAAAAAAAGCACTGCGATGCAAATATTATTTTTAATTTAGCTAATTACTATATCTATAAAAGGCCATCGAGCTTATACATGCATACTTTCCTGGAGCTAGTAATTATTCTTCCAAACTGAATTTTACGAGCCTATCCCTAAGAAATAGCGAATGATAATCATATATGGCTATAAATATTCGCTGGCTTTCAACCTGACTTGCGAAATGTGGTCATACTATGATTTAAGATATATAAACCCAACTGAAAATAAGTACGAGCTCTACGATACATTATGTACACTTAAAAGAACTGAAAACGCAAAGAACCTTAAATTTAGTTTGAATATTTATGAACAAAACATAGTATTCTGAATAATTCTTGAAGTTATCGTGATTGAAGGGATGCCCTAAACCAATCACACGATGTCTATAAGATAATGAAAATAAATATTGTATGTATAATACACAATAAAAATTAAATATTGGTAGGAAGAAATGTGTTTGGATCGATTTGGATGATTTGCGTACGAAATTCGAATGGGTCGATTGCGAATGGGCCGGGGGGGGGGAGGGGATTTTTCTCAAATTTCAAGACTGGGTGCAGAGTGAGGAAGTTTATAACATTAAATGAACCTCGGTTTTTATAATTTTGTGGGCCAGGGAGATGGTGGAATGGGTAGGGTGAGTAGGTGCGTGAAGGGGGGGGGGGGAGGGTGTCATGGGAGGGGAGGGGGTGAATAGGATGGGAGGGGCGATGGCATGGGAAGAACAGGTTTGGAGAAGTGGTTTTTAAGGGCTGTGTTAGTGGGTTGTGAAAAAAGGGGGGGGGGGAGTTTGAGGAGATATGTTTTGTTGTGAGGGGGTGGTGGTGGGCTGTGGTCAGGGAATTTTTGTTGGTGAAAGGGGAGAGGGGATGTGGGTGGTGTGTGGGGAGGGAATGTGTGTTGGTGTGTGGTGAGGTGATGGGTAGTGTGGGTTTTAATTTCTTATGAATTTTTTGTTAAAATAATTATTTCATTTAAATTTTTTTATTAAAATAATTTATTTCTTAAAATAATTATTACACTAAAAAATCTTTATTAAAGTAATTTTTATTAAAATTATTAATTAATTAAAATAGTTTATAGTGTTACGTGTTGTTTGGTGGACGAACATGCAACATGGCATCGAACCTTGGCTGTGACACCTACCGAAATGGCAGACTGCACCGACCAACACGGCACCCTTGATTGTGACGCCTACCAAGATGGCGGACTGCGCCGACGAACATGGTGCTCTTGATTATGACGCCTACCAACATGGCGGAATGCACCGACCGACATGGCCGCCCTGGCTGTGATTCTTACCAAGATGCCGGACGAATCCTGAATCCTGATGCATGAGGCTTTTGCCAAAAGCCCCATATGTACACTACTCACGTGGAGCAATGTGCAGAAATGTAAACCTAGCCCGAGATACATATAACACAAACAACTTTATGCTTCGTACTTTTATGTTTAAGCGGTTTCAGTGTGTATGGTTTCTGCTAGTTTACACTGTGCAGAGGTATGATGTCTGTCTCCGTTTAGGGGTGCAATGAATCTGTTAAAGAAGACATTATTGTCAGATTTACGTGTGATCTCAGTGACTATAAAATGTACTTTTGAAAAGGCTGTTTTCATGACACAGTATAAATATTTGTCACCAGGGCAAATCATATTAGTTAGCCCTCGTCATAACCTTATTTTTTACAACTGATCCGAGACTAAATCAATTAAATGTGTAAGGCGATTAAGCACTCCGTATACTCCGAAGGACACGTCTTGGAAGATTTTACATTCGCTGACATCACACTGATGCGCACGCAATTGTTTGTGACTCAGGACTGCTGAAATCAAAACTGCTCAATTACTCATTTGACCCTGGGGATTGCTATGGAATCAACGCAGCTACTCAGCTGCTGAGCGGTCGGTTTTTACTACAACCTTAAGTTTCTCTTCCCCATTTCCCGTGAGGCGACTGTGGTGTATATGCAGTTCACGGTAAATTAAGCACTGTTGAAAACTCTGCATAAGATATACTTGTATGTAAACTGTGTATACTTCACCATAACGTAACATTGACATTGTCATGGGCCTGATCACGTTATTCATGAGTCGGTCAAGTGGAACTGTGATATTACTATAAACGTAATTTTTTTATGTGCTGATTCTTACACTTTCATGCATTAAAAAAAACAGAATGCAAAAGTAATCATTCTAGCATAAGCACATGTTTTCCTAGCTATTTTATTTCAACGTTAACACATCGAACTACTTTCTTCTCGTCGTAACCAACTTCACTGGGCACTCTCCAGTCAGTGTGCCCGTTTCAAATATATTGTTACAAGACGCCAGGGGTATAAACAGAGTTCGTGAGGGATGGAGGTCTTAAGAAAACAAAATAACTAAATTTAGTGTTTAATTTCTTTATAATGCTAGTAGCAGCTCGCCATTGCTTCGCTCAGGTATTATGGAGTTATTAAAAAATATATATACCGTGACTACCCGTGACTACCCGCGAATAATGGTTTTGTTAGCGCCTACTTAGAAAGCAGCCAAGTAGCTGGTTTTTCTCCGACTTGGTTTACAAATTTTGAAATTTCTTAATTAATTTTTTAAAAACTAAACACAGCCTGTGTCCATCTGGAAGAACGTAGATTTCTAATAGCGAAAGAGTTATAAGAATCGGCCGTGTACTTTCCGAGATTACCCGAGACATATAAACAAATAAACAAACTCACATTACCTCTTTCTAATATTAGTATAGATAAATATTCAGAAAGCTATTATTTACTACATTAAACTACCTATCTCTACTATTGCTTTTGTTGTTCTCAGTGAGCGCAATATTTAATGCCTCTCTCAATTCTAATTAAGTCCTTATCACTTTTCTATATTGGTTACAGTAACTTAATCCACTCTCATTATTTACACACATTAGAATTTGTGTATTGCCATTATTCCAAACGTATGTCACTCACGCATCCAGTTCAGCAGTCCCGCCCACCAGTCACACTCTTCACTGTACCGATGCTCGCCGTCACAGACTTCACACCAGCTGTTCACTCTCGTCGCTACTCGTCGCTTCGCTGTCGTAGCACACCTGGTTCCTAAGGCAATACAATCTTCCAAATGCTTTAACTGTAGGCTCGGAGGCCCGTCGCGGCTTAAGTATTCTTGCTGGCCCGATCCAGAAGGTTCCCCGCACCCCGATGCGATTACCAGAACATTCTTGCAACGATAACCTCAGACATTCAATCTCCTAAATTATAGAAGACGGCACAAATCCCGATAGGCTTATCGCGGTGACGGCGGCACTCCTTTGTAAATCTCCGCGTGCTCCTCGGGCTATCGCTCTGCCCTTGACACACTGCTTCGCCCGCTCGCAAGGAACGTGATAGGGTAAGACATGCAGAGCAACGAGTATCTAACAGTGTGTAGGTAGTGGCAGTGATATTTCCAAGGTTGATTTCAAAGGTGCTTACTTAATCGTGAACAATCTGTAACAATCAGACTACTCGCCTCCCAGCAAGGAGGCCTGGGTTCGATTCACGGTGGGGTCGCCTGGGTATTCACATGTGGGAAACATGGCGGACATTACCGCCGGCCAAGGGGTTTTTTCGGGGAACTCCCGCTTCCCCACGCCGTTGTATTCTTCCGCTGTCACGTCTTCACTTCACTTCACCCTTGCCGGCGCTCACATCATCGCTGTTAGCGCTGACCAAAACTTCTCCACTCCTCTACCTTCTGTAGCGCTCGAAATCACGATCTCACTTTCTGAATTCAAGTCCTTGGTAGAGACCATTCTCCGTATGTATATTTCTGTGCTTTTAACTGGGTATGTTGACAAGCTAGACTGGTCGTCCTACGACAGGTCATAGGTAGTCTGCGAAATTAATTTTATGGTTAATTTGATTGATTTATTCTTAATTTTTCTGGGATTAAAACCTTAAATATCGAGTTTGTGATGAAAATGTAAATTTTTTATGGCGTTAATTCATTTTAACGAGGATTGAAACGGTTATTCCTACGTTTTGGTATTTCAAGGGAATAGGTTCCGAAAAAGCGGTCCGAGTTATGATGAATGTCTACACCTATAGGATGTTCACGGTAAAGTGAGCACTTTTGAGGCCCTCGTTACTTTTTTCCTTTCAGACATATTTTATTCGTTAACCACCTTTTTAAATAAATATTGTTATGTGTGTAATAAATACAGCGTGTGCATTCCACCGTACTTGGAACTTAACGTCTAAGGCCAAAATAAAATATATTTATTGATTGTTTCTTCAAATACGAGGGCTTTAAAAAGTGCTCTGGGGCTGTGTTGGGGACACGGCCGTTTGTTTTGCGTGAATACGTCTTAAGTTAACGCGCTCGGATGCCTTGATGATTTTTACGTTCCCTGCACCGCTTCACTTGATCATATGGGGTTTTATGGGTATCACTGGATTACTTTTGAGTTACTCTTTCTAACTGTATACGATTTCTGTATTTCGACTTGGCTTTTTGGCGAGTACAGGCCGACATTGTGAGAAGTTTTCTTAATTGTTTACATTAATCTCATACAATTTCAGCATAGCCACGCCACAAAAATTATTTTATACACTCACTCGATTGATCGTGGCGAGTGCTCTAGATTTAAAGCTAAACGAGCGTCGTAGCTTCTCCTAGTCACAAGTTATACTACGCGGAAGTTATGAGACGCGGCGAAACGAACTTAAAATTGCGGCGCTCCCCCCCCCCCCCCCCCCCGGGAGATGCTTCATAGTCATCACTCTACGTAACATATTTTTTTAACCTTTGGCAATCTAGTGGCGTAACTGAATTTTGAACGTAGACGATATATTCGGAGCTGGAATGCCAAACTGTATCCCCCGATTTTGTTATTATTGGATTTTCTGGATCGCCTCCCACTATGATCGCAAATTTAAATAAATTTTATTGTAACATAATAAACGTCAATAAATGTTATTGTTTAAAGAGTTCTCGATGGCCGTACTTGCAAATGCGCCACGTCCCTGCGGTGAGGCGACCAGAGCAGCGATTGTTCCAGCCGAGCTGGTTTGGAGCCGAGTGAAATCAGGAGATTCGAGCATCTTCAGCGCCACTGCATTACCGTACGACGCAATATTTAAGACTCTGGCATTTGGCCTTATATTTTTGTGACGGATACTTTACGAATCCTCTTGCTTACTTGCCCCTGAGGTTGCCAGGTGTCGTAGTGAACATAAGTTGGAACACAGCGCTGAGAAATTCGCTTTGACGTGTTGTTGCTTCCGTGTGGGCTGGTGTCTGTAGAAGATGGTTAAATTCAGGACAGGTGACCACGCGTCCACGCAGACAGTTGACGGTGTTGAATTTCCCATACTCGCTGTTGTTCTTCCCCTCTCAAAAGCTGCACCAGCGCTCGAATTTCACACTTGGCTTTGTCGGGTAGTACGTACCGAATTTGCCTGTTGTACCAGCTGATATAGTCTACATATTCGCGGTTTCTTCTCATTTTTTGAATCAAACCTTTAAAAAAATCACCCCATATATGACGTGTTTAGTTATTTCTTAAATATGCCACTTGTCACAGGCGTTTTATGCTTCTGTTAAAATAAAGTATCATTTCTTCTTTTAATTAAAGTTTTACCAATATTTTATTTATAAATTATAATATTATTTCATTTATAATAAATATGAATAAGAATAGTGAGAAAACATGTGTGTTGGTAGCTCCTAGTAAGAAATAGTTATCATGCAAAATATTATTACAACTGAGTGCGCACGAATTCGGTGAGTTGTCCTCTGGTGCAATTTTCTAGTATTAGTTAAGCTTTGGTTGCATAAAGCGGAAGAATATTGTGGGGGTAGGACTTTAGCAAGGCTTCAGAAAAGTGTGAAGTAACCTCGAATGGATTATAGTAAGATTAGAGACAATGAAATTTCGCGAGTTTATTTGATGGCTGGGCTAACCTCAGTTGCATAGTTTTGTAATACCGGGTGTAGCTGGTACTTTACGATGAGCACTTTATCCTGTGTACTAACGTGTGCGTGATTCACTAGGGATATTTCTACATATGTATTACTGGTTAAATTATAGATGGTGGTATATGGAGATATTGTATTTATTTGTGTGTAAAAGGTTGTGTTTAACCTGAATTGTGATACATGATTGCATGAGACTAAATATTAAGTATCAACTTTATTTTGAAACTATTATTCACCACCTTTAATTTTGTTTACAAGAGTAAACAGTAAAAATGAAAATGTGTTTGGTATTAAGCGTTTATGATTGTTATTTTGGCGGAAAAAAGTTAAATATGTAAGAGATAGTTAAATATAGTTGTTATCAAAATGAATTTTTCCATTCAGTTGCCACATTTAAATGATGTGAATTGTGTAATCCAATATTTTGCTAAGCCCAGGTTTACAACAGAATGTTTATCATCGATTACAAATATTTCGTTAAAATTTTCACTATAGTGCGAAGAACAAAATGTATTCTTTATGTGGGTTCTAACAAAATGAAAATTGGAAGATTTTATACAATTATATACATTTATTTGATGAAAATTGTTATCATCCTATTTGCTTATATACAAAACGGGATAATTCGACACAAGTGCGAAACCAGTCTTACCTGGCAAGTGAAAACTTTTAGTTTCCATTCTATCACCATTGAGTTTCTCTCCATGAGTGCGATAAACCTTAGTGAAGGCTGTTCACGATAAAATGAGCACTTTTGAAATCAACCTTAGAAAAAAGTCACTGCCCCTGCCTGCATATATTTTAACGGGCGCACTGACATGTGCCCAGTAAAGTTGGTAACGATGGATGGGAAATAGTTCCATATCTTAACGTCAAACGTATACCTAGTGTTAGGTAACAATTTGTGCAAACTGAAATCATCTATGTTCCTCTCTGTTTTTCTTTTAAAGTATACGACTGAGCAGATTTGTAAAATGTTTACTTTTCTAATAATTCCACAATTTCACTTGAACGACGCATAAATAAAGTGATGAGGCCCATGGCAATGGTAATTTTACGTAAGGCGGAGGAATACACCACGTGCGTACTAGTAGATCTTAAGCAGGGCTGTCAAAAGTGCTCATTTTACCGTGAACAGCCTATACGGTACAAGTGCACCGTTTGAACTCACGAAATTGGTGGGTCTCTGGGTATGGAGAGTCCGCAGTTTCATCCCTTGAGTGAGAATTTTTTTCTAACGTATCTTAAAACTAAGAGGAAGGTCGGAGGTCCAGAGTAGTGATAGGACCTAAGTGCGTCTCAGAGTTGAGCCCCTTACACCTAGATATGCCGGGTAGTTTCTCAATATAAGGGCACATGCTCACGGTTTTACTTCGATTGGGCAAACATGGCCGCCTAAACTGGTCTACAAATGGGTGGGGGGAGTGTGGTGTATGAGTGGTTAGCCTACTCGCCTCCCACCAAGGCGAACCGGGTTCAATCTCCGGCCGGTTCACCGGATTTTCGCAAGTGGGAATCGCGCCGGACGATGCCTTTGGTCGGCGGGTTTTCTTGGCTATCTCCAGTTTCCCCCGCCCCTTCATTCCGGCGCTGCTCCGTGCTCACCTCAATCACCATCATCGGCTCTCAAGACCTCGCTGTTAAGGGCCGCCCAAATATCTTCACTTCACTCACTTCTATAAATGTTAGGGGGGGGGGTGCATAGCCGCATTAAAAAAAAACCCTCGGCAGGCAGGAAATAATGGCAAAACTTCATGCAATTTATGACGAAGAAGAGCTCTACTAGAACAGGGGATGGGAGATAATATTTATTGAAAGGGTGTTTGAAACAATAGAAGATAAAGGTTGATAGAGAAGGTTGTCTGCAATTTGTTGATTGCGCTGCCCTTGAGTGAGGCATCAATGTACGTGACTTTTAAATTGAACGCTTTTTTATATGTTTTTATGCGTTAACCGACCACTGTCAACGCACCACACAACCGTCCAAGTAGTTAACGAGTACAATAAAATTGCAAAGAAAGGTTGAAGAAAGGAAACCTTACATAAAATACTATCGGCTTTTACACTTATACATTTGCATTACATTGTCAACAACTTAAAATTCCGTACTGCATTTTGTGAAACGTTTGCAAATAAGACATTTATGGACGCTACATCACATTTGGTACAGAATGCTGCCATAAACGAGGTGTCTGGATTCGTAATAAAGACAACATGCAACCGATACAGTCAGCTTAATTATGTTTTGCGAATTTGAAGAGAAAAAAAACGCTCTTATTACTTAATAAAAGCAAGCCATTAAGTTTGAACAACATGACGAAGTACTTTTTTTTGGTGTCGTTATCGTCTCGTATTGATTATGAGCTGTAGATGGACACTGACCTCATTTATTTATCTTTTAATGTTTATGCAAGATCTCTCCTTACTGCCAGACGCTCTATTCAGTAAATATTACATAATAACGTTACCTAACGCGTCTGAACTTACATCACAAATGTCTTGTTAACACTGGCCCACAGTAATTTTATATATATGTGTGTGTGTATGTGTGCATATTAATATAATAATAATAACGAACTGCTACGTACTAGAAAATGAGAAAGAATCGCTGGGTATCAGTGCCTGGGCAGTGAAACTCAGTATAGGCTATTCACGGTAAAGTGAGCACTTTTGAAAGTCCTTTCATTTGGAATAATAGTCAATGAACGTATATTATTTTATTCTTAGACGTTAACATTAGATTTCGGTGGAATATACGCACTGTGTTTATTACTTACATGAAAATATTTATTTTAAAATGCTGCTAGAGGATAAAAAATGTCGAAAAGGAAAAAGTAACTTGGGCTTCAAAAGGGTTCACTTTACTGTGAACAGCCTAATTAATTCATCATAAGACGCAGTCAAATAAAATAAGTTCTGTACACTATGTAAGTAACTATTTATTTTTACTGTATTAAAGTACAAAATTGTTTTTATTTAACTGCATTTTATGGTCCTTTATAGTGGATTTAATTTCGCAGGCGCTGATTTCCAGTGGATTCTTCTGATTTGCCAGTAGGTGACAATTTTTTATGCGTGACTTAACGTCTTGTCGACACCAAGGTCATTACAGACGAGCCTAGAAGCTCCGAAAATTAGGAACGGGGAATGAGTATGTCATGACCTGCATCAGGAATAGTTCTGATGTTCGTCCAAAGCCAGTGTGTGTGTGGTGTCTGGTCCAGGAATATAACTTGCGTCCTGCTCAATCGGAGCACAATGTGTTACCATTGCACCACCTCGTTCGCTTTCATTACGTAATGTTTGTACGAATCAGCAGTGAGAGTGGAGAACGAAATAATAATGTTTCATTTTAAATTCTTCCTCATTTAAACATAGCATAAGACAAAGTCGCCCGGCCGCGTGTGTCTGTGTATTCGGCTAAGGGTTCTAAACTAGTTGATGTACTTTGATGCGGTTTTTATTATCATTTAGAAAATTTCTCGACGAAGGTTTCGTTGTGTATTGCATTAGTATTGAACGTAAGGATAGTAGAGAAATATCGACGTTTCATAATAAATTCGGAAAACCCCTCTTTTCGGGCGCTTACATGGCCTACGCTGACTAAACCATCAGAGATACGTCAAATTAATGCACTACAGAATTGTAGATCTCAAAAATGTCTATAAAAAGTCCTCGAAAGCATATGTTTATCTTTTAAGGCAGAACAACAGTTACCATTTTTGTCTGTTAGTGTTTTACTTACGAAGACTTTGTCAACAACACAGTATTAATCCTATGTTAGTTACCTTAAGCATTTAGTGTATATACTTGCTGTAAACCTAAACAACGCCATATTTGTAAATGGCACCCACCCGCGCGAGGCCGGGGCGGGTCGCTAGTTTACTATATATTCGTTTCTTTATGTAAACTGGATAACAGACTTCAGTTGTGCTATAACGATTGGAATAACATTCCTAACTAAGTTCTTTCCCCTTTCCTAGTTTCGCTAAGGAATTAAAGGGGACAGTGGGGTGTATTTTTAAGACCACTCGTTTACAAACACAGTGTAAATCGGGTTCATTACGCTGGCTGGGTTCAAGTATAGATTTTCTCATCTGGGAATGTGAACAGAATGTAAGACGTTCCCGCTGGCCGGTGGGTGTTTTCTGTGTATATTAGCAGGTAGACACTTTGCTTCTTTGCATGATTCACTGTATTTAGGTGTTGTAACAGTCACACTGTCTGTATGTACTTAGCAGCGCATTCAGACACTTCTTGCAAGAGTATACTTTTATGTACTTTTAACCCATTTGAACCCTCCTTGTCACCTTCTCTCAACCTTGAAACATAATTTAAGGTAGGTTAGGTTGGTTATTTCAGGCATGGTTAGATTAGTCGTGTTTGGTTATGTTGAAAATAAAAACGTAAACACATCTAAAGGCTGTTCGTGGCTAATTAAGAACAGTTGAAATCAACCTTCGAAAACGTCGTTGAATCTACCTGCATGTATTTAAACGGATATATTGGCTGGTATGTGTCCAATAAAGTTGGTAATGATGGAGGGAAAGCATTTCCATGTTTTACGTTGAATTATGACAAGTGTTCGGTAAACATTTTGTAAATACTGAACTGAATTATTTTATTTTCTGGTTTTTCAACGCATAAAACTGAAAGAATAAGTAAATCTGTAAAACATTTAATTTCCTAATAATTTCACAGTTTCGCTTGGCCAGGGCATGAATAAAGTTATGATGCCCATGGCGATGTAATTTTACATAAGGCAGAAGAATAAACAATGTGCCTGCAAGTAGATCTTAAGCAGGGCTTTCAAAAGTCCTCAGCTTATCGTGAACAGCCTATATCAGTGTTGACCATATGAGTTTGAAGTTTGCACTGCGATAGGTTAGTCAGTTTTGGAGTCATCCACAGAACACAAAAATCGTTCAAATCGGTTCACCTTATCTTTGCTGTGTGGTACTCGCCTTGCTTCAAGGTCAAGATAGTGACACTAACACGCACGCCTAGTGTCTCCATCGCTCCTACGCGCACGGCGTGCAGTGTTTCCGTCGTAACAATGTACTGTGCAAATCAGATGTGTAACAGTGGGGTTTTATTAAACGCGATGAAAGCCCACAGATTAAACTACGCCCATATCTTTGACTTCTCTCTTGCCGCCTAAGGAACCTGCATAGGCAAGCTTTAAAAATGCGATATTTGACCAATTTCGCGTTTTTCCCCTCCAATAATACACAAAAATGACAAAAGTAAAAAGATAGTGACATAGACAATAGTTTTTTTTATCCTTTCTGGCAAAAAGTCGTATTTCCATAACTTTTATTTACCGAAATTTACCGAGAAAAGTTTTCCGTACACAGTCCTCTTAAGCGCCATCTATACCTCTTCCACACTGGGGTATCAGTACAAACCTAAGTTCGAAGTATGTTCACATGACAAGACACTCATTTCCAATGCACAAGATGTGGGCAGTCGAACATACTGCTTAAGCTTGCCGATAATAGCGCCGCATGCTCGTTAATTGCGGAGAATGCACAATCGGCACGCTACTGAACACGTGCGGACGTCGTTAATCGCATCAGCAGATGGACTCATAGTGCCGTGTATCGGGGCCAAGGCTAGGCACGTTGGGCCCTGTGTGCATCATGCAAGCTCGCCACCACCTTACAGTAATCGAGTATTACAAGCGGCGAAGCCACTGCCAACTTTCTCCGCATTCTTAAGACACAAGAGAGCTCTGTAATCCACCTGAGTATGGAAATGGCACCGCTATGCATATACACACACACACACACACACACACACACACACACACATATATATATATATATATATATATATATATATATATATATATATATATATATATATATATATATATATATATATATATATATATATATATATATATAACTAAAGGCTGTTCACGATAAAGCGGGCACTTCTGAGATGAACCTTAGGAAAATGTCACTGCTCCTACCTGCAAGCATTTTAACAGGCGCACTGAGTGACATGTGTCCAGTAAAGTTGGTAACGATGTATGGAATCTCAACGTCGAATAAAAAGTGTTAGGTTACAATTTGTAATAACTTAAATTATGTCGTTCGCTTTATTTTGTTTAATGCACTGAAGTGTGAAAATTTTCAGATTTGGAAAATATTTACTTTCCCAAAAATTTCACAGTTTCACCTGACCGACGCATGAATAAAGTTATGAGGCCCATGAGCATGTTAATCTTACACAAGGCGTAAGAATACACAACGTGTATACAAGTAGATCTTAATCAGGGCTTTCAAAAGTGCTCATTTTACCGTGAACAGCATATATAGTCATTCCACTGTTATTTCAATGTTTTATGAAGCCCTGGTTAAGTTCTACTTTCAGGCCATTCTTCCGCCTAATGCAAACAAAGCTTAATCAAGTCTAGAACTACACCGAAGGGACAGCGCACCGCATTCGTGCATTCATGTAAATTAACCATTGTATTACAAAAGTTTTGGCAAATTACATCCTCCAATTGAAATACGCAATTATTTGAAAAAACACACAATTAAGATACAATTACAAAACAGAATAATTACCAAATACAATTAACTGTGGTCTTTTATGTTTATGTTTTTGTCTATAAATAGGATATATAAGTCAATGTATTAGGAAAACCATTTAGTAATATGTCAATTGTGTTGACATTAAGTGGAAATTCGTCGCAATGGCGGTCTGTATATTCCCAGCTTTGGAGTTAGAACGACAGTGGCAAATAAGTCTAATCGAATTCGTTACTTACAACAGCATACCAAACATCGATATAGATAATCAAACATTAATGTTCAACTAGAGTGAAAAAACATAAGATTGTGATAGCGGTAGATCTTATAAGTTGGGTGATTTTGAAATGTCCATTAAAGCAACATTACCTGAAAATGTACATTTCCGATTATGTGGAAATCCAAATATGTCAACTAGTGTGATGTATAGTAATGTCGATATCGATTTCATGGAAGACAATTCAATTGTAATTATGTTAGGTTACGAAAGGAGAGTATATCCAACGAATCAATTGCACGAATCATCAAAACAGGTTAATATATTGTTGGTTAATGTATGTCGTATAAATGTTAATATTGTAGGCTTATCATATTTGAATGGAAAACCAATAAATACAAAACATGAATTCATGTGTGTGGTGGCTTTGGGTTACAAATTAATTGAAAAACTGAATACATTGATATATATTCCAGTAATAGTTAATCGAGTGTATGAACCAGTTGTTACAATTGTCGATCAAGATGGTAAACTGATTAATTTAAGAAACAAAGAAATGACTGTTTAATTAGATTTAAAAATCTATATAAACATGTGCATTTCTGTTTATTATAATCAAAATGTGTATTGTGTATAATAGTCAAGACAGTCATAAAGTAGGCACTTCATTTAAAAACTATGATTCTAAAAAAACTTATTTCGAAGAAAGTAACTATAAAACGACATAAACAGGAGCATAAAACGATTGTTTCAAACAAGAAACCTGTAAAGTTAACACAGGGCAACAAATGGTTTTAAAGGAATTAGGATATACCGTTAATAAAATTGGAAGACATACTTGATGTTGAAGAAACAATAAGTTATGATGATGAAAACACCAATACGGAAATACATGTATATGAACCATTCCGAGCAGGTACTAAAACATTTAGATTAGAAATAAGGATAGCTATACAAAATCACAATATTTACACATTACCATTGAAATCAAGTTTAAGGTTTAGAGGAACAACTAATCCAGTCACTACAGGAATAGTGAGAATAAAATACTTCATTTATTCGACAGAATTGCATATCAGCTCAATGGTGTTGAAACCAACCAATCACAGGATGTTGGAATGACTTTCACGATAAAGCAATCTCTCTCAGAAACTGAAAATAGTGTTTATATAGGGCTAATGGCTGTGTGGAGCATTGATAATAATATTACACTACAAATGAACCCAAGGTGTAAAATACAAATTCGTTATCCCATTAAGTATGGTACTTGGATTTGCTGAGGACTATAAACATGTAATATTAAATGCTAAACAAGAATGAGTTATTCTATTTGGTAACACCCATTCGATTGCTATATACGACATAGCTAATAACAAGGGAGGTGTAACTTTGGAATTAAACACTGCCGAATGGCTAATGCCACATATTGAGATTAACATTCATGAACGTGTACAGTTTTTTTTAAATATATCGAAAAATGGAAGAATCTAGATATTCCATTCAGATCCGTGGGCTTTGGAGATATTTCCAACCCTACCAAAATCACAAAAAGTCATTTGGAATGTGAAATAAAGTTTTTGATCTGAGGAACCATGATTTGTCGTTATTTGTTTTCAAACAAATCGACAAAACAATTTGAAAGCTGATAGATCAGTATTCGACAATTGTGATATGAAAAATATTAAACTCTATCTGAACAGTCAAGCTTACCAATATACCAATTTAAATATGAACTTTGGAAATGGGGAATTCCTTATTTGCTATGATATGTACTCAAAGTTCCAGGAAATGTATTATAACAAAATCAGCTCACCAATCCTAGATCCTGAATCATTTAAATCCAGAGGAACGTTATTTGTATTTGATGTAAGAAATCAAGACAACACAATTACCAATAGTGTAATTGATTCAAAAATTAAAATTATTGCAAATGGTGAAGGTAATGACTTCAGTCAGTGGACAACAAGACATGGAATTAACAAGATGTTTTGCAATGTAAGGATTCCAATTCCTAGAAATACTTATTATTAAAGAATTAGCTATTAATGATATTGAAGAACACACAACACAGCTGTATTCAGCTTCAAACTACCAATCCATAGGAAATATCTAACTCCAAAATACAAGAAAACAAATAGATGGTTAACCAAATACCACTACGGTCTAAAATCGGAGAGTGGATGTATGGAGTATGAGAATATTGATGATATTTGCAAGCAATACTTAAATAATTGTGAAATATATGTAGGAGGAGTCGACCAAAAATTCATTTTGCAAAGTGTTTGGAATGGGAAAATAACATATTCAAAAATAAATACAATTGTCCCTCATTCAAACATTTCCGTAAACCATTTGGTTTTAAATCGAACTTCTCTGCAAAGGAAAACTCTCGATTAATGCTAAATTGGTCATTGGTGACTGACTGTGGTGAAAGAGATTATGATAATGCTCCTCCTGAATCACCCGTGGATATTATATGAGTGATATGCCATTATCTGTGATGAGAGAACTAACAAGTGGAATTTAGTATATAAAAGTACTTGGATTGTGCAAGCCAATAATTTGTAAAGATGAATCAAGATGAGAACAAGGTCAGGTGTTTATGCATACAGAAATTAATGTGTAAAATGAATATTAGCAAGTTACCTGCACACTGGAGTAAACATTTAAAAGATGTTTTAGACAGTAGCAGTTTTGGTGCCTTGTAAATATGTCTTTTTTCAACCCAATTGTTATTTATGTCTCTGGAAACTCAAGTGTGAAATTTAAAAACAACCAATTTACATTAGAAGGTGAAAAATTGTAATGATTTAATATCTTATCCAGAACAGACAAAATGTCATGTTTACAATATGTGTCCAAATACAATTCTACCATCGAAGGAATGTATTTGCACATTTCCTGCTTTTACCAGAATGTATAATACTACTTCAAGGCAATCAAACAGATGGAAAAACTACAAATATTGTAAAAGCGAAGAAATTATGTAAATGTGTGTTAATGTAAACATCTGCCATTCTCAACATGTACTTTGTAATAGAAATGTAATGAAATTAATGGTTCGAAACTACACTTTTGTGTTTAACTGACTTATCAAGTGCATTAATTGTAATATTCATATATAAACTAATTCTAAGAAAAAATTATTTTTGAAAATGTTATATTAGTTATGTATATTTAAGAATCTAATCTAAATGTGTTTGCACATAAAGGTTTGTGGGTGGGATATTGATTAAACATACATTTCAAATTTATTTACAATTCTTAGAATTTAACTATTTCTTGCATTTTGCACTTCCTAGAATTTTTTAGTTGACTATAAAAGGTTGAAAACTTTCTGTTCCATTCTAGACTTGGAAGAGTACAGAAACAATTATGGCTTTGCTGTGTCGCTTCTGTGGTAAAGAATTTACAGTTCTACGGAACTTACGATGTCACAAAAGAACAACATGCAAGGAGAACAGTTCGACTGTGAGTTTTGAATGCAGAGTCTGTCAGAGGCAAATAACATAAAGTGATGCTTTAAAGACACATTTTAAAACTTGTAGAAATAATTCTCTGATACTAAAATCTGCTCTATCGCTCCATAGCTCCATAACTCCACCACTCCATAGCTCCATAACTCCACCACTCCATAGCTCCATAACTCCATTGATCCACTGCTCCATCACTCCATAGTTTATTGCTCCATAGCTCAATAGCTCCATCACTCCATAGGTCTATAGCTCCAGCTTTCTATAGCTCCATAGCTCCATCTCTCCTCACTATTCCACACCTTTGTCCACCTCCTCGACAGCTTGCTCCACTCACTCTATGCCTTGCTCCACCTGCTTCACACCATGCTGCACATGCTCCACAATTGGCTCAAAAGAGTGTAGCACAATTAGCTCCTCCTCTTCCCTCCCTGACTCCTTGCTCTTCCAAGCAATTGGCTCTGCAATTGACTACACAATTAGAACCACAGTTGAAATTTCCTGCTCTACCTACTGTATTTCCTTCAAAAGAGCAATACCTTGATTCAGGGTTGGGAAGTAATTCGCTTTCTGGTTTGCCTCAGCTCAATTATAAAATACTAACCACTGCTTTTGCAGGCAGATTGACTGACACACAGATATGTAACAACCAAACAGCTTCTGATGAAGACTTTCAAAGATTTTTTCCAAGGTGTAGGAAGCCTTTGATAGATTTAACTACATCACCCCAGCCAATAACTCTTATTGTAAAAATATCATGTAAGTATTTGAAATCCATCACAACAGAGGAATCATCTACAGAAATTCTCTACTTTCAAACTTAAGCTCTCTCTATTCTACATTCCACAGATATTGGCGACCTATTTAACTATACCATAGTACCTTACCTCACAAACAGACTTGAAGAAGTTAGTGGTCATGGAAGCAGGTGTACTTTAAAACTAATAACAAAAATGGATGTACACATCTCCCAATATAGAACATTCACTGCTGGTTGGAAGCAATCCAAGTTATTGCCTATAAAATGATATGTAACAAATGCTGCTCCATTACTTGCTTCATCCTAATCAGCTCTCAAGAACTTGGCTTCTGTCCAATGCACAGATAAAAAAGTATATTTTTCTGCAAGACTACACTCTTTATCACAATAAAGTGTGCTCATACACCTTCAACAAGGTATAATATCATCTACGAGTGAATCAAGCTTCCGACCACCTCAAGAATGTGTAATTCATCTAGTACTTAGTGGCTTACACCTAATCTGACTGTCAAAGAAACAACTATTCATCCAGCATACTCTGTGAATAAAAACATGTAACACATATGAGAGAGTAAAATGTTCATCTCCCTGCAACATATCGCCAGCCTTGTCTCCAGATATGAACTTCACTATATCATTACAAAATGTATTGCTTAAATGAATAAAGAAAATTGCTTGTATAAGAATAAATATTTTAAGAAGAATGTGATATTTTGTATATGTAAATAAATAGCCTCTTTGTTTGGAAAAAAATGGAATATAATAAATTGTATTTCATACTGAAAGTTAGTTTCATTTAACATCAAATGCAGTATATATCTTAAAGAAATAAGTGATTCTTTATTTACACAAAATTAAAAACATTACTATATCAATATATGGTTATAACTTTACTAAATGTTTGTGTGAGGAACATGTATTTAATCGTAGCTGTAACCTTTTTTTTTTTGCATATTTATCTTAAACAAGTATATCAACACAACAAAAAAAATTATTTGTTATGTGTACCATAACCGAAATACGTAATTTTCATTCCTATATCAGAAACAAATACTGTTATAAGAGATATTCACCCAAACAGATTTCACAGCGAAATCGTGAATATTTAGCACACTAAATACTTGTGTAAACGGAGAATCGTCCACAGCACGAGAGAGTTTATTTCCGCAATGCGTGTTGAACCATGTTGGAGCTGTTCTTGTTTACAAAACTGACAAGGACTGTGGGCAGCAAGAGTGGGTGGTGGGAGGCGAGCTGGGATGTGTGCGACGAAGCAAGGCTGTCGGAGCTGCAGGAAGCATGTCGCAGTGAGAGGACAATGTGGAACAAGTGGGACCATGTAGTACGTAGGCGAGGGGGGCACGTCGGGGCATGAATGCAAGACTAGGGCGAGCTGGGACGTGCGCGACGAGGAGGAATAGTCATGGAGAGAGAAGTAGTTTACAGAAACAGCCGCTGAGTGCTAGCTGTCGAGGGCGTTGGTGAAGGGTGGTCATGAAAGGTGAGCAAAGGGAGGGAGGAAGGGCGAAGCAAGCTGTGTGAAATGAGTGGAATAGCAGGCGAACAGCATGTTAAAGGAAGGAGGAAGCGAGCTTGGGTGCTTGGCCACCTAGCGCCATGTATCGGCTACCGTTCCTTTCCCACACCTCCGGTCTTTCGACTCCGTGCATGTGCACTTCCCCATGATGTACATGCACTAAGTGCTGCTTCACTTTCCATGCCTGCTTCAATGAACCGTTCCTTCCAACCCTGCTCTAAGTGTTGCCCCAAGAATTATGGCGACACTTTCCCTGCCCTCCGGCGACTCACCGACTCTCCAGTCACCACGACTGCTGTCGACCGCCGCGCGACAGCTACCAGTTCAGTACATAGCAAGGCATTTTGCGCGCTGTTCTACAGTTCATTCTACACACATCTGCATCTGTCTTCGCGCTTTGTAACAAGTGAGCTGTGTTTACAATGCATTATTACTATTAGCCTTGTATTTAATTTCAGGAAGTTATTTTATTTTGACTAGAAAATATAATGAAATTAACACAAAACTTAAAATATTAATTTTAAAAATAAAATGAAATACTCAAAGTTGTAAAAAATTAAAGTATTTATCACAGTCAAAAAAGGGTAGTATGTAACACTATTAAAAATGAAATACTCGTCACTGTAAATATTAAAGCATGTTATAAAATCAAAAAATTCTAGTATGTGATACTGTTAAAAATGAAATACTCGACTCTGTAAAAAACTAAATTATGTAACAATGTGAAAAAAATCTTGTGTGTAAAACAGTTAAAAATTAAAGTAATTGACAATGAAAAATACTCTATGTGACACCGATAAAAAAATTTGACATTGTCAAATTATTTTTGAACTACCACAAATTTAATAAAAAATTTTATTTAAAAAGTTTTCAGCAAGGGGAATAAATCTGTTACTACACACTTAAAACACTCACTTAAAATTTCTTAAATCTTTTAGAAAATATATATGCTTACAACTAAATAACATAATTAAAACTTCCCACCCAATTTTCAATCCATTCCACAATCGTTAGAAATACTCAGGTCCAATCATCCATTACACACACATCCTTCACCAAACAGCAACAATTAGAACATAGACATGGGCAGGGCTATGCGCCCTCCAAATACAGTCGATCCATCTGGCTTTGTTCCCAAATCTCTTTCTATGTTCCATAATTCACTCCCAAGCACACTTCTGCCCTGAATGTTTTAAAATTAACTAAATTAAAACACCTTTCCCTTCACACTCCTATACCTATTTTTTCTCAGAGTGCATTGTATTATATTCTAGATGGGTTTAACATCCTTTTGTGAGTATTTAACAGTGTTGAAAAAACCTGAATTCGAGATATCGTCTTGGCCTTCTGTCCATTATAAAGATAATGGTGGTCAATCATCAACTCCTTTTAAACTCCATTAATTTCCTCTCAAATATACATCAACAACCCACCAAGAATTTATTGAAATACCTTTCCCCTCACAATCATACTCGCAGTCATACACCACACTTCAACGCCTTAAAATTAAGACATATGCCCAAACCACACCATCACACATCAAAACATTTCATTTGTTAGAAGTACTCAAGGTCCATTCATCCACCACACAGACATTCATCACCAAACAATGCATTCTGAATATATAGTCAGGCAGGGCTAATAGCCCTCCAAACATCCTGTGCATAGTTTGGCATAGTTCCTTCTTTGTTTTTCTATGTTCCATCATTCACACTCAAACACACAACAGCTCATCCCTGAACATCTTAGATATTACATAAAAATACTTAGAAATATACAAAACTATCAAAATTAAAAATATTCTAACAAACCAAAGGAAATGTAATCAGTTAGTAAAAAAGTTTGATAATTAAATTTTAAAGTTTTTAATTAATTCATAAAAAGTTTAATGAATTTCACTCGAAATCTAAAAATTCATCAACTTGCAAAGAAACTGTAATAATTTTTAAAAGAATACTGTAAAACTAGTTTAAGCAATTCACAAATAATGTTTAAGCAAATACTGCTTGAAGTCAAATGATTTTTAACAAATTCAAAACAATTTTGAGAACTTACCGAAACAGCAGAATGATTTTATGAAAAAAGTTAAACTAATTTATTAAAATCACGATATAAATTCTATCAGTCGAAGAAACTCCGAACAAGAATTTAAATGTACGTAGTCAAACTAATTAAAAATACTCCTGGTAAAATACAATAGAATAAAAAAAGTTTTTACAAATATCATAGTAGTTATACTAATTTAACAAAATCCTGATAGAAATATCGAGAATTTGCAATAATGTTCTACGGATTCGCTGAGACTTGGGTTTCCATGATTTCATTCGTGCTGGTCATAGACAGCTGTACAGTCTGTTATTACAGTGTACCTTACTGTTCGCTGATATGAGTCGTCCAAACTACTCCCTCCTATCCTCTCCACTCTACTGATGACAAGACCAGGGAGGTATGGGGTGACTGGCGATCTGTGTTCTCCTAACACTAAAATAACTTTATTTTTTGTATTTAAACCTAACTAAACTAAAGGGAACTAACTTTCAATTTGTGTGAAATTTCTAAAAAGAACTATCTGCAATACCTTTCACAGACAAAATGAGCAATTCTAACAAGAACTGCTTGCCAGCAGTAAACTGAAGTGTGCTGCAGTTCCTCTCTCTTTGCCGGCTGGCCCCAATTAGGCAGGCCGGCTGGGATGCAGTGAGCAGTAGGGGTGAAACGTCCTTTGGGCGAAGCACGGGAACAGAGAGGCAGAACGCACCCCATGGCAGCTGGATCAAGAATGGCGGGTAGTGCTCCAGCAAGTGTATATATTTATGCAGACCCCTACTCCCCACCCTCCCTATTGAACCTGTACAAACAATAGAAATAACTGGATTTGATAATTAAATGTAACATTACTAAAGAAAATATGATTGCCATTATGAATTAAATGATTTTTGATGAATTAGCACATTTATTTTTAATTTTATAGTTTACAATTGTATATAGTTTTTACTATAACATGAAATATGCATATTTCATCGGTGTTAGAGATGACATTTACATTTCATTTGAATTTTCATATGTATTTTATTATGCAATACGAATCTGGAACTTAATAGTCTTTGAAATCCAGTACATATTGAATTGAAATATCTACTAATTGTGATTTTTATTATATAAGTATTGCATATGTTTGTGTATTGTCTATTATTATTCTTATAATATTGTGTATCATTTATAAGGACTCTTGACATATTACCGGGAAACAAACCCAGCTCATTTTACACATGCCTTACCCGGGAAGCGAACCTAACTTATAATAAGCATGCCTTACCTGGGACTTGGACTCAGCTTATATTTTATCAAGTCTTACCTGGGACTCAAACCCAGAACCCCACATTATAGTTTAACCTTACTTTGCCATGGAGGTTGGCGATGTACCACCACTATTTTTATGTACTTGTGTCGGAAAATATTTATTAGAAGTATTACGTGCATGGAAGAGCTGTTTTTAATGGAGTTGGATCGACATAAGCTGGAAAGGGTGGGATAGAAAGGAGATTGTTGTAATGTGTGTCAGGGATACAAAAGGTTTTTCTATACTTTCGGCAGCGCAGCAGTGAAGACAGTGGTGTTTCGGGGAAGACAGATGAAGGCTGGGAATATACTTTCAGCAGACCCAAATCTATGAACTCGGTTAGAAATGTCTCCCTCACCATGCTAGTCACACAACAGAGTTTCTTTGAAATATTATTATTTCAGGATACACTAATTCATTGAAAGCATTTCGCAGGCCTTCAGATATTTTTAATATTGTATAACCTGTTGAAATTTGTTAACCATTTTAGAGAGTAATTCTTACTAGTTTTTGTTGTGACTGAAGTTTGTTGCATGTACTTTGGCCTTTCCTATTTAGTGGGTGTATCTCATAGCTGGTTTTTGTGTTGAGAGAGGTATTCTCTGTTTAAAGTTGATTGAAAACCACCAGTATGCTTTTTTCGCGATCTGAAGGCTCATACTGCTGGACTGAAGGCGGCCAGGTCAGCCACAACTGTCTTATAGGGCTCCCTCATGTCCCCCACCACTGCCTCCTTCACAGGCTCGTCTGGATCAGTGGAGCAGCAGGTGTGCAACAAGGGCACAAACAACTTACCAGCACCTACACTTGCTGTTGCATGTCAGGTCGCCCTTGCTGGTCTGAGCATCATCGCCCACCATAGTGTTCAAGTGACGTACTCATTCATACTTGTATATGCAACACACGTACACTGCAGCATATGTACAATTTGCTGTCCCCCATCAACATTGTTGTATATGTCTTGTAAATTTCTTGCCACAGCGACATGTCTTGACATCCTCCTCGTGCAGGTCAAAGACGAATTGCCTGCACGGACAATGGTGTTCCGTAATCTTCAAAGACTGCATAAGCTTTCAGGATGTTCCCAGTGGCGGGAAGGCAAATGTTTGGGCGCAAATGGACGACTGTACATCTCTTGTACTTGCCACATGGTTGTATATATCTGTGGAATTCATTCCAGGCATCCTGATAGCCCTACTTTTGGTTGATACCATCGCACACCTTGAACTGCCCGTACCCGAGCTCTGGTTTGAACACGACATGTTAGTAGCCCACATAATAGCATTCGTAGAGCTTAGCATCTTCTGGCCAGAACTGCACACAGTCACATTGTTGAAGTCAATGGTGATGGCGGTTGACTCTCCTTAAAGCCGCACTGACAACAAGTGCAGGCCGAAACTCATGTCTCTCTTGGGCGATGCACTGACACTGACTGCACATGCGATGTAGTGCTCACAGCCTCTTATACGTACTTTGCTGCAAGAAACATCTTGCAGGAAAGTGGCATATGAGGCATCCTCCAAATCACTGAACCAATTCATGATGGTTGTATGCCATTTGCCAGTGCAAGATTTGGCCCAGCATGTAAGTCTGGTTGTCTGGTACATCTCATAAACAACCGACCCCTGTAACCATGCCTGGCATACATCACCTTGGTTTGCATGTTCCATCAGGACTGCTGTGATACACAGTTGCTCGGAACTTGGTCATGGGTAGTAGACTGGACAGGCGACAATACTGCATGGTGTTGGATAGAGGATGAGACAGTCTCCATCGCTGTGACTCGTCCAATGTTCGAGCGCGGTGCAACATTCCGCGTGCTCTGGCCATCCCGGCAGTTTGAAGTGCACAAGGCAGTAGCTGACCATGATGCTGTCGTACTTGTCCACGTACAGAGAGAGCCGGTGAGTTCGTGTATATGAAAACTCGACGACATGCATCGTCTTCCTATTGCCTATGGGCTTGATCCGGCAGTACGTTATGAACATGTTACCATTGTTCATTATTGCCATGTCACTGTCATTTATGAGTTGTGTGTACTGTTTTGGTAGTCGCACCCAGACCGTGCCTTTGCAATAGGCATGTGATGCACTAGCCATGAACTGTTTTGGTCAGCCGGCACTCCTCCACCACATACCATTTGCCCAATGTGAGGTCGGCCAATGCAGTGAACTGGCTATTGCAGTTCAGTTTTTCATCAGAGCCTCCATCGTTCCACAAGTACTAGCGATACATTGGTCTGTCCTATCAGTCAAGCTGGGCTTTTTTACACCATTGGGCACAGGCCTTACGGTGTCCTCCCCTCCTCCATTGTACATAGTAGTGGCCATGACCACTTCCGACAGATGTGGTGTACTGAGCCTTTGTGCCTATATGTAGATGTATTCACTCTGATGGTCATAGTTTTGCGCCCCTGCAGAGTCCAGGGACCATGTGCTAAATAGTAGTATGTTCATGTCCAGACATGCCCAGCCCCGCCCACACTCGATGCATGAGTGGTGCGGCACTTAGTATCCTGAACGAGGGCAGTCATATTCTGTCTGTTCATTGCACACCCTCATGCCGCTGCTACAATGGATACTTAGCCAGCACTTCTGTTCTTGTCCGGCGATGTAGACAATGCTCTCGGGCAACATACATGAGAGTACCTCTCGTAT
This sequence comes from Dryococelus australis, assembly GCA_029891345.1. NCBI lineage: Eukaryota > Metazoa > Arthropoda > Insecta > Phasmatodea > Phasmatidae > Dryococelus > Dryococelus australis. The sequence goes on from CM056995.1 coordinate 258,968,782, forward strand.
CTTATCATAGGCTACATCACCATCGTCCCAATGTATGTTGTGGTAATGTTTTTCCTGCCATGTATTTGTCACCTTAATCTTCTCATTGAGCACATGCCATAGTAAGGGTTGTAGGAAGGCCCATGATGCCACACCACGATTCTTGTAAACTATACACATATATTTTACTATGAAGCCACTTTTCGAGATGCAGCCCTAGATGTTCACGAATATTGTGATGGATGGGAGGTGGTCAGTTGTCTATAAGTATACTTTATTTAAATACATTAACTATGCGGTCTTGCACATTGTAGGTTACGAGCCAGTAGTGAATTACCAGTGCATAGGCCTGGGTGTTGGCTGGGAAATTAGCCACGGCAGTCATTTCGATTCTACAGTCCATGACATCGCTCTGTATTCCGTCATCCTGTTACTGACAATGATCTCGAGCTGAGGGGCTATGTTCACAAACTCGGCGGGTGCTAGCATTGGGGACTGTGCATGTCCATAGTAGGCCCGCTTAAAGTCAGCATTCGTCTGATATGGTACCATATATATCCTGTTCACAAAATTGATATTTAGGTCGCCTTAGGGTTAGTACTCCGAGTTGAGGTTTACTTTCAGGTTTTTGATACTTTCATGTTCGATTTTCGAGTGGTTGGTGGCAATAGCATTCTGTTTTTCCATCTGAAACATGATGATTATGTAGGGTGTATTTTCATTTACAAAGCTGGTTATAATGTTCCACTTGAAGCTCGTGGCCCTTTGGGATGCTCGGGTACGTTTCTAGACTCCACCTGCGGAACGACATGTCGATGTTCCTACCCTTCTTGGTAAACTTCAACAGTTTCACCTGTTCCAACTTTTTCACCTACAAGTGTGGCAGAAGCCATTCTATGGAATGGATTGACAGCATCCTAACATTCGGAATGGCCACAGTAACCCACAGGGCATTTGTCTGCATATTTGCATTGATAATCACGTGTTTACAGTCTTGGGCGAAGCCCAGTAGCATGGCCTGCAGAATGCACACTTCGAATTTACCCCGTGGGTAGACCGGAAGCTTGTAGTCTTTCTCGATACCCCAGCCAACCATTTTCACTGCAGGAAACTTGTTTTGTGTCAGCAATGGATAATTCTTGATAGTTGCTGTGATTCCTACAACTTGCATCACGTCTACTTTGCTCCTGTTGAGCTCATAGCAATGCAACTTGTCATGTGTAGAATCACATTCCTAATGGTATTCGTCATTGCTGGTACCGCACTTCGAGCCTTCGGTATTGTCCCCTGAAACCACAAATAGGAATTACAGGGTACGGTGTAGACGTCTTGGTTTTGGACCAGTATCCATACTTCGGATGAGGGGGAATATGGCCCTGGTAGATAAGGCATGTACGAGCTGTGTCATGTTTAGAATATCTCAATCTATACCACTTAACAGATAGTCCCAATCTGTGTGGAAATTTCACATTTGCCGATTTTAGCACACTGGATGCTCATTCTGTACTGATGTTCAGTTTTGTTCAGTAAGATGCTTTTCTTACTTTCTCTGGTTTAAAGTTCAGTCTCACCTTTGTGTAGATGTAGTCGGACCGTTATTTATTCACCTCAGAAGTTGATCAGATGACTGTCTGGTCGATTATAGACAAGAGCACATGCTGTATGCTCTCAGTGACGACCTGGACATAAATTAGGTTTTTGGCACGTCCACCAGTTTAAAACCTGGTATAACCTTCACTGCAAACTTGTGCAGTTTTTAACTGGGCAGATAATTAAGGTACGAGGTGGCCACTAAATTGCAGTTTATTCTTAAGATGTTCACAGGGAATATGTTTATGGGTGGAGTCAATTTGTGCAGGTTAGTGGCTTCGTATGTCGTATTCTCGAACCCCAACATAGCTGCGAGCAGGTAATTTTATGTGAAGTCTATATGGGCAGAACTGGACATTTTGCTGTGTAGAGTGTTGGCATTGCCACACAGTTTCACAGCAATGTACTGTCCCAGTGCTCGCTTGAGGTACTCTTCAAAATCCTCTATTTCGTGCGATCCAGTGGGCATCCACACCTCGCCTTGCTTCCTGTTATTCTTGATATTACCTAATGTGCAGTTGTGTTTGTCAAGGTTTGGTTTGGAGAAGTATGTTTGAAAATCTATTCATGCAATTTTCCATGCCCCCTTTAGTTTGAGTGGGAGAAATGCATGGTGCACAGTCAAGAGCTGTTGCCCGACAGGATCAGCATTACAGACATGACTGGGTGTTACATGTGGTGCATGCCATGTTAAGTAGGGATCTCAGAGATAGCTGTCCACTGATTCATTCCCACGGACACTGTCCCACCCCGTTGTTGTAATAGATCCTACCACCTCTCATGTATATTTTCAGTTTGGGTGGGCCCTTATCTTGCCGTAGCTATTGTAGTAGTCGACTCTATGTCCTTGCTTCATATATGTGGTCCAATACATCCAGGGCCCATGTATCTATGTTTATCACCCCTCTCTGTGCTCGCCATGGGTGGTGCAGTAGGCGGTTGGCCCTGAAGTTGGGTTTTCGCAGTTTCTGAACATACTTGTATATATTGGTGATCAAAATTGGTGTGTAAGTAAGGGTTCTCAGGATCACCTCCTTTGCCGTCATCATCCTGCCACCACCCTTTGCTTCCTTCTACCACCCCTCTGCTTGTACAGGTGGAGGTATAAGCCTTGACCATTTTTGATCCCCAGGCGAGAGCTTCCATTTTCCTATTGTGCCTGATCACTTCCAAGAGTAATTTGTTTTCTCCTTTAGCATCCTTTGCTGCTCTTGCTATCCCGCTGGCCCCTCCAATTAGACTACCGACTAGTCCGATGACCAGTAGGAGGAACAGCAACATCGCACCATGCTTAATTGGCGGTGTGGTTGCCTGTGCATTGTTGTCTTCTTCTTCCTTCCAAATGCCAGACCCATTCCACATTTCATTTTTGCTCTTATGTTCTTGGCCACTCCCCAGGCTGCCAGCCATTCACAGAGCTTAGATATGGACGAAATGCCTACCATGTGGGTTTTGTCTGAGAGGATCTCGGTTGCCGCTTTTCTATCCTCCAACTTGTACTTGTCTGGTTTGCGGTGTGTGCTCCTGGCATGCCTCATCACAGGGGTTGATAGGAACATCCCCTCGCTTCAATCTCCTTGCTATCCAAGTACCAGGTGCATAGAATTTGTAGATGAGATATGTGCTTTGGACAGAAGGTTGTCGATCAGTGTATTCACCACTCCCCATCCTCTCTTGACCTTGCTCCCACGATGCATTACTGCATACTAACCCTATGTGGTCGGCATGTGCACCATTTAAAAGTTTCACTCAACCATAAGTACATGTGATTTAGCAGTCCCATCTCAATAGGATGGAGATCGTACTCCAGACTTCTATGCTTCCTGTTAGCATCACTACTGAAGACGAATTAACAGATCAGGAATCACAGCATGGGAAACGTCTACTGAAGACTGTTTGTGCTATTATTGCTGGTCCGAGCAACTGTGGGAAGATGTGTATGCTCCTTAGCCTTCGGGAACATTCCATTGGTCTCTGCTTCGAGAATGTGTATCTCTACTCGAAGTCTCTCCAACAACTGAAATACCTTCACCTGGCACAGGTTCTACAGGCTGTGGATGGACTTCTAGTATTTCCTGTTTAGCAACAATGCTGATGTGTCGCCGAGCGATGCAAGGCCGAACTCTGTGTTCATATGACGATGTTGTGTGTGAGAAGCAGAACACAGTGCAACAGTACTTCTGCATAGGTAGCCATGTCGCTGTGGATACGATTTACCTCTTTTAGACATACTCCTATATGCCAAAGCAACTTCTGCATGACGATGCCAGTTTCCTCATTCTGTTTTGTATGGTTGACCTGAATCTCCATCATGTGTTGTGTCCAACCATTTGAACACTGATATGACTTTTGATAATTAAAAATATGTGCTTGTATTGCTGGCATGACCCACATGAGGTTCTTGTCTTTGTCAAGGACTTTCTACCTCATAAGGGTTGGTTCTGACATGGCTTCGATCAGTTCATTATTGTGCATTGTTGAACTATGAGCTATTCCATGTCCAAGTTCAGCCATAATGGCCTGAATCGTGCACCGTATGTTTGTATTATGTCTTGTATGATGGGAACTGTAGTTTTGATGTATAACAGGCCAAGTATCTCGGGGGACCTAAGCACGATGGCGATGCGGCGAACATGTCCTTTTTTCAAAGCATTACTTCCATTGCTATGGAACCTCTAAAGCCACATGTACTGCCACCTAGTCTCATCTTTGCTCGCTCAAGTCCGATGAGTCTCAGCTCATGGCCTTGGAGCCAAAGCTTAGCGATGTGGGCAAGAAACTGGCCAACATGTTGACCACTGGCTTACATGCATTGACCGCCGATGTATGCAAGCTGTCCGGCTTGGGTATGAAGATGACCACCCTGGAGGACCACATTTATGCTACCAATGTACTGGTCATATGGTATAGATGGTCAAGTCTGTGTCCAGTCTCACTGATTTTTCCTGTGGCAATGTGCTCCGGGTCGTAGAAGGGCAGATATTGACAATCATGAATGCCCTGGCTGCCAAGATGGAGACCCAGATTCCCTCATTAACATCTACTGATGTGGAAATGATTACCACCCTTGGCTGACAGCTTGAATATTTGGAGAAGAAACTCGATGTTGTGTGCACCCAAGTTACTGTCAGTGGCCTTACCTACCTGACTGTGAAAATCGACAGGACCCTTGCTTTGACTACACAGCCGACCATTCTGGAATCGAGCTTTGTAACCATGAAGACAGAACTGGATGATTTGGGTGTGCAGGTCGGAGGCATACCCTCCAAGGGTGCACTTGCAATGTTCACAAAGAAGCTGATCGACCTGGAATCGAACTTCGATGCTGTAGGTATGTCATCCAGTCAATTGTCTAGTCAGATAGCGACCCTCATGTCCGATGTGCAGAACCTTTGCGGTTTGGGCAGTACACTTACTTGTGTCGCAAAGAAAAGAAGGTGGATAACTTGGGCTCTCATATTGACACCAGGGTACTGGAAGCCCTCAGTGCTAATTTGAAAGATCATATGCTCGTGGCAAGCAGTAATTCGAGCAAACTGGCTTCTCTAAGTACACATATAGAGCACGTCTCTGACATGGTCACGAACCGCAACTTCATGGCCAAGCTCTCCGCTATGGAGGCACAACACAGCTCTTTCTCTCTCTGAAATGTTGGTTGGTCATTGTACTGCCTGAGGTATGCAGCAGAAATCTGTGGCCACCCTGGATGCGCAGATTGGCACTGTCACATCGGGGTGATTACCAGAATCATTGACGATGTTGCACCCAATCTCACATCTCACATCAACGCTTTGGATGTACAGCTGGTGGTATTGGAAGATGTACATCGCACAATCACAAACTATCTATCTGACACATGTGTCACTGAGGGCAAGTGGGCTCATTGCGACCATGTACATGATGGTGTCATACAATCCATTGGCAAACCAGAAGACATCCTTACCAAGTTGTACGAGTAGTGCAATTTATTATATATATATAATAAATTGCAATACTCGTACAACTTGTTAAGGATGTCTTATATATATATACTGTGTACATGTGACCACACATATCAGTGTTATGGGTACCATGATGAGGATCTGAGTCTTGTTGTTGCGAGCATTAACAAAAAGTACCTGATTGCTAAGAGGGTGCACATGGAACATGATTTGATATTGTCGGAGGTCTTACAGCCAATAACATCGTGGCTCGACACATTGCAGCCTCCATCACCTGTTCCTCCTGCTCTGAAGGCTGAGCCACATATCGCATCGAAACACAAGACTACAGAAGAGGAGGATGCGATCACTGATGAAGATAATGTTCTCCTGTCATCTTTGAAATGCAAGAAGGTGCAATCGAATGCACGTGCTATGGTTCTTCGGCATTATCTCGCTTTGTACTTGCTTTGTCTGAATTATTCTACTTATGGTGTGTACAGGTGTGGGAAGAAGTGGTTCCTTGGCGACAAACAAATTTTTTTCACCCCACGATGTTATCCAGGTAGAGGACATCGTCGTGCAAGACTTGCCCGGCCTGTACAAGCTATTGTTTAAACATGTGCTCAAGGTTTATTCACATGTTGCACTTCGCCAGTACCGACAGTTGTTGCAGCTCACACATGCATATCTGTTGGACAATGAATGATGCTAGTAGTTATACACATAAGGACTAGACCCACCCAAAATTCATTATTACCGAAGTTCTGTTTCCGAACATCGGTGTAAGTAAATTGGGTCTGAAGCTTGATGGTGGCAGCCAGTTGAAATACCTGTATTGGGACGACATGAATGAGCTTGTGATCTGTCTACATCTCCTCGTTGCATCCCAACAAGCTGGCAATGCATCTCACACAAACGAAATAGTGAATTTCTTGGAAGAGCTCTGTGAAGTCGACCATATCCTGTGAGTGGTTGGCGTGCTCTACGGCTATGTCGAAAGCACAGATAGCTGCCGAGTTGTATCACCCTTCACATAGGAACTTCCCCATGCGTAAGGTACTTCTCTTCGAACTTCATGGCCTGTTCCAGGCTGACTTGGTGGAAATTATTCCTTATGTACACATCAATAAGGTATTTCGCTACATCCTGATGGTTAACAACTGTTTCTCCAAGTATGCTTGGGCTGTCCATGTGCATTGGAAATGTGGTGCCCATGTTGCGGCCACAATAAAATTGGTTTAGAACAAGACGATCACACAGAAGAACGTCCAGACAGACATTGAGATGGAGTTCTACAACCCTGCATTCCATGTGCTTATGGCTGTGAAGAAGATACATCAATACTCTATTTTTAGCGACCTCAAGTATTCTATCATCGAATGTTTCAACCCGATGCTTAAGGGTCTGATGTGGAAGTCGTTCTTGGCACAGGGTAGCTACCGGCATTTGGATATGTCTCCTCGACTGCTTACTCAGTACAATGCACACAAGCATAGAACGACTGGTTTTCGTTCGTCTGAGTCTGACATTACTACTGCCAATGCTGCTTCTCTACTGCAGACTGTGTACCGACACTCCAAAATGGTGGACCCACGCCAACCAAGAGCCAAGGTGGGCAACTATGTCTATATCTCGAGAAGCAGAGGTGTCTTAGATAAGTCATACTATCCGAACTGGAGCGTCGAAGTGTTCTGCATCGCCAAGGTGAGAGACATTTCACCACATGCCTATACACTCACCGTAAGATTTGCCAAGCGATCATTGGTTCTTTCTACGACTACAAAAAATATGTCATGAAGTATCCTCATGACTATTTAGTGGATCGAGTGATCTGTAGATGTGGCGACCAGGTTCTTGTGAATTAGTTGGGCTTCAATTCCCGCTTCAACCAGTGGGTGCCCCACTCATCACTTATGACTGTGTAATTTCTGTACTGCTTCTTGTTGCTGCATTGTTTTTTGTGAATAAATATCATTGTTCTTAACTGTGTATGTGTCACCTGTGTAATCACTGCATGTACTCCTACCATGCAAGAGGCAGGTAGTCTGATGTATGTGGGAACCTTGGTTTTTTGTGACGCCCCCTGCCAGCCTCCCCTTATTGTTATTTCTATTTGGCACAGGACTATACATCTCATGTCTGAGAGAGGGTGGTGGGGTGGTCTATTAGTATTCCATTCCTGCAGGGTTAAATATACTGTTCACATCCTCCTGGTTGTGTGGGCAATTATTCCTCTTTTTGAATTTTGTTGTGTGCTGGCATTTATCTCTCTCTCCTTATTAACATATTCCAAATAGGCCCGGTTAGGTATCACATTCTCATCCACCTGCCTTGGCTGGATGGTTCATTATTATTATGGTCGGGTTTTATCCTGCATGGTCAAGATGGCCGCTACGGTGGGGCCTCGTCCTGAGGACCCCTCGGGGAAGGGGCAGAGCTGGCTGGCACCTTGTCATGGTCGGATGTCGGTGTGCGGGCGCCATTTTGGCAGTGGTAATCGCATATGCGATCTTAAGTCTGTTCTGACTGCCAATATGGCCGCCAGTTCTGCTGCAATCGATCTGACTGGCTACCAAAATGGCCGCCATCGAAGTATGCGCTTATTCGGGTAGTAGAAAATCGGTTTTGATGATTGGTGGGAATTTTTTTCCCTGGCTGGCAACATGGCCGCCATCCGTTTCGGGCGACTTTTCCTGGCTACCGAAACGGCCCCCATCGATGTATGTGCTCATTCGGGTAAATAGGAAATCGATTTTGGGGAAAAAAATTTTCCCTGCTGGCTGCAAAAATGGTTACCGTCGGTTTCGGGCCCTTTTTCGTGGCTACCAAAGTGGCCGCTGTCGTCGGTTGCACTCATTCGTGTAGTAGGAAATCGATTTCAATGGAAAAACTTTACTGGCTGCCTAAATGGCCACTGTCTTTCAGGCACATTTTATTGGCTGCCAAAATGGCCGCCATTGGGGTGGAATGATACATTTTAGAATTTTCCGCAAGAAGAGAGGATGATGTTACCTTAATACCTGGGACCTTAATATGCTAATTTGGTCCACGGGGTCCGCAGCCAGCTGCCAGGTGGGTTAGAACATACTTTTTTATACTACTTGTGATGAAACCGCGAAAAGACTATACTAAACACACGCTTGATTGGTCAAGCGAACGGGACAACAATCCTATACGCTCGTTTCGCCACGTTTGGTGAAAATTAAGTTGGAGACTGCACAGCATGTAAACAAGCTTCACACACGTGAAACTTAACATGTGTAATTTAATGTTATTTGACGTAATGTAAATGGTCTAACAATTCTGCAAGCCGTACAAATACGCACATCTTCCAGATATACGACTACACTAGGTAATCCTACGAGGAGTATGCACATAAATGCTCTTGCAGGCAACTATCATACTTTTATGGGTTCATTGTTTGCTGGATTTGAATGAGTGAAGAGATTTTGGCGGCTCTTAACAGCGAGATATTGAGAACCAATGAAGGTGATTGAAGTGAAGATGGAGCGACGCCGGGGTGAAGAGGCAGAGAAAACGGGAGATCCTCGAGAGAAACCCGCAGACCAGCGGCATCGTCCGGCACGATCCCCACATACGGGAATTCGGGAGCGACCCCGCCGGGAATCAAACCCAGTCCGCATTGGTGGGAGGCGAGCGTTTCAGCATCTACGCCATCACGGCCCCTCCCAGTAGGGAATAAATGCTGGCAGATTAATGGCAACATCTACAACGAGCAATCATCACCACGTAATAACATAATGCATGGTGACTTGTACTAAGACGGCCATATTTAATATCCTTAAAAAAAAAGAGTGCGAAACGTTACAGAAAACTACTGCTGTCAAATCAGGTCTGTATATACTGTTCAAAGAAAAGCCAATTACTCTGAACGTAGATTTTATTTTCTTTCCACCGTTACTTCAAAGATGTTTGTTCGTTCTTTTGTACTGGAAATATCTTCTCATGTATACTTCACTATATAGGCCTAATTATATGTTCTGCAAATTGTGTTCCGATAATAATATAGAATAACGAAATAATCACCCACATAAATACCCACTGGCGATGAAGTTATTACCTATTTTCGTACTGTTCTTTTATCCACCACCTAAAATGTCTTCAATTTTAGTTAATGTGTATTGTATACAGCAGAATATCTTGTACGACGTTCAATGCAGCGTACATTAGGTTGTTTTTCTGTTGTAAACGAGGCCTTAAGGCTGATTCGCATTGAAGTTGACGTGAAGCTCGTTACGTTAACTTTACGTTGTCGTTATTTTTAATGTATCGATCGCGTCGCAGTGTATTCTTATTTAATTAAGAGCGACACAATGGTAAATTTTCCACACGACAAGTTGAACAAACTTCAACATAAAGTAAAGGTAACGTATTTTCTGCGAATCAGATTCAAGGAATGATTATTTATTTTGTTTTATGTATTAAATTTTATTCCAACCAACTTCCAAATTGATTCTTTGATTTCATATTATGTGATGATAGCAACACATCTTTGAAGTTAATCATTGCTTCCTATGTCTGTATTTCTAAACGATTTGATAAACTCTGGGATTAAAGAATAAATTTTGGATGGGTAGTGGTGAGAAAAAAAAAGGGGGGGGGGGAATTGGAGGTTATTAATCGGCGTGTAGAAGAAAATATCTTAAATATTGTAACAGCTGCTCACGTGTGCATTCAGTTTCAAATATAAAAATGTACACATCAGCCCAGGTACAAAATTTGGTAGTGCCAAATTACAGCTTATCAAAGATCAGCCTATCTTAGCTCCAATATGCACATAGCCACGACTTTATGTAGGTTGTTCACGGCCAACTGAGACTTTTTAAAAGTCCTTCTTAAGGTCTACTTGTATGATAATTACGTATTCTTCCACCTTATGTATAATTAACTTTTCCAAGGCCCTCGTCACTTTATTCGCGCGTCGGTCAAGTGAAATCATTAACTCATTATAAAAGATTATAATCTAACAAATTAGCAAGTTCTTAGAAAAAAAACAAAAAGCAAAGAAATTACTTCAGTACTCACAAATGTTTGCGTAACACTTTTAATTGGACGTTAAGACATGGAACTAGTTTCCTTCCGTCGGGCACATTCCGGTTACAGTGATCGTTAAAATACTATAGTCTCTTCACGGTTTCTTCACACTTTTCGAATCAAACATTTGAAAAATCACCCCATGTATGACGTGTTTAGTTATTTCCTGAATATTCCATGTATCACAAGCGTTTTATACCGCTATTAAAATGAAAGTATCTAATTTATAGTTAGATTTAAGTTTTACCTACATTTTATTTATAAATTTTAATCATTCATTCATAATAATTAATAAAGCAAATAATGAGAAAATATGTGCGTTGGTAGCACCTAGTATAGGCATTTCACGTTAAAGTGAGCACTTTTGAAAGTCCTCTCCTTTGGAACAATAGTCAATAAATATATTTTATTTTATCCTTAGACGTTAACTTCCTACTGCAGTGGAAGCTGTACACTGTGTTAATTACTTACACAGCAACATTTACTATAAAAGGCAGTTAAATGATAAAAAATGGCTAAAAAAAAAATGATCTAAGGCTTCAAAAGTTCTCACTCTACCGTGAACAGTGTATAAGCAATAGTTCTCATGCAAACTATCATTGCAACTTAATGCTCACGTATTCGGTGCGTTGTCCTTTGGTGTAATTTTGTAGACTAGGTTAAGCTTAGTTTGTCTATGAGGCGGAGGAATATCCTGGAAGTAGAACTTCAGCAGGGCTTCAGATAAGTGTGAAGTAACCGTGAATGGATTATATATGCTGATGGTTGATTTCAACTGTGAACAGCGTTTTTTTTTTTTGAGAAAGAGTTATCGTAATGGTAACACAACGAGCCCCCCTATGTTAAGTTCAAACGTGAGTCAGGCTTAAGGCCATGATCTCCCATTTCTAAAGCTTTTGCGAGAATTAATGTTTTGAATCCAAACGGGAGCTGATATTGACACAATGCTCTTACAGTTTTGGTACAAATTGTTTTCATTATGTTGTCTAATTTTTTCCAACGCAAAGAACTGTATACTTTTATCAAATTAATTAATTAATGAAAATTTTGTTTATTTGATCATTAGTTAAAATTATTCAGTTCTTTGTGTTGATAAAATTTGACTACATAATACAATTTATTTGTAACAAAGTTGTAAAAGGATTTTACAATATCGGCTCCTGTTTGGGTTGAAAAAAATAATAATTTTCCCAAAAGCTGTAGAAATGGTAGATCGTGGCGCAGCACCTACAGTGAGCGCGACCTTGTGTCGCGGAGATCAATAAGCCCCTCGCGCCTTACTGAGTACCCGACCGCAAGGTATAATGAGGCGAGGCGATGCCCCGAGGGCGCCGGAGCTTTTTCGCGGGTCCGTGTGTCCGTGTGCTGGGTGTCGTTTGTTGGCGCGGGATGTTAATCTCGTACGTGGGACCGTCTAGTGAAAGCCCGCCACGCCAAGGTCGCTCCTATAGTTCGTGATTTGAAATCTCGAGTGTGCATTGGCTTTTTTTTTTGTCCTTGAATAATTTATAAAGGTGACGCGCCGTTCTTTTCGCGACGTTGAGATAGTTAGTTTTTTGAAAGGAATTTTCGCCATCAACGCAATGTATGTTAGTTGGTAAGCAAATACCCTACAACAATTTTTAACATGAGTTTTATTTCCCTGGCTGCTGGTCTGTCTAGAACATTTCGCATAATCGATTTAATTTATGCACAATTAAAATTACTTCTCTATTTCCAGACAAATTTAATAAATTAAACCATAAACGTATATAATCTTAGATATCTAGGCCTACACTGATAATACTTTTCAAAATATTAAATTGTTAAAAAAATGTGTACCCTGGTATTTTTCGAAGTAACGAACATTTTTATTTACAAAGCTGTAATATAACATACTAGGAAAACACACATATATATAATTATATATATATATAACTTTATATATGTGTGTGTGTGTGTCGTTAATTATGTAAAAGCACAAAGGAGCGTATGTAACTACCAAACTTTGCATTCCTTTTTTCTTTTTACCTCAGCTTACTTAGATGACGAAGTTATAACAATTAAATCACGTCCTTGCAACAAATCCTGACGAATACAAAATTTCGCAGTAGCTTCAATCTTGTGGCTTAAATAAGTCCTCTAAAAAGTTGCATTAATCCATATACCAAGCAGGAAAAAAGATATTCGTGGCTAATCGAACGTTTTCTAAAGCACTGCTTAGGATTTAATTTTACACTCAATTTACCGTATATCGTGTCGCCGTGCGCGAAATTCGCAATTTCACCAGTCCGATCATTTTATAAATGCATGGACCAACTGTAATCTTTTAGTTGTTAGAAATGTAAATATGTAATTTATGTTAATTTTTGTTATTAATGCATACAAAACCGAAATATACATAATTAAATAACTTATTGTATCCATTAATTTAATCATCGCATTTTGAATACAACACTAAGACATGGAACTACTTAAACTACAGTACTGCCAACTTGACTGGGGACATTACTGCCAGTGTCAGTGTGTCCATAAAAAGGACTGCTGTAACTGCCAAAAAACTTTTTTTTTCAAAGTTTGGTTACAAAAAGTGCTTCATTAACCGCGAACTAGCTTCAGCTCCGTAGTGTTGTAGATCAAAAAATCATTATTTTATATTTGTGTCACAGTGTCGAACTAGACACACACCCACACACACACAAAACCCCCCCCCCCCCCCCCCCCACACACACACACCACAGTTTTACTTTTTTTTTTTTTTTGGAACACACTAAGCACTAATAAAATTTAAAAAATAAGAAATAAACGGAAGTTTAAAGGTATTGCAATACATAATTTTCAGATATGCTTTCAAAAAAATATTTCATCGCGACTGAAAGAGAGAACAGTGAAGTTATAGATCAAGTATTCAAAATTGGTAAATATAGAAAGAGTGCTTAAGTTCGGGGAAAAAAAAAAAAAAAAAAAAAAAAAAAAAAACTGGTCACTAATCAACGCCCTTAAAAGTTAACAAGGAGAAAAATGTCTAGGCTTAAATTGACACCTTTAACGTGAAAAGCTTTCCTTTATCAAAGTAACGAAGGGCTGTATATAGTTAATATTTTGTATATATATAACACCCCCCTCCCCTCCCCAGGTTGCTGGGAGAGTTAGGGTGGCTGTCAGGATCAATCACGCCACACTCGCCCTCCGAGCTTCTTGGCAGTAAAATAAAATACAGTTTTGAATCATATGCAACGATGATCAATTAAAGGGTGATGGTACACACAGTAATAAAAAAAAAAGTAAAAGTTACGAGCGCCAAAGAAAGGAAAATTATAAGATAGATAACACAATGATTAGCTAAAGAAACTATTTATAAAGCTGTTCACACGATAAAGTGAGCACTTTTGAAATCAACTTAAGGAAAAAATAACTGCTACTACCTGCATACATTGTATTGGGCGCACTGACTGGCATGCGCCCAGTAAAGTTGGAAACAATGGAGGGAAATTAGTTCCATATTTTAACGTCAAATAAAAAGTGTTAGGTAACCATTTGGGACTACTTAAATTATTTCTTCCCCTTTCTGTTTTTTTTTTTATACATCGAAGTGTAAAAATGAGCAGATTTATAAAATATTTACTTTTTATAATAATTTCACAGTTTCACTTGACCGAAGCATGAATAAAGTGATGAGGCCGGTGGCAATGATAATTTTACATAAGGCGGAAGTATGCACAATGTGCATACAAGTAGATACTAAGCAGGGCTTTCAAAAGTGCTCATTTTACCGTGAACAGTCTACACCCCTGCATTAACCAGAAAGGGCAATGGAGCAGGAGAGAAAATATAGCGTGGCTGGTTTTTGGCTGTCCACGAAAAAAAATGTTATTTTAATTAATGGATAGAATGTTTACTTACAGAATTGCAGAACATACGGGTATTGTTATAGAACCGCTTTTTTGATCAGCTGTTAAATATTATGCCTAGTAAAATTTAGTCTTATCCATTTAGTCTTCGGTATTATGGTACCTAACATGGGATAAATACTGTGCTGTTCACAAAGTCTTTGTAAGTGAACCACTAAAAGACAAAAATGGTTACTACGATTCTTCTTTAAAAGATAAACATTGATATCGTGAACTTTTTTGTACAATTCTGGTACCTAGTCCATTCATTTGGTGTATCTCTTATAGTTTAGTCAGCGTAAGACATGCAAGTGCTCGAAAAGCGGCCTTTTACAACTTTATTATAAAACGCCGATATTTCTCTACCATCGTTATATTAAATATTATTGTTTTATTTACCTAAACCTTCCTCGAGAAATTTTTTAAATGATCCTGAAAACCGCATCAAAATCTATCAAGTAATATAGAAGCATTAGCCGAATACACAGACACACACGGCAGGGCGACTTTGTTTTATACTATGTTTAGAAGTGTCGTATAATATATGAAATTTAAATTAAGGAACAGCAGTAACGATCGTCACCGTTTATATGCCGTTAGGAATGTTTTGCGTTATATATGACCTTCGAAAATTATAACAAAACTATGAAATGTCTTCAGACTGCATATATCGTAGAAAAGAACGCACACGTCAGCTGATTAAAGACTGATAATTTCAAAACAACATGCAAATTAGGAAAAAAAATTTTAAGCTCTCAGTGGTAGATAAAGAAGAGTCCTTGTCGGGCGGCTGTACACTGCACACAAGATAACTGGAAGCTTTACTATCGATGGAACTGTCCTTGAACAAGGACAGCGATAAAGCAGTACATGACTGGTGTGGTAGACGGTGTGTCATTTTAATGTCCCCCCCCCCCTTTTCATTACTGTAGGTACTTTTCTATATTCCTCCTTTCCCTTACAGCGTCACGCTTTGGTTTTGTGTCGTCACCCAAGCCTTCGAAGATGTCCTGCGCGGACAATTTAAATTTCAAAATACATTTTGACTCTTTTAAGAAGTCCCCTGTAAAGAAATTTTCCAGCTTAACAATTTTTCATAACTTTCGACCTGATCTATAAACAGCCAAGTAATTTGACCCTTGGGGCTGCAGTGGTGCAGCGGCCAGACTATAAGCATACCACCAAGGTGAACCGAGTTCGATTCATGGCGGAGTCGCTCCCGCGGGCTTTCGCATGAAGGAATCGTGCCGGACGATGCCGCTGGTCGGCGAGGTTTCATCGTGGAGCTCTCGTTTCCCCCCGCTCTTGCATTTCGGCGCTGCTCCATACTCACCTCACTTCACCCTCATCGGCTCTCAAGACATTGATGTTAAGAGCCGCCCAAATCTCTCGACTCTACGCTTCAGTAGTTAGACCCTTTAGAATGTTTTCCTGGTTCACAAACCTCAGTTTTACGGTCCCTTCTTAAGGGTGTCGGACCCCAATATATATATATATATATATATATATATATATATATATATATATATATATATATATATAATATTTATTTATTTATTGTACCAAACATTGTTCGTTCAACTCGAACGAATTGTGTGTGATATCATTTTCCTTGAATAAAAAAAATTTTTACCTAATTTTTTTGATAAATTTGAAGTCAAATAAAACATGTTCTGATTTTCTGCAGCCGTAAAATCAGATACTAACTAAGTTGTAGAGATGAAAAAATTTACAACATGAACTAATTCCCGTGGACTACTGCGTGACATATATGTAATCACCAAATAACAGTTCATTCATTTAAAACACGTTAAAAAAATAAATGGTTTGTTATTTGATTATTACACATGTGTCACGCGTTAGCACATGGGATTTTTTATTTTGTAAATTTTTTCATATACAACTTAGTATTTGTTATTACTGCTGTAAAAAAAAACAAGAATTTTATATTTGAGCTTAAATTATTAAAAAAATATAAATTGTAAAATTGTATTATTCGAGGAAAATGTTGAACAGTATTTGGTACAAATATAAAATTACTAATATTTTTAGGTCTGGCATTCTTAATGTTTTACTGTATACCAATTTGTTAGATCCGCAACTAAGACAGACGAACTCATAGAGACTTGGCAGTAATAACGTGACAATGTGACAAATCAAAGTCGCACATTTGTACTGCACGCCAATTCCGTTCCTTGCGTGTAGAAGCAATACCGCGCCAGATTCATCAGCTGGTGTCGTCCGTAAGCCGGAATCACGTAACCCCGACGTGCACTACACGATGGCCAACAACCAATGGAATACAAGATAGATCGTCGTAAGCCCGACCGATTCTGTCGTTCGACCAGCAATTTTGGATTAGAAATTGCTTATATTCTTCGTTGTGTCGTGCGGCACGACGCACAGAATGTACAACCTTGCAAAATGAAATTGTATTGCAAATTTTCCTTACAATGGTAAATACGCAGCTTAAAACAAAAATTTATAACTCTTAAAAATAATAATTTTACCTTTGTATGCATTAGCGATACCAATGTGTCACCATTATGTATTACAAATTTCCCTCTTGTTCACCGCCTTTGAAACTAACGTAGTCTATCAGCTCCTTATAAATAGTTAAGTTAAATGCCGAGAGCGTGGTGTCGGTGGTGCTGTAAATTTAAGTAGTCACATTGAAATGTGTCGTGGTTGCGTTTATGGTCGTGTCGTGCTGTGTTGGTCGGGGCTATGTGATAACGGCTTCGTCGTTTCCGTGGGCCGCCCACGCATGCGAGCAAGCCTCCCAAACTTAGCAGTGCCCTAAAACACTTGCGAAGTAATGTCATGTGCCCTAAACACTTGCGAAGTAATGCCATGTGCCCTAAACACTTGCGAAGTAATGTCATGTGCCCTAAAAACTTGCGAAGTAATGTCATGTGCCCTAAACACTTGCGAAGTAATGTCATGTGCCCTAAAACACTTGCGAAGTAATGCCATGTGCCCTAAACACTTGCGAAGTAATGCCATGTGCCCTAAACACTTGCGAAGTAATGTCATGTGCCCTAAACACTTGCGAAGTAATGTCATGTGTTACTGAAGATAGCTCAGAACTAAGGATGTCCTTGGTTCTGCGTTCGTGCACGGTGCCTGGTAACGAGCATATTTTCACCAGGCGAGAATAAGGCGCGATTTATATGCAGAGCTGCCGGATATTCAAAGCTTGGCCGTCCCGGGTGACAAACCACTTCCCGCAATGCCAGTGACCGAGCGCTGCTGTGGCGTCAAGTGACGCTGGCGGTAAGTAACTGCTTGCCAGCACTTACGTAACTCAGGGCTGACCTGGACAAACTGTTTCCCGTGGAGGAACGCATACGCCAGCTAAGGTCGCGAACACAGGAAACGAAATTGTTCACGCACTCGTTTTAACAGCTACCTGGGTCCAGCAAAAAAGTTTCAGAATTCAACGGCATGTGAGACAGCTGCATCTGTGAAACCTGGCTACCGTATTGAAGTTCGCTGTACAAGTTTGGTAAGTCACTCGCGATTCAAAAACGGTTGGATACTCTGTAGTGGTGTGTAAACTCGAAAAAAAATATTTGAGAAACTTACAGCACATTAGGACAAGTTTACATATAATTTCAACCCCAAGGACCACTTTTTTTTTGGGCATGTAAATGTTTAAGATGGGTGTTTTGTTCATTAGATGCGTATCGTACTTTAATCTTTCTTGACGTGTCATTAAATTTAGGGTTGCCTTTTAAAGTCATATATAGCCGACGGATAGACTGCGTGCTAGTTGAGCGTGTTGTGCGTAGAGGCGATGACGCGAGTGGAGAGTTGGCAATTATCAACCTTAGCGCTCACGACTTCCGAGGTTTACAACGCAATATGAAGCGTTTACATTAAAATGTAAAAATATGTTGTTGATAGCTACATGATGAGTGAATTTAAATTAGGACTTAAAAATCATATACACAATCAAAAGCTGTTCACGAGAAAGTGAAATCAACCTTTGAAAAATTTCATTGCCCATACCTTGCATAGTGTAACTTCGTCGAATAAAGCCAGGGGGGCAATAACGCCATTTCAAATCTTATACGTAGTTTCCAGCAAAACCGATAGATGGTGTAGTATGTATCTTTCCTGAAACGAAGCTCATTGTCTCCTCGACAGTCACCTTTGTTGTTATCCACTTCCGGTCAGCAGTTTCGTTTCAAGGACTCTGTGAGTGTGTTTCTGAGCGCGCGTGAGAGGAAATAAAACATCTAACTTTTTCAGTACCATTTTAGGTAAGCCCATTAATTTCTACAAAGCAACTTCCACAAGATAAATGTTATATGCCAGCGTATTCAGCATTTAAAAGCGCATGTTTTTATGTTGCAAAACAATGTTTTTGTGACATGTTGTGATATTAAGTTGTGGTTAGAAAAGAAAATGTCGTTTCGGGAATTTTCGCCACGTGCATGGCGGGCTATAGCGCCATGTTTAATTTCTCTTATAGAGACTCGGGCAATAACGCCATGTTTAATTTCTCTTATAGAGACTCGGGCAATAACGCCATGATTAATTTCTCTTATAGAGACTCGGGCAATAGCGCCATGTTTAATTTTTCTTATAAAGACTCGGGCAATAACGCCAAGTTTTGTTTCTCTTATAGAGACTCGGGCAATAACGCCAAGTTTTGTTTCTCTTATAACGAGGGCTAAAACCAATAGTATTTAGGGCCTACGGTTAAAGTATTTTGTGATAATCATTTGTTACTTGATTTTTGGTGTTGTAAAAATAAAATAATAATTACTAAATTTATATTGATTGAAACAATGTATTGTATGGCGAATGTTTAGCGCACCGGTATATTGGTAGCAGTTTTAATTTAAATTTGGCATTGTGCCGTTAATAAGTTTATAAAGAGGGTAACACATTTTTTCTCCCTATTACAGATGAAAATATTGCTGCAATGGGAAAAAGTGCCAAATTATAAGGGCAAAAGGAAAACATAAATTCTACAGAATGCAATAAAAAATGTAAAATCAGGATTGTCTGTGGCAGCAGCTTCAAGGCAATATTAAATTCCTAGAACAACACTGAGGGATTGGTTGAAAAGAGGTGACAGGACACCGAAACGTAAACTTGGGCGTAATGCGGTCTTAAGTGCTGATATAGGAAGAATTAAAAATAAGGGTGATTGGATTGCAGCAAGTAGGTTTTGGATTGACTAGGAATCAGATTTGCTCATTTGTTTTCCAGATATACGATAAGAAAGAAATTTCCCATCCTTTCTCTAACAACAAAGTGGGCAAAGACTGGTTTTATGGCTTCATGAGAACAAATAATGATATAGTGCTAAGAAAGGCTGAGAATCTTAGCTATGGCAAGCTCATGAGGTTCAATAAGGAAATTGTTAGTGCACACTTTGAATTGTTAGGAAAAACTCTAGACGAAATGAATCTTCACGATCAGCCCTGCCTTATTTACACTGTTGATGAGAGTGGATTACAGTTGACCTACAATTGTTCGCAGTTATTTCTAGCTGAAAAAGTCTGTAAACGTGTCCATGCAGCAACTCATGGAGAAAAAGGCAAAACTATAATTGTTGTAACTTGCACTAACGCTACTGGCACTAACTGGATTCCACATACGATATTGTATAAAGGGAAATATTCAGAAAAAGAATTCGGTAGTGACCTTCCGAATAGCAGTATGTTTGCCATGACCACTAAAGGGTATATTACGAAAGAGAAATTTTGTAACTTCTTGCGTCATATTAATTCGCATCGAATACCGCGAAAAGCTTTGCTCATATTTGATGGTCTCCGCAGTCATTTAGAAAACAGTGTGCTTGGCGTTACTGAAAGTTTAGGGATACAGCTATTCTGTTTGCCTGCACATTGCAGCCATGAATTACAACCCCTAGACCAGAGTTTCTTTAAGTCTTTGAAAGTTTATTGGAACTCGGCAGTGGACAGTTTCCGGAGGAAAAATCCAGGAAGACCACTAGGGAAACTACAGTTCGGAAATCAGTTCACTGAAGCCTGGACACAAGAATCGTTAAGAATGCTATGTCTGGATTTAGAGCTACCGGAATATTCCCATTCAATCCACAAGTAATCCCAGAGTGTGCTCTGCTCTTTGAAAGCATCAACAGTGACTAGATTGTTCTAACACCAAATTAGGCTTGTTAATATTTTGGTTTTAGGAGTTACATGAGCCATAATAATTTTGTGTCTCCCTTTTTTTACTCGGGAAAGACTTTTCAGTCATTCAATTTTGTTGTCTTTTGTTTTGCTGGTATTACAATTTTATAAAATTACTTCTTTAGTACATCACTTCCCGAAGTGTTACTGAAGCATTTCATTTTGTCTATATGCTGATTTGAGTAGCTTTCAGTTATTGCTCAGTTCCACAATCGTCTATAAATTTTATTGTATAACTTTTTACGTTGGTGTAATTTAGGCCTCAACCTACTAGCCTAAATAAATTAGTTCCAGTACTCTTAAAGCTACTATTAAGGAGTTATGATAGTCAAGCATACTTGCTACTTAAATGTTAATTTAGGTAGACTTAAGATTAGGTCAATTTCTGAGTTCTGTAAATAACTAAGTGGACTTAAAATGTTTGACTGGATTTGTGTAAGAAAATTTGAAAGACTTAACTGCGAATTAAGTTTTTTTCTTTTATTGAGACTTGTCTAAGTTTTAAAAGTGTTTTATAAGATATTTTTTACTATTTTTTTCAACAAATACTATTTTTTTTATACTGATAATCGAGTTTGTAAACGCTTTTAAGAATAATGAATGTGTTGCAAACATTACATCTTTAAGTTTTGGTATTTTTATTTTAAAAATCTAGACATGGCGATATTCCTCGCCATATCTGGTAATAAGGCCATTTTACAACACAACAGAAACATTTTTTAATCTTTTTATAATTTGTATATTTTTGAAAAATTTTATATGGGTTGTGTTCCCAAATAATACAGCTACCTTCTGAAAGAATATTCACAACTTTATTGTGATAATTGTACAATTTATGGCAAAAATGGTGAATTAGTGGCGTTATTCCACGGACGTACCCTATATTTTTAACGCGTACGCTGATGTTATGCGCCTAGCAAAATTGTAAACAACGGAGGGAAGATAGTCCCTTGTTTTAACGTTGAAATAAAAGTGTCTGATAAGCATTTGTGAATACTTGAATTTATTTTGTTTTCTTCGTGCTTTTATTATGCATTCAAGTTGTTGATCAGGCTTTAGCTGGATGACCTGCCTGATCACACCTTCAAACATTGAACCATTGCACGAGCGTGACTGCAGTAACACCTTGCGAAAGACAGTTGCAGAAACCCCCTGCACCGGCCAGTAAACGGGGCCGAAAATATTAAACAACGCGGCTGCAGGCCAACGTAACACGGGAACGACGTATTTTGTCGTCGGGGCAGCGGACCAAACATACATGGAGATGGAATTGTCCAGCCGTCGTTAACCGCCTCCTAGAATCAGCCTTTCCCATTAGTTTGTAATGGTAGTGGCGTGTTAATAAAACTTAATACAATTAATTACAATTTTGGTATTCCAATTAAGCTCCCCCGATCAATAGTCACGTAAATAGTTATTGTATAATTTTTATGTTCAACAAACCCCATCTTGTACTGTTGTGCTCTACCTGATAACGAGTCATTATTTAGCTACGCCCAAAGCCCTTTTAAGTATGAAATGACTTAATAGCAAATTCGTAACAAAGTGTAAGAATAAAAGAATTCGTTAAAAATTTTTTCTATTATTTTACAGTTCCACCTGACTGACGTATAAATAATGTGATGAGACTCATGGCAATATTAATTTTACATATGGCGGAAGGATGCAAGAGGTGCATATAAGTAGAGCTTCGGCAGGGCTTCCATAAGTGCTCAGTCTATCGTGGAAAGCGTATAAGAAGATGAATGTCATTACAGTGTTTCCCGAACTGCAAACCTCTTAAAAAGAAATTACCGAAAATACAAGCTTCCTTTACGAATCACGTTTTGAACACTTGCGTAATTTGCAATTCTCGATGAGAGCTGCATTTTTATTTTTTTATTTTTTTCGCAGCACACAGCGCCGAGCGAAAAGCACTGATGTCTCAATATAGAGCACAGCCAAAAAATGAGGGCCACTCCAGACGGGATAATTTAATACGGTCTACGAACTGCGGTGTGAAAGTCACTGCGGGTGTTTCGTCTTTGAAACGCGGAGTTGCAACCGCCGGGTGTTGTAACTGCTAACGAAGGTAATACTCAGTAAGAAATGGTGTCGCCTGTTACTAGCAAGGTCACGCACAGTAAACTTATAAAGAGAAAAGAAATTCTTGGTGCTCTTTCTTTCAGTATTTCGCGTCAATTTTTATTTTTATCCTGAGTTTGATCGTTAATTAAGCCCTAAACTTGACTCCTTTCAGCCCCTTCACTTTGAATGAAAAATTTAAAATGTTATGTGAAACGGCAACACTGGCAATTTTTTTTATATCCACCCGTGTATAACGATAGCCGTTTCAGAAAGTTATACAGTTGAGAAAGAATTTAATAAGTTACCAAAAATAAGGTGTCGTTATGTTGGGAACACGGCCGTTCGTTTTACGTGAATATGTCTACGTTGAAGCGCTCGAACGCCTTGATTCTTGTTTTTTTTTTTACGTTCCTGGCACCACTTCACGTGATCATATGGGGTTTTATGGGTATCACTGGATTGCTTTTGAGAGTCTCTTTCCAACCGTATACGATTTATGTATTTCGACTTGGCTTTTTGACCAGTATAGGCCGACATTGTGTTAAGTTCTCTTAATTTTTTACACTAAACTCATACAATTTCCCTGTAATCACGCCACAAAAATGTTTTTATGTACGCAATCGATTGAACTTGACGAGAGCTGTCGATTGAAACTCAAACGAGCGTCGTAACTTCTCCTAGTCAAAAGTTATACTACGCGGAAATTATGAGACGCGACGAAACGAACTCAAAATTGCGATGCCCCCCATCCCTTCCCCTCCCACCCCCGCGCTCGATGCTTCGCAGTCCACACTCAACGTAACATATTCTTTGATCTCCTTTGGCAATCGAGTGGTGTAACTGAATTTTGAATGTAGACGACAGATTCGGAGCTGCAGTAGCAAACTGTATCCCCCGATTTTGTTATCATCGTATTTTCTGGATTGCCTCCCGCTATGGTCCCAATCATAAAGACGTATTCACGTCAAAAAACGAAGTCCATAAGCTTCAGACGGGAATCCCGAGTCCTTGTGAAGTTGGCAGACTCGTCTTTGTAAGTGATCCTGATTCTGGCTTAGGTCACAGGCATATTGTGTATTCGCACGAGTTCCGAACACAAGATGCCACATCGCCTCGCCAATCCTGCCCGTAGAGAAAATATGGCTTAGAGTGCACACACGAGCTGAGCAGTAACCCCTCCCCGTCTTCCAAAGTTTTTCTGCCAATACTACCATAAAAGCAACCGTGGATAGCATTCGAAGCCAGGAAACTGTCTATATAAGCGAGTGCTCTGAAACCTTGTCACACTTCATCTGACAAAAATATTTCCTTCGAAATTGCACTCCTGTCGTCGGTATAATGCTCTGTCGTGTATCAGTATAGGCTTTTCACGCTAAAATGAAAGCTCTGCTAATGATCTGCTTGTCTGCACGTTGTGTAGCCCTCCACCATATGTAAAATTAATATAGCCATCGGCCTCATCACTTTATTCATGCGTCGGTCAAGTGAAACAGTGGCATTACTAAGAAAGTAAATACTTTAGAAATCAGCTTATTTTTACTTATCGATGCATTAAAAAAATTATATAGAGAAAAAAATATAGTATTTATCACTAATTGTTACTTAACAGTTTTTATTCGACGTTAAAATGTGGAACTACTTTCAATCCATCGATACCAACTTTACTGGGCGCATGTCACTCGAAGCGCCCGTTAAAATATTTGCAGGCAGGGACAGTGACTTTTCCCGAAGGCTCATTTCAAAAGTGCTCACTTTACCGTGAGTAGCCTTTACCAACGAACATATTTTTGCGTTTCGTATTATCGGGCAACAGCTGTTTATGAGAGCACGAAATACAGTCTCAAACTGCCAACGATACCTTTAACATAAATAGGGACTTCCCTCGTTAGAGATTTGTTTCTGTTCGTACAGGGCACAGCAGCGGATCTAGACTTTCGTTTTTGTTTTATTTATTTTTTGTGAAGGCGGGAGGAGGGTTGTCATTTTTCTATTTTTCTCTTTCAGGTCTAGATTTCTGATCCATGACATGGGAGGGGGCACTTTTTGTTCATAACTTTTTTTTTTTGGAAACTTTATTATTATTTTTAGCAACTCTGAAATTATTTCATTTCAGTCTTGAAAAATACACAGGAAAGTTTCAAGTTGAGGCAAGGGTTTTTTGGGTGGTAAAGAAGAGAGTGTAAAGTCCCGTGCCATCCTCCATCCCCTTCCCACGCCTTCTGGATCCGCTCCAGAGTGCAAACCATTATAAACACTTCTAGTGCAACGTCCCACGGCGAATGAAAGGTTCAATGCAACTAGCATATACTCAAGGCAGTGGAATTGTGTAGAACATTCATGGTTCCTTCCAACTTTTCTGAAGCGTTGTTAAAGTTCTACTTACAGAATATTCCTACGCCTCGTGCAAACAAAGCTTAGGAAATTACACCAGAAGGTCAACGCACCGCATTCGTGCACACTCAGCGTAATAATATTTTGCGTAAGAACTATTAGCTATAAACGAAATTTTGTCTTTTATAGATCAAATATAAGTGAAAATTCAATTTAACTAAAAATTATTTACTTTTATGTTAATACAAGTATACAGTGCTTGCGGTGCGCGACATATTTAGTAATCAACCTTTGAAAACACGTCATACATGACGTGTTTTCTAAATCACGTAGGTTAGGTTAGGTTAGGGTTAGGTTAGGTTAAGTCAGGTGTGCAACACTACCAAAGTACCAACATCTTACTCAATAATTCAAGTCAAACGAAACTTTTACATCTAATGAAAATAACCAACAGCAACACTGGGTAAGTAAAAGTGGTTATTATTTCTCCATTAAACATCATTACAAATACATTTCATTCAAAACATTAGAATCTTTCTTTACATTTATAATGTAAACTCGTCATACCTGCGTGATTTAGAGGAACAGCCTTTAAGAAAATATTGTATCCAACATTGACTTTGCACAAATATGATTATTACACAACATAAATTGATAAGGTCGAGGAGGCTGTGAACTTGGTTTCTATAAATCTTAGTTTTAGTGTTGTTATGAAAGAGACTCTTGCTGGTTCAACTTTGTTTGAAGTATATTTGGTGAGACAGACGAAATATGTGGACTACAGCGCTACTGGTGTATCTAAAATAAATGCAAATCCAGCCCATGTCCTTGCCCACAAATGTTTTACCATTGGGGTTATTGTTAGTGATGGCCACGCTATGGTTAATATGACTCCCCATGGTGTGATGTTTGTAAGCAAATATGTACGAATGGAGGAATGGGGAAACAATATTTTTAATTGCTGGATCAACAAACTTGAGACCTTTGTATTTAGATGGTGTGTCTGTGCTTACTTTTGTGGCTTGAATGATATATATTTAATTATACGTTTGGGATAGATTTAATCCGTGGAAGGAATTCATTGATGATGTTGGTGGATTCAATAAAATTCCTTATTTTATAAGAGTTATGATCTTTAGTGGCAAAATAAATTATTATGAAAGAATGGTTTAGTTAGATTTTGGGGGGGGGGGGGGTGGTTTTGATCCGCACTGGCTGCATTCAATATTGATGTTTTGTAATAAATTTATTACAAGTAACCTTTTAAAAACCCGTCTATGACGTGTTTTTCAAAGGTTTCAATCAAAAAGTGTGAAGAAACCGCGAATAGACTATATTAATCATGCGAAAGGGTGAGGCCTTTTGAACAAACTACATGTAAAGCAGAATTACCTTAATCGCATTTGACCACGAGGCTTTGATAGCTACTTGCTATGGGCGAATCAGTGTTGGAGGCATGCAAGGAAGACAAAGGTTTGCCAACCTCATATTTTTAGTGTATTATCCAGTCACCTCAAGTTATGAACTTGGGTAGTTCATGGTGACTGAGCGACATGTCGAAAACATGCACTATTTAATTTCTTCTGTTTCTTCTTCGCAGTCAAGATGTATCTCTTCGCTGATCACGAGCACAGACTAACATTGCAGGGGCGTAATAGCTAGACACCATGTGTTTATCAGGGGAAATTGTGAAATTTTCATTAAGCTAAATACATATTACTAAGAGATCCGGAAATTTTGAGGATTCGTTTCGCAACAAGCTACTCTCTAAGAAATTATTAGTAACTTTACCATATTGGTCTATACGCACAGTAACAAACTGCGAATGGTAAAATATTTTCCTATACATCCATGGTATCGTACCTACAGTTGCTCAGGAATGTTTCAAATGCGTAGGGAAGTTCCCAACTTTGTATAGTAGCGTTGCTAAACATTCCAATATTTTTATCGTGATACGTAGTACTATTTTCATAAGCAATATAGGTTAAAAAAATTCCATTACAGTTTAGGAAGTTTACCAGGATTTTTTTTGCAGTGTAGAGTTTACAATGCTTTCTATACTCGACCTTCAGATAATTGTTCATTGGCTGATGCTTCAGTTTTGGCGCAGACCAGGTAGCATGGGATTCGGTGCTCTTTTACTTGCAGGGTTATAATGGGCTTAAATTCGTCAAGGGCGTGGCATATAAACTGCGGTCCAATTGAAAAATTAAATTAAATACGCATGTATTTGAAGTCTAGCTTGTCCTAAAATGAGTTCACGAAATTTCCGGGTTTCTACATATTCCTTTGCGCCAGTTCTTATTACAGTGTGTACATAAAACAAAGTAGTCCAATGCTGTATTCCAAAACATTTGGACCAGATACGTACAAAAGCAGGCAGCCCGAGGGGCCTGCGTTTAACATTGGAACAGACTTCTCACTATGATACTGTACCACTTAAAGTCTCATATAGGTTCACGCAGCGCGAAGAGAACCGAGTCCTTATCGCTCAGCACCTCTGGGCCTGCCAACGTTATTGGTAGTTCTTCCATTCAGTGTTCGCATTAAAATATTTGAAATTACGGGCAGGTATTTTTTTAAAGGTTAATTTTAAAAAATGTTTAAACTGTGCATTCGGAAAAAGAACTGTAACCATAGTTGGGAATTGCAACCCCCCACCTCCCGGGAGGGGGGAGGACCCAATAACCAAGCGAAGATGAGAGAAGTAGGCGTGACTGAAACCTGCTGGAAGAAAATTGGTCCAGTGATGATGTCTCAATAATTTCCTTCGGCGAGATTAAACTTTACTGGTCGCGATGGCACAACTCGACGGCGCGGTCGACAGCCTTTATTCCGCTGCTGCATTCCAGCGCCATGCACGAACACGCGGACTTGCGAAACTGGACCTTCTTCCTCTCAGCTGAATCCGATTCTGGGTGGTAGTTCGGCGCCCGGTTTCTCGAAGGCGAGGTTGAAATATGAGTCGGCTACCTGTTTACGCGGCAACCGCCAGGTAAGTGTTTTCACCGGCGTCTGTTTATTTCCCAACCGTCGGATAGCGTTCTCGTCCCCGTGTGGCTGGGAGCCGTAAAGTCAAAGGTGCGGTGGAGCCGGAACGGCGTTCCGGTCCTGCTTTGTGATAAAGGACGTTCACGATAAAGTGAGCACTTTTGAAATTTAACTTAGAAAAGTCACTGCTACTACTTGCATATATTTTAACGGGCGTACCAAGTGACATGCGCCTAGTAAAGTTGGTAACGATTGAGGAAAAGTAGTTCCATATATTCATATATTAACGCCGAATAAAAAGTGTTATGTAACCATTTGTGTTAATTTAAATTATTTCTTTCGCTTTGTTTTTTTTAATGCATATAAGTGTAAAAAATATCACATTTGTAACATATTTACTTTTCTAATAATTCAACATTTTCACCTGACCAAAGCATGAACAAAGTGATGAGGCCCATGGCAAGGTAAATTTTACATAAGGCGGAAGAATACACAACGTGCATTCAGTAGATCTTTAGCAAGGCTTTCAAAAGTGCTAATTTTACTGTGAACCGCCTATAACTGTATTTAAAATCGATAATAATTATTGTTTTTAATCGGCTTATAAAACGTAACTACAATGACCGAAAATGTATAACGTAAGAACTTTGTAAGTATGGAATGACACGTTATTTTATACAAAGGCTGGATGAATCTATAAACTAAAACATTTTCATGATAAGATACCATAATGGCATAATTTGCAAAACCATTAAATGTCATCCTATTTTATTGCGATTGGCGATTTTTCAGCTCACCCCTCCAAATATCCTCTCCCCTTATCGTCCCCCCCTTCTGGCTCAACGTCAAGCTACCTTTGTGCGATTGTTGTTCCATTCAGTTGCTTAGTTATTAAAAATGAAATATAGAGTACGTATGTCAGTCAATAATGGAAATATATGTACTGAATATAAAACATAAAAGTGTTGCAATATATTTATATGATTATTTTAATTTTACCACTTGAATTACGGAGGTATTCATCACCATATTCTCCTTTTCCCAATGTACTGCGAAGGTCAAAGCGTTCCGGGACTTCTAAATATGCGACTTTACTCACCCCAGCTCCAAGTGGCAGATACAGACACGTCTTCATAACATCCTGCGAAGGGAAGGGAGAAGATAAAAGAAAATAATTCCAATTATGGTTGGCCTCAGGCAAATATTCGAGTATTTGTCAACCGGCAAACGAAGTCAAAACAACACTGTTCAAAAAAATGTCCGTCGTTTTACCGGGTAAGTGTTGGTAAAAAATTATCTTGAAATATCTGTAAAATTACGGCCACATTACTTTTTAAATAACGGACCTTCCGTAAATTTTTCAGAAAACTCCATGACGTCATGGAATCCTCTTCGTAAGTTTGATAGTTAATATTTCTAAATTTCCGTATTTAAAAAAAGGTTGCAGAACGAAACTGCATATCTTTATGAGGAAGTTTAACTGTGTATAAAAAAAGTTTTGAACATTTTTTATATGAACACACACACACACACAATATTTCAAGAGCGAATTTGAGCACGAATGAAAAATGCGTGGTCTCCAACTCTTACCGCTTATGTACGACTTTTCTGACAACATTATGGGGTATTAATACTTTTTATCTAGAAGTGTGACATAAATACTTTATTTTCCACTTCCCAGTAATGTTTGAGTGTTTGAAGTGTTGCGAACTGTCACAGGCGCCAGATGATTCTTTTTTGAAAAGTTTGAAGGGAATATCTAAGCGACGTGTAGATTCTAACCGCAGCAGAAATGATAATTCTCTCTGGTTACAGCGGTGAAGAAAACTTCGTGTGGACTCGGCAATGTTCGTTTCCGAAGCGCGAATCTACAGAAAATACGGAAACTTTTTTTTCCCCCCAGAGCTCAGCTCCGTTTATTGCAATTGCGGACGGCATTTCCGTATGTATTTGCTCAACATTTCTGTAAACAGCTTCCGTATATATATATATATATATATATATATATATATATATATATATATATATATATATATATATATATATATATCTGTGTGTGTGTGTGTGTGTGTGGAAAAGTTTAACAGTGAACGTCTCGTAAACGAAAGTCTGTCACTACTGATGACTGAACGAGAGAATGTGAAGATCATGTCGGCTCTTCTTACAATCTTACACACACGCACACGCACGCGCACACACGTTCACAAAAAAAAATACAAATAATGGGGAAATACAATGACAGGAAGAACTCGTAGGTGAATTTCCAACTTACAGACATACACATTTGACCACGACATTTGACCTTGACCTTTGACATTGACTCCGGTGACCTTTGACCTCAAAAATCCCCCCAAAAAAATTCAAATCTTGTCATGAACCGACTTTGCAATACTACTCTCTATTAACATAAAATTAACTTATTTTTCGTTAAATGGAAATTTTGCCTGTCTTTTATTTACAAATTGTAATGTATAATTTATGGTAAATACGAATAAAAAACCGTAATAAAACACGTGTGTTGGTAGCGCCTAGTAAGAAATAGTTCTCATGCAAAATATCATTACATATGAGTGCGCACGGATTCGGTGCGTTGTCCTTTGGTGTAATTTTCTAGTATTAGTTAAGCTTAGTTTGCATGACGTGGAGGAATATCCTGGTGGTAGAACTTAAGCAGGGCTTCAGAAAAGTGTGAAGTAACCGGGAATAGATTATAGAGACAAGAATAAGGAAACACGTCATATCCAGTAACTAACAGCTTAAGGACACATTTTTTGCAAGGATAGGCAAGAATAGTGTATATCCAGTAAATAACAGCTGAAGGACACATCGTTTGTAGGGATAGGCAATAACAGTGTACCAATGGTGTGAAGAACGACCAGTTAAGCTTGTGCATTCCATGCCCGAACGGTTGTGGGACGTCATTCACAGAAGAGGGAGGCATACGAAGTACTAAGAAAAAAAAAAAGTATTCGCTTTGTTTTTGACATATGAGTGTGTTAGCATACGAATACTTCTGTCCGGCCTAAAATGTCTCCTGTGAGAAAGACATTTTTTTTAAATTTCACACATTACCTTATATCTACGAAAGTCATGTATGCCCATGATAACATCATGTATTAAAATTATATATGTGAGGTGCAATTATTTTTTTTGTTCCTAAAGTATGTAAACTATATTTTTCTCTTGTGCGTGTAACTGTACGAATAATTATGGTATATCTATAACCACGTGGTCAAAAGACAGTTTTTATTAGTGTAACAATCCAAACTTCTTGCTAAAATGGTAATATGTAGGTGTTCCAAATAAAATGCGTGTTTATTTCGATAAGTGCAATAGGCTGCTGTTTCGCTTTTATAACCGGTGTCACAATGGCCGCCATGTCTGCAGTGGTAACAGATGCGACATGAGTGTTTGTGTTTCCTGCAAGAAATAAGCGAAGCTCTTTGTAGAGAGTATAGAGAATAACGATATTTTGAATTGATGCTACAGAAATAACTAACGTGTTTTTATAAAGTAAGTAAGATAACCGTCGGAAGAAAAATATAAGCAATGCATCATTTAACAGCATCGTGATTCGGTCCCTACATGTATTGTGTAAGTAACAAATATCGTAACAGTTTCGTTTCTTTTCTATTGTACCGGACCATTAAAATTATTTTTAGTCTACACTTTTTTTTTCGAAACATGTAAAATACTGTGATTTTTTTTTTTTTTTTTTTGTGAAATTGAAATCTTGTGTTGGAGTTGACTTCGGTAATGCGGTACAGCTTAGTCCACTCAGTTGTGATTTATGTATATCAGCCTAGAATTATTTTTATTTTATTGGTGCCAACTATTCGTACAACGCCCGCCTATAACACTGTAATATTGTAAACATCAATCCAGTAATATGGAAAATAAATAAAGTGTGTGTAATTTTTTTCACTTCTGTCGCTCGTTTAGCCGAAACACGCAACGATCAGGGCAGCACAAAATGCCTACCGTTTTAAGGGGTCAATTCCTCGACGCTCAAAGAAAGCATGGAATGTGAAATTAGTTGTGTGGTGTTCTTTCTCGTATTAATTTTATTTAACTGTAATTAAGTTAAGCCACGTGCGCGTCAGGTGACTTGTTTAAGGAAACATAAACTCAGACTATTTCAATACAGGCCATTATAGATTGTATTCTTATATAGTAGTATAAAATGGGGGTTCTGGGCGACCTGGCTCCTGGCTCGGGACACAATGACACGAAAATGTAAGTTAAGGTCTCATCACAAACGGTGGTGATACTGTCAGCTAGTACCGACAGTGGCCACTTTGCCAGCCAGGGTGGCCATTTTGCCAGTCAGTAAAGTCCCTTTTCCATTTTTCCCGTCCAAAAAGGCCGATTTGAGGTTAAAAACCACCATTTTTTTCATTTGTCTCGCAAAAAATCCCGAACTTCCTTCCTGCTGATGGCGGCCATCTTGGTAGCTAGTGCCAGAAAGATATTTACCCAATTCTGCTCATTGTGGCTGATTCAGCCCCAATGTGGCTGAATCAGTCGGAGCTTCTTTCTCTCAAATTCGGAGCTTCTCAAATCCTGCAAAATTGCGCAATAACTCCCTGCGATCATCTTTGAAGCGAACCTCATGCTCTGTCATTCCAGCACAATAACTACTCAGGACAATCGGTGGCCAGCTGAGGATGTCGACCATTTTGTTGGCCAGCAATGGCGGACATCGAATGTGGCGGCCAGAAACATCTCGAACGATCAAGCCCACGTGTACACCCTCCTCCAGCGGTCTGTCGCTTAGAACATTTTATGTGATGAGACCTTAACTTACATATTTGTGTCCTTGTGTCCCAAGCCAGAAGACAGGTGAGCCAGAACTCTCTCTATTTTATAATAGTACACTGCTCCCTCCAGTGGTCTGTGTGTGTATGCATGACACTTGTAATCATAGTTGCCTGTAACTTCTGAACCATTTAAGTTATAGATGGCAAATTCATAACATAGACATCAACCACGCCTATGAGAAGGGTAGTGTGGTCAAGTATGTCCATTGTCAGTGTATAAGAATAGTTGGATGCAATTACTGAAACGTTTAAGTTGTAGTTGTCAAATTCATAACATAGGCATCCATCCCGACTAGGAGAAGAGTCGCAGGGTCATGTATTTCCTATGTCAATTTATAAGCATAGTTGACTGTAATTCCTGAACCATTTAAGTTATAGTTGCCAAATTCCTTACATAGACATAAACCACGACTAGGCGAGGGGTCGTGGGTCAAGTATGTCCTATGTAAGCATATAATCATAGTTGGGTGTAATTTCCAAACTTTTTAAGTTATATTGGTCAAATTCATAACATAGGCATCCACCAGGACTAAGAGAATGGTCGTAGGGTCAAGTATGCCAGATGTCCACTTATATGCATAGTTGGGTATAATTTCCGAACTGTTTTAGTTATAGTTGTCAAATTCACAACATAGGCATTCGCCACGACTAGAAGAAGTGTCACGGGTCAAGTATACCCTATGTCAGTGTATAAGCATAGTTGGCTATATTTCCGAACTGTTTAAACTATAATTTTAAAATTCACAAATAGGCCTCCACTCCGACTAGGAGAAGGGTCGCAGGGTCAAGTATGCCATATGTCAACTTATCTTATATATATATAGCTGTAATTTCCAAGCCATTTAAGTTATGTATCACATTCATAACATTGGCATCAATTGCAGGTGTGGGGTCACCCTGATACCACTTCTTACTCTATCATTCCGATGGGTTGTCTCTGGGTGCTACCAGCAGATATTAGTAGTATATGTGTTTTGTGTTTTTTCCTTCCTTCTTACCGAAAGGTTGCATGTCCCACTCACACATTCAGTGTGGAGGGGAAGACCCCATTCCAATACACCCTGCCAGCCTCAGGTCAAGTACGACCCATGCTTACATATATGCAAAGATAGCTGTAATTTCTGAAGCGTTGGCAGCCGCCATGTTGCTCCCTTTTACTGGAACCAGAGCTTATATCAGACGCCTTAGGCCACTCGGCCATCCTGACAATTTGCATTAGTGATGGAATTTCATGGCTTTTGTCAAATAGCATACGATGCATGGTCTTGCCTAGTCGTTGCTTGTGCAATATGCACATGAGGGTTGGTAGGTATTCTTTGTTCCTCTCGTGCACTCTAGCACATGACATGAGAAGCACACAGAACAATGCATATGACTATATATAATTGTGTGTGTGTGTGTGTTATGAGCTTAGTACGCAGGTGCATGTCGGGGTCTGACTCTCTGTAATCACGACTACTGTTGTATACATGACAGCTTTTATGTTGAATTGGATTATTACTATCACTCTCTACAAGAATAGATCTTGCGATACCTCGAGGTTGGTTCAGATTACATGTATTGTTTCCTTTCAATAATGGTAAGCTCGTTGACAAGGGCGAGATGGTGGTGGGGATGTAGTACTTGATTGGCACCTACCGTGCTCGGAAAGGTGGGACGGGTCATTGTGGTCTCCGCTTCCAGTGAGGTCACATCGTGATGTGCTCGCAGCCTATGGGTATTCACTGCTACATCATTTAAGGTAGGGGGATGAGTCATTTCGTAATAATAATAAGATGACGAAGCTTATTGTTCTAAGGAAGTGCTGGCAGGGGCTTCATTGTGGTCGGACGCCGAGGGCATCGGAAAGTGGGTTAGTGGTCAGTCACAACATGGTCACCAGTGACATATGTGTGTGGAGTAGCATTATTGTTGGTTCTGGCCCACCTGGAATAATACTCGGGACCCAGGGTCACGAAAATGTAAATTAAGGTCTCATCACAAAGAACTCTGCTTCTTTTCCTCGTGGAAATTTCCAGGACGTTAGTTACGATTCTGGCAGCCAGACGCCAGGCTCGGAACACAAGGACACAAAAAGTAAGTTAAGGACTCATCACATAAAAAAATGCAGACTGATAAACAGCTTGAGGAGGCGGAGTATATGCACGCGATCGTTCGAGATGTTGCTGGCCACCCCATTCGATGTCAATCAAAAATAAAACTTTTTTTCTTCTGGCTGACAACATGGTGGCCACCAATGGTTTTGAAATTACAGCTATCTTTGCATATATAAGCATAGGTTTTACTTGACCTGAGGCTGGCAGGGTGTATTGAAATGGGGTCTTCCCCCTCCATATTGAATGTGTGAGCGGGACATTCACACTTTTGGTAGGAAGGAAGGAAAAAAACACAAAACAACTGTACCTCTAAAATCGGTTGGGAGAACTCAGAGACAACCCACCAGCAGTATAGAATAAGAAGTGCTATCAGGGTGACCCTACACCTACGATTGTTACCTGTGTTATAAATTTGGCACCTTAACTTAAATGGTTCGGAAATTACAGCTATATATGTTTACACATTGACATAGGGCGTACTTGATCCTGCGACCCGTCTCCTAGTCGGGATGGATGCGTATGTTCAAATTTGACCACTATCATTTTAATGTTCCGGAAATTACACTCAACTATGTTTATATGCTGACGTAGGACATACTTGACCCCGCGACCCTGCTCCTAATCATGGTTGTTGTCTATGTTATGAATTTGGCAAATATAACTTAAACTGTTCGGAAATTACATCCAACTATGCTTACAAGTGTTATACATACACAGACCGCTGGAGAAGGCAGTGTCCTAGTATAAAATATAGAGAGTTCTGGTTCACCTTGCTCCTGACTCGGGACACAAGGACACGAATATGTAAGTCAAGGTCTCATCCGACTGACATACCGCTGGAGGAGGCAGTGTAGGTGCGCGCGCAATCGTTCGAGATATTTCTGGCCGCCTCATTCGATGTCCGCTGCTACTGGCCACCAAAATGGTCGACATCCTCAGCTGGCCACCATTTGTCCTGAGTAGACATTGCACTGGAATGACAAAGCAGGAGATTCGCTTTCAAGATGATCGCAGGGAGTGGTTGCGCAATTTTGCGGAATTCGAGAAACTCCGACTGATTCAGCAACATTGGGCAAACCTCAGCCACAATGCACAGAATTGAGCACAGGCACTTTATAGTACTGGCTGCCAATATGGCCGCTGTTGGCGGGAGGGAAGTTCGGGAATTTTTGTGGGACAAAAGGAAAAAATTGCGGTTTTTTACCCCAAATCGGCCATTTTGTACTGGGAAAAGGGGGAAATGGTGGTAATGACTTACAAAATGGCCGCCATTTGTGATGAGACCTTAACTTACATTTGCGTGCCCGTGTGTCCTGAGCCAGGAGCCAGGTAGCCCAGAACTCCCATTTTTATACTACTGTAAATAACATAAGAAACTTAACTGAATAATAATTCAAGTGAATTCGGTTACGAAAACAAAATTACATATAAATAGAACCTCGTTCATAAGAGAAAATTAAATAAAGGATGGAATTTTCCTTAATTGTAGTCTATTCGCGGTTTCTTCACACTTATTGAATCAGACCTTTGAAAAATCCCTATGTATGACGTCGAACTATTTGGTTGTTTCCTAGAAATTCCACGTATATAATTGCGTTAATATTAAAGAACATTATTTTTAAATAAATTGAGCTTTTACTTGTATTATATCTATCAAATTTAATATTTCGTTAATAATTTATATGAATAAATACAGGGAGAAAAATGTTGTATTGGTAATGCCTAGTAAGAAATAAGTCTTGTAGAAAATATTACACTGAGTGCGCATGAGTCCGGTGTGGCGTCCCTTTGGTGTAATTTTCTGGACTTGATTAATCTTTGTTTGCATAAAGCGGAGGAATAGCCTAGAAGTAGAACTTTAGCAGGGTTTTAGAAAAGTTTGTAGTAGCCGTGAACAGGCTATAAATTGCGATCCTCAGTGTTCGACCTATCTTGAGCCCTTTTTAACCTGCCTTGTGGCCTTGCTTGCATCGACCCTTTCAGAAGTGCATAGAAGCAATGACGTCATACGGCGCTTTTAGAATCCGATCAAAGGCACGAATGCTCTCAAGGGCACGAGCGATATTCCAATGTGCTTGCCCTTCATTGCGCTTTTCATTTTTCAATTGTTTATAGCGCTTTCAACAATATCAAACTTGCGTCTTCCTGCCATTTTCTGATAACTGTTCATTGAAACAAACAATAGTAAAGTAAAAAAAAATTATAAATTGTAAAGCACCGAGGTTAATTAAGTGACTTCCAATGCACGCGACTTTACAACACGAAGAACTCATTAAAAGTCGTACAAACACTATGGAAATTGTCAGAAAAGGACTATTCAAATTGCATACGAAATATGAATTCATATAATTTGTAATAGTGTAAAACATTTTTTTACAATTCAACTATTTAAATGTTTAAATAAATTAGTTAAAATT
Organism: Dryococelus australis; assembly: GCA_029891345.1. Lineage (NCBI taxonomy): Eukaryota > Metazoa > Arthropoda > Insecta > Phasmatodea > Phasmatidae > Dryococelus > Dryococelus australis. Next base: position 259,006,093 of record CM056995.1, read on the forward strand.
AGTTTATTTTAAATTAAACATTTAAGTGTATTTTCATTTTGCATGCTGTAGAAAGCACATTTTGCAGTCCCCTTCTTTTTTTTTTTTTTTATTCTTTTCATTAAGCAATACCTTCATAGTAGCTGACTACTTTGGTGGTATGTAACAGAAAAACATCAATGATAAAATTTACAAATATTTATAATAATTTTATTTTACGCAAATAATTTTCAACTACGAAAGTTACGATCCTATAAATGATATTGACATAAATTCAATTATTAAATATGGGTACTTGAAATCATTATTATTAATTTTTATTTAATATAACGTGAGTAATTATTATAATGATGGTCTTACTTAAAATGTATTTTTTTTTGCAAAATATGCTTTCTAAAGCATCCAGAATTTTTGCTTAAATTTTAATAAAAAATACGTTTTATTAATAGCATTTTCTAAACATTTAAATAAGTAAATTTTGGCAAAATATTTAACCGCGTTACAAAAATAGCCGTTGTTCTTTCATATGCAACATAAATCGTAGTTCTCTGACAATTTTTCTCTTTGCAACCCTGCCTTGGGTTTCGCAACTAGCCCGACTGAAAACATGCCGACCCTGCCTTAACCGCGGAATCCGACACTTATGTTTAAATTATTTTACTCTGCCACCTAGAGTTCTTCCCAGCGAGCGGTAACAATATTCCGTAAGTCAGCGCGGAGTAAGAGCGGTATTATTTCTCTCACCCCCCCCCCCCACCCTCATAAGGCTGCTGGCGGGAACAAGAATTGTTTCCAGCTGAGTGAGTGCCGAAACAAGAGCTGCCAACTGTCGAGCAAACACCGCATTGTCCATGGTACCGGGTGGAATTCCCCCTTCGCGCTGGCTGTCGCTCAAGCCACCTGTGTCCACGGAGGATAACACCTTCTGCGGAAGACTGTCTGAGGTAACATACCACAGGACTGTCTGAGGTAACATACCACAGCAGTTTCGTGCACCTGGTGATGAATTGCCTGTGGTATCTATTTCTGGGAATGACGCAATTCTTGTGGGAATTATGTCGTTCTCCTAGCCTCCAGTATCATATCAGGCTGTCCCCACCCTGTTGTGGTTAGCACTCTGGTATAGGCTGTTCACGGTAAAATGAGCACTTTTGAGAGCCCTGCTTAAGATCTACTTGTATTCAAGTTGTGTATTCTTCCGCCTTACGTCAAATTAACATTTCCATCGGCCTCATCACTTTACTCATGCATCGGTAAAGTGAAACTGTGAAATAATTAGGAAAGTAAATATTTTACAATCCTGTTCATTTTCACACTTAGACGCATTAATATAAACAGAAAGCGAAAGAAATAATTTAAGTTATCACAAATGGTTATCTAATACTTTTTATTCAACGTTAATATATGGAACTACTTTCCCCTTCATTGTTACCAACTTTACCGGGCGCATGTCACTTAATGCGGCCGTTACAATATATGCAAGTAGGAGCTGTGATTTTTTTCTAAGGTTTAATTCTATGTGCTCACTTTATCGTGAACAGCCTTTAAACGACACGGAAAGTTAGTTGTTCAGGTCTGGCCTCAGATATGCAGGCAACGTTTTGAAATCGGTTGCTAACTTGGTGTCCGTTTCAGAGATTTAGGGAGTACTGTTTACCGTGTTAGCTAAAGAAATATTTCTATACTGTACTTACCTTCAACAAGTTAATGAACCGTCCCTCTAGTATAAAATGTTTATAAAATATCATTATTATTTTTGGATGTATACTTTTAAGTGGACAGTTTTTAAAAAAATATTACGTGTCAGACACTAAGACAATAACTACAGAACTGTTCACAATTTATCTCGTTCAATTTTGAAATTATATGGGATTAAGTTTTTTCAAACAGTTTCAAAAAAGTTCCCTATTATAAAAAATATACTAGATTTAAAAAAAATTAAGAGTACGTAGACACTGTAGTTGAGCCTTCGTTTAGTTGCAAAACATAAAAATAATACCAACTTCGTTCATGATAGTAACCATAGTTTAAACTGTATTCAGTTTGGTAAAAACTACTACGTACATAAGTAAACAGATGCACTGTAAGGGAATGAATCCAAGTCCGAATTCATATTTTAAAAAATTAACAATTAGATATTGTTTGAAACCCCAGATGGTCGGGTTATTTATACAAAACTGCAAGATTTATCAGGGGACTGAACACGTTAATTTGAACATACTGATTGTACGAAATTTATTTTAAAAAATTTCCGGATGATCTTCGGTTTTCGAGTTTCGAATTTCTTAAACTTATTACTAGTTCTCCGCACAGATGAAAAAAAAAAAAACACTGTAAAAAATAAGTGTAATTTAAAAAATACAATATTAATTCATTTTACATTTTTGTTGTGTCATTTAACAAAAACCACTATAGAACATATAATTTTGCATAAATGCTCCTAGAAACCCAAAGAGTACAAGTATTTTGTAAAACTGCACAAATATATGTCTTTTTAAATATCATGCTGACGATAATTTGCACATTTTGTAGTCTGTGTTAAAACACACCCACACCTTTTACTAAAACTCTTAAATTGTGTATTATGCTAGTACATGGTAGTTGCATAAATACTCTACATCAGTGCATTTTCACATCTTCCATTGTGCAATTATACAGTGACAATGTATGTCTTAACTTGCATTACATTCTGGAGTATCTGTGAGTGTTGAGTTACACATACAAATTTGGAAAAGCTAGTATAGTATTTGTAATTTTCCACAAATGTTCCTAGGAATTCTAGAAAAGGTACAAGTTTTGTGTAAAGCATATGAACATACTCTTTTGTTTAACAGTAACATGGGACTTAAAACTATAAAATTTGAAGAAAAAAAAATGTGCAAAAATACCCATATAAATAATTCTAATATCAGGCAAATCTACCCATTTTATTTACGAAAAAAAAGTGTTATTTTTAGACAAGGCCACCTAGCAGTAGGGAATATAACTACTTCGGAATTAATTTGTGTGTTCAAACAGAAGCTTAGACTCCCGCTGATGGAATATGCTTACTGTTTGCATATTACTACTATATATCTAAAAATCCACATTTCAAGATGATTTTTTACTACCGAGTTTGTACAGAATGTAGCATAATACTGTGAAAATTGAAAAACTATTCATACATAATACACGGATTAATGACAAGAGTTGTGAAAGAGCTGATACGAGTGGTAAAATTACTTGGCGAAGCAGTGAAACATGTATGGACGTTGTGTATTTACTACTACAGTGAATATATGATTTTAACTTTTGTATTAGTGTAGAAATACACATGCACTGTGTTATAATTACAAATGCTACGTCGTCGGTGAAAACTGTCTTGTCGTGGAGTAAAAATACACGAATGTAACAGTTTATTTCTGCTACGTTTTACTATTAATACGACACCATTCAGTGAATAATTGAGAGCAGTGTACATGTAATTTTACTAACTTTTAGCACAAATTTACTTCGACATAGAGTAAAAATACATTTACATTGTAAGTGTAAAAGTAGTATAATGAAAAGAACAGACCTGAGACAGGATTGTGGAGCGGCGGTGCCGGGGTGCCATGGTGGCCGTCTTGGATTTCCCTTTTGTCCTTTTTTCTCTCTCGGGATTTCCCTTTTCCCCTCAAAAACGTCAAAAATTTCCCTTTACCCCTAAATATTTCCCGAATTTCCCTCAAAACAGGTAAGATTTTCCGCAAAAAAATGCATTTGCACAACCCGGATGGCATTTGCTCAATCCGGCAGAATTCGGGGGAAATTGTGCATGTGCCAGCCGGAGTGTGCAATCATTTACAAGCTGCTCTGTCATTCCATGCCAGCACCATCCATCTTGTCTGAAGAATATTCGTGTTCATTTCTCTGTCATGCAACATCTCTCATTCCTTCCAGTCTCCCTCACCCACGCCCGTACTATCTCGCCTGCTCTGTTCCTTTGGGATTTCTCAAATTCCTTCTGGTCTCCTTTATTTTCTCTCTCTTGCTTTTTACGTCCTCCGCCTGTAATTCCCGCGACCGCCACCAGCGTGTGAGAGTTCTACTGTTCGCAGCAGCTCTAAGAGCGTCGGTATTATATCACCAATTTTGTGTGTTGGTTCACTCGTCGCCTGCAGGGGTACGCTAGCATCGCGGAGTGTAATTCAAATTATGGCCACCAGGAGCGCTGGAAATTATTATTTTTGTTGGTAGTAGTTTCGGAACTAAAAAAAAAAAAAAAGCCAGAATGCAGGACACCCCGTGTGTCGGCAGTCGAGCGTCGTCCCCACAGGCCCACTGCGACATCTGGGAAAGTTGGATGTTTAACGACGAATATGTATATAGTTATTACCATCCCGGGCATATATATAATATATAAATAGATATAAAGTAAATACCCGCATCAGCCAACGCACTCACCAGACAATAAACTTGTCATCGCGAAAAAAAGAGGATGTTTAGTTGTTTAAGATATATTCGTCGAATTCATAACATAAGCATCACCCCGACGACGAAAAGGACCGCAGGGGCAAGTATGTCCTAAGCCATGGTATAAGAATGGTTTACTATAATTTTCTATCTGTAAAAGATAAAGTCACCAAATTCATACCATAAGCATCACTCCTGGCGACGAAAAGAACTGCAGGACAAGTAAGTCTTAAGCCCTATTATAAGCATTGTTTACCGCAATTTCCCATCCGCCGAAGCTATCTATATCCACCATATTCGTATCACATGCATTGCCTCCGACGACGAGTAGCGTGACAAGGTCAGTGGCATGGTACCTATCTGTGCTATTAATATGTATCCCATTAGTGAGCTGGATATTTGATGCAAATATATGTTATAATTAATCTCCTTAACAACTGTTTTTATACTACATACAGTCACTTGATAGTAATTTATTATTTAGAAATATACGATTCAAAATGTCCATTGCCACGTCTGCCACTCACGCATCAATTTTCACTTTCCCAAAGTCCAGCCGGTCAATATTCCCCCCTATTCACGATGTTCGCAGACTTCACTTGCTATTCAATGTCGTCACGCTCTTCGCTCCGATGTTACCACCCACCCACCCACCTGGCGCCAATTACCGTACGAGACTCCAGACTACTGACATAGAGGCACGCCGCGGCTTATGTAGCCCAGTTCGCCTGGCCCAGAAGGTTCTTCGCACCACGAGACACGCCGAGAGGGAGTCGGGGCGATGACCAGAAAAATCACAGCAACGACTACCTCAAGACATATAAACCTCCAAGGACGATAGCGGCACACATCCCCGGAAAGCCTTATAATTAGCGGCACCCGCATTTCTCGAAAAGATCTCGCGACCAGTTGCACTTCATAACACGTTAGCTCAGATCCACCTTCGTGATTGGACGAGCTAGGTGTTACGCGTCTTAGGTGTCTGCCCGCGAATCACAGACGTTCAGTATCGGAGTAACCTAATTCTTATTGGCCAGTCAAGTGGGAAAATGTCTTCTCGCAGACACACGCGGCCAACAAGCAAAGGAAAACTGCTGGTATGCACGTAGCGTATTGAAATATAGCATGCGCGGAAATCTTTTCGCGAAATGCGGGTTTCCCTACTTATCATGGCACGCGTTAATGTCACGTGGTAGCTCGTTTTTAAATGCGCGCGCATCTCCGATTACCGGTGATGGCCTTGAAACACTGCGCTTCGCCAGCCGGGAGAAGTGCTGGTAAGGGGAAGGACACGGAGCGGCTACGTGTAAATACACAAATATATAGACCATAACTAATAACTTAACGGATCTTAACCAAAAAATATTAATCTATATAAAAATCTACCCACTTATGCAAGTACCCGGTACTTGATCAACATAAGGGCGTACTGCTAATGTGACACGAATTTGCCACCCTGGTATAGGCTGTTCGCGGTAAAGTGAGCACTTTTGGGGTCCTAGATACTTACCCCTTTCAGCCATTTTCTAACCTTTAACCACCTTTTCAAATGAATATTGTCATATAAGTCATTAACACAGTGTGCATATTCCAGCGCACTCGGAAGTTAACGTCTAATGCTAAGATGAAATAATTTATTGACTATTATTCCAAATAAGAAGGCTTTCAAAAGTGCTCACTTTACCGTGGATGGCCTATAGTGGAGTTTCACATCTCCGCAATACAACATTTAATATATATTTACGTGTTTTTATACCTGTTATATCATTATAATGATGATGATGATCATCATCATCAATTTTTAACATTTTAAGATGAAACCCATAATTTAACGTCAGGTGGCTAATAGAAAAGGAAATAGCTTGACTAAACTAACCTAAACGTTCACCAGTAAAGGAACGCGCATTCATGACCTAACCGGAAGTCGAATAGAACCCAAACTTAGTTTTCGAAAGGGACGTAACTGACTGCCGCAGAAATTCCTAGTGTTTATATTTAATTTTCAAACAGCTCTCTGTACGTATGTAGATGACACTTCAGCATCTTGAAAGAGCTCTACGTGCATATATGACACTTCAGCGTCTGGAAAGAGCTCTATACGTGCGTAGACGAAACTTCAGCGTCTGGCATGACGAATTTCCGACTTGGAGCAATGACCTGCTGACTGGGAAGCACGCGGCTTGTGACTCGACGGAAGAGGGAAGGATACAAACAAGCTATCACGAGCTGTGTTCCTGGAGAATGTGCTGTCAGAGCGTAATTCTTATCGCGGCCGACAGAAATGTCTGCACGATACAGTTTCGCTTCGAAATATCGACGAGACGTGGAGGTGTAAACGAATGGAGTGGCCGCTATAGTCTATTCGCAGTTTCTTCATACTTAGTGAATCTAACCTTTGAAAAATTACCCCAAGTAGGACGTGTATGGTTGTTTCCTGAATATGTCTTGTATTACAAGCAAGTGCACTGATATCAACCTAACAGTATATATTGTATTTAGCTAAATTGAACTTTTACGTGTATTCTATTTATAATTTCATTTATAATTAATATGAATAACAACAGAGGGGAAGCCCTCGTGGTGCAGTCGGCTGGTGCGTCACCGATCTGACGTGCGAGAGGCTCTGGGTTCGAATCCCGGGAAAGGCATAGGCGCTAATTTAAGCTAGGTTATAAGCTAGTCTGTAAGCCGCCTCCTGTCAAGTCCTCCAGCATAAAGCCGGCAGACATTAAAAAGCCCTTTACAGTAAAATACGACAGGCCTGATATGAGGGTGCTAGAAATGTCGAGTAGGAAATTATTATTATGCATAAAATTATTACATCGAGTGCGCACGAATGTGGTATGTAGTCCCTTTGATTCCATTTTTTACACTCGGTTAAGCTTTTGTTTGCATGAGGTGGAGGAACATCCTGGAAGTATAACCTTAGCAGGGCTTCAGAAAAGTTGGATGTACCCGTGAATGGAATAGCATCATTACTTTGTGGCTGGCGCGATTTTTCCATCGTGCATGCAAATCAACGCTCTGTTGACCGGAGAAAAGTAAGGTGAGTGAGTGAAGAGATTTGGGCGGCTCGTAACAGCGAGGTCTTGAGAGCCAGCGTGGGTTATTTAGTCAAGTATGGAGTGGCACCGGAATAAAAGGGCGGGGGAAACCCGAGATCCCTGAGAAAACCCGCCGACAGGCGGGATCGTCCAGCACGATTCCCACGTGCGAAAATCCGGGTTTGGTTAGGCCGGGGATTGAACCCGGTTCGCCTCGGTGAGAGGCGAGTAGGCTAGCCGCCCAGTCGCCGCAGCCTCGAGAAAAAAAAGGAAAAATTTTACTTGATCCGACAAAAGATTGCTTGAAAAGTGGTAGACTGTGAAACCCGTTTTGCTGAAACATGTGTTTATAATATTTTACTGAGTCTAAATAAAATTCTTACTGATTGTAAACTTTGTATGCGATGCAGAGTACACCAAACCGCACTTCACTACTTATGCAGTCAGTATCTACTGTAATGTTACTGCGCTATGTATTTGCAGTGATAGTTGACTTTCTGGTTAAGAAATATCCGACGAGCGTAGGAAAAATAACTTACAGCGTATTACATATTCCTTTCTTTTTTCACCATTATTTTCAACTGTTAATGGCAGTCACTTGTATAATACGTATTATATTTCCTAGAATATCCTTCTGTAAATATTCCAGGAAGAACAATATAATATACCACTTTATTATGTCTATGCTTTGTGCGGGTAGTTTAATTGATGAGGATGTACATACACATATAGGTTACATGCCTTATCTGAGAGGCCAGTAAGCGCCGACTCCGCTGCCCCGCGCCGTAATCGGAGACCCACCTCGCACTCCCCACTTCCTGGAACGATGTGCTCGTGGCATCCTAATCCCCTTCTGGGAATTCCGTGAATGCCGACAGCGGCGAGACTTGCTGGCGTCACAAACCTCCTCTCGCCTGCTAGAGTTTCCGATACGTTTAGCGACAACGCAAGAATATTCTGGTGAGACTGGCTGGCGCCTCAGCCCTCCGCGACGCATCACGCGAGTTGGGAAAGATTCTAGGTGGCGGCCTAAGACACTATATATACTGCCGAAACCCAGCTAACGGCAGTTTTTGACGTGGGCCGTCTGGCGAGTGTGCGCGAGCAAACAGAAGTGTGGACGACGACTGGAGATTGCGGGACGACGGCGAGCGAGGTGTTCATGGCTTGAATGGACTAGAGGTGTGAAACCGACGATTGAAGCCTACTGTGCGCGAGGGCGCTTGGAGGACTCTCGAACATTGCGACTGGCGGGACATGGACTGAACTGAAGTGGGAATGAATGGAAGTGTAATACTGATTATATTGTAAATATTCTAACTGTCAAATATGGACGCAGAAACTATAAAATAATTGAATCGATTGATACACTGTCTATTGGGACTGATCTTTAATTATTTAATTTCACAAATTTATTGGTCGTAATTATAAATTTTATTAATTGGTGTCAATTGTGAACAGTAAGTGATTTCAATTTATTGTGAGAATTTGAGTTCAGAGAAATTTTCTGTAGTTATTGTAAATTATAATTAATAATTTTATTTGATTAAGACCTCCATCCTTTAACGAACTTGGTATAACCCACTTAATTTCTAGAGAGAGAAAATGCAACTGTATCAAATACGACACATAACTTCATTAACTTACACAAACATATTTTTCATCATTCTTTTTATGTTATGCGACACTTACAGCATAAAAAGCTATTACAATAATTTTTTTTTTTTTGCAAGTTCAGGTTTGATTGAAGTAAGGTGTCTTCCCGTGGGGTCCCGGCCGATGTCCGTGGCGCCAGAGTCGAGTGATAACACTGGAAACAGCAGTGTTTACTGTTCACTTCACATTTCATATCTCCCCGCCTGTAGTCTGCCTTGCTTCCTGCTCCTGTTCAAGGCTGCCCGCCATCAATAAAACACGTTGCCCCCCCCCCCTCTCTCTGTATCTCTCTCCATCTCTCTCTCTCTCTCTCTCTATCTCTCCCTTTCTCTATCAGCATGCGGACTGTTCAGCCCAACTGCACGACTAGTTTTCACAATATTTGCCGTTATGGTAAATCTTGGAACGCTTTATGTGGTCGGATCTCAGCACACTTTGTAACCAAAAGATTTGTTTATTAACGCCTTTCTTATACGTAGGTATGGGGTACAAAATTTTCCCTAGAGACTGGCTAGTGTTTAAGTCAACGGGAATGTTTTTATAGGTTGTTCATGATAAAGAGAGCACTTTTGAAGTCAACATTTAAAAAATGTAATTTTCTCTACCTGCATGCATTTTAACGGGCTCACTGAATGACATACTCCCAGTAAAGTTGATAACGATGAATAGAAAGTAGTTCCACATCTTAACGTCGAATAAAAAATGCCAAGTAACCATTTGTGATGACTTAAGTTATTTCTTTCACTTACTGTTTTTTTATGCATCCTAGTGTAAAAATTAGCAGCTTTGCAAAACATTTTCTTTCGTAATAATTTCATATTTGCACTTGACCGACCCATGAATGAAGTGACCAGGCCCCATGGAAATGTTAATTTTGCATAAGGCGGAAGAATACACAATGTGCATACAAGTAGATCTTGAGCTGGGCTTACAAAAGTGCTCATTTTAACGTGAACAGCCTATAGCTAGACATAGTTAAAATATTAATAATTTAAATAATCTTATTCTTACATTAAAAATTAGTTCACTGGCCATATCGCTTCTGTGGGACGTAAGTTGAATTTAAAGAAATTGCAATGAAATGTACTCAGTAATTTTCATAATTTTGCTTTATATTTAAGAAGTCCTGTCAATTAATCGAGCAAATGAATTAACTCTCCGCTCTGTGCAGAAATATATATTTTTATGTGGGTAAGCGTCACGATACTAACGTTTCGTAGAAAATTGTGATGTGCTGATAACGTGATTGAGAACTCTGGCTACTCGCTCCAAAACTGGACAAATGTGGGTCTTTGAGGAACCTGAAGTCTGTTAAGACGAGTTAATACACTCACAGTTGAACATAATTGCAACCTTCGAAGGATTCCTGCTGGATTAAATGAAAGCTCTGATCGTGAAAAGTTTCAGTCGTCAGATATTACTGTTAAAGGCTGTTCGCGATAAAGTGAGCACTTTTGAAACCAACATCTGAAAAAAAAAAGTCACTGCCGCTACTTGCATATATTGTAACGGGCGCGCTGAGTGACATGTGCCCAGTAAAGTTGGTAACGATGGAGGGAAAGTAGTTCCATATCTTAACGTGGAATAAAAAGTGTTAGGTAACCATTTGTGATAAACTTAAATTATTTATTTGACTTTATGTTTTCTTTAAAGCAGCGAGGTAAAAAAATGAGCAGATTTATAAAATACTTTCTTTTCTAACGATTTCACAGTTTCACTATATCGACGCATGAATAAAGTGACGAGGCCATTGGCAATGTTCATTTTACGTAAGACGGAAGAATACACAACGTGCATTCAAGTAGATCTTAAGTAGGGCTTTCAAAATTGCTCATTTTACCATGAATAGCCTAATGACCAATTGTTTCTTATTGTTATTTAAAATTATGTATATATATATATATATATATTTCATTATATATATATATTTCAAAATTGCTCATTTTACCATGAATAGCCTAATGACCAATTGTTTCTTATTGTTATTTAAAATTATGTATATATATATATAAACTAACGACGAAATGAAACACTGAGGATTGCGAGGTTAGTACCAATACCGACACACGTGTCCGGCGACACACGAAACGTAGCTGCTACACAATTGTTCTGACGCGCGAAAGTTCATTCATTACTTAATCGACGACTGACTGCACAGCGTATTAAGTGTGTTGGCCACAGAGAAATTCATTTTTTTATATTTCAAAGAAATGTTATTGAAATTATAAACATTACTATTTCCTAGCGTAAAAAAGAAATTTACACAGCAGTGTTTTACACAATGGCATGTCAACATAGCAATTTTAGTGTTATTGGGACGTACAAACAATAACTAGTAACTCACTTATTGTAATGAGATAATTCACATTAAAATATGATATAGGCCGTTCACGATAAAGTGAGTGCTTTCGAAGCCCTAGTTACATTTTTCTTTCAACCAATTCATATACTTACACCACTTGTTAATGTAAACCCTGCCATGTGAGTAATAAACACAGTGTATAAATTCATCATACCCAAAATCAAAAGCCCGAGGCCACAATTCAATGTATTTATTGGTTATTGTGTCTGATGAAACAGCTTCAGAAAGGGCTGACTTTGCCGTGAACGGCCTATACCATGCGTTACTTCAAGGGAATTTTGAAATTACGCTATGAAGTGTTTTTGCAATTTTTAAAAATTGTTGAAAATAAGTAAATTTTTGCATACTTTTAATTTGTGGCAGTTGATGATTTGGTGTAAAATAAGTTTTGCCGACCATACCTTTAAATAAATTAAGACATACCTTTCAGTCAATAGTGTTCAATTTTTCTGTAAATGATTTCGATTTTATTTGCGCATCCCAAAAACACTAAAATTAAGATTTTTACATGCGAAGATGGAAAATCTATGCTAAGAAAAATTTTAATACGAAGAAAGACATGTCACATCAAGAATTATTTTAATAAAGTTAAAAAAAAAAAACCTTCTGGCTTTCTTATTATCAAACCAAATATTTTGAAAAAAAAAAAAAAAAAATTAATATATCTAATATTGTTATCTCAATGTGGCTTCAGAGCAATATATTAGATTTATATTCAAACTCTCATTTTGAATTATTATGTAATGGACTTGTTCTGTTTACGTTTGAAAACTGTAGGGTATATAGTATTAGTGAATAAAGAATAATGAAAGCTGCTGCAGATTAATATAAATTAACATGAAGTTTAATGGTGCAGTGTATTTAACAGATTAAAGCTAAGAAGTACAGACTAAAGTTAAGAAGTACAGACTAAAACTAATAAGTTTACATATTCTACACTGTCTTCTTTCTAATCATCACAGCCACTACTGTTATCATCACTCGAAACTTCCATAGCTGCATTCGGTAACTCCGTCTATCTTCTTTGGTTACCCCAGAGATCGGATCTACATAGAACTTCCTATTTTCGGGTTTCACAAATGGCATGAGCTGTCTGCCATGGTCCATGATATGTGTCTCGCACTCTGACATAAAAGTCTTTTTCTGTGATGTACAATATACGTGCTGACTTTATTTTAAAGGGAGGTTTAGGTGATTTCAAAAGATAATCATCCGTAGCAGCCTTTATGTTGACAAAATCACGGAAGTGCATGTTTACGACACTAAATGGAGACGGTTACTTCCTTGCTTCTTGAATGATACTATCTCACTCTTCAGGTAGTTCGACAGATTCATTGTGTAGTTTCTTTCTGTCAATAAGTGAGAAGTCCTGGGTATTAGGCAAATAACTATGGCCTCTCACAGGAAATAAATACGTAACAGTTATAAATACATGGAAACAGTGAACAAGTGTGAAAAGAAAATGTACGATTGTTTGATTCTTGTTTTGTCCACAGCAACTATCACGTATTAAGACAAGGTTATCCACAGGTTCGTTATTGTTGTTGATGTACTGTAGGTCAACAGTATGTTACCTTGTTACTGCCCTTCCTTCCATCTCCTTCATGATATGTGAACATTGTAACACTGTCACTCCCCCAAGTCATGAGCACCAAACACATTGTGCCACAGTTGACGGCTATAAACACTGCATTTGTTTTCAAATGAGGCAATGGCAAGTTCTGCACCTAATCAAAACTTAAGCACACAATATTACCAGCCCGAACTTGTCTACGAAATATCTTTTTCTTTTTTTTGAATGCTTCTGCTTTTAGTAGGTGACTTTTGTTTCTGTTTCAAGCTTTTTCCTCTCTTCAGTAGAACACTCAGGATTATTTATCTTTATAGCAAGTGTATCACAAATAGAACATGTGCCTGATCGTGGAAATCCAAACTTTATATTGAACGCTTGTGTAAACATACTCCAGTATTCTTTGTAAAGAACATTAAACGTGATATGTATACCGGAACATCTCATGCATTTTTTATATAGCCAGGCTTTCTGGCAGGTATTTCCGGTCTGGATTGTCCCTCAAAGGATAATGTGATGAACGTGCATGGAATGAATGTATGCGTTGCACTATTATGTCATAAATAGCACTGGGATACTTCATGGGTCTATTGTCATGCTTGCCTCTTTGATTCTTCGGCGAATTACCAGATGTTAGCAAACTCTACTGAATATTGTACACCCTACCTTTGGTTATGCCATGCAAACTAATAAAAGCCTGGCAACAAACTGGACATTCTTTACCGTTTATACGGACCTTATAAAAGAACGCTGCTGAATGGTCCTTTCGTTTCTGGTCGTCTGGTTTCCGTGGACGTCGTCGTGCGATGTGTCTGACCGATACCAGACCACAAAGGTAGGAATCCTGTTCTGAGAGCAGGCGTTGTTTTCCTCTTCTTCTATTTTATCAAATCAATGAAACCTGCTACGTCTGCAACACACAAACCGAACAAATGTATTCAGTTGTTTTCTCTTTGTTACAGCTTTTAATAAATAAAACCGTTATACTCGCCTATTATTTACAGTAGTGAAAACCAGAATACAAATAGGTTAACAGATAAGTTTATAAATAAATGCACTGTTTTTTTTTTTACTTAATAATGCAAACTTAGAACTGCAGTTGTAACCAGTTAAATAGGCCTATCATGTTTCTTCAATCGAAATGTATTTACTTGTATCTTGGGTTTTTCTTTATGGATAATTTCGTTAATTTTTGAGTTGCACAGTTTATTCCCAAATCCAATGAGAAAACCATCATTAACTAACCATTTATTAATATGCAATCAGGGCCGGTTGTCCTTGGATCAACATGTTTACCTCCATGGTTTATGTGCTCCTTGCCTCCAACTTTCAGCTTCTTAACAATGTGCTCCTTCCTTTCTTTCCTTTTCTTCCTCTTAGAGCCAGTTACAATTTTCCTCAGCGTCCATTTTTCTTGTTCAGTACTCGCAATGCACTTAAAAAACGGTCGACAGACATCAACAGTCTATACACAAAGATAACCAGATAACAATAAGTGCATCGCTTTGGTATTCATCACAACTGCATAGAGACTATAATATTTTCTACTCAGTTGACGAACATTCATGCAATATTTGCTGCAGCATTGCCAAATGTTTAAAACGAAAATTAACATGTCTGGTTCTTCACGAAACTAGAACATCTTCCGTTTTTTGCAGAATTAAATGGACTTGTTCTGTATTTGCAGAATGAGCTGGGACTTGCTTGGTTCTTGTAGAATGAGCAAGTTCTTTTTTGTATAATAGCATGTATTTCATTGCCTTATTCTAAGTGACTTATTGCGTTTTTGGGGAATTACAACTAGCTGGTTGAATGGTAACCATTCTAGATACAATGTTATGTAGTAAGACAGTTTTTTGTATTTTTGAACTTCTCTTGTTTTTGCCGTAAGCCCCTTGTAATGTGTTAAATAGACACAAGGTGTGGAGAGTTTATAGCCACACGTTTGGACGTTCCAATTAATACTGTAACACCTCTGATATGTGTTACAATATTAACAATATTACGTCCAATCTCATTGACTACAAAATATTATTTCTGAGATATGTAATATAAGATATGAATGTGTAATGTAATGATAAAATATCGTTTTATAAGTGATTGGGTCTGATAGTTTATATTAATGATATACCTCGGCTAAACTCTATGCTGCCACGCTAAAAAATCGGTGTATTCATCCAAATTTCCATTACCTCAGTAGTTAGAAACAATTGGATCATTAATTCTAATAAACAAACAACCAATAGAAACGAGTAAAATTACTTTGATTTTAATACTGATGAACTAAACCAATTTAAAATTATATGGTACTTTTGCAGAACTTTAGTTACGAAATATTATACTGTACTAATTCTCAAAATTACAAGCAACACCAGCCTGCACATTGCACATCAACCGATTCACCAACATTTGACTTTACTAGTTCTGGTGTCATAAATACATTTACATTTGCCTGGGAAAATTGCGACTTAGCTGTGTCGATAGCGGGAAATAACCGCAACTCTGCCGATGTCGTGGGGTCATCCTTCACTGGTGTAGAACCTAGGAACAGCTCTCCCGCTCACCATGGACAGCACATCTCTGGGTGGTTCTCAGCGAACTCGTCCTCTGCGGGCCGGAATAGCGGAGGTGGGTGCAGAACCAGAACCTCGCCAGAATCCGCAGCCAGTAGCACTCCTCTCGCATAATTGGCTCTCCGAACACCAGACACCACGTCGTCCTTGACGCGAAGTTGAAAACGCCGAAGTCCTCCTTTACTGGGCCGACCTTTCTTCCGGGCTCATCGTACAGCTTATGTTGAATTACTTCTACTTTTAAACATATATAGGCTCAGCATTTCAATAGTGCGTGAGTAATTATGTATCTCCGTCGTAAATATCAAATCTTGCCAATCAAATATTATAGATTATATTTCATACTCAGGACTGGCATATTTTCTAGCTGGCCTCTCACTGATTCCAAATTAGAATGAATAAGTTTTTTGTTCTATTAGACTATGTTTGAAAAAATAAATAAAATGTGAGAGCGCCTGGTGTGACCTGATTCTTGTGAGAAAACAAAATGTAGTGCTTGTTACAAAGACAAATACTCGTGCAAAGAAACCATACATAA
Organism: Dryococelus australis; assembly: GCA_029891345.1. Classification (NCBI taxonomy): domain Eukaryota; kingdom Metazoa; phylum Arthropoda; class Insecta; order Phasmatodea; family Phasmatidae; genus Dryococelus; species Dryococelus australis. The sequence continues at coordinate 259,022,249 of CM056995.1, forward strand.
ACATTAGATTTACATAGCTCATACAAAACAACTGTCAAAATAGATAAGTTTACAAATATCACATTGAACATACGCTAAACATCTTATACATTGCATTAAAGTTTGGCATTTAAATCAAATTTAAAGACATACAATAATCATTATAAAGTCATAAATATTGAAGTGTTACACCCTCAATTATAAGTAATGGTTACAGGTTAAACGGTGTTTCGTATATGTATAAAACAACGAATTGTTTTGATGATTAGCATACTTATATACATGTGTAAGCTGTTTGAGGTCAGCTTCTGGAACAAACACCTTCGACGTCGAACAAATTAATTGGGGGTTAATAAGTTGATTTAAATTTTTATTATTGCTTAATGTAAGTGAAGAAATTTATATTAAATGCAGAATTTTTTCTACATATATCAACTTTCTACGCATCTCATTTACAGCTTCTAATGTTTCATATAGCAATATAACGTGCCTTAGGGACTTGTACCTGGAGATCGTTTTGTAGTTCAGCAAAACTTGACCACCTGCCAAGAGCTAAAATTACCACAGCGAAACTAAATTAGTTTCGGAAACTTGCTTGTAATGAGTTTCGCTCGAGAGGACGGTTTCTGATTCGCATAAACGCACTGGTTAGAGAATTGTTGTTACTAATACCCTGAAAAACTTGCAACTTAAATCGAAGTAAGTGTGGTTGTGCGTGGCGAACCGACTAACTACCACACGCACAGTTAAAGTGAATGGTCAGAGTTGCGTGTGTGGTATACCATGCTATTTCACATTCGTTATGCAATCAATAAAGCAATATCTTTTTTCAGATGGTGGAAGTAAAGACAAGGCCATCTGATAACCGAGCTCATTTTAAATTAATCCCGGCGAAGATATGTAATCACGTGTAATTTTTCACAAAATAGCCTGAATGAAAAGAGACTGCACTGTTAACAATTTCCGTATATTTACGGAATGTTTTGCGGATATGTACAGCGTATATACGGAAAGGCAATTCGTAATGACGATAAACGGAGTTAAGTCCGTAAATACAAATACGGAAAATCTCCGTATTCCCTTTGGCTTCGAGTTACGGGGACGAACAATGCCGATTCTATACGAAGCTTTCTCCGCCACTGTAACAAGAAAGTTATCGATTCTGTGGCAGTTACGGTTATCCACGCGGCTATGACCTATTCTTTTCAAACATTTAAAAATAGCACCAGGCGTCTGTAACATTTGGCAATAATAAAAATACACAAAATTTAATAGAAACTGAATTTTTGCTTTTTAATTTTGTTTACGAATATAGAAGTTATACCACAATGTTCAAGTGAGAGTTGTAGGTGAATGGTTTTCTCGACTTTAGGTTAAAGAAAATGCTGAAATTCTCACTTGTCCTGCCCTCATAGCTCAGGGGTAGGGTGGCCGACTGTAGTCGGATGGTCGCGGGTTCGCGCCCCGGTGCCTCCGACGTGTCAGATGCTCAGCTCGATTGTCGCACTGGGAATTCGTCAACAAAGTCAGTCTCACTAGAGCTCCGTCGACGTCAAAAATGCCACAACAACGTCAAATGAAGGTTAAAAAAAATGGTTATAGTCCCGGACTGGTAGTTTTTCGAATCGGGTTCAAACCTCGCTTAAGTACAAAGTTTTTTAATTTTTTAATATAATTTCTTATACCCGGTAGAACATCCACATAACGAATATGAAATATATTTTCATTATCTCTTTTTATTTTAAACGGAAAGTATAGAAAACTAACTTGGAAATTAACGGAGGACATTTTTTTTTTTTTTTTTTTTTTTTTTTTCAGTGTGGGTTATTTTTCCAGATCACGCAGTATTTACGTCCACAGTGTTAAAACACCTTCAGCTTAGCAACATCCGGATTTTTCGCTGATGTCAACGACATATACCTGAGTCTGAAATATACGAGTAGGCTTATAGTATTCGTACCGTATATTTTCAAAATGTTCATTACAAGGAATTTATTTTAAAACTAACTAAAAATTTATGTTGTCTCGACTTTAGGTTAAAGAAAATGCTGAAATTCTGACTTAAATAATGTGATCTAGGCCATAAAAGTTTGTTGATAAATGCGTTAACTTAAGTTATAGGCCAATATTTTTCCATTTCATTTAGTCACATATGTATCGGAACATTCATAAGACATATGCTTGTCCTTATTTCACAAATCGTTTATTCAAATCACATCAGTATTTGCGTAAGGTATGCTTAGGAATATGTTAGGAGTAACAACGGGGTATTCGAGACGGGTCGAACAGTTGATTGGTGCCTGCATACGAGTCACTACCTAAAAGTCAAAATGGCGTATTTACCCTGCGAAGTGTGAGATTCGTTTTTGCTATTCTTTTTAAGACAGCGTGAAACGAAATTTGTTCTTAAATGAAACCTTTGTGTGTATTCATCTAATAACGAAACAGATTGTGCGTTGTTCCAAACAATCTTTTTATTTATTATAGTTATATATTTTGCTTTTGTGCTGTGGTTTTGCATGCTGTAAAGACGATCGTCGGACTCTTCTCCAAATATTTTTCACTCAGGGCCGCACAACCGCCGGGGTTGTCAGAATAAGGAGCAAAAGAGGGAAGGGGGAGGGATCAACGTAAGACAACTCGGCGGAAGAGGAAACAAAGGATTTTACAAATACGGTCTGTTCACTTGGACGCGAATAAAAGTGACGAATAATCTGAAGAGGATTTACAGACCTATAAATAACGGCTTCTGCTCCTTCGAAAGGGTGGTTCAGGCAGTCGAGAATTGAGTGTGTTGAGTATCGTACAAATTCCTAAAGTTATGGCACGCCTGTACCATTATTATGGTACGCGATAAATAGGTATAGTCCATTCACGATTGGAACCAACTTTCTAGGAATCTTTCCTACTCCCATTTGAAAGCAATAGATAAAAAAAAAAAAAAACGTTAAAATATTCAAACGATATTCTCTCTCCGATCAGCCAAACTGCTGTTCACAATAAAGTGAGCACTTTTCAAAGTCCTGCTTAAGATCTAATTGTATGCACGTTGTGTATTCTTCCACCTTATGTAAAATTAACATTGCCATGGGCCTCATCACTTAATTCAAGCGTCGGTTAAGTGAAAATGTGAAATTATTAGAAAAGCAAATAGTGAAAAATTATGCTCATTTTTACACTTTGGAGCATTAAAAATAACAGGAAACGAAAAAAATAATTTAAGTTATCACAAATGATTACGTAACACTTTTTATTTTATGTTAAGACATGGAACTGCCTCATTTACGTATTTACAACATATCGAACAGATTTGCACTTCTCTCTGAGCAGTCGTCGAAAAACGTGAACAAGGGAGAGACGCGCTGTGTGGTACACGCATCGAACCACTGCGATGGCGCGAACGAGACGGAACTTACGCCGGTGACGCGATCTGTGTCGAAACAGCACCTTGTTTTTTTCCTATTCTGCCACGTCAACCAGAAAACCCACCAAATGGAACATCGTCCGTGGCGGGAGCAAGTGGCGACCCGGAAGAGAGTTTCTGCTCTCTCAATTTAGCAGTCGAGTCGATTGCCGGATCTCGACGTACGTATGCCCGGTTGCACCGCCGTGATTCGAAACTCGATCCAAGATCGGACCTAAGATCGACACAGATAAACTGTTGCACCATTCGAGTTCAGAGCTGAACTGGATATCGAGATGAAGTTCATTTCGAACCGGTGAAATTGGCGGTTCGAAATCCCGATCCGAGATCAGCAGCCATCGACGACAAAATCTAGTTTGAAAATACGCCAACAGAGAGAACGTCTGTCTGTTGGAAATTAAAACAACATTATACCCACGTGGCTATAATTCAGTAAAATTCGTACAGCAATAATTCACTTAAAACAAATAAACATCGCACATCTAGTTCTATATATATTGAAAAATGAGCTTACTTCCATGACGTCATATATTACGAACCAGTACCAAAATTTGTATCATACTTAATCTCGATCTCTCACTTTGGAACCAAGATCGACGAATCGGAGATCCAGAATCATGAGATTTGATTGGTGCAACAATTTTGCATTGGAACCAAGATCAGACTGGATGCTGGTTCGAAAGTAGGATGATTCGATCTCGGATCGGGGAAGATGTTGGTGCAACCGGACATGAGATTCTTCAGCGAGCGAACGTCGACAGTGAGGTCATTAGCAACGAAGCAAGTTGCTCAGAGAAGTAGGAACTTGGGAAGGAATCTGTCACGGCCTGCGTGCAGGAACCATCCCAGCATTCGCCTGGAGTGATTTTCAAGGAATCACGTGAATCCGAAATCAGGACGGCTGGACGTGATTTCTCGAACCCAGGCCCTCCCGCATGCGAGACCGAAGTTTCCCCACTGTGCCCACCTCGCGCGATGTGACCGCTGACGTTACTGCGAGTGAGGTAGGGGTGGAGCAGCGGCGGGATGTAATAGGAGGTAAACAAGAGAACCCCGAGAAAACTCGTCTGCCAACATGATATCCCGCCGGATATCAAACTCCAGTTCGGCATGGTTGGGAGGCGAGTCATCTGATCGCAGCATATATGTTCCGTAAGCAAGTTTGTGCAGTTTTTTTTTTTTTTTTTTTTTTAAATAGAGATTTTAGTAGGCTATGCAAAATGTTGCAAAATCGCATGTCAATACTTCGGGGAAACATTCCTCACATCTGGAGGATGAAAAAATGTTATATGAACATAGGTCCGTAAACGCTTCGTTTCTTCACTACAGCCCGTAATATGTAACGTACAGTGTATAGTCTGTGGGCTGGATCATGTCACCGACCGTGGAATGAAATCGCAGCCGTAATTTTTGGTCCCAATACCAGTCCCCGAGGACATTTAAAGGTACTTGTGTATGCAACCCCAGTGGACGATGTGGGCACCCTCCGTAACCACGTTGTGGCGGGTTGCGAAACAATCAGGAATTTTCCAGGTATTCATCAATGCAGCCAGGTATATATGCAATGGCGGGTTGATGAATTTGTTGGAGTTTATGGAGGGCATTTTGAACATTTCCTTGAGTGCCGACGATAAGTTTCACACGTATGTAACAAATTCCTGTGATGTTTATACTGTTCTGGGAGTAGTGTCGTTGTGTAAAGTGTCATGTATCATGCAAACGAACGCTGCGATGGCATTCCACACTAACATGATCCAGCCCTTGGGCCATACACTGTACGTTATTTCATCTTCCAGATGTGAGAATTGTTTCCTCAAAGTATTGATATGTAATTTTGCAACAATCTGTATAATACGGGCTCTCAATTTTACGATTCCTGATGGAGGGTCGCTATGTTTCATACCCCATACCCAAATACGGCACCAACACACCACACGTGTATTAAGAAGTAGTCAATTATACAAAATCCATTTATAATACTACTTATCACTTATGAAGGTAATTTAAAGATATGCATCATTAAGGGACGTCCCACCACTGAATTCTGTACTAATTAAATATGCATAATGCCTGTAACAAAGACAAACGCGGGAAGCAGCAAAATTCGCCGACGGACCGCAGATTGTACACCGTCGTGCAATCGTTGTCCTTTCAGTACAAGAAAGAAGTGAAATGACCAACCGATTTTGCATATTAGGTTACAGGTGGTTCGACACCCGGTTCTGCCATCCTGAGTTCGATTTTTCCATTGTTTTCCGAAAAACCTTCAGGTGAATGCCGGAATGGTTCCTTAATACGAGCCACGGCCGAACGCTTTCCAGTTCCCGAATGTCCGAGAGAAATAGTGGAAGGCTTGCGAGGGCAGTGCTTTCCAAACTGTCTCTCACCACACTCCGTAGAGTGGAGTGGAAGTGTTAAGATATTTGGGCGGCTATGAAAAGCGAGGTCTTGAGAGCCGATGAGGGTGAATGAGTAGATACAGGTATTTTTTCGCGAAAATATTTCAAGGCCAGTTGTGCTCCAAAACAGTTTTGTTCATATGCACTTCCGTGGTTAGATGATTTTAAGTGGCACGTGCTTCAAGTTTCTTTCCTCGAATCATAGACGTTCAGTATCGGAATACTTTATTATGATTGACTCAGTCAAATGAGAACATGTCTTCTCACGGAGATATGCGGCCAATAACCAAAAGAATTTGTGGTTGTGCACGCAGGGTATTGAAGTCTAGTATGACCATAAAATATTTTTGCGAAATACACCTGTCTCTATGAATGCGGAGAGTATGGAGCATCGCCGGAATTAAAGGGCCGTGTGAAAACGGAAGATCCTTGAGCAAACCTATCGACCAGCGAGATCGTTCTGTACGATTCCCACGTGAGAAAATCCGGGAGCGATTCCGTCGGGAATTTGGCATCTCACATGCGAAGTAAACATGACACACCTGTCCACAGCAGCTTTCTTAATTAAAGGAGAATATGGCGCGACCGTCTCAGTATACACGCAGTAAGGATTATGCATATGCGTGTGTGTACATAGGCTGTTCGCGGTAAAGTGAGCACTTTTGAGGCCGTATTAACTTTTTTCTGTAAGGCATTTTCCTTCCTTTGACCATATTTTAAAATAAATATTGCCATGTAAGTAATAGACACAGTGTGTAAATTCCCACGCACTTGGAAGTTAACATATAATGCTAAAATAAAATATATTTGCTGACTATTATTTCAAATGAGAGGACTTTCAAAAGTGCTCACTTTACCGTGAATAGCCTGTAGTCATAAATTCTTTGTACCATTGCTCATAATTTTTTCCGTTATGGGTTTCGAATCGCGTGTAGGCTATAGACTTTTCTGGGTTTTTTCACATTTTTTGAATCAAACCTTTGGAAAATCACTCTGTGTATGAAACGTTTGGTTGTTTCCTAAATACGTCATGTATTAAAAGTGTTTTTATACTTCCGTTAACATGAAAACATCTAATTTTTTGTTAAATTAATAATTTTGTTATATTTATCTATATTGTGTTTCATTTATAATTAATACTAGTAAAAACATAAAAAAACAAATGCGTTGGCAATACCTAGTATAGGCTGTTCACGGTAAAGTGAGAGCTTGTTAAGGCCCTACCAAAAACCATTTACCCCTAATAAATAGATTTCATTGCAGTCTAAGACATTAACTTTTGAGAGTGTTGAAATGTATACACTGTGTTTATTAGTCATATTGCAATGTTCTCTTTGCTGTAATTTTCTTTGATTGAGCTTTGTTTGCACGAGGCTGAGAAACAGTATTAATGTAGAACTTTCGCGAGGCTTCAGAAAGGTTAGAGATACCCGTAACTGGAATTCAGATATATTAGAGGTACCTGTGAATGGACGTCAGAAAGATTAGAGGTACCCGTGAATGGAATTTAAGGGGAATGGTGCACGAAAATCGTATATTGATATAATTTTTGTCACAATTTGTTTTACAAGGAATTTTTCGAAATTGTTTGGTTTATAATACGCAAATACAAATTTCGAACATCTTATTACGAGTTAAAAAATTTCATACGTTCGTTATTCTCGGAGCCCTGATTGAAGATAAGAAAAAAAAATCCTTTCATTTCTTCCATCAGTGATCCGAGATTAATGAAGGCAGTGAAAATCCAACAACGTAAAAAAGGTGTTGAAAATTATTACTTATTTCTTGTCGAGCCAAAAATTTCAGTAAACTCTTTAGTAAACGACTTATATGTAACATCGGGTAAGTAAATATACTGCTTTCATGCACAATTCCCCTTAAGAATGCAATGCGTGTATTTATTGCGCATGCATGCCTCATGCATGAAAACCTGTAAAATTTTTTTATTATTCGGGGACACGCTAAACTTTAAACACGCCGACATTTGTAATTTGTTTTGTCACAGTACCATACTTTATCTGACACGCCACGGGTAAGGCTGCGCCAATCAACGAACAATTCACAACTATGTGTCCCACTCACGTGTAGTTCACCTAGACAAGGAGTGAATTAAAATGCATGCAGCAGCTGACGGGGAAACGACGAAGGCTGTAGTATATACAGTACTGTGAAGTTCAGTCTGATGCCAAATATTAAAGCGAATTTTGCACGTCCCTACTCGTGCATTGGACGCCAGCAGCGGCGTGTGGTGAAGTGTTGCAAGGTAAACTGATGCTTGCTCACTGCTGTACATTCTCGGTGCACGCAGCAGGAGCCAGTAACCACCGTGTAGCATAGGGAAACTAGCTCACAAGCGAGCAGCTAGGGACCAATTACACGCCTCCTGTGACGTCAGGTGCCGAACTACGTTTTACTGGTGGAAGTGTGAACTAGCAAGCAGCAGGGTACAGCACTCAGCTAACGACAGCTTACCTTGCAACAGTTCACCACACGCCACTGGAAGCCAGTGGTTAGGGATGTTGTGATACTACTGATATGATACTGGTATCGATAATTTCCTTTCGATACCGGGTATTTTAGAATCGATACTTTTATTTCGATATTTTACCAGTATCATATCAGTAACTGATTCGATACCGATACTTTTTTTTTTCGGAATTACTTCTGGCTGTTAATTTTGAACCCTTTCAATCAAAGTGCTGCAAATATATAAAGACGTATTTTCCTCTATAAAATAATAATTTTAATAGTACACATCAGTATTTTACTTGTCCTCTAATTATAACGATGCCCAAAATAGTTATATTTACTTATACTTAATTGCTTTCTTTTAATTTGCAAGTTTAATTTATTAATATATCACTAACAAAATAATAATAGCACTAATAAGTGCTACGCTCTGTAATTTTTTAAAACAGATAACAGATATGAAAAAAAATATAAATTATGTAGAGGCCTCGAAATGATAGAACGATCTGAGTATTGGATTGTTAAAAAGATAATTAAGCAAGTATAAATATACTAATATAAATTAAAAATAGTGCTGATATGTTACCGGTATCAATACTTTTCTTGTGATACCGGTGTCGAAATGAATATCGATACCATTTTTTTTATTCCTCTTCGATCCCAGTATCGATATTTTCGTGGTATCGCAATATATGATAGCTGCCGAATCCTTATATGAGGGGGGAGGGGGGCATTGTGGTGGAAGGGGTGAGACGATGGTGCGATATGACTCACGCCGGTCCGGAAGCCCCCTTTTATGAGGCGGAGTGCCGCTGTGCTGTGCGAACTACAAACCGACACACACACACACGCACACACACACAAACTGCTCCCGCCTTCTATTCACCCTCCCCCCCCCCCTTCCCCCGCTGTAGGGTCGGCCCGTGATAACAATAAATCAGCCCGCCTCGCAGCCAGTTCCGAGCGTTGCCAACTTAGCGACGTTTCCAACCAGATCTGGTAAATTTTTATTCCTACCAAGTGGAAAATAAAATTTGATCTAGCGATCTGTTTTAACTGAGCACTTTTGAAATGAACTTTTGAAGAGTTACACTGTCCCAACCTGCGTGTGTATATTTTGATGGGTACGCTGGCGGCATATGCACATTTAACGTTGGTAACGACAGAAGGAAAATACATTGAATTAAAAATATTAAGTAAATATTTGTGAACACTGAAATCATTTGGTTTGATATATATATATATATATATATATATATATATATATATATATATATATATATATATATATATATATATATATATATATATATATATTAAATGTATGTAAGCGCAAAATAAGCGAATTGCCAAGTATTTACTGTCCTAATAGTTTCACAATACAACTTGATCGACGCACCAATAAAGTGATGGTGGAATAATACTCAATGTGCGTACAATTTTACCGCGAACAACCTTTATCTAGTGGCCAGTGGATAACCTAGTTGGTTAAAAAAAAAAAAGTTTGCGAGTTGAACGGAAAAGAGTTTTATGGAAGGAAAATAAATGTAATATATGGATGGCAAAGTGTTAAGTATTTATATTTCTGTGGTTAGTATCCATGAATTGGTGGCAATGCATCATTACGGTTATTTTTTACATCGTCGTTACTTTTTCAATTTCTTTCTAACTTTGTCACGCCTGCCATTGCATAATTTGCGCATTTATGTTAATTAAGTTGTGTAAAATTTTGCGTAGAACATATTATAAGTTCAATTTAAAATATGGTGTATTTTCTATATTCGAAAGAGAATTGCATAACTTAGTGAATTCTGGCGGATTGTTCACGTGTGGCCTAGTGGAATTCTGCGTCTGCGTGTTGGCAACACTACCTACCAGTTTCCCGAGAACGGCTTCCGGCCGACCGCCAGTTGTTTACTGCGAAGGGCGGGCCGACCCGCTCCGGAAACACACATAATTAATTCCCCGTAATCGGCGGGCGGGCGGGCGCGCGCGCTCGGGCACCGGCTGTACCAGGAAAAACACGGCTCACTTGCTTGTGACTGTACCGGTCAGCGGCACCTCTCCTTCTCCTCCTTCCTCTTCTTCCTCTCTCATTCTTCCACTTCTGTACTTTCCGTTCTCGTTTCCCTGGCGTGTCCTATGGATTTACAACTGTTCCGGTTGCGCTGCAACTTGAACGCATTAAGGCCCTTACACAGTTGAAAACTTTCAACATTTGACTTTACGATTTGACTTTAGGTTTGCTTTCCAACATGTTTTTTATGGGACTTGACACAGTGGAACTGTCAAAGGTAAAGTCAAGCACTCTTGACTTTACGATTTTGAAAAGTTGAAATTTAATTCAAAGACAAGCAGTAATTTTGCCGAGAATCTAACATAGGTTATGTAGAAAGTGCTTTATTTTATTGAAGGGCGATTTTTAACCTCGGTATATTTAACAAAGCTCATCTTAAATTAAATACATGGCAAACGAATATAATGTGAAGATGATATATATATATATATATATATATATATATATATATATATATATATATATATTATATATATATATAAATTGATATATTTTAATAAAGTAAACAAATGAGATTTTGTTTTGAAATAAAATTTTAATATAAATTCTGAGACTATTAAAAAAAAAAAGCACTTAAAATACATTCCTGGATAATATAAATTTTTTCGGGCTATCGGGGCTACGATTTTGTCGGGGTGACCCTGATACTGATTAGTCAATGAAAAAATTTCGTCGGTGTCAGGGCTGTTTTGTCGGACTATCGGGTTATTGTAAATCCAGCTTAAGGAATAGAGCAGCGGGTGTCAACGGTCCTACCTACCAATCCGGCAGCCGCAAACTTCAAATGGGGAACCAAAGATGAACGAAATTCCTTTCCATTGCGTCTATTTTAAAGATAACTATTTCAAACAGAAAGTATTCTAAGTGAAATTTCTTAAGGAATTTTGCTATGTTAGAGACATATATCCGACTGTTCTTGTTAATATTTTTTTTTGTGAAACATAATATAAACATTTACATATGAAAAAAAATACGAATAAATAATATTTTCCGAAACTTACTATATAAGCCAATATTCTCTGAAGAAATCGCGTCAAAACACTTTTTTTTTGTTTGGAATTGTTATCTTTAAAACTGTGGCAATGTGAATAAATCCCGTTTAACTTTGATTCCCTGTTTGAAGTTCGCTACAGCCGGCTTGGTAGGCAGGGCCTTTAACAAGCATGACTAATTAGGAGGAATAGTTTTCTCTGTGCTTTCAATGTCGTTTGGTAAACGTAGCACTATTATATGACCTGTTATCAAAGTAAACATTAGTCATGGAGGTTGACATGTAGATTTCCGGCCTATCTTTCCCGTATCAAGCCGGAGTCATAGAGCCCCGACAAGCACGATATGACAACCGTCATATGACACTTAGCGAATGAAATCTAAGATAGATCTGACGTAAGCCCGACAAATTCTGTCGTCCGACTAACATTTTAGATTAGAAAATAATTTCTATTTTCGTCGTGTCGAGCGGCACGACACACAGAGTGTACAACCTTGCAAAATGAAATGGCATGGCAAACTTTCCCTACAACGGCAAATACGCTGTTCATAAGAAAAAAAAATTAAAACTATTGTATTTAACACTGAAAAATAATATTTTTAACTTTGTAAACATTAGCGATAACACTTCGTCGCCACCATGTACTCCAAATATTCCGTCTGCCCGCCTCCTTTGAAAATGGTGTATTTAATAAGCGCCTTCTAAATGGTTCACAAAAATTCTACTCGTATCGCGTCGGTAAACTGTCGGACTGTGAATTCCAGCAGGCACATTGAAAATATAACTGTAGTGTCGTGGTTGCGGTTTTTGTTGAGACGTGCTGTGTTTGTCGGGGCTACGTGACTCGCGTACAATTGCGCAGGCGAGTGTAGTCGCGTGATGGGGAAACGCAAGTGCAGAGTGTCCGGACAACACGCGTAATTAGTTCCGCGTAATCGCCAAGCACCTGCCAATGACCACAACTTTACCAGGAAATACGCGACTCGCTTGTGCGTTAACCGTGGCGGTCATGGGCACGATTGTTAAATACAGTCTGTAGTAGTAGGGGCATGGACGTTATACTTCACTATTGATGAGTCGGATTAACCCATGTATATCGAATTGATTGAAATTGTTAATCAAATTGATTGAAAGGGTTAATCCTTAATACGATCTTAATCCGATCGAAAATCGTTAATCCGATTTTAATCCGATCAAAAAATGTTTGGATTAATCCCTAGTCCGATCTTATATCCGATCGAATTTTTATTGAATTCTGTGTGAATTGATAAGTATGTAGTTTGGTGTAATAGTGGGCTAAGGGGCATATTTATTATTTTCTTTCTTTTTGGGTGGGGGTGAGGAGGAACAGCTCTAGCAGATGTCAGGTCGACGACTGGCACTCGATGAGGTGTGGTGTGTTTGGAACAGGGTTTATATATACACATATGTGTGTGTGCGTGTGTGTGAGTGTGAGTGTGTGTGTGCTGAGTTTGGTGCAAGAGTGTCATTAGCGTTTTTTGGGTTGGGAGTGGGATATTACTCACAGATGGTGTTGGGAGATAGGCGACTTCGAAAGATACAATTTATGTCATGTATGTAAGTAGTGACAAACGATTAAATAAACAACGAATGCATTTAAAGCAGTGATGTTAAACACGAGATAGAAATGGAAATACAAATTTCAAATGAACACAACTATGTGAATACCCTGGTGTCGACAAATGTTAAATGATCGCAATTATGTGAGTCTCCAGGTGTCCTAAAAAAGTTAATTAATTAAGGATCTACAACAAAGAAAATGTCCCTATTAATTAAACTGCTGAAAAATGCAATAAAAGGTATTTGAAAATTACACTACTTAAGGCCTGAATCCACACATTAAATGATGATTATTAAAAGAAAAATTAATTTATTAACAAATGTAAAAAAGAAAACATTTTAGTCAGTAATTATAATAAACGTACATTCGCTCAGGAGATCTCTGCAACACTGAGTTGGAGATAGCACTTACATCGACTTATAAGCTGAATGAGGTATTTAGAGCAAACATAACCTGCATTGGCCTATGTTTGATTATAGATTGAGGTGAAAAACTCGGAAATGAACGAAAATACCAAACAAATGTTTCCATATAAATTAAATGGCTAACGAACACAAGTACACGACAATCACTAAATGAATTACGGAATCCAGCTATCCTGTTTATTAGATAAATGAAATCGCACCAGAAGCTCTCTCAAAACAAATCTGTCTGTCTGGGAGGGTGGTGAATGAATGACTGTAGTGTATGGCATGCACCATCTTATAGGCTGTTATATTAATCTGTGGTAGCAAGTCCTACAGCAACACCTCCAGCATCCAGAGCTACAGCAACACCTCTGGCATCCAGAGCTACAGAGATGCCTCCAGCATCCAGAGCTATTGTGATGCCTCAGGCATTGAGCTTGGAAGCTCTAGATTTTACAACATACATAACTTCAGGTGAGCGATGTGGATAAAAACCAGCAATGTATTTGTGTTTCACTCCACTAGGTTTAATGCTTATTACCTCTTATAATGTAGGGAAAGATATGTCTAATAACTTCTTATTTCAAGAGTTGGAAAAGTTTTTACAGTTCAACTTTGTGTCTTCACCTGTTCCAAGTCTAGCATCTCATGAATTATTATCACCTGAATCACTCCAACATAAATTAATTTCCGCACCTCCTCCTTTGTTCATACCTTCACCACAGGATATAATGTAGTACAATATCGTCACATGCTTCACCACCACCACTACCTGTTGTTCCTGTAAAGAAATGTAAATTCAGCTTATTTCTTAACTCTAAACTTAGATTTTAATGAAAATTCAAACTTACAGCGATGAATGATTTTAAGATGTAACATGAAGTGTTGTTTTCAATGCTTTCTGATGCAGCATAATTTCATACTTTTTCAGTTTTAAAATTATAATGATCTTCACATGTAATATGGTGATAAGATTCTCAGGTGTAACATGTGATTTTCTTATAAATATTATGATTTTCATTTGTAATAGGGTGATAAGTTTTTACAGTTTTAATGATTGATATGCTAGAGTTGTCTCATATTTTAACATTTTTTTAATGTAACATGAATAATAGTTTTAAACTTTAATGATCGAAAGTATAGTTGGAATGATAAGCTAAGAGAAGTTAATGATTTTAAGAAAATGTCATTCCATTTGTTAGTAGTTCTAGTGATTTTAAGAAAATTTCATTCAGTTTGTTAAAAGTTTTAATGATTTTAAGAAAATTTCATTCAGTTTGTTAAAAATTTTTATGATTTTAAGAAAATTTTGTTCAGTTTGTTAAAAGTTGTAACAATTTGCTAAGAAAGTTTTTAACTTTAAGAAAGTTTCATTCAGTTTGTTAAAAGTTTTTACAATTTTAAGGAAATTTCATTCACTTTGTTAAAAGGTTTAACGATTTTAAGAACATTTCATTTAGTTTGTTAAAAGTTGTAATGAATTTATGAAAATTTTCTTCATGATGTTTGAACATTTCAACAATTTTAAGAAAATTTAATTTAGTTTGTTAAAAGTTTTAACGATTTTAAGAAAGTTAATGATTTTAATGATTTATGGCCTAAACTGAGGGAAAGTTTTAATAAACTTCATGATTTCAATCATTAACATTGTAAAAATTTTTCCACTGCTAACATACTCTATTATGATTATTTTATCGTTTTAAGGTGTGAGATGGAGTTTTAGTTAATATGCTTGTATGGCTTTCACATGTAAATGTTTAAAAAAAAGTTTATTGATTTTCAGTCATAGCATACTCAGTTGTGATTATTTTACTGTTTTATGGTGTAAGATGGAGTTTTGGTTAATATGCTAGTATGGCTTTCACACATAAATTTAAAAAAAAAAGTTTAATGATTTTCAGTCATAGCATACTTTGTTGTGATTATTTTACACTTTTATGATGTAAGATGGAGTATTGTTAATAAGCTTGTATAGTTTTCACATGAAATGTTAAAAAATGTTGAATGATTTTCAGTCATAGCATACTTTGTTGTCGTTATTTTACAGTTTTATGATGCAAGATGGAGTTTTGGTTAATATGCTTGTATGTAATTGATTTAAAAAATGGTATACTGTGTCTTGTTATTTGTTACTTAATTACTCATGGCGATATTTTTTTAAATATCTTGTGTGAATGATTGGAGATGGGATGTGTGTGAAGACGAAGTACTTGTATATGACTGGATATCAATATCTAATTTTTTTAATGAAAAATGTTGGTAAACATTAAAAAAATAGGTTATGGTAAGATTTTCAGTCCTGTAGCTTGAAAAGATCTTAAAGTTGGGTAGCAGGTTATTTGTTTTCTCTCTTTCAAGGAAAACCAATTCAAGTTACTCCTTTCCTTCTTGATGAGGGAAGAAAATATTATACATTAAAAACTATGATTTAACTTACCATTGAAGAAATTTAATAAAAACAAACTTTGAAGGGGGAAATTACAAAAATTTTGAAGAGAATCTAATAAGTCTGAATGAATTTGAAACAAAAGGAAAAGGAACAGACTAGTATCTTCAAAAAACCTCTGTCGGCCCACTAGTCAAGTTGAAGAACCCTAGTGACATTACAAACCCGAGGGTCAAGTGACACAAATATCTTATTCAGGGGCAGGTACAAAGACCTCTTAGCGACACACCACAGCTTAAAGAATGTTTTCCCGCTGCCCTCAGCTCTACAGCAAGCAGTGGCAGAATCCAGCAAACTTTGAAATAAAATATTTTCTCACATCAACCAGATTACAACTATTGCTGAAATTTCAACACGAAGATGCCTCCAAGTAAAAACATAATCATACTTTACACAAACTCAAAAAACAAAACGAAAAGTTTTTTTTTAAATAAAATTCAACTTAAATTTAGATTTGCTTAAATTTGGCCTTTTAGGGAAATCAGTTGAAATATTGGAAAATTTAACAGAATTCAGCTTCGATAGCAGTCATTTAAAGCTGGGTACATGCTATTCCAGTAATATTACATCGAAATGTAGTATTTTTAAATAAGTTCAAATAGATAAATATTTAATGGTAGATGGTGTAACTAAAAATTCTAGGCTGGGAAACTTACAGAGAAATCTACAAGTAAAATATTCAAAAACAGATTGAAAGTAAAAACATTTACTTGTGTATTGCTTAAATCGAATGATGTGTGTTTGAAAAATAAGGTGTTCTAAATTTAACTTTTGTATGTCTTAAATCGAAATATGCATGGATTTCATTACTTAAAAAGATTTAATGAGTCAACATATGTCTTTCAGTTAGTTATAGTTTGCTGGAAACAGGATAAAGTTTGCTGGATTAATATATAAAGTTTTTGTTGCAATGTTAAATCTGGATATTACCTTGTGGGGATTACAATATTGGGTACTATTTACCTTCAGGGATATAAATTTCATTGGCGGGAGTTGTGAATTTTTATTTCGATGGGAATACTCCAGGCTCTGACTTTGGGAATAACAGTTGTTCTCATAGGTTCAGTGTTCGAGCGAATGTAGCAGTTTGTGGGGAAAATGACAGAGGAGAGATATCCATGTTCAGTTCAAAATCCACTGGCCCGAGGGATGGAGCCTTCCCGATGTGATGAATAAAAGACTCGCTTTGGCTTTGAGGGAAGCCTCTGTTCTTGGCCGAGGCAGCTATCATCTCGGAAAACATGTGCTCTGGTCTGGGGATGAAGGGGAGGAGGGCTGGGGTGCATGGCCTTCGACAGGGCAGTCCTCCAGCCAGCAGAAAACACACTCTGGTCTGGTGTAGGTGTAGGGGGGTCAGGGGTCTGTAGCCATGACCAGAGCAGTCCTCCAAAAATGAGTTCTGATCTTGAGGGGGCTGTGGTGAGGTTTTGCGAAGCACGGCATTGGATCGATAGCAGGGGTGCATGGTCTTGGAGAAGAACTTTATTTTCGGACGAAAATGCACTCTGGGCTGGAGGGTTGGGGCGAGGGCGGCTGCAGGCAGTACCAATGCGAAAAATTGTTGCAGGTTGGCGTATGTCAGTTTCAAGCCAAGCCTCACCATAGATAGACATGCTTCTGAGCACTCCTCTGAACCATCTATTCACCGGACGTGGCGGCCAGTGGGCTTTAGAGTGTGTAGGTATATCATACATATGCCTGTGTGCTAACCACGATTCTCGTTAAGCGATATTATACACGTTTTAATATAAAAAAATTTCATGTGATAAGCAGATATAGTGCATTTATCATTTCAAGTACGTTTTTGTGCTCGGTCGATGAAACTTGGTAGCATTTTCAACTATCGTTTCGGTCACTGGTTCCATCAATTTCACAGATTTAAAAGAAAAATTTGTAGTACATCCGGAATTTAAATAATTTTTCTTCGACCAACTTTTGTGAATTTATAATAATATATAGTATATTTCTATAAAGTGTTTCGGGCTTAAGACATTCGAATCTCCTTATGTTTCGAAGGAAATTTGTGTTAAAAGCGAATTATTCTTACAATAGTGGCATTTAATTTTCCCATGGATGTAAATTTGTGAATTTCATAAACGTTAAAAATGTTTCCTTCATTTACGAGTTTTTGCTGTAATTTCAACTCAGTTGCCTATCGGTTGCACTCCATGTATATAACAGTTTTTAAGATGGCACACGTCATACACTACACTGATTCATTCACCACCCTCACAGGCAGATGGATGTGTTTTGAAAGAACTTCTGGTGCGATTTCATTTATCTAAAAAACAGGACAGCTGGGTTCCGTAATTCATTTAGTGATTGTCATATACTTGTGTTTTTTAGCCGTTTAATTTATATGGAAACATTTGTTTGGTATTTTCGTTCATTTCCGAGTTTTTCACCTTAATCTATAATCAAACATAGGCCAATGCAGGTTTTTTTGTCTCTAAACACCTCATTCATCTTATAAGTCGATGTAAGTGCTATCTCCAACTCAGTGTTGCAGCGACCTCCTGAGCGAATGGATGTTTATATAATCACTGACTGTTAAATGTTTTCTTTTTTAAGTGTGTTAATAAATTAATTTCTTTTTTAATAATCATCGTTTAATGTATGGATTCAGTTACAAAGTTCCTAACCAGTCTCACAGGTGGACGGACATGTTTTAAAATCATGTCAGGTACGTGCAAGAGGCCTTAAATAGCGTAATTTTCAAATACCTTGTTATTGTGTTTTTTAGCAGGTTAATTTATAGGGACATTTTTTTTCATTGTAGATCCTTAGTTAATTAATTTTCTTTAAGACACCTGGAGACTCACATAATTGCGATCATTTAGCACTTGTCGACACCAGGTTATTCACATAGTTGTGTTCGTTGAAATTTGTATTTCCATAAATTTTTGTCTCGTTTTTATCATCACTGCTTTAAGTGCATTCGTTGTATACTTAATCGTCTGTCACTACTTACATACAGGACGTAAATCGTATCTTTCGAAGACGCCTATATCCCAACACCGTCTATGAGCAATATCCCGCTGCGAACAAAAAAAAAACTTATGACACTCTTACACAAAACTCAGCGCATACACACACACACACAACACACACACACATATATATATATATATATATATATATATATATATATATATATATATATATATATATATAATATATATATATATATATATATATATATATATATATATATATATATATATATATATATATATATACACACACACACACACACACACACCCTGTTCGCAACACACCACACCTCAGTAGAGTGACAGTCGTCCTGACAGCATCTACCAGAGCTGCTCCCCCCAAAAATAAAGAAAATAATAAACTTGTCCCTTAGCATTCTATTACACCAAAGCACACAACAATTCACACACAGTTCAATTTAAAAAATATTTAAAAATTGATCGTATTAAGATCGGATTAAGGATTAATCCAGACATTTTAATAGGATTAACAATTTTTGATCGGATTAAGATTGGATTGAGGATTAACCCTTTCAATCAATTTAATTAACCCTTCCAATCAATTTGATGTCAAAGGGTTAATCCGATGAATCATTAGTGAAGTAGATCGCACACGCCCCCGCTACTGTCTGTGATACTCATTATTACACGCTGCCGCTGATATTACTATTAATAGGATAGTCTTATTCCAAATGTTCTGGAGCCTTGCTGTAATTCTACATTCGGCAGGCTCATTACATACATGAGTTAAGGGCGCTTACCGCAAAATTTATTACTTTATACATGGGGCTGCGGTGATTTAGTGGTTAGACAATTCGTCTCCCACGAAAGCTAACCGGGTTCGATTTACCGGCGGGATCACTATCGGATTTTCTCATGTGGGAATCGCGCCGGATGATGCCGCTGGTCGGTGGGTTTTCTCGGTGATCTCCCGTTTCTCCCGCCCTTGCATTCCGGCGCTGCTCTATTCTCGCCTCGTTTCACCCTCATTTGTTCTCAGACCTCGTTAAGAGCCGCTCAAATCGCTTCATTCACTCATGGCTATATACCTGTACGAAACGCCGTTCAATACGTATACATTACTAACAAGTAAAAACGTGCAAAATTCGTGTTTTTTTTTTTTTCATTACAGACTATATTTCAAGCAGTTGTGATTTTGAGCTGCGTTTTTTATTGGACTATAGTTTAACCGGACACACTCTGAACGTCTTTGAACCAAAAGGAAACCACTAACGAGACGCTGACCCAATAAGGTCCAACCACGTATAAAGGGAAACGTTTCCTCACTGCTGCAGAAGCCAATCAGCAAATAGCACCGACTCTATTGAGTATAGGACGATGGATTTTATTATCCTGCCAGAAAATACCGCGTATTTTGCATATTTCTACTAATAAGAACTTTTACCTCGCATATCAATGATTTAGTTCGCGTAGTTTTTGCATTATGGCTTGTGAAAAAAAATTCCTGTGTTTTTTAAGACGTAAAAATAAAATAGACGATTTCTTTAAACAGAAAATATCACAAGAGCGTATTACAGGACATATCTTATTTCATTCTAAGTCATACTTAGGCAAGCTTATTTTTACAAAAAGCCATCAACTGCTACAAGTGCAAAAATTTTTTGTTATTTCAAGCGATTTTTTTTGTAAATTACAAAAACATTTCATAGCGTGATTTTAAATATTCCTTGATGTAACTAATGGTGTCTTCTTTCAATGTGAATTTAATCATTTCGTTAAACGAATTTGTTTTTGTTATTTGTATGTTCGAAAACAAAAAAAAATTACAATTTTCACAAGCCATTGGGTATAAAATATTGTCTAAAAATGTTACATGCGAGGAAATAGTGTACTCGTAAGTAATGTCTACAAGTTGAAGAAAATTTCATACGAATACAAAATAATGAATTTTTCTGTACGAGCATACTTGAAGGACCGTCTGCAATCGACCGTAGTAACAAAAGTTCAAAGTTGGTGAACACTTCCCTTAAGACACATCTTGTCGTAAAACACGTAAGCTTCGGACAGCGCTGTGACGTCAGAGGGTATTCGTATTTCCACCAGTATTTTTATGATGACGTGAACGTGTAGATAAAAAAACGTTTACTTCGCGAACATCATACAAATACTTTACATAACATATTTTTCTTACTATTACGTCATTACCAACACGCATATTTCTGCTTTAAATGAACAACAATTATGAAATAAACACTACACATTATAAACAAATTTAAGTAAGTTTCATTTCATCGAAAAATAAAGCACTATAATGTCATAAGCAGTATGAGAAGCTTGCGTAATGATGTATTGATAAAAAATAAACACTTTTTATATAAAGTGAATATTTAAAGGTTTGAAAACAATGATAACAATGGTTTCATACTAACGCCCACTCTTTTATTCGTGTCAGCTAAGCGGAGCAGCGCTAAAATAATTCTTCTAAATTAACCCTTGTTCATTTAAAACAATGGCACGGAATGACCCTTTAATCAGAATTCGAGCACAGTACTTTTCGAACAACAACTCGTCGTCTAGGCAACAACGGATGCAGAGTACTCGAAATCGTATCAGGGAACGATGTGTGCAATATCGCTTACCTTAAATCGGTTCTCCTTTATTCATATGTAGCACCCGATAATATACCGAGTTCAGTGCTTTGCATGCCGGAAGCTGATTCACGTACAGTAATATTTAATTAATCTTCGAGGTTCGTTCTTTATAATGAAAAGTAAATATTGATCGCCGTAGTGTGTATGCATTTTTGTAAATATTTGTATGTTCATATCTGTATACATATGCACACATGCACATGAAATCATTTTGTGTGTGAGATAAGTACTTACATGTTTATTTCATTTGATATATCAATATGCGACCTGGATATTGTACAAATGTCAATGTCTCAATATTAACAGTTTTCATTTTAGCTATTGTACTTGAGTACTTGTCCATACTTCTTTATAATACGGATGTGTTTATACACAAATACACGCATTCTAATGAAATAAAATTAATTCTCATATAATTATCATGAGCAATAATTAAATTAAAATCATAAAATATTCATTACATTTGTAAACTATATATTTAATGTAAATTAAAATATTGCAATAAAATCATTATGACATATTTGTACTTGTTGATTTTTACTGATTGAAATCATTATTATTAGCTCATAAAACGTACTTCTCAAACACGAAATTACTCGTATGTAGGTCTGTAATACATAAACTGAGAACCGTGAAAATGCATGTATTAATATTTTGTATCTGTGAAAACATAATCATTTAAACACATTGCCCACAATTCTTATTCAAGTATAATATAATTGAAATGATTTTTGTATTGTTTGGCGATGCAAGTTAAACAGTTCTTCGTTTCCCATTCGTTTTTAAAAACAACAGTATGTCTTCACCACATAGTTACACCACAAACCCATATGAAAATGTTTTTTTTTTTTTGTGACTTCAGCAATAGCGGCTGTGAAAACACAGATGTTACACGCCCTGCAAGGAATATAGCAACAAGCAGTCTGAAACACAGATGTTACACGCCCTGCAAGGAATATAGCAACAAGCAGTCTGAAACACAGATGTTACACGCCCTGCAAGGAATATAGCAACAAGCAGTCTGAAACGTGACGGAAAACACCGACAGCAGCGCTAAGTATTTATTTATCTAGTTAAATCAGTGTTTCAGGTCATGTGTACCATGTTTCCACTCCGTGGAGCTTTTCAGGGCGCTAAAAAACTCAAGTCTTTGGCGTCCATGTTGGTGGACGGAGATGGGAATGGAGCAGCTAGTGAATGCAAAGGAGGGGGATACGGGAGTACCCCGAAAAATCCTGCTGGCGGATGGCGATACCACTTTGTGTTTACCGCGTGCGAAAAAACGAGCGTGAACCTTTCGAAAATCGAACCCGGACGACCCCGGTCCCTTAAAATACGTTCAAAGTGTGTAAATTTGTCTAAGATTTCAAGATTTTATGTCTTTTTTTTTCTATACTAACGGTGATTTGACGATAGTTTCCAACCAGTGATTTTTGCAGTAATTATGACCATTTTAACTTTAAATCTTATGTAAAACGAAATTTCCATTTTTTTTTATTCGGTACTTAGTTAACCTGCAGTCAGGGTTTTAACTTCTATTTTACTTTTGAATTTTGTTACAATGTAATTCCACGTAATTTCTCTGCGGTATTACAGTGATATTCGACAATTATATTTAACTGTAGTAACGAGACATATTACTTGGGCATATGCAGTATTAAATTTGCGTGGAAAAAAAAAAAATATAAATTCCAAATTCTTTCTGCGCCTTCGTTTTTGTAAATTAATTTGCTACTTCCTTTGCTATTTTTGTTATTCCAGTAGTTGGTATATTAAAAAGCTTATGAATCTCGATAAGTTTTGAAGCAGACATGTAGTACAACATTCCAGTCCCTTTTATTAAAAAAAAAAAAAAAGAAGGAATTTTTTATTCAGCAATCGAAGAAGTACGTTATAACTTACAGATCAGGAAGCGTTGAGTTTCTAGTTCGCGCCACTAGGTGAGGACGAGTATTTAAGCAGTTAATGACACTGGAATTTGTAAACAATATCACGCGCTGCAGGAGTGTTGAGATGAGTCAGGAATTATTTGCATTTACGCACAATTATGCGGTGTGTACCGTTTCTTCATGTTCCGCAAACATGGCGTTTTCAACCTCTTAGTCAGTGCCCAGTGAGCACAAAAATTTCTCTCATCGCATTCCTCGTTCCCAGAGGTTTTTTTTTTTTTTTTTTTTTTTCCACTGGCGGTCTCTTCTCCCGACAAATTCTCGAGAGTACATTACTGGCGTGCTCGTGACGTCATCGACTTGCACGACGTCACAGTCATCTCGTAAACGTGAGCGAGGTAAGAGAGTGAAGAAATTATGGCGACTCTTAAGGTGGCCGCCTGGTTGAAGGAATTTTGCACATCTGAGGGCCAAAAGCGTGGGAGCGCTAGGGGCGACCGAGACATGCACATTAGCTCTCTCATCGCCTCTGCGCGCAAAGAACTGAACTCGCGCGCAGTTTAGCCGTCGATAACGCGTTTCTGTGATACTTTCAGAGGAGATCTTACCATTTTATGATGTAATAATAAAAATAAAGGGTTGACGCGCGTCTCTATGCCTTTTTTTTGGGGTTTTGTACCGGAATGTTCATATCTAAAAATGACCGTGAAAACACCTGTACGAGCTATTTTCACTATTAAAAAACATGCTTTAAAGTAAAATTATGGAACTGAAAATTATACATGTGCGTAACGTTTATAAAATCCTATTCGTAAGCAGGCCTCACTCAGACACGTTGAATAGTTTTTTAATAAAACGTTTTATGCTGGAGCTCTGCACACCGTTCGGCGGCCTACCCATGTTCGAATCCTAGGTAAGGCATGGGTGTTAGTTTAAGTTAGGCCATAAGCTAGTTTGTAAGCCCTCTCCTGACAAGCTTTCAGGCATAACACCGGAGGACGTTAATAAGCCCTTTCTAATAAAATATAAATTTGAATCCAGTTTCTATGACGATGGGTTATATGGTATGATTCTTCTACTACAATGCGGCCATGACTCAAAGTGGCCTGTGGATATTTTTTCAGTACACGAGAAATTTATAATTTGCATACTATCAGCCTAGAACACTGCAGGTAAAAAAGACGATTTCCATACGAAAATTTTGAGAAGCAAAGTACCTGTACGAAAAGAGTGCATGAATGCGTGAGCTCATGCATTCGATTTTCTCTGATTCTCTGATCCCGTGAGTTACAATTTATTTGAAGATCGCTAAATTAGTAATAAATATATTTCATTCTGCTTGGCTGGCAGTATATAATGGCAAGTGCCCTGAAACCAGACGAGCAAATAAGGATCGATGTCTAACGTGGAAGTGCCAACGCTTTCTCTTACACGCTCATTGGTCAAGGCCACAGTGGCGGAAGCAGCCTTATGTTTGCAAACAAGCAACCACTACAAGCGGGCAGTCAGTGACGTAGCGAGCGAGTGGTTACTGCAACCCGTTAGCCGTGAATATCGCCGGACGAAATGTGTGGCAATTAGTGTACAGTGGCAACAACCACTCACTGGTCGAACTGCACGGGAATTGCCCCACTTACAGGTTACCGCTATGTTCGCGGCTGCTGAATGTTACAGGCGGAATTAACGGCTCGTTCCCGCTGGAAATCACAGCAGGTGATGGGGTACAGCATGGCGAAATATCGGGTTACGCCAGAGAAATAGGGATAATAGTAACTTTTGTTTCCTGTTATATACAGAGTCTGATGAAAATAATATCTTCATCTAACGGATCAGGAATTGAGAAAGTTTGTGCGGCCAAGTCCTTTTCCGTTTCTTTTTCTGGAAGCATGCTCAGATTATATTCACGTTTTATCTCAGTAACATCTCAACCGAGTTCCACGATACATGAATGTAAACAGTACTGCGGCATGCCACCTAAAATTTCAATCAACTAGTCTCGTATTTTAGAGCAGCTGTGTAATTCTTGTGCTGTAATGCACGGTATTTATTTTAACCATTTAACTGATTTAAATTGATCTGTTGGCCAACACAAGTAGTAGGAGAATGGGTATACCGCGCAACCTGGCATCCTGGCGGGGGCCCGGGGTACCACGCCGGCCATCTTGGATAACGTCACGCCGAAACCTCCTGCCCTGTCATTCGTCGTTAGCAGCGCCCATCTTGTTTTTCCTTCGGAATTTCACCTTTTTCCTTAGGAATTTCCCTCTTATACTTATTTCAGACTTCCTACTCTATCGCCTTGTGTCTTCATGCTCTTGCATTCCAATTTTTTTCCACACTCTCTGGCATTCCGATTCTCTTTTCTCGTGCTCTCTCGTTCCTTTTCTCTCTCTCTCTCTCTCTCTCTCGCATTATATCGCTTGTTTTCCTCATATTCCTTCTGGTTTCCTTAATTTTTTCTCTTGTCTCCCACCCCTTTCCTCACTATCTTGATTTTTACGTCCTCCATATTTAATTCACGTGCCTGCCGCCAGAGTGTTCGAAGTTCTATCGTTCGCAGCTAGGAGCGATGGCATCACTCACGTCTATTGAAGAATGAACTACTTGGGAATTATTTCGTAAATTTTCTGAACTCGAAGCGCAAAGAACCATCTCGGTCAGGCCAACTCGCCTATATAAGCGGCGGCACGCCTGCGTGTTAGCGGTATTGAATGACCATTAGTGTCGGGTGGAGTGTGCAAGTGCAGTGTGCGACCTTAGGGAGAGTAAGTACTCGAGACTGACCGGCTCAACTGCAAGAAAGTGGATATTCAGGCCTGAGTGGTGGATAATTGGAATTATGTTAATGCGTGGGAGTTGACATTTTAATCGTATAGGTGTAACTAATAAAGAAGGTTAAGTGACGGTAGCTAGTATAATGGCAGTGATAAACACCTTAAATCGTAATAGAGATTTGCATAAAAATTTCCTCACTGATATGCATGATGGGTATTAATATTTGTAAGGATAGACAGCTGTATTTTGAAAACAATATCTGCGTGTATTTTATACTACTGTAAATAATTTAATAAAATAAATAAATTTCTTTACTTTACATTAAAACCTCTATTCATCATGATCTTGAATACGCCCTACAAGGTCGCGGTGGTGTAGTTAGCATGCTACTCGCCTCGCACCAAGGCGAACCGGGTTCCATTCCCGACTAGGTCGCTCCCGGATTCTCTCACGTGGGAATCGTGCCGGATGATGGTGTTAGTCGGCGGATTATTCTCGGGGTTCTTCCATTCCCCCGCCCTTTCATTCTGGCGCTTCTTCATAACTCACCTCGCTTCATCCTCACGGGCTCCCAAGACCTCGACATTAAGAGGCGCTTAAAATCACTCCACTGAACACTTCCTGGGGTTTGCAACAAAATGATATTTCGCGAATGATGCTGGTTCAACTGATGAATTGGCGTTCCGATACAAATATCTGCCTCCATCTCGCAGCCGCCTGTCGAGCTAAGCCTGAGATGGGACGGGCGAATTTCGGCTGCGGAAACCGACATTTACCCGGGTACGTTGTCTTTGGGTGGCCTCTCGTATCGGCGGTCGGGCTCCTGCGGTTGCCCAGCCGGACTCCGGAAATTCAAGCAAGCCCCGCTGTCCCTTTTCAAGGTCCGCCTAACGCACGGTCACAGAGCGGATGAAGTACACAGATACGAAACGGCGTGGCGGTTCCATTGATCTGAACGTAGACCCTACCCATTCTGTGATTGGCTGCGCGAGGCTCTGAAAACCGGCATTGTTTCTTATTGGTCACTGCGTGCTGCGAACTACTCCCTATTGACTGGGTTCCCGGCTGGTGAGTACCAGGAGTTTATTGGCGAACGGCGTTCCAACATGTCGCTGGCAAGTGATGCCATTTTGCTGGTGTGTGCGGCATGGAGTTCGCAGTATAAGCGGTTTTTATAGTTGATTCACGATAACTTCGGCCTTTTCTGAAGCCCTGCCAAATCTATACTTTTGTTTACTGATTGCGTATCCTTCCGCTTCACGTAAACATAAACACTGCCATATGACTTCTACTTTTATAACTGTCAAATGTGTTGTTTACTGTTTACAGCTGTTCATAGAATGCTGTCATATTTCCTAAAAATGTTCACAATTTATTCCTATAACAATATTTAGGTCGGCTTTATAACTGTTTGTTATACACGATATAGCACGTTACACATAATACACATAATTATTTAGCCACTATGCAGTTTGTTACAACTGTGGCGGAAACAACAATAGTATTTAACCTGTTGTTATTAATATGCGTTTGGAATAAAAATTAAAACGAAGGGACAGCGAGTCTAACGAAACGACGCAGTAAATTCAAGCACACGGCTCGTGTCGCTTATGTATTGTACGTAGCATCGACAAATGTAAAAAATAGTGGTGAACATGCAAACACATTGGCCTACCGTAACCTTTATTCCACTAATATTTACATGCATTAGTACTTACTGGTTTGTAGGTTAATTTTATTATTTATTTAAATATATCTGGTTGGGCTTAGTATTTTGTTTTTGGAATCGTGGCAGACATTCAAATCACAGAAACGTAAGCTCGTTCCACAACTGTGATTCAAGCATGTAACGCGAAGGTACAACGTTGTGATAGACAGAAGTAAATAATAATAATTAACTTCGTCATAACAACAGTTCATGGTTAAAACGTACAAACTTTGCACATATTTGAAATCCACACACATCTGGCCCGTGCAACGATTTCAACACATCCACCATAGACGGAAATGGCGACTACGCCCTTACACACGCAGCGATCACAACACTCGTTACAGTATATTAATTATCCCTGCCGTGGAAACACATATTTATCACAACATTGTAACTTCCCTAGGATGTTTAAAAAACACGAGTACTAACTTGACGCTTCGTTCAGAAACACGCCGTGTCATTGACATGTCGCCACATAACTGCCATATTGGGACAAGATGTGCCTAGGGTATGGGCTAGGGGAAAGTTGATCAAATTCTAAATTCTCCTTTCCACACCATGTCTGCCAACCTGCTGGATTTGTAAGTGTCGCGCAACGAGCTGCGTCACACCATCGCATCTAAAATATGTCGTTGCGTCTAAATAACATATAATACGTATTTAAACAATAAATTTTCGTTTCAGTTGTAAATTACGATCTCAAACATCATTATTATTGCTGTAATTAGTATGAAATGTACTGAAATTAGAAATAACAAAATTTATAATTTTCCTGGTACACAGGTGGTACGATCTTAAAGAGAAAGAAGAGAGAGAGAGAGAGAGAGAGAGAGAGAGAGCGAGAGCGACACGCTCTGCTTCGCGTATTGAACCTTTATTCTGGACCAAAAAAAGAAACACCAGCCTATGCACGGGAATTTGCGCGGATATTTTTAACTGCAGCAAATTAAATGTTTTTCCGTCAATGCTGCCTCACAATACAAATATATAAACTGGCTACGTTTAACTTGCAAATAGTATACATAAAAACGAGGTTAAAAAATATTGTAATTGTGAACTATCTCTTACCGACCATTGCCAACACGTCGCTGCCTGCTCTCGCTGTTGTTAATTCATGTTTAATACCAAATAAATATTACAAGTTATATAAGAGACTAAGGTAAAGTTTATTTATTCAATAATACAGTACTCTAAAGTTAACCACAGTGTTAAATATTTGTGGAATACAAGTTATTGGAAAAACAGGTTGACATATAACTCCTATGGTGATTTTTTGAAGGTCCGATTCCAAAAGGCCAAAAGAAAGCGTGAATGGACTATATAGGCTGTTCACGGTAAATTGAGCTCTTTTGAATGCTCCGCTTAGGATCTACCTGTATGCACATTGTGTATTCTTCTACCTTACGTAAAATTAACATTTCCATGGGCCCCATCACTTTATTCATGCGACGGTCAAGTGAAACTGTGAAATTATTAAAAAAGTAACGATTTACCTAATCTGTTCATTTTTGCACTTCAATGTATTAAAAAACACAGAAATTGAAATAAATAATTTCAATTTTCAGAAATGGTTGCCTAACACTTTTTATTCGACGTTAGGATACCGAACTACTTCCAGCCATCGCTACCAACTTTACTGGGCGCATGTCATTCAGTGCGGCCGTTTAAACAAATGCGTGTAGGGTCAGTGAATTTTTTTAACTGCTGATTTCAAAAGTGCTTACTTTATCGTGAACAGCCTTTACACCTCTGTATTCTTAAGAAACACTTTCCCCGGCGGCGGTACACGCATTATTCCTTATTTAAGGGAAACTGGATATCTCAAATTTCCAATTAATACAATTTCTTGCAACACCTTATATTTTAGAAGGCGGGCCAACATTTTCAGCTCGGAAGAGAGTAGTGTATAATTGACGAAGCGGGCGCACCGGGATCCGGGATAGGATCCAAGATCCGTCTGCCATCTTGGTAGGGACCGGCAGCAGCCATGTTGGGTGGTGCAGCACGCCATATTTGTCGGCGTCACAGCCAGGGCTCACTGCCATGCTGGATGTTCGTTCCCCCACCATCCCTAGAAATTATTTTAGTCAAAAATTATTTTAGTTAAAAAGTATTTTAATGAAAAATTAACAAACGTCGGCCCGCTACCTTGGGTTCGAAATAATTATATAGGTTTGGAGTGTCGTTGCAGATAATAATTCCATTAAATAAAAAAAAAGTTCATTAAAATGTCTTAAAAAATTTGGCCCGTACTTCGGTACCCAGTGCATCGAGAGAAGTATTGATCCCCCCTCAATCCTAAAAAGAAACCAGTAACCGAATGAAATGGTAAAAACTAGCACACATCTCTGCTCATCTCCTCACCCCACAAACACCCCTCACCATCACCACCCTCACTCCCTTCGCCAAGCACCCAACCCCCCTCATCAACCTCGCAAACATTACCACCCTCCCCCTCCCCTCATCAACTCTCGCTTCCCCCTTCAGCCTCCTCACTGCAACTACCCACACCCCTCTTAGGGCCGGTTGCACCAACATCGCCCCCGATCCGAGATCAAATAATCCTAGTTCCGAACAATGATCCAGTTTGATCTTGGTTCTGATGTAAATGTGTTGCACCAACAAAATTTCATGTTTCTGAATCTCCGATACTTCGATCTTGCTTCCAAAGTGAGATATCGATATTTAGTATGAGACAAATTTTCTTATTGGTTCGTAATATATGACGTCATGGAAGTAGGCATATTATTCACTACAGATAGAACTAGATGTACTATGTTTTATATGTTGTAAGTGAATTATTGTTGTACGATGTATTTTACTAAATAATATTCAAGTGCGTATAACGTTGTTTTAATTTCCCAAGAAAACCATCGATCGTAGTTCTATCTATTGGCGTAATTTCAAACTACATTTGTCAACGATGGCTGCTGATCTCGGATCGAGATTTCGAACCGCAAATTTCACCGGTTCGAAATGAACTTCATCTCGTTCTCCAGTCCAGCTCTGAACTTGAATGGTGCAACAGTTTTCTGTGTCGATCTTAGATACAATCTCAGATTGCGTTTCGAACCACGATGGTGCAACCGGCCCTTAGTACACAAAATTCTAAAAAACGAGGATCATGTAATGTTATAACCCCACTCACCATGCCACACAGTCATAAAAATCGATCGTAGCACATTTCCTCATAGCAATATTTCATTTTGTTTGTGTGTATTATGCATAACCAATGTATTATTGCTTTAGCACATGTCCTCAATCACGATAACTTCAAGAACTATTCCGAATGGGATATTTTGTTGTGTGGAAATGCAAGCGAACATAGTGGACGACGATAATCTCTCAGATTATCGTGTTTTTAGTGGCGAATCTGCCGTTCATGTAAATGGAAAAGGGAATCGTGATAATTTGAGAATATGGGGTACAGAGAATCCACAATACGATTGAGCATGCTCAAGATTCTCCAGAGCTCAGCGTGTTTTGTACAATATCACGAAAAAGTTTATGGTTCATTTTTCCATATGGATGATACCGTTACCGGGATAACTCCTTGACATGCTTCAGCAATAGCTAACACCGCAGCTTGATGAGGACTCCAGAGAATACCTGCTCCAACACCACCTCATTATCACTGTGAGGTGTGATTTTGTCTTAATGAACGTCTCCCTCGCCGCTGGATTGGCCGTGCTACTGCTGACGATCTTGCATTTCGAAATTGGCCTCCAGGGTCATCCGACTTTACACCTCGTGATAGCTGTGTTTGGGAATATGCAAAAGTCGCTGTGCTTGTTCCACTCCCTTCCGAAAGATCTGTCTGAATCACGAAGGTGAATTGTTATTGATTTCGCATCAATAGACGACGACATACATGCTGTCCCGTGTTTGGTAAGAACTGGATTACCGTCAGAACATGCAGCGTGACACGGAGTTTCCATATCGAATCTTTATAATGCGAATAAAAACTTTAAACAAACAATAACTCCAAAGTTTTTCTTTGCATAAACACCCTGCAATGTCTTCTGTCATTTATGTTTTGGTAACGGTGTGGAGTTGTTTAATTCTATTGTACTTGCTTTGTATTGTTCTCCACGCATTTATTGTGAAGATCTTCAGTAATTTCCATATCATTTTTTCGAGAAAAATTAATTGAAATCACGAGTGGAAGAAAGTTTTATGTTTCAAAATGAAAGTTCTGAATAAATTCACGCCAAATGTTTTGATTTTTAATTTCCTCTTTATAGGTCTATTAAAATCATTGTATATGTAAGTGGTTATTACATACTGATGCAGTGTGAAAAATAGACACATAACACCTTTATTCATGGGAATCGTATATTCCAAGTCTTTGCGTTTTGCTCCAACCAATCAGAATTCAAGACGTCACAAACAAGTGAAAACAAATTCTACAGACGACTGTAAACAGATAGCATCACTATCGCCGTACGTATTAATTTTATTAATGTGTACGAAATAAATATACAAATGACCAAAAAATGTATTAAAAAATAATTGAGGGTAGCTATTAAGTCTGGAGAATCTCTTTTTTTTTTTTTACTAAAGACTCTTTTTAAATATCAAATACAAACAAAAATATTTGTTTATATTCAGTTAGACTCTTTTTTTATTCCTGTTAACGTCGATTGTAGACATGGCAATTTTCTTATGATGGCGTTTAGCGTTTAACGTTTTGTGCCAACGCAATTGTAGACGGGCTCTTACTGTTTACGAGTGCTGGAATACCTTTCTTTTCTTTTAAATGCTGGATTAGTAGATAATTAAGGCTCGTGTGCACCGGACGTGAGACACGGATGGTCGGGGGCGCAGCGAGCGTGGAAAGGAAGCCGGTATACTCTGTCCTCACTCCGGAAAAGACGGTAGTGTCAGCTGTGGTCGACTTGCGGAAAAGGTCGCGGCCTTGGATTCGCCACTTTCCGCTACAGCCGTTGACACGTCTAGGACCTGGTGGTAACCAGCTAACCCTTTCTATCATGGCCATCGTGCAACGGAATGAAACACGAGGGGGCCTAACCTGCGTGTACAACTGGAACCTCGCCCAGCATCGACCACGTCCGCCTGCATAAAAATACCACGCTTGTAATATAAAAGTAATTTTTAAAATATGTATTTTATTAAGGCTATTAATGAGCAACTTTTTCAAAATGCAAAATTCATAAAGATGTGAAATAATTTAAAAAATATCTTTAATCAAATTTTTTGAAGCGTAAATATAAATATTTTAACTTAAAAGTCTAGATTTGCACAAATTTTAAAAAGTTGTTTAAACACAAAGTTTTGTTTCGTCTAAAGGGCATACTGATGTCACATGCGTGATATGCTGCAATTTCTTTGCAATCTGGCACTTGGTTAACCTGCGGTTAAGTGCTTAACTTCTGGATACCATTAGTTTAAATTGTATCCGAAAAGTTAAAACCGGGGAGATGGCGCAGGCACCTATGGCAGTTAGCAACACTCAAAACATTAAAACATTATTAGAAACTAAAAAAAAAAAGTTACTATACCACATTTATACCCTACATTGTTATAACAAGTCGTAAGTTAGTTTAAATGATTAAAGTCACAGCCTGCCAAACGTAAGATTATTTTATAAGTCTTACTTCAAAATAAAATCTTTTAATGTCTTAATTTTTTCTAATGCATAGTGAAATGCCCACATAAAGAAGAATAATTTTTTTTTGTAATCTCTTTTGTTAACCGGTAGTACAGAAAAAGTAACTAACTAATTTGCGGAGAGATTCCGTGAATTCGCGGAAAGTTCTGTGACATGTATGGAAAACCCATCATTGAAAAAGCAATGTGTCCGTTTTAAGGAGAGTTTTGAAAAAGAAAAAAAAGCCATTACCAGTACTTTTACGTAAAATGATAAAAAACGATCCCAGATTTTCGGGACAGTCTGCATTTGTATATTCATAGTGTTATAATCGACGTTTTCTAGGTTTACGTCTTGGTGTACTTGGTGTACTGACAAGAGGACAGAATTTTGAGTCTTCTCGTCATCTCAAACTATGTTTAGTTCATCTTACTGTCCATACGTGCGACACATTTGGGGGGCGAATTAAAATTCTTTGAAAACATCTCATTCTGGCACATTGAAAGACATTAACAGTGCCGTTTAACTTGAGCCGAATAAGTTGTAATTTTCGCCTGTCTTAAACAAAAATCATATTTCATATCTCACAGGGTGTATTTTTATCCATTTATGTTTCCATTGACATAAAATGGTAAAAGTAAAATTCCACATCCTCGAAATATCCTTTCAACTAAACTTCGTTATTTTTATATACAATTTATTGAATTGAAGAGCTATAACGCGTTTGTCACTTTTGAAGTTGTTGAAATCGCAGTTATACCAATTAAAATGGGAATATAAATTCTACCACAAACAATTATTCTGATCAATAATTGAACTTCCTTCCCCTACCCATGACGTCAGATATCTCAGGCAGTAATATCTCGTGTGTTATATCAGCTGTCAAACCTCGAAATGATGCTCTTAAGATCATCACATTGGAGTCCGTTTAGTCCAGTTGCAACTCGGGGCAACCCCAACACTATTAAGCCGCGATTTAACGAAGTTCACTGTATGTACTTGGGTATCGAAATATCATAATACGATATTTCGATACTTAGGTATTTGTACAACTGACCGCTGTTTCATAAAAGTTGACGCTGTATCCGGCAGAAATTTTTTTTTTTCAAACTATGTCTATTGAAGAGCACTCTATCAGCAAATAATTGTATTAAATACTTATCTGGAGATGGACATTACTAGTAGTATTAATAGTAGGCACTCATGAAACATACAGCGCTATCCACAACATTACATACGTTCTTAAACAAAGCGGTGGTATTGCAGAACAGAGCCCTTTCAGCACACATCATATAGAATATATAGATATTTTTCATTCAACTCCTGTTTACAGTGACTAAATAAACAGTTTTACGTAGCATTTGTAACACTGTAAACCAAACAATATGCATTCATTTGTGTTGAATATTCAACTGCAGTAGGCCCTGTGCTTTGCCATTCAATAAATATGCATGAATTACTTTATATATAAATACGAGAATAAAAACAGTACTTCTAATCTAGTTCCCGAATTAGTGAAAAATCCAGTTTAACATATTGCCGTCGGTTAAGAGGTCGCTTAGTAGCCTACAAACTACTATAATACTGTTGGCCGAATTCCTAGTTAAGTGGAGTACAGCAAGATGCGACTCTAAATGGATAGTGCGATGTGATATGTACTGCAAAGATAGGCAATACCTATCCAACTGAAACGAATACGCGCAAGGGCTATTAACTGTAAGTTTTTAATTGAAAAGTACGTTTCAGCTGCTCAGAGAGTCCTGAGATACTAGTTGTCAGTTATCACGAACCAACTCTTTGACTCTATTGGGCTTGAGGTCTTAAGCATCGTTTGGGATGAAGAGGTGAGGATGGAACAAGGAGCCTGTGGAGGTGGGAACAGGGGAAACCGACCAGCCATCGAAACGTCTGCCACGTTACCCCCGGGGCGAAAATCCGTGTTCCACCTAGTGATGTGTCGTTCGCGAACGTGTCGTTCAAAACGAACGACTCGTTTGCGAGTTGCTCTTCTTTAGAGAGTCGAATCATTCATGAATGATGAGAGCTAAGACTAGGCGATTCGCTCCTCTCGTCCGCCCAAAAAGCGACAGCTCATCGCCTCGAGAGAGATAACAAAACTGCTCGCATAGCATTTAACAATCGCGTTCAAGGGGTGTACCTGAGATAGGAATACAATGGATGTGGCAGTGTATTTCTAAGCGTGGACAAAAGCACTCAAGCACTCAAGCGCGATGTTTTCAAAATATCTTCATTAATTATTTTTATAATAATACATCAAAATAGTTTGGGAAGATCACTGCGCGCCCTCGAGTTTTCTACACATTTCAATTCACCGACTTTTTTCACTCTAGTAATAATGTTAAAATTAATGTCCATAATTATTATGCTATTTTTTAACATTTTGAATGAAAATATTACGAAAATAATTACAATACCTTAACCTGTGTAGAAGATGCCATATATTATGCGATCGCGTGTATTTACATCAGCGCAGTGATGCTAGCCACTCTTCACATCCATGCTCTCGACTCTTCGAAACCCGACTGACTCGCGAACGAGATGACCCTTTTGAACGACTCTTATGAACGACTCTCCACCAAGAGCCAGAGCGAGTGAGCTGGTTCTTTGGAATGAACTGATTCGACACATCGCTAGCTCCAGGGAATGTTGACAGAACAGGGAACAACAGGTCGGTTATTTTTTCAGGCCCTCTCCACGCATACCCTCATTATAGTGTAATATTTTGATACCCATTAAAGCAATTACAAATTGTTTTCTAGTTTTAACACTGCGAGAGATTAATTATTTTATACAATTTTAAAAGATCATGCATTCTCACTGATTTACACAAAATAAATTTTTGCCTCATAATTTTTAAAATGTTGCCTGGCCATATGGTTGTTGTTGACGATAGCGTAACGCCAGGATAAGTTTGGATTTCTGAGATGGCTTGCAATTCTTGGCAGGACATCGTAATCTTCTGATCCCACACGTGATTCATTTTATTACACTGTTGAAGGTCGTCCACAAGTGTTCAAATTTCCTAAAGATATTGGACGGTACGTGAGATTATTATAGCTAATATTTGTACTGCGGTTTTAAAAAGTTCAAGGTATATCCGCCAGAAGCCCTGTAAGTACTCAGCAGCGCCAACTTCGTAGTTCGAAGTGCTGCAGCAGTTGCGCCGATTACGTTTGTATGCGTGTGGAGGGGCAAAAAAATGTTAGCGACCGCTCAATGACATTGCTGTTGCGACCATAGGCTAAAGATGAGGTAGAACGATCTCGCTGGCTGCGCACAACCAATCACAGTGTCCCAACATAGAACTGCTTTTCTTCCTACACGTCTAGCAAAAATGGCGTTGATTGGGTTCGAGGTTAGAACACTGTTTAGTACACAAGTGCTTTCGAGATGTTTTTATACTTCTAATTAGGTTCTAATGCATTTTGTTTACATTCAAATTGGCAAAAGTATTTTATTAATATAATAGTTCTTATGATTTAAAAATTAAGATACAAACAAACACGTTCATGACTGTTGACCACGTGACTTTGACAGTTGTTGGGACATGTTGGGACATGCGCAGAAGACGAATAAGCGGTCTACCTCATATTTAGTCTATGGTTGCCACTCTGGACACTATTTACTCTATGGCTAGGTGTCCACGTCGCCGGGAGTCGAGCAGTGCCCTTCGTGATGGGAGGCGACCACGTGTCGTTTGGCCGCTCCTCCGGAGGTGGTAAAGGATGACAGGTCGCCGCCCGGGGAAGGTTGTTCGGCGGAAATGTATCCAGTAGCGCCGACACGTGGAGAGAGACTCTGTTCTGCGCCCGACCGGTTAACTGTGCATGCGCCCACACGCCGCACGCCCCGCTATATATGTGCGACACGCGCAGACACGTTTGTCTCGCGAGGCGAGGCGCGCGCCTCGAGATACGAAAAGGACGAAAGAGAAATAAAATAATAAAAAAAATAAAGAAGTGCGGAGCAAAGAAACCATCTGCAGGTCCCGAGTCCGGTGCCAAAACGGAAATGATGTCATTTCCTTTCGGCCGTAAGACCGAGAGTCACCCACCGCGCGCTCGCCCAGGCCAACGAACGTGTTCGGGGGGACTGACTGACTGACTGACTGACTTGAGATGAGGGTGGCCAGATGGCTAAACAAAATTCCCCCCAAATCGGATGAAAAATCCCCATAAAAAAGGCTTTTCTGGAAAGAATTCCCCCCAAATATTTTGTGAATGCTATATAATTTTTATTGCACTTAAATGATACATTATGGCTTAATCCTTGATATATATGTATTGATTATACAGTTTCTAAGAACTGGATATTAAAATTATACCAACATTGACATTTTTAGAAAGGAAAGCACTTGAAAAGTAACAGAAAAACAGTGAATATGTGTTGTCTATCAGTTTGGCATAAATTAGACAAAACTACGTAATTTCAACATATTTACATAAAAGAAAATAATTACGAATGTGCCAATGAGTGAACAATAGTTACAATCACATAAAGTCTCCTAACTTCAAATTAGAAAAACTTCTATGGATGTTAATGATATACACAAATTGCAGTAACATCACAAACTAATAATTTTTACATGTTATCATTTGTACTGTTGGAGAGTGTAGCCATGAGTGAATCGTTACCTATGACATAGCCTTTTGTTTGATGAGACAATTTTCTTTTCTTCAGAAATGATAATTAATGATTTAGTTGCTTATGTAACAGCAAAACGTAACTATGAATAATCCCTGAAGCACTAAGCAAAACCCTCGAAAACCCCAATGAACTTTTCAAAATCCCCCCCAAAGATTTCATACCCCCAAAACTTCCCCCAAGAGCAAAAAACACACCAAATTTGGGGGGAAACCTCCAAATCTGGCAACACTGCTTGAGATGAGTGAGGGCCATGGCAGACGCGGGCGTTGTATAAAGTAGTCCCCCGCGATCTACTTTAACGTTTTTAGTATTCTTGTGTCGGTCTCGACGGTGTAGCAGCGGCGTAACGAGTTCGGGTTTTGCAAGACCGTTTGGCTAGCATGCGTCCGCCGATCTCGTATACAGGCCGGTCATTGGCCCAGTAGAGTCCTCTAGTTTTGGCTGTCGTCGTTTGAGCCTCCACCTGAAACTTGGTTGTGAATTTCTACATTATGCTATTCTTGTGTGTACGCTATTTCACAGCCTTCCATGGCTTTAAACGAGCTGTTTTGAAAGGTCCAACTAATCTTGTCCCCAATTCTCCGGTTGCATTATAAAAAGGGGTGCATTTTCACCTACAACAGCGTATTTGTCGTTTGTTTCTCTTTATTATATGGCGCTGTCGAGCAATATCAGAAATACCAACGAGTCTATGGCGTAATTTGCGGCGTAATCAGGGGCAGCAGCTTCGTCTTCTGTCGATCGGCCAAACATTAGGTCACTAGGATTATTAAAAGCTGTTCCCGTTAACATGAGCACTTTTTAAAGCCCTGCTTAAGATCTACTTGTATGCACGTTGTGTATTCTTCAGCCTTATGTACAATTTACACTGCCATGGGCCTCATCACTTTATTCATGGGTCGATCATATGAAAATATTAATTTATTTAAAAAAGTAAATATGTCACAAATCTGCTCTTTTTTACACTTCGATACATAAAAAAAAAGTACAAAGTGAAAGAAATAATTTAAGTTGTTTCAAATCGTTACATAACATTTTTAATTTGACGTTAAGATACGGAACTATTTTCCATCCATTGTTACCAACTTTGCTGGGCGTATTTCACCAAGTGCGCCCATCATAATATAAAACAGGCAGCAGGGGCAGTGAGATTTTTCAAATTTTGATTTCAAAATTGCTCACTTTATCGTGAACAGCCTTTAGGAAGGCGTAGCTCTCTTCCAAATAGCATCTTTGATGGTGTTACCCTTGTAGACTCGTGTACTGCCGAGTGATAAGCAAGGAGAAAAATGGCAGCTTTGAATCCTAGCCCTTTTGGTTGTCTGCCACAAAGATCGACAGGTACAGCTCGAGAATGCGTTTAAGCCTCTCCACCTTCCCATCCGACTGTGGGTGTAAGGCTGTGGTCCTAGTCCTTTTCATACCCAGAATCTTCGTTACATCTTAGAACACACCAGCTTCAAAATTTCTTCCCTGGACGGAATGGAGTTCTAGCGTCACCCCAAACCTCGGAAGACATGCTTTAAAGTGCATCGGCTACAGTAGGTGATACTTGTTTTTTTTTGGGGGGGGGGCTGGGTGTATATACGTATCTCTAGATTTTAATTGTAGGGAGGTCTCATATTAATGTTCTCCTACAGTATATAATGCAAGAAGACCCAGGGGACTGCTTACAATATTAACTAACATAACTTAGGTTTACATTAAAAAAGGCATATACGACCACAGGAAACTTGGAGTTCGAACTCGAAACTTCATGATAGGAAGCGTGTTAACGACTTCTGGCGCGGAGATCCCAGTTGATTTACAACAATAACTCGGTTAAAATGCAGCTTTATCAAGACACAATGCAGAGGCCTATGTGAAAACACATCACTGCGTAATTGTTACGAGTGTTAGTTGAACTAGTTACAGAATAGTACATATATCAAAATTGTCAGATCAGTACTGCTTAATGGCATATGCAAGAAGAAAGCATTTATTATGTATAGTATAAACTAATTTGCTAAAATTTTAAATTTTTTAAAAAGATTATGAAAAATCTTTAGTTTTCATTATGTAAGTATTTTACTATTTATAATAGTATAACATAAATGGGAATTCTGGAAAACGGCACCCAAAACCGACCAGCCACCATGTTGTGACGTTGCCCGACCACTATACTGGATCTGGATGACCTTGACCTTGACCTCACGCTGGCTGTTTTAGCGATAGTCGATGAGCGAGAAGAGAAGCGCTTGGCGAGAAAAGTGGCCAGTGGGAGGAAAATCTGCGACTGCCAGCATCGGCACGGCGAAGAGTACAACTGCAGGCTGGACGATTGGGGTGGATACGACGTCCATATGATGGCAACAGACATACAGAAATTGTGTTAATGATGAGTATGAGTTAATTGACTATAACCAAACAGCAACTTTAAGAACTATGTTGATTAGAGTTGAAATATACATTAAAATTGGGCTCAATGTGAAATAAACTAGTAATAGTAGATATAGATAGATTAATGTTGAAAGTAACAGGCGTGTGATTAAATTAAAAATCAAATTTAGTTCTTTTATTTTTATTACGACCTCCATCCCTCGCGAACTCGGATATGCCCCAACGCCATGTTGGTTTTGATCTTCGAAACATATACGCGAATGTTAATTAAAACGGTTTTTTAAAACAAATATGTATTCATAAAATAATCTAGTTTAAAAGTAAAAACAAGTAAGTGCTGTGCTTTGTTTATTTGGAATAGTTTTTATTTACAGTTAAAGTTCAAGCTCGCATGGGCTTCAAATAGAGTGTGAAATATTCTGAATAGTTGTAGTTAATGCTTTGACTCTAGGAACAAGATAAGTAATGAGCATCGGGTAGAAGCAAGGTTGAATTGTAGCTAAAGTCGTCTTGTGTAAACTTGTAAATAATGGGTCATTCGGCGAGTAACTAGAGCTTAAGAAATTGAGGCCAGCAAAACCATAGTTAAATATAACTCAACATCAAAGCTAACGTGGCAAACGCAGTGGTTCATATACGAAAATATTTAACGTTTAAGTTCACACAATTTCGCGTACTGTTTATGTGGGTCTGGAGTTAGAAATGCGTTTAGTTTCATATGCTTGCTAGTAAAACCTAATGATCCTGCGAGGACTGTATACGGGTAAAAGTTTTGAAG
This sequence comes from Dryococelus australis, assembly GCA_029891345.1. NCBI lineage: Eukaryota > Metazoa > Arthropoda > Insecta > Phasmatodea > Phasmatidae > Dryococelus > Dryococelus australis. The sequence continues at coordinate 259,063,439 of CM056995.1, forward strand.
CATTTGGGAGATAAAGTTAAAATACATAAATCAATTTAGCAGCATATACGCTAGATGCAGAATAACTCCGAGCCTGAGCTACGTCACACAAATGGAGGGGAGGACGGCACACGCTCAGAGGGGCGGGAGAAAGATGAGGAGAGAAACAGGAACAAAACAAAGCCTTCATATAATGTAGAGAAAAGTAGAAAACATTGACTACTTACCACTGAGGCATGGAGAACTACGGCAGTTCTTCAATGCCACTCATTGCTCCAGCCGACGAGTCTGACGTGTAAACGTCGCTGCTGCCATTACTGTCACTGTCCGCACCACCTAAATTTATTATCACTTTATCAATTTCAATGTCAAATCGCACATCCTTATCATAATAGTATTTCTCGAGTGTGTGGACGTGATTGCAAAATTGTATCCAGTATTCTGGCCCCATTCGGTTGAATATGTCCTCGCAGAGTTTTTTCACATTTGTCAAATAGCAAGTAACATTTTTTGTAGCGACTTCTCCTTTAACTTTAGCCCAGATGCTTTCAATCGGATTCAAATCCGGATGATAGGGTGGCAGACGAAGTACTGTGTGGCCATGATTTACCAGCAGTCTGTCTACCGAGTACTGTACTTGCATAGGTTTGTGTTGCTTTATGAGGGCATACAAAGTTGGGTTTAGCATGCCATCAGTAAACGAAATATTCTCCTTAACTAACCACTGCCGCATTTCCATCTTACTATAGTTGAGCTGGAAGTAGGTGTGTTGTTTACCTTTACATTGTGATAGGAAGCATGATCTAATACAAGAGTACTGTCAGATGGACGATTTGGTATTAATTGTTCGTTAATCCATTTTTCATAATTTTCTTTATTTATATTTTTGTGATAATTCCCTGTTGCCTTATGCGACTTCCATATTGCAAAAGCATTAGGGACAAGCCCGTTTTCGCTTCCTGCGTGAATCATTATTAACCGCTTATCTTTTGCCACAGGTGCTAGCAGAACGTTGGAAGACTTGTCACTCCACATTTTATTTTTCACATGCGATGGCAAAATGTGCGACTCATCCATGTAAATAATTGTACGTTTCTCATTTGTATATCGATGCATACTCCTGAGATATTCTATACGTTTTTGCCGAATATCTGATTTCTCTATTAAAACTATGCGCTGAGATTTTGTTTTTTGCCACCTAAATGTTAGCTTCTTCAAAGTCGTTCTTAAAGTTGAATTACTTCCTTGGTAATTTATGTCATCCTTAAGCTTAAGTCTTAAAGTTTCGACAGTCGGCACACATTTTTCATGTAGGTAGAAATTGTAAACAGTATGTCGTACCACAGCTTCGTCGAAGGTATCAAGGTCGTATTCAGAGGCTTTCTACCGTTCCTTGTTGGGTGTAGAGTAAGACGTTCCTTCACCTGCCTCTTTCTGTTTAGCTTTCATCTTAATTGTCTGCACTGTGGTACGAGACACACCCATCGCCTTAGATGTTCTCTGCTGCGCTTTCTCAAGTGGAATGGACGGTTCCCTCAATCTCGCTTCGTTTTCCATAAACTGCAGAACATTGTAAACCATTTATCGCACTTGTGAGTGCAGTTTCTTACCTTTAGCTTTTGACAAAACTGGAGGCGTTTTAATTCATAATGTTGTACTGTATGTACTTCATAGTGTTGTCTCCTACGGATTACAGAACACTGACTGCAGAAGTGACAAACTTCACACACACGCCAACCTCGTATACAAACTGTAAAGGAAAGTCTGTCTAAGTAATGTGGACGTGCTCGCAATACCTACGTCTCCTTTAGACTCGACAAAGAGACTACATTTTCACTCTGTATAGTAGCTGCAGCCATGCTGGTATCAAGTACACGTTATCCCTCCTTGTCCGATACTGTTACATCCTATATGTAACAGTCGGCCAGGCTCGGTGTTATTCTGCGTCTAGTGTAAAAAATGCCGTAGAATTTTCGATGACTGGTAAGGTGAATATTCATTGCCAGTTAGATAGCGCGTAAAGGTTGAAAATTAAACTTACACACTTACAGAAGTTTGTCGTATGCAATTCATTGATAACTGTGCCTATTTAAAAAATACTATTTGTAATGATCTGAAGAGTTAGAAACGCCACAGCCCTCCCAGTTTCAAAAATCACTAGCCAGCCGTCACTGATATGAACGTATGGAGGAACGGGTAAGACGCTCAGGAAGGAAAGAGAACCTGTTCCAGGGAGAGAGATTGATACAGCGGAGCGTAGCTACGTGAACCCGAGGTCGCCGCTGACCACGACACGTGGAGCTCGTCACGACACCGACTCGACGAGAGAACCGGTGATTCCCTTCCTCCGGTGTCACGATCCCTGCATGGGGCCCGGGGGTTGGGGGAGATACCTTGCACCGGGCGATACCACGGTCTGATAACGTGGTTGATATCTCCAGCCCGGGCACGTGGTGGCAACCGTCACCAGCCTGGCGGCCTCAACTTCAGTTACGGTAACAACTGTGCCAGCACAGCGCGTTGCAGCGACGCCACGCGAAGTGCGTGGGAACGAAAGAGCCATACTTTAGTGTCCTCTAACTGCTGATTATATATATATATATGGCGTAAGATTGCCATTGGCAAGGAAACTGCCGTATCTCCATAGAACACACCGACGAATGGCAGGCAACATGTCTGCCGAGTTCCCCGTATGCGAAAACCCGGGTGCGACCCTTCCGGGAATTGACCCCGGTTCGCTGTAAGTAGTGGGTAGTGGGAGCACCTCACTTCTACGACATAAATGCACTTGCACATGCACTTCCGGTGCATCGTCAACACGTGTGATTGCGTAATAACAACGAAAATATATAAATATTAACTGCCCTGTCCAGGAATCGAACCCAGTACCATATAAAAAATAATAAAAAAGTACCCTGTCCCAAAATTTAACCCGGTACCGGAAGTGCCCCGGCCAGTAATTGAACCCAGGACCGGAAGTGCATTGCACTGAAAGTGCATATGAAAAATGTACCGGAAGTGCATGTGCAAGTGGATTAATTTCGTAGAAGTTAGGTGCTCCCACTACTGCTGTAGTAGTCAGGCGAGAAGTGATCCGACCAGCACATCACCGCTAACACACAAACACACACACACACACACACTCATGAAGAGCAACAGTCAAGTGTGTACAGCATTCATTTTCACTGTTAGGCTGCTAAAATTTCCCGTAAATTTACCGAACTTTTCCCGAAAGTGTACAGTTAATATACGGAAACATTATTCGTATTTATGGAAAACGGAGCTGCACTCCATAAGTAAGCTATGCAGTTCCTGTACTTTTTTTCTTAAAACAATACTGAATTGATTATTTAGTACAATAAATTGTTTTCTTAATCCTAGCAATGAGCCCTTTTGAAAGCCCTGCTTAAGATCTACTTGTATGCACATTGTGTATTATTCCACCATACGCATAACTAACATTGTCATGGACCTCGTCACTTTATTCATGCGTCAGTCAAGTGAAACTGTGAAATTATTAAAAAATTAAGTAAATATTTATAAAATTTGCCTCTTTTTACACATCGATGAGTTGCAAAAACAGAAAGCGAAAGAAATAATTTAAGTTATCAGAAATGGTTTGCCTAACACATTTTATTCGACGTTAAAATACGGAACTACTTTCCTTCCATCATTACCAACTTTATTGGGCGCGTGTGACTCAGGGCGCCCGTTAAAACATATGCAGTTAGGGGCAGTGACTTTTTTCTAAGGTTATTTTCAAAAGCGCTCACTTGATCGTGAACGGCTTTTGTCTAGATTCGCATTCACTAGGGACGGCGCTGATGACGCCGAGCCTTAGGATTGGTTGTGTTACGTAGAACAAAATGAAGTAACGTGAGTATAGTTTCAGGCGTGTCATGTTTGTTTCACACATGCTGTTCGGTTTACATCTTCGTTCCAAACGACCGCGGGGAAAAAGCGCGCAGTTTTTTTGTTACGTCGCCGAATGCGGCGGTGGCCGTTGAGCGGTGGCCTTCCGCCAAGTCAAACGAAGTTTCGATTCCCGGTGAGATCACGCCCGGATGTTCGGCGCAACGGAAATCGCGCAGGAAAACGTCGCCGGCCGTAGGGGGGTTTTCTCGGCAATCTCCCGTTTCACCCCGCCCTTGCATTCCGGCGCTGCTCCACATCCACAGCGTTACACCCTCATTTGCTCTCAAGACTTCGTATTTTATACTCGATAGAACCTTCTCCAGTCTTCACACCGTCTCTAGTGCTATGAAGCATACAATTAAAACCAGAAAGTATTGCTAGGTATAGTCTTTCCATGGTAACTTCACGCTTTTAGAGTCAAGCTTTTGAAAAATCATTGTGTGTGCGTGACGGGTTTATTAGTTTTAAAAATATGTCATGCAATACAAGCGTTTTGGTGAGATCGAACTTGTACTTATATTTCATCTAAAAAATTATAATATCTCATTTATAATGAATAAAGTGAGCACTTTTGAATTTAACCTTAGCAAAATATCACTGCCCCTACCTGCATATATTGTGAAGGGATTTGGGCGGCTCTAACAGCGAGGTCGGGGATTGAGCCCGGATCGCCTTGGTGGGAGGCGAGCGTGCTAATCGCTCAGCCACCGTGGCCCCGAGGGAAAAGTAGTTCCAAATATTAACGTCGGACAAAAAGTGTTAGGTAACCATTTGTGTTAACTTAAATTATTTTTCTCGCTTTCTGTATTTGTTAATGCATCGAAGTTGGAAAATGAGCAGATTTGTGCAATATTTACTTTTTTAATAATTTCAGAGTTTCACTTGACTTACGCATGAATAAAATTATGAGGCCTGTGGCAATGTTAATTTTACATAAGGCCGACAAACACACAACGTGCATACAAGTAGATCTTTAGCAGGGCTTCCAAAAGTGCTCATTTTACCGTGAACAGCCTTTAAAAGATAGTCCTCATGCTAATTTTTTTTTAAATTAGTGAGCAAAATTGCGATGCGTCGTCCTTCTGGTGTAATTTTCTGGTCATGGTAAAGTTTTGTTTGCACGTGACTTGTGAACAGACTGAGATCACACTGCAAAAAAATAATTTCCTTCATTTTACGGAAAAATACTGGTAAAATTTTATCCAGAATGTGTCCGTAAACTCTCCGTAAAATTACGGACACGTTGATTTTCAGAAACGTAAGTTTCCGTAAATTTCATGGAACCTCTCCGTTAATTTCCAATTTAGTTTTCTGTACTTTCCGTTTAAAATAAAAATAGAGATAGGTAAAATATCTTTAATTTTCGTTATGTGGGTGTTCTACCGTGTATAAAAAATTATATTAAAAAAGTTAAAATATTTTGTTCTTAAGCGAGGTTTGAACCCGAGTCCAAAAATTACCGATCCACGATTACCATTATCCTACAACCCTAACTTGAAAATTTTGGTATAACTTTTATATTTGTATTCAAAAGACAAGAGCAAAAATTCAATTTATATTAAATTTAGTGTATTTTTAGTGTTGTCAGATGTTACAGACGCCTGGTGCAATTTTTCAATGTTTGAAAGAATATGTCATAGTCGCGTTGACAACCTTAACTGCCGCAGAAACGATCATTTTCTTGTTACAGTGGCATTGTTCGTACCCGTAACTCGAAGCCAAAGGGAATACGGAGACTTTCCGTATTTTGCATTTACGGACTTAACTTCCGTTTTTCGTCATTACGGATTGCCTTCCTGTATATACGCAGTACATTTCCGTAAAACATTTCGTAAATATACGGAAATTGTTAACAGTGCAGGACTCTACAGGTCTCGGGGAAGAGTCGCGGGGAAGGGTACGCGACCTGCGAGGCGCTGTATACAGGGGGCAGTTCCCACCTCGGAGCGCCTCCCGCCGACGAACCTAGCGGCGCCGTGCCGCAGCGCGCTTTCAGCGTGTGGGCCCGCGCGAAGGCCAGCGGCTTGTCGCAGCGTCTGCAGATGACAGTTCGTGGGTGATATCATTTGGCGCCCTTTTTTTCCTTCTTCTTCTTCTCCTCGATAACCGCCGCCTCGAACCTCGTCATCGGCTAAAACTGCCGCCGGAGACGCCTGCCCCTCGCTGGCTAATGAGCTAGCCGACTCCCGAGGCGCGGAGGCCAGCGGTGTGCGGTGAACTGTTGCAATACAAGCTGTGTTTTACTCGTGCTGTACATAGGAATATAGGCTGTTTACTGTAAAACCAGCACTTTTGAAAGCCCTGCTTAAGATTTACTTGTATCCGGGTTCTGTATTCTTCCGCCTTATGTAAAATTAACATTGCCATTGACATCATTACCTTATTCATGCGTCGGTCAGGTTAAACTGTGGAATTATAATATAAGTAAATATTTTAAAAACATGTTCATCTTTATATTTCGATGACTTAAAAGCAGAAAGCGAGAAAAATAATTAAATTTACTAATGGTTACCTAACACTTTTTATTCGACGGTAAGATATGGAACTACTTTCCATCCAACGTTACCGACTTCAATGGCCGCATGTCACTCAGTGCGCCCATTAATATATATGCAGGTAGGAGCAGTGTCTTTTTCCTAAGGTAGATTTCAGAAAAGTGCTCACTTTATCGCGAACAGCCTTTAGGAAAATTTCGCGAGTTCACTTCAGGACAAGGTAGACATCAAACACATGTACACTGCAGTTGACTTTGCAATTGGATCATAGTTTATTAGACACGCCCTGGGCGACTCTGAGCCAATAGCAGACTGGAAAGGAAACAAGTAGCGAATCCCTTACTACCAAGTGTGGAGCAACGCAGGCTACTCAATGGGGCAGCAGTCAACGAACAAACAACTAAGGCTCGAGTGTACACAGGATAGTGGACTCTAGCCTACAGGTCATTGAACTCGCGAAATTTTCCTATCACTAGTAGTGCATTGGATGTCACAGCACGTGCTTAACGGGTACCTCGCTGCTCTCTCGTGAGTGGCCGCAGTATAATCAATTTCTCCCTGCTCCACTCTGGTTGTTGGTTCTTGCTGCGTGCGCCGACTGTGTACAGCACTGAGCAAGCACCAGCTTGTCTTGCAACACTTCACCGCACGCCACTGGTCGGAGACATCGGTCACAGAAAAGAGGGTTATTAAACTACTGCCGTATCTTTGTACTTTTCTCTCGCCGCTTAAGGAAACTACATAGGCAAGCTATAAAAATGCGATATTTGACCATTTCCACGAATTTTTTTCTCGAAGAGTACACCTAATATGACAAAAGTAAAAAATATGGGTGTAAATAATAGTTTTTTTTTTTATCTTTTCTGACAAAAATCGTATTTGCAGAACATTTAGGATTTTCGCAAAAACCTGCGGGACACAGAACAATCGTTTATATATATATATATATCCTGAAGTTGGCATCGTATGGAAAATTCATTTACTATTTCCCAGTTGTTACTAGTTAAAAATTATTTAAGACAGTGAAAAAATAACTACTTTATAAAGCGCGAGAGGGTATTATTTATTAAGTGTCGTGCGAAAAATTTCGTTAAACCAACGTAAATGTAAGTTGCAACAAAAAATTAATAAATACCAGATGGCGGGGACTGATCCCCCTTGGTCTCGCGAGTCGATGGGAGTGGAGAGAGTTGAGTACGGATCCCCGAGAAAACCGCATGCGAAATCCGAGAGTGACCTCCGCCGGGAATGTAACCCGGTCCTCCTAGGTGGGAGGTGAGTGGTCTAACCGCTACACCATCGCGGCCTCTCTAAAATATGAAAATAAAATACACCTGAGACGAGATACGAATACTACTTTCAAGACACCACGAACGTTAAAAATGCTATTTCCAAGCTCTACGACATAGCATGAAAACTGCCTTTTCACACTGCCTTTGCGCAAAATGTAGGGGTTGGAAACACCCAGAACTAGCATAGGTGCATGTACTGGACTATCCTATAGACTTGGCAGAAATAAAATGACAGGGTGGCCGCTTGAACTCTCGTAGTTCGAGTGGTACAACGGGAACACTGCACGTAATTTCAGGACCTCGTGTGCAGATGCGACCGCGGCAATGGGTATGCGGGTCGGTGTCGCATTTAAGCTGGAGTCGCAACAACCCGACGAACACGATATGACAGACAGATATTACGTCAGAGCTCGACGGAATTTCATATTAAATTTTATTTAGTGTTCGCAATACGCCGAAGAAATCTGCCCGGCATGTACGTTAGTTGGCTGTTAGAAAATTATAAAATGACAAGTTATCCTTATAATATTCAATATTTACCTTTTCCAAACATGATTATTTTGCTTTTGATAGTATTTAAATTTATACGAGAAATAAAAAAAATACTTAGAAACAAACCGGGATGTTATTTTGGCGGCAAGTTAGTTTATTATTTAATACAATAGGGAAATAAGTACGAAATTTTGTTTTCTTATGTTATAGTTACTTTTTTTTTTCGGGCCCCGACGAGTCCGACTTGATGAAAAGTATAAATTGAATCTACTTTTGTAGAACTGTCGAGGCTGCGATTTTGTCGGACTGACGTCACAGTGACCTTACTTTTCAATGGCTGCTACTAGGATTTCGTCGTGTCGGGCTCGTCGTGGTATTGCGACTCCAGCTTTATCGTTTCTCGCTTCCAGAACACTTCCAGGCACCGAGGACTCCTAAGGAGACTTCGTAGTCTAGTGTTGTGTGTATAGGCGTATCTCAGAAAACAAATGTTTTGGGAATACAACTTTTTTCCCCAGGGAAAAAAATACACAGCTACCACTTTTTACATGGGTCCTACTAGATGTAATAACATCATACTGTTGTGGGTCTAATTTGCGAGAAATTCATCTTCCAGAGAATGCATATCGCAGTGTTGCGAGGGCACTTTGCAGTGCTTCCACATATAGGCTGTCCACGGTAAAGTGAGCACTTCTGAAGCCCTAGTTAATTTTTCTTTCAGTCAATTTTTCCCCCTTTAACAACCTTTTTAAATAAATATCGCCAGGTAAGTGATAAAACAATTGTGTATATTCTACGGCACTCGAAAGGCTAAAATAAAATATATATTTACTGATAAATTATTCCGAATGAGAGTGTTTTCAAAAGTTATCACTTTATCGTGAATAGCCTATAGCCAGACGTAACATTGAAGCGTTCAAAAATGTTTTCTTATATAGGGATTCTCCTTAAAATACGCAGACGAAATGGCGTGAGTTTCTTTTCACGTGGGCGTACTCGTTCTCTAATTCGTTGCGGGAGGCTCCGGGAACTGGAATTGTGTCTGATTGGCTGCTTGCGAGCCGCCAAAAGTATATTTATTATGTATTGAAAACAACTTCTACATGACCAAGTATATGCATGTTACCAGTAATACCAACCAACTTCAACTTTCGATACAACCAAATCTTATCACTAATCTCCAACTACATCTTCTTTCGATAATACAGACGAGCATTGTCAAAAGTACTTATTACAGCAATATTATTCGCAATACCTTCATCAACAGGAAAAGTCTTCCAACAAATAATATCACGAGCATCAATGTTATGCAATTCCTTGATTTCCTTAGGATACTTAGCGTTTTACGGTTTCCTGAAGAAACGAAATTCCAAAAGACCACTACCAGCCTTTGCAGTAATACCTTGCAGACCAAAACGAAACATAATGAAAGCAGAATGTAACTCTCTTCAGCAGTTAACACTTTACCAACCCAAGCTTTATCTTCCTTATCAACACCATAGCTCACAGACAAAATATTACTATATAGGCTGTTCACGGTAAAATAAGCACTTTTGTAAGCCCTGCTTAAGATCTACTTGTGTGCACGTTGTGTATTCTTCCGCCTTATGCAAAATTAGCATTTCTACGGGCCTCGTCATTTTAGTCATGCGTCGGACTAATGCAACTGTGAAACTATTACAAAAGAAAATATCTTACAAATTAGCTCATTTTTACACTTTTATGCATTAAAAAACAGAAAGTGAAAGAAATAATTTAAGTTGTTACAAATTGTTACCTTGCACTTTTTATTCGACGTCAAGATAAGGAACTACTTTCCATTCATCGTTACCAACTTTACTGGACGTATGTTACCCAGTTCTCCCGTAAAAATATATGCAGGTAAGGATAGTGATTTTTTTCAAAGGTTGGTTTCAAAAGTGCTCACTTTAACATGAACAGCCTTTACACCAATACACGTCGTTCCGGCGTGTTGCCTGGCCGGTGAGACCGGCCATTTTGCTGGCGCGCGTGGCTGCAGTTTGCTTTTCGTACCGCGTCGTTTCGTCTCTGTACTCGTGAGCACTCTGTATAGTGAAAAGTCGCCGTTACTCAACTGCGGACTAACGCAAGCAGCTCGCCAACTTGCAGTTATCGCCTCGCGTGAAACTCGTCTGGTTCTTCCCCATCCACCAGGCTTATTAGCGTTATTTCGAATTCTTGATATACTATTTATCGAGTAAGGTACTACCAGGACGTCGTGTTTTATTTATTATTTATTTATTTTTAATGAAGCCACTGCTATTCACACAACGTAACCTCAACAATTCCCCATGAAACTATTAAACGAGCGCGCCTACTCCAAAACGGCATTTTCAAAGCGTTGTATCTCAATATATACGCATCACATACACACAAAACTACTCAAGGGCCCTGCACTGAGCCTTCCTACTCACTTGCCACGAGTTAAAAGAATAGGAACAACGCTGAATGTCCCATAGCTAAAGCCTGTTCTCGATGAAGTGAACACTTTCGAAATAAACCTTAGAAAAATGTCACTGCCCTTGCCTGCATATATTTTAACGAGCGCACTGAGTGGCATGCACCCAGTAAAGTTGGTAACGAAGGATGCAAAGCAGTTCCATATCTTAACGTCAAATGAAAAAAGTTAGGTAACTTTTTGTGAAAAATTAAATTATGTTTTTCCCTTTCTGATTTTTAATGCATGGAAGTGTAAAAATGAGCAGATATGAAAAATATTTACTTTCCTAATAATTTCACAGTTTCACTTGACCGACGCATGAATAAAGTGCTGAGGCCGGTGGCAATGCTAATTTTACATAAGGTGGAAGAAGACACAACGTGCATACAAGCAGATCTTAAGCAGGGCTTTCCTAAGTGCTCATTTTACCGTGAATAGCCTATACAGAACACTGCACGCCAGTTCAGAGCCTTGCGCTTAGCGGCGTTGGCGCATTTGACACGCGTGGTAATGTCGCCCTTAATATATATATATATATATATATATATTTGAACGATATATATATATATATATATATATATATATATATATATATATATATATATATATATATATATATATATATATATATCGTTCAAATTAAAAGTATTAAAATATTATGTCACGAATTACTGTTCTTTAATTTAGAGACATTACTGCCTTGCGAAAAAAAATATAAGACTGCATAATTCTTGCAAATTACCATGTGTTTTTAACGACGTAAAAATAACACAAACTAACTCAGAGAACTGAGATATTTCACGTTGAAAAAAGTTACAATAAAATACGCCAAGGAATATTTAAAATCACTCTACAAAACACTTTCGAGAATTTTAAAAATTTATTTAAGTAAGGAAATATTTTCGTAAATGTAATAAACAGATGCCTATGATATTCTTTTTGAATAAAATTTGCTAACAATAACTTAAAATATAATAATACTTGAACTTTCAATCAGTCTTGTTAAATTACCTCATGTTTAGTGGCTCTCTCGGTTATTCCCTCCCCTTATGTCTTGTCACGAATTTGAAGATTCGAGGTAACGATTACAATTCTGCAAAATTTGTAGATAGTTGCCAATTTTAAACACTAAGCATGTCTTTGCGAAGCGTAGAACATACAGCTGAAACACTTTAGTTATCTTCAAATTTAAATCGATTTTTTTTAAATTTTTTAATAATTTAAATAGGAGCTGACCTCCCGTGGCGCATTCGTTTGGTGCGCCACCGGTCTGGGGTACGGAAGGTTCTGGGTTCGAATCCTAGGTAAGGCGTGGGTGTTAGTTCAAATTGGGTCATAAGTAGGGACTGGAAAATTTCGCGATTTCATTTTAGCACAGTCTAGATCTCAAACACATTTACATTTCCGCTACGTTTGCAATTGGATTTCAGTTTATTAGACACGCCAGGTAGACTTTGAACCAATAACAGACAAGCAAGGAAATAAGCATCTAACCCCATGCCACCTGGTCTGCCGTAAAACTGGCTACACACCGGTTCAGCAGTCAATGAACGTAAATCTGAGGTTCTAAAATACATAGCACCATTGTATATAGCCTACAGGTAGTTTAAAACACGAAATTTTCCTGTCTCTGGTTGTAAGTCAGTTTGTAAGCCGTCCCCTGATAACCCTTAAGGCTTAACCCCTCGTGGAGTTAATAAGCCCTTTCCAATCCAGTCCTATTTTTACAGATGTAGTGACTTTGCTCTCCATTCTGCGCGTGGCTTGAGAAGCAAGGCTAGGCCTACCCAGCAAGTAAGCGAAACAGACAAGTGTAAATGTTTTGCAATGTTGCAAAAATCTCTTGCCATTACGGAGTGGTTTTACTACTTCCGAGTTCCATCATCCTAGACAGACTGTAGTAAGAAGTAGAGGCACTAACTCATATATTAATATTGTCATTACCTGTCACATATTCCGTGCGTATTACCATTAAAGCAATGAGTATTTACGCCAACACACAACACATAAACACTACAGGTTGCTGGTTATAGTCTGCCTTCGGTTATATGTGTCAGTTTTATATCGTCTTTGTGTACAATCAGTCCCCTTTATGACTCTTCAAGTTTTAGGAAAGCTATGCTAATAAAAACGAAAAAATAAATACGTTTATGGCATATTAATATGCTTCTGGTATGTCTCCAAGTTTTGAAGGTATAAGCTGTTCACGGTAAAATGAGCATCTTTGAAAGACCTGCTTAAAATCTACTTGTATACACATTGTGTATTCCTCTGCCTTATGTAAAATTATCATTACCATGAGCTTCATCACACTGTTCATGCGTCGGTCAAATAATGAAACTGAAATGATTAAGATTGTAAATTCTTTGCGAATCTGCATTTTTATACACTTCGATGCACTAAAAAAAAAAAACAGAAAGCGAAATAAATAAGTTTTGAGTTATCACAAATGGTTACCTATCACGTTTCATTCGACGTTAAGTTATGGAACAACTTTCCATCCATCGTTACCAACTTTACTGGGCTCACGTTACTCAGTGCACCCGTTGAATATGCGCATGCAGGGGCAATAACATTTTTCTAAGGGTCATTTCTAAAGTGCTTATTTCATCGTGAGCAGCCTTAAACAGGCTCGTCGAAGGTCCGTATACTTAAGTCACAAAAATGGTATAGTGGTGTTTTCCTTTCAGACTATCGCGTAATTATGTGCATTAATTTCGGTGTCAAGGTTAAACATTTGTATTAACACTCTTCTCTATTTTTAGCTTGTAAATTAAGATTTTGATTTTCACTATAGTACTCCTTTTTTGAGCCGGTAAAAAAAAATTCTGGAATCGATAAAGTCGTTCGGGATAACAGTGCACCGGCCACGGCAACTTTGCATCACCTGCTTTATTTAATTTCAAATGAAATGTCGAAAATTTCTTCATATTACATCGCATTCTTTATAAATAAAATTTTTAACCATGAAATATACGCCACAAACTTCATTTTAAATGGAAACCGGCGGTACAAACTTACCCTGAAGGTGGTCGCTATTTGAGGGCTGTGTTTATGTGAGTGAGGCAAAACTTGACGCATTACGGGTGACGCCGACCGTCTAATGTAATGCGGTATCGCCTCTACGTGCAATGCCACTGAACTAACACGTAGTAATTTCGGTGCGATGTAGCACCTCATGAATTTAAGCAGTGATCCTGTACGTTTATTGGACGCAAATCTATAGCAAAGCCCAAGACATGCCTCTATCATAGTTTCGCATGTAGCCTATCCGGTTCGTATATCTTGAGAAACAGCAGTCTGAAAGATCCGTCTTTAGGTATTTGGAGTACACGAAAATATTGTGTGCAATGTGCGTGATTTCTTGAAAGTAACCTGTAAAGTGATTTCTTTTTCGGGGAGCACGACCGTAGCCCTTAAGTCACTAGCCCTAAAGTAATTTGCCTTAAAATCACTAGACCTAAAGTAATTTGCCTTGAAGTGACTAGCCATAAAGTCATTTTCTCTAAAGTGACTAGCCCTAAAGCCACTTACCTTAAAGTGACTAGACATAAAGTCATTGGCCCTAAAGTCAATAGCCCTGAAGTCATTATAACTAAAGTAATTAGCACTAAAATCACTAGTCCTAAAGTAAGTTCCCTTAAAGTCACTTTCCCTAAAGTCAGTGGTCCTAAAGTCACTTTCCCTAAAATCACTAAGCCTAATGTCGCTAGAACTAAAATACCTTTGGGGCTAGTAACTTTAGATCTACTGATTTTACGGCTACTATTGGTACCCTCTTTTCGTAGGTTTGCCTATTGGGCGCACGTTTAATAGTTTTGTTTAAAAAAATCGCCTTCTTCAGGCTTGCTGCAGCGCATTTAGAGTGCTAGCTAGAAGGCGACCGCCTTAATGGTACAAAGTTAACGCCAAATGAGTGTATTTGGTTTGTGGGAGATCGTAACGTGTAAAGCTGTGTGGGTCGAGCGCTAATGAAGCGAGCAGTGGCTGGGAAAGGCTGCGAACCCACTATGATATACAGAAACATGAGAAGGAGGCAGGGAAAGACGGCTAATTGGCCCCCGTGGTGCGGATCGCGAGGCCCCAGCACACTTTTGCGGAAACTTCCCCCACCCCCCTCCCTCCGCCGGCGCGTTTTCAAACCACTCGACGCTAGCTAGTTTGGAAAGTTTACATTCGCTTGTTGCATGTTGCACTTTTTTCCTCCCCCCCCCCCCCCCTTTTTTTTTCATGGCGAGCTTTTATCTAGTTTTTTTTTTCCAACAGTTATTTTTCGCCCACCCCCACCCCCCTTCAACGCAGCTAGAGAACAAAGGTCTTCAATTAGAATTGTGGCCGATTAAGTGCACGCGAAGTGTTGACAGCGAATAGTTTCCGTCCGCTGTCGTCCAGAGTGCGCTGACAGCATGGAGCACCGCAGAAGACATGGGCGCCATGGGAATTAGCTTCATACACATCAATTGAAATGCGCGTGGTTTTTGGAAGCCGGCAGTGAAAAACTAAGAAAAGGCAATCCTAGATAAAGGCTTTTTCCAACTTTTGTGAGCAACTAGTGAAGAGATTTGGGCGACTCTTAACAGCGAGGTCTTGATAGCCGATGAGGATGATTGAAGTGAATATGGAGCAGTGCTGGAATGAAGGGGCGGGTGAAACGGGAGATCCACGAGAAAACCCGCAGACCAACGGCATCGTCCGGCACGCGTCCCACTTGCGAAGATCCGGTGACCCGGCCGAGGTTTGAACCCGATTCGCCTTGGTGGGAGGCGAGCGTGCTAATCGCTCAGCTACCGTGACCCCTTGTGAGCAACTGCACAGTTTCTCACACTGATGCGTTTCTTTTGCAAAATATCCTGCGCTGCGATAACACGTAAATAATCACAGCGGAAGAAATATATCGGTATAAATACGTCACTCTGACAAAATATTTACTCACAAAGAAATTGCAAACTGTTATGTAATATCGCCCTTCTCCGGATTTTCTGTATTGGCTTCCATAAACTTGTAGAATACATTATTGTCTGTAAAATGTGTATCTGAGTAGTGAAGATGTTTAGACGGCTCTTAACACCGGGTCCTTGAGAGCCGATGAGGGTAAATCGAGGTAAGGAGCAGCGCTCGGAATGCATGGGTATGGGAAATGGGAGATCACCGAAAGAAAAAAAAAACCGCCGACCACGATTCTCACTTGCGAAAATCCGGGAATCTAACCCATTTCGGGTTGGTGGGATCTTGATTTTTGTGAGGATATGTGCACTGTGAGACTTCCCATAGGTCTTATGAGTTTTTGCCACATACACATGTACGAAACAATATTACTGCAATCTAAATGTATTTGAAAACCAAACTGTAAATTTTAAATTCAACAATCTGTACGTAAACAGCAATTTTATAAGTGTGTTAATTTGTTACATGGCTACTTCCGAGGCCGTGGAATTTTAGTTTAGATGATGCTTAATGTTTTGTAGACAGCGAGGACATAAGGAATGAAAAAAATGGTTCATACAATTATGAACGTCAAAGGAATCGGCCCAGGATTGAATTATCACAGCGTTCGCTTGGGTTGATTTGGGAAAATCTTCAAAGTAGTAGGATTTAACCGACTCTGGGACAAGGGGCTGGGGTTCGGAGTGCCGGAATTGGCAGCCGCCATGTTGGAATTTCACTTTTTTCCCTTTTTCCCTTCAAAATTTCCGTTTTAACCCGTCTAAATTGACTAAATTTCCCTAAACATCTCCCTTCTCCCCTAAAAAAATCCCATTTTTCTCAGGTGGGTCTGTGACCCTGGTTTAGCAGGGAGGCGGATCAGCAACGCAGGTGACCTTGGTTCAGGGCAAAGAGACCAGTGAGGATCCGTGCCCTACGACCTTTGATATTTTTCGACAAAATTCTACTACTCTTCAAAAAAACGAGATCAGGATTGTCGGACCGAGAATCGAACCTGAGTCATTGCGAGTTCATTCTGTCACCACTGCGAAACTTGGATCCTTCCAGGAAATGGTACTTTTTAGTATGGTGCGAGTAATGTTCTGAATGAAAATGTCTGACAAGGAATTATCCAGAGGAAATGAGAGGGATCGATTTTGAGTGGCACTTGGGTCGGCCTTAAGCTATATGTAACTTCTGCTGTAGGCTGTTCATGGTAAAGTGGAACTTCTGAAATCAACCTTTTAGAAACGCCACTGTCCCTAACTGTATGTATTTTAATACATACACCGGCTGGCACGTGCCAAGTTAAGTTCGTACTGACAGGGGGAAAAAGTTCTGTACATTAAATCCGAATTAAAAGTTGTAAGCAAACTGCCTTATTTCTTCTGTTTTCTATTAACATTTTAATGAATGTGCGCGTATGAATTATGTAACATATTTACTGTTCTAGTAATTCCACAGTTCTATTTGACCATCGCATGAATGAAGTGATCAGACCCATGACAATGCTAATTTAAAATACATATGGTGGAAGGATACTCAATGTGCATACAATTAAATCTTACGCAAGGCTTTCAAAAGTGCTCAGTTTAATGCGAACAGCCTTTCCCTTTTGTTATACACATGGGTTTAACCGAGGGTATACTAATTTATACAGTAGAAAGAAAATATATACACTTTGCTTGTAGTTCTAACAAAACTGTGCTCAGAAAAAGTCTAATGTTCGAGCAAAAAAATATCTCTGAGGCATTTCTTTAAACGTTTATGTTGTATGTAGTCAAATTAATAATGCTGTGACAAAGTTAATCATTTTAACCATTACATAGTCTAATTTTACTATAATGCAAATTTACTGTTCAAGTGTTAATGTTAATAAAGCCTCTAAGTAATGTTGCAGCAACCAAAAGTTGTATGACACTAGAAAATAACAGGAAGACTAAGACATTTTGTTTTACTGCGACAAGAAATGTTCAAACAACACAAGTTTACACTGACTTGGCATTGTAAAATGTTGGACAGTAGTGAACAGCGATGACCTCGTAAAATGAAACCACTGTATTGGAAATTTAAAGCATAGGATGATAACTCAATGAAGCTCAGACCAGCTCTCAAGCCTTCCAAAGTAGTTTGTGTGTGCCAATTATGCATATATCTATAGAGCATAAAATATTTACATGTAAAAAAAGAACTGCAGTTAGTCATTATGTTCTGACGAATACCCATAGTATGAAAAGTAATCAGACATGTAAGATAGAGCAGTTAGTAGAGCATCAGACACTGAGAGCCCGGGTTCAATTACTCTCCCAGCTGTCTTTTAATCGTTTATAATATTTCTTTGCAATATTTTTTTTTAAAGTAAATAAAACACAAGAAAATTTTTAACACTAATTTTTACATTATTTGAACAAAAATATGTTTTGCCGTAACATAAACACCACCTTAATGTTGACAGAACATTAAGGTGATAAGTATGTTATAAAAGCACTTAAAGTAACATTAACATTAATAGTTTAACAGCATATTATATAGAAGCAACATTAGTTACTGATGGCTCATAGATGATTAAAAAAATTACTGTTGTAGTAACATTATTACAATTTGCCACAACATTAGACATTTTTCTGTGTGTAAAAAGCTGGCAAAGTTAGTAAGTTGTTTTGATGCATCGGAAAATTACGAATATTAGAACAGTATTTCTTCATGATAAATTTACTTATATCTGTTTCTTAAAACTAGTTATGTGTGGAAAATATTACTTACTGTATTCTAATATTCTGTACAATGTCACTTTATGCTATACATTAGAAATTATTTAAGAACTCTTTCTAGTAATCACAGAGTTCGTGTTTTCTTACATATGTTTATTGTGTTTTTCAAACACAAAGCCACAGACTAAAACCACACAGGATTCAAATTAATATTTTTTATGTGTTTGTTAAACAATTTAAGATATTATTTCGTAAACTGCATAAGGGTAAAACTATTTAAATACATTAGTCAACAACAACAGTCTAACTGTGCAGTAAATTTGATGTTATCGGATCTAGACAAAAGGGCTTAAAGAATGAACAGTTCCTTAGTACCTGGGGGTCTTCAGCGCCAGTGGAGGGGAAAACTAGGTAAAGCATCGGCGGAATGCAATGGTGGGGGAAACGGTTGTGCCTCGAGATGATCTGGCGACTAACGACAATGGCTGTGTAGATGTAAAAGGCCGATTCTGGCTCACCACAATTTTTAGGGTTATTTCTTCTAAAATTAAAACAAACAAAGCAGTGCACTGAATAGTTTTTTTTTTCGTGTAAATGTACAGGAAAAAATTAAAAACTCAAAATCTGAAATTTAATGAAAAATGATGAAAATCAAGAAAATTAAATCTAAAATCAAGGTATTTGGGGGATAAATTTAAGTTCTAAATGCTTTTTAAAAATGAGCTCACAAAAACAAGCAATTTTAAGCAAAAAAACAAGCAAATTTTAGCAGCTTTTCAAAAATGAAAATGCAGGATTTGACACAGGATAAAACATGCGAAATTATACCAAAAAATGCAAATTTATCATTTTTCAAGCAATTTTCACGTTTTCTAGAAACACAAATTTTGCAAGCAAGCAAGTAAATTTAAGACAAAATCAAGTAAAATCAAGTAAAAATATTAAAAATATATATAATTGATAGAAGTTAAGAGAATTAAATTTCATGCACAGATCTTCCAATTTTTCAGTTCTTTTAAGCCCTTATATGATATAAAAACTTCCTCCTCATTTATTAGTTTTAAAGCATTTTTATCAAGTATCTTCACATAGTGCTCTGGTAATGTAATTTTATACTTACCATCTAGATTACAATTAATTTTCTTACCAAACTTGGATTCATAAATTTCAAAATCTGTAACAGTAAACCAATAATTTTCTCTAGATCTTTTAATTTAGGCGATTCATATGATTTGTTCATCTTCTTGAGGAGAGAGTCCATTTTTTTGTTTTGTGTAATTTATAGAGAAAAAAATATATAAAAATATATTTTTTCATTCTTTCCATAAATTAATCTTCTTAATAAATGAAAAGAAACCATGCTCGAAATGAAAAATAATACCATATCTAAGCAATGAAAAAATGTGGTGAAGTATTAAACATAGAAAGTTTTGTACCACATAAACCAAAAAGGTAAACATTTTAACATCTGTAAAAAATATCATGGTGAATATGCTAGTAGTCGTTATGAGTTAAAAAAAGAGAAATTATACGTGAATGTGGAAAATATGTATATAATGCATCTCTCAAAAAGCATAAAAATAGTAAATCGCACAATGCAGCATTAGATAATTTAAACGAAATTCACCGAGATAATTATCCAACAAAAACATGAAAAGTGTGTAATGAGAATAAATCTATAAAACTATTTTCTCTTAATAAAACTACTAATGATAAACACCTATATATAAAAAATCTTTTAGTGAATATCTTAAGAATTATTGTCTTAACAAGAAGCTAAATACGGTTTCCCAATAATTTAAGCACTTTTCGAGCTTTCCAATTATCTTTAGTTTACACTTTCTTTATATATTTTTTCTCTTATAAATACAGCTATAAAAATGGAGGTGGTATAACAGCTCAGTTGATCGATGCGGGAGTGAGGGAGTTGAGATAGATATTTAAAAATAACATATATAAGCAGACTAAGGAAAAACGACCTAATTCGAACTCTTATAACATTTATTATGCAATGGCTTATAGACGAGCAGAGAAAAAGAAAGCAGATAAAAAGAATAAAGAATAATTTTGCGAATTTACCTTTGGCTGAGGCTAATATCAATTAATTATATCCCGAAGATAGAAAAGAATTATAAAAAATATTTCCATTTTATAATTTATTTGTTAATAGGCGAAATAGAAGAAGAAGCAACAAAAATTATTTAGTTAATAAAGCTTATAAAAGTAGGCTATCAACATATATAATTGCAAATACCTTCAATTTAGTACAGCCTATTAATTTTTTGACTTCAGTAAAAAAATAAGGTATTTGAGATCATACACAATAACCTTATATCATTTAAAGGGGTGAAAACCAGTATTATATTATATGTCTCTTTTCATAAGCAAGATAATAATCAAGTAGAATGATTTATATTTCAATCGCCCAAGTACCCAGTATTATATGAAGGCGATATTAAAAGGATTTATAAATGCATAATACAAGAAACAATTACACAATTATATGAATTTCAAAGAAGAGGCTCAGGATGAACATTAGACCGAATAATGGGAATACAATTAGCTATAAACAAGTATAATACATTAAATAGCTCATCATATATAGAATTACCAGAAGATATTAAGAATAAGAAAGCATGCATAAATGTTAAGAATAGTGATGATAAATGCTTCCCTTGGGCTGTAAAATCTGTATTATTTTCAGCACACAAAAATTCGGACAGAGTAACCAAATATAAAAATGTGAGGCATAATATTGATAAAGTAATAGATATATTTGAATATCCAATAAAAATTGTTGATATACCAAACAAAGACAGAAAATCAAATTGATGTATCTATAAATGTATACTCGATTGAAGATGAGTTTACAGTTTATCCACTAAAACTTACAAAAGAGATAAAGGAAAAACATATAATTTTACTTTATTTTAAAGACGATACAAATTCACATTACTGTTGGATTAAAGATTTATAGAGGTTAGTTTCATCACAAAAAAAAAGCAACATAAAACTTATATTTGCGATATATATCTTCAATTCTTTACCTCTCAAGAGAAATTAAATAAACATGCAGAAGACTACTCTAAAAATGAAGCAGTAAAAATTCAATTACCTTCGAAAGGAGAGCAAATATTTCTCAAAAATTATAAACATACAATTTTACAATATATGCCGATTTTGAGTCAATTCTAAAGAAAATATCAACAACTAAGCCAAATCGGGGGGGAAACATATAAATTTAAATTAATCCAAAAATACTCTGTTTTAACAGAATATGATATCGATAATGGCCTTTGTAAGGCGATATTTAAATAAATATATAATCTTAGTAATCAACAAATAAATAACACTGATTTAAAGCTGAATGATGAGTCATATATTATGAAATATCAATTACATTAAGTGTCTGGTTTTCGTTATTATATTGTATCCTATTGTGGTGATTATAAGCAACCAGTTGTATATTACGGCCGAAATGCACATAAAAGTTTATTTGTTGTATGAAAAGGGAGTAAATGAAATTGGAGAAATATATTCACAAATTTATTAATCCTGTATGTAATAATTGTAATCTACAATTAAAATGACCCAACTTTGTACATATATATTTCCATAATTTAGCTGGGTATGATGATCATTTTTTAAAGAGCTAGCATATGATCAAAAAAATTGATTTAATTGCAAATAATGGAGAAATCTTTCTTACTTTTAGGAAAGCACCAAAAATTTAAAAATTAAATGTATTGAAACTTTTAAATTTATGGCCAGTAGTTTAGATAAATTATCATCTAATTTAAGTAAAGATCAAATGAAACACACAAAAACAAATATGGTATAACTGGCGATGATTATGAATGTGAAAAACCACCTCTAATACCCTTTTCTACAATTACAATCATATCCTAATCGTGTAATAAATCTAATGGCTGTTCACCCATTTTTAACATTGCGTCTCATGATAATCCAGGTGCTGTAAAATACCAAACAGGATCTAAATCATATGCATTTATACATGTATTTCTAAAATTTTCAAACACATCCGCTAACAATAATACATCACTTTTTAAGTATAAGTCGTGATATTCACCAAGATTTTTATATTATATTGATTCCATACAAATTTTTCATACAATATGCTATAATAGAAGGTCCAAGCAATTGTGCAAAAATTAATATGATGATAAATTTGATTCATAATTTAGGATGGATATTTTTAATAAAGTGTATGTTTGTTCAAAAGTTTAAATCAAACAAAATATATTGAGTTATAAAATTATTTTGATATATTATCCAAAAAGATCTAAGTTAAAGAAAAAATGGCATACTTTTTTAATAATAATGATGAAATGACTCATTTAGATCAATGTGAAAATGATTCTCTAGTTATATTTCATGATGATATTTTAGACAATCAAGATTAAAATTTGCTAGTACTTTACTATGGGAAGGCATAAAACATTGATGTATTTTATTTAGCTCAAACATATTCGAAAATTCCAAAACAATTGTACAAGATAACACTAATTTCCTGTGTATATTTAGACAAAATGATACTAATTTAAAACACATTTATAATGATTTTGTGGATGGAGATATGCCATGTAAAAAATTTTAAAAAAATTGTTCAAAATGTTGCAATGAAGATTATGGCTTTATTACAATAGATTTGAGTGGAAAAATAAAAGAAGGAAGTATAGAAATAAAATTAAAGACATTTTTTTCTCAATATTTTTACAAAATGATTAATCTATGTTGAACATATTTTACGAACGTAAAATGTGATTTTGAATATAAAAATGCAATGTTGAACGAACGATGAATACATTTTATGTATGTTAAATGAGTGTTAAGAGCATTTTTATATTGTGTTTGAAATGATTAGTGTTCATGATCATGGTCCTGTATGACAGTTATCCTGCATGAGTTTTGACTAGCACCAAGACTGTGCTATCTGAAGATATTAAAAAAAATACTAAATTATCACTGAATTTGGTCTTTATTCTTTAATTATATTTAATTTAATTGTTCATTTTCTTTATAAAAATAATATTAATAAAAAGACTTATTACAACTCACCAATTTCACTCGCACATAGTTTCACATATAAAAATGAAGTCAGTTTTAGATATATATATATACAATGGTAAACAATTTTATGTGATTATTTATGAGAAGAATAATCCTCGGTTTAGAGGCAATGATATTGTTGAAATATTGGAATACAGTTGTGTTCAACAGGCTGTAAAAAATAACATCGATGTTGAAGATATGGCATTGTTTAAAAAATATAAGGGGGGTGCTATGCAGTAGCACTCTATCATATGAGAAAAACAGTTTATATCAATGAATCAGAGTTTTATTCTTTGGTTTTATCATCCAAAAAAGAAGAAGCTAAAAAGTTTCAAAAATCGGCTACTCACGAAGTTTTACCATCAATAAAGAAGACATAGTGAACATTTGATTTTAAAAAATATAAGGCAATTATACAAAGGGCAAATAGAGCATATAAAATTGAACGACATTGAAGTTAATTGTTTACAAAATGAAAAGAAAATGATAGAAAATAAAGTTCATCATATAGATGATAAAGTTCAAATATCTGTAGAGCAGAAATGAAGAAATCTGAGAAATGACCCCACTTGTACTACCATAAACACGAAATCAAAATTTAAGGCCAACTTTTATTCTTTTAAAATTATTTGATGATAATTGTCCATATCATTATTATGTCATTATAACTCAAAGAAAAATGTTATATAATGATTTGATAGCATTTAAAATATATATCCAAATTGTGAACAAATATTGCTAATTTTTATTTTAATATTCAAATTAATGAAACATCTGTTTTATTAATCCAAGAGTTATGAGAATTATCAAAATCTAACCATTTTATATAAATTTTATCGCCTTTAGTTTTTAAGACTTTTTCAACCAAATATTCATTTGGATAGTATGTTTTCTAATTTCATATTCATAAAAATTACCTTTTATTTATTCTCCTTTTGTAACTTTTAATTTGTAAGTTGGAACATCATAATTTAAAACTTTAATAATAGTAAATAATTCTGTTGTCCAATTAGATGTATAACCCTTCTCAAATTTTTTTTCTCAAGTTTACTATTACGGACGACATCACCAACTTTGTATTTTGGTTTAGCAATCATATATGTTTGACATAATTTTTTTTCTCATTAACTTCAATTGGTTTCATACCAATAGTTCTATTATTGTTGAATTATTCTATTATAGTTGAATTATTGTATTCTTTTACTAATTCATCTAATATTTTCATCCATTTATAATTTCCATTTAAAGCAAACTTCTTCAACATTATATTTTTCAAAGTTCGATTAAATCTTGCTACAACAATAGTGTTTAATTCAGAAAATGAAGAATAATTATTGATGTTATATTTTTGCAAAAGTTCTTTAAATAATTTATTATAAAATTCTAAGCCATTATCGATTTTATTATTGCATGGTTTTATTTTAACTGATATAGATTCTAAAGCATTCGTCAGATTCTTGTCTGTTTTATCTTTAATAGGTAATGCATATACATATTTTGAAAAACATAGATAATTGTCATTATATATTTGTTACCATTATTTATATGCGATATGCCTTTTAAATTACCGGTATACATTTCAACAAGATCGATTTGCAATAAATCATCAAGACCATACAAAATTAATTTTCTTCTGGGGACATTTTTTGTGCAGGTTTATATAATTCATTAATTATTCCCTCTCTCGCAGTGGGAAAAACATTTTTTATGTTGATTTATTATAATTGCATATTGAACATATACTTTTCTGAAATAATGGACCATTTATAGTATTTTCAGTTTTTATATTACTATTTTTTGTGAACTTCTTACACTTCTAGCACCAAGTGTTCTCCATTTAATAGTAAAAAAACATTATTGATCTAAGTATTTTACGAATATTCCTACTATTATAACCTGAGCATCAATATGAAGAGATGTTTTTTTATTTTAAAAGAAAAATCGTCACCTTTTTTAGCATCAAAAGGCTTAATGTAATCTATTTTTGTAGTTCCCTTAATATCAGTCACATCATCATTAGTAGTTATTTTATAAACAGTACAATCCATCACAAAAATATAGAAAACTTTATTATTATAAAAGTGATCAATATTATTTGTTTCATCCCATTTTGCAGTTAAATAAAAATATGATAAATTTTTCTTCCTTACATTTTTCAATATTTAAGTTAGCAAGCATTTCACAGTTATTCAAAACTGATCTATATAGATTTTGTAATTTAACATCTAATTCTTTATTAGATACTTCTTTGCTTTTTTAAACTCTCACGTTAATGAGTGTAGCACAATAGTTTAAAACTGAATGGTTAGAATTTTGTAATTGCTAAGCTATTTCTTTATCGAAATATCTTTTATTGACCGCATATTTATGATCTACATTATCATCTGTATTAACTACTCTGTGCCCTAAAAAAGAAACATAAGATTTTGTATACTCAAATAAGTGCTTAGTTTACTTTATAAAGGAGAAACACCTGAATTGCATTGTGAATATACATATGTTTTTATATCCGAATCAATGAAACTGTTTTTTGAATCTACATATGTTTTTAATATATATACTGCTATTTTTTTTTCAAAAGATCTTTTATTGACTGCATCTTTCCATCAATAGAATCTGCCATATTAATGATTCTACTATTTTGAAGAGATGCACAATATGTCGTCTGAACAAGAACTTTGCTTATTTGGTCTCTTAAAGTGGAAACAACGATATTATAGTTTGATTCTATGTATGTTTTTAATGCAGTGTTTGTTGATACATAATTAGAAGCAATACTTTCCAATTTTGATTCTACATATGAATTTAAAGCAAAATTACTAGTGTTAAAATTTTCATTCAAAGATCTTATAAAGGGTTTCCCAAATATATCCGTCATTTAATAGTATACAAATTATATTTTTAACATCTCGAAAAAGTTGTCAAACAATTAAACATAGATGTCCTATTTATAACTGAATTAAAAATTCTGAATTCGATCAACATTGTAATAAACATTTCTGTTTTTGAAATAATTAATTATATTAGTTGTTTTCTTTAAAATAGCAAACCCAATGAGATCCTGGATTTGCTGAAATGTCAAAATTTACCATTTTAATTCCCTAACCTAATTTTCTTTTTGTAAACATAGTTGAGGCAACAGCAGCAGAAGCAATTTTTTCTTCAATTGGAGAATTTTTATCTAACATGAATTATTTAGCTTCTTTTTGTAAAATTTGATCGAAATAATGACTAGATTATAAATCTTTATGATCTTTGTAAGCAATATCGTGATATTTGCATGCCTTATCTAATTTATATATTCCTGAATCACCTCTTCCTAATCTTTCATTTAATTTTGTAAATGTCCTACAGTAATTATAACCAGGCAAATGCATTTTGGGTAAATTTAAATTGTTTAGTGCCCCGTTTATAATGCATTTTCCGTGGTGTTCAGAGTTACAAAATGAATGTGGAATTACATTTAAAACTCTTATAAGATGAGTAATTCCTTTTGGATTATCAACAAGAAAATCAAAAATTTATTATTAGCATATTCATTATGTTTACTTTTTCATTTAAAAAAAATTTAATTTCGGCATTTCTTCGCCATGAATAACAAATAATGTGTCAACCAATATTGTACCATCATCATTCCAAATATATTCTTTTGTCAAAATATTGTATTTTTTATGCCATCACTAGTTCTAGGAGACTTTGTAGAACTTGTTCGTTCAGGTGTGTTTGATTCTGATTCTGATCCTAAATATGGTTTTATATACACGTCATAATTGGGTCTATTTTATGATTATACTTCCAACCTACACTTGAAGCCACCTTTTTTTTAGGATTATATTGTTGGAATGCAGCATTGGTTGTTTTAACAATTTCTGCATAGTTTTCATAATTATTATCAGTGTATTTACCCATAAGAGCTTCTCGTGAATCTTCTGCTAACAAATTACAAAGTCCTGGTGTTAATTCGTATTCTTTATCCTCGACAAATAGTGTATCTTTATTTATCGTTAATTTTGTATCACCAATGTAAAAATTTTCCCCAACTCCACGTAAACCAAATTTTTCATTAATAACGTTTATTCTTTTTGCAATTTCTATTCCTATATTTATAGCAGATTCAGACGCTGCATGTGGTAAATTATTCAATGATACATTTCCCATTTGGTCTTCAAAATTAGGAGAGATTTTGAGAATAAATTTCTTTCGAATGTTGTTTCTTGTGGCTAATATAAAATTTTTAGTGCTATTGGGACCAATGTTGTTATTTTTTTTTCTTTACTTACTTTTTCTATGTTTTTTTTTTACCAATATTTCGTAAGTCATCGATTAATGGTTAATCTTTCTTCTTTATTTTTCATATAGTTTTTCGTGCTGCCTTTGATATATTTTATATCTTTCAATGAGTAATTTAACTCGAGAAACTCCCTCCAATTAATTCATTTAAACATAAATTTCTTAACTTGTAAATAAGTTATAAAAGTATCGAGAGCTTTGAAAGACAAACTTTTCCTCCTACAGATCAAACTAGGGGGAATTTAAATGTGTACAATAATAGAATTGAATGTGATATTCCTACAGTGGATGGCTTTTCTTTTCCAATTGACGCTTATGTTTATGAGCAATTTAGTTTACCAAAGCGAGATAAGGTTGGAGCTGAGGTAAAATATGGTGAAGAAGACAATATTGATGTTTGTTCTAACTTTTTTCCTCTTCAGTTGTATAGAGTAGAAATCTCAAAACATGGAAATATTATTGAAGCTGTTGATAATCCAGGTATAACACCAACAATGATGAATGCTTTATGATCACCAAGTGAACAAAATTATTTAGAATTTACTGGTGTTGATAATCTATATCGAGATAAATCTGTTTCTAGTGATATAACAAAAGATGTTAAAACTGTTTCTAGTGATAAAACAAATGAAATAATATATCCTCTTGGATATCTGTTTGGTTTTATTCATGACAACAATAAAGTTTATGGGAAAAGTTGCTATAAAATTACTTTTTTTTTCGCAATTCATCTGATAACAACTGTTTATATCTTTATGAAACTTTTAATAATGTTGATAAAGTTACGAAACATCGTCCTGATCCTGGTAACATTGTTATTGAAAAATTAGAAATTATGTGGTCTATTGTTGAATATGAATCGAACACGACCATTGCAATCAAAGAAAAAATATATAAAGAACCTAAAATACTTATTAGTTTTGATTATTGACAATTTTTAGAAAAAGAAGTTCCTAAAACAACAACTGTTTTTAACTTTGATATAAAAATTCAGTTTAATAATTTACAAGTTCATATGTCTGATTTTGTAATTGTAGATTTTTAATTTAATAGAAAAAATCGTGCTGAACAGCACAAACATGCTGTTATATTTGATCATTGTAATGTGAGAAACATTTATGTTCTTAAACAATTTATTGCTTATAATGATTTTAGAAATTCAAAGCCAAACTAGATAACAACTTAAGAAATAATGAACTTTATTATAAACCAACTGTAAACATAGATGGTGATATTAATTACTATTCATTTTGGGAGCGAAGATTTTTATATGTTATTATTAATTGTTCATATATGGAATATTTACAGTAGTTTAAGAAAAAACCATTAAAATTTGTGTTGATTTTAATAAAGCTCCTGAAGAAGCGGGGACGTTTTGTAATGTTGTTATAATTAGTAAACGAAATCTAACTTTTGATTATTTGAAAGAAAAAATTACTGAATTATAAACTTTTAATAAATGGAGGTTGTAAACGATATTAAAGAAACAACAAAATGTTTCGATATTTTAATACAATATTTTAGACTTGTAGTTAGGTGATTACATTCCAATTTTTTACGATATTTTAGATATAGATAAGTTATTTGATCAAATAAAAATCATAATCCAAATAGAAATTTCGTACAGTATCACTTTTTATAACCGTATACAAATTATTAATATTTTTAATCGATCAAATTATAGAAATTTTAGAATGTTGGGATATTGGATATGAAATTATAAAAACAGCAACTCCAATTGATAAAGAATCGGACATAGTTCATTTAAAAATCGTTTTAATAATCAATAAAAATGAAAGATCAGAAAAATTTTCTAATTTTAAAGACGATGTTTATGATTTTGATTGCTGTGATGGTTGGGATTATGGAATGCTTCAAATTTTTCTTTATTTGTAGACTTTAAAATGTCTTATTGGTGGTTTACTTTTGTTGTATAAAATATACACATTCTATTAATTTGTATATTTTCATTCGCTTTTTAGCTTATTTTGCTTGTTTTTAGAGCTTAAATTTAACCCTCAAATACCTTGATTTTAACTTAATTTTCTTGATTTTCATCGTTTCTCATTAAATTCCAGATTTTGAGTTAATTTTTCCCTGTACTTTTAGATGAAAAAACCATATTTAGTGCACTGTATTTTTGTTGTAATTTTAGAAGAAATAACTTTAAAAGTTGTGGTGAGCGAGAATCGACCTTTTACATCTACTTCTGCCACGATTCGTAAATGTGAAATCCAAGTTTCACCCCGCCGGGTTGGCCGTGGTGGGAGTTGAGTGATTTAACTACTACATCACAGCCGGGCAACGTGTGAATCATTGTACTTCAGTAATGCTTGTTTGACAAGGCGATATCTACATGAACATACAGTAACTAAGAGTATCGAATCATTAATCGTGGCCTTTTACGCTGCAAAGTGGGGCCAAACAGCACTGTACTAGGAGAAAAATAAAAAAAAGAATCTTATTGAAGTGGTTATATGGTAGGCCTTTATTCGAACGATCGGCAGATCCCTGAACCAGACGTTTGTAATAGTCACGAGGACTTTGTAATGCAGCTGTCACAGAACATGCCAGAACTTGAGCGTACATGGATCAGTGAGGGAGTAGCTCTCTATCTGAGAAGTTGTTAAATGCATACTAGTGTCGTGTGCGGTTGTAACAACAAGATGTGGTTTAACATTATGTCATTAGCAACAGGTAAGCACGTTTCCGTTCAATTACATACAGATTTTGTGAATTCAGTATTGGATTAATGGGACCATAAATACACTGTACCATAAATGCGAAAA
The DNA here is from genome assembly GCA_029891345.1 of Dryococelus australis. Classification (NCBI taxonomy): domain Eukaryota; kingdom Metazoa; phylum Arthropoda; class Insecta; order Phasmatodea; family Phasmatidae; genus Dryococelus; species Dryococelus australis. The sequence goes on from CM056995.1 coordinate 259,093,859, forward strand.
AGGGAAAAGTTTCTTGAAGGTTTCAGTATATATCAGGGTATATTATGTTCCTTATGGTGACGTTAATAATTAAATCATGCAATATACTTGCCGTAACTGTAAACAAGCGCTGCTCATACCTGTTCGTTTTGAAAAAAAAAGCGGTTTAAAGAGTTGACAGCTTCTAAAAAATCGATTTTCCATGTATGCATGATCTAAATACCCAAAATATTCGTATATCTTTCTTTACAGGATCGGGTTGCATCGATGATGTTTTTATAACTAGAAGAAAACTTTATGAAGCCACGAGGCAGTCTGGCTGTGTACGGATACAGGGACAAGTTATGGTTTTTGAAAGACTTCGTCCGAATCAAGACAAAATGCCCAGACGAATGTATTTAGGCTCTCAACAAGCAAATTTCATTTTTCGTATCCGATTTTAAGAACAGGTGGCAACACGCTCGTAGGGAAGAAGAAAGATTTTTGGGGAAGAACAAGGACTGGCTATACTCATCAGAGGGGGTTTTCAAACGACGAAAGAGTCGTAGAAAATGCATTGGTCGATCTACAAAGTGTTTCGATAAATCATGACATAGCGCTTGCTTGTTACATTCTAATATATAGTGGTTTGTTTCTTGCTAGAGTCAAGTTCAAGACTTTTCAGCATCGTTGGTAAGAATTTCCGACATTGTAACCCTGCCTGCACTTCATTGGTTCGGCGATGATTAGTCACCAGGACAATTGTGGTGTTGCCGGTCCCAAGCTCGGATAAAATGGAGAGGGCAACATGCATTGAAGAGTTTATCATGACATGATGAAACATGTATCTTTACACAAGTAACCATCTCGTCGAGACTTGTCCATTTCGATATACTTATAATAAAATTTAAAAGAAAGGGAAAAGATAGTAGATGAATCCTAGGCTCAAAAACCACAACACTCTGTCCTGTATACATCCAACATATGCATGTTCTAGCAAGCTACAAAGGAACTATAACAGACAACATACAAGATTATTGCTGGAATCCCCCACCTCACACCACTGTTTGTAGATTGACATTACAATATGGCAGTCGGTGCCCCGAATCGACTTTACAAGATGGCCACCAGAGGTGATGTATGCGACAGACGTGCAGGCGACAGGTGCGCACGGAGCATGAAATGATAGGGCATGAAGGCGGAATGACAGAGTATGAAAGGACAGGGCAATGAACTAGAACAGTCTAAACACAAGTTGGCCAACCAGAGTGACAGAGCATGAGGATGTAGGAGTGGCGATGTCATCCAATATGGTGATGTACAAGCTACCAATGTGGCTGTGGATTCCAAGATGGCGATGTACTGGTTACTAATATAGTGGTGGCTACCAATATGGCCGATCCGGACTGAGAAAGCACGAGAAAATGCAATCCAAGATGGCCGATCGGAATGGCAGAGTTAGAGGCAATGCAATTCAAAATGGCGGAATAAATTCCCGAATCCCTCACCTTACATCTCTGCCCCCGAACCGGCTATTTATACCTACTAACTTAACACCGTTGAGTTAATGGATCAGCAATACCGTATCGACAATGGATTATTTTAAGGAGAGTAACCAAGCAACACCGATATGTGACTATAGGCTATTTAAAAAAAAATTAAGTCGATAACATACAAACGTCCTATTGTCTAGAGTGATTTTTTAAGGCCGGTATTTGCCTTTGAATGTGGATGGGAGCTAGTAAACCATTGCAAATATTACAGACAGTACTTACTATGGTATTCCGAGAGACTAGGTAATACGCAGTTGTACGAAAACCTGCTAGGATTGTAAAACTTTGCTCTGTCTTCAAATTGTTTAGTAGGAAACTTTGTGCGTGCCAAAATTAGTATAGTAGACACGCAAAATCAACTATAATAGTTACGTAGCGTTCCTATGCCGACTCTCTCCGATTTTGAGGCATTTACACATAGGCTACATTTATAACAAAATGGAATTTCCTCATATTAACAATCTTCGTTACACTCAAGGTATATTTTGGACCTGCATTACTCACACACGCATATTTCTTATTTCACACTACACTTGCGCTCAGTCATTCTACTTTATTTTATTTTTATTTCGTGAAATAATTTAATAACCGCGACTGGCAAGGGCCTCATCACTTTAGTCATGCGTCGGCCAAGTGAAACTGTAAAATTATATAAAAATTTATTAATTTACAGATTTTGTAATTTTTACACTTTGGTGCATTAAAAAAAAAACAGAAAGCGAAACAAATAATTTAAGTTATCATCAGTGTATCTGGATAATGCATAACTGAACGGAGATCTACAACCATGTAACACAGTGCGCCCATTAAAAAATATGCAGGCAGAGGTAGTGACTTTTTTCTATACGCTGTTCACGATAAAGTGAGCACTTTAAAATCCCTCTCATTTGAAATAATAGTCAATAAATATATTTTATTATAGCCTTATAGACGTTAACTTCAGAGTGTAGTGGAATATAATCACTGTTTTTATTAGTTACATTGTAAAATTTATTTATAACGGTGGTTAAAGAATGATAAATGGCTGAAAGGAAAAAGTAACTAGGGCCTCAATGATGCTCACTTTACCGTGAACAGCCTATACCAGATTTATCTCACCCAAGACGTCTTCCTCAGCGGGACTATGTTACCTGGAAAACAGACACGTGCATTCGATGAATGGTGATTAAGTTTTGTTACTAATACTTGTCGTTGGTATCGCCATATTTCGTCGGGAAGCTGAACTAACAGGAGAACTTTGAAGCTTTATCCCCCGAGTGATCACCAACAGGTGCGAGACTTGCCAATTTTTCCCTCCCGGCCACCAGGCTTGCGGTACCAGCGAAGCGACGTAGCAGCGGCAGCGGTAACCAGCGGGAGTGAAGACTGCGATTTCGAGCAACTGTGCAGTGAAGGGTGCGGCTGATCTGCGGGATTATGGGACTAGGTGCGTGAGTGACAGGCATTTGTAAAAATGGAAATTTAGTCTCTGACTGAATATGCGTAGTAAACAATAAGTGCGGTTTACGTGACTGTATGAAGTTGAAAGGCAGCGATAAGGGCTGTAATTATAATTGAGATTGGCATTAAATATTGCGCTCGCTGAGAATAATAAGTTATGTAGGTGATTTCAATGTTATAAATAATTCATGTGTGTATTTTATACCTTAGCCAATAAATTAAAAAAATTCAATTTAGTTATTTTATTTATATTTATGCGGGCTTTTGACATATACGTATTCCCTCACGTGTAGCAATCACTTAGTATCAATTTCTACACAGTGCCTCCTCGTCGCAGGTTGAAATAGACTTGATCTCTGTGGTCTTATGAAAAGCAGACACGTCAGCATTGTTGTTTGGCTTAGATATCTCCCTGAGCTACGTGAGACGTTAATACAGTGTTCCATAATCAGTAGAAACATATGAGTAAATAGTTGCTACAGAGCATCTCTCTTTAACGCAGTTCATCCTGGCGCGTATCTGTTTAAAATATGAGTTTCTAAAACTAAAAATATGTACGGTTCCTGGACCAACCTCGGTTTTTATTTGTTATAAAGGAACGGAAATATACCAAATATATATTTACCTTGGAGCGTCTTAGTCTACTGAAACTAGATGACGAAAGCTTTCGTAAGGACATTTTCATTACTTAACCTTTTACCATCGACGTTTAGGGACCGCTTTGGTTTTTTTTTTTTTTATTAATTGCCGTCTCTAGTATACTATTTTCTTCGTTTTGGGATAACTCCCATAGTCTTGATTGTAGTGCTTCATTCATATAGAATTGAATGAAATTATGTGCCGCGTAAATTTATTTAACAAATGAAATTATTTTTATAAACTTATATGTTCATATGAACTGAAATTACCTACCATCGTGTCACCCTAAAATAAAACACTTTTACATTACGTTAAGTGGTGAATTTTACTCCACTGTGGTATGTAATTCGTTGACTCTATTTTCAATATGCCTGTAAACGCGAGTAGCTATTTCTTCCCGGTGAACAGTTTTATAGAATTGTCATTAGGCCCTAATATTGAATGTGCCATCTTATCAAAGGCCTCAGTGAGACTGCAAACTACCTTATATTCTGATAACCAAATTTTCACTTCATAAAAAACAACTTATATTGCTAATTTTTGATACAGCAAGTATTACATCTGACACTGCCTCTCTTTTTTACTTAAAAATTAATTCCTGCCACTAATGAAAGAAAATTAAAACCCGGTTTCCATATTTATCTTTGTTAATTTTTACCAATTGTGACTGTAATTACCTGCACTTAGTATTTCCTTCAAAATAAATGCATATAAAAAATTTAAAGATTGCATGTTTTTTTTGGAATAGGGCTCGTAGCCTTCGTACATTTTGTGTCCTTTTTATTACCTTAAAAATACTAGCATGATAAAACTAAATTACTTTAACAATTATGCTTTTTTTAAAAAAGAATTTTCATGTTGTTACTCAAAGATTGGCTGCATTTATAAAATAAATAATTAATGCTTAAAGAAATAATTACATACAGGTGGTGCACATTTTTTGGCCTACACGAGAGTGTGTGGTTATGAGATGGTGAACCCATTTAGCATTTGATCGATTGTGGGTTCAGTCTCGGTTAGATACACTGAAAACTGGAGGGTTGTCGACGTGAATTGTATTTAAAATCACCTAACATATGGGGTTCAAGGACGGAAACAGCGATGTAACGTTCCGGCAGTACAACTTCGTGATTAGCAACACAATCGAGATAAATGCGGTCTCGTCTGATCTGGTACAAGACTAGTATGAGGACATGACGCTGAGTTGACGCCGCGAATGTGCAAGGCCAGGGTGGCGGCCTGCCGCAAATGGAGGAAATTTGGACGGGGGCGAACATTCCCAGGTATGTAACAAATTATGTAATATGGAATTTTATTATATTGTTACAATTTATTAAAGTCAGTGGGCTTAGCCAAGTTTTCTTAGTGATAGAGGACTTCAATTTTGACGTATATAGGCCGCGTGCATGTATAAGCCGCACCAGAATTTTTTGATGAAAAATTAGAGATAATTAATATTTCAAGTATAGACCGCTCTGAATTTTTGTATTCCTATAAATCTTGTTAAGTCACGATTCCATACAAACGTAATAAATTCCGACTTAATTGCTCCCCTACAGAACATGTGTGACAGAAAATTTGTATTAAGTGGCAAAGTTTGCAAATACACATTGAGCGGTTACTATTCCACAGATGGTAATGTGACTTCAGAAAGAAAAACCACTGCAACATGTTACACAAAATGACATCTTATCAATTTGTACTTGTAGCGCGGCGGCGGGCGTGCGAACTACGTAAGATATATATCTCTTGTACAGCAGAGAAATGATTTTCTCATGTACGGTATCTATGGCCGAGCTCTAACATGTTTACTTACTACACGTATAGGATGAAGGTTAGTTTGTTTATTAACGCGAGTGAACAAATAATTGCATGAGTGGCAAGTTTTTTTCCTTTCTTCCTTCCTTCCTTCCTCCCTCTCTTCTTCTCCCCTTCCTACGAAACTAAGTTAAAACTAAAATGTAGGTATTGTATGTTCACAAATTTTTAAACAAGTTTTGGGGGTAAATTTTTTTTGCGAATATCTCATATATAAACCGCACCTCACTTTTTGAAGTAATTTCTTTTTTGTAAATGTCGCGGCCTGTACACGCCGTAATACGGTAATTAAAAAAATAGTTAGTAATATTAATTTCCTAATTTATTTACAACCACTACAAATAAAATACTCTCGATTTGATAACTTAATAAACTTCTATCACTTACTACCTACAATTAATCGATTTAGTCAATACAAATCAAATCACCTCATTGAAATTAATGTAATCAAATAACTGAGATCAGTCCCATTAAACAGTGTCTCAAAATCTATTTAATTATTTTATAAATTTTATGTATATGTTTGACTACTAATATTTACAATAAAGTCCATATCACATGTTCATATAGTCCTACTTTTATTAAGTCCAGAATGTTCTAGATCGCTCAGAGCTCCCCTATGCACAGCAGTCCTCTACTCGTCTGGTATCACGCCCTATCGTCCGTCCCCGCCCTATACACACTCGCCTGTCGTCGTTTCTCACCTGCCGCCATCGTTCATCCCCCATGCTGATGTCCCATACTGCACCCGAATTCACTCGATTATCACACTTCCACCAAATGGCTACCACAAAGAGACTCTGCTCTCCAGATGTAGAGAGGTATTCATAGCGTCGTCGACCTTTGACCAGAAACTTCTTTACACGCCGGGTTGCGCGGAGGAAGAAGATCTCCAGAAGTTTCTTGCTCATCCTCTCAAGTCGTCGAATCCTTTGGCAGGGGGGTGAAGGGGCTGTGATGTCAGCCAGGTTGGCTGTCAATCATTCCCTCGGCTGCCGAATGACGTAGCGATGAGCGCATATTCCTGAGGGAGGGGAGGATCAAGGTGGCTCACCACCCTACTATACAGCGCCGGGCCCTCGCGTAATCAGTGTCCGATGCGAGACTCCACGAGTAACAATATGTTTTTCCTCAATGACAGTTAAAGTTAACCCCTATTTAAGTAAAAGTATTCAAAAGTGTGCGTATATATGTATATATACACGTACACACAACAGCCATAACTCAAAATAGTTATGCTACACCTGTAATTTCGTTGCTCATGGAGGATGCTCGCTGGGACAGTAAGTGCATTACAAAGTGACATTGGAATTTGATCGTTGAACGAATAGTGCAATGAGGGTGAATGACAAGATGGAGATTTTTGGACAGTTAAACATAACTGAGCACGAAAAATTACTGTTACAATTTTTCTTTCTACAAATTAAATGGGCTATACCAAGTTAGTTAAGGGCATGGAGGTCTTAATCAAATGAAATAATTAATTATAATTTCCTTATTTCATTTACAATGACTACAGCAGAATTCTCTGAACTCAAATTCTTACAATAAATAGAAATCTCTTACTGTTCACAATTGACACCAATTAATAAAATTTATAATTACTACAAAGAAATCAATGAAATTAAATAATTAAATATCAGTCCCAATGGACAGTGTATCAACCGATTCAAATATTATATAAAATATTTGTCCCAATAGACAGAATACATACAATAAAATCAGTATTACACTTCCATTCATTCCCACTTCAGTTCAGTCCATGTCCCTCCAGTCGCAATGTTCGAGAGTCCTCCAAGCGCCCTCGCGCACAGTAGGCTTCAATCGTCGGTTTCACACCTCTAGTCCATTGAAGCCACGAACACCTCACTCACCGTCGTCCCGCAATCTCCAGTCGTCGTCTACACTTAACTTCGCTCGCGCACACTCGGCCAGGCGGACTCCATCAAAGACTCCCACTGATGGGTTGCGGTAATATATATAGTGTCTTAGGCCGCCACCTAGAATCTTCCCCAACTCGCGTGATGCGTCGCGGAGGGGTGAGGCGCCAGCCAGTCTCACCAGAACATTCTTGCGTCGTCGCTAAAGGTATCAGTAACTCCAGCAGGCGAGAGGAGGTCTGTGACGCCAGCAAGTCTCACCGCTTTCGGCATTCACGGAATTCCCAGAATGGGGATTAGGAGGCCGCGAACACATAGTTCCATTAAGAGGGAGGGCGAGGTGGGTCTCCGATTACAACGCGGGGCAGCTGAGTCGGCGCCAGCTGCAGCACGTAACAATACTTTTAAAATATATACCTATGGACGAGGAATAAATATATGTATACAACACTGGAAAATTTCAAGAGGGAATAGATTAAAAAAATAGAACAACAACTAATTACGAAAAATATATGTATATATAGAGTACATGACCAACATATAACACATAGAAAACAAAACAGTCACGAAACCTGCTGACAAAGTTAAGACAACACTGACAACATAAGTAAGAACAAAATAGGACAACGCAACAAAGAAACGCATTAAAACACTGCAGTTTAACCAGACACGACAGAATACAAGCTAGGAATGCTGTAGTCAAGAATATACAGGCACAAAGCCAGAAAATTCCATTATGGAATCGAGTCGAATAAACCAGGACAGCAAGCTAAATGCGAAAATCTAATTTAATATATATTTGTATACGAAAAAAATTATATACGACCAACAGACAAAACGACAAAGACGACACAGGCTAGTTATCTACTTTAAAAAAATAGAACATACACAACGACGAATCTCGCACAAAAACATACAGTAGTTTTTTCACTACTGACAGAATGCGACGTTTCGGTAACTGCAATCTGTTACCGTCTTCAGGCAGCGTCACAGAGTCCGAGAACAGAAGTGCAACTGACGAGGAAAATACATCTCCACTCACTCAGGAAGCTGACAAAATAAAATAAAAAATCGAAGAATCAGCTTTTATTATTAGCAATAATAATATTTTCAGTCAACAGAGTATTAAGTTAATTGATGTGTGTATCCCATTAATTAAGAGAGAAATTTCTTTGCAGCACAAACAACAGCAAAATCACAAGCCATACAAGACCACACCAGCCAATCATAGCCACTCTTAGCTGTGCAGCCAATAATGAGACAGCTCGACTGTCGTGGCTGCGGCAGAAAGATGGTCATAAACTATAGTCAGTCTCACGCTTAGATTGCAGTACAGGGCTTATGACACTCACTGTTGCCAGATTACTTCAGCTTTGTGATGTAACTGGCAAGCTGAGAAACAAATGGGCGGTGAAGGAAATGGCCTGATTAAGAGAATTTTTATCTATTTAGCTCCCTGCCAACCAGTAAAGGAATCCAATCCTGCGATGCAAAGCTAAGCGGCTCCTTTTAAACTGAAGCATGTGATAAACCCCATCATTGTGATTAGACGGTGCGAACATAACGTAGATAGTTTTTTTTTTCGAAGTTGCAAAAAAAATAACTTATCAGGCAACAGCGCCCCCAGGAACAAGGACAGCGTTAACGACAGAAATCGTGCATGGGGAAGAGAGCGTGAATGTACATTACACTCCACATTGCAATCTAAGAGTGAGACGCTCTATATATAGACCCGTGTGTTTCCGTTCTCTGGTGTGGAGTTTGTCTGGGAGCGACGGAAATGGAGTATGCGTGAGAGAGAGGGTATAAGTCACAGTGGCAACTCTGCCGACTTTTGCACGAAGCCGCCACGAACAAGGACTAGCGCTACGTGGTTTTCACACCGAGAACTACAGATTCATACCTGTCGGAGTGGTAAGTTAAGAAACTTTAACCTCTGGAAGTCCACTCTAGGTATATATTTACTCAATGCCACTCCAGATCACCCTTATCGGCTCTCAAGACCACGCTGTTAGGAGCCGCCCAGATCGCTCTTCGCTTCACTCACTCGCCACTGTCCCTACCGCTGGCAGAAAATACAAGGCATTCAGCATATATACACATAAAGAATTGCTTAAAAAAATATTCATTCGGCGGGCCAGTCTTGACGAGAGTGGCAGATCACATGTGGCCCCCGGGCCGCTAGTGTAACAGCTTCTATGATCCATTCACCGTTACTTCACACTTTTCTGAAGCCCTGATAAAGTTCTACTTTCAGATTATTCCTCCGCCTCGTACAAACTAAGCTTAAATAAGTCTAGGAAGTTGCACCAAAGGACAACGTACCGAATTCGTGCGCACTCAGTTGTAATAATATTTTGCATGAGAACTATTCCCTACTAGACGTTACCAACACACGTGTTTTCTCACTATTTTTATACATATTTACTGAAAAGGAAAAATTATAATTTATAAATAAAATACTGGTCAAACTTCAATATAACGAAAAATAAGATAATTTTATGTTATCAGAGGCGTAACACGCTTGTGATACGTGACGTTAAAGTATCTGGATACGGCATACATGGGGAGATTTTTCGAAGGTTTGATTCAAAAAGTGTGAAAAAACCGCGAGTAGACTATATAAAGTTTGTTCACGATAAAGTGAGCACTTTGACCTTAGAAAAAAGTCTCTACCCCTGCATGCATTAATTTTAATAGGCGCACTGAGTGGCATTCGCCAAGTAATGTTGGTATAGGCCATTCACGATAAAGTGAGCACTTTTTAAGGCCATCCAAACATGCATTAACCACTAAAAAATATGATTTATTGTAGGCTCAGGCGTTAACTTTTGAGAGTGGTGAAATGCATACACTGTGTGTATTAGTCACATTGCATTGTTTATATTAAAAAGAAGCGGGTAGATAAAAATTGGCTCATAGGAAAATTTTAGTATGTCCTTTAAAAAGTGCTCACGTTACTGTGAATAGCCTATAACAATGGATGGAATGTAGTTCCATAACTTAACGTCGAAAAAAAAAGTGTTAGGTAACCATTTGTGATAACTTAAAATAAATTCTTACACTTACTGTTTATAAAATGCATCGACGTGTAAAATTGATCAGATTTGTAAAGTATTTAATTTATTAATAATTTCACAGTTTCATTTGACCGACGTATGAATAAAGTGATGAGGCCCGTGGCATTGATAGTTTTAAATAAGGCGGAGGAATACACAACGTGCATGCAAGTAGATCTTAAGCAGGGCTTTCAAAAGTGTTCGTTTTATCGTGGACAGCCCATAGACAGAGCCACGAGTATTTCGCGAATTCATTCGGAGGCGAGGTAGACTCCAAACAGTTGCTCTTTTCTCCTGCTGTTGTGATTGGACGACAGTTCTTCAGACACGACCCGTTTAACTGTGAGTCAGTAATAAGTAGGAAGCAGTAGTGTGAGTGAGTGTTTAACAGTGCTGTACACAGGCCTCGCTTTATCACAGCAACCTTATTGGTTGCTGTGATATAGTGTCAAGTGTATAGAGGGTTGTCCAGCCTAGCTTTTTGCCAAGTATATCCGCGAAATACTAGCGGCTCTACCTACAGATTGTCGCACCTTTGGGAGTGAAGTAGTGGAGTAGTGACAGAAGTGATGACTGCGAACGTGAAGCAGGTGCTGTGAAGGAAGGCGTGACAATGCGAGGTGACAATGGCCTCTGGCACAGGCGCAGATAGCTGACAGGCAGCAGCAAGGGAGGTCGACCCCGCAGCTGATTACCGGTGTCCAGGCTGTGGACAGCGGTAAAAAAAATAAAGCAGTCTACATGTGACTCACGCCCACGGCACACATCCGCCTGACACCGCCCTCCTCCGCCCCCCTCCTTCCAACCCAGAAACTCTTCGACCTCCACCGAGACCCCTGACAGCGGCCCTGCCGAATTATCGTTCTAGTTCCGGGATGTGCGCGCACCTTCTCAACTCCAACAGAAAAAAAAAAAGGAATCGTAGTTAGGGACAGTCAACGATACTGACAAATGTCCGCATCTAGCTGCAAGTAGTTCAGCAGCGTTGAAGCAGCTATGGTGTCATTATGTCTGCAGGGGTCGTATGCTCTGGACGCGAACTAGGAAGGGGTTTCTCTACCTGATCTCTCCTAATCCCCTCAGGCCAGCATAGCAAGACTCGCTGCTCACACAAGTGCACCCCCCCCCCTTCCTCTACATCTTCACAAACCTTACGTCTTCAGGCATCGCAGCTATTCAACTTTAGCGCTTTTTAATTGTATTACTATTAATATAATTTAGAAGAAACAGATCATATATTAATTAATTAATAAATTTCAAAACTGCAGAATCTCAAGTATTCGAATTTTATCTATACATTACCTTCATAACCTTCTGTTCTTATCTCACGCAACCAGCACTCGCTGTTTAGAGTCAAGCAATATTAATCGTCTTATTACTAACTTCTTTTGGCTAATTAAAATTCGCAGATTAATTTTCCGCCTATTTCTGGCCCCCTTCAGGGACAAGTGATAGCATAAAAGCCCTGATATATTCCAAATTCCGGTCTTTATAATAACTTGCAAAACCAGGTGGGAGTTTGCTACTCCCGTCTTCTCCCCCCCCCCCCTTCCACGCCCCTTTCCGGCTCCTAATAGCCGTGAGTGGGTCGAAGGTGAACATTGAGAACTACAGCTCGCCGAGGCAACTTGGCGGCCTACTTGTTGCAGTTGCGGTGTGCAGGCACCGCAGCTGCAACAAGTAGGCGGAGATGGAATCTTCCTTCTTAGCCTGCAGCGAGTACAAGTGTCGCAAACGCTGGGTGGATAAGGGCCCCACAATCGCCTGTACTACATCCGCTCTGAGCTTCGGCAGTGATATAAAAGGCGGCGGCCGAGCGATACGGGATCTTCCAAAGTGTTCGTTGCCGATTCTAAAAGAACAATAAACACTCTAGAAAAGGGATTAAGGATTGCTGCCACGTTGATTTAATTGAACTTTTCAACTACATGCTGAAAATGTAGTTAGTTATTTAGCATATAATGGCTGACGAATAAAGTAATTCCTGTTTTTTTTTTTTCTGTGCTAAATGATACAATTACATACAGAGTGCTTCTGTAGACGCCCTCGATGACGGTACGGAATTTTTTAACCCCGGCGTCGGGGTTGTGACGTCACAGTGTTTGTGCCGTTTGACGATGTTGCGAGTTTAATGGACTTTCGAATAATGGTTTAGCGAGTTTTGAGGATTTTGCTGGCTTGTTTAACCACGTTTTTCGTTGTTTGCGACGTTTATTGTATTCGAAAATTGAATTTTTGCTTCCTGTACGGGTTAAGCCCAAGACAACGTGCCTTTGCACGATTTAGGTGATGAAGAAGAAGTTACATACAGTACTGTTAGACATTATAGATTGGTGGGCTACGATACATTAACATAATTACTCCAGAATATTTCCTAATTGTGAAGGCAACATATAGGCCTAAGCAAATAATATTTAATAATCAGTTGTATTATTTACCCACACACTATTGTATTCCGAATTAATATTCGTTCATAATTTCAGAAACTTTCTAACCGTGTTTATGAATGTAATTAAGTATAGGTACGCATGGCTATATTTGACTTTGTGGCATTTGAACAATGCAGTTTATAATACCTTGTAAATTTTAATGGCTTTAAAGAAGTATCTAAATTCCCATTAATTATAGAGGAATTGTAATTAACTGCGATTGTTTGGAGAACTCTAAATATATATCTACTTGCCACATGTATGACACTATGAGACTTCCTACCATTGCACGCTGTCGATGCTGAGTAATTTACTAATATTTTCTTCACAAATATCTGCATTCATTGAATTTATTACCATTGAGACTGATTTCCATAATCGTGCTGTCAGTAAACGAGTAGTATGAAACTAATGGCCTATAGAAATCCATACAGTGCTTTCTGTATAGAAAGGAAAACCATTTCTTGGAGGTTTAGTTAAAAGAGAGGATTACATATACATACCGTTTTCCTGTTATTAGAATGTTTCTTTATATGTTTTTGTAATGGTAATCCTAGATTATTTATAGCAAATACACATTCTTTGAGCATGCTTTGTAGTAAATAAATCTAGCTTCATACCAAAGCAAAAGGTTTAGCGATGTTAAAAGCTGTAATTGTGTGTGTATATGTATGTATAGGCTGTTCACGGTAGCATGAGCACTTTTGAGGCCCTAGTTACTTTTTCCTTTTCCTTTCAGCCATATTTAATTATTTAACCACATGTTAAAATAAATATAGCAGTGTAGTAATAAATAGTGTGTGTATTTTCCACAGCACTCGTAAGTTAATGTCTAAGGCTAAAATAAAAGATATTTAATAACTATTATTCCAAATGAGATGGCTTTCAAAAGTGCTCACTTTACCGTGAATTACCGTGAATAGCATATATATATATCTAATGGCAAAAGCTGCAATCACTAATTTTTCTGTTTATGTAACGCAATCGCTGTTTTTCCTTGCTTGTATGATAGACATAATGGAAAAAAATCTTGAAACATTCTATGCCATGAAAAAACGTGCGCCGATGGGACAATATGCAAACATGCATACACTCATATTATGTGATCTCCAATCACATAATTTACGTATACACATTGTTAGAATGCGTATATCGCATTTAAGTGTATATCGCATTTAGGTGACGTTGCGACGTAGTTGTCGCTGCGTGAAGGTAAGTTCGGCCGGGCACGCGGGCGGAAACTTCCACGTATTGAGACAACGATGTCTGAAACTCTTAATAGAATCTAATCCTGCGACGCACAGCTATGCGGCTCCTTTCGAAAGTGATGCCTATAAGAAGCCCTATCATTGCGAAAATTACATATTTTTTGGGCTTGCAAAAAGATAACTTATCAGACAACAGTGCACACAGGAACAAGGACAGCGTTAACGACAGAAAGCATGTATTGGAAAGAGCGAGAGAGCGAATGCCCTGTAAACCACGTACTGCAATCTTAGAGTAAGAGAGCGAGCGAGGTGGCGCAATGGTAACTCGCTGGACTCGCCTTCCGGAGGACCTGGGCTCGATTCCCGGCCCAGCCATCCTGATTTCGAAATCACTCCAGGCGAATGCTGGTATAGGCTGCTCACGTTAAAGTGAGCACTTATTTAACGCCCTCCCAACAGGCATTAACCGCTAATAAATATGTCTTATTGCAGCCTCAGACATTAAATTTTGATGGCGGTCAAATATATATACTGTGTTTATTAGTCACATTGCAATGTTTATATTAAAAAGCAGCAAGAAGATGGAAATTGGATGAAAGGAAAAATTTATTAGGGCCCTAAAAAGTGCTCACTTTACCGTGAACAGCCTATATGGATCCCTAAACAAAGGCCATGGCCAATTCATTCCCATTCCTTCCCCAATTCCTCTTCCCTGTGCGTCTTGCACCGTCTCTAATGACCTCGCTGTCGACAAGACGTTAAGACCAATTAGCTACCTACCTAAAGGCTGTTCATGATAAATTAAGGACTTTTGAAAGCCCTGTTTAAGATCTATATGTATGCACGTTGTGTATTTTTCCGTTTAATGAAAAATTAATATTGCCATGGGCCTCATCACTTTATGCATGCGTCGGTCAAGCAAAACTTTGAATTTATTAAAAAAGTAAATATTTCACAAATCTGTTTTTATTTGTTTACAGTTCGATACATAAACAAAGTACAAAGTGAAATACATTATTTAAGTTATTAAACATGGTTACCCAACACTTTAAATTTTACGATAAGATATGGAACAATTTTCCATCCATCGTTATCAGCTTATCTGGGTACATGTAACCAAGTTTAAAATAAATGCAAGCAGGGGCAGTGACTTTTTTCTAAGGTTGATTTCAAAAGTGCTCACTTGATCATGAACATCCTTTAAGAGTAAGACGCCCTATAGCATGAAACAGCAGAACGCCTACTGTTCCAAACGGCGTGAAGAATGGGGAAACAGTACGAGCAGTTCGTCAGCCGGCTTGATCTCCATTTTCGCAGGTGAAAGACACGGACACCCGTCTCCCATGAAGCGTGATGTTACAGCGGATATGAGACAATGACGGGATGCTGCTGGGGAAAACGGCAGTCCTCTGTAGGGGTGCATCGACCCATGGACGCGTCCGTTGTGCTCCCCTCACGCGAGAAATCCGGACCTGGACTGGCAGGGTTCCCAATTGTGATCGTCTCTTGTACAGGGTAACCACGCTCTAACCACCATAAGGCATAGACTAAAGATGGGGTAGACCGATCTCGCTGGCTGCGCATAATCAATCTCCATGTCCCAACATTGAACTGCTTTTTCTGTTAACACGTCTAGCGAAAATGGCGTGGTTTGGATCTTAGGTTAGAAAACTGATTTGTGAACAAATGCTTTGAGATGAATGCATACTTCCTCTAACCATTTTGTAATCCAGTTTGGTTATATTAAAACTGGTTAAACTATTTTATTAATATAATAGTGCTTGTCATTTAAAAATTAAGATATAAACAAACACGTAGGCCCTACATCACTGTTGATCATGTTACTTTAACAGTTGTGTAGGAGTTGTGTAGGATTGGGGTAAGTCAATGTTGGGTACATGCGCAGAAGACGATTAAACGCTCTACCTCATGTTTAGTCTATGGGCCGTAGTTAGGAGAGAGGGGAGATTTGGGCGGCTCTTGACATCGAGGTCTTCAGAGCCGAGGAGGGCGAAACGAGGTATGGAGCAACGCCGGAATGCAAGGGGGCGGGGGAAACGGGAGATCCCCGAGAAACCCCGCTAACCAGCGGCGTCGTCCGGCACGACTCCCACGCGTGAAAATCTCCGTGAGCGACCCCGCCGGGAATCGAACACGATTCGCCCAGGAGGGAGGCGAGTACATAGTCCAACCACTACACCACCGCATCCCCTAGGGCGTAGCTACAGAGTGGTGGTGAGGGGGGTGGTGCAACGCTCCCCTTCAAGTCCATACAATAAAATTTAAAAACAATAAATATGGTACAAAGCCCATCACTGTTAATAAAGGTTTTCCTTCATTTTACAGGAAAGTAATGATAAAAGATTCTCCAAAACACTCCATAAAACCACTGACGCCCCCTCCCCCAACTGACTTTCCTTAAATTCGCAGAACTTCTACGTAAATCCATTTGTTAGTTATCCTTCACTACGAATTTTTAACAACTACTGAATGTTACGTTACTAATTTTTTAGTTTTGCCATGCGAGTGTTTTACTGCGTATATAAAAAAGTATCTGAACATTTACCACTTTATGACAACGTACCTAGGTATTACTCTTTTTTTTTTTTTCGAGCTGTGTCACTCGCATGCATTTGTAACTTTTTTCAGTTTTTAGTCATGACTTGGAGTTTTTTTAGTTGCTGCTAACTCTGAAAGTTGTCTGAGCCTATTATTTTGATGTTTCAAGGGTAGGTCAAAAAGTCTTGGGTTCCTGACCGCCGCCGAAACAATAATTTACTTGTTACAGTTAAGAGGAAAACTCAAGTAGACTCGGTATTGTTCCTTTCCGAAAACGAACGATGTAGGAAATACACTAAACGCAGAATAACTCCGAGCCTGAGCTACGTCACACAAATGGAGGGGAGGACGGCACACGCGCAGAGGGGCGGGAGAAAGATGAGGAGAGAAACAGGAACAAAACAAAGCCTTCATATAATGTAGAGAAAAGTAGAAAACATTGACTACTTACCACTGAGGCATGGAGAACTACGGCAGTTCTTCAATGCCACTCATTGCTCCAGCCGACGAGTCTGACGTGTAAACGTCGCTGCTGCCATTACTGTCACTGTCCGCACCACCTAAATTTATTATCACTTTATCAATTTCAATGTCAAATCGCACATCCTTATCATAATAGTATTTCTCGAGTGCGTGGACGTGATTGCAAAATTGTATCCAGTATTCTGGCCCCATTCGGTTGAATATGTCCTCGCAGAGTTTTTTCACATTTGTCAAATAGCAAGTAACATTTTTTGTAGCGACTTCTCCTTTAACTTTAGCCCAGATGCTTTCAATCGGATTCAAATCCGGATGATAGGGTGGCAGACGAAGTACTGTGTGGCCATGATTTACCAGCAGTCTGTCTACCGAGTACTGTACTTGCATAGGTTTGTGTTGCTTTATGAGGGCATACAAAGTTGGGTTTAGCATGCCATCAGTAAACGAAATATTCTCCTTAACTAACCACTGCCGCATTTCCATCTTACTATAGTTGAGCTGGAAGTAGGTGTGTTGTTTACCTTTACATTGTGATAGGAAGCATGATCTAATACAAGAGTACTGTCAGATGGACGATTTGGTATTAATTGTTCGTTAATCCATTTTTCATAATTTTCTTTATTTATATTTTTGTGATAATTCCCTGTTGCCTTATGCGACTTCCATATTGCAAAAGCATTAGGGACAAGCCCGTTTTCGCTTCCTGCGTGAATCATTATTAACCGCTTATCTTTTGCCACAGGTGCTAGCAGAACGTTGGAAGACTTGTCACTCCACATTTTATTTTTCACATGCGATGGCAAAATGTGCGACTCATCCATGTAAATAATTGTACGTTTCTCATTTGTATATCGATGCATACTCCTGAGATATTCTATACGTTTTTGCCGAATATCTGATTTCTCTATTAAAACTATGCGCTGAGATTTTGTTTTTTGCCACCTAAATGTTAGCTTCTTCAAAGTCGTTCTTAAAGTCGAATTACTTCCTTGGTAATTTATGTCATCCTTAAGCTTAAGTCTTAAAGTTTCGACAGTCGGCACACATTTTTCATGTAGGTAGAAATTGTAAACAGTATGTCGTACCACAGCTTCGTCGAAGGTATCAAGGTCGTATTCAGAGGCTTTCTACCGTTCCTTGTTGGGTGTAGAGTAAGACGTTCCTTCACCTGCCTCTTTCTGTTTAGCTTTCATCTTAATTGTCTGCACTGTGGTACGAGACACACCCATCGCCTTAGATGTTCTCTGCTGCGCTTTCTCAAGTGGAATGGACGGTTCCCTCAATCTCGCTTCGTTTTCCATAAACTGCAGAACATTGTAAACCATTTATCGCACTTGTGAGTGCAGTTTCTTACCTTTAGCTTTTGACAAAACTGGAGGCGTTTTAATTCATAATGTTGTACTGTATGTACTTCATAGTGTTGTCTCCTACGGATTACAGAACACTGACTGCAGAAGTGACAAACTTCACACACACGCCAACCTCGTATACAAACTGTAAAGGAAAGTCTGTCTAAGTAATGTGGACTTGCTCGCAATACCTACGTCTCCTTTAGACTCGACAAAGAGACTACATTTTCACTCTGTATAGTAGCTGCAGCCATGCTGGTATCAAGTACACGTTATCGCTCTGCGTCTTCGCCTCCTCCTCCATGACCGATACTGTTATCCTGTTTGTAAGGGCCGGCCAAGCTCCGAGTTATTCTGCGTCTAGTGTAAGGAGATGTTGTGTTGTTTCGCGCCCACTGCTTCGCATCGTGCGCCGGCGAGAGGGAGAGAAGTAAAGAGAGTTGTTATACGATAGCGACGGCGGAAATCCAGGTAATGATGGGTTTCGAATTACAGACACGCGCCACAGACTCTGGTCGTATTGCTTTCGGCCGATATCTGAAGAATGCTCTGAATTACTGACCTCGTTCTCTCAGCGCGTCTCGGGGAACGGTGAACCTTCCAGATGGTAAGGCGTGACAGTATTAGTATTGCGGTGGTACTCCGGGCAGAGAGTTTGAGTTGGAGCTGATTAATGAATGAGTGGCCGAGTCCGAACCATAGAAGACGTGCAGCGGGAGAAGTGACCAGCTGGAAGGGAATTCTGCGACTGCGAGTATCAAGCAGTGATGTGAGCGGCTGGCAGGCTGGACTATTAGACTAGATGCGTGAGTGAAAGACATTATAAACCACGGCAACAGATAGACTAAACATGTGTTGGTAATGAGTATGAGTTATTTGACTGTAACCAACATAGACAATTAAGAAGGAAGTTAATTAGACTGGTAATATACATGAAATATTTCGCTCACTGTTAAATAAAAAGAGTAAAAGTGGACACCGCTAATTAATGCTGTAGATTAATAGCAGAGTGAATGAAATAGAAATTAAATTTAGTTTCTTTTATTTTTATTATTAAGACCTCCAACCCTCATGAATTCAGATACGCCCCTCAAGCGTCATCCTTCATGCAACAGTATTTACGGAGCTCAGCACCCGTTTTTCGACAATACGAATGGGCGTTTCCGTATACATTATATATTAAACATTTCCGTAAAAAATATCCGTAACCATTCGCAAATTTTTAACAGTTCTCGTGTATAAAGCAGAATGTCACCAATGATTTTGTAAAAATTGATGAAAATGCAAGAGAGTTTGAGAATGTGGTATATTTTTATGGTACCCCTACGGAGATCAATAGGTAAACTTATCCTGTGGACGCTGTTAAAGCAAGGCTTGCAGGTAAATCGACAAATCGCAATAGCTTAACTGCATATACAGGCTGAGTCCTCTAAAAGAGGCCCCGTGGGACATGTGTGTAACGGAGCGAGGGAATGAGGAAATACAGACCAGTGGGGCCACTTTTAAAATGCCCACTCTGTATTATACAATACCAACATGCTTACAACTACTGCGAAAGGTCGTTTTTAAAACCAACATTATTGACAACTTACTTGGAAAACACGACTGGACAAGATTTTCTTAACAGCATTGCCTTAGTGTACAGCTATTAAAACATGTCATATAATCATAAGAAGTACTGAGTCAATTAGCTGAAAAACTGCGGCAGCTAAATATTCTATTGTAATAAAAATAAAATAAAACCCACACTATAAGGCACGCTATATTAAATTTGAGGTAAGCTTAGCATTTTCTTTCAATCAAATCTCTTATGTGCCACATATGAAAGAGAAACAGTAAGATTTAGTGTTGATTTATTGTTTGTAGAAAAGTTAAACCTCTTCACTTCATAAATTTAAATCCTACCTCTCATGCACGAGAATAGAGCCAAATTCATTTCTCCGACGCTCCATCCACGTATTTCTAACTCTGAGTACACTCGAGCAGGATAGATTGAAAATAAGTGCGTTTATATATATATATATATATATATATATATATATATACACACACACACACATACATGTGCGTATGTGTGTGTGTGATGTTACGGCGTATTACGAATATACATTCCAAACACAATCTGCCATTAATACAATGAAGAAGACTCACGCGCACGCATTATTAATTGTACGTAGTAACAAGTTTTTATTCTTTTCACTTTACTTCACAGAACACATCAACACCAAGCCACATCCTGTGTAGCACATTCTGCTCTACTCAAATTACTTTGGTTTCCAAACTGAAGTCGTTCGTCGGTCCATATCCATTCGATAAATCCAAGAATCTTACAGATAAATCGTCTAAACGCCTACTCTCCCTGATACAGTGGCCATCTGCCATCAGTTCTTATAAAAACGAAATAGCGTTCAAATTACCGTCATGATTCTCTTCGTTTTTAATGTAACAACGACAGTTGCAGTCGTTCTCGCTGTCTGAGCTCGAATCCCACCCAATGCGAGCTAGAATTTAAAATGTGCTGCAGATATATTTCGTAGTCATTATTAAATTCATTCTAGTATTCCTCCGTTCTTTATTCTGTCCTTGAGAAATCTTCCGGCTTCTAGCAGAGTCGTGTTACGTTCCCCGCACGAATGTAGTTGGCATGAAAACCCACGAATACTGTTCCTTTACCCTCAGTGTGCACGACTGTACAAAACGGAACAGCCGCCGTGAACTGCTTTCGGCATGTTCGTTGAAGACAAGGGGTGAAAACAGCAAAACGTGTTAATCAACTTGGTACAGTTTAATTTTTACTTCGCATTATATAATTTGGGCTACGTGTAATTATGCAAAAAAAAAAAAAAACACCTTCCATATACACACGCAAATTTAAGCCGCCTTAAAAAAATTAGCTCTCTCACATTACATTTTGACAAGTTGCCACCAAAAGTTCGCGCCCACGAAACGTTTTGTCAGAGCAAGGAGCAATTGTGTTACAGACCTTTTGCAGGCGATAGCAAAAATTGGTCTGAACTAGAATGATGTAAGGTATACACACATGCGCCTGCCCGAAGGATTCGAACAATATTTTATCGTACATAGTGTGCATTGTAGCAGTGGCGTAGGAATATTTGGGGGGGGAGGGGGGGAGTTCACCCTCATTGATAAAGCAGTACCTAAAAAAAATACTTTGAGATTAATATTCTACTAATTTTCCTTTCCTTATTATACCGTTTTATATACGTAATTGCTCATTTTACTGATAACTATGTTTATCTTAATTTATGTACTTCGTATTTCGCGTGACGCGTGTGTAAGGGGAGGGGGATGAACCCGGAAATTCCGACTCCCCCTGTCTACGCCTCTGAAGTGTAATGTTTACGGAATGTATCCTAGGCGACAGACGACTGAAGGGTCGCTTATCCATAGGATCCTAACACAGGAGGGGGCCGCGGTGATGTAGTTGTTAGAGTACTCATCTCCCAACAAGGCGAACCTGGTTTGATTCCTGGCGGGGTCGCTTCCGGATCTTCACATGTGTGGAATCAGGCCGGACGATGTCGCTGGTCGGCGGGTTTTCTCGGGGCTCTCCCATTTACCCCGATTTTGCATTCCGGCGCTGCTCCACGCTTACCTCGCTACACCCACATCGGCTCTCAAGTAATTCGACGTTAAGAGCCGCCCAAATATCTCCACTCCATT
This sequence comes from Dryococelus australis, assembly GCA_029891345.1. Classification (NCBI taxonomy): domain Eukaryota; kingdom Metazoa; phylum Arthropoda; class Insecta; order Phasmatodea; family Phasmatidae; genus Dryococelus; species Dryococelus australis. Next base: position 259,115,915 of record CM056995.1, read on the forward strand.
CCGATCGTATCCCATGTAAATAAAAATGTTTCCTCCTGAATTAATACAGTTGATGTTTTTCATTTCCTACCCGAAGGTCGACGGTGCAATCAACATGACCTCAAGCCGTGTCCCAGTGGACATAAGAACAGTATAACTGGGACTCCGGTGCAAGTGATTACAATAGTTCCCGCGCGGGTGACGTAAGGCTTCTTTGTTATGTTCGATGAGTCAACAACGCGCCTTCGTGTGAACATCGGACTGCGATAGACAAATCGCTGCGCACCCTCGCCATAGTGGCGCGACAGCTAGATGCACTCCAACATGCCGCTCATTCCGGGTGCATAAGTACGGACTGGAAAATTTCGCGATTTCATTTTACGACAAGCTAGATCTCAAACACATATACATTCCCGTTACGTTTGCAATTGGATCTCAGTTTATTAGACACGCCCAGGTGAGCTCTGAACCAATGACAAACATGCAAGAAAAGAAGCACCCAATTCCGTGCTACCTGGCCTCTCGTAAAACTGGCTACACACACACACACAGGTTCAGCATCCAATGAACAGAAAGCTGAGGTTCGATAATACGTAGGACCATTAAGTCTAACCTACAGGTCGTTCGAAACGCGAAATTTTTCTGTCCCCACGCATAAGTAGAGATAGGAAAACTTCGCGAATTCATTTCAGGACATGATATACGTCAAGCGTGTGTACACTGAAGTCACCTTTTCAATTGGATCACAGTTCATTAGATACGCCCTGGACGACTCTAAGCCAATAGCAGACTTGCAAGGCAAACAAGTAGCTAGTGCCATACTGCCAGGTGTATAGTAACACTGGCTACTGTGTGGGTCAGCAGCCAATGAGCAACGTGTGAGTGTCGAGTGTACACAGGACTGTGGAGTCTAGCCAGTAGGTCACTGAACTCGTGAAATTTTCCTATCCCTACGCATAAGTTAACACCACTGATAAATTTTGCTGTTCACGGGCAGAAGAAGACTCCTTCGTTGTAACTGAATTAATAAAGGGTGGCTGCCAGCGACGAAATTTAAATAGGAAACCCCATGTTAAGGAAATTTCGCCTCAGTGTGTTGATTTTCAAGATAGGCGTTTCGAATGAAATGTATCCTTCACGAATTTTTGTAGAAGTTCCCTAAAGCGTAGAAGTTTCCATAACATATATAGTCTGCTTGCAAGAAATTTTTAAAATTTATGTTTTACAAAAAAGTACATACTGCTTATTTATATTGAAAATATACGCCCGTAGGAATCTTCTGCTAAAAACTTCGCGAAGAGTACATTTTGTTTAAAACGCCTATCTTTAAAATTAACGCACTGGGGAGGAATTTCCTTAACGCGGGATTTCCTATTTAAATTTCGTTCGATTGGTAGAGCCGCGAGTACTTCGCGTATCGAGTTGGCAGCAAGCTAGGCTGGGCAGCCCTCTATACACTCGAGATATTATCGTTTGCTTAATGGTTGCGGTGATCAAGCGAGGCCTCTGTACAGGACTGTTAAACGCTCAGTCACACTACCGCTTCCTGCTTATTACTGGCCCACAGTTGAACGGGGCGTCTCCGAAGAACTCTCGTCCAGTCACAACAGTAGGCGAAAACAGCAACTGTTTGGAGTCTACCTCGCGTCCGAATGAATTCGTGAAATACTCGTGGCTCTATCGATTCTGTGTTGGTTTTGAGCAGTGTGGATATCCTCATGAGCGTTTTCCCACCGTCAATGGTGCGTGTTGAAGTAGGGCTGACAAGGGGCGATGCGATGACCACGGGGCTTATATTCGATACGTAGGGACAGGTGTATTTTGCGAAGAGATTTCAAGACCAGCTGTACTCCAAAACAGTTTCGTTCATATGCGCTTTCGTGGTTGGATGATGTTAAATGTCACATGCCTGAAGTGTTTAGCATTGGAGTACTTCATTCTGAATGCGCCCAGTCAAATGAGAACAGGTCTTCTCACTTAAACGCGCGGTCAATAACCAAACGAAAATATGGTTGTGGACGTACGATACTGGAGTCTAGCATGGCCATAAATATTTTCGCGAAAAACACCTGTCCCTATCGATAGGCGGCCATCTGAGCAGCTGGGACAGATTGACCTTGAATTATGCTTACGTGCAGGGACGGATTAGGGTCAATGCGAAGTATGCAGCCATACGGGTCGCCGAATTGCGGGAGCATCACGTCAGCGCCGCTTAACTACTTTATTGTAATTAAGGCCTTATTTAACGTGAAATGTATAAATCTTAATATTAGTTAAGGACCTTTTACGTTTATAATCCCGTAGATTTTATCTCTACGAGGAAGCTGAAGTTAAGTTTTTCGACCATTGAATTGTTACAAGCCACCATGTGAGTACCCAGGTTCGTAAGGGGTCGAGACCATTAAACAAATAAAAGAGCTAAATTTATTTATTTTTGATTATTTATAATAGTGTAAAATACACACAGCTATTGTTTATTACATTAAACAACCTATATCTACTATTATCATTTATTATTCTCAGTAAAGGCTGTTCACGATAGAATGTACATTTTAGAAATCAACCTTAGAAAAAAGTCACTGCCCCTAAGTGCATCTATTTTAATGGGTTCCCTATGTGACACGCGGCCAGTGAAGTTGGTACGATAGATGGGAAGTAGTTCCGAATCTTTACGTCTAATAAAAAGGGTTAGGTAACCATTTCTGATAATTTAAGTTATTTCTTTTGCTTTCTGTGTGTAAAAATTAGCAGATCTGTAAGATATTTACTTTTCTAATAATATTACAGTTTCACTTTACTGGCGCATGTATAAAGTGATGAGGACAATGGAAAAGTTAAATTTACATGAGGCGGAATAATACACAACGTGCATACAAGTAGATCTTAAGCAGGGGCTTTCAAAAGTGATCATTTTACCATGAATAGCCTATAAGCGCAATGTTAAACGCCTCATCATTGTGTATATACTCGCTACATTACAGTCACTTAATTCACACTTATTGTTTATATACATTCAATCAAACTGTCTATTGGTATCATTCGAAATGCCTGTCACTCACTCATCCAGCCGGTCAGTCTCTGGTTACTGTTGCCGCCGCCAGTAGCTTAGCTAGTTTCGCATATCTGACGCTCAGAACCGTACACGGCTCCATACTCTCCACTCGGAGACCCGCTGTGGATTATATAGATCAGCTGGCCCGATCCAGAAGGACCCTCCCCCCTCCCTTGTACTGCGAGTAGCACTGGAGGAGGCGAGGACGATGACTAGAGCGTTCTCACAATGATAACCCCAGACAATTAGTCCTCTCGAGGACGGGAGCGGCACGAGTCTCGATAGCCTTATCTGACAAGTGTCAATCATCCGCCTCTGTCCGTCTGTAGATATGCCTTGCTTGTTCTCCAGTTATCGGTGATAAATGTTGTTCACAATAAAGTGAGCACTTTTGGAATCAACGCTAGAGAAAGCCACTGCTCCTGCCTGCATAATTTTAACGGGAGCACTGAGTGACATGCGCCCAGTAAAGTTGGTAACGATGGAGAGGAAATTGTCCCATATCTTAAAGTCGAATGAATAAAAGGTGTTAGGTAACAATCTGCTATAACGTAAATTATTTATTTCGCTTCCTGTTTTTTAGCGCATCAAAATATAAAAATTAGTAAATTTTTAAAATATTTTATTTTATAATAATTTTACAGATTCACTTGAAAGACGCATGAATAAAGTGATGAGGCCTGTCGCAATGTTAATTCTACATAAGACGGAAGAATACACAACGCGTATACAAGTAGATACTAAGCAGGGCTTTCGAAAGTGCTCAGTTCATCGTGAACAGCCTATATCAGCACGCACCCGAGGATGGAAGGTGAAGACAAAGGAACAGCTTGTAACACTATTATATCCCAGTATGTTATTATTGAGCTTTAAATAAATTTTCAACTTTTGAAATATGCACCCTCAGGTTTGTGTGTTCGGACACATACACTTTATTTGTACCAAATTAAAAAAGTAATTATTGAAAGCGAATTTTAGTTTATTCTAATTATAGATAGAACCATTGGCGTGTGGTTTACTGTTGCAAGGTAAGTTGTGTTTTGCTCTGTGTTATAGCTAGCAGTTTCCTAGGTTATACATCGGCCACATAAACGTAATAGTGCAGTTGACGTCACAGTACTTGTGTAGCGGGTGCCTCGCCGCTCTCTCGTGAGTGGCCGCAGTACATTCGGTTTCTCCCGGCTCCACTCTGGTTTACTGGTTCCTGCAGCATGCGTCGAGTGTGTACAGCACTGAGCAAGCACCAGCTTACCTTGCAACACTTCACCACACGCCACTGGATATGAAATTACCTGAATTCGAATTTCTCCTGAGTAGTTAAAAATAATTTAATAACGCATTATTGTTTTCAAAATTGCTACCACAAAATCACTGTAAGTGTAAGAGATAGTGTTAGGAAGAGGACGATTTTTATGAGCAGTAGTTGGAGGAAGATGGCGAGAAAACACATTTTTGCATATTGGAAAAAAAAAAGTCCTGGTCCCTTAAATAGGTTAACATTTACTTGATACTTTCTCCATATTCACGCAAAATCGGATCAATGATCTGCGGCTAGTTTCTCGTTTACGAGGTCTCCAGTTCGAACCTAGGCCGATGCAAGCCGGGTGATTTATATACTGGAATGCAGCAGTGGGTAGCGGGGCGAAAGTTGCCGTACTGTGGTGTTATTTTCCGTGCGTTCCTATTTCAACCCAAACCTCATTTCGCGTTGGTTATTCTCTTCAGGAACACAGTATCTGCCCCTCATATGGCGCCATTATAAGTTTATCGCACTTTTCTGTTTGTAGGACTCTTTTATTTCCATAGAATATATCACGTACACCTGGAGAGAGCATGTGAATACCTTGATATGCATATTAAATTGTTTATTGCGTGTAATGATCTGGTTGTAGGTATCTCTTGTGGGACTAACGATAGTATCTGACAACGTCGCAAGCGAAGTTTAGTATAGCGCGTTCGTACGTAAATAATAATCCAACCTGCTATAGCAAACGTTTTATAGGTATGTTTTTTGCCCAAGTTTCATTTGAAATATATTTGCAACCTGACGATATTGTGGTGATTATTCAATGTCGGTTTACAATCCATTCACGGTTACTGCAGGCTTTTCTTAAGCCCTGCTGAAGTTCTTCTTCCAGGATATTCCTCCGCCTCATGCAAACTAAGCTTAAATAAGTCTGAAAAATTACACCAAGGGACAACGCACCAGATTCGTGCGCACTCAGTGTAACAGCTATTTCTAACTAGGCGTTACCAACACACTTATTTAGTCACTTTTTTTAAATTAAAATTATTTATAAATGAAGCATTATACTTTTCCGATAAAATATGAATAAAATTTCAATTTAAAAGAAAAAAAATAACTTTTGTGAACTCAAGTATAAAACGCTTGTGATATATGACATATGTCATATATCACAAGTAACTAAACACGTCATACATGGGGAGATTTTTCAGAGGTTGGATTCAAAAAGGGCGAAGAAACCACGAATAGACTACAGAGAATTTCTCTCAAAAATGTAAGCGACTCTGAATGGCTAGGCGTTGCTCTCGGAGACACGCTGGTATCATCCCGTCGCGACACAACACGCGGCCATCTAATGCCTCCGTTACGTGATGATTGTGTAAACTATCCTCTGTGCCTAACGACGCCGCTATGTTTTCTAAATCCTTTTAACGAGCCATTCCCTGTGTATCGCTCGTAAACTTGTCCTATTCCCCCCCTCCGCCCCCCCGGCGGAGAGCCGCGTGATTGTGACGTTTATCTTCTGTTTATTGAATCGATCGTTACCCGCCCGCCTGCCCCCACGACGCCGATGGTTCGGTTTGTTGATATATAACGACAAGCAGGTTATACGGCTGGGAGGTGAGAAGGATATATAAGCGCTGCAGTGTAAAATGATAAAGGCGCGTTTACGGTCGAGGCGTTTATCTCGGCGCTGCCGAAAGTTTACGATACGGCATGAAACATTCGAGGATTGCAATCATTTACAATGCGCGAGTACCTATTATCCCCCGGTGATAATAGACAGGAGACAAGTATAAGGCGGGCCCGTGGCATTATTGAAGTAAGTTGGTTACCTACCTGCAAATAATTTTCGGGGCTCTGTTCCTTGGGATGGTGCCCGAACGAAAGTATTTTTATCATATGGAAAAGGGATTAAGTTTAGTAAACACAATAATCTGGGTAATTACGTACTTAGTTCGGCGGGTGGGAAAGCATTGCTGGGAAAGTGATCTTACTCATTATCAAGCGTCGTGAAGCAGTGAATAAAAAGAAAAGATGTTACTTTTTTTTTTTTTTTTTTTTAAAGAGGTCACTACTTCATATTATTACCTATGTTTTAGTAGACTATGGTGGAGAACAACGGGTGATGGAGTGGCGAGGGCGATTATGTTGCAAGACGTTCGTCGCATTTACTGAAGTGGCGAGCTTCTGAAAGTGGGCCCGTAAGCACCCGGCTATATGAGTCGTGACACGAACCAATATATTAGGATGGACCAGCGATAGAAAACCCAGTACCCATCGGTAGGTTTTGGCAAACTTGGATTTACACGGGGCAGAGAACTTTTACTTAGTCGTGGTGGGAGGCCAACCATATAGACTAAAGATGAAGTAGACGGCTTATTCGTCTTCTGCGCATGTACCCAATGTTGACCTACCCCAAAGGAACACAACTGTCAAAGTCACATGGTCAATACTGATGAAAGTGTTTGTTTATATCTTTATTTTTTAATGACAATCGCTCTTATATGAATAAAATACATTTACAAATTTAAATTTGATCAAAATGCAGTATAAATTGGTTAGTGTGCATACAAATACCTCAAAGCATTTGTTTACAGATCAGTTTTCTAACCTAAAATCCAAACCATGCCGTTTTCGCTAGACGTGTTGGCAGGTGAGCAGTTCAATGTTGGGACACGGAGACAAGTTGTGCGCAGCCAGCGAGATCGGTCTACCTCATCTATAGTCTATGAGTTCAACGCGTTAAAAGAACGGACATCAATGGTCCTGTTTAACGGGTAAGCTGTGGATGATATGATATTTAATAGCGAAACCAACACTTAATCACTGAGGGAAAGGTTTTATTGAATCAAGCAAAGTTTATTTCGCACAAGGAAGTTAATTGTTTGTCTTATCAGCAATCCCTTATCTAGGAACAGATCGTGTACAGTGAGTATGGGATGGGTCTGCCGTTGATATGCAACGTTAAACCGATTTTTCACAATCCACTTCTTAATACCATTTGTAATTCTGGGTATGGTAAAAATGCATTTATTATTCTGACATCAAAAATGATCAAATAACCCCCTAGAATTAAAAAGAAATTTAGAAATTTACTTCTCTCTTAAAGACATCGTTGGGTTTAACATCATAATTATAATACTAACCTACTTGAGATTAATTGAACCATATTTATTATGAGAGCTTGATAACTTTACCCCTGAAAACGAAATCATTTTACTGTTCTCATTTGGTTGTTGTTTGGCGCAACTGAGATTCGTTTGGCATTGCGTACATCAAACAGTTTCGTTTGATATAAGAATAACTGGAAGTCTGACAGAAATGCGAACTCAGAGCGTCTGCGCTCGAACGCTACATCCTAGCAATCTCAGCTTAAGAGCGCAAATAAATATTTCAAGTTTTACAAGTTTAATTTTCAGTTTCCTGTTGAATATGTTTTAATAGGATGTTTATATCATTACTAACCATCTCGATAAATACACTAACAAACGCTGTTAAAGGTTGTTCACGATAAAGTGAGCACTTTTGAAGTCAACCTTAGAAAAAAGTCACTGTTCCTAACTTCATATATTTTAACGGGCGTACTGAGTGACATGCGCAAAGTAAAGATAGTAACGATGGATGGAAAGTAGTTCCATTATCTATCGTCGAATAAAAAGTCTTAGGTAACCATTTGTGATAACTTATAAATTATTCCTTTCGCTTTCTGTTACTTTTATGCATCGAAGTATAGAAATTACAAGATTTGTAAAATATGTTCTTTACCAATAATTTTGCAGTTTCACCTAAACGACGCCTGGATAAAGTGAGTAGGTCCATGACAATGTTAATCTTTCATAAGGCGGAAGAATACACAACGTACTTACAAGTAGATCTTAAGCACGGTTTTCAAACGTGCTCATTTTACCGCGAACAGCCTATACTATCATAACTGTCACAAAAATACAGACGAATTCTCGAACGGCGTTTTCGATCGAAGGCAATCAAATGAGTGGTCAAACAAATAAATGCAGTTGATTCAACAAAATATTTTGTTGACAGTCTTACTTCTTTTGGTCAGACACAGAGGTTTTATCAATTCAAGCGTGTATTTTGTTAAGTGAACGAAATTTATTTCGTTGTTTTTCAGATTTTAATTTCTGAACAAAACATTTTGTAGGCGCAACTAAATATATTTCAGATGAAGATCGTGTACAAACAAACCTTTCTCTCAGTGTATGATAACAGCTGGCGTGCTATAATAAGTTAAATTGGCGGCCTTTACTTTGTGAAGCGGTATTTTACAATTTCGGGATAGGCGGTAGTGATTTGTTTCTCTCTCGGAATAACGTGCCTATTTGCTTACATGTAAAATACTGAAATATTGTTTCAAATTTATCAAATCTCTAAACGCAAGTAGACGTTCCATGGCTCCTAGATTAACTAATCAAAAGGATCTGTGCAAGTACAGAACACCAGAGAAGAAATAAATGTCGTGAAATGTGCACCTTATTTCCATCATTTACCAAAGTATTTAACTTTCTATCTAAAAAATTAAAACTGTCATTCGTTGCTACTTCAGACGCTATAATGCCAGTACAAATCCCATTCATTTGAAAGAATGTCAGTAACTGCGTTTCGGAATAGAATAAACATAATACCTGTATAGTGAAAAAAAGTCTCCATCTGCAGCGATACATCTCTGCATACAGTTCACAAGCCCATCGCAGTCGCTCCAATGAGGCAAATAATACCCGGAACGCACATTCTTCACAAACTATTTTTCTGAACATGCTTTCCTTCAGGAAACGACTTGAGGAGCATTAACACGAGAGAGCCTGAGAGTGCCAAGTCCAGGGAAAATGAACAGTTTGAGATTATCTCCTCACTCAGATCACTCAGGTTCTGTTTCGTAATTCCCCCCCCCCCCCCCCCCCACGTGGGGTTTGGCGCCGCCAAACAAGAGTAGTGTACCTTTCGTATTGACCAACGAGGTAACTGTTGAGGTACTGGTAACTGCGTTTCCATTTCCGCATGGCACAACACAGCGATAACGTTTCAACCAGGAGGAAAGAACACGTAATGAACAACATTCGGTGATGTCCGCCACATCGATAACGAAGGCTTGTGTGAAAACCTTGGCGAAAGAAATTGTTTCCTGAAGAAACAACAGATTATTGCTCCGCTTGTCTGCCAGTAAGTGTGGTAGGCTGCCAACCCAGTTTTCCACTCCCCCCTGTTTGCTGAAGATGTCGGAAATGGATAAACTGGAAATATCGAACAGCCGGACAAGTTCCTGGATGGTGGTGCGTGGATTTGCCTTCATAAAAGCCTGTGAATCGTCGTTATCAAACCTTGATCTGAGTGCGTTACTTCTATTGCAATGAATGAGCGAGGTGGCGTAGTGGTGAGTGAGTGAAGAGATTAGGGCGGCTTTTAACAGCGAGGTCTTGAGAGCCGATGAGGGTGAGTGAGGTGAGCACGGTGCAATGCCGGAATGAAGGGGCGGAGGAAACGGGAGATCCCCGAGAAAACCCGTTGACCAGCGGCATCGTCCGGCACGATTCCCCCTTACGAAAATCCGGGAGTGACCCAGCCGGGGATTGAACCCGGTTCGCCTTGGTGAGAGGCGAGCAGGCTAACCGCTCAGCCAACGCTGCCCCGTAGCGTAGTGGTGTGCCTACTAATGCAACGATGTGGAACAATATTTCCGTGTATTGCCATCGTATTGTGTGTCTTTTAAAAGCATGGAAAATAAATTAATTAAATTTAACTTCCGTTTGTTTGGGGCGTAAAAAATGTATAAATCTCTTTATTAGTTACATATTTACATTCCCAACTATTTCACGGTTACATTTGACCACACGTCAATAAAGAGATGTGGTCAATGCCTGTGTAAGTTTTACATACAGTGGTAGGATTCAAAATGCGGTAGAGAATTATAAGTGCTCACTTTAACGTGAACAGCCTTTACGAGTTTGTTCGCCCACGCAGACGAGTCGTTAAAACAGCAGCCCGTCGCGTCGTAAAACTTCTAACATACCACACCACATGCTGCCAACGTTCACATATGGCCCCTGTGTGGTCAATTTTTCCTAGATGCGTCGCATATATGCAGTCCGGCTGTTAAAATCCTACATGAATCATGAAGGTAGGTAATGATTAGGAAACACCCGCTGTCTTTATTTTTCTACAACTTTTGACGGGAGTAGTCGTTAAAATCAGAGCGGCACATGAGGTATAGGCCATTCACGATAAAATGAGCACTTTTGAAAGCCCTGCTTAAGATCTACACGAATGCGCGTTGTGTATTCTTCCGCTTTATGTAAGATTAACATTACCATGGGCCTCATCACTTTATTCATACGTAGGTCAAGTGGAACTGGTTCATTATTTAAAAAAATTAATAATATTTAACAAATCTGCTCATTTTTACACTTCGATCCATTAAAAAAAACAGAAAGTTCAAGAAATCATATTAGTTATCACAAATTGTTACCTAAAAACTGTTTATACGACCTTAAGGGACGGAACTACTTCCTGTCCATCGTTACCAACCTTACGGGGCTCATGTTACTCAGGGCGCATGTTAAAATATATCCAAGTAGGGGGCAGTGCTTTTTTTTTTTCAAAGGTTGATTTCAAAAGTGCTCACTTTATCATGAACAGCATTTGCCATGACGGAAAGCGGCGATGTGACGTTTTCAGGGTAGTCCACTCCGACATAACTTCGTGACTAAAGGCTATCCACGGTAAAGTGAGCACTTTTGAAAGCCTTCTCATTGGGAATAATTGTCAATAAATTTATTTTATTTTAGCCTTAGACGTTAACTTCCTAGTGCGGTGGAATCTACACACTGTGATTATTGCTTACATGGCTATATTTATATCAAAAGGTGATTAAAGTATTAAAAATGTCTGAACTAAAACAGTAACTAGGGCCTGAAAAGTGCTCACTTTACGGTGAACAGCCTATATTTATATTGATTGGAAGAAAGTGGTCTCATTCAATCTGGTGTTTGTGACTACGATGCAAGTATATGACTCTGAGTTAACTTCGCACATGCGCGAAGTGCTGGTGGGGGCCCGCGGCGACTGGCGGCATTTTTCGGCGTTGTAAAAAATTTCCGGATCGTATACCCGACAAATAAAATATGGTAGTACGCTTATCTTTTGTGCCGGACGACATATCTCGCTGAGCTCTATCGATTTAAGCGACATCAGACTACAAACATAAAACTATCAGAATCCTCACATTCTCCATACTATACATGCAATGTCTTTCCAGCAACATGCTCACTTTTCAAGTAATTAATATAATGTGCTTATACACAGCTTGAGACAGTCTACGCTACCAAGCATACACCCAGAACCCTTAGCGATGTATTCTTCTTCACGACAAAGTTTTTCTTTCACGACGTACACAGTCCTTGGAATGCTATCAACGTTGTACAATGCTTCATTCGCAGTCTTGAATGCCACAGGCTGATTTCTTTTGTAGATAAACTCCAGCCAAACACATTTTATGGGACCTCTTCGACTCTTCTGTTAATTGATTGATTATCCTTTGCTTGATGTGGTCCAGGTATGTACATATGTCTTTCGTTCCAACAAAGTTATTTCGAATTACAAAATATTTTTTAATGTCCTTGAAGCTGATTGTTTAAGGTAGAATCCATTCGATGCGGTTTCACCAATAGCTCGTGCAGGACGTTTCTTAGCTGCAGTAACTCTATCTTTGCCGTTCTTCGTATGTCCCTTCAGCTTATCATCTCGCTTGAACAGACGCTTGCACTTGACACATTGTTGCATAGCAAGGAAGGACCCTTCACACAAGTAGGTAGTTGTTTCATGCCTTCTTTCACCTTGGCTGTAGGCAAATATTTTGTCACAGTTACAGCAACGAAGCCTTGACGAAGTCATCGATTGCAACACTACTGTAGGTGTCCCAACGAAGCCTTGACGAAGTCATCGATTGCAACACTACTGTAGGTGTCCCATCCGAAGTGTCGATGACATTCCCGAAGACGTCTATGGCGATACTGCTGTAGGTGTCCCAAACGAAAATAATTTTAGCAGTTTTTTATTTTTAGGGAATTTTTAGAACAATAATGCAGATTTTTGGGTTCAAGGTCATATGAGGTTGAGGTATTGGGTCAAGTTCAAGGTTACCTAGATCCAAGTAGGTGGCCGGGTTACATCGGTGTAATTTTTTATCCATTTTTAATTTTTCCCATTTTTTCGAATGGTTTGCGTTCAAGATCATTGAAGGTCGCGGGCACAAGTTCAATGTCAAGGTCGTGGGTCAAGGTAAAAGTCACCTGGATCCAAGATGGTGGTAGTAGTCAGTGACGTAATATGCTCGCCGACTTTTATTTTAATTTATTCAATTTTTACCATATTTCTTTCGAGTTCTTGTTTTCAAGGATATTGGGGACAAGGCCACTGGCATCCGACATGGTAGTCGGAGTCATTGATGTAATGTTTTTCCTCGATTTTAATCTATATTTTTAGATTTAAAAAATGTTTTGAGGATTTTTGGGATTCTTTTTTGCTTCAAGGTAACACAAGGTTAAGGTAGAAGGGTAAGGTCAAAGGTAAAAACGATCCCCCAAAATCCTTCCAATGAATCGTTTTTCGAAATAAGGAGATCGTTTCTTTTTTTTAATGGTGGGATCGGTGCTTTTTCAGGTAAAAACGAGAAATTTTAAGGGAGAAAAGGGAAATTCTAAGGGGAAAAGGGAAATTTTTAAGTGAAAAATAGTTAATGTCGATGGAAAAAGGGGAATTCTGAAATTAAAAAAAAAAAAAAAAGGAAACAGGGGAATTCTGAAATTAAAAAAAAAAAAAGGGAAACAGGGGAATTCAATATGGCGGCGATCGGCTCCTGGCTCCTACACCGGAATCCGTTTTGCCCGATTCCCCCAAATCATTTTACTTTCATTTTCTGGTACTTTACACGTACTTTTAGAGGCCTAAGAAAATTAGGCCCCGTACTATTCTCAATAAACCTGTCGCTTATCTCCATCATTACGGAAGCGAACAAGGCTAAATTTAGTGTAGGTATACACTTTTCGCCAATAATTACCTATGTGAGGAATCAGTTGACGGGGTTTGTCGGTGATTTTTGTGGACAACCTGTACAAGCAGTTCAAGGCCCCGCCGGGCTGACGACGGAACTTACGGGTTCTTTGCTTAGGGAAGCCGCGAAGGGTGGTCCCACGAAATGACAACTCGCACGAATTGAGCTCGCATTCTTTTAATAATCTCATCAGTTCACGAAATACGGAGGAATAAAAAAAATCTCTACCACTACTGTATATTATATAGCTGTTCTAGCAAAACTGCGGAACCAACTGCTCTTGGGTTCGGTATGATGAAAACTATCCCACTCCGAGTGCCAAAACCCTGGGCGGCCGCTTTCTCCCCAGTGCGCCCTGTCGGGTGAGGAGGGGGGAGGATCCCGCACCCTCTACTAGCCTGTGCATAAATTCTGTGTACCGGTTGTTCATGGTAAAGTGAGCACTTTTGAAAGCCTTATCATTTGGAATAATAGTCAGTAAATATATTTTATTTTAGCCTTAGACGTTAACTTCCGAGTATATTGGAATATACACACTGTGTTTATTACTTACAATGCAATATTTATTTTAAAAAGGTGGTTTAAGAATAACAATGACGGCAAGGAAAAAAGTAACTAGGGCCTCAAAAGTGCTCACTTTATCGCGAACAGCCTGTACTTTGCGGTATGTGAGTAACCGCCTCCATATGTCTGCGGTGTCGACGTGCGCGCAGGCACGCAACTATCGCAGATCATCGCTCCTTTATCTAAAAGATCCGAACACACGCGTCACTATATACTGCTGCGAGGAGAAGACCAGTCATATTTTATGAAGTCTTTAAATAATATTTCCCTGCCAGTAGTTGCATCTAATGTGGTATAGACAAAAATTCTGATACCTACACCATGTTTGCAGTGAAATGTGGAAAATACAAAGAAGTGCAGTTGGGAAAATTTCAAATAGGTTAAGCACCTACGCCAGTGAACTTCCTCCGTATACTTCACATTCAAGACTTCCAGGCCTCTCAGTGGCATTTCAGACATTAACCAAACTCACCAAAAGATACTGTGATTATTTCATCGGCCGCAATTACTTCGCGTATTGCCAGTAGCTTTGACTCGCCAGTATAATTGTTTCCCGCAAGAATCTTGTCTTAAGAACCTGAAACTGTGTGAGGTTTTCTCTATTTGAATCTTCGTAATGGAGCGAAGAGTAACACAGTGAAAACACGAAATAACAACTTAATTCAAAGCCATCAGGGCTTCCGTTGACTAAGCATCAAAAGTTTACTGAAGCCCATGTGTCACTGATACGTCTGAAGATAATTTTTTCCAGGGATAACTTTATACAGAGTATCTGGTTTTAATTTGTTTGCTATCACTGGAATTTAAATAGTATTTTTTTTATAAATGTTGATAGAAAATTCCTACTGCACTACTCCTACAAATTTTCTTAACGGTTTCAGCTTTAGTACTTCGAGTACAAATATCGATCATACTCGTAAGTCGATAAACTCCCAAGGAATTATGTCAGTGACGTTGCACACCAGATTATGCGCTTGTTGTTGCTGTGTTCTAAACATTATAAAGGACAACATGGTTTTTCGACAATATCACCTGACTTTCCTCCAGAAGTTAAGACGATTCGGCGAATCCTATTACAGTGTGGGTTCGATATAAATCAACTAAGTGTACCTGCATTTCATCGACCATTGATTTGGGAAGCAAAAAATTAACATTTTGTCGATAACTCGAAATGGGACTTCAAACAGTGGATTCTCTGTTCATCGTTTTCTCAGGGTACTGACAAAAAATTGCAATGCATGTGACTTCCAATGAATGCGGTCTTGAAATACAGATAAATAAAAAAAATAGGGCCACAGGATGTGTTCCATGGACGCGGACTTTCAGTCCATCTGTGTTCAATACACAGAGGTTAAATACATAGAGGTTTTACTGTATATGCACGGACGTTTCTTGTTGCCGCTTCGAAATCCCTTCAGGACTGGACTTGGTGATTTCAATATAATTGTCATTTTTCTCATTTTAAATCTACCCTATTTGTGAAGGATCGGAATCTTCGGCGTCTTGAAATTTTCAATGCGATGCGTAACATTATAGAAATTTTCGAATACTTATTTCTTACTAGCTGTACTTACGATCAGTTATAGGAAAATTTCGCTTGTTCAGTGACCTGTAGGCTAGACTCCACAATCCTGTGTACACCTGAACCTCAGCTGTTTGTTCATTGGCTGCTTGCCCATTCAAGTGGTCAGCGTTGCTCCACTCTTGATAGTAAGGGATTCGCTACTTGTTTCCTTTCCAGTCTGCTATTGGCTCAGAGTCGCCCAGGGCGTGTCTAATAAACCATGATCCAATTGCAAAGTCAACTTCAGTGTACACGTGTTTGACGTCTACCTTGCCCTGAAGTGAACTCGGGGAAATTTTCCTATCCCTACTTATAAGTGAGGAAGGTGGCTTTAGGTTCATTTCTACAGCTTTTGTGAGAATTAATTCTTTGTACCCAGACGGGAGCAGATATTTTAAAATTCTCTTTCAATTTTGTAACAAATTGTTTTTATTATGTAGTCTAATTTTTCAATTTGAAAAACTGTATAATTAGAATTAATGATTAAGTAAACAAAATTTTCGTTAGTTAATTATTTGGATAAAAGTGTACACTTTTCTGAGTTAGAAAAATTAGACTACATTATAAAAACAATTTGTAACAAAATTGTAAAGGGTTTTTCAATAGCTATCGGCTCCTGTTTGGGTACAAAAAATTAATTCTCGCAAAAACTGTAGAAATGAAGGATCGTGGTCTTAATGTCGAGTGCTTCGTGTTTCTTCCAGGGATGCTGGCTTGTGTTGGCCTTTCTTGCACCGAGAGAACTACAGCACTCGGCATCCCTGGCGGCAACTGCGAACCTCCCCTGGGGAGGCAGCGAGTTCCCTCTCTGAGAACAACTGTGTCAGCCCGGTGATGAGGGACTCGGGCGAAGTCTATGGTGTGAGGGTGGGGTGGGGGAGGCGCCCCTGATTGATGTGGGGCTGCAGAGACAACACACTCTCAGTTCCCCCTTCAGGAGAACCTGTGAAATGACCCGAGAGTAGAACATCTCCCTTGCCGCAGCGGAAAGAAAACACGTCGGGATCACCTTCCGACAAGAGACTCCCTTCACTCTTCGTGGGACCGGAGGGCGGATCCTATGGACATCACCGTGGGGGAAAAAAAGCACAGGGGCAAGGCGGAAAACACCGAAACTAACCTTCGTCGTTACTAGCGTAAGTTAGTTCGGCAGGGGGAAAAACTGAGTAAACGAAAGTCTTCAACAAAGTTCTATTTTAAGGGCTGGCTAGTTGTTTACAGGTTGAAGAAGTCGGAAGACACCAAATTGTCATTATGCTGGTGTTTTTGGAAACAGTTTTGTATGGGCTATTCGTGGTTTCTTCACACTTTTGAAATCAAACCTTTGAGAAACCACGCCATGTATGACGTGTTTAGTTATTTCCTAAATACTCTACATATCACAAGCGTTTTATACTTGTGTTAACATAAAAGTACCCTATATTTGATTAAATTCAACTTTTACTTATATTTTATCTATAACTTAGATTTCATTTATAGTTAATATTGATAAAAATAGGGATTAAATAGGTGTGTTGGTAATGCTTAGTAAGAAATAGTTCTTATACCAAGATTATATTACACTAAATGCGTACGAATGTTGTACGCTGGAAGTAGATCATTATAGGCTGTTCACGGTAAAACGAGCACTTTTGAAAGCTCTGCTCAAGATTTACTTGTGTACGCATTGTGTATTCCCCCGCATTATGTAAAATTAACATTGTCATGGGCATCGTCACTTAATTTATGACTCGGTCAAATGAAACACTGAAATTATCAAGAAAGAAGAAACTTTACAAATCTGCTCGTTTTTACACTTCGTTGAATATATTAAAACCGAAAGTGAAAGAAACAATTTTAAGTCATCATAAATGGTTACCTAACACTTTTTATTCGACATTGGATATGGAACTACTTTCCACCCATCGTTACCAACTTTACTGGGCGAATGTCACTCAGTGAGCCCGTTAAAATATATACATGCAGGGGCAGTGACTTTTTTCTAAGGTTCATTTCTAAAGTGCTCACTTTATCGTGAACAGCCTTTAGCAGGGTTCCAAAAAAGTTGGAAGTAACTGTGAATGGACAACAATAATTAACTGCAGCTTATTTTAAAATGTACTCTCAACTGTAGCCTTGTGTTGGAGTCACATAGCTCCGACAACCACGAAACGACACGATGAAAACATTTTTTATGTGTCTGCTTGAATTTACGGCTCGTCAGTTTACACGAAGGTTAACACTTTTTCTCGGTGCCATTTACAAGGCGCCCATAGAATAAAATACTGTAGTTTCAAAGGCGGTAGAGAGAAGGGAAAACTTGTAACGCACGATCATGATAAAAAGTGCAAATACTACGCTAAACCAAAATATATAAATGTTAATTTTATTAGTTTGATCCTGTAAGTAACAAATAATGATTTCCCAAGCAAGACGCAAATTTTTTACTGTAGAAAATGAGGAAATGTTGGTCAGACCATTTCGTTTTACATAGGTGAATGTACACTCTGCTTTCAGTTCTGCACGACAGGAAAAAAAAAATTGACATAGTTTCTAATCCAAAACTGTTGGACGCACGGCATTCATCGCCATGCTGACGTCAGAAATGTCTTGTATTTGATTGGCTGTTCGGTTTTTGTCATGTGGCACGTGTTGTGTCGTACCCCATTTGTAGCACTCGGGTGAAAATATTTCACATTTATTTTAAACTGCTGAACTTAAGGACAATATTATACGCATTTCTTTTATCTCTATCTGTCCTTGATATTTTAAATATAAATTTAAACACACATGTATTTAACATGAAGTAGAAAGTACATTTTAGTTTCCCTTGTTTCATTTTCGTATATGATTTGATTTAATTTGTTAGTGTATCCCAAATAATAGTAAAATTATGGGCTATACATGTATCTATGCAACAAATACGGATTTGTTTTAATTTCCTGGAGGTGACATGAATTGTTATGCCTGCAACTTGAATGCCGCTCGGCACTAACATTAAGTGACAGATATTTAGTTATGTAACGGTGTTAAGTTAATTCACCAGGCGACCAGATGACGTGCAGTTCTCTGACGTGTGTTGTACACATACTTGCCATCATGATCGTACGGCCGGGGTGGAGTAATTCGTACGTGACCTACTTAGGCTTTATGGCGTATTAAAATATAAGGTTTACGCAGTGTTTATACTGATTTCATACTCGCTGCTTAGTCAGACTAGTTATCCCTCCGTTCCTTTGGCCAGTGTGACTCATAACTAGGGAGACCTGATTTTCGGGGAGAGAGTTGTATTTCGAAACAATTCAGCTCAGTTAAACTTTCGTAATTCGATGGTTTTAATTACTACGCGTTTTCAGTAGCCGTCCACGAATCACAGACGTGCAGATTCGGAGTGACCTTACTCTGATTGGCCCAGTCAAATACAAAAAAGTTTTCTCATCAGTTAAATTCGACTTTAAGTAATACACATTCACTCCCATGACAACCATGTTATATACCCTGCAAGCAATTTCTTTTGAGGGGAAATTTAATTAAAGTCGTACAAAAATATGAACTTAAAATATTTGCCATCTACATCAAAACATTTTATTTACAAACTTCATTTTGATTTACAATAAAATTTTTAAAAATGAAGTTTTTGCACATGCACATTTTGGATGTGGCAGTTACTAGTATGCCAAATTCCGTACTTTCCGAAGCACATAACCTCGGAGTCACAACTATCTTTAAGCACTGAAATTTTCGCTAGCATGACCAACAGCTGACGTGATAAACAAACCGCGTGGCTTTCACGTATCAGCACAGCATGGCGGAGAGATTCTTTAACAAAACATCAACACTGGGACTACTTTACTAGAAACTTTAAAGTTATAGTGTCTAGCTATTTCTCCGCCTCATACAAACAAAGCTTAATTAAGTCTACACAACACCAAAGGGGCAATGCACCGCATTTATGCACTCACAGTTGAATAATATTTTGTGTGAGAACTGCTTCTTACTAGGTATTTCCAACACACGGATTTCTCTCTATTTTTTTTACAGATTAATTATAGTGAAATGTTATAATTTACAAATAAAATATTTATAAATGTTTCATTTAACCAAAAATAGGACACTTTTAAGTCATAGTGAGTACTAAGCGCTTACGATACATATATTCAAAGGTTTGATTTAGAAAGTGTGAAGATAACTGCGAATACACTACACACGTAACCTATAAGAAAAAGATCACTGCAAGTGTTTACAAAGTTTAATGTTGTGAAGGTAGGAAATAAAATATATTGTTTCGTAAAAAAATTACTGGTTATTTGTGTAGACTAAAGATGATGTCGACTGATATCGCTGCCTGCGCACTATGAATCTCCGTGTCCCAACACGGAACTGCTCTTATGCCAACACGTCTAGCAAAAACGATATGATTGGGATTTTAGGCCAGAAAAATGTTTTGTAAGCAAATACTCTGAGGTATTTGTATATACACTCTAACAACTTTGTAACGTATTTTGATTAAATTATAATTGGGAAAAGTATTTTATTCATTTAATAGTGCTTGTCATTTAAAAATTAAGATATATACAAACACTTTAATCGGCGTTGACCATGTGATTATGACAGTTGTGTTACTTTGGGATAGGCCACTGTTGAGTACATGCGCAGAAGACGAATAAGCGATCTACCTCATCTCTAGTCTGTGGTTATTTGTTGGAACCGCTTACGAACGATAAATAGTTGGAAAATAATTCGCGGTATTAGCATACTGAGATTATCTAGCGTAAAAAACAGTTACTGCAACCAAATGTGATTTTTATCTTTAATAGCAATAGAAAGTAGGTTTTATCGTTTTGTAGCGTTTATTTCGTGATTTCTAAAATCTCTCATATCTAGTAAATCCTAACCAGAAAGTCGGGAAATATTTCCAACTCGTAAATAATCCAGACACGACATTTTATCAGAGCCTCTGAAGCGAGTAGAATAATCTGGTGAGGATGACCCTAGTGGTAAATATAGCTTCGCGCCAAGGAGCGGCAGTTGTGTTGTCATTTGAACCAGACGTGAGATCAGTGGAGGAATACACCGGACTTCCGAATAGTCGAGAAATACGCCTCAAACGTTGTTCCGTATCACTAGCTCAAAAACACTAACGCACATAGGATTCTATTTTAGAAAGGTCTACGTGACGCGGATAAAGATATATATATATATATATATATATATATATATATATATATATATAACATCAAGACACTTGCTGGTTATTCCTGCCTAAGTATATCTCGCTGGCTCTCTGAATTTCCATAGTTGCATAATGCTAAATTCACCAACATTTGACAAGGTTATTAATGGATAAACAGTTTTTTTTGTCGTTTAGGCGAGTTCTCCTTACTGTGGTATCATAATAAAAAAGCAGAAATCTGCAGGGGGAACACGACCCCTTCCACGTTTTTTGTGCACCCATGCCCAAAATAGTTCCGAACAAGTCAGCAATCGCATGAATGCATACTGTTACGTGTTGCAGCTGGCGCCGACTCCGCTGCCCCGCGCCGTAATCGGAGACCCCCGTCTCATCTCCCTCCTCGTTCTGGAACGATGAGTTCGTGGCAGTCTGCCCCCCTTCTAGGAATCCCATGAATGCCGACAGCGCCGAGACTTGCTGGCGTCACAGACCTCCTCTCGCCTGCTAGAGTTTCCGATACGTTTAGCGACGAAGCAAGAATGTTCTGGTGAGACTGGCTGGCGCCTCAGCCCTCCGCGACGCATCACGCGAGTTGGGAAAGATTCTAGGTGGCGGCCTAAGACACTATATATACTGCCGAAACCCAGCTAACGGCAGTTTTTGACGTGGGCCGTCTGGCGAGTGTGCGCGAGCAAACAGAAGTGTGGACGACGACTGGAGATTGCGGGACGACGGCGAGCGAGGTGTTCATGGCTTGAATGGACTAGAGGTGTGAAACCGACGAGTGAAGCCTACTGTGCATGAGGGCGCTTGGAGGACTCTATATCTTTGCGACTGGCGGGATATGGAATGAACTGAGGTGGGACTGAATGGAAGTGTAATACTGATTATATTGTAAATATTCGAACTGTCAAATATGGACGCATAAATTATAAAATAATTGAATAGGTTGATACACTGTCTATTCGGCCTGGTCTTTAATTATTTAATATAATTGATTTCTTGGTCGTAGCTATAAATATTTTAATTGGCGTCAATTGTGAACAGTAAGTGATTTCAATGTACTGTGAGAATTTGAGTTCAGAGAATTTTGCTGTAGTTATTGTAAATTAAATAAGGAAATTATAATTAATAATTTTATTTGATTAAGACCTCCATCCCTTAACGAACTTGGTATAGCCCACATCATTTCTAGAGAGAGAAATTAGAAATTGTAACACTGGTGTCAAAAGTGGGATGGAGGCATTTTATTTAAAAAAAATATAAAAAAAATATTTGGAATTAGTATTACAGTACGTTATTACTAGCAGGATAAATTTGTAAAATTAATAATTAAATTGGTTGGCCAGGAAATTATTAAGGCATTTGTGAATGCTAACCAGGAAAATGTCGGCAGACATGGAAGCACTTCGTGCCTTAATCGAAGGTCTGAGTGGTAAAATAAGTTATGTAAATAGTCAGATTAGTAGTGCTAGGAAATCTGTTAGTAATGCAAATGAAAACGTAAATAGTCAGATTAGTAGTATCAGTGAATCTGTAAATAGTCAAGTTATTAGTGCTAGTGAATTAGTAGTCAAGAAGATAGACAGTGTCAGCGATAGACAGTGTCAGCGAAGTAGTTGACGCGAAAATAGACAGTGTAAACGAAAATTTAGATAGAAAAATAGATAGTGTGAATGAGAATGTGGATAGAAAGATAGAAGATGTGAGTAGGTGAAAAAAAAAATTGATTGTTTGGACACGAAGATCGACAGTGTGAGCGAGAGGATGGACAGTGTTGAGCAAGAAATGAAACATGAAGTGAGCGCCCTCAAGAATTAGTGGCAGGAGTTCTTGCAGCAGCATGAGAGACGACATGCAATGGCGGAAGAGGAGCCGAGTTTGGTCACCACCGAGACGACGAGTGCAGGCAGCGAGAAGAAGGTAGAGGTCGCCGCCAGTGGATCTATCGCAAAGGAGGCGCAGCCATTCTGTAGTGTGGGAATGTTCCAGCCAGGGCTGGGTAAAGGCGTCACAACTAAGCCCCCCCCCCCCCTTACAATGAACAGACACCTTGGCGCGAGTACCGACACCAGTTCAAGATCGTGGCCACCCTGAATGACTGGACAGAAGAGCAGCGGGCGTACTATCTGGCGGCTGTACTGAGGGGATCAGCGTTGAGCATACTGCAGTCGCTGCCGGAATGACATCGTCTAGAATACTCCACAATGGTGTCGGCTTTGGAGCTGCGATTCGGTGACCGGTATCTACAGCACGCCCACCATGCCCAACTACGAAGCCGCATATAGCGACCCGGCGAACCACTGCAGGAACTGTGGCAGGACATCATGAGGCTGTCGCACCTGTCTCTGGAGGGATGCTCTCAAGAGGCACGAGATGTCTTCGCCATCGGCTTCTTCGTCGACGCTATCGCTGACACCGACGTCCGGCAAGCTGAGCGGTTAGCTGCGCCTCACACCATGCAGGATGCCTTTGCCCGAGCACTGGAAGTAGAGTCAGCACGGCAGTCATCAGTGCCCCGACGTCTAGTGCGGGCAGTGATGCTTGATGAAGGGGAGGAAGACACCGTCAAGGGGATATTGAAGGACTTGCAGACGACCATGAGGAACGTCGCCTCCATGGTGCGCACTACCGAGACTCGCCGTCCCTCACCCAGACGGCTGGAATGTTGGACGTGTGGACAGCCGGGGCACCTGAGAGCCAACTGTCCTCAGGAGCTACAGCAGCAGCAAAAGCAGCAGCAACATCAACAGCCAGGGAGTAGGCTCCAAGGGGCAGGTGAGCGTACAATGTCTTTGGGAAACTTGTAAATACTGGTCTTCAGGAGCAAACAGCGGGGATTGCTTGAGGGAAGGCCCCAATGCTTTTCCAGGTGCGTTCAATTAAACAAAACATCAATGCCACATTGATGGAGGGGAGCCTAGATGATGTTTGTTGTCAGATGGTCGTTGACACCGGAGCGACTATAACAGTGATAAGACCGAACATTCTTGGGCCTTCCCCCCAGCGATCATCCGATAAGAGCATGGATCACTGTTATTTAACTACAGTAACGGGCGAGACCACACCAGTCAAAGGGAAGAGAAGGGTACTCTTACAGCTCGGTAACCTTGAGATAGAGCATGAGATATATACATGGCAGAAATAGAGGACGAATACATTTTGTGTCTTGATGTATTACATAAGCTGGGATGCTGTATTGAAACTCGACTTGGGGTGCTACATGTAGGCAATACCGAGCTGGTAGTGTCAACATGGCGAGATTTATCTTCACCAATGAGCTGCCCAGTAGTGTGTAATCAGCCAACGGTGACTCTGCTTCTAGGGAAGTTGTTATTCCAGTCAGATGCCAGGGAAAATTTGTCAGGTGATTGGGCATAATCGAACCAGTCCAGGAAGGTGGCATTTTACCCGATGGTATCATTGTAGCCAGGGCATTGATTTCTTCAAAATCAGACAGTTTGTCTGTTAGGATGATTAATTTGTCTGACTATGCTACCTGCCTTGCAGCAAGGACCACAATAGGGTTTTGCAAGCAGATCACACAGGTACTTTCAAATGTTCCAGAAGCTTCACGGTCACAACCTACTGAATGTCCTCTTCCAGATGCTCTGGGGGAACTGTTGATGAGAACAAAAGAAAACCTCATCTGGCGACAGGGGAGGCAGTTTCAGAATTGTTACAGATAAATAGAGGTGCTTTCTTTCTCCTGCGAGCCCAATGACCTTGGCAGAACTAATGTTGCATGCCACCACAGCGACACAGGGGATGCCTGACCTATTAAGCAACCACCAAGGCGACTACCGCTAACTTCATATGAGGTCGTTGATGATATTCTGAAAGAGATGAGGGATTTAGATGTGATAGAGCCATCAGTCAGTCCATGGTCTTCTCCCAGTGTGCTTGTTAAAAATAAAGATGGCTCTATTAGATTTTGTGTTGATTACCGCCAACTTAATAATGTGACCAAGAAAGATTATTTTCCACTCCATAGGATAGATGACACCCTGAATAGCCTAGCAGGTTCACAGTGGTTTTCTACTCTAGATATGAAGAGCGGGTATTGGCAGTGCGAGGTGGCCTGGGAAAACAAGGAAAAGACTGCCTTTGTGTCCAAGGGAAAGGAACCTGGCAATTCAAGGTTATGCCATTTGGTCTATGCAATGCCCCTGCCACCTTTGAACGACTAATGGAGAAAGCTCTGCCCTTAGATATTTGTTAGGTGTACCTAGACGACATTGTGGCCACAGGAAGAACTTTTGAAGAGAACCTGGCATGCTTAGATTCTGTGTTTCAGAAAGTGACTGTGGCCAATCTGAGATTGGTTCCCAAGAAATGCCACCTTTTCCAAAATAATATTAATTTCTTGAGCCATGTTGTAGCAGCCTATGGGATTGAAACATACCCTGGGAAGACCAGAGTAATAAGAGAATGGCCTCTACCAAATTATAAAACTGAAATTTGAAGGTTTCCGGGCTTATGTGCTTACTACTGTTGATTTGTGCCTGGGTTCGCCACTATCGCCAAACCTCTGCATGAATTGACTGAGGCAGAAAGAAAATTTTGTTGAACACCAGAGTGCGAAAATGCTTTCAATGGACTAAAGGAAATTCTGATATCTTCCACAGTACTGGGCTTCCCGAGTAGAGAGGGTGAATTTATTCTGGATACTGATGTTAGTGATGTTGGAATTGGAGCTGTGTTATTTCAAATCCAGGATGGAAAAGAGCGGCCATTGGAATACATCAGTAAGGTGCTACGCAAGCCCGAGAGGAACTACTGTGTGACATGCAGGGATCTTTTGGCAATGGTGAAGGCAATTGCACATTTTCATCCACAACTTTATGGCAGACACTTCATCCTAAGAACTGATCATGATTCGTTATGCTGGCTACTAAATTTCATGATTCCCGAAGGTCAAATAGCCCGGTGGATACAGCACCTTCAAGAATATGACTTTTAATACAACACAAGTCTGGACGTTATCACAGCAATGCAGATGCACTCTCCAGGAGACCATGCAAACCATTCTGTTGTTGTGAATGCCAGGAGGACAATGTATGTGTATCTAGGAAAGCAAGGAGGATAAGAATTCAAGGCCCTGCTCTGGTGATGGGTCATATACATGGGACTAAAAGGACATAAGAAATGATCAGCTATGTGACCCACACAATGTGTCCAATATTGGAGTGGAAGGAAACCGGGCGTCGACCGAGACGGGAGGAGATATATATCCTAGGCATGACAGCCAAGGCATACTGGGCACGGTGGAGTTCCCTTGTTATAAATAATGGGTTGCTTTACAGGAATTGGGAAAGTAACTATGGAAGACAGAGTCATTTAAAATTGGTGCTACCAGAGTGCCGAATCTCAAAAGTGCTAAGAGAACGGCACAACACAGCAGCAGGTGGTCACTTCAATGTAAATAAGACACTTGACAGAGTCCGAATGATATTCTATTGGCTGCATTGTCGGCAGGATGTTGAAAAGTGGTGCAGTCTGTGTGATGCTTGTACTGCAAGGAATGGTCCGAGGGTTAAGGGATGCGGTCCCCTCCAGAAGTACAATGCAGGGGCCCCATTCGAAAGGATGGCAGTTGACATTCTCGGACCCCTACCAATCACTGAGAGGGGAAATAGATACCTTTTGATATTTCACAAAGTGACCCGAGGTCATACCGGTGCCAAACCAAGAGGCAGACACAGTAGCTGATGCTCTTGTCGAGCATGTTTTCTCCATGTTCGGAGTGCCACTGGAGTTTCATTAGGACCAAGGACGAAATTCTAAAGCAACTCTTTTCCAAGAAGTAACGATGATTTTTGGAATGAAGAAAACCCGAACCACAGCATTACACCGTCAGTCAGAGGGAATGGTTGAGAGACTAAATCGTACCCTGGAACAGTATCTGGCTATCTTCGTAGAAGACAATCAGAGGGATTGGGACTCTAAGGTACCCTTATTTCTCCTCTCATATCGCTCGGCGGTCCACGAGTCCACAAGAGTAACACCTTGAAGGATACTGTTTGGGACAGAGTTCCACCTTCCTGGCGACCTGCTGTTCAGACGTCCAGTGGAGGAAGAAGCAGCCACTCCAGAATATGCTATTAAGTTATGCCAGAAGTTAACCGAAATTTATGAGTTTGCCCGGAGGCACCTTGACATTAACACTAACAGAATTAAAACACGATATGACTGACGAAAACCTGAGGAGATTTTTCAAGAAAGACAGCTGGTGTGGTTGTACAACCCTCAAAGGAAGAAGAGATATCACCCGAAGCTATAGAAATGTCGGGAAGGCTCGTACAGGATCTTGAAGCGGATAAATGATGTGGTCTACAGGATTTGCCGACAGGGCTCTCGGGCAAAGCCTAAGGTTGTCCACATCGACCGCCTGGCGCTGTACGAAGGTCCTGATTCTGCAGAGTCTGTTCGGTACGAACAGACTTATGGAGGGGGCAGTGTTACGTGCTGCAACTGGCGCCGACTCCGCTGCCCCGCGCTGTAATCGGAGACCCGCCTAGACCTCCCTTCTTCCTGGAGCAATGCGCTCGTTGGTGTCTGGTCCCCTTCTGGGAGTCCTTGGATGCCGACAGCGGCGAGACTTGCTGGCGTCACAGACCTCCTCTCGCCTGCTAGAGTTTCCGATACGTTTAGTGACGACGCAAGAATATTCTGGTGAGACTGGCTGGCGCCTCAGCCCTCCGCGACGCATCACGCGAGTTGGCGAAGATTCTAGGTGGCGGTCTAAGACACTATATATACTGCCGAAACCCAGCTACCGGCAGTCTTTGACGTAGGCCGTCTGGCGAGTGTGCGCGAGTGAACAGAAGTGTGGACGACGACTGGAGATTGCAGGATGACGGCGCGTGAGGTGTTCGTGGCTTGAATGTACGAGAGGGTGCGAAACCGACGAGTGAAGCCTACTGTGCGTGAGGGCGCTTGGAGGTCTCTAGAACATTGCGACTAGCGGGACATGGAATGAACTGAGGTGGGACTGAATGGAAGTGTAATATTGATTTTATTGTAAATATTCGAACTGTCAAATAGGGACGCATAAATTATAAAATAATTGAATAGGTTGATACACTGTCTATTGGGCCTGATCTTCAATTATTTAATATCATTGATTTCTTGGTCGTAAGTAGAAATTTTTTTAATTGGTGCCAATTGTGAACGGTAAGTGATTTCAATGTATTGTGAGAATTTGAGTTCAGAGAATTTTGCTGTAGTTATTGTAAATGAAATAAGGAAATTATAATTAATTATTTTTTTTAATAAGACCTCCATCCCTTAACGAACTTGATATAGCCCACATAATTTCTAGAGAGAGAGAGAAATTGTAACAATACAAAATACATGGATTGAATTCTACTCGCATGATGGACTGAGACATAAATAAATCGCGGATTCATTTCGGGACAAGCTAGAATACGAAAACTTGTTCACTTGTGTTACTTTTGCAATTAGTACACGCGTTATTTGCCACTTCCTAGGAAAAACTTTTAGGCAATAAAATAATGCAACAATATTCAGATCCAATCATTACTGTTCACTCCGAAAGCAAACAGCCAATGACCATAGTTACATGATTGAAGTCCTACATAATATCGTGATGTGTAACCCACACGTCATGGAAGCCGCGAATTTTTCAGGTCATCGGTTATAAAACCTAAATGCAAACTATCATAAAGGCCGATAGTACAAAACTACTTTTATTACCTTTAAAAGCAATAATTTAGTTAGTACTCAGAATTAATATGCTCCAATCTCTAACGTTGAGGGACTGTAGTTTAAAATTCTGCATACAAAAATATTTGAAAGAAATATTTCTAAAGAAAGAATGATCCCAATATAATGTGTAAAATTGTGTGATTCGGAAGTTCTTGTTAGTATTAATGTGTTATTTAACCGGTAAGGTTTTACATTAAGACAACAGCTGCATTACGAAGCCCTGTTCTATTGCTAGGGACGTGCAAAGTTCGCGTTATTATTTGGCATAATACTGGTCTTCACAGTAATATATACACTACAGCCGACGTCGTTTCCCTTTTGGCTGCTGCACGAATGTTAATTCACTCCTTATCTAGGTGAACTGTACGTGATTGGGACATATCATAGTGAACTGTTCGTTGAATGGCGCAGAGTTACCCGGGGCGCCAGATAAAGTATGGTCCAATGACAAAACGAATTATACATGTTTGCGTGTTTACAGTTTAGAGCGTCCCCGAATAATAACGCGAATCTTAAAGGTCTCTATCCGTGGCCTCTTCTGAAGATTTTTTGTATAGTGTTGGCGAAAGTCATTTAGCGGCGAAAATGTCGGTGACAGTTCATGTCATTATCTTTACGAACGTGTCATAAAATTGTATTTCCAGATAATGAAAACTGATAACATTCCATTTCTCCTACGTGCCGCTGCTGGACTGAGGATATGTCGATCGGTGATGAAAGCGTGTTCGATTCCCGCGCGTAGGTTGGTTTTATCGCGTCATTTCACTAACGTAAATACTGATATGGGTCCATTAGGAAATGATGGAAAGTAACAAGCGCAATTTCAAAAACACTCGTGCCCCGTAGTTTCTCACTAGGAAACTAATTTAGCGCAGTTAAGAATTTCAGTAAGGATAGATTTTTTTCCCCTCTCTGTATTCTTAAAGCTGGCTCCACAATACTGCGATGCGTTGCAATGCGATGCTATGCGTTGCGATGAGCATTATCCAATCATGATGCAGCAGCAGTCTGTCGCAGTGTGTTGGCGACAAGTACGCTGCACGACATTCGTACGTTGCTATTGTCGGCGATAGCCTGCGACTGAAAAGAATAAGAATGTGTGTTTGTTAACAAGAAGAATAGAAAAAAAAATTTCTTAACGCTTTTAAAAACGACGATTGCGTTTACGCTCGACGTCTTTGTATTTATAGTTTTATTGTTGCTGCATGGATGTACAAAATACTAGACAAGGCTTCTTATACACATGGGCAATGTCATAAAAATCGTATATTTACATCAAAATAATTTTCTTTCGTCTCGTATGTCTCTTGTTCGCGGTGTATGTTGCTTATAGGCTGTTCACGGTAAAGTGAGCACTTTTTAAGGCCCTTATAAATTTTTACTTTCACCTTATTTTTGTCTTCCTGCTACTTTTTAATATAAATATTGCAATGTGGCCAATAAACACCGTGCATAAATTTCACTACTCCCAAAAGTTAACGCCTGAGGCTGCAATAAGATATATTTACCAGTAATTAATGCCTGTTGGGAGGGCCTTAAAAAGTGCTCACTTTACCGTGAATAGCCTATAGTAGTTTTCACGCTTTGCGCGTAGGAGCGGTGATGTGCTAGGGGTGCGCTTTAGTGTAGCCAGTATCGCTTCCTCGCTTCTTAACCTGGCGCTTGAATTGCATTGCAGAGTGTATGAAATCCACGGGTTTTTTTTTACGAAACCACTAAACTTTACCCCGTTATCCCGAAGTGCCAAAATAGAATACATTTCAGACGAGATACGAATACTACAATCAATACATCATTCGCATCACAATGCACTTTCCTAACTCTCCAACATAACTGAAAACAGTTTTTTCACACTGTTGTATCTCATAATATACTGGTTTTATATATATGAAACAATTATAGGGACACGCACTGAACTTTGTTTTAGATTTGCCAGTAATAAGATGATAGGGCCACGGCTTAATGTCCCATAGTAAGAGGCAGCACGACGAAAACACTGCACGTCAGATCAGCGCCTAGGACGTACGGGTGTTGAGTCACTAGGCATGCGTGTCAGTGTCGCCCTTACCGCTCGCTTTCCTTCTCACCTTCCGAACCTCAAACTCAATAAAATCTCCAATCTGGCGTGTGGTGAACTGTTGCAAGGTAAGCTGGCGTTAACTCCATGCTGTACCACATAACTTGCTAGTTTACACTTCCACCAGTAAAACGTATCTCGGCAGGTGACACCACAGGGCGCGTGTAATTGGCCCCTTGCTGCTCGCTTGTGAGTGGTCGGAAAACATTCAGTTTCCCTATGCTGCACGGTGGTTACCGGCTCCTGCTGCATGAACCGAAAATGTACAGTAGTGAGCAAGCACCAGCTTACCTTGCAACAATAAACCACACGCCGCTGGCGGCACCCTTAAGAGTGGGATGGACCCCTCCCCCCTATCCCTAGGTCAAGAAGCGAGGGAGCAATACGGGCGACATTAACACGCACTTCTAGCACCTCATCGCTTCCTACGCGCAAGGTGCGCAGTCTCATCGTTGTAACGTTGTACTGTGGGGTTTTATTACGCGCGATGGAATACCACCGATTAAACTACGCCTGTATCGTTGCATTTTTCTCTCGTCGCTTAAGGAAACTGCATAGGCAAGCTTTAAAAATGCTATATTTGACCACTTTCGCGAGTTTTTTTCTGCAGAAATAAAGTTAATATGATAAAAGTAAAAAGATAGGGACACAAACAATAGTTTTTTTTTAATCCTTTCTGGCAAAAATTCATATTTCCAGAACTTATATTTACCGGGAGACGCGTTTACGCGCAAACAACGATTTCACAGAAAACGTTTCCGTACGTAGTCAGTCACCTCAAGGAAATACAACACACGCTCACATACAGAAAATATTAACTTCGGCGTAGCGGCGGATTTGTCAACAGGTTTACTCCGCGTCTGCGAATATCACGTTCAAGGACAGCAACACGACAGAAGCTGTCAAGTCTATTTCTCTCTCTCCCCCCCCCCCCCACCCCTCTTTCATCACCGGTTCTGCGCTGCATAATATGATTAGAACGAAGTTCGAAAGAGAAAAATTAAGAAGTGTTTGACCGCTATACCAGAACCTGGCGTACTCGAAGAAAAATGGGTTTGTTATGTATAAGTAAGAATAACTTGCTTCTAACGAATTACAATACAATCTTACAAGACTCGTGGTTGCGTATGCGATTGCTCATTTAACGAGGTTCCGCAGATCATAATGTTGGAGACAGTGATGAATCCACATAATATTGCCTCCTAGGGACAAAGATATTGATTGCGGTTTTATCAATATTAACTTATTCTTTATAGGAACCCCCTGTTAATAGTTATGTGCTTGTTTTAAAATTATGCCAATTCAATTTTTATAATTGCCTAATGAGTATTTCAAACGAGTTGATTCGTTTAAGGCCATTGGTGCATGAAGGCAGTATATTTATATAATCTGTGCCATAACTTGTTTCACAACGGATTTTTCAATTTTCAAAAGTTTTGCACTTTAATACGTAAATAACAACTTTCAGCACCTCCTAAGTTGTCAGATATACACTGACGTCATTATTCTCGGAGCACTGATGGAAGAAAAGAAAGGATTTTTGTTTTCTTATCAGCAATCAGTACTACGAGAATAATGACGGCAGTGAATATTTGGCAACGTAAGAAGATGCTGGAAGTTGTTATTTACGTCTTGAAGTTCCAAAATTTTGAAAAATCCGCTGTGAAACAGGTCATGGCACAAATGATATAAATTACTGCTTCATGCACCAATCGCCTCAAGGTCAATCTATTAAAAAAATGCTAATTATAAAAAGTACACACATACATCGCGGTGTTGACATGAGTGAAGCCGAACTTCCAACGAGCTGCGTACAGACACCTCCAGTATTCTTTCATGAAATTCCATAACCTGTCCATACACCTACCGTACAAAGTTTGAGTTAGCGTTTTCCATGATTTTTGAAAGCTGTCAACTGTAATAGAGAGGCGTTCGGTCACCTATTCTTTCTTTTGCTTGTATACACTCTCAGTTTATCTCGCTCTCGCTTTATATTCTCTGTAGGAGCTCGCCCTTCTGTCCAGTTGCATTGCTTTTCTCAACGTTATTTATAGGCTATTCACGTTAAAATGAGCACTTTTGAAAGCCCTACTTAAGATCTGCATGTATGCACGTTGCGTATTATCTCTTATTATGCAAAATTAACATTGCCATGTGTCTCATCACTTTATTCATTCGTCGGTCAAGTGAAACTTGGAAATTATTAGAAAAGTAAATATTTTACAAATCTAGTAATTTTTACACTTCGATGCATTAATAAAATTTTAAATATTACAAATGGTTACACAACACTTTTTATACGACGTTGAGACATGGAACTGCTTTCCCTCCATCGTTACCAACTTTACTGGGCGCATGTCACTCAGTGCTCCCGTTGAAATAGGTATATACAGGCAGGGGCAGTGACTTTTTTCTAAGGTTGATTTCAAAAGTGCTCACTTTATCGTGAACAGCTTTTAAAATTCGTTTGTCCAAACGTCAGAGCGGAATGTCTAGTATTATCATGTGGGAAGGCCTTCGTCGATATTTGCAGTCTTTTATTCGATTACGTGTGATCGAATTACAAGAACTTTTTAAGATGTAGTGAGTCAGTCCGAGAACTATCTGCTAAGCTGTCACCGTACGTTCTTTTATTTATCGCAACGTGTGACAACGGAGCTGACAAGTGTCTGTGGACAAATTATGGCTCCATGTATCTGATGAACAGTTAACTAAGTTTTACTGTCACTCTTGCGCAAAACAGTAGTGGTGATGCAAAATTTTGTCTACCTTTATTTCAGCAGTGCATGGTAACGAACATTTCTTTTTGGCACTGGCTAGTAAGTTTTAAAATACCGAACAAAAAGCAGGCCATTACAATAACGATACATTTTCCTTCTTCATGCATTTTGTCTCTTTTTAAACATCATGCACCTTATGAATCACCGTTTTTGAATCCCAGGAATTACTGAAACTTCTTAGTGTAGCTTACGAATTTAATGGTTTTGCAATTTTGTATCAACTTATTTGGTATAAAAATTGAACCATTTTTGAAAATGTTAATTAGCAATAATACCTTATATAAATAGAATAGTGTATATGGTCTACGGGATTCAGAAATATACTACATGGGTCATTTCGGAAGACTCATAGTAAATATGTAACAAGAAATAAACAAGCATATTCTAAAAAGAAACGTTTACGTTCATGTTGTGTAAATTGGAACCTGCATGGTGCAAACATGATGATCACTAGAAAATATTGAACTAAGAACTTAAAGGGTCAACAACTAATAGAAATATGTGGGATGAATCTCTCAACGAAGGTGATAAGAATGTAAAAATAACTGAGAAGGAAAACAAGATTAAGAGACGTTATGAATAATACAAAGAGGTTACAATGCGGCAGAAATGGTAACTGGCGAACAGCAGGTGGAACAAACAAATAACAAATTGATTACCAAGAATAGATGAAATTATAAGATACGCTGGACAAGATTGTTATCGTCCAACGTATAACAGGAGCAAGTGGATAATCATGGGAAAGGCCTTTGACCGCAGTGGCGCAACATTGGCTAATAGCAACGACAACAAAAACATGATTAAGTCCAGTTCAGGGTTCTTAATTCAGGGTAGTGTCTGCTAGTTGCAATCTTTAAATGACCAGACATTTGGCGTCTGATGTACGGGTTAAGGGGCAATAGCCTAACTGCCCTAATGGTAAGTGGTTTGAGTTTAAAACGATTTAAAAATTACCTTTCATGAATTACTACCTGTAAGTAATATGCTTCATTCCTTAACGACTGGCACTAGTAATTGTCAAGACAGACAGGTATTAGATTCTTGTGTCGAACAGAAAAAAAAAAGTATGAATAAACTAACTGGAAATGCATTTATAAGTATTTTTTTTTAAGCACTGCTCGAAAGGAAATGCTAGAAACTATTAAAACGACTAGATCCTTCTTATTAACTAGACTCCAAACAACGTGAATAACGAATCAGGTTGTAAATCAGACTCGAATGATAACCTCTGGTTCCTTTTCGCAATAGCAAGACACGCAATCACGGTCGAAGACGAAATCTATTTGCGGAGTTGTACATTACGTAAAATGTAAGTACGTAATTCCTTATAAAACGAATGGATGGATAAATATATAATTAAATAACTTTACAAAATATTGTACACATTTTATACTATTTTTGTATGTTTCTGTCCCAGCAAACGAATAGTTTTTAATTCAGTGTGAACACCTTATCACATTCGCAACTCGCTAATATCGATCCCCAAAAATATTAAACACAAACCATAATAAATTAATTTATTGCAATAATAATAATGTTTACTATGTAAAGAGACGTCCGTTGAAAATCTACTATATATATATATATATCTGTGTGTGTGTGTGTGTGTGTGTTCAAAGTTACTGAAAAAGAATTATTTTATTTTTATCACTCGAGCAGTGTCTTTGGTGAATTATTCATGAGACACAGTACCAGTCAAATTTTGACTTTGACGTATGCATTAACTGAAATAAAAAAGAACTTGCTGGACGTAGTGTAACATTAAATGTTTACAATTAAGCAGCATTTGAGAGAAATTAAGAATAAATAACCGCACAGTGTGGCTGCGAACAAAAAAGAAATACTCTTTTTGCAATGCATTGCAGCCACGCCGAAAACATCAAGTAGGCCTACTTGAGTTAAAAACACACCTTTGTGAAGCAATAAAATAGACTGTATTACATGTGTTCTCTATTATCAAACTTTATTCACGACAGTTTTTGCACGAAAGCGACACTTCGCCAGATCGCGCTGAGGAAATACGACAGCTTGAGTACTTTGGTAAAGACGTCACCGGACCAGTGTCAAACATTATGTCATCGATCATGGCGTCACCGAAAGTCTCGTACTCCATGCGTTTAGAAATATACTGAAAACGAAATTTGGCTGCCGGTATAGGATGTTCACGGTAAAGTGAGCACTTTTTAAGGCCCTTCTAAATTTTTCCTTTCATCCAATCTCCATCTTCCTGCTGCTTTTTAATATAAGCAATACAATGTGACCAATAAACACAGTGTATACGTTTCACCACCCTCAAAATTTAATGCCCGAGGCTGCAATAAGATATATTTATTAGTGGTTAATGCCTGTTGAGGGGCCTTAAAAAGTGTTCACTTTATCGTGAACAGCCTATACCGAAATTTTACTACTGTACAGAAAGAAACAGTCTTGTGTGTGTTGTTGATAGCATCTCAGATATTACTAACCTAAGTCGTAATACCAACAGAACTTTATGCTATCGTTCCGTGTGTGATTATATCGGTAATTAGAACTACAGTACGTATAGCAGAACCCCATTATTCTCCTTCAGAGGATATATATATATATATATGATTTGTTCCTTTTATAAACATACAGGACGTTCTGATGCTAATTAATTAGGTCTAGTTGTTTTTATTTATTGTGTGATAGCAACTTTGAATAAATAGTATCAACGAGCAGTTTACTTTTCTCTCAATACTTTATGGAGGAAATTATACCTGCCCGCATGCGCGTATTTATTTTTTAGCGAAGAAAATTCACATAATTTGCTTTTGTGGGATTAACGTCACATAATCAGGTTCTATGTTAGCCATTTGTTGATGCTGTAGCGTTTTCTTAGTTCCTGAGAGGAGAAACCGAAATATCGAAAGTTATAAGCGGTTAGATTCTGATCTTGAGTTTTCAGCTTTAGGGCTTAAATGCGCAGATTAGCGTTTGCTACGATGATATTTCTGCCTCAGTGAGAAGCGCGCGCGAAATGAGGAGAGGCGTAAGGGGCACGTTTTAAACATTGAAAGTTTAGGA
This sequence comes from Dryococelus australis, assembly GCA_029891345.1. Classification (NCBI taxonomy): domain Eukaryota; kingdom Metazoa; phylum Arthropoda; class Insecta; order Phasmatodea; family Phasmatidae; genus Dryococelus; species Dryococelus australis. The sequence continues at coordinate 259,152,169 of CM056995.1, forward strand.
AGAAATACGGGTATAACTAAATTACTCTACTGTAGTGATATTCCAGGTAAGGCCTACGCATAGGTGATTCAAAAGATAGAAGAAGTGATATGTGCACACTGTTAGAAAAAATGTGGGTGAAATTAAGGAAAAGCACTGGTAAAAATATATCAAGAAATAATCACGTGCTGGGATGGGCGTCATCAGCTGGTTTTAAATTTGACAAAAAGGAAAAACCTTTACTGAGTGAGGATCGGGAAATTATAGACTTCGTTTCTTGTTCAGTTTATTTTTCCCCGGGGGGGGGGGGGATTTATCTTGTGCATTGTAATATTTACTATATAGAAATTCTTTATCTTGTTTGTCTCATTTCGGCTATAACAGTCCTTACGTACTTCGCTTAGGTAGCCGTGTAATAAACTTGATTCCAGGCTACTTACGGACCACGCGAATTCACTAATGAGGTTAATATGTAATGAGTATATTTATAATAAATTTAATTCTTGGTCACATTCCTGTGGAGAAAAAAACAGGGCCTCTATCCAAATCGGTTTAAATTATAAAACTGAAAGCAGGACTGTCTTCGTTTGTAAATTAAACCACAAAATCTACAGAAATCGGGAAAGCGCTTGTTCAATATGTAAATGTGAACCATGCGATTGAGATAATCCAGGACAGGCATAACCTGCCAGTCTTTAAACGGCTATTAAATTGATGAATCGACAAGAAAACGTGTCCAGTCTTATAAACTAAGAGGTAGGCTGCTCTTTGAAGGACTCGGGAGATAAGAGATTGGTGAGAGGGCTTCGAAAGCGAGTTGAGTGAATCTTGTTTGAGATGGTGTGCTGCAAGGCGATGTCGAGCACCGCTACCTTGTTTACACGCGCTGGAAAATAACAGCCGGCTGGCGTGCGTGTTAGTCGTATATAAACATAACCCACATTCGCCGCCTCGCCAGCAGAGAGCGTAGCTTGCTACACTTCCAGCTTAACTAACGCCGCCGCCTTCTGCCCTGCTGTCTCAGGTTTTCGCTACGTGGAACTTGTTTGTTTATGGTTGTCTCGTCAGCCGTAACACATTGTATATCTAAAAAAAAAAAAAAAAAAAAAATACGTCTTCGAAAAGAGGACGTCGGAAATAAAAAATTATTTGTAACATCTTAGCCTATGGTCAACAAAGCGTTGATATAAGAATAGGCACTGCATAAAAATAGCACTACAGATATAACAAACCCATAAGAGTAAGTGAAGAGATTTGGACGGCTCTTAACATCGAGGTATTGAGAGCCGATGAGGGTGATTGAGGTGATTATGGAGCAGTGCCGGAATGAAAAGGTGGGGGAACCGGGAGATTCCCGAGAAAACCCGCCGATGAACGGCATCGTCCGGCACAATTCCCACATGCGAAAATCCGGAGTGACCCCAAACCCATAAGAGATTTCCTCCGCTTTTGTTGTGGTGCCATCGTACGTCAAGCCAAATCCCCATTCCCTTGGAACACCAGATTAACTCGTATTTTGGTCCTCGTTGGAAGATGAAATGGTAATAAGATTTCGAGAAATAGTCGTACTGCCATAACGCAAGACAGTGGAAATGTATATAGTTTTATACATTTTTAATATGGGGTGTGTGCGGCCCTAGTCCACAAACTACTTTACATGTAATGTTGCACCAAGGAAGGAGATTATCAGAAGTTTCATTCAGTAGCCCGCCACCGCCGATTTCTCCATAAGGGGTTGGAGAGACGGAGGTAGCTGTCGATAATGCCCCGTATGAGGGTCCACACATAACACTGCCCCCCGCTCCTTTTTCAAGTCTGTTCGTCCTGAACCAACTCTCCAACTTCTGGACTCTCATAGAGCGTCAGTCGGTCGATTTGGACATCCTTAGGCTTCACCCAAGACCCCTATCGACAAATCGCTGAATCCTGTTGGTAAATGCGGAAGATCACTTCATTGATCCTTTACGGGCCTTCTTCCCGACATTTTAATAGCCACACCCAGTGAATTAGCAGTTTTTTTTGCTAATCTCTTTCTTCGGTGCAACCCTATATGTAAAGAAGTTTCTGGCCCAGGGCCGATGACACTATTAATTCCCCTGCATCCAGAGAATTAGCAGTTTATTGTGGTAACCATCTGGCTGAATTGCTGCAAAAGGGCGAAATCTGGTGCAGCGATGGACATCAGCGAAGAGGATGTACGATGGCGGAGGGTGCGTAGGGCCCAACAAGTAGACGGCTACTGTACACGGGGACGCTCGGAGCATTCTAGAACATTCTGGACTGGTGGAATATGGACTGAATTAAGATTGAACTGTACGAAAGTGTGATACGGACTTTAGTGTAAATATTGGAACTATAAAATATATACGTATATTTGATTTAAAAAAAATTCAATACGTGTTGATACACTCTAAATTTGGACTGATTTGACTCTTTTGATTGTATTCATTTCTGTGAGGTGGCGGGCGAGTATCAAAATATTAGTTGCAAATAGCAAGGGATAGCAATGCACAGTGAGATATTGAGTCGAGTGTTAGTAAATGTAGTACGTAATGATTATTAACTCTTTTAGTCTCTACTTCATAAAAAGCGCGGCTAAGACCACTGACTTTGAGAAATTTCGACAGTATTAAATAAATTCATTTTCAGTTAATTAAATTTAAACCATTAGTTTTTAACACGGCGTTAATACATAGAACTACTTTTCGTACTATGCTGACGGCCGGTTAGTGTTTCTGTTAACTCTTTCACGACTACGCCCAAGAGTAACTCTAGTAACGCTAATATGATGATTCCTATGTCCTTGAAAAGAATATTAGCACGGATATACGTAGTTTCATTGTTTCGCCAGTGTTACTGAATATTACGAGAACAACTTCATTACATCAAAAATAATGTGAGAGAGTTGGTTACCCTACCGGGAGGTGCGAACTTCGCTACAGCTGACCGGCCGCCTCAGGTGAAGGACAGGCGCGAGCTCCTGGCGGATTACCTGGCTTGAGGCGGTGGGCGGCCGCCCCATGGTTAGCGACCCCGCTGATAGCCGGCGTCTGACTCAGTCAGGCCCCTGACGCGCGACCCCGGAAGCCACTCTGGGGCAGGGTCGCCGAACTTTTCTGGAGCACCGTGTCAACACTCGCCGAGCGGAAAACAACACACCCCCCCCCTCCCCCTCTTTAGCTAACGCGCTAAACATGGCCCACGCAGCACCTTCAAGCACTGCACGCCTTTACCTCGGCAACGGTCCACCAACTGAGCCACCAGCTGAGAGGAGGGTCCGCGGGTGACTGGGCGATTAGCACGCTCGCCTCCCACCAAGGCGAATCGGGTTCAATCCCCGGGCCGGGTCCCCGCGATTTCGCAAGTGGGAATCGTGCCGAACGATGCCATTGGTCGGTGGGTTTTCTCGGAGATATCCCGTTTCCCCCGTCCATTCATTCCGGCGCAGCTCCATATTCACTTCAATCACCCTCATCGGCTCTCAAGATCTCGCTGCTAAGAGCCGCCCAAATCTCTTCACTCATTCACCAGCTGAGCGCGAAGCCTCGTTGCCACATAACTGTAAAAAAATTTTCTGTTAAATTTCCTAAATTGTAATGGAAATTTATAATCTATTCATTGAATGGAAATAATACCACATGTAGGACTACAAATATAGCAATGTTGAGCGTCGTTACTATACAAGGCAGGGGACTTCCGACGCATTTGACTGTTTCGTGAGCTACCACGGATGTATACAAAAATAGTTTACCATTCCCACTTTCTCCTTAAAGGCTGTTCACGATAAAGTGAGCGCTTTTGAAATCAACCTTAGAAAAAATCACTGCCCTTACCTGCATATATTTTAACGGGCACTCTGAGTGACATGTGCCCAGTAAAGTTGGTAACGATGTAGGGAAAGTAGTTCCAGTTCTTAACGTTGAATAATAAGTGTTCGTTAAACATTTATAATGACTATTTCTTTCGCTTTCTGTTTTTTTTTTAATGCATCAAAGTGTAAATATGAGCAGATTTTTGAAATTTTATTATCTAATAATTTTACAGTTTCACTTGACCGACGCATAAATAAAGTGATGCCCGTAGCAACGTTATATTTACGTAAGGCGGAATAATACATAACATGCATACAAGTAGATCGTAAGCAGGGCGTTCAAAAGTGTTCATTTTATTGTTAACAGCATGTATTCGTATACATTGATATGGCAATTTTACGCGTAATTACTTAGAGTACACGTTTCCAACACGTCGAGTAGTCCCCCTCTTAACTCTTTTCTTCCCACTTTAATCAATTTCTTCCTGTGTTGCAAATAAGAAACATTTTTATACGTGCTGTACTTAAGCTGACAAATAAGCTGTAGACTTTGTATCCGGTGATCAGCAACATGAACCAGACTTGACGTAAAGCAGCAGCATGTTTCGTGAATTAGTTAGGCAAAGGAAACATTCTTTTGCACTGCGCCTTGTGGTATACAACGCCGGTCAAATATAATCTTCCAGCTCAACATGTGAATTCTTGGTTGCACTGGCCATGATACGGGTAATGGGGTAATGGAGGGACGGAGAAATTATTGTGATGTTACGAGTTTTTGAACCAATAAACGCATTCAACATTGTTATTTCTTCGACATGGGTTAGGCTTATCGTTCAGATTATTGAGTAAATGTAATATCAATGGAATACATTTATTTGTTAATCATACGGATGGAATAAATGAGAATTAATGTGACTACAAAAGCGATTGCAGTACTACTATCCGTAGCAAATTTTTATGGTTTTAAATTTAACAATTGCGATAAAATAAAGATGAAAAAAGAATGAAAATGGAAACGGAAGTGAGCAACAGCGTTCTGTAACTGAGTAACAGAGTTCATGCGTTCTGAGGACTCGAACGCGCAAAACAATTGCAAGCAGGCGAAACTCAAATGGAACCTTCCTCCGCCATATTGGATTCTTGGTTTCCTGGCTTGTTTATATTAACAAAAAATGCGAAAGGCCTCAATATATAAATAGCTAGTAGCTGTGGAGAGCGAAGAGGCGGCAGTGGAGAGGTTTGTGCGGCTTTAAGGACGCCGTTTGGTTATGGGAATGAAGACACTGACGACGTTTTATTGTATAGCTCTCATTCAAATAGTGTAAAAAATTTCGGATTTTTGTTTGCGCAGGAAATAAATAAAAAGTACATTCTACTATTTCCCGGTGCATTTAACCTCCCGTATATGCACTTTTCTGACCATCAATTTCATGAAAACGCTCTTTTTCTATGTATTTTTTCGTGCACTAAAAATTATCGGATTTAAACGAAACCAGCAGTCGCGGACGGATCACGACTTCCTGTGTTGGGGCGTGAATTTTAATTGGTGTGTCACCGCTTAAAATTTTAAATGGCAATACTACATGTGCATCGCTGCATTGGCGGAATCGCCCACCGTTTCCTGGCGTCCGCTGCGTTACTGGCCTACCGGCCACTTCCCCTCACGTCGTGCAACTGTGTTTGAGGAGGGTTGCGTGGTGAGGAGAGGGGTGAGGAAGCCTAGGCTGGCGTGACCTTGCTGCCTGCTCGCGCATGCGCTTGTCTCTTATCACTACCGCAAGACACCACCTCTGTTCGTCCTCACGAAATCATATTGACTGTGAGACAGGAGCCAAGCCCTTTCGCGGAGCCCTGGCGGAGCACGATCGGGCGGCAACAGCCAAAAATAATAGTGTTAGTCTCCGTGAAGCGCGCTTACGTCATCAAGTGCTACGGCTATTTCTCGTTAACATGAAATATACACGAAATTATCGTGCTATGTTTTATTTTGTGTACTTGAACGGTTCGTAAATCATGGATTCTGAGATGAATAAAAAAGGGAGTACAGAAAATTGAATAAAACAAGATTGTACATCACTGCTCATCGCAAGAAGAACAAAGAGAGTAAGTGAAGAAAGATAGTATTCGTCCCCCTCCCCCCTCTCTCTTGTCATCATGACACAAAACTTGCCGCATATGTCATAGGCCAATATATTGGACAAAATATTTCTAATGATTTTAGGTAATAAAAATTCCTACAGAATAAATATAACTGTACATCGTTTGGATAATTACATGAAAAGAAAACTAAGTTTCATAGGTTTTCCAATTTTTTGGAAAATTTTATTTATGTGCCATATGTTTTAACTTACGTTCGAAAGAAAATAGGTTTACATAATCGCCCTGATGTCTGCGTGTCCATGTGCTTGTGTGTGTGCGTACGCGAGCATGGGCTAGGTGTGTGTGTTGCGCCCTATTTCCTTTTATCTCACAGGGTCGATTTTAAAATGAAGAATTTCACGTGTTCCAATTTCCAATTTTAAACTTTTATTCAAAATCAGGTGGCGCTTCAAGTGACGCGGCGTGAACTCCAGTCGTTTGGCATCCCAGTGGCGAGCGGGCCCGCGGCCGTACCACATGTGTGTGGAATACTCCCGCGCCGGACGCCACTTTCTTGCCCATGCAAGGAAATCTTCATTGCAGAGTCAGGATGGGACATAATTTTTTGGTCAGTATTTAATACTTGTGTAAGTTCTTCACCAATATTCATAATCATTTGCATACTTTCATAATTTATTTAAACACGGTTTTAGAGCGGAACGTTTATCGGTGTCAGGTACTTAGCAGGTGAAGACAGCCGAGCAGCCCCTGCGTCAAACGAAGTCAGAAGGAGAGGGGGAGGGGGGAATCAATAATTTTGGGAGACAGTCTCAAATCGTTATTTAAATGAGCGTCAGAAACTCATGTTGCCTCATCTGTGCTCGCTCTAAGACAAAGAACCTACCTGACAGTGATCATGTTGTTTATAAAAACTGGAATAAATTGGATGCATCACTGGAAGCAGATATAATTGTTGATGGGTTCAAGTGCAGTGTGGCGATGCATGGAGTTAAATATCACCAGTTGATAGGTAAGAACATAAAAAGCAGATTCATTTTTACATTTATTGCTAAACTATTGTGGTTTTATTAACATTAATTTTATGTATTATATTATAAATGGGCATGCTTTAAAGGTAAAGCCAGGGTATTGATTAAATATATATTTCGGTTGCTAAATAATAAAAGATGAAATATTGTATGGCAAGTTATTTAACAAATGTATCTGTATTTTAGGCGATGGAGATAGCAGTGTCATGCGCCAGCCTGAAAAAGCTAAACCGCACGGTCCTGCATTTGTCATCCAAAAAATAGTGTGTGTTAACCATATATTGAGGAATTATCTGAGATGGTTACAAGATATTTTTTCGAAGACAAAACATGTATCTTGGAGATGTTCCGATGGTACTTAGGTAGAGGTAGCGAAATTTCGCGAAAAGATTTCAGGACAAGTTATATTTCAAAACACTGTAGGGCCGTTCGGATGTCTTGAGTGGCTGAATTACTTTTGGACACGTGTTAACTGTCTGCACACGAATCACGTAGGAGCCGTGCCGATGTTGCCGAATTCTGAGTGGCCCGGTCAAATATGAAAGCGCCTTCTCAAGCAGACAGCAACCAATTGCTGCAGACGAACTGCTTTTGGGTACTTACAGTGTTGAAGTCTACCGTGTACTCATATTTTTTCGTGACAAATCACTAGCTCTATGCAGGAAAGCACTGTCAGACCGGCTACAGCATCTTCGTTGTGCTATCACTGGAGCTATCAAATACAAGAAAAGTCAAGTCGGAATAATCGAAGAGCAGCGTATAAGGAAATTACGCAATGATATCCACAATAGACCGCTTGATGTCTTCGGTGACCATTCGAAGTGTCCTGCAAGACGATACTTCTGTAATGGTGTACCGGCATTCAGGGGTTGGGAAGCGCTATAAGTAAAACTCACCAGAACCAAACGCCCCCAAATACCGACACAAACCAAAAACCGAACGAACATAACAGACTTGTCGGTGGACCTGGTTGTGAACAGCGTGTATACTTATCAAAACTTAATCAGTAGGATGCAAGCTGAACTTATAATTAGTTTCCAAGATCTGAACAAAATACCAATAGCGAATTTATATTGATAGGTCATTTTCAAGGTTTCAAAGTTGCCTATAAATTAAGTAAGTAAAAATATTAGAAGAGTTACTTAATTTATCTTTTGTACTTGCAAAGTTGCTAAGTAGTATCTCAAGAGTATAGCAAATAAATTACAACCTTCTGTTTATATGTTTTCAAGAAAATATTTAAAGCATGAGGTTAAGTTAACTGAAACGAGAAAATCAGGGCATGACATTTATTTTTCGCTTTTCATATTATCCTTCAGCATCTTAAACAACTATAACAAAAATAAACTCTGAAACAAAATTAACGATAAATAACAAGTAACAAATAGGTTTCTTTTTCCTTTTTTACAGTTTTTATAAATATTTTCTTTTATATTATTTAAGTCACTACTTTAGTTCACAAAGCCTTCACAAATATACATTCAGAGAATATTCATTCTTAATAAGAATTTTTTTTTTTTTTAATAATTGGGGATCTCCTATGTTGCAACAAGCAAAAACTAAGACTGACTGATAATTTCGGCCAAATAAAATTTAAGTGATAAAAATGGCCGCTCGACCTTGTAAAGAAAGGTCACGAAATTACGTACTACGATAACGAAAATTTATAAGTTCATATTTTGAGGTTTTGGAGTGAAAGTCCTGAATGGATAAGTCCGAATTACTGAGTTACAAATTCATTAAACAAACATGCTTGAGGCTGCATGCAATGCATGAAAAAAAAAAATCTCATGGCTTGGAGACGCGCCGAAAAAATCACTCGGGAGAAGACGGCATTTTCCGAAGAGTACAGAAGTTAATACGAATCCATAATGCAGGCTGGGATGCCGGAGCCAAACCCCAAGCCAGGGCCAGAAGTGGTCGTACAAACTCAGGCCATCACAATTTTCATAGGTGAAGAATCCGGTCGGTAAGTTGAACCACTACACAAAGATAAAAATGCATCAAAGATTAGCTGCGGATGAATAACATAAAGCAAAACACGCGGGGGAAAATAAACTAACAGAATCACTTACCCGCAGCTGTCACCAAGTAGCCGAATCACATATTAATTTTGAAGAAACTTGGAAAGGTAGAAAGAATAAAATAAAGTCACGCCATGTTTCAAGGTAGAAGGAAGCAACACGGACTTTTCAAGGTCGTTGCCAGACTGTATCGATACAATCGATGTATAATATTAAGATATTTTATCAAACAACAAATACGAAATGAAAAATGATTTAGTTGAGCTACATTATTAAACAGAATGTCTAGAACAATTAATAGATGCTTACAAAATTTGATTTCAGGTAAATGACCCTTGCTTATAAGTATCGGGAAAATTATTTTTACTCTTAAATTTGCCATCGGTAATGTCAAAATTAAAACAATACATAAGATTGTACAACAGATCCAAAACGAACAGAAATATTTGCCTAAAATAATTGATTGAAACATTCTGAAATAGTAAACAATACGACACACTAACATTCATTTTCGTGCTTTGTTTGTACCAAAAGTGCTATAGACACCACTCAATGTTTATTCGTACAAAAGTCTTTTCACTTGTAAATTGATAAGCATAGAACCTTATCTTTTCTCAATAACACAAACACGAAACAATAGCCAGAAATAATAACAGAATTAAAGTAACAATGATTGACAGAATTACAAAATGAGTTTTACACACGAACGAGTCAAATTACTCCCAAAATAGACGTTGGAAACAAAACTGAGTTTATCAAAATATCACACGAAACGAACTCTCAAAAAGGTGAAACTGAATGTCAAAATGGCCAAACAAAACCACACAAATTACAAGGGATGCATCAAAACCATTGACACACACACTAATGAAACACAACTACACAAGTCCCGATAGGTGTCGCAACAAGCAAAATAACGACTAAAAATAATTCGCAACACAGGGAAATAACTGGACTAGGAAAATGCTTACTACGACGATCAAATACTGGTTAATACTCAGAGATAGTATTCAAAATAGTTTTCGGAAAAGTGAGGGCAAAATTAGCTCACTTAACAGGAAATATCACAATCTCTCAAACTGGAAAGAAACAACAAAGTTAAAGGTTAGAAGTTTCGGAATACTTAGTAATACTTATGGACATGCACTAAGGTGCCCAGAAAAATGTAGTGTTGCTCTCAAAGCGACACAATGGTTCGAGAAGTGGAGATGAGTGTATAGTTCCCAATATGAAAAGTGTTGGGATGTGGGGTGATATAATGTCAGCAAATAATATTGTATCTCATCATTCAGAAAGTCTCTTGCAAAATATGACTAAAAACAGGACTGAGTCTTTTAACAACACAGTCTCTAATTTCGTAGATGGTAAAAGAGTCAACTTTTCTCTACATGGTGGATATCTCACAAGTGAACTCTCTCTGATTTCTTGTAATACAGTTGACAGTGAACTGGCTGAAAAAAAAAAAACTAACCAAAGCCCTGGCAAATTTACAAAAATATACTTGCAGGCAAATAAATATTTGGCAGAGAAAAGAACAAAAGGCACTCACAAAACCTGACCAAGAAGACCAAATGGAAAATTAACTTTTCAGGAGAAAATTCTAATTACGGCAGTTTTCCTCAGACTCCAGACCTCAATCTTGAAGAATACAATAAGAGAAAGGAAGAATTTTTGTAAAGACTGCAATGTGACAAAAACAAAATACTTAACATTCAGTCATCTACCACAGGACAAAGGCATTGCATGGTTTGGAAACTTGAAAGAGCAAAGCGTCTGACTGCTTCCTTCTTTGGGAAAATATGTCGCATGAGAGCAACGACACCATGCTCTTAGAATCTATCTTATATTCCACCTTCTATGGCAACCAGTCGACTGGATATGGAATTGAAAAATACCCTAATGCAATAGCACAGCTAGAACAGGAAATTTGGACCAGAGTCAATCCTTCAGGACTTTACACTGACAAAGAACTTCCTTTTCTAGCAGTAACACCTAATGGACTCATTGTTAATGATGGTATTGTTGAAATAAAATTCCCAGCATCTGCCAGGACTATGCATCCGGAGGCTGCAGTTAAGGGCAATGAAGTTAACTTTTGTGTGATAAAAGATGGCTAAATGCATCTCAAGAGCAGCCATACGTACATGTACCAAGTTAAAGGGCAACTCCATATCACAGGTCGCCAATACTGTTTGTTTATCTTGTGGACTCCTAAATGAATGCTGGTTCAGAAAATTAAGAGAGATGATGCTTCTGGGAAAAATTAATGGAAGACAAACTGAGAAATTTCTACATGGATTGTTTACTGCTAGAGTTGGTAGATCCAAGGTACACACATAAAAGAAAATGTAAATGTTTGATGGGGAAGAAAGTTTTTTTATTGGCAGAATAGTTTGAATAACTTTATAGTAGTGCGGGAATGGAGGGGGGAAGGAAGAGCATAACGAGTTTTATCTCAGAGATGTACTTTATGAATGTTGCAGAAATTACTTCATGAAAGAAATTGAAAAGTCGATTTTTCGACTCCCTGGCTATGAAAAGTGTTAACATAGCAGTGCGGCGAGACTGTGTTGGTGTGAATGGATGTTGTTTTATGTTATTTTTCACAAAATACCTAAATAAGCCGACCATTTTCACATATTGGTTATCGGACTCTGAGGAAGGGACCACGAACTCTAGAAAGAGAATTTGCAAATATATAAAGTTATAAATTCAACCTTAAGTTTGAGTTTTGTAATGGAGTTTTTATACAGTACAACAGAGTTTCCCGCGGTTGTGTAATGGCGGTTATGAGTCGATGTGCCAGTGATGAGACTGAAAATTTGTGTGTGTGTGAGGGAGGCAGAGGGGGATGGGATGCGAAAAATTCAACGTGCTTTTTAAATAAGTATTTTTTGGAATGCTACCAGTACACCCTACAAATAATAAAGTGCAATTGTGATATGTTAAGAAAGGGGCAAAATGGTTGTTGCCTAGACATACAATTCATACCAACTAATATATTTTTTTTGGCTGTCAAGTCTGCATATATCGTTAAAGTCTGTTCACGATAAAGTGAGCACTTTAGAAATTAACCTTAGAAAAAAGTCGCTGTCCCTGCATGCATATATTTTAATGGGCGCACTAGTGATATTCACCCGGTAAAGTTGGTAACGATGAATGGAAAGTAGTTCCATATCTTAACGTCAAATAAAAAGTGTTAGGTAATCATCTGTGATAACTTAACATTACGCTTTCTGTTTTTTTTTTAATGCACCGCAGTGTAAAAATGAGCATATTTGTAAAGTATTTACTTCCTTAATAATTTCACAGTTTCATTTGACCGAAGGATGAATAAAGTGATGAGGTGCATAGCAATGTTAATTTAACATAAGGCGGAGGAATACACAACGTGTATACAAGTAGATCTTAAACAGGGATTTAAAAAGTGCTCATTTTACCGTGAACAGCCTATACCTTTATGTACACGTCTAGCATTTCTTTAAATATCTAAATATAATGCAATTCAGTGTTAGTAATGTAGGTATTTTTATAACACAAGTCCTACTAGCATTTCTATTGGAAAATTTTCAACACGACAGAACTTTGCATTGAAATAATAATTCACTGTGGCTGTATTTTGTTGTACATAGCGAAATTCTGGTTAAGGTGCATTTTTATTTAATTATCTGTAGATTAGACAAATATTGATATAGGCGATGTTACGGTTGAACACCAATACGCCAGTCACGTTTCTGGTCTATATTTGGGTTAAGCACTGTTGCCATAGATACTTCAGGAAATTCGAAATTGAAAAACATGTGATTAAAAAAGGAGGGTCTTCTCCCCTTACCCAGAACCGTATGATTTGAACTGCTGATATGCAAGGAAAATAAACTCTTTGTGTATTTTTTTTTTATTTGTTAAGATCATATTTTTGCACATTTTATGTCACAGTATTTGTAATTTAGTGTAAAGATATTTTAATCACTCGTTTCTCGACAGTTGAAGTACGGGGAAATATGTCAGGGTACCAAAATGTATGGAAGCTTTTATGAAAAAATTTCGACAACCGATCTTTGGCTTCATAATAAGTTACATGAAGGCACTTATTTTCGTTCTCATTATAGCTGCTTCACAGGATAAAAATTGTTTTTTTTTTTCCTTCGTAAAATGCTAGTAGCTATGCCATTAATCTCTTGTGTTATGTCAAAGTTTAATATCAATGTTCGGGTTTTAAGTTTATTTGTATTTGAATAATGTTCGTTAGAGTATAGTTGCTCAATTTTATTAAATTCAATTTTGGTATAGAGTGATTTTAACCTGGCTAGTTTCGAACTTGTAGATAGATGTACACTTCTCGTCACATAAAATGAGCGATCTCGTGTAGCTGAAAATATTTCTAAGTCCCCTTCGGGTATGTTCGGCAGGCTGCCCCTCCCAAGTCACAGGCAGGTACCGAGGAGTGGGCGTGGCTAAGAGCTGCAGCAACACATGGCTTTGGAGGAAAAAGGATACAAAACTTGGATAATAGTTCTGTGAGCTCAGTTTTGTACGAATATATTCCATCACATTATATGTAATGCAAAGTAAATTAGTGGTAAAACCTTCGGAATTACGAACTAGCCTGTATCAGATCTGAGAAACAAATAGTAAATTATAAACTTGAACATACCACACTGGACCACTGGAAAAAATTACTTCCAAATCATGTATAATTGTTAATATGAAAGGAGGTGTTACGTTATAATTCCCCTTGCCAACACACTCAAGATCTTTGAAAACATAAAGTGATAATCACTAAAAACCCTAAATAATACATCATATGGAATAATGTTTCCATATGTATGATAATTAGAGACCATGAAATGTCTCGAAATGAATGACTTGTAGTCTAGACTTCACAGTCCAATGAATACCCGATCAACTACTGTATATTCACCGTTCGTTTCTCTAGTAAGTGGCCAATATTACTCTAAAACATACAGCACTGATCCCTAAACGTCTTTCCTTGCCAGTTCCGCATTTACTTCGCACATTCCTGAGTGAGCCTTGTTAACTGTAATCCAATGCAAAGGTAGATTAGGTCTATAAGTGTGTAAAGTTTAGCTTGTCCTCAAAATAATCAGCGCAGTTTTCCAGTTCCTGCTTTGTTCCGTTCATAAAGTAAAGGCCTATTTACATGCACCAACATGTCTTAACCAAATTTGGATTACAGTAACCAAATTTGGATTACAGTAAACATTTATTGATTATTAAAGTGTTATAACACGAATTTACTACAGTATTATCTGCAGGAGTGATTATAGTCTCTTGAAAGATCTACGGTTATTTAAAAATACTCAAAATATTCACCTTTTAAAACATACTAACATATAGAATACATGCAACGAGCTACTAGATATATTTCTAAGGAAACTATTCGCATTAATATGAGCATTTCTTGATGCCTGTCGCATTTTATATATGGACGTATGCACCCAAATGTCAATAAAGATTACGTATTAAGTCGTAACTCAGTTTTTATTTTCATTTATATACGAACTGAAATATAAATAAAATTGCTTGCATGTTTCATGTGTGTTTTATAGCACCATTACGAAAAGTGTTAAGAGCTCACTTTGGCACGAACAGTCTATAGTACCGTTACATCTAAGCTCGACAGTTCAACTCGAAGTGTTGTGTCATGATGTGGTTTCTCACCGAACTGCCTCCATTGGCGATTCGTGCTAGTATTGGTAAGTAACCCAATTTGAAATACTTGGTGGCTGGCAGACACCACACCGATCAGTCGCCTAACTGATTGGTGGATACATGTGTAAGTGTGCTTTCTAGCAATTGACCTCTCAGTGTTTCGCGCCATGTTACGCGATGCTAGCCATTGTGGCGTACACAACTAACATTTGTTTGATAATATTTCACATTGTGATCACAAACTAGATTCGCCAACATTCTATATATATTTTATAAATCGTTGTCAGTCACACAACTACAAAATAAGCAAAATATGTACCAATTTGATACTTGCGTTATCTTGGACTGTCTTGCACATGAAACATTCACGCATATAAATATTTACTAAATGAATGTTTCTTTACGAATTACCTTCCTTGCGGGATAAGGTATTACAGTTTCTAAGTTTGAGTCCAAATTGGTTGACCAAAAACCAAAAATTTAACCGGTGGAAGACCGTATTCAGTGCCTGTACGAAATAGGTACATAAATAGATATAGTTAATTGCATTTTCTTTATAACACATCTACCAACATCTGACTTTGAAGTCCCCGCACTTTGACATCATACCTACCAAAATCGTAGAGGCTATAGTGTCGTAAAGGGTTGGGAGAGTGAAGGTACGCTTTAAATTTATTAATATGACATGCAGTCAAATGAAATGTTACTGAGCCAAAGATCCAAAATGTCGTACAGGAAGGACCATCCTGATCCACTCAAGTTCTATTTCGCAGTGGTTGTTAAAAAATATTTAATCATCTACCACCAATCTGTTCTACTTTCTAACTTTCTCTCTGTTTATTAGGTTTGGTATTTGGTAGTGCAAGTCAGAAAATGAATAAATTCACTATAACAATTTAATTTGTAATGTAGTGAGTATTATATCAAAATTACTTTGGCGCAAAAGTATGGGGGATAGGAGGGGAGGAACCGCCCTCCATCACGATGGAATTTCCTTTTCTTCCCTTTTTTTCCTCAAAATTTTCATGTTTTCCTCAAAATGAACTAAATGTCCCTAAAAATGTAGATGTTCAGTAAAAAGTTCCTTTTTCCCCTAAAAAAATTCTTTTTTTCCCAGGCAGATCAGTGACCCTGGCTACAGCAGTGAGACAGATCAGCGACCCAGGGTCAAGGGTCAACGACCCCGGTGACCGGAATCAGAGACCCCAGGGGCAGAAGAGCAGGGCCAGGACCTTTGCCCTAGACCTTTGACATTTCAGCCAAAAAATTCAAAAAAGTATATTATTTTTTAAGTACTAAAAAATGATTAAAAAATATTTGAAAACTTATTTTAAAAATTGTTGAAAATGTATCATCAACAATTTATTAAAAAATATTTATAAAACTTAAAAAAATTCACTAAGAAATGTATTTTAAAAAATGTATTCAAAATTATTTTTTAATTCTATAAAATATTAAAAATTAATTAAATAATTATTAAAAATCGTTAAAAAATGTATTAAAAATGAACTTTCCAGAGGTCACCCCTCACCCATACACATCCACCATCTTAGTAGGTGCAAGGGGCGACCATCTTGATAGGTGGCCACCATGTTGGTAGGCGACCACCATCTTGGTAGGCAACCACCATCTTGGAAGGCGACCACCATATAGGTAGGCGACCGCCATCGTGGTAGATATCACCTGTCCGCCATATTGGATGCAGGCAACCATGACTTCAAACTCATGACCTTGATTGACCTTGAAAACCCAAACTTGATAAAAATACATTAAAGTCAACAAGCATAATTCATTACAAGCTATCACTGCCATACTGGACGTAGGCACCATCGTCCTTGACCCCATGACCTTGAATGATCTTGGAAACCAAATCTTGAGAAGAAATACATAAAAGTCAAAAGCATATTACAACTAACTACTACCGCCATATTAAATGCAGGCGACCTGACTGTGACCCCTTGATCTTAAATTACCTTGATAAAAACTAGAGAAAAATACATCGAAGTCAGCAAGCACATTTAAATACTACCTACTACCATCATATTAGATGCAGACTACCTTGACATTGACATCATGACCTTGAATGACCTTGAAAACAAAAACACGCAATAAAATACATTAAAGTCATCAAGAATATTATATTATAGACTACTAACGTCATATTGGGTGCAGACTACCTTAACCTTGACCCCATAACCACGAATGACCTTGAAAATAAAAATTCGATAAAAAATGAAAGCCTACAAGCACACTATAATAGTAACAACTACCACCATAATAGATGCAGACTATGTTGACCTTAACCCCATGATTTCGAATGACCTTGAAAAAAACACTCTTAATAAAATACATAAAAGTCAGCAAGCATAATACATTGCACACTATGGCCACCATATTAGATGCTGGCAACCTTGACCTTGACTCCATTACATTGAATGACCTTGGAAACAAAATCTCGATAGTATATACATGAAAGACAACAAGCATATTACATTCCTAACTACTATGACTATACTAGATGTAGGCGAAATTAACCTTGACCTTATGACTTTGAATGACCTTGAAAACAAAAACGTGAGAAAAATACATAAAAGTCAACAAAAATATTACATTACTAACAGCTACCACCTATTATATGCAGGTGACTGACCTGGACCGTAGCCGTATCACGTTGAATGACTTTAAAAATAAAAACTAGAGAAAAGGTACATAAAAGTCAGCAAGTATATTACTTTACAAACTACTACTATCGTTTTAGATACAGACAACCTTGACCTTGGTGCCATAACCTTGAATGAACTTGAAAACAAAAATTCGAGAAAAAATACATGCTTTAGAATTCTTGTATGTATAGTTGTATGCCCCATTCCAATCCACTGAAGTTATCACTGCCAAATGTATGTCTTAGCTGCAACTAGTGACCTCGAACAAGGCGATTTGGCCATTATAACTTATGTCTTCTGGTAGGCACAGTTGCCTTCGATTTTTTTATATGGTGAATTTATAGATGCTATATTCATATGTACCACTCGTGATATAGAACAAGGCGATATGTATATATATATATATGGACTACCATACCACAAGCCTTCATTATTCATTGGATAAACCTGTTACTGATGCCAGAATTGTTGGCAACCCTATCATCTACTTTGTTGATCGGTATGTCTTAACACTCATACTTACTTAGCCTCGCGGTCATAACACCTACTCATACTTTCTTACTTCTTCCCTTTCTCTTCTATAAATAGCCTTTTTTATATATTCCTAAATATTCACTGACATCTATTGAAAACTAAATCTGCAGTTAAACTGCATGTGATGGGGTAATGTTTCTAGGTCGGATGCTACAAAGCCAGAGCCGCGTACGTAGTTGTTCTACCTCTCCCCAACAAACCCCAGCACCCACGTTCAGACAAGTGCCACAACGTCTGGCGCAGACAGTAGCGTGCTTCTTGAACGCTGACCCGAACCTGGTCGAGCGAGTGTATACATGTCTGCGCAGTAACTAGGCCAAACGATCCTATAGGTCGTTTGAAAATCTTTCAGTCATTCTCGTATAAATATCCCTGAAACTGGGCGTGCAGTGTCGTCTCATTTCGAAATATTTTCCGCGCCTAAATATTAGAGATAATTTACCTACATTATGTTCAGTTCATGACATAACAAAGTCATGTTTTCGGCTATTCTTTTAAACTGGTTTCTTCAGCTACATTGTTTTTATTCCTTTTAATAAAATATTCTTTAAAGTAAGCGCTTTTAAGCAGACGCAACCGTTTAAAGCAAAGCGCTAATATTAACATACTTAAAAACACTTGGCTTTAGCATGTTCGTACAAATTTGTTGCTACGACGTCACTGCGTATGTAAGACATAACAACTCTCCTCCCACCATGGAGAACCGGGTTCGATTCCCGACGAAGTCACCTCCGGATTTTCGCATGTGGGAATCGTGCAGGACGATACCGCTGATCGGTGGGTTTTCTCACTGATCTCCCATTTCCCCCACTCTTGCATTCCAGCGCTGCTCCATACTCATCTCGCTTTACCCTCAAGGGCTCTCAAGACCTCAGTGTTAAGAGCCGCCCAAATCTCTTCACTCGCTCATTAAGCACTCCGCCTACGAGGATGTATTTTGTCCAGAAGGGCGAGACGCTGAGGACGACTCAGGCACGTGTATCACATGCATCATCGTCTCTATGTGCAAGGTAATGAACAAGTGTGCAGTCTTTCCTTCAAAACGTACCTCTGAGACAACTGTAAAATTAAGCCTATTTCATAAAATATTTGCTACATTTTCTTATTACCATACAATAAAGTAAATATATACTTAGATTTTAGTTTCTTGTCGTGCATTTACGTCGTAATCCTATGTTTATAAACTGAGCTTTCGCCCATGCACTAAAACGGCAATGCCGAATATCTATTTACATTTGGACGGCTTCGTTTGGCGTGATCGGTGTGAATGTGAACTGGACAAGGGCTTTAGTGTGAAATCATCCAACGGAAACCTTGGAGTGAGTGAAGAGATTTGGACGGCTCTTAACAGCGAGGTCTTGAGAGCCGATGGGGGTCATTGAGGTGAGTATGGAGTGGCGCCGGAATGAAGGGGCGGGGGAAACGGGAGGTCCCCAAGAAAACCCGCTGACCAACGACATCGTCCGGCACGATTCCCACTTGCGAATATCCGGTGACCCAGCCGGGGATTGAACCAGGTTCGCCTTGGTGGGAGGCAGGGAAACCTTTGAAAATGCTTTTAGTAACGAGTACAGATAATCATGCTGTTAGTATTTTCTACCCGTTGCAGCGCCCGTACGTGTCCATCGCATTACTGAAGGACAAGGGAGTTCAACAGAGCCACGATGTCTGGCGCGAGCAGTAGTGCGAGCTGCAAGCAGTGGCAACCGCACACAGGCAGGCGGACTATGAAGCAGTTGAATGGGGAAACCACCTGACTGTCTGTTAGTTTTGTCTCGGCATTAGGCACGCCTTGTTGAAAAAAAGTCTACTTGGCTTATTTATTCAAACAAATTACCGCTTACGAAATAAAATTGACTTCATTTTTTGTTCGGGAAAAAATGTGTTTGGAAAGCAAGGTTAGGGTGCAAACATGTTGAGATTGTTTTTAATAATGTATTATTCCTAGTTACACTTATCGATTAGATGAAAAAAAAAAAAAAACACAGTTTGACTAAATGTAATACACTTTAAATACATCATAATACTTTCTATATAATTTCTCATGTCATATGTTTTCTCTTTTGCATGTTTGTTATTTGTTTTAATTTGCTCACCAAACATTTAATTGTAGGGCTGGAAGTATTAACACTGACAAGGTAACTGGAGCCTCTGTGTTACAGACCACAAGATTAACTGAAGCTGAGTATTTGCAAGTTTCATAAGAAAAAAAGTTTCCCACAAAAATTCGTGGTTCTGAACATAATCATAATTCAGTCGGCAAGTTGAAACATGATAGGGAAATTTGAAGGCACGTACAGAACCAGTATTTCACGTCATATCTAAGTGGCATCTGCAATTAATATGTGATCTTCGTTGACCACAAAATTAACATTAACTAAGAACAGAGATTAAAAATGTATGTAATTCTTTAAACGATCAATGTTGATGTGAAATACTGTATGTAGGTGAAACACAGCTGTAAATTAACAACAGTGACATGAGAGAGACATAAGCGGCGGTTAACAACTAAGATCTTCAGAGCTGATAGTGACGAAGAGAGGTACAGATGGAGCAGCGACAGAAAACTGAGTATCGAGAGTACCCCGACACTACCCACTGGCCAACAGCAACGCCCGCCACGTTTCCTACACATGAAAACCCGGATGTGACCCCGGTTTATCGTGGTGCGAGGCGAGTAGTCTGACAGTTACAACACCACAGCTCCTACAAGCGTTTAAAACCTTTAAAAATACAGATCCCTTTTTTTGGCGAACTAGTATTCCCAGAGGAATAACTTTTCCCATCCTATTGTAAAAGCGACAAGAAAAACGTGAGGCTCCATATTAAAGTTATTTAACTTGTATTTCAGTGCTTTGTTAAGTCAGCAAGAAAAGCAAATAATCTTGCTTCCTTGAATACCTCTATGTCAAATGTTGTAATGTCATTTTATGTCAAATGTTTGAACGCAGATAGTGCAACCTGACCTGGTTGGAATTTTGAGCTGACATGCATGTTAAAAATGTTTTAAGTTCACTTACAGCGCACGAAAGCGTGAAAATGGCCATGGGATTACCTAGTATAGCCATGGTAGTAAAATGTACAGAATTCTCCTACGCATTACTGCGAGAAGGTGGTTTTAGGTCGGAAATGCATGCAGCAGTGAAACAAGCCCTGCAGCTCACATCATTATGTTTGGGCTACATTATCGTAGAAGGCCACAGACAGTTCCTTCAACCCCTGCTCTCCAGTTTCCTAGAGGGCTGTGCTTTCTAAAAGTTATCGTATAAAGCGAAGAAAATATGCACATTTTGTACGAGTAATTGAACTAGGGTATACATATTTTTTTTTAATTTGGCACTTAAACTTGTCAACGCTGTCAGAAAACAAGCGAAATGCCCTCGAGCCTCTTAGTTTTGCAATATATTTCATTGCAAACTGACTGCAGGTCTAAATATTTTATCTAGTTTTTAACAAACAGCTATAATATATTTTTCTGCATGGGAAATTGTATAGAGCATAAATGAAGAGAATAAAACGTTCTACAAAAAAATGTTTTCATTCATTGAGTAGATATTTTATGTTAAACCACATTTAACGTACCAATATCGGTCCAGAAACTAGTTATTCCAGTTATTTTGTAATATATATGTTTTGTTTAAAACACTGATAAAGTTTCATTTCATTCAATTGTTTATTTACAACATGCTGTGTTATTTGTATCAAATTTCCAAATTTCCGATAACATTCACTAGAACATGTGCAATATTTAAAAAGTGTATAACCCCCCCCCCCCTTTTTTTTTTCGTTCCTTGGTTACACGGCTCTGTGGTTATATAATAGTAATCAAAACGTTCATGTCGCCATGTTAAAAAAAATAATTGACCGACCCACGTAAAACATATAAGTTTATTTGGTCAGCGTAATGAATCTTGTTTCCCAAATTAAGTAGTAACAGGTTTATTGTTTTCCAACATTTGACACAATATGTTTTCTTGCTGTAGCGGTACCTTACAATATTGCAGAAATAAGAGACAATGTACCAACACGTTTAGTACTTGTAGGTGATACGTTCAACACATCAAGTTTGGTTGAAATTGGCCAAAAAAACAGTATGCTACATTCTGTATACCAAATAAACCTAAAACATTTATATAATCACCATGTCAAAATTAAGTTTTTACACATTTAAATCGAATATGTTATCATGGCATACATAGTATTAGATACAGTATACAAAGATTGCTTGAAATTGGTCACACCGTTTCATAGATACAGAATAGTTATCAAAATGTCTATATTGCCACCAATTAAAATTAAATGCCTGAACCAATTAATTCATATCAGCATATTTCTTGTTTGTCAACTTTGGTTAGAATGGGTATATTGTTTTCCGTCTTACGATACAATAAATTTATTTTTTCATGGGTGCGCTATATTACAAAAAAGATTAATCAAAATGGTTATTTATTGGCATGTTTACAGTAATGCCTTTAGTCGATACTTTCTTCATATCAAATGTGGTCGAATTATATATATATATATATAATTTAAAAACAAATATTTGTATGGCGCCGTTGTGAAAATACACTAAGTGCCACATTAATCTTAGTTGTATATGGTACCATGGCCTACTATAGGCTTAAAACGTACTAGTTGCCTGCAAAAGGTGGCAGGAATATATTGTGTAATTTCCGAGATATGATTTAAAAAATTTATTGCGATGGCGAATCAAGAATAAAGTACCTTCCTAGATTAAAGACGTACAAGATTAACTGTTAAAATACACGATTTGGTTTTACCAAGTAAAATAATTCCGCAGATATGAAATGACGCCCTACTGTATTAAAATAACAACTCTTTTGGAATAAAGCAAACGGCTTTGCAGAACATTTAAAAAATCAGATGTCGTTACTAAGTTCAATATGTGCACCGAATTTGTTGAAATATGTTTCACAGGATCGAATGTTATTATCAGGGGGCATACAGTACATCACAGACAGACATTTGCATGATTCTATAAGCTCATTTTTCCAAGCAAGGAAGCTTAACATTGAACGGAAGAGAACGTGAATTGAATGTTTCAAGTCAATCAAGAAATGACGGAGGGATTATCACTTATTTCGAATTATTAAACAACTGTTAGCAGCAACATTAATTTTCGAAATAAATTGTTTACGACCGCAAATAAATGTCTTATAAGAAAAAATAAATAAACGGTTTAAATATTATAAGCTGTGTATAAAGTTTCCTTTTTTTCCTTCCGTTTTGTTGTTGTTAATGTTTAAATGGATTCAGAAAGTGTTTCGTACAACTAGTGGCGTACCCTGTTAGGTTTCCTTGCATTTTTTCGTGCTTTCACAGAATTCTTTGTGGATGTCATTATTTCGTTTTTCCTTAAATAATATAGCTTTATGATATACTTAAGATTATGTTGGTTCAGCAATGCAATGAGGTAGGCTATCGTTTAAACAAAAACGTTCAGTTTGACTCCATGCTACATACACTAACGCAGAAAAAAACAATGAGAATAATGAGTCTTGCGGACAAACGTTTGCTTCCGCCTGAGATATAATTTAGGTAACGCTACATACAAAAACTTCTACTGGAATCACGCTGCAAAATGTTTTGTTGCCTCTCTAAAACACGCAGTAGTAAGTCATCTTCTTGCTTCGCATACAGTACAACAAATATAAATTGATCTCTAGCGTGGGGATACTTTATTATGTAATCATGTTCCAATCGTATGTTTGCTTGTATTCACGATGAATTTACACGTCACACTTTATGATTGTTTAGTTTTGTGTGGAGTGTACAACGTCAGGAATACGATTCTCTAGCGTAAATCATACAGGCTACGTAAAGAAACATATTGTCATGATTACGGACAGTACACGCAGTGACGTGTGCAGAGCTCAAGGCAGGTACCAGTGCATATACAGCCGTTAGATGGCGCAGGCTAAGTTGGCCAGCTGTTAAAGTAGCCTGCCTGTCTACTTGGGTCCGTCGCAGATCAAACTGCCACTGCAGCTGAACTGACGCCATAAACGTGGTTAGCGTACGCGACGATAGAAGGGAAGTGTGTATAGAGAGCGAAAACCACGCAGGGTTGCCAGGTGTACAAATCAGTGTGAGTCAATGTTCAGGAACTTAATGACAACCCATTACTTCACGCTGCGAGGCGCGTGGCGAGTGGCAAGGCGTTTTAATTGCCCCTTACCATGCAGAAAAAGAGATCAAGTTAATATCTGCCACAACCACGGCGAAAATACATTGAAATTGATGTGACTCGATTTTGCGTAGTAAATAAATCGGGAAATCTGTTCGAGTATTGTTTTTATTTTCTTGCAAGCATGCTGACATGCCTACATTATCTGCTAAACGCTTTTCACGGTAAAATGAGCTTGTTTGAGGTACTAGTTACTTTTATCTTTCAGTCATTTTTTATTCTTTGACCACCTATTAATTAAATATGGCAATGTAAGTAATAACCACAGTGTAAATATTATACTCTGAAGTTAATGCTTGAGGCAAAAGTAATATATATTTATTGACTATTATTCCAAATGAAAGGGCTTTCAAAAGTGCTCAGTTTACCATGAATGGCCTATAAAATGTAGGCATTCACGGCATAGACAGGTACACGCCAACTTACAAAAGAAAGGCTTTTGGCAAGGAGGATTGTACAGTTAAACTGAATGTATTCTATCCCTGTGCGTGTGATGTGGGCGGTATAAAAGACTTACAATGCCGATGAATGATTTACAAACACCACGCTGTTCTGTATCTTACTTCATACATTTTGCAGGAAAAGTTTGCTAACAAAAATCGAAGTGAATAAAACAAAGTGTAAATTGTAGGTTTGAGAAACACGTTGAGTCCATACATACATACAAAAACAAAAAATAACATCTTAAAAAAAATATTAAACCCCAAAGAATTCATACGAACCGTTACAAGTAACAAATATTTTCATATGCTGTAATGACTCCCGTGGTACTTCCCATCCAGGCGACTGTGCAATGTACCGTAAAATGATATACAAGTACAAACATGCTGAGACAAACCGAGGAGTGGATGGCCAAACATACTTTCGCGTAGAGAAGAAAGTTATATTGTGAAACAAATTCGTCAGAGATCTTTTA
This sequence comes from Dryococelus australis, assembly GCA_029891345.1. Lineage (NCBI taxonomy): Eukaryota > Metazoa > Arthropoda > Insecta > Phasmatodea > Phasmatidae > Dryococelus > Dryococelus australis. The sequence goes on from CM056995.1 coordinate 259,177,105, forward strand.
CTAGTCCATGCGCTATTCTAAGAGACCTACGAAATACTTTCAAAGTCACTGTAACCAATGACAGTGAGAAGAGTGTTCAGCAATAGTGACTATAATGCAAGAACACCGCAGAAGTAATCGTACATAGGCAAATGTAATTATAAGAAGAGACTTAACTTCGCGAAGGTACATTTACAGAACGATTACTGGGCAGACGTAATATTTCCAGATGAGAGTAAATTCAAGGCTTTCGATCATGACAGTCCGCTATAAGTGTGGAGAAAATCGAATAAAGAGATAAATCCCCAGAATTCTCGTCCTACCGCCAAGCATGGCGGGGGTTCAGTTACGGTGTGAGGGTGCATGAGTGCATGTGGTGTAGGTGAACTGATGTTTATATATTGACTATTGGATCAATAAAACTATATTGACCAGTTTAAACATAATTTGCCACCTAATGCCATACAACTTGATGTAGTAATGCACATTTTACCAGGATAATGGCACTAAGCGTAAATAATGTGCAACACGAATATGGCTGCTGTATAATTGTCCTCGTGTAATAGAAACTGCACCCCAATCCTCAGACTTAAATTCAATAGAACACATTTGGTCATACGTAGACATTAAGCTAAGAAAACATCATATTTCAAGCACGCGGAACATGAAGGAGAAAATCCTTTCATGAGTGGAACAATATCCCTCCTAGTGTCTTACAAACGGCAGTAAAGTCAATGCCAGCGCGTTTGAGAAGCGTTCTGAAGCAAAAGGGAGGGCATGCTAAATATTAAATGGAGAATTTATTTTGTTTATGTTGATGTACGAAAACATTTGTTCTTCGTACGAAGGTGTATGAACATTTCTAATTCGGAAAACGTGCATTTATTTACATTTGTGTAATATATTACTTTGTTTCTTTTATAAGGAATGATGTTTATTTGTTGCATTTGATGAAATGGATTACAAAATACAGCTGGACGCATACGTGTGTGTCAACATAATTGCTTATTGTACAGAAGTCGTGAAAGGGACTATGAATATTTGTGATCGTCACTGTATATATATTAGGGCCTGTTCTATTTGAAAATGCTTTCCATGGTATTCTTCAAACACAAGAATGATTTAGTTACATTCGCAATTTGACCTTACTTTAATTCTTATGCAATCTGAACAACTTTTAAGCCAGCAGAGACTACTGACATCAGACTTAATAGACACAGATCTGCCTATCACTGACATATATAATGTTTTCAGTCTGAAAACAAAAACTACTTAAACGTCGCGTATATGCGGTCACGAGTGAAATTCGTAGATAAGCTTAGCCTAAAGGCAGAAAATAGGTAATCAGTAATATTTAATCTTACTTAGTGAGGTACAATATGACACAAAACAAACAACATAAACTACGGTATCACTGCATAAGACTACATCATCTGTCTCCAGTTCTTATAAACGTTGGACATGCATCAGCAAAGTGTTGATCATTGTTCACTCCTCAGTTATTTGTTAACTTCCCTTTTTGCTAACAACGTCCATCAGTCTATTTAGCTCTAAATTATCCAGTTTTCTAGTAATGTCTGGCCCAGTGCTATTACAATTTGGTAGAAACGCCTCGTTTGTGTTCTGTGGGAAAAAATGTTGTTTTTCTCACTCTTCTCTCCAATTCCTCTAGAAGATTCTCAGTAGGATTCGGGTCAGGTGAGAGTGATTGGGTATTGTATGGCAAATGGGGTGTGTTCTAGACGATCCATTTCGCAGTGTGCTTGAGCTCACTGTCATGTTAGAAATAGCATACCATTAGGTTTCTGGAGTTCGACCTTGAATTCCATTCCTACTGATCATGTTATTTTGTTTCGTTTTAATATAAAATGTTACAGTATTATAGAATGTATTTTATTTGTTAGCATATGTTTGCATCCATATAAAAAACACATGTAACAAACAAAGGTGGTCTCGGGTGTATGGTTCTGACGTCCGCTGTTTCGGGTTCGAAACCACCTCGCACCTTTAATTTGTATCTCAATGTGGTCATTATGCGACGTGGTGTACCATTGGTTTTTTGTGTCACGTTTTTACGTGAGTGTTTATTTGGCCCTGAAAAGGGCCGATTGTGTAACCTCAATAAGAGGACCAGTATCCCTCATTCTCAACCACCTGCCGCAGTGTCGTGGTAAAGAGACGACCAGAGAAGTAGCATAGTGTTGGCTACTAGCTATTTCATCCCAGGCATCTGCTTCTAGCTCCCAGAGAGCATCTTTATTTGCTGGCTCTGGAACAGGCCAGTTTGCCGCCATCGTGCGCTTCGTCTCCGACCAGACATTCTCAGTTGGATTTAAGTAGGCACTGTAATATGGCCAATATACGAGCTCTAGTTGGTATTGCCTTGCGAACCATTTTTGAACCCTCTGAGAAGTGTATATCGGAGAATGGTCCTGCTGGAAGTGCAGCACACCATCAGGATACAAAAGTCGCACCGAGGGAATCATAACGTTCTCTAGAATATGTAAATACTGCTCGGCATTGAGGCCGCGTGTATTCGGACCTCGATGGTCGATTATGTGCAACACGCCTATCTCGCGTGCACTCACCCATCCCCAACACGTAACGGATGCATGACCATAGCGCGAGCACTCGGCCACATATTCCGGATTGTGCCGGGTCCCACGAGGTCTGAAGACACGCATTAGCCCATCATTAGCCGAGGAAAACACACACTCGTCGGAGAATACAACATCTGACCAGTCACGGTCAATGGTGTTCTCGGTAAACGCGAGTCGATAAATCCTGTGCTCATCGGTGAGCCTTTGTTTCCTTGAAGCACGCCAGGATTTCAGTCCCGCCGCCGTTAAGCGCCTAAGCATAGTACGCAAACTGCCAGGAAAGTACGTGGCACGTTTTAGCAGAATGACGATCCTGAAAGGAGTCAACTGCGCCTGGGTAATCAGACTATTGTCCTCGGCTGCAGTCGACACCCTCCATGAACCCGTTCCTCCGCGACGTGTCACGTCACTCATGTCCCGGAACTGTCGTACCCATCGACTCGCAGTGCTTTCTGGAACACCGTAACGTCGGCCTGCTTCAGCGGCAGAAAAACCTGCCGCATCAACTATCTCTCTCTCTCTCTCTCTCTAACCGACTGGCTATGGTGAGACATAGCTGCAGGATGACGTTTCACTTCCTCGAACAGCCTGGCTCTGGCGAGATATCACTACACGATGACGTGTATTAAAACTGTTGTATATGCCTGTGACGTAGAAGGTACGCATGTCCAGAGTCTAATGGGGACCAAAGATGTGCGAAATGTGTATGTTGTCAGATGATATCTGTTTAAAAAGGGAGACCATAAGGCATTTCCGCAACTTCAGTAAGGTCCTCAACTGATCACGTGACGAAGTTCAGGGATACAAATGCATGGCCAATCAGGACCAAACTCCGTGACTTTGGAGGGGCACGCTAAATGCCCAAACCACCTGTCAAATCATCTGATGCTTTTTACCAACAAGGCAGCTGATAAACGTAGTATTATTTTAGGCTGTTCACGGTAAAGCGAGCACTTTTTAAGGCCCTTCTAAATATTCCCTTTCATCCAATTCCCATCTTCCTGCTGCTTTTTAATATACACCTTGCAATGTGACCAAAAATTTAATGCCTGAGGCTGCAATACGATATATTTATTATTGGTTTATGCCTGTTGGGAGGGCCTTAAAAAGTGCTCACTTTACCATGAACAGCCTATTGCAGAGATCAAAAAAATAGTAAACGAAGAAATAGGTTTCCTACAGATAAAATCGACCGCCTCCTTGGCGAATGCGCATCGGGATGTGTCAGATCACAAAGTTACCTAATATATGTATACGCATTCATATTCCTTACATTGCCTAAGTGAAAAAACAACTTCGAAGTATACATTTTCGTAGTCAACAATTTTACTACGGTCAGCATTGACACATTACTTAGAATATATCGTACATTCTGTAGGTTGTTACTTATTTCACATAAATTAAATGAATGGACATTATCAGTGAAACATAAATGTGCTGTCAGTACTGCTACGTGTGCCAAGCGCAATAAAACGAGCAGTAGGTACGCAATAAAGCTCTGAACGAGGTTTGGAAGTTAGGGGAGTTGTGTGCAGAGGGCCGTTACATTCCTTATTTGTTAGGTGAACGCACGGTAGGAAAGAAAAGAAGGTTAAAATATGTATGTGTGCGTCACAAGTATAGGTTGGGTGTAGTTTGAGTTAGAAGGTGTCAAACGTAGGCTTGTACGTGTCTATATGCACCTTAATAATTTTGCAATATTTAACTTGCCATGGAAGAAACTGAGGACATCTGGATCACTGTAAATAACATGCACAGAAGCAACTTGCATACATTCTCAGCACTTCATATAAAATACGACATGTGAAATCTGAATAATTAATATATTAATGAAATGAAAAATAAATAAAATCAGGCCAAATGTGTTATGCAATTCAACAAGATGTAAAATTCAGATGTGAAATATTTATTAAACTTTAAATGCGTGTAAGAAAAATCACTTTACTCAAAAATCAAATTTAATTTATATTGGTGACCAAAATTGAAGTACCACCATCCAGTATAGAGTTAAATAAATTAAGGAAATAAAAAACAAATTAAAAGAAAAAAATATGACTGTAGTGCTGCTGCAAAATTAACTGACAACTGACTTGAAATTAAATTCAGAAATAAAAATTTGTTCATAACCGGAAGTAGCTTTCGTCGATTTCTAACTGTTTAAGAAACTGACTAAGCTCCTAAGTAATTAGTTGCATTTACAGTTCTCACGATCCAAACCTTTTCTTGAAAATGTCAATTTATGTTCTAATTACTCCAGAAGAATTACTCCTCACTTTCCCTCAATTAGGTCAACTCTGCTCAAATGAGATTACACTGAGTTCAATAGTTTTTAGATGTTAATGTGCTCCGGCGTTACTAGCTCATATGGGATCTCAGGACTACTGATTATACACAAGTTAAAGTTCAGGAAATGCCTAGTTCCGTAAGTTAATCTTCTTCTGAAAATACTATAAGTTCGTAGAAATAAATCACAAGTGAAGTCTTTCACGTATGTCTGCACCCAGACTCTCAAACTCCTTGGCGTCACCTGTACTCTGATGCGCCGCTAACGTGGCTGACATGGCGCCTCGCGTCTAGAGATCGGTGTCCTGGCGTCTCCAACACAACTCACTAATACAATTAGCTAGACATCTGCCATCAACCCTCCTCTATAATCGGCTGTGGCAGTGACCTAATCATAACTTCTGGGACTTATTACTAACTTATTCTTAGGTTGGCGCTGGGGATTCCCTAAGATTGAAATCTCAGCGAAAATACAATCAACGATCCATGTTGAAAGTCCCACCCAGAAGCAAGCCTTCCGGCATCTCCATTCAAGACTAGCCAATCGCGGCCTACTTCCGACTAGATCTCCTTAAAATAAAATTAACCAAAATTAAAAATATTTCTAATAAGAGAATAAAGTAAATAATTAAGCTTTAAAAATCATAAAGAAATTACTGAGAGCAAAAATAAACATATAAACATAATATTACAATATTGAAATAACAATGTGTCAAAACTAAGAATACTGCATGAAAATTACCATAGAATATAGACATTAAGTGGACTGGTGGTTTACATAAATAATAAATTACGTGATTTAAAAATGTTACAATTACATATGAGAAATGATTGAAAATTAATATTCAAATTACAAGAGCGCGTAAAATAAAATAAATAATACAATTCATACACTTAAATAGCTAATCTGCACGTAACAAACATAACATAAAAACATATGTTCTGTCGACCTATGACAATAAATACTCTGTTTAGGATATTATGCTTGAGGCTTTCACTTTCTATACTTATTAAATTCGTATATTTTACAATTAGAGTGTATGTCTGTTTTGTGTAGAATAATTGTGAAAATGGTTTTTAGTATTGTCACAACCAACTCTGTTTCTGTGATGAACTGGCAGAAGAAAGACGCATAGTCCAATCTCCAATCTTGAGGTAATTTAGGCAACATATGCTCATTAGCAGTGGACGTACAGTTGTTGCACTAACCTTTTAAATATCGTGGTGTGTATGATCAAGTTACCGCATTGATTTAACTGCTCTTGACAATTATCAGTATTCAGTAGTACACAGGACGAGCTATCGACACAATCGGCATTCTCACATCATCGAGCGGTGTAGCTTCTCGATAACACCTTATCCCAATACAAACACCACGTACGAAGACAACAGCTGATCTCCATAGCCTATGTATACCACAGTCGACGGTATATTCTCTGCAGTTAGTTCTACACCCATATACTAATAAGCGAAAAAGAGCTCACCCCAAAACGATCTAATAGCGTGAACAGGCGACACATAATGACTAACGCACACACTCTGTGAGTCATCAGACTTGGCAACAGGGACTTTTGCAGCAGCATTCTGGCATCATTAAAATAAATAGGTCACGGTCCACAGTGATTGTTAGAAGTAGCCTGAAAGTTGTTCATTTGCGATATAAAACAGAAATATTCAAGTGTTAACTGGATATTTTAAAGTACCTGAGAGTGCTGTTATTATTTACTTGTCTTGAATCCGCGTTTTGTTCAGAGACAAAATGTTTGTTATACTGAATATTTTATTAGACACTATGTCACTGTGTTCAAATCTGTGTTCATTATTTATACAGTTCGCACAATATGTTATATGCAAAGTAATTTACTACACAGCGATTACTATAACTATGAAGGCATTTTCAGATATTCCTTCACATTAAACACACACGCAACAATTTTATTTCTGTTTTAGTTTTACTGACCTAAATATATATTACGACAACACTACCATTTTTCAACGTAATGACTACAGGAATGTAGTTTTGAAACATATTAAAAATCACACTTTAAAGGTTTTCTAGTGTAATTATACCACAAGCGCTAGGAAGTGTGTGACCTTCAACAATCTTGTAGTTTTCACTCCATACGGATATCTAGTGACTATGTAAAGTCTAACTGGGCAAGCAGAAGGTTGTTAACATTACAATTGCCTCCTAGTTCTACTGTTTCGAGGGGTTTTACGTTTACAGGTTGTTCGGTGTAACTTGCGCGCTTTTGCAAATAGACAGTGCCCGTAACCGCATATAGTTTAATATGTGCACCGGTTGAGGCACTGCTGTAATGGTAGCCGTGACTCACGTAAACGGGTTCTTTGTTTCGCCATCGCATTATAATAGTCATGTTCCAAACCAGTTGCCACTGTAAATCGATTCCTATAATTTGTGCAGGCCTACCACTGAACAAGAAGTGACAGCGTAGAAACACGTTAATTTTGCAAATAACTTAACAGTGTTGCTTGATAAACATACATGTCACTTGACCTATAGTAACACCAATGTTGCATGAGGCGAAAGACACAAGAAAGTGGGAAGGGCTTTCAACATTGCACTACGTTAATCGTGGGCAGTGTATAAATGGTGATACTGTAGCTGCTAAAGAATAGTTTTCCTGGACGGTAGTCGCAGCATTGTGTAAAGTTATTTGTCTCGAAAGTAAAAAGACAAAACGTCAAGACAGTAGCCAACGAAATTCTCAATTTGTCACTACGTAGTGAATTCGATAAATTCTATGAAGATACGTTCAATGACCTCTACTTAAAACGGTATTTATTTCGTGATGTTAATATAGTTTTACAGCTGATAATTTCATCACGTAAATAATAACAAAATTATAGCAAAGATTCATAACTTCATTTAATGCGTTTAAAGGTTCGCAACTAAATTTAAAAAATTTTTACAGTACCACTGTAATTATAATCTAAACAGATAGGAGGACGTTGCCTTGATTGCGGTCTTGTGTGCTAAGTATGTTACACTGTTACACCGGTTAAAATGGTGCTGTTTAGTTATAGGTGGAATCAACCCAATGCATAAGTATTATAAGACTTAACCCAGTAAATCAATTCTATAAAGTAAGTAATACATTAAAAAAGACTACTTAATAGTATTTTATTCTGATGAGCAATATCTCTGTTGCATTAAAAGGTCGTTAATATGTATTAGCATCCAATTTTAAAACAGGTTTTTAAATTAATATTGGAATACACAACCATATTCATACAATACTTTCCTGTGCAGTGTATTCTGTCCTACATATAATTCTAACTACTGTTTCTTAACATGAAAATCAAACTGCATTCCAAATACTCCTGTTCATGAAACATATCCTTCCATAGTAACTCATGTGTATATATTGTGGAGTCATGTTAATTGTCTTCCATAATGGGTTTCAGTTATGGCTACAAATGTTCTATCATATTATTGAGGTCTGGTGACCAAGGAGGTCAACGCAAATATTACATGCCTTGTTGGTTCCGAAACCATCTCTAAACTGGTTTTCTTCTATGGAATACCATTTTCTATATCTGTGACTATATTACTCTAACATGCTATAACATTAAAGGGCTCCATGCTTTAATACACCGCTGACCACTAAACTTGCAATACCATGAAGATCATGAGGCATCACAACCGGATATATTGGACAAGAATAGCCATCATACACGGGTGACATGTTTATACTTGCAGCACGATACTACGTATGGATTGTAGGAAATCAGTACTTTGTGCCCCACTTCCCATCCCTCTCAGACAGAATTAACCGCCGCTACATCCAAGTGGCTTCGATGTGTGCCCAAAGTTCATCCGATGTAGTGGCGGGAATCCTTTCACAACCCAGTCATCGTTTGACCATTGACCACACGTTTTCGATAAACAAGAGATCCGGTGAACACGAAGGCCAGGAAAGCAGTGTTACATGTTGGTCATCCAGCAGCCGTAAGATGATGTGTGCCACATGAGATCGCGCATTGTCCTATTCACACATATCCCCAAGTTGGCCCTGTGGTAAGGGGACGACAACAGGTTCCAACACCTCCGCAATGTAATGGTTGCTGGTCAGCGTACCAGCGATGTGGACTAGGCACGAGCGGGACTGGAATACAATGTCACCCTATGTCATTATTCCAGGTGCCAGGTCGGTATGACCATGCATTATGTAGGACTCGATAAGGCGTGCACAACGGTGCTAAGAGAGCTTAACGCGGCCATATTCATACTACAGGTAGAAGCGGAACTCGCTGGTGAAGACTACGGCAAGTTATTCGTCAGTCCATGTCCGACGTTTCACGCACCATTGCAGCCGCATGCACCTACAGTATGTGAGCATTCAGTGGCAGCTGCAGTAATGTGCGCCTGGACATGAGGCGTCGATGGTTTAGACGGCGACAACTGTGCGTGAGAACACAGATTAATGTACCAGACACCTGATATCCCGAGCGAGAGTGCTTGATGTTACTGTATGGTCTGTAATCGTCATGCGTTCCAGATGTCTGCCCTGGTGTTTGTTGGCTGTTAATAGGCTGTAAATTGGAGCAATTTGAACGATATTATTTTTGATGTGATATGATTTATTTATTTCTCATTTTGGTTTATATACCGCGGAAATTCACAGCAAAAAATTGATGATGATGTTAACTCTTTGATTTTAAATACGGCTCGTTTGTAGAAAGATTTTTCCTTCAGGCCATTATTTCTTTATATTAATTGTGGTTATGAGTAAATTCTTTATTATATCTGTGTATTTGTCTTAAAGTTTAATGACAGTGATGTACTAGTATGTGTATTACATGTATTTGAATTTGATTGGACTGTGCCCATTGCAACATGAAACTCTATACTGACAAGACAAGAGGCCACAGAAGTACAGGACGAACATTGAATATCCACACTTAATAAACTAGCAAGTAACACATAGCGTAGTGGACAGTAAAGGTTAGTTCACAATTAAAATACATAAGCATAGCACACAGGAGAGACTGCACAAAACCAGAAATATGGTGCGAACCTGGTTCACAATTGACCAGTAATATATTTTGTTTAATCAATGAAATGTTATGACGAAAATTACATCAGTTGGCAATGTTGATGAATAAATAGTTGATAATAGTCTATTATGGATTTATAGAGAACTGAATTAACCTAAAAGAAGAAAGGACGTGTTCTATATCCGGACGTTTTACTCCATATGGGATCAACAGGACAAATAAAATAAATAATCGGTATGGAAAAGGTGAATACAGTCGGGTTAAAAAAGCGAAATTAAAAATTTTTTGAGTGTTTATTACATTTTAATCTATTAAAACAATTGTTTTTACCTTCATAAATAACCTTCAGTATGTTAACGTGTTTCATAACTATTGTTACAACATATTAAATTATCTGATTTTCGCTCATTCATCATCGTTAGAGAAGTCTGACATAAAGCGAAAGGACACTGCTTTGGATCACCGGCAAAGTGTATTGTGCGTGGCACTGTGTAAGCGCGCACGATAGCGAAAACTCATGAAGGAGGATATCTGTTGAGGGTGGCAGGTGAAAACTGAGGGAATGACCTTCGAAGGTGTTAGAAGGGGGAAGGAGGAGAGCAGCCCTGTGCCAGTGGTATGGTAGATTGGGGGGGGGGGGGACTGTTTCTGAGATTGTCCGCACAGCACATCAGCTAAAGCCACTCCAGCCCATATGCGTAACTGCTAATTTTGTTCCAGGCATACGGCGCCCTTAAGAGCCAATGAGGGTGAGACGAGGTGAGTATCGAGCAGCACCGGAATGAATGGAGGGGGGAACGGGGGATCCCAGAGGAAAACCCACCGACCGACGGCATCGTCCGTCACGATCCCCACATGCGAAAATTCGGGAGCGACCCCGTCGGAAAGCGAACCCGGTTAGCCTAGGTGGATGTCGAGTAGTCTTTCCTCTACACTTCCGTAACACCGACCCGCATATATAAGCTCAGGCGCATCTATTAGACTGTTCGCGGTAAAGTGTGCACTTTTGAAGCCCTAGTTACTTTTTCTTTTAAGGCTCAGCCTCACACGCCATGTTGAATTATTGGTTCTAGCTTATTCCAGTTGTATACTGACACTTATTACCAAACTGCTACTATACACTCATGACAATATACGTTACGCTGAAGTACAAACATAAATTCTAAAAATTCGTTTAGTAGTCATGCCGTATTTTTTTCGAGAATTATGAACTGATTAATGCCATTTTACAATCACCATATCACACGTGGATAAAGATTGACGATTAAATTTTAAGGGGATTGTCAATTGTGATAATGTTATAGAAATAAATATTTGGTTATTTCACTGAAAAGGAAGTTATGGCATATAAATGGAACATTTCACATGGCGGATGAGGCCGAGCCTTAAGTTTTTTTTTTTTTCAACGTTTAACCGCCTATTTAAAATAAATATTTAAATGTAAGTAATAGATACCGTGTGTATATTCCACCACATTTGCAAGTTAACTCCCAAGGCTAAAAATAAAATATATACTTATTGACTGCTATTCCAAATGAGAGGGCTTTCGAAAGTTCTCTCACTTTACAGTGAATAAATAGCCTATACACACAAGATTCTGAAATGGCGTGTAGTATTCCCGTTGTATTGCTGGCTGGAACCATGAAACTTTACCCGGAGACTCTATTACCATATTAGAGGGAATTCTGAAGTAATATCCAGTACATGTGCTTATAATAGTTTTCAGTGTTTCGGATCAGTACGTTGGAGAGCTCGGAAATGGTGTTTGTAACGATTGTGGTGTCTTATAAGTAGCCTTCGTACCTCGTCTCAGGTATATTTTCTTCTCGTAGACTACTACATATAACGCGCGTAAAGTAGTTTCGTAAAAAAAAAAAAAAAAAAAAATGTGTAAAGGCTGTTCACGATAGCGTGAGTACTTTTAAAATCAACCTTAGATAAAAAAAAATTACTGCCCCTGCCTGCATACATTATAGCGGGCGCACGAGGGACATGCGGCCAGAAAAGTAGTTACATATATTAACGTCGAATAAGTGTTAGGTAACAATTTGTGATATCTTAAATTATTTCTTTCGATATCCAATTTTTTTTTGTTCATCAAAGTTTAAAAATGAGGTGGTTTGTAAAATATTTACTTTTCTAATAATTCCACAGTTTTATTCGACCGACGCATAAATGAAGTGATCAGGCCCACAACATTGTTAATTTTACATAAGACGGACGAATACACAACGTACATACAAGTAGATACTAAGCAGATATTTCAAAAGTGCTCATTTTACCATGAACAGCCTGTAGGTGTTCCAAACACTGCAACGCAGTTAAATCTTCATGTACATAGCCCTCTTAAGGGGCCTTCCTGGTGCCCATTCTAATTTTTTTTTTAATTACGTAACATTTCAATGTATTTTTTAAGGGCAGAAATCAAAGTCGATACTTTGTTGGCAATTTATTAATTTCGCTGTTGAAACATAAACGTCATCGAAACGAGTCAAAGCCAGCCTTCTGTTTACGGTATTTAATATTGTGTAAAACAGCGTATTGAAACATTGCGACAATGCTGTATCTTTTCTGAACGGATTGCTGTACTAAAAAATCCTATGGTCACCGCAAAAAATTCTGAGTATACAGAACACACGCTAAGCTTGTTTGTACTGTTCCTCATCGCCTTCGCAAAGCTTCTGTAGGTGACCTTGAGACGCTGTGATTCCCCTTAAGGATGTAATTCAGGTCTGAATGGGCGTATTTGGAAGACGGCGCCGGGTTGAGCGACGACCTTGGGCCCGGAGAGAAGGTTCTCACACGCTGGCGGCGACCAGCTAACGAAGCCGGCGTCTTGCCTGCCGCACACAATGCCGCCCATTGTGGACCTCTGTGGCGTCACGGGGCCAACAACACTTCCCCCCCCCCCCCACCACCGCGTTTCGGTACACATCCTCGCGAGCTGATAACACCGGGCCCGCCTGTTAACCGGGCGCCAGCCGCGTCCCCGCGCCCGTCTATTAGCGCCATCCCCCGCACACAACACGCGAACTTGCTGCAAGGGAGGTCGTGCTCTCGCACTTACACTCTAGCTATTGCGACGCTACTTCACGAAGTTTGGAAAGTCCTGGCGAGCGAACCACTTATACACTCGCGAGCAACCAAATCGACTCACCCATAAAGCGCGCATACAGACACGTTTCCCGCAAAAAGGACATAACAGATCCATCAAAAACATGTGTCGTTTTAAAGCCCGACCCTTTAGCTTTACGTTGACACCTTTCACATAAAACTCCTTTCAGCACTTTTTGCAATAATGCCCTTTACGTCAAAGTGTAGCATAAGTGGAAATTTAGGTAAAGGAAGTATGGTCACGTATTGCTCAAATGAAACAAACAATTGCTCAATAACAAAGACAAGTTACTGAATCAATACTGATGACAGCTTGTAATCGATGTTTCATCGATCTAATCAACGTTCTTACGTGGTCTTGAGGAATTGCGCCCCACTCCTCTAACAACGCCGTTATGAGCTCGTCCATATTCGAAGGAACTGGATTTCGTTTAAGTTCGTCCCATACATGTTCGATCGAAATCATGTCTGGACTGAATACTGACCAGTCCATTGTCCGTATCGGTATGCACGCTTAGTGGGTGAGTCGACTTGGTTGCTCGCGAGGGTAGTCCACCCACTGTCACTTACAACATTTATGCAGCCCTTCCACGATATTCCTCCGCCTCATGTGAAGAAAGCTTAACTGAGTCTTGGTCAGGTAACTACAGGGACAACGCACCGCATTTGCGCCGCCCAGGTTTATTATATTATACATAAGAACTAATTATTACCAGGTATTTCCAAAATACCTATTTTCTCACTTTGTTTATTCATATTGATACATTCCCCCAGTCATTAGGCTAACCCGGGTTCGTTAAGGAATAGAGGTCTTAATTAAATAAAAGTGATAATTATACATTTTTAATTTATTTACAATAACAACAAGAAAAAATTTCTCTACTCAATACCTCACAATAAATTGTTATCACTTGCTATTTACAATTAATTAATGAATCCAATCAATACACGCTACAGTTTCCGCAAAGAAATTAATGTAATTAAATATTCAAAATCAAGCCCAATAAACAGCGTATCAAAACATATTTAATTACTTTATAAATTATATTACCATGTTTACAGATGAGATATTTTTAATAGAGTCCGTATCACATGTTCATACAATCCCACCTCAGTTTAGTCCATGTCCAGCCAGTCCGCAAATTCTCCGTGCGCCCTCACGCATAGTTGCCTTCACTCGTTGGGTATCACGCCCTCTCGTTCATTCACACCACGAGCACCTGGTCCGCCGTCATCTCGCAATACACCGTAGTCGTCCGTCGTCTTCACCGATGTTTCTCGCTGCACCACGCGATGCTTGATTAATTACCGCACTCAGCCAGTTGGCTCTCCATAAAAGACTGTTGAACGTCCAGCTGCGGCTTGTGTTTATAGTGACGTCAGCGATCGTCCAGAAATTTCTCTAGATGCCGCGTTGCCCCGAGGGCCCTAGTTTCCAGAACATTCTCGCGCATCCTCTAAGGTCGTCGGCCTCTCCAATAGAAGGGGAGGAGGGGCTGTGGTACTAGCAAGTTCGGCTGTCAATCATTCCTCAGGCTGCCGGGCGACTCGATGGTGGCAGACCGCCTGGGCGGGAAGAGGAGGGTCAAACGGGTTCATGCCCGGTTGCACCAACATCTTCCCCGATCCGAGATCGAATGATCATAGTTCCGAACCAGGATCCAATTTGGTCTTGGTTCCAATGTAAAAGTGTTGCATCAAAGAAATTTCATGATTCTGGATCTCCGATTCGTTGATCTTCGTTCCAAAGTGAGAGATCGAGATTAAGTATGAGACAGATTTTGTTATTGGTTCGGAGTATATGACGTCATGGAAGTAGGCGTATTTTTCACCATAGATAGAACTAGCTACGCGAGGTTTTATCTTTTTTAAGTGAATTATTGTAGTACGAATTTTACTGAATAATATTCATGTGCGTATAATGTTGTTTTAATTTCCCAAGAAAAAAATTTAACGGAGTTCTATCTGTTGGCGTATTTTCAAACTACATTTGTTGAAGATGGCTGCTGGTCTCGGATCGAGATTTCGAACCGCCAGTTTCGGCGGATCGAAATGAATTTCATCTCGATCTCCAGTCCAGCTATGAACTCGAATGGTGCAACAGTTTTCTGTGTCGATCTTAGATCCGATCTCGGATCGAGTTTCAAACCACGATGGTGCAACCAGGCATTAGTCCTCCCACAGCGCCGTCCCACGCGTTACGGAAGCTCGAACACGAGACGAGAGGTTGCGCGTGTCACCATATTAATTATAAATTAAATATTTTGACCCTTTATGTTAACACATGTATAAAAATATTGTGATACATGGCATATTTAGTCAACAACCGAACACGTCATGCATGGGGTGAATTTCCAAAGGTTTGTTTGAAAAAAATGAGAAGAAACTGTGCATGGACTATATAGTCGCTTACAATGTGACTCGCGTTGAGTTGTCAGTTCGGGAGAGTGTTGGGAGGGTTAGAGATTTCGACAGGGTATTCTGTTTCACAAAATACACGTGTTCCAACCACCTACAAATAATGAAAAATTATAAAAACTTATTTTCTCTTATTCTACACCGTTTATGCGATTTCACTTCCACGTCTGTCGTCCTGCGTTGTTTCGATTTTAGTGTCGTTATTACTGACAACAGGTGGTTATAAAAGTCTTCAGTTTGCATGCGACCACTATGTATATGTTTCATCTGAACTGTCGGCACAGTTTTGATGCTGCTGCTTCGATAAGGAATACATGAGAAAATGGGGGAGGGGAAAGAGGTTATGTTCAGTACGCACTCATTTGCATGTAAGTGCACTCATTATGCATGTACGGGCAGAGGAGATGGTAGTAATGAATATAGATGACATCAAACTATTGTACCACACCAAGCATGTATTTCAGAGGAACAACACTTGCAGGACACACTTAACATGGTGTTGGACCACCCGTGGCTCGGGGACAGGCAGCGTTTCTGTAGGTCATGGAGGCATATGTGGCAGGACCTCCTGAGGAAGGTCCTGCCACATATGGCCCAACTGCAATTTGGCTGAATTTGCCGCCCAATCAGGTCACTAACGTTCTCGGTGGGCGAGAGGTCTGGGGTCCTTGCTAGTCAAGGAAGCATGTTTAAACCACGAAGGCATGCAAGAGATATCTGTACTGCGTGAAGCTGGGCATTATTCTGCTGGGAAATGGTGTTGTCAAGTTGCACCAGGAAGGGGAGCGCACATGGTCGCAGAATTTCCTGGATGTATCGTCGTGCAGTCAAGGTTCTTTCAATCACCACCGGTAGGGTGTGGGAATAGTAGGAAATGGTATCCCGCACCATAACACTTCTCGCTAGGTCGGTGTGCCGCTCTACAATGACACGTGGATCACTGCGATGGCCAGGACGTCTCAAGACTCGAATTCGACGGTCGTCTGTATCCAGACTGAAGAGTGATACGTCAGTAAACACCACTCGTTGCCAATCCGCAAGCCGCCATGCTGCCTGTTCCCAGCAGAAGGTCCACATGCTCGGCGATGCTCAGGTCGTAATGGTAGACGTCGTAAGGGACTCAGCAACGACAGATCCCGCTCTGCTAGCAGCCTGGATGTGATGCTGGTGGACACAGGCGTATCCCCAGCTGCTGTGACATGTTCCTGGATGGCGAGCAGCGACACTCTTGGAGTGCTTACAGTCTGTCGCACGATGAAGCGATCCTCCCTGCTGGTGATCCACCAGGGTAGACCCGAGCCTTCTCGTCGACAGGCGTGTGTACCCTCGTGTTCCCACTGCGTCCAGCACCGACTCACGGTGTAGGAAGGCAGAACGGTTCAAGTGGCGAGCAATGCGCCGAAATGTACAACTTGCCTCTCGGAGGCCGATGATGCGGCCTCTCTCAAACTCATCCAGCTGGGAAAAGGCTTGTCGATAGCGACGTCGGGTCATGCCGCGTGTTCACTGAACTTGGCTCTGAGGCTCACATTGCTACTAAGGCCTTATTCGGGGTCTTGCAGCTATGGATGATTGAGGGGCATGTATGCCACATAGTGGTACATCCGCGCAATAAACTGCATTGAACTCAGATGGGGAAAACTGTTGGGCAATGACGATACTATGTGGCTACCGTCGTTCTAATAGCGAAATTCGTTAATGATGATCAATGTATTTTTTCAAATATGTGTGTATGTCAGTAAAACCAACAGAACAGTCTGTTGTGGAACTGCCTGTAATTGTACCTGGAACTACACATACAGTTCTACAGAAGAACTTACTTACCCTACAGCTGAACACGTAGTTTCAAGAGAACTTCGACAGTTTTTTGGGTTAGTCACCGCTTCAACAATTAGAACTGTTGTAAAATAACACTTTATTCTGATGCTGAACCAGAAGCTAGTTGCTGCTACCTTGAAACTGGATTAGAGTGTTATTCTGTTTCTTTATTCTGTGTACTATTACAGTTCTTTGCTTGCACATCTGATGACATCGAACAAGTGCTTTTTTTTTTTTCAAGAGTAAAGCAGGTTTATTTTTTAAATGCAAATATCGTAATTTAAAAGGCGAAGTAAATCCTATTCGATTTCGTAATTCTCCGTTCGAATTTTTACTAAATTCATTATTAAAATTTAGTGAACATTATATTCCCGTGTGATTTTAGTTGCAATTAATATCATTAAAATATTTATATTTACTGATTATTTCATATATATCTTCAAAGAAAAAAACTTTTGTTTCGTATCACTGATGATGGACGGGTTCGGAAGGCCAAGATGTACTATGAACAAGTGGTTCTACGATGGATTTTCATTGCGTTCCACGAAGTGAGGACGAAGGGACAAGAACCAACTTAGTTGTGAATAATGAACCCGGGAAGGAAATTTTCCACATCTAGTAAATCCCACATATGGCCGGAAATCAAACCACTAATTTAAGCCCAGTGGACACGCATGCTGACCTCTGGACCAGATTGTCCGACCTTCACATTACGGTAGTACCAATTTCATACGAACGAGAAATAACTAAAAACTTAGTCATCGAGTGTGAGTGTAGCTCGATATGATTGGTATCCCGACTTGAGAATAAGTCTATCCAGTTAAAACAGGAACGGTGACGAATGGTGACCTAGGCAGGAAGCATTAGGCAGTAAATTCAACTGGCACAATAGGGAATTTACTACGTAAGTTCGACCAATAGAAACGCATCTGTATGTGTGTGCGTGTGCGTGTGTGTGTTGTAGTATATAAAAAAGGAAATAGTTTTTTTTTTTCGGCGGATGCTTTACTTGAAGTAGGTCAGTTCAAATTAATGTTGTATTTCATAATTTTAAATACAATTTTAAATAGGCATATTTAAATGTATGATTTTATTCTAGTGTCTAATCTTAAGACTTCCAAAATATTTCCACTTAAGCAAACAGTATCAACTTCTTTGTATCGGACTAGGTTTGAGCTAACGCGCCGGAAAAACGTCTACTGCTTACATCTTACTGATTATCAAATTTTTTATTGTGTAAACACCTTAAGGGGACTCCCTAGTTGTTACGCGGGTCTCGTAGTTAGAAATTGTGTCTATCGTGATAAAAAAAACTATGATATTTCAATGTAAATCTTTTATCATGACTTAAATGAAAGTCGATATATTGTCGCCAATTCATAAATTATGTTATTTAATGAGTATGGTCGTCGAACAGAGTCGAAAGACTGCAAAAATCACTTTAAGTAGCCCTGTGCTGTGTATACGGTATTTATTCTTCTGTAAAATAGTGTTTAAAGCTATAGCGACAATGCTGTTTATTTTCTGAACGATCGCTGTATTAAAACCTTACGGCCACCACATATAATTCTGAGGAAAGAGAGCATGCGCGAAGGTTATTTGGTTATTTATGATATTTTTCATCGCTGTCGCAATGCTATGGTCGGGCGTGACCTTTGGGGGGGGGGGGGGGGGAAGAGTTCAAAATTGTTTCACTACGGAGGCCACATAACCCAAGATTCTCACTTAGGGTTCAAAACGTGACCTAAACATGTGCTCCACTGAAGGTCAACGGCTAGCATAAACATTTAAGAAAAAAATGTTGTAAGTGCAATAAGTGCAGTGAAGTACACCAGTTTTTGTCATTTCACTCTCAAGAATGTTTGACCGCACTGTCGTGGTCTTGCTATGCATGTTGTGGTTTTTCCTGATATCGCAGGCCCGAGGTTTAACCGTAAGATATGCGCGAACGGATTATGAAATCTGGGAAAAAAAACATCGTTACATGACGACGTCGTGAAGATGATACGCAAAATATGTAACGGCTGTGTTTGCTCTAAATAAATGAAGTCACAACATAGAAAACTCGCGTAAAACATAACGCACACTAAAAAAATATTAATTTATTCTGTTCTATTTTTTTTTTTTTCCGAACTTAGAGAGTGGAAAAATGTTTACGCTCAAAGTTCCACATAAACAATATGGGTTATATTCACGAAAGCAAACAGGTCGAGAAAGATGGCACAGAAGTGTACCTTACAGTAATATACTGGACTCATATTCAAGAGGACGCTGGTTAGACTCTTGATCTGGCCGTAATGGTTTCTGTACCTCATGGGTTTAGGAAGTTATTCCTCGTGAATACCGGTATGGTTCCTCAGTACAGGGCGTGGTCAGATCCTCCTCCCCCCATCACCTTTCCGATCCATCGGTTACTGGTTACGTCCATAATGACACCGTTTTCAACGCAATGTTAAGCCACGCTTAAACAAATTATTGTGATTCCAGAAAGAATTTTTTACTGACATTTTCAGTTTTTTCTCTAGACTTTTACAACATTTTCGAACTTTTACACTGAAAAACATTATATATATTACAAGTGGTTTCTTTTTATACAGTTACATCTCTATAGGTCTAAGGACAATGCAGTACATAGCACATCAACAATAATACTTTCATCTCGGTAATAAAGCTTTTCAATGTGACTTCGAAAAATTGCAACAGTCGTTAAATAATATGAAGTGAAAATTGCGTAACTTCGTTAAGCAAACAAACATATTCGTGAATTCGAAATTAACTGTTTACCAAGATAATCATCAGGGAATTGGGAATATTTATAGAACAATTTTACTGAGGCGCACCCATCAAGATTATCTTCAGAAAAAGAGTGGGTTTTACATTTAAAAAAAAAACATTTATTTTGAATTTATGTTAAGAGCGGGGCTACCTTGACCGGAAAACCACGATTTTTCCCAACGAAGAGTTCAGAAAGCGAATGGTCTTTAGTATTATTTTGTACTGAGTGTCCATGACTAGGGCCATTATGACTGCCGTCTATTCGTTAGTATTATTTTGTACTGAGTGTCCATGACTAGGGCCATTATGACTGCCGTCTATTCGTTAGTATTATTTTGTATTGAGTGCCCATGACTAGGGCCATTATGACTGCCGTCTATTCGTTAGTATTATTTTGTACTGAGTGTCCAGGACTAGGGCCATTATGACTGCCGTCTATTCGTTAGTATTATTTTGTATTGAGTGCCCATGACTAGGGCCATTATGACTGCCGTCTATTAGTTAGTATTATTTTGTACTGAGTGTCAATGACTAGGGCCATTATGACTGCCATCTCTTCCCGGTGGGAGAAACCCGACTCTTGTCAGTATAGTGGTGGTTTAAAGTTTCCTTTTTCCCATGTTTCCTAGGCCTTGTTCTGTTCCCCGCACTTGTGCGACCAGCTGAATAACCGCCAGTTCGTTACTCCTTGCCTTTATTGCTGGGCCAGGGAACGGTACAACTCCGGTGATCTATCTTCGGCTCGTAATTTGAGCGATTTGTTTACGTGATTCTGTCGTAAGCTTTGACAGGATAACGAGTTTACATGTTTCCTACATCAGTTACAACGTGCAGATCTGGTTAGTATTTACTGAGATATTTATCGCCCGGCGTGGAAAAACAACACTCGCGAAAAGGAAACGGACGTTCCCTACTTTTAAGCTGCAAACCAAGAAAACGGGGAGGCTTAGGCATCTGCAGGACTACTACTCCAGGAAAAAGTTCGTTTTATAAATGGTATTAGAAATTGCAATTTTCTCAGTTTAATATTAGACTCGTTCTTATTGGCCAGTTTTGTGAAACTACGCAAAACTTATTTGTATCAATTAAATAAACAGTTTTTATTTGAATGTCTCTTTCAGAAATTTCGTAATGTGAGGGAATGCTAACGAACTAATGTCGTTTACAAGCCACATTTTCGACTACCGTTAATGTTTTAAGAGGTCTAAGAATTAGCGATATAGTTATATTAGCCTACTCTATTTTTTTACGAGCCATTACATTTCAATACACGAAATATGTGTTGTTGATAATTTCATGTATGAAATATATTTAAATAGCATTGTAGTTTTAAATGTTTTATTGGACATATGCATTCATACCATGCCTATCCGACATAAAATACATATGTCAAAGAGGCTATAAATAAGAACAGAATTTTTAAATTTACGTGTTTATGTTCAGTTATAATTTTTATTTTAAGAATATATTCTTTATCCATTTTCTTCTATAAACAGTACGAAATGTGTAACAGCCCTTCCTCCTTTAGTTCAAGATCAGTAATGTAGAATACACTATGAATAAAGTTACTATTATACTTACACCGTCACAGCTAACAAATTACATGTGTGGTCAACCTTGCTAGGTAATGCTTACCGAGCTGCAGAGAGTGTTTTCGAAATACTTAAATCCAACGAAATATTTCTACGTTAGTTGTTTTGAACATGCCGGTTTACGACCGAAACTGTAATATTATAAAAAAAATACATACCTATTATGTTTCTAATCGATACGACACCATGGTTGTTTGGAAATGCAATTGTCATTTTCGTTTAATTTGACTATTGGTTTACTCTATCAGCAAAACTTCCATTCACAGCGATTATGTCCCGGAAATAAACTGTTATTGTCTTATTTATGTTTTGGAAATAAGATACATTAATGTTAATTCATCAATTAACACTCAAATTAGAAGCCATTTTCTTGAACTTGAAACCGATATCCTTTTTTTTTACTAAGGAATTAGGGGCTTGGAGAACTGCATTTCGAAAACCATTAAAATTACAAGTACAAATAATTTCAAACACCGAATTACTAGACACCTTCACAACAAGTAAAAAGTTCACTGCTATAAACACGTATCAAAATTGCTGCGCATTTCCTGTAATATTATAAAGAAAAGCAATTTTTAAAAATCTGGAATCCTACATTTCTGAAATGTATTATTGCATTTAAACATGTCTCACCCAAATAAATTGTATATCATTATTTCCCAAATAACGTATACATTTCTTCTTTGAAAGGAAACAGAAAAGAAAAAATTGTACCAGTAATGTGCAATTTTTACCTTCCACAGGAAGAAACTCGATTTTCCCGAATGCTGAAATAAAGCCTTCTGAAGATGTGCAAACAAAATGTGATGTATTATGCCAGACAAGCCTACAAGAAGTACAAATTTCTGTGTGGGACATTCGTTAAAATACGATGCAAGAAAGACGAATAGTGGACATAAATTATTTCATTTCTTCTTTGAAAGACATTGATAGTCACAGCCAAGTAGGTTGTACATACGACAGTAACAATCGCACGGTTATTGTACTAACTCGCTATTTTCTTTTTTTTATTTTAAATTATTTTCTTCCATTTTCATTCCAGGAGTTTTCTGCAGCAATATTAAGTTCCTAATGCTGATAGATGTTCTGCTTCGAACAGAACATTGTACAATTTCGTATGGCATGTGGTTCCTAATCTTGTGTACAATTGCATCCGCCACTTTCCTAAATATGTTTTTGTAGAAACTGAATTAGAAAATAGCTGTACTGCTGGTGTGACTTTTGTTTTGCACAGCCTACTACATCCAAGTGGTGCTGAGTTAGTTTAGGAACTATTTAAAACTCATGCCTTGAGTTGTTAAATTACTGTTGTTGATATTGTTGCTTTCCGCAGCATATCCTTTACCTAACAAGAGATTTCTTGCAAGTTTTATTAATTGAGGATGGTCAGCAAACACAAAAATGTTCCTATTATTGTCAAATGGTAAAGCGAAATGCAAGGACAGAATAATCAACTACGAAGGAATGTACAAGGGATGCAGTGGTGAAGGAATTAGGATGGTAGGTGGAGTATATTTTAAATTAAAACAGAAGAGTGTACAGGCGGTGTAGGATGCGTGAGCTCTGCAGGGCGGCGCACAGGGGCGGAGGAAAAAATTAATTATGGGGAAGCAAAAGGGAAAATTCGAGGATGGAATAAACAAATATGTAGGTATGAACACGGAATGCAGTGGTGAAGGAATTAGGGTCGCAGAATAAACGGTTGTGGAATCGCGGCGAAATGAGTGACAAGTGTTACACGAAAAACTACCGTGATAAGGTAGCGTGAAAGCAGCGTGATGTTAAAACTTGGGTCTACTTTGCGCCGTGCGGGGTGGAAAGGGGAGTCTACCTGGTATTTGTGCTAGTACTACGAACTTCCTCCTGTAAGTCATATCTCCCCTTCCCCACCTCCCTGTTAAAGGCTCAGTGTCGCGAGTGATGAGAACAAAAGATAAGGTCTGCAGCGAAGATGCCTCGCTCGGCTTGGTTGGAAAACACACTATCACCAGAAGCTACTGAAATAGCCAACATTAGTTAAAAATTATAATAATTTGCAGGTAAACTCTTCATAGTACCAATGTGTGATGTATCACAAAAAATTATCGAGTTTATTCTTCAGAACAGCATAAAATAGTCGCTTAAACATTTACTATAAGAGGCAGCTGAACACGATTTTTTTTAGGCAGTGTCACAGGAATTGCCCATCATTAAAATTAGATCTTTATTATAAAATTTCACAACATTGAAATTGAGATTTAGAACATGTAGTTCATTTCTTTGCATCAAATGCGACTAGATACTGCAACGCTAATTAGATTTGTACATTTAAAAATTCTGAAAACTTCAGGTTAAAATTAACATTGTATGCCTCGCATATTAGGTACTGCCCACTTTTAACCACTTAAACTTCCCAAAAACAGTTTAAAGATTACCCTTCTAACCACATAAAAAAAAAATTACTATGTAAGTAATAAACACAGTGCGTATATTCCACTGCACTCGTAAGTTAACATCTGAGGCTGAAACAAAATGTATTTATTGACTATTATTCCAAATGGGAGGGCTTTCAAAAGTGCTCACTTTACCGTGAATGGCTTATAATAAGAAAGTGTATGAATGAGAAAGTTTTGATTAAATGGTAGCTTTCCTACATTTAATTAGGAAATAAGAAATTCAAATTGTGATATTTAAAAAATCTTATGGCAATCGATACTTGAAAGCTGGTATAAGTAAAGTTTCCAGTCCTGTGTTTGGGCTAACATTTTTATTGCTTGTTAAATAATTCTACCAATAAATGGCTTGAGGCAACCAATTTTCTCCACGAAGTATAAACGTTAACGTTTGAAGCCGTTTGAGCATACACACTCGCCACTATTCGTAGAGGTCGATACTATAGCTTGCATCTGAATGATTGCATTATGCTTCGTCATGGTACAGATAAAATACTACGTTGTGAAGTCTACCATATGCCCTTAGGTCTAACCAGAACCGTATGTTTGGTTTTAGGTTCCACTTTGAAGTTGGTTTTCCACAGATTTGACAACGAAATCTCAGGAGTTGCATAATTTTAAGTCAGTGCTATCATTCTGTATTTTCGATGCGCCGTACTCTGTGACATCGACGACCCAGTTTGGAATAGAAATTCAATTACCTAAAGTGAACTCGATCTGACTTACAATGAAATTGGAACGATTTAATCTGTTAACATTGAAAGTTCTGAACTGAATTTAAACATACACAAGAACAACATGCCGGGTGAGTCACTCGCGCCTATTTTTCCTTATCGATGCAACCCGCACACAAAACTACCCATCTACACTGTAAAAAATTCCTGGTAAACTTCCTAAACTGTAATGGAAGTTTTTATCCCGTACAGTGTATGGAAACAGTACTACGTATCAGGATGAAAATATGGACATGTTTAGCATCGCTACTAAACAAAGTTGGAAACTTCCCTACGTATTTGCCTCTTTCCAGAGCAACTCTAGGAACGTTACCATGCATGAATGGGCTTTGTCTCTGTACGTATACACTGATATGGAATATTTACAAATAATTTCTTAATAGTGTATGTAATCGTTGTAGAACACCAAGTGCACGTTGATTCGTTGTTGTCAGTACAGTAAGCGGTGGACAGATGGTGTTAATGGCAACAATGCGCTGAGAAGCAGTCGCTTTTCAAAGAATGCACTGTCGTTTATTGTGTTGAAACAGATTATCACGATGTTTACCGAATATGTTGGTACGTGACGATTGCGTCCGTAGTATAACACATCTGCCTCGCTTCGTGCCATTGTGTTCCGTCGTGTGACATTAAAGTACAGAAAGTACAGTCACCGCTGACTGAATTGACGAAAAATAATCAACGCGCACGTGCTGTGTTGTAGCGAGTATCTATTTTTGCGCCGCTGATTGGTGCAGGCAGACAACGGCGTCGAATGTCCAGCTAAGGCCGGTGTCGTACTATGCATTTTCGCCACTGCGTCTAAAACGCTCCGGTTGGACGGTAGGTAGGCATAGACTGTTCACGGTAATATGAGCACTCTTGAAAGCCCTGCTTAGGATCTACTTGTATGCACGTTGTGTATTCTTCCGCCTTATGTAGTATTAACATTGTCATTTTCCACATCACTTTATTCATGCGTCGGTCAAGTTAACCTGAAATTCTTACGAAAGCAAATATTTAAAACATCTGCTCACTTTTACACTTCGATGCATTAAAAAAAATAACAGAAAACGAAAGAGTATTTTTTAAGCTGTCACAAGTGGTTACCTAACACGTTTTATTCAACGTTAAGATACAGAGCTACTTTCCCTCCATCGTTACCAACTTTACTCGGCGCGTGTCACTCAGTAGGTCCGTTAAAATAACATGCAGGTAGGAGCAGTGACTTTTTTCTAAGTTTGTTTTCAAAAGTGCTCACTTTATTGTGAACAGCCTTTAGGCAAGTGGGTTTAACGTCTCGTCAACAGCGAGGTCACTAGAGACGGTGCAAGTTACACAGGGAAGAGGGATTGGGGAAGGAATCGGCCATGACCTTTGTTAGGGACCCATCCCAGCATTCGCCTGGAGTGATTTCGGAAAACCATGGAAAACCGAAATCAGGATGTCCGGATCGAGAATCGAACCGGGGTCCAACCCGAATGTAAGTCCAGCGAGTTACCACAGCGCCACCTCGCTCGGTCCGGTTTAACGGGATGGGCACAACACATTGGGCCAATTGAATAAAAACAAGCAGAGCCTTGTTACTGAATACTTCAGCAAAGAAGTATACACTTGTAAGTTAAAGCAATTACTTGATTTCAATTGTATATACAAAATGGTTTGCTTAAAAGTAAATACTAGAAAAACCATGGGGGAAATAAGTATTTACTGATAAGTAATTGCTTATACGGACAAGTAAAAATGTCCTTCAGTAACTTGTCACGAGAGAGCACGTAAACGTGTCCGCCCCGTGAATGCAGATAGTCAGTTCTCTGTCATCCGGCTGTCTGTAAGTTCACATGTCTTCAAGCGAGTACGAAGTGATTGCGAAAGGTAGCTGCAAGAGGACAATATCTGTAAAATTATTAAAAGACTGCTCTGTGGTCTTAAACAAAGCGATGACGCCAGGAATTGTCCAGGAAAAAGAAAAAGTATGGAAAGAATAGAAAGATGACTTTGTGAAGAGTACAGGGAAATCATCAGTAACTGTAGGACAGTTAAAAAAGCTACCTAATATCATGAAGACAAATGTGAAAAAAAAGTAAGATAAAAACATGACAGAGAACAGAAAAATCGAGCTGCAGGACTGGGAGAGGGAATTCTTATAAATGCTAGATTTTAGTCGCAATGTAGTTTTTCCAGGAGCTCGTGCAGTTGGTGTTGACGTACATCCCAATAATGCAGAAGAAGGGCGTATAACTATTCAGAAGACGGGGGACCAGCTAAACGAAAAGCGTCCTGCAGAAAAAGAAATTTAGACTTGAGACAGCAGAAACCGAAGCATTATCAACAGCAGAACTACAGAGACTTGTGTTACTAGAACAACTAAACATTCCCCGATTACAAGCAAGAAGAAGGGGGAAGTTATTGATCGAACGACTCTCTGCTCAAGGCCATACAACTCATCCGTCAGGCAGTACAGGATCAACGAGCGGGATGTTTACAGAACTAAGTGAATTCCTACAACTGTAGCAACAAAATCGAAATACGTCTATTTCTGCGTACACTACTCAGTATATTTAGTATTACTGCTATGTATAATTACAAAAAAATATTTTGTGTAAACCTCTATTTTTGTATTCTTGCACGCTTGACAATCAACATAAATTACGAGTTAAAAATAAATATATATATAAAATTCCACTTCACAAAATAAAAATAAACAGGTTTTACAATGTGTGTATGAGAGAGAGGAGCCTGTGAGTTAATTTTACGTGTGTGACGTAAGTGATGGAGCAAACGAGAGCGATTCACATAGCTACTCTCTTCACTCCCTTTGTCGTCATTTACGCATAAGCACACTTATGTGTAATAATTTTGTATTATTTCTATTAGTCTCCATCTTTATTTACTGTTAAATATATTTATAACTCTAAAATGTACATCAATAGATATGTGTGACCATATAACAGTTTCTACAAAGAGATTCAAACAACGGTAAACAATGAAGTAAATAAGGTGGCCAATAATTCATTACGTTTCCTGATGCCTTTTTCTGGCGAATGTCCTCGTTTTCATCTTCTCCCATATTTTCGACACCTTCCGGAAATATGTCTCCTGGAAAGGTGAATCCGTAATTGTCTTTTAAATATTTGCTGATGTTGTGCAAAACAGCACAGCATATAATTATTCTGGGTATATTTTCAAAACATACCCTTACTATGTTACCTAAGATTGGAAACCTCTGTTTCAGTTGGTCGAATATTCTTTCAATGATCACCCTCTCCTCCGAATGAAGTTTATTTAATAGTTCTTCGTTTCTGTTTTGGGGGGCTTTGAATGGTGTTAGCAGCCATGGCGTAATTCCATAGCTGCTGTCTCCCAGCAAGCAAAAGTCGCCATTAAATCTGGAAATAGCACTGTAAATTGTGCTCTGTTTCCAAATCCTGGAATCATGCACGCTTTCAGGCCATTGCGAATCTACACTTGTTATCATTTCATGTTCATTGCAGGTTGCCTGCACATTTATACTTGGGAATCCTTTCCTATTTACGTATTCATCTCCATAATCTGTGGTTTTTTTATTTGAATGTGAGTACAGTCCAAAGCTCCAATAACAGTGGGTATTTGGAATTTCTGTGACCATATTTCTTTCGCTTTATGCATGGCATTTAAATCTAATGGAAACCTTACCCAACAGTGTGCTTTTTCCACAATGCAGTCTGCTACACTATGCACAGTTTTACATACAGTGGAGTAGTGAACTCCACAATCTTCTGCGATACCTGTTTGGAATCCTGGGTCACTCAGAAAACTAAGTCATATTTCCATCCTTTGATGTGAACTAAGAGCACCTCCTCTTGTTTCTTCAGATTCATTTAAGAAATGATCGGACAGGTAATCTACAATTTTAATATTCAAAACGCAACAAAACTTTTGACCTACTCGGACTTGTACTTCGTCTTTCTTTGTAAATTTTCACGTTTCTCACACGTATAAAGTTTGCCATGTCTCAAATAGCTATAAATATAAAACCACAAGTATGCTATTTAGATGCCTTAAAATAGCTCAACTGTTTGCTTAGTACTCCCAGTCAATACTTATTTTTATTCAATTGAAAACCAGTATTTATTGGAAAATCGCTCAGTCAATACTTATCAAATAAGTAATTGCCGGAAAACTTAGGGGTTTACTTATTTGTACAAGTAAACACTTAACTTGAAGTACATACTTATGTTTTATTCAAATAGTTGTAAGTAAACGCTTCAAAACTGTAAGTAAAAGCATTTAATTTTTTTTTATTCAACAGACAGATTCATGTAAGTGCGAGGTGTCACTATAGTGAACGCCACACTAATGTCACACCTCACATTTACAACAATGTGTTGGGCCCATCCCGTCAAACCGCATCCCGTATAGCCGCAGCGGTACAAACTCACAGCATGACACCGGCCTAACAGACGAGGCGCCGTGACGATTACGTACACAGCACGGGACTCGGCAACACAGGAAACTCGTATTTTACAGCGGAGGCGAGTTTTTGATGGGTGGTATTGTATGCGGGTTGCATAGATACGGAAAATTAGGCTCTAGCGACTCACCCGGTAGACTGAATTTGGAGTCAAACAAATAACCCATGTGTAGTTCGAACCACATATCAAAAGATTCGCGAAATCCTGTCTTAACTTCAACGTCAGTGCAAACGTAGGCTATCTGAACCTTTTCCTCTTTTTTTTTTTTTTTCTATGTAGAATATTATCTAATGCACTGTTTCCAAAGTTTCGAAAATACTTCTAACTAATAAATACCGACTGTTTGTGAACAAATGCTATTCAATATGGCGACCAAATCATAATTAATGTTTTATTTCAATGCAATAAAGAGTGTAAACATCTGTACAGAATTTTACACTCAATATATCTGGTGAAGAATATTTTTCACTGAACTTCTGATAAAGTGTTTCAAAATTGTGAACTACCAATGTAGAAAAAAATCCATGTAATCGTTATTGTACGTTAAAATACAAAGCGGGAAGTATTAAAGAACATACTTACTTATTTTTAGAGGAATTTTCAGCACAGCAAATCGCGTTCGAGGAAATCGGAGATGTCTGAACGACTCTTTGAGAGCGGATGATGGCGAAGCGAAGCGAGTATGGAGCGGCGCCGGAATGCGAGCGCGGGGGGAAACGGGAGATCCCCGAGAAAACCCACCGGCCGGCGTGATTACCATTTGCGAAAATCCGGGAGTGAAATCGCTGGGAATCGAACCCGGTTCGCCTTGGTGGGAGGCAAGCGCTCTAGCCACTGAGCAACCGTGGTCCCACCTCGGCGTCGAGATGTAAATCTGAGGGACAGCCGTCATCAAGCAGACTGAATCTCTGAGAGAGGAGAGAAAGGGAGGAAAGGGAATACAAATCATGCGAGCCCAGTGGCGTCTATTCCATAGACACAATTAAATCTGAGTTTCCCGTTTCCGATTCAAGAAACAGAGTTTTCGTTACTCCCGTACTGTACACGCATAGTGCTGCTATCTAGTACTTATTTCCACAAATGGGAGCGACTAGCGATGAATCGAACTCGCAAGCGAGTTACCCTGCCGCGTTCCTTCGGCAGGGTAAGCAGTCGTTTTGTTTGCGTCCTCCATTTCCTTGGCAAGTGGATGAAGGTGTTCGGGAAAACGGGAGTTTTGTTATAATTTGTAATATGCGCTCTAAATAATATTCAGTTTAATTATTATTACATTCATTTCGTTTCCGTTTTTATAACTTATGTTAGGTACTACGAAACGGTAAATAATGTTGAGGATAAGCAAAGTTGGAAGTTGCGTTTTGTTAGTAGAAAATGAAAATGGAACCACAGCCCGGCACTAGCAAATGTTATTTAAAACACTCAACTATGTGGGGCTTTTATATTGCTCACCTTGTAACAAAACTCACTACCCGTCACTGTGAGAGCGAGCGTCACATAACACGCACACAAACTGCAAATGCAAATAAAGTTATTTGCACGCTGCCAATACCGTGGGAAGCGGAGACGAAGCGCGCGCTTGGATATCTGTTCTTCCCCGCAGAGCGCGGATAAACACTCTCGTGAATGTATGTGCACCTTCGTTGTGGAGCCACATGAATAGACAGTAACGAAGCGAACAAGGCCCCCTGTTTCCCCATGCGTAATGACAAGTTTCCACGGTCAACGAGCTCGTCGGGTCGTGGCTCTTCTTTTTCACGTCTGCGTGAAGTTTGTTTCACTGTTAATTTAGTTTTGTGGTGGTGGTGGTTGTAGCTCTGGGGAGATGCGCGCGACGATAACGCAAGGCAAGCTCTTTGTGGCCTCCTGACGCTCAATGCAGCGCTTGTCTTTGTCGCTGCGGGCAGAAAGTCTTCCTGGAACGGTGCCTGGTTAAATATACTATGGCGGGTCGTTCGCTTAGCGCGCGGAACGCTCGTAATTACAGGATATCGTTCAGTTTTCGAGACATTTCCTGCTGTCACGTGCGCAGCTGGAAACTACGAGTAAACACATCGCTCACTCAGCAAGCACCGGGACAGGGCTCTGGAATACGAACAAACGCGTGTTTATAAGCAATCCTATTTTTATAGACGAGAATTGTTACGTACGCGTGATTATAAAATGTAATTTAAATGTCGCACGCATTCATACACACACATACATACATGGTGTATCCTGGGTGATGTTGAAAATTTTCAGGAGTGATGCCGAAGGGCACCACCATCCATTCGTGGTTGTGAACCCCAGACTGGAAACGCATACGCCAAACATTACAAACAGTACAGTATTGGAATGCCTATTGCAATGGAATACAACAATGGCCGGGTCGTTGTGGAAGAATGTTACGTTTAACGTCATATGGTAAAGTAATAACATTATCTTGAAGCCTGCATACCATGATAAACATCCTCTCCCGAACCGGGAATTGAGCTCGATGCCTGAAGGACGGCAGTTAAGCATGCTATAGGGTATTCACGGTAAAATGTGCATTTTTCAAAGCCCTGCTTTAGATCTACTTGTATGCACGTTGTGTATTCTTCCGCCTTATGTAAGTTTAACATTGTCATGAGCCTCATCACTTTATTCATTCGTCGGTCAAGTGAAACTGTGAAATTATTAGAAATGTAAATATTTAACAAATATGCACAGTTTTACACTTCGATGCATTAAAAAAACACAGAAAGCGAAAGAAATATTAAGTTATAAATTTTTGCCCAACACTTTTTATTCGACATTGAGATCGGAACAACTTCCCGTCCATCGTTACCAACTTAACTGGGCGCATGTCACTCAGTACACCCGTTAAAACATGTCAAGGTAGGGGCAGTGACTTTTTTCTAAGGTTGATTCAATACTGCTAACTTTATAGTGATCAGCCTTTAACCACGATGCCATGCGTCGGCCAACCTGTCCCGTAGGCGTAGTACAGCACAAGAGCTGGGTATCGTACGCTGCATTAATGCACTGTAGAGAGCATGCGGTGTGTTGACGTGCTGGGTTGGTACGACAGAGCTTCATGAGACTTTGTCATGCCAGTTTCAAAGCTAGATGTGCCACGGTGGCTGAGCGGTTAACCTGTTCGCCTTCCACCTAGGTGATCCGGGTTCAATCCACGGCCGGGTAACTCCCTCCAGCACGATTCGCATGCGCGAATCGTGCTGGAGGATGCCGTTGGTCGGCCGGTCTTCTCGGGGATCTCGCGTTTTCCCCGCCCTTCCATTCCTGCGCTGCTCCTTACTCACCTTAATCGGTCTTTCAAGACCTCGATATTAAGAGCCGTCCAAATCTCTTCACTTACTCAAAGCTGGAGGACGTACCTTTCAACAGCTGTTTTGAACTGTGGTCGTCATTGCTTCCCTGTTATTCACGTAGTACATTAGTGTAATAAAGTTG
This sequence comes from Dryococelus australis, assembly GCA_029891345.1. Classification (NCBI taxonomy): domain Eukaryota; kingdom Metazoa; phylum Arthropoda; class Insecta; order Phasmatodea; family Phasmatidae; genus Dryococelus; species Dryococelus australis. The sequence continues at coordinate 259,209,737 of CM056995.1, forward strand.
TTCGCAAAGTCCTGTAGGGAGGGGTGAAGGGAATGCCACCCCCCCCCCCCCCCCGAAAGTTAAACCTCAATTTTGAAAATATATACCTATACTGTTTTAATGTTATTTATTTGAACATACTTACATCACTTAATTATACAAATTTTCGCAAAACACTTAATTTTTCTATTTTTTATAATCTGATCGATGACAAAGAGAGGTAACTTTCTCTACAGTGCTTAGTCTGATTGACGCTGGAATTATTTTGTGCTTAAGAGGAAATAGTACTAACAGATTTTCTGTGAAATTCTTGTTTACGCGTTTACGCTTTTATCGGTAAATAAGCGTTGTAGAAATACGACTTTTGGGCAAAAGAAACATAGACCAAGTATTTACTATTGTACAGTTTCACTTTTAGCTAATTACGTGCATTTAAAGAGGAAAAAAATCGTGAAAACGCCAAAACCAAAAAATTACATGTTCACTGCTGGATTAAACACTTTCCGTATGGGGTAGGAGAAAAGTACAACCGTTCGGTAGTAGTTTAACCTGTGGGATTTCGACACGTGTAATAAAGTCCTACTGTTACAGATCTAATTTGCAAAGTACAGCGAAACTACGGAGACATTGCATGCATTGTGCGTAGCAGCGGGTGAGTGGGATTTGTGGACCATGAAATGGCAAAACTCCAGAGACGAGCTGCCAAAGGATGCTATCACTGCACTGATGAAGTGTGAAGAAATCTTGTTTCCCAAATTGCATATTCTTCTAAAAATCCTGGCTACCCTTCTTGCTACCACAGCATCAGTAGAGAGAAGCTTTTCGACATTTGAAGATACTGAAAACGTATCTCAGAAACAGCACTGGAGAAGACCGTTTAAATGGACTAGCACTAATGTCAATACAACGCAGCGTACCATTAAACAAAGATATATTGTTTGAGAAATCCGCAAAGAACAGAAGAATGCTGCTTATTTTAATGTTTTAGGAAAAAGAGTGACCAAAGAAACATAAGCACTTAGTTAATTTCTTTATTGCGGACTTCATTTAATGCAGTGTTTGATCCTTTTAACTTTTAAATGTTTTTTTTTTTAAATTGGGATGGTAATATCTGATTTCGTTAGAAGTGCTAAGTTTTTCTAAGAGTACCATGCAATAATACAAGAAAACATTATAAGAATTGTACAGTTAATGTGTTTAAACTGTACATAGTGTAGTCCCTATAACTAAATGTATTATGTGTGTATTGAGATGTGTTAGGTAAAAGAGTGACCAAAAAACATTAGCACTTAGTTTATTTCTTTATTGCGGACTTCATTTAATGTAGTGTTTGATGCTTTTAACTTTTAGATGTTTTTTAAATTGGAATACTAATATCTTATGTTCTATTTGTTTTTTTACTCGTTGCACGGGCGCAGCCAGAAGACACCTCACTTTTCGTCCCTTAACGTTAAAATTTTTTATCTTCAAAACATATATATATTTCTACCACCCGTATATTCAATGATTACATACGAAAACTGCTCAAAAAATAGCACCACATTGCACCTTGAAATACAAATTTTTCCGGGGAGGAGCCCCGGATCCCCCGCTTTATTGAGGATCTCGGTGTTCCTTTATGAAATTCCCAAGTTGCTCCCCCCCCCCCCCAAACCCAAATTCTGGCTACGCCACTGTTCCACTGTAATAGGCATTCCACACACTGCCTTAGTTTTTACGTTCGACGGAAGCTTTTCCAGCCCGAGGTTCCCTATCTCAAATGGATGCCGGTGCCGTTCTGTATCCCTGACGGCTTTGTAGTATCGCCCTGGATATATCTGTATATGGTAGGTAAATAGTTAGGCAAGGTAAGCAAGTTTTAAACGTCTCGTCGACAGTGAGCTTATTAGAAATGGAGTAAGTCGCTCAGAAAAGCAACGACGTGTAAGGAATCGGAGACGGTCTGTACGAAGTAACCATCCCAGCATTCGTGGGCTGGTTTCGGAAACCATAGAAACCGAAATCATCGTCATGGCCCAAACGGGCATCAATCCCGTGTCCTCTCGATTGCACCGCATATTACATTTGATGAGAGACGTATGAAATATATAATGGTACGTGCTCACTGCTTCGTAGCCCTCGCGAACGAGCGACGAGGACAGAAAGTAGTTATACGATAGCGACGGTCGAGGCAAGGCAATGACGGGTTTCAAATTACAGACGTGCGCCGCGGACCCTGGTTGTATTGTTTTCTGTGTTTGTCTGAAGAATGCTCTGGATTACTGACCTCGTTCTCTCAGCGCGACTCGGGGTGTGTTGAACCTTCGAGATGGTCAGAGGAACACTAAATACTATGCCAGGCGTCCGAGATGAGAGTGGATTTGAAGTTGAGGAGTGAATCAGTGGCTGTTCCGGGAGATAGAAGAACGAGCGGCAACATAAGTGAACAGTAGAAAAGAAGTCTGCAACAGCGAGTATCAAGCAGTGAAGGCCGTGGCTGTCAGGCTGGACTATTGGACTAGATGCGTGAGTCAAAGACATTATAAATGATGGCAACAAATAAACTGAACACTTGTTAATGATGAGTATGTGTTGATTGACTGTAACCAACAGAGACAATTAAGAAGGACGTCGAATAGAGTTTAAATATACATTAAATTTTGCGCTTATTGTTAAATCAAAGAGTACAAGTGGAGACATATCAAATTTAGTTTCTTTTTTTTTTTTTTAATAAGACCTCCATCCCCCACGAACTCAAGATACACCCCTCAGGCGTCTGTATGAAACAATAATATATTTAAATAGGAATTCCTGTGGTTTGTTTATATAGTTACTTGTTCAACTATGTTGCTAATGTCGTTCCTTGAACTTCAAAAGATCCACGGACTTACTTTGGAGTCACGTCTAGTTTTTCTTTTCCTGTCTGAGACGTCAGCTTCTGTACATCCTTCACTGCAGTGGCCCTAATTCGTATTTCAAGGGGTTTTCCCAGTGCGAGGGAAACCACAGTCATGGCCAATATTTCACGCATTTAGTCGAAAGACAGGTTGTAAGAAGCTACCAACCGAGTTATAGTGCCCGAACTTCTCTAGGGCGGTAACCCTTGCGAGATGAGAAACTATAATTGATAGTTCCTTGAGCCGGAGGAGTCTACAATGATCCCTCTGGAATTCTTAATAGAACAATTTTCCGCATTTATTTTGGTGAAGGAAGAACACTGATTCATCATCACGATGAAGGGAAACCTCAGCACGAAAGATACTCCCAATGATTGTGTGGCTGTCTACCGTATGACCCGGCTCTGTGCTCCAGGGAGAATGCTATTTTTTTTTAAACCTTTTGTTTCAATTTTGATTTGGTCGAGCGAAGTTATTAAGCTTGTAAAGAAGTTGTTTCTGCTGCTTCTTATAGTAGCTGTTTTGGAAAAAAGTAGGCCGAAACACCTTAATAGTTTTTCTCTGTACGTAGACTACTGATTAAGAAATTTTACTTCAACTGTTTTTAATCGCTAAACTTTAACTCATTCCTAAACATATGGATTTTCATTCGAAATATTTGCTTGGGAAAAATTCGGGGCGTCCTGTTTGGCAGTTTCACTACTTGGTTAGTTAAGCCTATAACTACATCTCGTCGTTTTACAATCAGATTTACTTGAAAGTTACAAAATCAATCGTTCCCCTTGATAAAAATGTGTTTTGAGTATTTCAAGCTGTCTTGTGTGATCTGTTTGAGTTCTACACTGAGAAATAAAAAACGATTATCTCAATTTCATAAGTTACTTTTCATAAATAGTTATTTCGGAGTTAAAATAATTCAACTAGCATTTCCGTAGACAGTCGAAAAAAGAGTCAGTTTGATTTATTCATCGTGACTTCACTAATCTGTTACATAAATAATTGTTGTGGGGGGGGGGGGGATGCAGAACAAACCTGTCAGTGTTCACACATTAAATTAAGTGATTTTCAAGAATCACTTCTGAATGTTCTGTTCATGATGTCACAGTGAAACTAAACGAAATTACTTCTAAGTAGGGGAAGCTGAAGACCTTTTTTTGCACACGACTTGTTTCTACGTTTATGAGAGAAGACGATTTCTGCTAATGGTCAACTCACGTGAACGTTGCGTTGTAAATCTCTACAGACACTTAACATGGTTGATTACGGCTTCACGTCTCGTCAACAGCAAGATCATTATAGAGACAGAGGAAGTTTTTCAGAGATTCAAGAGCGGAGAGGTAATCGATCACGACCCCATGTAACCAAGGAACCCATCCTGCATTCGCCCGGAGTGACGTCTGAATGTCACGGGAAACAGAAATCAGAATTTCATGACCGGGAACAGAAGCCTAGTCCATCCGAGTTCGAGTCCGGCGGACTACACCGACATTATCAGTGCTGACACATGTGTTGAGTAGGATAAATCCTCGTAAAAAAATCGTGTTTGTCTGTGTTTGGGACACAGGAGTTTGTTTTGCATGAATACGTCTACGTTGACGCGCTCGGACACCTTGGTTTTTATTTTACGTTCACGGCACCGCTTCACTCTATCATATGGGGTTTTATGGGGATCGCTGGATTGCCTTTGAGATGCTCTTTCAAACCGTATACGATTTCTGTATTTCGACTTAGCTTTTTGACGAGTACAGGCCGAAATTGTGTTAAGTTTTCTTAATTTTTCATATTAAACGCATACTATTTTACCATAACCACGCCACAGAAATGTTTTTATACACGTAATCGACTGATCTTGACGAGAGCTGTTGATTGAAACCTAAACGAGGGCCGTAGCTTCTCCTAGTCAAAAGTTATACTTTGCGGAAATTATGAGACACGGCGAAACGAACTCAAAATTGCTCCTCCCCCCCCCCCCCCCAACCCGCGCGCGATGCTTCGCAGTCCTCACTCAACGTAACATATTCTTCGATCGTTTGACAATCGAGTGGTGTAATTGAATTTTGAATGTAGACAATAGAATATAAATTCGGAACTGCAATGCCAAACTGTATCTCCCAATTTTGTTATCATCGGATTTTCTTGACTGCCTCTCACTATGGTCGCAAATTTAAAGACGTATTCACGTCAAAAATTACTTCACAACACAGAGAAATACTTCAGAGTTAACAGCAAATACATATTTAAAGTTTACTATAGGATTTTCACGGTAAACTTAGCACTTTTTAATGCTCTGCGTAACATAACTTGTATGATATTGTGTATTTTTCCGCCATGTGAAAAATTAACATTGCCATGGGCATGACCGTTTTATTCATGCTTCGATCACGTGAAACTGTGATATTATTAGAAAAGAAGATATTTTAAAAGTTTCGTGATTATTAGGTCTGCATAAAAAACAGAAAGTAAAATAACTAATTTCAGTGTTCACAGATGTTTACCTATCACTGCAAATTCAACGTAAAGTTACGGAACCACTAGTAGGCCTATTTTCCCTTCAACGTTATTAACTTAAGTGTGGTATGGACCCCCGCATTTTTTGTGAAATAGTTTTTTGCGCGAATACGCGTATCTCGGTAAATTAATGTTCTGCAAATACGACTTTTTGTCAGAAAAGATAAAAAAAATAGTCTATGATAATATCTTTTTTACATTTGTCATATTAAGTGTATTCTTGAAGAGAATTTTTGTGGAAATCGTCAAATCTCGCATTTTTAAAGCTTGCCTATGCAGTTTCCTTAAGCGGCAAGATTAGAATACGAAGATAAGGGCGTAGTTCGATCTGTGGTCTTTCATCGCGTGTATAAAGCCCCACTGTTACAGATATAATTTGCACAGTACAGCGTTACGACGGAAACACTACACGCCTTGCGTGTAGGTGCAATGAGGCGCTAGGAGTGCGTATTAGTGTCGCCCATATCGCTCCCTCGCTTCTTGACCTTGCACGCGGAGTTCCCACGGGGGTCCATCCCACTCTTAACTGGACGCATGCGTGTAGAGACGACGGCATTTTTTAATGGTTGATTTAAAAATTGTTTAATTAACAGTGAACCACGTATGGTACATTTTGAGTTGACTGCCGACAACCTTAGGGGTAAAAGGGAGGGGAGTTACAACCCCCAAGCCACCCCCTCCTCTGGCTGCACCCCAGTTGGTTGATGGTTGTCCGAGTTGGAGCTGCGAGCGACCTGAGCAAGAAAGAACTCGTGGCCCCGGTGGCGTGGTCGAGGTCGCAGATCTGTTTGGTTTACGGCACAAACGCCGGTTATTAGCCGGAGTCTTGTTATCGCGGCGGAGTAGCGTAACGACGTGCCGGCGCGGTCCGTGCGAATTACGTATACGGGGCCGGCGCGCGCGCGCGCCACGCCAGCTCTATTGCGTGCTCGCCATTACCATATCTATGCATCTGGGTCGCGCGAATGCTACGCAAATTTCCGCGCCCCGGGGACGGTCTCGCTTTATAAAAGCTAGCCGCGGTGGGAAATGAGCGATGGAGCAGTCCGCATTGTCGCGAGGTACAACCCGTTTCGCAACCGCGCCACGCGGCTCCCATGAAATACCCCGTTCCCCCCATGTTTGTGTGTCGGCGAGCGTCCATTGTGTGGTAATACCGAGTCGCGGCTCAGCGAAAGATAAACGCACTCGGGAGCTTTTAGTGTGTCACCGTTTAATTTGCTCGCGGGGTTTGGAGGACGCGCGGATGACGTCACGTACATCGAAGAGGCTCGTCGAGTGCATTTCTGCTTCGCTCCGGAAGGTCAAATTCCAGCTGCAGGATACTTCGCGATGGGCAAAACCAAAGCTGAAGTTCATTGTATACTTCCCTTATTAAAATTTAGCTTGTTTATTCCAGCTTTTCATAGATACTTCTCATCATTTGTGGACCACGGTACTCTGATCGTCATGATGGACTTCCTACAGTCTGCTATGTCTCTATTTGTCTGCAATAATGTCCACGATTTTTGTCATACGGATTAATTGCGTTGTGGGCATTTCCTTGTCGGTCCACTAACGTGAATTCAGCAAAGAGTCTCTGTAGTCGCGTATATCCTGTCTCTATTCTCTCTTCTTTTCCGTAGTTGATTGTAGGATTAGTAGCGAACGCGACGGGCGATCCACTACCTTCGAACGGGCCCGTTCGAGCCTTGCACCGTGCTGGTCCCGGCCCGTGCCCGTGTGTGCTTGCCGTGTGTTCCCGGCCTTACACATCGCTCTGCCCTTTACTGCAGAGTAGGGACGGCCATTGTATTATGAAACTAACGTCTCTGCGTCACCGATTATAGAGGATTCTTTCATTTCCTGCTGATTTAGAGTTTGGTACAGCAAGGTTTTTTTAGAATACTACTGTAGATATTTAACTATTTGCCTTAATTTGCAGTACAGTACGTGAAACCCTATCTATTATGGGGTCTCGGTGGTGGAGCGGCTAGAGTGCTCGCATCTCACCGAGAAGAACCGTGTTCGACTTCCGGCGGAATCACTCCCGGATTTTCGCATGTAGGAATCGTACGGAAAGATGCTGCTGGTCGACTGGTTTTCTCGGGGATATCCCTTTCCCCCCACCCTTGCATTCTGGCGCTACTTCGTTCCCACCTAATTAGTTTCTCGCTCATTGGCTCTCAATTTTTAAGAGCCGCTCAAATATCTTCACTCCTCTCCAAACTATCACAGTTAAAGCTGTTTAATATCAATACGTTCTTGACATTCAACAACTGCTAAACAACACGTAGTAAAATTAAGTAGAAAAGTCATTGAACTATTCGTAAAATTTAAATTTTATATATTGTCAGACATTAAAAAAAAATTACTCTGAAACTGAAATTGTGACATGAAAACAAAGAATTCGTGCATGAGAGGTGAAGTGAAACCTAATTATTTTCCTAACTGACTCTTTAGCAACTCGGATAGTCTGTATGTAAATTTTGTTTCTGAAAGCTAGAATGTCAACTTGAGGTGGCCAAGTTTCGGGTTTCCAACCCCGGGTAAGAAATGCAGCAGCTGTGTGTGCCGGTTTAAGGTGTAAGATTAGAACGGTCGCCCAGACCTTTATCTGCTTTATGAGCACCCCATCACAAAGCGGCGACTTAAATTAGCAACAATTATAACAATTTGTTTGCTCCAGCACACAAACTACAGGAAGAGTTCATTATTAAACAAGCGTGCTTGATCTTGTTGACAGTAAAAACATAATAACTACAGTTATTATTTCACTCTGGCAGAATCGTTTGATGTAATAAATTCTCACAGTCACCTTAAAAAAAATTAAAATAAGACGTTAAAATAGGGTGAAATAACCACAGAGAAATATGAACGAAATAAGCACTGCAGATGAAATAGGATACAACCTTACCTTGATGGTTTATCCATTAAATGCAAAAATTCATATTTCCCGACAATCGGACGCTGTTTAGGTAAATATCGTAGACTTACTCTGGGAGGAGGAAAATGGAAAATGAGGGTGTCATTTTAAGCTTTTTAAGAATTTTACCATATATTTGCCAAAAGTATCTTCCGTAAAATGAGATGCGAATACCTATTTGACATTTCTGCAATTACTATACAAATTCTTTTCTATCATAGCATAAACGAGTGGTGTTTAAATTTTTTTCTTCAGTGTACAGTTATTACAAACAAAGTACAGTTAAGGGTAATATATCAGCCTCACTTCGCGGATCTACGGCTTACAGGAAACCACACCGCTTGTCGGATTAGGAAGGGGATATAATCCGACAGATTTGCTCAAACGAAACAAAAGCATACTTAATCAGGTGCTGAATTTGGAGTTACTTTATCTGCTGTCAGTGTAGTTGTTATAGAAGTACCGTACCAACTTCTAGAAGCTGTAGAGGATTAACTGGCCAGCAAATCCTGGTTTGACACGCATACACGCTTAAATAATCGCAAAATACAAAAAAGAAATAATAATGCATGTAATTTTATTCAAAACTGTAGTGACGAGTCTTTATTGCACTGCAAGTAAAGAGTTCCTCAAGAGCCTTGCCACAAGTTTTTCCTACCTCCTTTATCCTCCGTGTTCGAATTTTCCGGGAAATTTCAAGCGTCTTACGGATTGAAACGGGAACGCAAAAATTATTTACATTTTTCTCGCTGTTATAAAAAGATCCAGCATCGCATTTTGTCTTATAAATACACACTTTCTTTGTTCGTATAATCCCATCCGTCAAACGCGTACAAAAAATGTTTACACTCATAATCTTATTAATACTCCAGTGCATATCACCTGTCATTCGAACGAGTTTGTTGAAGATATTCTCAGTCACCGTCCATGTCATTTCTCTATTTGCGAACTTTAGGAAGTCTATGTCGTGAGCACGAATCCAACACCCAGGCACAGTATATAGTCTATTCGCTGTTTATTTCGTACTTTTTGAATGATGTGGTCCGTTGTTTCCTAAATATGTAATGTGTCACTAGCGTTTTATATTCGTGTTAACACAAAAATACCTTATTTTTGGTTAAATTTATTTTTTACGTATACATTATCTATAAATTATAACATTTCACATATAATCAACCCGAATAAAACGGGAGATAAAATAGGTGTGTTGGTATTGCCTAGTAAGAAATAGTTATTATGAAACGTATTATTATACTGAGTGTGCACAAATGCAGTGCGTTGTTATTTTGGTGTAATTTTATAGACTCCGTTAAGGTTGAAGTAAAGCAACTGCCTATGGAGCAATGCACCTGACTGTACGATGTGAAGAAATCATGAAAAATTAGTACAGACCCTATAAAAACTGCCATAGAAGTGTGATTTATGCTGTATTTTAAAGTTGAATGTATATATTTTCCAACATTATAAAATATTTCACTAAAATATACTTTTTAAATGTAAAAAATCAAGCGATTGACAGAGCCCGCATGTTTAGAAAAATGTAAACGCATTTCCGTTTTGGATGCTCCGGAAAACAGAATTTATAAGAAAATCTTCTTCAAGAAAGTTTTCCATACTATTTACTCTGATCATGTGTAATAAAATTGTAGTAATAATTTATAATATAAATGTTATAATTAACTTTATTTTCCTCAGTTTCAGTCAGAACTGTTTGTGACAAATGGACGAACATAAAATCAATTATAATAATTATTTCCTGCATTATTATTACAATTTTCTCACATACAATAATAGTACACATTATGCCGATAATCCATGACGAAGATTTTCTTGCAAATTCTGTTTCTGAGGCATCCAGAATGGAAATATGATTAAAAATGTTGTTAAAAATACAAACTAATACAATACGTAATTTTTTACATTTAAAAAGTATATATCACTAAAATATTTTATAATATTGCAAAATATATACATTCTTCTTTGATATACAGCATAAATTGCACTTTTCTGACAATTTTCATAGTATCTTTAGTACTTCTTTATAAGTTCTTCGTGTTGTACAGTCAGGTGCTGTGCTCCATAGGCAGTTGCTTTACTTCAACCTTAAGATTTGTTTGCATGAGGCGGAGAAATATCCAGGAAGTATAACTATAGCAGGTCTTCAGAAAAGTCGGAAATAATCATGAATGGACCATATAATCCGACCACTGAACCGAAAAATCAGGTAAACGCTTCATATCCATATTTAATAAGGCACCTAGATGAATAACTTTTAACACTTCGAGCGTAACTCGTATTTACTGTCATTCAAGACACGGTAGAAGTGAACCCTATCCACGATTGCAAGTAACTCATTTCTGTTGCTCACTATATTCCCACGCGCCACCGCCCTTATTAGTCGACCCTTCACCTGACACACTTACTGTACAGTACAGTATTCATTATTGGTCAGCTGTCAGCCAATGTAATGCCGAGTTTACAGTGACGGAATTAAAATGGGTGACGTAATATTCAATACGTTATGTACATTTGATCAATTTTACACTTTGAGCGCTGCCGAAGTAAAATTACGATACAGTAAACTTCATGAAAACTTTTGGCGACGTTATATTATGTCACCACTGCATTTGAAGAATACGAGATATACACTCTGAATTTGAATCAGTGAGAATTTCACTGTTTTAATCAGTCGACAGTGCCTGACTGATCCAACCGTCACTTAAATTTATTTGACAGATGAATAAGTGAAAAAAATGCCAGATTTACTTCACTTATTGATTCAGTGACATTTTCCAATCATTCATCAGTCATTTTTTTCGCTGATTTTCTGTGGTTTGTTTTTTCACTGATGGATCAGTTAAACAGCTTGCAAAAATGGCCGTCGAACAACGTTTATAAATGGCCGTCAAACAACGTGTATTAAGTAAAATAACAACGAATAAACTAATAAAACCAATACAAATTACTTTCTAAAATGTGTTTCGTCTTTCAGAACATCATTTTACGAGGTAATAAGAACATTCAACCTTTCATTCCGTTTTTACGTCTTTCGTTTACATGTAATCATCACAAAACTAGGTTTAAAGGTTTAAACTGCATATAAAGTGGTGAAGAGAGTACACTCATATATACTATTCGTTATAACAATCCTAACGCTACCAATTAAACAAAAAACCAAAGGTAAGGGCATAGAATATACATCTTCAAGATTTCAACACGAATTATAACACTTGTATTTCCCTCTCTTCTTCCAACTTGACTTCGTAGCTCAAGTTCAATAAAAATTATATTTCATTCGCCACTGCAGTCGGCCGTCACTTATACAGTACTTAATTTGCTTCACGTCACTAATTCAATCATTGACATTTTTTCATTGAAACAATTAGTGGTTTTCCACTGATTCTAATTTAAGCCATTTTCACTGATTCGAGTAATTAAATTTCACTGTAAATCAGTGATTTCCCACTGATTCTAATTTAGAGTGTAATACTACGGCAAACTCCACAAAACTCTGCTGATATCAGGCAGAGTGCTATGACCTCGATAGCACGCAGAATGTCAACACACTCAAAAACCGCTGGAAAGAAGCTTTTTTTCCTTTTTTTTTTGTAACGTGTAAGTTAACTAGGTGATTTTATGCATTCACATGAACGAAACATCTCTGCACTAAATCAAAACCAACAACAAGCAGCCTCTCGTGTTAGGTGCCGTAATTACAGTATTTTTTAACAGAAATAGTTCGTCGCAGGGGCAACCTTCTTCGCGTGTCACTTATCTTGACGTTCTACGTGGCAAATGACCGCTAAAAGTTTGAAACGTTTTTTCCTTTAATTTCTCTTCCACGCTCTCGTGCCCGGCTGATGCAAATAAGTTGGCAGATAAGCGAGTATCATATGGGGGCCGTTTCGGTTAATGTGGGCCAGGCATGCGACCTCGTGTCTTTTACTCGACAAATGGAATTCATATCCAGCTGGGCCGGTGCTGCACGGGTTCCCCCGAATACCGTGCACGGTTAAGGGGGTGATCCATAGTCGCTGGATGGTTTTCTTGATCTATACACTGCAGATAATATTACTTCGGAACACGTAAATACTGCGATGAAGTGCGGGCGTAGCTACGAGGGACCGTAGACCAAAGTCCATTAACAGTTTCTTCGGCCTTTTTTAATCAAACCTTTGAGAAATCTCCCCATGTATGACGTGTTTAGTTATTTCCTTGATACGCCCTGTATCACAAGCGTTTTATACTTGTGTTCATAAAAGTTACTTTTTTTCCTATTAAGTTGAAATGTTATTAATATCTTATCTATAAATTATAATGCTTCATTGATAAATAATTTGAATAAAAAACAGGAAGAAAATAGTTATGTTGGTAACGTCTAGTGAGAAACAGTTCTTATACAAAATATAATTACAACCGAGTGCGCACGAATATGGTGCGTTGTCCCTCTGGTGTAATTCTCCAGACTTGTTAAGCTTAGTTTGCACGAGGCGGAGGAATATCCTGGAAGTAGAACATTAGCAGGGCTTCATAAAAGGCTGAAGTAACCGTAAATGGATTATAGTTACGAGGCAGGCCGTCCTCGCTGGCTGCGCACAGCCAGTCTCCATGTCCCAACATTGAACTGCAACACTGCCAATACGATTAGCGGAAACGGTGTGGATTGGATTTGTGGTTAGAACACTCTTTAGTAAACAAATGCTTCGAGACGTCTTTATACTTCCTCTAACCAATTTTTAATGCCGTTCGATTAAATTGACATTGGTGAAAGTATTTTATTCATAAAAACGAACACATTCAGCACTGTTGACCACGCTGGGCAGGTTAATGTCGGGTAAATGCACAGAGGACGAATAAGCTGTCTGCCTCAACTTTAGTCTTTGAGAGGGGAAGACAAAACTTATGAACCGATTACCCGTGAAATTTATATTGAGAATTTACTTTTGCCAGATACTTGCTCTGCGTACCCGAGGTTGGTATGGTTTAATTTATGAAAAACGAGGCTCCGATTTCGTGCATACACGCATACGCGCACACATACACACATAAAAGTTAACATTCTTTTTTTTTTTTAGAATTTTTAATTCAGACATTTTCAAAATCTTGGAAACTTAGTTTCTGAAGTAACATTTTATTTCTATTCCCGGTTTACCACTGCAATTTTTGCGCTGAAGTCAAAAACCTGTTTCCGGCGAAGGAAGGGTCAGTAAATTGGCGCAATGTCCGGTCGGTAGTGAGGTGTGCAGAGACTAGCATTGCAGTTTCGCAAGGAGTTGACGTTTTTGAGCTACGGAGTGTGGCCACGCGAACGTTCGTGATAAAGTTCGCAGCGGCCGTTATTTTACTAGCGAATGGTAGCGTGTTAAGCTGAAAGACTCAGAAAATTCAGTAAAACTGAGGCTTAATAATTCCCAAGTTAAGTACACATTCTCCTCTCCGCGATATCCCGACATCTTTTTCGAGTGTTTCCGTAGTGAAAGTAACGAAACTGGAAATGAGAGTTTTATTGTACATGAGGTACCCGAATTTTAAGATCATTTAAAGCATTGGATTCGTGCATTATCACAGAAGCCGAGAATAATTGTTCAAGAAGACATATTTTTCTAGTAGAGAAATATACAATAGTTTTGCAGATTTTGGAACAAGATTTGAATTAGTAAAGCCATGTAGGACTTTATGAATGAGACATAGGACTAATACAATCCACGTCATTCCGGTTAGTTGGGGATCATCTATAATTTAATAGATGATACTATTTAGGTTCGAAGACTTCCACTAAGTATTAAGGTTTGAAAGAACTCCCTGCCTCGTGTTTATAAAATGCACTTTCTCCTTCCTTCACAGTTACTCTCTTCACCTTAAGTGGTGGTAGGAGGTGTCTAGAGGGATAGCTCATATGTAGCTGAATGACAGAGGGAATTATAAAATATATATATTTAATGAACAACAACTAATCACAATGAACAAGTAACAATTACAAGAACACAACAGGATATCAATGCTTACAACACTAAAGATTTTTACTTATTACAGAATAGCAGACTACGTTATGATTCAATTACAATATGGTAACTCTGATAATCACGACGCAGCTAATCCCTGTCCTTTCTAATAATATTAATTATTACAAAAGGGGGAATGGGGGACGATGTCTCGATGCCAGCATTGGTCCCTACCGCTACACGCGAATTATGCTCAGTCTTTATTTTCTGCTTCAGTTGGCCTCGGAACACCTCTGCCAAGGGGTAGGTAGATGCTCTCCTATTCAGCCTCGATCACACGTACACACTCAATACTCGTCGAAGTTTCGCGGTCAGCCACGAGTAGGGGGGGGGGGGGGAGCACCGGCCTCCAGGCCTCTTATATAGCCGGGCTATCTAGGGCATGTTTGTAAAACAAACCCGGGAGGCTATAATCCATAGTGCGCTCTACCTAAGGTGGTGTAGCGCTGCCATATGACGCTACAGGTTGTTGTCAGCAATATCGTAGCACTGCCTGTTGGATAATCTAATAATCCGAATCAGAATGACGTATAGAAGCATCACTCTAAAACAGGAGGGCGAAGAATTTGTAGATATTTAAGCAGAAAGGATCGTCTGGTACTTTACAGTCATAGATACGCAAAATAAGATGGCAAAAGCATTGTTTCAGAAATATTGTAATAAACATCATATAGGGAAAGTCTCTGCTTTCTTCCTTCGTGTGGTTCTTGGTGAAATATAACTATACCACGAGATTTCCATATATCCATAATTTGGAAGCCTCATGATCTGCATATCAGTCCACATTGATAATCTGCTCAAACAAAAAGACAGTAAAACTGGCGAAAGGGTCAGTCGCACTCTGACAAAATCATGCTGTCGAGGCCACAAGGCCCGAAATTCCAGCTTGAAAAAATTACACGGAAATTGATTGATAGGTAATGCTACAAGTGCCACTTAAATTTTAAAGGAGTTTCATGTTCTGAAGCCAAGTTGTAGAATGGTGTGCTAATTTATTTATTTGTTTTCGGTTTCGGAGATCTTCACCTACAGAATGTAAGGATAATCTTCGTATTCCCTCCTTAGTGAGTGATATTTTTAATTTTATCCATCCCCCATTTTATTCGTAATTGTCCTTTAGGGTCTAACTTCTTTTGTTTTACTCTCTTTTCTAGAGATGGTGCAGGTAAGCGTGTACGATGTACACAATGCACGGAATGTGCATTATCCATCGTTGGACCAAATTGCCATAATTCACCTTAACTAAAAGTAAAGCGATGGCATAACCTGCGGGATATGTTCCTTCTTCGTGTTGCGGCGATGCCTGGCCGTATTTTGTCTCGTCTGTTGTCTGTTGGGCACTTCTAAGTCTGTTTCATCTCGCAGCTAAGTCGCTGAGACCAGTAATGCGGCATTTCATTCTTTCCACGAATCAAACTAAGTAAAAAAAGAAAAACTATATAAATTTTTAGTGAAAATCATGTGAACTCGCCCACATTTAATTGCTCTCTTTATTTGTGACCTTCATTATTTTTGGAAACTATGTTTCATTCCATACTGCTCATATTGTCAAGTGCAGATTTATATTTTACCTATATTATAGGGCTATAGATTGGTAATATACCGTACTTAAACTTTACATAATCCAATATAAATTTTAATTTATGATTATAAATTAATATTCAGTAATTAAGTTATGTAAGGGAACCCATTTGGTAATATGGTTTTATACTGCTAGCAGTTTATATATTTGACGCTATCTGTTATTATTTAACTGAAATTGGTATATTTTATATGTATATATATACATATATACACAAACATTTTATGACTTACTGTCGTATTGTCAAAACTATCTTTATTAACATTCTAAAGTACTCATTTCACTAATTGTTTGTTTATGAATTTATATTGTTTTTATGTCTATTCATTCACAACTTAAAAAAAAAAAAATATATATATAGTACATAACTAAAGATATTATTTTAGCACACCACAAAATTCAAGTCTTTTTTATTTTAATTTTCCCTTAATTTTCTGGGCTTTCCTATAACCATTATTTTTAATGTGCGTGTTCTTTTAATTGTGAGTTATTTAAACTCCCTTTTGTTGCCATATGCAAGCACCCAGCAAATCTAATTATTTATCTATAATATTGTATTGATTCCTTGTCACTCCATTCATTTATTGTTTGTTTGGGCAGTCCTTTTGATTTGGGTACATATGAGTTTTAATACCACGTAATTTGGTTTTATTGGTGGTTTGTTTATTATTAGTGTTTGTACAAAGGGGTGGCCCAGTTCTTTAAATTGAAGTGGATCATTTAAACCAGTTAAAAGTCACTTACTGCTCGCACAAGCGTAACAAAACTGGTAGCAGAGGGTGGTGTACTTACCCGTGATTTGTGGTTGTGCCATTTTTTTTATGTCTTTCAATTTGAATTAATATAATTATCAATACCAAGTTTTATGAACTTTTTTTTTTGCTTCAAACATACAAATATTAAGTGTTTTATTGCCTTGTTCAATTACATTTGCGTGAATTTTTGAAATCTAAAGTTTAAGATTTAATAATTATTTACTTTTAGTTCACTATTTCCATTTGTCGCAGTTTTTTGCCTTTGAAGCGACTGTCTTTTGTCCGTCATAGTTTGATCTAGTTTCCCCTGCGTTTTGACCTTGCAGTCAGGTGTTGACTCCAGTCCTGTTGTTTCACAGTGTCTTTTGTGGTATGAAGCCCTCCTTGTAAGGTTTTCAGTTATCCTTTATTTGTAAACCTATGTGACGTTTTTAATAGTGAATAGTGAACTCAGTGACAGTGTTATTTTCCTCTTGCCTTTCGTCACTAATTTTTTTGTTAGTCCTAAGTGTTCTTTGTAACCTGTGTCGCTCTGAAGTTTTATATATATATATACACATACCTTTAATCCATTCCAGGTTCTGTTCTTTGAAACTGGCATGTACGTAATTTTAATGTCGATTTTTTCCAGTTAAATGTTTTGTTTAAAAAAAATTGTTACTGTACATTTCGTCTCTGTACTTTTGAAGCCGTTAATCTACTTTATATTACGAGACTCTACTCGATCGTTATTCATTTAAGAGTTCGTTGTATTGAATTTATGTAACCATTTCTAATTTTGGTTTGATAATCACGTGTTTTCAATCACGTAACTTTCGCGGTGTTTTATGGTGTATTTCGTGACGAATGTCACAACATGGCCGCGCTACTATTTTTACAGTGTCGCAGTACTGCCAACCTGATCATGTTTTATGGCCCTATGGCTGGGCTGGGCTTTGTTTACTTTTATGTCGCGGTAATTTAAAAGTTTCAGAACCACGATTGTTTCGTTCTATAACGTATCTGTTGATTATTTGATGTTGAATAATAAGTGCGCCACACTTCCTGGCCCATTTGTTTAACTAATCAAAGTTGTATTTTTAAAACATGTCCCATTGCTTGGTTCGTGTTTATTTCTGGAGTAACTTTAATGGGCATTGAATCATTTCGTGTTATTATTCATTTTAAGGGTATTGTCCCCTCATTAGTTATATATAATTTTTTTTGTTCTTGTTTTTAGCCATCACTTCTTGTATCGTGCCATCAATCATTTCTCTATTCCCTTTTGTTTACTTTCATATTCTGGTACACACATATTTTGTACGAAAAAATTACCCGAGGCAATTTTCGGGACTTTATAGTTTAATACTGTTTGATAGTTAATTGACTCTCGGAAGTGACCCTTAGTTGATTGTAAATAATAGCAACAACCCCCAACTAACTGTCACTATCTGGGAGATCGCTGAGCTTCATGTATAAATTTGAGTTTGGTTATAATTTTACATTTTTTTTATATCGTTAACTCTTAAATATTTATGTCTTTATTATGATTATGCTATGCTTTTAAATTTGATTTAAATGCCAAACATTAATGCAAAGTTTAAAATGTTACACGTATGTTCAATGTGCAATGTGTAAACTGATTTATTGTGACAGTTTTTTTTGTATAAGCTATGTAAATGTAATGTTTATGTATGGTTTCTTTGCATGAGTATTTGTCTTTGTAACAAGCACTACATTTTGTTTTCTCAAAAGAATCAGGTCACACCAGGCGCTCTCACATTTTATTTATTTATTTCAAACAGTAGTCTAATAGAACAAAAAACTTATTCATTATAATTTGGAATCAGTGAGAGGCCAGCTAGAAAATATGCCAGTCCTGAGTATGAAATATAATCTATAATATTTGATTGGCAAAATTTGATATTTACGACGGAGATACATAATTACTCACGCACTATTGAAATGCTGAGCCTATATATGTTTAAAAGAAGAAGTAATTCGACATAAGCTCTACGATGAGCCCGGAAGAAAGGACGGCCCAGTAAAGGAGGACTTCGGGGTTTTCGACTTCGCACCAAGGACGATGACATGGTGTCTGGTGTTCGGAGAGCCAATTCTGCGAGAGGAGTGCCACAGGCTGCGGATTCTGAAGAGGTTCCGATTCTGCACCCACCTCCGCTGTTCCGGCCCGCAGAGGACGAGTTCGCTGAGAACCACCCAGAGATGTGCTGTCCATGGTGAGCGGGAGAGCTGTTCCTAGGTTCTACACCAGTGAAGGATGACTCCACGACATCGGCAGAGTTGCGGCTATTTCCCGCTATCAACACAGCTAAGTCGCATCTTTCCCAGGCAAAAGAAAACCTATTTATGAAATAAGCACCAGTAAATTTTAATATTGGTAGATATCTTGGTGAGCAATGTGCAGGCTGGTGTTGTCTGTAATAAAATTTTGAAAAATTAGAATCGTATCAAATTTCGCCATCAAAGTTATGCGAAAGTAATATATAAATTTAAATTGATTTAAATTTATTTTTTTATTGATTTACCTGAATTAAGACTTCTCTAGTTGCTTACTAGAATTTGTGTTCAACTGTTTTAAAATGCACAGATGATTCAAATCTGGAAGAACATACTGATTTTTGAGTAGCCACATATATTTAAGCCAAGGCATGTCATTAGAATAACCTATCATACTCACTCACATATACAACAATATTTTATTGTTGCATTACACATTAATTTCTTTTATTATGTATCACAGAAGTACTATTTTATAACCGCAATATTGTGACATGACAGAGGTGTTACAGTATTAATTTGAACCCCGAAACACGTGGCTATAAACTCTCCACGTATTGTGTCTATTTAACAACTGTTACAGTATTAAAATTTGTCTCTCCATACATGTGGCAAATTTAATACTGATACAGAACTGTATGAGTGTTAACACAACACATTACATCGTGAGTAATTAATTAATTTTTTTAGTGTTACCACAGTATGTATTCTTTGCTGGCTCATTTGTTAAAGGGTCTTCTTAGTGCCCTAATTTAGATGCTCGTTTAATTCTTGTCTTTCCAGGTTTGTTTACCATTTCGGTGGTACTGTTACTTTTAATTTTTGTTTTAGTTTTAGTGCAAAATGCCTTCTTCTTGGTGGAGATTCTTCAGTGTGGAGTTCACCAGGATAGTCGCCCTACAATGCAGTTTTGGAGGGTTAGCTGCACTGTCTTCCATCTGCGGCTGTTTATAGTAAAGTCCATACTGCAGGTCTTCTGCTGAATGAGTGGACATGTGGTACCAGTGGTGTTTCTCTCCAAAATTAAGGTAGTCACCATTTGGTTTTTTATTTTAGCTCTCTGTGTGGTTGCATTTTTTTAGTTCTCGCGCTAGGTTGAATTGGGTTATGTCCTGTCACATAGGCCTTGGGTAACTACATATTGAGTAACTATATTTGTTATTTTTGTTTACTTTTGTTTTATGGACTTTCTCAGGCTAATTTTAGTGTTGTCATTTGTGTTGTGGGGCTTTGATCCCACTTCTGCCTTAGTGCTCATGCTTTGCTTTGGTAGCAAGCATGTTGTTGCAATTCTTTTGTCCCTTAGCCTGGACACTGCTGGAATTTAGTTCATTTAGAGTGTTTTTGTTTTTTTATCTTTCTATTGTTCAATGAGGGTATTGTTGTGGTGCAGTATGGGACTCATCGGTGTGGTGTTCCTCTTTGATTTTCCTTTTTTTTAATAACTTTACCTCTTGTTTAGAAATTTATTTGCCAATTTTGTAACTTGCCCTCATGTAACTTGTTTTGTGATTTTAGGACTTTTGTTCGGGTTTCGGTTTGGTCTCATTTTGGCCTTTGTGCTCATATTTGCCTTTTGCTGCAAATATGTTTTTGCGTACCATGTCCCTGAGCCTGGACAATGTTGAAATTTATCGTTTCTAGGTTAATTTGAATTTTTCTCTGGTTTTCTCATATTTTTCGGTGAGGACAGCTTAGTAGGACAGACTACATGTTGCTTGTGAAAAATGAAGAAGATGTAGTCAGTGAATTCTTTCAGCTACGATCTTCCTAGAAGAGTTCCAACAATCACAACATGACCTATTGATACATATCGAATGACCATGCAGGAATATAAAATTACATATAAACACACCAAATATAATCACTCTTCTTTAAAAGTTAATATTGATTACCAAATTGGTACCTGGGTTAATTTAACAGATTTTTCTTAAAATGCAGTTAAACAGCTTTGCATGAATTAAAATGAAAGATAGACCTTTAATATTTATGAAAATTAGCTATACCAAACAGGTACCATCGAGAACAATACAAATACATAGAATACATAAAAATTTGCAGTCACTTACAGCTTTAAAAAAACACAAAAAACTAATGAAAGACACTATGTTTTCTTCCGAATATACAATATAAATTTCACATTAGAGAAACTTTTGTTTATAGACAGAAACAAAATTATATTCCGAAAAGAAACAAGGAAAAATGGTAGAAAGGGACTTTGCAAAAAAATTAATTAATTGCTAGAAAAGCAACTAAAGAAAAATTAAGAAAGAGAATGCCACAGTATGGCATAGCTTATGTAGGCATACAGTTCGGCCCTCAGCCCAACAAACTCCATCATGTTGTTCCCTCCACATTCATCCTTAAACTTGCTGATGACCTTCACATTGGCATTGGGGAAGTAAGGATGAGTGGGAGGGTAGCCACTAAGGTCGAACTTGGCATAAACGCCGGGTTTGAGGCCAGGTCATGGTAGAAATTCAGGCACAATATGGCCATGACGAAGGAATCGGTATCCATTTATACCAACCCCAAGTCAGGTCCATACTAGGTTTTCATTACATCATAATGGAAGTGGTACATAAGAGATGAGCACCATCTGCTGATGGCTGTGCTCGTTTTCCATCAGCTTGCCGTAGGTAGTATTATTCATCAGCTTGAAGAAGTCCTGCTCGAAGGCATTCATGGTAGCCTGATATTTCTCATTGTTCAGTTCAATGTATGGATTCAACCATGCCTTCTGGCAGAACTTCAGGATACGGAGGACAACCTTTAGGAATAGTACATGCCACCAATGCCTGCTTGATGGTGACAAAGTGTATGATCTATCTCATTTTCTCCTCAAGTGTAGTCATCAGCTTGGGCTGTCTGGAACCAGGGGACACTCACTGACAGGCAGGAACTGGTCTCACTGGTCCTCTTGTAATATAGGAAGGTAGCCTATGTCTACCTCCAGTACATATCCAATCAGACCATCATCTGGCATGGACATCACGACAATATCCATGCCAGTCCATTCAAAGCCTCCATAGGACAGGGGCAAAGACATCGTGCATACATTCAAATTGTTTGTATCCACATACTGGAGATAGGTATATGGCCAAGTGTCATCATACAAGGCAGGAAATTCATTGTTGTTCGCCACCATGTGATGTGTGATGCACTGGGCCACCCCTCCTCATGTACCAGCCTCAATAAACAGGTGGGTGTCATAGTCCACTAGGAGCTACAGCTCCAAACCCATCTTCCTGAACATCACATCGAAGGAGAACACCAGGGTGCTCACCAACCAGAAACAGTCCAGATTGTACATGGATGGACAGAGCATTCAGAAGTTCTCGAAGATGTTGCAGAGCAGCAGTACATTGGTCTTCAAGTATAGCTCTGCATATGTCTTCAGTGATGTGCAGCTGAAGGTTGCCAGACCATATGTACATGGCAATATACTTCCTCGCTGATGGTGGTGCTCGTGAGCCTGTTGTTGAAGGCACTAATCCCCCATGCTGTGGCTTGTCTAGTGTCCCCAAAGATGTGATATAACCATATGGGAACACCCCTTTCTGAGTCACCAACTCGAACTGTCGAGGATCGGTGAAGAATGCCACCATGGAAATCAGCAGATAGCAGGTTCTGGGTGAGCATTCTGAGGTTTGGAGACATGAATCTATAAGTATCTATAAACTGGATGGTGAAGTTGTTGTGCAGTCTTTGCTAAAGATAAATAATTTATCCTCAGTGTCTGCGATGATAAATATGTCCGTTGTGTTGTAGTCAAGCTGAATGATGATAAAATGCGCATTGTAAGCCAAGTTGTGGGGCAGGATTAGCATATGGCTGGGGCAGTGGCAGAGCTTGTTGCAGTTGTTACATCCACCCTGATAAATGCTCCTGTGAAGTGGTCATGAACATTCACCTTCCAGTTGTTGGCTCCAGTGAAGGGACCTGTGCAGAGATAGCAGGTAGTCGCCCTATTTTAGCCAGCCCATTCGCTAGGAATCAGTGGTTGCACCGACTCTTACTGGCTGTATATGTCCTTCACCAGAATGCCAATCCATACGACCTCCTCCATGAAGTTCATTGCTGCACCCACCCCAGTGTATGACACAATCTCTCCATGGGGAGGCTGGTGGTCTTGGTAGTAGGTATGAGATTGTTGTCCACCTTGATGTACACCCCATAGCTGAGGGCACATGCTGTTGGTACCTTTAGGTCTACAACATCATAGGATCCTGCTCACATACTGGACAGATGCAGGTATGCCTCGAAATCTGTATATACGACTATAGGTACCTTGTCGATGTGATGGAAATTCTGAAACTGGAGCACAGGAGGCTGGCCATTCTCTTGGTGGGCATGTCATATAGGACAGCATCATGGTCAATTCAGTAACTCCTGTGCTCGGCCAGAGTCTCAGCACCATTGAGCCCTGTCACTCACAGCTGGTCATCAAATGCTTGCAGACATCTCTTGGAAATTCTGATTGCATGGTCATGGGTAGAAACCTGTGAGCATACAAGAAAGGAGAAATTGGCTCTGAGGTAGTAATGCGCATTGCCATCTTCCATCATCATGAGGAAGAGATTGAAGTAGGTGGCCTGCTCCTCCTTCGATACTTGTATTGGGATAATGGTGTTGTCTTCCTCATGAGAGTAGATATTCATGATGACCTCTGGGTTCCTCTACAAGAACAGGGGTACCTGATGCAGAGGGGTGGGGAAGGTCAGGCCAGTGAAGTCAAACCTGGCCTCCAAGTCATTGTACTGCTGGTCGATATGTTAGTGGTGCCCCCCTAAACATAGCATGCCAGGATAGCCCATTTTGAGCACTGCTGGTCATAATTCTTGGGATTGACAATAGCCTTCTTCAATGTGATCACAGCATGTAGGGCAATGTAGAAGGAGGCTCGAAGGGGTTCGAGCTTATTGATGTGCATCTGGAGCCTCTTCACCATGGTAGGTCACCAGATGCTGCCCTTCCTCATATAATCTGCCTCCTCTTGGTATATCTTAGCGGTGGCAGTCATCATGGCATCTTCCACATTGGCTACATTGTAAAGTGGCATGTTCTTCATCTTGAAGGCTCATTTATCAGACATCCTGTTTCAGCTTGGGATTGCCATGCATACACTCCAGGAAGATATTAAATTTAATGGTGCCCTGTATAGATATATTCTGCTCCAGTTGGCCGATTATACCAGCCTTCATATGCTCGAGGTAGTCACAAATATTAATGGTGTTTCTCGAGCTATTCTCTGCAACACATGTCCACATCAATGCCCCTAAATATGCTCTCCTCCTCCACAAAGCTGTGCTCTTTGGCCACACCAGCCCCAGTGAAGATGGGGTGTGACATGGGCATCATCCTTTGGTGGCAATCTCACCAGCAGACACAAAGGACGATGACTGTGGAGCAGTCGACGATCCTGGCTAGGGTGATGCAGAAGGCCCTGGCCAATTGGTGGTCTTGCATGCACATTTGGTGAGTGGTGGTACAGGTCTCGTATACTTGGCACTGCGAGCATGCAGGTTATCCTTGCGGGTAAACTGCTTACTACAGCTCCCACATTCGAGGGACTTGGTGTTGGAATTAGCCCAACAACTGCATTTGTGCCACCTAGCATCAAAGGAACATTGAAAGCCCTCATTGTAGAACTTGCAATGGTTTATTGCGACTTACTTGTATTGCCCTGTACATGTGACACAATGCCTGACAAGAGCATCGGAGCAGGTATAGGTTTTCCCATACTGATCACAGATGGATGCCTGTGCCTCCCTGAAAGGATTTAGGGCACTGTTACTTTTGTGCCAAAGATCATTATTGCAATCTGTGAATAATAAATCGCAGAAGCTGCACTGAGGGCCAGTGGCCACATTGGAGCTGTGAGAATAGGTGATGGGGAGGCTCAGAGGAGGTGAGTGATGATGTTGTCGAAGTAACAGGTGATGTTGGACACTGCTAGTATTGTGATGGTGATGATGATAATGATGGTTGTGATGGGGTGAAGAAATGAAGGTAAATAATGGCTTCGGAGAAGCCATTTTTGGAAGAACAAGGTTAATGTAAATAACAGCATAAGACTTCATTCCCTCTGCTTCCTAGACTCGACTGGATGGCTGTGTCAGTGGGGACTGTATTAGCAGGCCAATAGAGCTCAGCTCAACACCACCACTCATTATGCAGGTCGGCCAAGATGAGGTGAATCCCTATGGACCACAGTATAGACGTAATGATCCTGTGAGGGGAATGTGACAAAATATTAAACCTAGTATATATAATTGCACATAAATCAACACTATAGTAGGAGTAAAACAAATGGACACTATTGGGAAAGTATGATCATCTGTAGGTGCAAGGACATGAGCGCTAAGATAGCTCATTGTGGACCAATAATAATAATAATGCCAACCACAAGGAATGAGTGTAATCCAAACACAAATACTTTGTGCCCCAGCATGCACCACACTGGTGCAATCCAAAACCATGACATTCCTGCTGTAAGAGTCAGGAACTAGGAACAAAATTAATTTTTTTTACCTGAGCAGATTACCTCAGGGTGCTCCTGCACATCATTGTGTGGCTCATTCTGCTTGTGCACTATATGGGAGGCATGACATGGGTGAGATTCACATGTTCCGATGGTTATTTAATTTTAAAAAATTATTTTTACACAAGCAGATTATCTTGGAGTGCTCTGATGCCTCATTGTGTGGTACATTCTGATTGTGCACTATGCAGGATGCATGACATGGGCAGGATTCACACTTTACAATGGTTATTTATTTTAAAAGAATTGTTTTACACAAGCTAAGAACCTTGGTGTGCTCCCATGCATCATTGTGTGGTGCATTTTGCTTGCCCACTATACACAAGGCATGGCATGGGTGGGATTGACATGTTCCGATGGTTATATAATTTTTGAAAAAAATTTTACACAAGCTGATTACCTCTGAGTGTTCCTTGCATCATTGCATGGTGAACTCCACTTGCACACTATACAGGAAGCATGACATGGGTGGGATTCACACATTCCGATGATTATTTATAGTTAAAAAAATTACCAGATAAGATTATCTTGGGGTGCTCCTGTGCATCATTGTATGGTGAATTCCACTTGCACACCATACAGAATGCATGACATGGGTGGGATTCAAACATTGCAATGGTTATTTAATTAATTTTTTTTACCTGAGCAGATTACATTGGGTTGCCCCCACACAGCTTGCGCACTATACAGGATGCATGGCATGGGCGGGACTATTGCATGGTGTATTTTGCAATGGTGTGGGCGAGCCCCATGTGTCCAGTGGTGTTCATTAACATAAAAATTAAAATTAAATTTTATGATTATTTTGGTGGCTCTTAAAGTCGAGGTCTTAAGAGCCAATTAGGGTGTGCTGAGGTTAATATGAAGCATTATTGGAATAAAGGGCCAGGTGGTCCCCGTGAAAACCCCTCGACCTACAAGATTGCCAAACATGATATTTATTTAATGAAGCATTTTGGCCAGTCCAGGTCTTGAGCTCGATGAGGACGAGGTGATGTGTGTATGACCGGAATGAAGGCACACCTCCCACTTGTGAAAACAAAATAAAACAAACCAGTGGCTTGACTCGGGCTGGTACCCAGACCACCTTGGTGGAGAGCAAAAGAGTGCAATGGTACAGTGTGCTCATGAAGTCCCATGGCCCCCTGCCCCACTTCCCACTTGTGCACACCTGGTCGGCTAATACAGAATATACTAGCGATAATTCATAATCACATGCATGCATGCACACATGCGCACACACACATGTGCACAGAGTACATATTTACAGCTTATCATACACACTGGTACGTACAAAATGTGTACTTTTGTTTATAAATGTTACCTTTCTAATACATTTCATAGTTCTACTTGACCGACACATGAATAGCATATTGAGGTACTTTTTAAATAAGTATAGCAATGTAAGTAGTAAAGACAGTGTGTAGATTCCACCACACTTGGAAGTTAATGTCAAAGGCTAAAATAAAATATATATTCATCTACTGTGGCTCAGAATAAGTGGGATTTCAGCACCATGAAACTGCGAAATTCTGTTCATTTCTACCCTTTCTTGCATTAAAAAT
Organism: Dryococelus australis; assembly: GCA_029891345.1. Taxonomy (NCBI): domain Eukaryota; kingdom Metazoa; phylum Arthropoda; class Insecta; order Phasmatodea; family Phasmatidae; genus Dryococelus; species Dryococelus australis. The sequence goes on from CM056995.1 coordinate 259,236,733, forward strand.
AGAAAACAAAAGAAATTATTTTAGTTTATCACAAATGGTTACCAAACACTTTTTTAATTCAATGTTGAGATATAGGGAACTACTTTCCATCCATCGTTACTGGCGAACATCATTTTGTGCACCCATTAAAATATATGCATTGGAGGGCAGTGACTTTTTTCTAAGGTTCATTTCTAAAGTGCTCACTTTATCGTTAACAGCCTTTAAGTATGTATGAAATAAACAAAATATTTTACTGCCCCTCCCACCCATGAAAATAAAATCTGGTGATCTGGCCAGGGTTTGAACCTGGGTCACCTTAGTGGGAGGCTTGCGTGCTATGCTAAAGCTCATCGGAAATATAAACGTTTTGCTTCCCAAAATAGTGTTCCATTGTAGCTTGAGGAGAGAGATAGGCCTGTGTTTTTTTTATCGTCATGACCATCTGGCGTGAGGCAGAGCGGGAGTGGTCGGCATTTATCGGCATGTTGTTGGCAAAGGGGTTGGGGGACAATGGTGAGTTATGGATGGACATTAATGACCTATTGTTTATTCACCTGGACATTGTGAGAGGGAGCACTGTGGTGGAATGATCCATTGTGTCTACCTCGTGAGGGGTGCTAACATGCAGTGTATGTGGTGCACATTGCAAGAGGGGAAGCAAACCAGAAGTATTGCGCATGCTACTGTATACGTGCTGTGTATGCTGCAAAAACTCATAGGGGCGTCGATGGCGTGCGCAATAATGGTTCATCTGAGAAAGTATTCCGACAAGATGACCAATTTTTTGTGTGTATGATAAGCTGATTATTAAGCCACTTTATAATACCTGTTACAATGCACTACAGTTCACTTACCACTTAGATGTGAATCGGTCAAGCGGGGTGGTTCACTTACCACTTAGATGTGAATCGGTCAAGCGGGGTGTACGTCTCTCTCACACAGTGCTGTTGCAGAGTGATGGTGCAGTACTTCTGGTCATCGCGGTGCTTGCATGGCAGAAGCTGCGAGTTGAATAAACGAGTATCCTTGACAGGGCAGTGTATTTAAGTGCTGCAGCACGTGTACCTCTCTCTCACTCTAACATCCGCCATCGCCAACCCCTTCCTTCGCCATTCACTGGTCCAGACGACAGAGAGTGCATGCATTACTGTCTTCCGGCTGGCTGGATGCTCACAGGGGTGACCAACTCACACTACATGTTCCTCTTAAGGTGAATTGTCCATTATCATTTATACCAGACCGATCATGTGTACTCATCACAGTAGTAGTATGCATATGTAGGTCGTGCCACAGACAGTCTACTAGAGGGAGGCTGTGTACTTCTAATTTTTTCCTTGTTAGTTGTGCAAAATGACCGTCTTGGTCTTAAGTACTGCTCTGGCTGGGTGGAAGGGCAGTACCAACAGGGGCTTCGCTGCTGCCTGACGCATGGAGGAATGTTGGTGAGGGTGGGCGTAATTTTGGTGGTCAGGCAATTGTCTTATGCATTACGTTCAGTAGTAATCAATATATGTGCAGCACCAGAGTATTGCAATTAGCATATTAAGGTCCCTGCCCATACAATATTTAAAAAAATTCTTGGCCATTTTGGCAGCCATGGGGACAAACCTCTGTAGTAGGTGGTGTATATGCATGCACGAGATGCTAAGTGCCATTTTGTAGGTCAGTGGGTGAGATCCCAGTTGAGTCATTTGCCATCTTGAGGAGTCACTCCCAAGATTGCCATCCCATGTAGCTTAGCTGCCAATATGGCCACCATCGGCGTATAGACTCATTGTAGTAATAGGAAATCGAATTCGAGGTGAAACAATTTTTACCCCCTGTCTGTCAAAATGGCCACCATAAGTTTCGGGCAACCTTCCCATGGCTGACAAAATGGCCACCATCAACATATATGCTCATTGTAGTAATAGAAAATCGATTTTGGGGGAGGAAATTTTTCTTACTGGCTGCCAAAATGGACGCAATCAGTTTCGGGAAACTATTTACTGACTGACAAAATGACAGCCATCAACATAGGATGGTACGTTCTGGAATTTTCCGCAGGAAGAGAGGATCATTTTTTAAATTTTTTATTGGCTGGGACCTTAATATGCTAATTGGATCCACGGCTCCACCACATGATGCCTGATGGCCCAGAACCGGCTATTTTATACTACTCCTATTATAGGTTATCTTTCTAAGTCTTGCCAGTTTGTTTATAGACTCATAGTGGTAGTTATCAACTCTGCATGTTATGGTAGAAGAGGTATGGATGGTTTCCTTGTCGTGCGAAAAAGTAACAAAACGATGGAAGACAGAACATATACTAAATTAGGTTATGTTAGGTTACGTTAAGGTAGTTTAACAGAGTTCCGCACAGAGCAGTGCTCCGGGATGAGCAAGTAGACAAGCCAAGATAGAAAAAAACATATTTCGATTTGACCTAACTTGCTCAATCACACTTTTTATGAATACGCATTTTATGCACTCACACTTTACGACTAGTCCACTGGTTTTCTGAGTGAATGATATTTGTGGAAGGTGTCTTGGATTTTTATGACAGCCGAACTGTTTGATTTAAGGCATACCTGGAGGCACTTCATTGAGCAAGTAAAGCAGGTCTGTAGCCCACATACACCGGAGTATAAATACAGGATAGTGAACCTTTAAGATAACACATAAAACATACCACATCAAAGCAAACATGAACAGAGATGTGTGTTTACAAGCCGAACAATCACATGTGATACCAACACTCCTCACAAAATTAGATTAAATCACTCTAGCAAGTGTTGTTATTTAAATGAATCATGGTCATTTAGATTAATTCTGAGTAGTAAGATATTACTGTAATTGTAGTTACGCCTATTTTTCGCCATCTTGTAATACTAGAATGGTAAATCAACTCACAACTATAACTTTTAGATTGTCACTTCACCCATTGTGTAGATTTATGTATGTGTTATTTGCTCAGCTGTTGGCAGTAGCTTTCCTGGCTTGTTTACACGTATTCTGTATTCTCTTATAATTTCCTGGGGTTTCTGTGACATTTAACAAAACTTTGCGTTGGCGTATACCGATAATTGGTTACATTATTAAATATTAAGTATACCACTGCAATAATCATAAAAAGACTGTAAGAAAGCTTTCGTTTTTTTTTCATGATGCTTCCACGGTCACTGTGTTGTCTTCGCCTATCCTTTGTTAACGAAGTCGGGCGACTAACCTACAGCTAAAATAACTTCCGAATAGTTAATAGCTTTCTGTTGTTTCTACTGCCTGACGGTTCGGAACAGACTTGAGAGAGCGCCTGCCTCGTTTTGAGAGAAGCAGGTCCAGCGACTACCTTTTCCCCCATTCCCGTGATGTCCTCTTGGTGCGTAATCCCATCAAATACCAGTCATCCATCTCTCCCCTCCCCCATATTTATGTCCGTGGCCACATGTACCCATTTGCTTAAGCCTTCAATTTATTCTCATGTATTAATCATAACACAAGGCAATATAATTATTTTCTTATTTGTTACAGAGACTTTCATGGCGAATTTTGAAGTCGAGGTTGCTATGTTACGACGTTAACTTAGGACTGCATGATTCCGGGTTCGAATCCGGGGTAACCCAGATATGTGGATCGTTTTAGCTACAAGTACAGAAAGCTCCCCTACCATCACTTTAGATCGCATCGGTGTAAAAATGGGAACCTAAATAAGCCCACTAAATTAAGATGAAAACAATTCTATCACGTGGTTTATTTTTCTTGCTCTGCACGCACTTCCTGGCTCCATAGAAACAAGATCAAGGAAAAATCAAGGTAAATGTTTCTTCTGGGGTGTTAAGGGCCTCACTAGTTGTCCGTGGCGAGTGGTGAAGTGTTCCAAGCTAAGCTGGTGCTTGCTCACTGCTGTACATTCTCGGTGCACGCAGCAGGAGCCAGTAACCACCGTGTAGCCTATGGAAACTGAATACCTTCCTACCACTCACAAGCGAGTAGCAAGGGACCCACTACACATTTCCTGTGGCGTTAGCTTTAGTGGTGGAGGTGTAGACTAGGAAACAACACGGTACAGCACAGAGCGAACGCCAGTTTACCTTGAAACTGTTCACCTCACGCCACTGACTGTTTGTCAAATGGTTCTCATTGTAAGCAGTCGTGTCAATTCTAATTTAAAAAAAAACTATGGAATATTTTAACGTAATTTTTTTCAGGACAGTGAAAGTCGACATTTTGTTGCCTATTAATAAATTGGTAATTACAACGAAAATATGATCGTTCAAAAGTGCCAAATTCAGTAGACATCGTTTTAAGTAGCCTTCTGTTCACTATACGTATTCTTCGATGAAGCGGTGTTTTAAACTATAGTGACCGTGCTGTTTCATTTGTGAACAGATTTCTATATTAAAAGCATATAGTCGCCGCTTAAAACTCTGGGAAAGAGAACACATGTGAGTAGTAGGGACAGGGGCGTCCTGGAACAGGAAGTTGTTTATCGCACCTGTGTAATCGCACCTGGATTAAATTACTTTGATTAATTACATATACGGAGTTAGTCACAGGTAAGTGTTCAAAGGGTTAAATTTATTGAAAGGGTTAATTGTTTAATTGTAAAGGGTTAATTGTTTAATGTTTACATCTTGTTTATGCTATTTTCCATCGCCGTTGTAATGTTTCTCTATGGTTGGATGTAACTTTGAGGTGTTTAATAGGGGGTTCTTCTTAAAAGCCATGACCACTATGACTAAACATGGGCTTTGGTGCTCCTGTATTGTAAGAATTTTCTGATGAATTTTTAAGGTAGTTGCTCTGAGTCACCAAAACACCATTAAGTGAGTTATATATTCTATACCTGATGTGCGGTGGTAGACCTTGCACCTTAGGGAACATAGATAAACAATGAATGTCTAATATATATCGCAGAAGTTACTTGATAGCAGAGTTTGCTGTAAATGTAGTAGAAAGAATTACAGAATTTATTTTGTCGGTAAAAACGAAAATTTACTCTCACACAAAATACAAACGTGTAAGCTATTATAAACCATTTAGAAAATTGTTTATGTTAATTTTAATATAAGGGTAACTGTAAGGTGCTTGTTACCGCTATATCTCTATCACCTATGATATAGGCCCCTACAACATATATTATTTCCAAACGTTTACCCCCTAAACTAAGTTCCTTCTTGAAAAAAATTACATGAGCCTATTCCTACAGTTTGCGTTGACTTGCATACATGCACTTGAAGAATGTCGAATGAAAACATTCGAACAATTTTCGATACACATTTGTATGGTCACTCGGAGGTATGTCTGCCAACATTTCGGTGAGGTTTTTTTGTATTAGTTCCAGGTATATTAAATTATTTCCATTAAATTTACAAGATGAAATGGTTACATGTGCCCTTTTGTAATTCGTTGTATAGAAAAACAATAATTGGTTAAAACGAATAGTAAAATTCTGATCTGTAATTTGTAGTGAATAAAATTAAAGTGTAGTTTTTTTAAAGTCTTTTTCAAGCAGCAGAGATTGTGGCAGTAAGCAATAGTGATAACATAAACATTAAGCATTAAGCAAGAAACATAAGGAGGCGATCTTAATTCATTATGAATAACGTGTAGAACTGTCAAACAGGAATATCAGAATTTCATCAAACAGTATTTTACTGCCTGATGGTTGGTGCACAAATAAAAATCTGTGAGGATATGTTTGTTCGTAATGATCGGATGCGTAATGTGTTAAATAATGAGTATTTTCGCTCTATCTGAGTGTATTATTTTCGATAATTGGATAAGTAATTAAGGTGTGATAAAAACCAAAGCCAACCGCATTAGACTGATTAGTAAATACCAATATACAAATAGTACGATTTGGGTGACTTTGGGCCAAGGGTGTAGGGGCATGGAGCATCGAAGCTGTTCAGGCTCTGTTTTTCTGGTCGGCCAGTGGCCATCTTGTCGGCCATGTTGGATGTTGGGGACCTTGACATTGATATTTGACCTTGACCCCATTGACTTTTGATCTTGAAAACCCAAAAAGACCCAATAAATCCCAAAAATTAAAAATTAAAATTAAAAATCTATTTAAAACTATTCAAAATGTACTACTAAAAATTTAAGAGAAATTATTAATAAAAATTTTAAAGGTTTATTGTAATGATTATAAAAAATATTGAAAAGTTTATTATTAAAAATATTATTTAAATTATAAAAATTGTTTAAAAAACTTACATTTCTGGAGGTCCCCCCAGCACCATGTCCATCAGACGACTGACCCCTCCAATCAGTCACATTGTCTTAACATTCTTCTCCCCTACCAATATTTCTCATTGGTTAATTAGTTAGTAGGCCTTCACCCCTTCACCAATACTCATTCTGCTGTATGCAGTCATCTAGATTTTGTGTTCATCATTTATTTGTACATTGCTGGAGGCCGCCATCTTAGATTTCACATGTTTACTTTTACATCACCTAGGTGGCCCTAGTGTATTAATGGTTGATTTGCCCACCAGGCGAGCTGTCGATTTAGCCAACAGGTAGCAGCCATATTTGTTTATATTTAACATACAGGTAGGTGGTGCTGTAGGCACCATTGGTACTGGATTCTATTTACAATGTCTAGGTAGTGGTAATTTCTCGATTATACAGCCTGTTATCAGCTTTCACCGAATTCTGACAGTGACCATTCCTGCAAAGTATGTAAATTGTCACATTTAATTTTTGGTTTTATTATTCAATATAAGTAATTTTTTTAAAATAATTTTCATATTACATGGGAGTATTTTAAAATAAATAAATCAAAATATATTTTTAAAACAGATTTTTTTTATTTGGTAATGTACAACATGAGAAAACATATATACCCATTGCAAATTTAATCTTTTACACTTTTTTTTTGTGTATTGCAAGGAACTGTTCCTAAATTAAGTCCTGATTTTGCGGGTGATCAGTAGAATGCTGAAAACACAGTTTGCAGAGATGAACTGTGTACCCATGCGAAGTAATCTGTGATCGCACCAGTCTTGAAAAGTTTTTTTATGTAACAATAATGCGAAATATTCTTCGTTTCGTCCTTCAACCATCAGAAGATCGATATATTCAGTTTTCTCATTCTTAGTCACACGTGTTGGCCCACTTTTCCCCTAGGATTGGTGAGTACACATTTACAGACACACCAGGGTTGTTGTTCACAAAGACCAATTACTTGCTGTAGAAGAGTCGGGAAATCCATTCCACTAAAATTAAGCACTTCATACACTTCAGCATACCTTTTGTCCACATGCTGCAGATTCGATGACTTAACAAATCCGACCAACACTGGCCACTTGAAACATTTGTTGTCATTGTTGTGGGGATTTATTATGGCACAATTGTGTTTAAATACATTTCGGAAGGTCAACATATTTCGATAGCTGTCAAGGTCCATCTTCTGTGTTACTTGGAGGAAGCTACTTGCACATTTTCATATGCACCCTTAGACTATCCATCCGTGAAATAGACACACCACACTTCGAACATGTGTATTTTATTTGGGTGGGTCTCTTTGTACAGCCATGCCTCTCATGTCGATGGGCACTGCTGCTGCAAGTGAAGGTCTTTTCCAGAAGTGATACTTATAATGTCTGAATGGTTCAGCAGATGTGGTTGATCTTACAGTTTGCTGAAACAGATGTCGATGGTCCAGTTGGCGACGCAGTTGTCACAGCTGAAAAACTGAATGGTACATCTGCAGGAACTGTGCCAAACATTCCCGAAAACCTCGGCAATTCTGGTAGACATATAGGTTCCTCAGCGGACGAGATAGATGATATAACTGAAGGGGATAAAGATAAGACCCAAGAAGTTGATGGCATGGGCCAAGAAGTCGATGATGGCATTGGTACCATGCCCATAGCAGATGACAGTGGTGCTACTGTAGGCAGCCCATCCGAAGAGGTCGATGGCGATGTTAATATAGGTATGCCGCTTGAAGAAGTCGATGACACTGCTGGTACCACTCCCGAAGAAATCGATGGCACTGCAGTAGATACCATTAGCTCCGGAGTGTTCGAAATCATTGCAAATACAGAATATGACTTTCACTTAGATGCGAAGCTGCAGAAGCTAGTTGAGACGATCCAAACTCTTTCATCGACCAACTGCAGATCCCTCACAAAACATGCCATCATTTATATCAATTGTATCCCCAATCCCTAGTTCCTCTTGCATGACCGCCACCCACCCTGCCATCACACCCAGCCATTACATGTTTCAACGTAAAATACTGTGTATATTCCCAAGACCATCTATGTAAATACCAACAGGTTTCGATCTGAATCAGTCTTACAACAATACATGTATGGGCTATCCAGTGTTTATATTTCCTTTCAATTATTGACTTTCTTCATACTCAAAGGAATATTTGGAATATTGCATTTTTAATATCGGCATAATAAATATGTAGAGGTAAAAAAATATATATGAAGTCAAATATTTTTATACGAAATTTGTTATAAAGATAATAAAATATACTTAATGAACAAAATCGATATCTTTTTTTTTTTTTTTCAAATCTTCCCCAGAGTCCTAATTTTATGTTTTTTTTTTCTGCAGGTATTCAATTATGATTTTACTGTATCTCGTAAAAGTCTGAACAATTCACCTATGGTGGCAAGCAACAGCACTGTAATACGGACTGCGCAAATCGCTGGGTCACTACAAAGACCTTCAATACAAACAGCAATGTTTGTCTCCGATTCACCGTACATTGCATTTTCATTGCAGCATAGACCGAGCCCCTCTTCGATTGATGTCTCGATGACTGTAGTACCAACATCTGGCTCATTGTCACCAAATCTGCTGGTAGTGGAACCAGCATCAGCAGCCTCGGAAGTACAACTTGCCGGGTGGCGACAGCGACGTTAGTGAGGAGGCGCCGGCTCATTTTCAGAGCTGGATGCACATTCATCGGAAAGTGCAGCATCGTCTTTTGTGGAACTGATGATGGCCACATGGCACCTACGAGGTGTTCACCGAATTCTGGTCGTCTGGTTCGAGACTTCCACAGTCTCAACTGGTGGTTGAGAGTTTCCCTCTGCGCAAACCGTGGCGATCCCATTCATGCATACAGAAAAAGATACCATGTCTTTGATGTTGTGGGTAAGCTGTGTTTCTGGACGCATGTGATAGACAGCACACTTTACAGGCTCGCAACATTCTATGAGCTGTTGGCTTGATTCGTACATCAGGGTAAAGTGCGAAAATCTCCTATGCTGCGTGCAGCGACCATCATAACTCTCCGTGTACGTGCATAGGGGGCCAGTGTCCCAATAACCGTATTCGATGGTAGAGTGACCGGATGTGACACTCCATAGAGATTCGCAAGGTGAAATGCAGATATCTTCGTCTGGTGTTTGAAGGCTAACTGAAGATGGGGAGATGCTCCTACCTTTATATGCATGCGAAGAATGGTCAAAAACTTTCAGTCGATTCGGACGATTTCGTGTCTACTCGTAGGCACCCGATTCCTGGTCCAAGAATGAAGTGCATTATTTGGACATCAGCTGCACGTTCTTCAGTACACTGGCCCAGTCACGTTCTGATCTCTCGCAAACATGACGATGTGACTCGCCATACATTTTTAAGAGTTCGCGAAGCGAAGGACATCCATACTCAGCCGGTGCGTTGATAATCTCCACTTCAAATTTACACAAGTCGCTAAGCCAATTTTTTTGCTCAGGTCCAGCTATGTAAATCGGGGACTTTGGGTACTGCATCAGCACATCGCGCAGCACATCTCCCATCTGATGGTATGGAATATTGCCTTTGTTCCATTCCAGTCCATAGTAATACTTTCTCAGATAAGTGTTTGTTTACTTGCTCTTCTCATCCAACAGTTTCAAGTGGTATGGATGTATAAAATTGCGAGTTCGTGTTTTACCATCATCGACGTAGGACACTGCGATCTCCTTGAGCATGAAGCCATTTTGACGACTAAAAAGATATAGTGTGTGAACAGTTATATATTATGTATATATTATAGTTATATATTATATATAGTTATATATGTATTATAGTTATATAATATAGTTATATATTATCTATATCCTCAGCTGCGCTCACGACGGTATTTTTTATGGTTTTGTCGCGGCAATTGTACGATAGAAGCCGGTCGTGAAGAACATTGGCAAAACACAAACAATAAATAATAATGTTTGTAATTTTAGTCAAAAATGTAGTGACGATTCTTTACTGCACTGAAAGAGCCTTTGACCACAAATTTGTCCTGCCTCCTTTACCCTCCGTGTTTGAATTTTCCAGGAAATTTCGAGCATCTTATGGCTTAATAAACGAACACAAGCACGAGTCACATTTTTCTCATTGCATTAAAACGAAAAGGCTTTTTTTTATAATAAAATATTTATCAATTAAATTTTTTTTAAATAATTTTTTGTGATTTTTTATTTTGCGTTTTCAAGGTTATAAGTTGTCGAGGTGAAGGTCAAAGGTCAAGGTCAAATACATACAAGATGGCAGACAAGATGGCCGCCGGCCAACTGGAATGACAGCTACGATGCTCCGCGCCCCCATGCCCTTAGCTTAAAGTCACCCAAATCATTCTACTTATAGTGAACACAACGAACGAAGAATCAGAAAAACATAATTCCAGGGCATATTTCGCTAGAATGCCAGCTTACAGTGCAAGGGATTCTGGTTCGAATCCCAAATAAGACATCGATATGAGTGCCCTTTTTAAGGGCAACGTTGTGTTAAATCTGGGGAAAAGCCACCCCCCGATCTGACTGTTGACATAAAGCTAGTCAATTAGAAAGCAGCAGCTTTTTTACTTCAGTTTAATTTTGTATAACAAAACTTTTATGCGCCATACATTTGTAAGACAACATGCACTAAAATACTCTAAAAATACCCATTTCTGTGCTGTTTGTAATATTCTAAACGAGACAATTGTTCAGTTTTGCTTACACGCCCATTTTCAGCATAGGTATATGGATTTACCATAACCATAAATTTGAAACAATTTAATGATTCTATGGACTTAACACAAAACACGTTGAAAAGTTTCACTCTCTGATTAAAAAAAAAAACGATTTTCTTCATTGGGATTTCTACACTTTTCGTTATTCGGATCTTTATGTAATTCCAGCAAACATGTTTATCTAAGCCTGAATACTAAGGTTCCTAGGAAAATTTAAACTTTTCAAAAATCAAACATTAACTTGAAAAAAGTTACGGATTTAGCACAACCATACATTTGTAAACGCTCTGAAAAGGGCTCTACTCTAAAAGCGAATTTAAAAGGAAAGCCTATACAGTTAGTATTTTCAAACTGCTTATGTAACTTAACTTTTGCAGGTATTGGCGTATTATAGTTTACAAACGAACTTCCTCTACACAAACACTGAGCGTTATCAAGAATCAATCAATAGATTGTCTCCCTAAATTTTGATGTTATTTACTTCTTGAGAAATAACCACAGTACAGTACATCGATTATTTACTACTTAGGCGCTATTTTTATGTTGCAGAAAAACACGTTTCCAGTAAGCATTTTTAAACCACATCTCGAGAAACAATCCAAGTATGACAAAATGACAAATCCGAATTCGTAAAATGATCAGTATTCCCAGACTAGTATTGATAACTTCTTCCCCAGAACGTCGATTCAAAGTGAAATCCTGCCGTAAAAACTAATTATTTCCACTCGAGACTGAACTGAACACTGATGAAGACATAATTTCAAATGGTTAGGCAGTAGGAATCATGCAGATAACTTTTTATGTTTTCATTCTGTTTTTTTTTTTTTAATTGTTCACTAATAACTACCGTTTAATTCAAATTCGTATGTTTGCATGTAAATTGTATCGACAAATAAACAAACCTAGTTTTCAAATTCCCGCTGAAGAACTCAGTTTCAATTTGGCGGCCGCTGTGACGTCACGTGGAGAAACTACGGCCCTACCAATCGTAACGGCGCGAATATAAAAAAAAAAACAATCGGTGAACTCAACATTGCGTCAAAATGATACCTTTCACATCGTGCATGGTATCAACTTGAACAAATACACCCGTAAAAAAAAAAAATTAATAAACGGGTCCTGAGATGCGAAAAATATTTCTGAATTGTTGGGTGAAAACTTGGTAAAGTGGTATTTTTCCCGTTTCTTTTTACCGCAATCGGGACTTTATTGCCATGAAGATAATTTCGTGTATTATATCCCACGTAATCTATTTACTTGTGTGCACAGTTAAATATTGAAAATAATACAAAGCTGGAAAAGAGCGTTAGGTTAAGAGTGAACTAGGTAAGCAATATTTGTGTAAAAAATTGTGTGTGTACAGTGATTAAACACTTAATCTATTCGATATTATGGCAAAGAACAAACGCATGCTTGGGTGAGACCATTCGCAAGTGTGCTATGCGCCACACCCGTCATGTAAGGGGTTGGGTCATAAGGAGTGTTAAGTGTACTTATCTGCTGGGACTGAGCTGGTATCTCCTCGGTAGAAGGCCTCTATGCCAGCCTCACAACCAGTGATGCATCTCACTGTTTACAACAATTTGAACGCGCAGCCTCCTGAATCACGACGCAGCATGGGGCGACGTCGTGTGTTGCAGCCAGCCTCCGAAATCATCATACCCATAATTTTCACCAGCACGCGACTCCTTCCATTGTGCTCACGTCATTAGCACGGGAAGCCGTGCGTGATCTTTGGCAGAGTTGACACAGCGAGCCAGGGGCTCTTAGCTGATTCATCCGGTGACATTCTGCACGAAGTTCAGACCAGTTGGAATATCGCCTCGGCAACTTCTTCTCTGACTCATAGAGCATATATCGAATGTCCGTGCGACGTAAGTGCAACCTTGAAAGCTACGTAGTCGAGTGATGGAAAACGAGACGTTCGCAATCGCACGTGCCTCCCGCATCGCGACGAGTGTGTAAGTATTTCAGTGTTGAAATAAAAACAGATCTGCTTTAGCCTATACCGGAACTTTCCTTCATACACCGTTCCGACTCATTTAAAGGTTTACATCGTCAAGGACATGAACATATTGATTATTATTCGTTGTCACAGTGACACTTAAAATTTGTTCCAGTGTTACTAATTCTGCAGCTGAACGCTATTGTACACATAACAAGAAGTTACTGATAGAACTACAGAGCCTACCTTCCTCCACATGGTTGCAAATAATATTCATGGAGTTCTTGAAAGGTTATATTATACACTGAGAAAAAGATTTTGTAGAATCATACAATATTTGTTTGATGAAACCAAATAATTTGTTTGTATATAGGCAACGAAATATTTTGTTGCTCAAACCAAATTATTTTGTTGTTTTAATTTTGTTGCCCCAAACTGTAAGATTTGGTTGGTGCAACTAAAGATTTGTTTGGCTACACGTACATTAAAAAGCGAGGCCCAGATAAGCCAGGGCACCTCAAATATACAATTCCAAAAAATACTTAAAAAACCAAGTATGATTAAAAACAAGGTGATAAGGAAAGAGGCATGAGCATGCATGAGCGTGGTGAATGAAGCAGTATTTATACTACCAAAACCTGCATTAAATTGCATAAGGTTAAAACTACACTACCAAATTGAAACATGAATGATTTCATATTTATTTTTAATAGAACATAATTATTTTAATTTGGAAAAAGCATTACAAAGACCCAAAATGGCCATAACAATATTTAATTTACAAATTTTAAGAAAATGGATATTTTACAATAATATTTCAGAAACACACACACACACACACACACACACACACACACAATATATATATATATATATATATATATATATATATATATATATATATATATATATATATATATATATATATATATATATATATATATTATTGTCCCACAAGGACTCTTTTAAATATATATTCTTTGGTTTTTTCTCGCCAAAATGAATTAAAACATTCACCATGGCTTATGGTGCTATCGTTCCTCAGAAAATAAGCAGAACTATCAGTGAATTTGTTTGCTGTTGCCAGATATCTGAAACAAGAGCGGATAATAATCGTAATGAAAGTGCATTATAGAGTATACTACGTATAATGTAGTGTACATTATGCACATAACCTCTCATTACATTGTGTATTTGTGTTTTATTTTCAGTTGAAATCTACAAAGAGAAATGGAAGAACTTGCGCACAGTGTTCGTTAGAAATATAAAGCCGCGTGCTAGTGGCTCAGGAAGAAAACCCCCTTACTATTTGAAAAAATTCTGAGTTCCTCATCCCGTACGTAAAAGTTCAAGTCACAACAATACAACAGGCCACCTGCCATCACCTGATGCAACAGATGAGGCTGTCACTAATAAGCAGAACAAATAAGACGAGGATAAATCAGGACATGAGGGCAACAAGCTTTTGACGTGAATACGTCTTGAAATTTAGCGACCGTAGTGGGAGGCAATCCAGAAAATCCGATGATAACAAAATCGGGGTATACAGCTTGGCATTGCAGCTCCGAATCTATCGTCTACATTCAAAATTAAATTACACCACTCGATTGCCAAAGGATCAAAGAATATGTCACGTTGAGCGAGAACTGCGAAGCATAGCGCTTTACAAAGGGGGAGGAGCGCCACTATTTTTAGTTCGTTTCACCGCGTCTCCTAACTTCCGCGCAGTATAACTTTTGACTGGGAGAAGCTACGACGCTCGTTTGGATTTCAATCGACAGCTTTCGTTAAGATGAATCGATTGCGTGTATAAAAACATTTGTGTGGCGTGGTTAAGGTGAAATTGTATGCGTTTAATGTAAAAAATTAAGAAAACTTCACACAATTTCGGCCTGTACGCGTTAAAAAGCCAAGTTGAATTACAGAAATCATAAACGGTTGGAAAGAGCATTTCAAAAGCAATCCAGTGATACCCATAAAACCCCATCTGTTAGAGTGAAGCTATAAAATCCCATCTGTTAGAGTGAAGCAGTGCCGGTAACGTAAAATAAACATAAAGGCGTTCGAGCGCGTGACCGTAGACGCATTCACGCAAAACAAACGGCCGTGTCCCCAACACAGCCAGACCCCATTTTTTAAACTGTTTCGTGTTCAACCAGTGCAATAAATAATCTCCATCCTGTTCACCGATAAAATGCACGAGAGCTTTACATTGCAAACCTAAAATACTTAATTTATTTGGGCAAACTTAAATTCACGAGTCGCTTTGTCCGAGAGATCAGCTCGTGGCGGAAGATGCTGGTTACCTGTAGGTTTATCCTCCTGCGTGCTACCGTTTCCCCCACCATTGGATTCCGAGTCCTCTCCACATCCTACGACGGGTCCGAGGTGGTCTAGTGGTCAGACTACTTGCCTCCCACCGAATCGAATCCAGTTCGACTCCCGGCGGGGTCACTGCGTAAGAAACGTGGCGGACGTTGCCGTTAAACAGCGTTTTTTTCGGGGTTCTCTCGTTTCCTCCGCTCTTTCATCCCAGCGCCACTCCATAGTCATCTCACTTCACTCTCATTGGATCTCAATATCTCAATGTTAAGAGCCGCCTATATCTCTTGGGGAAACGTCGTTTGGCCTAACGGCTTTTGCCTAACTTCAGGCAAAACGCCGTTAGGCAAAATGCCGCTTAGGCAAAACGCCATTACGCTAAGCGCCGTCAGGCATAACGCCGTTATGCTAAACGCCACCAGGCATAACGCCGTTAGGCAAAACGCCATTAGGCAAATCGCCGTTAGGCAATTCGCCATTAGGCAAAAAGCAGTCGGAAGAATTGCAGTTTTCATATTTTATGTAAAATGCCGTTAGGCGAAACGCCGTTAGGCAAATCGCTGTTAAGGAAAACGCAGCTCTCTCAGGAAAGTAACATTTTAGGCAAAACGCCATTAGGCAGAACGCAGTAAGGGAAAACGCTGTTAACAAATTCATCGTTAGGCAAAACGCCATTAGGCAAATCGCCGTTAGGCAAAATGTCATTAGGGAAAACGTCATAGGGAAAGCCGTTAGGCAAAACGCCGTTACGCAAAACACCTAGCACTCAATCACTCCACTTCCCTCACGGATATTGGATTACTGCTTTCCTAGCATATTTTTGTTTGTAAAAAAAAACCAAACTAGCTATTTACCTTACGCTGCAGTATAGACAAGAGAACTACGAACTCATAATTACGTCACGCTTTTAATTCCACCAACATTTGGCAAAACCGATATTGTGACAATAATAGGAGTTCGTTATTGCCTTGCCTTGAATGTACTGTAGTGTGAGGTCAATATAATCCCTTCACAGTTACTTCACACTTTTCTGAAGCCCTGCTGAAGTTCTACTTCCAGGATATTTCTCCGCCTCGTGCAAACAAACTTAACTAAGTCTAGAAAATTTGCACCAAAGGACAACGCATCGAATTCCTGCGCATTCAGTTGAAATATTATTTTGCATGAGAACTATTTATTACTAGATGCTACCTACGCAGATTTGTTTTCACTGTTTTTATTCGTGTTTATTATAAAATAAATATTCTAATGTGTAAATAAAATATAGGTAAAACTTAAATTTAACGTAAAATAAGATACGCTTGTGTTTACAGAGCTATAAAAACGCTCGATACATGGCATGTTTAGGAAATAATTAAATACGTAATACATGGGTTGATTTTTTTCAAAGTTTTGTGTCAGAAAGTCTGAAAAAAACCACGAGTTGCTGCACGTGGCCTAAAATACACACATTTATAACTATTCTGCTGCGTGATAATAATATTTGCTTATTTGACCTGTAACGTAAATGCAACGATTGTAAGGTTAACTTCGGTCAAAGTGTGTGTTTATTGCTGCATCTGTACGAACAACGACGTATGAATCGTGTTTTGCTTTTTCATTGAAGTTAAAACTTTTGGATGTTATTTCCGTACAAATAAAATTTTCCACTACTCAATCAAAACAATATGCAATTCAAAATGACACAAACTCAGAAGGAGAACCGCAAAACAGCGCCGTCTCACGAAAGACATCAAACTAAAGCCGCCGTCGCTTTATCCTCCTTTCCCTTTTTACCCTCGAAATAAAATTAACAGGGCCCCAGTAAACTTATGCTTGGCGAGTACACAAACAAAACCAGTTGGGATGCTGACCTAGTTATAATATCCTACATTGCTTGCAGGACAGAAGTTAGCAAATGTCGGTCTTTCAGTGCCTACTGTTACATAAACACGAGGAAAATGTAAGCGTGTATTGGACTCACAAAAATTGTTTACAAACGTGTTCCTCTTCGTTGGCAGAAAAGCGGTATTAATTGTGGCGGCGTTACTTTTATAGAACTGTCAAAAATTTACCTCACTTATGGACAACTAGCTAATATATGTACCATGGCATTTGCTACAAGTAGAATTTTCCTAATTACTGTGAACAAGGAACAACAAAACGAGAAAAGAGAACAATTTAATTGCAAATTGTCGTAGAGCACCAAGTGTATACCGAAAGATTTCTTGGTCAGTGACATATTTCTTTCGGCTATGACGTACGGCGACAAAGAATGAATGATTAATTGCAAGGCTTTGGCCGGGGAGTACGAAATAATTGCAAGTCGGCGAGCAGTGTATGCTTGTTATGTTTGTTGTGCACGTTTGCTTTTACCATGCTGCACGATACCAAATTTGGTTAGATTACAGACAAGGAGACAGGTAAGTCACGACTACTTTAGATTGAGATGGCAACTCGCTGCTGTACGTAATTTATTTTTCTTTCGTGGAAGCAGTTGCTCTTTTGTATGAATTTCAATTTTCAATGCAGAGAGCCAAAAAAAAAAAATAATAATAACGGCAGAACTGCGGTATCCGAGAAAGTGAGTTGTTGGAACAATAAATTACAAACAATGTTCTTTCCTTTGCTTCACGTACAAAATTATTTATGTAAATGATCTTGTCGCAAGGAAGCTGCTCTTTTGGTACCAGGGCAAAAAGAGAGAATCGCGTGTTATTTACTCATATGTGGCGATTTCTTGGTTTAAGATGACAGGTGACGTAGAAAGGAAGTAGGCCGTAATAAAATGTAGATAGCTCGTTGATCTTATTGTAGCGTAATAAGATCAGTATCTTAATACGCGAACGCAATAAAAGGGAATGTACATGAACAATAACAAGGTTACACATTTAATGCAAAATTATAAGCTCAGATGTAACGGAAATTCTGTACCTGATGGAGATTTTATTTTTTAAGTTAAAAAGCTTAACGAAGATACTTACGTCATTGTTTAATAAGTTTCGAGCAAAATTGAAACTTGTGTAGGAAAATAACAACATGTTATTTCACATTTCTCTGTACAATAAAAAGGACTGCATTTTTGCACTAATGACCAGTAGATACCGGCCGCTTAGTAAGTCTAGAAATGTATTTCTCTTTATTGAGCACTCTCTACCGTCGCACTGTTCGTATCGTTGATCTGTCAGCAATATTCTTCTGCGAGAAGCTTGAGTATTTCTTCACAATAATGAAGCATTCGCAACCGATTAGCTGGTTTCTTGTCGCCATTTAGAGAGTTCGACTGCCGAATTCCTGCAGCCGCGTACACACCCACACATTTAACTGGCGAGCTTACGTGGCAATCGGCAATTCTCTGGCGGGGCCGCGGTGGTCTAGAGGTTAGACTACTCACTTCCCACCTAGGCGAACCGGGTTTCGATTCCCGGCGGGTCGCTCCCGGATTTTCGCACAATGGGAATCGCGCGGGATGATGCCGTCGGTCGACGGGTTTTCTCGGGGTCTCCCGTTTCCCCCCGCGCTTTTATTCCGGCGCTTCTCCATATCTCGCTTCGTGATGTAACGCCGATCGTCAATCGGTGGCTGGTAGTTTATTTGCTAGGCGCGCTCCAGCCAACAGGGAATATTCCGTAGAACGCAATAGCAAACCAGACAAAAGGCTCGTTTCCGGAGCGAAAAGGGCACGTCCTCAATAACGGAGCCGAGACGCAATTTTACACATCGGTGTACTTAACCTATTCAGTGGCTGCAACGAGTTAGGCTGGACTAACCATAGACTGAAGATGAGGTGGACCGATCTCGCTGGCTGCGCACAACCAATTTACGTGTCCCATCATTGAACTGCTTTTCTGCCAACACGTTCAACGAAAATGGCGTGGTTTGGATTTTAGGTTAGACAACTGATTTGTAAACAAATGCTTTGGGATGTATGTATACTTCCTCCAGCCAATTTGTAATGCAGTTAGATTAAATTATAATTGGTAAGAGCATTTTATTCATATAATAGTGCTTGTTATATTCAGATTAAGATATATACAAACAATTTCATCACTGTTGACAATGTGACTTTGACAGTTGTGTTCCTTTGTGGTAAGTCAATTTTGGGTACATGCGCAGAAGGCGAATAAGCGGTCTACCTCATCTTTAGTCTATGCGACTAACAATAGTCAATCGCATCCCATCAATCGTCCGTCCGTCCGGCGGTCACGTGATCTTCAATCAATTGCAGGGCAACTTTATTTTATATCTGTCCAACATTCCAATATTTACCGAAGTTTAACTTTCGCGACGGACTGACGGGTGAGCCGCCGACTTCTGACGTTAATACACTCTATAAAATAAAATGCAAGACAATGGATCTGTATTTATTCATTTATTTACCGTGTTTGATTCAGAAATTTTATATGTAAAAATATATAAGTATATATTCTTATTACGTAAAAAAATTATTTTCCCATTTTCCCAAAACGTTTCTCCCTTGAAAATCTATTTCCGATCAAAATACCCCCCCCCCCTCCCGATGAAAGAAAGATCGCGGTGTTAAGTTGTCACACAGAAATTTTGCCGTACAGAAGGATTGACGGACGACAGATTGTTACGAATCGCTTTCAACTCGCGGACGGAAACACAGACGGATGGCAGCCGGACGGACGTACGACTAAGGGGTGCGGCGGAGGGTTGCGAGTCCATCTTTACACTTTGCACCACAGGCGACGACTTCTAGATTCTCGAACTTTCTGTGACAGTACACATGTTCATTTAAAGTCCATACGCAGTTTATTCACATTTTTAAAAACAGAACTTTGAAAATGCACCCCATGTATGACGTGTTTGACTGTTTCCTAAACAAGTCATATATCACAAGCATTTTATACTTGGGTTAACATAAAAGAGCCATTTTTTTGTTAAATTAAAATTTTATTTATATATACAATTTTTATATTTATTCATAATTGATGTGAATAAAAACAATAAGAAAATAGGTGTGTCGGTAATTCCTCATAAGAAAGAGTTCTCATGCAAAATATTATCACGCTGTACGAGTTCTAATGCGGTGTGCTGTCTTTTTGGTGTAATTTTCTAGACTCGATTAAGCTTTGTTTGCACGAGATGGATGAATACCCTGAATGTGGAACTTTAGCAGAAAAGTTGAAAGTATTTAGAAGGGCTTCAGAAAAGATGGAAGTAACCGTGAATGGCCTACAAAACGTTTTCTCTCTCTCTCTCTCTCTCTCTCTCTCTCTCTCTCTCTCTCTCTCTCTCTCTCTCTCTCTGTGTGTGTCTATCTCTCCCTCCCACCCTCTTTCTCACTCATTATGCACGTACGGTATGTAACACTTATATCATAAGAACAAATGTTTCAGATTTAAAAAATAATAATTTCTACTGGAATAATGCTTTTTTTCAGCCTATTTTCCGAAGGAAAGAAAGGCTGGATACAGGTGACTATCCAAATGAGAATATTTATAACATACCTCAAATAAATAAAACAGATTTAGGAAAAATGAAAGATGAATGTAATGGAAAATAATGAAAAAATTTGTTGATTTATGAGCAAAAATGTATGCTTATAATGTTGATGATACAGAAAATAAAAATTGTAAAGGTGTGAAAAAATGTGTAGTTAATAAGCGAATTGCATTTGATGACTAAAAGATTTGGTTGTTTAAAGAAAAAATACGATATAGAACAATGAATCTAATAAGGAGTGAAAAATATGAAATATATACCGTATAGTTAATAAAATAGCATTAAGTCATTATGATAACAAAAGGAATTATATTAGAAAATAAAATACATGCACTACCATATGGATATCAAACAGAATTAATTTTAATTAATTTTTATATATTATTATATTTCTATAGTATATTTCAAAATCAATCAGTTTGTCATTTTCATCTCCAATTTCTTAAAAAAATATGGTTAAACCTCTCATTACTAATGTTATAAAAAACCGGATATGCAGGCTCAAAAAATAACACAATCTTCAAAACCAAACATAGTTTTTGGTGGAAAACTAGCAATTATATCAGTTTCCAAATGACTAGATTCATCACATTTTATGAACATGCCATATGCTAAATTATGGTCATTATTTATTGTTTTAAATGGATTAAGATTTGTTAATTTAGTGCCTACAACCATTTTGTCTTTTCCAATAGTTAATTTTCTTGGAAAACCAAGAATATCATATAATCGAACATCAAGTTTAATATCAAACTTAGATTTAATTTTAATTTGGTTTTTTACATTGTCTGCTATTACTTCAATATTATTTTTTGAAAATGGATCAATTGAATTGATAGTTTCCTTTAATAATTCAATATCACATTGACCTCTTGAAATAGTTATAACTTCACTTTTATCAACAACACGACTCATTTTTACAATTGTTATAGTATTATTATTGATATTTGGTGTTAAAAATGTGATTAATGCGATCGATTTTTCATTATATATTATATAATTATGAAGTTTTTCTTTAAAATAGAACTGTTGCTTGTCAACTTAAATACTTTATTACCCATTTATATAAGAAATTGACATATAAATGCAAAAAAAAACTGACTGGGGCATTGGCATTTTAATTTCCAAAGTGGCATAAAAAATATTTTAAAAAATGGTTAATTAATGCCTGATAATATACGTACAATTATTGTTGGCCCAAGCAATTGTGGAAAAACTAATTTGACAATTAATTTTATTTATAAAATAGGTTGGTTAAATTTTAATAAACTGTATGTTTGTTCGAAAAGTTTAGACGAACCTAAATATATTCAGTTTCAAAATAATATCGATGAGGCAGCCAAAAAAACTTCAAATTAAAAAGAAATGGCTCACTTTTTTAATAATACTAATTAAATGCCTTCTTTAGGCGAGTGTGAAAAAGATTCGCTAGTTATATTGGATGATATTATTTTAGAAAATCAAAACATTATTTGCGATTATTTTACTCGGGGCAGACATAAAAATACCGATATATTTTATTTAGCTCAAACATATTCAAAAATACCTAAACAATTGGTAAGAGAAAATACATGTTTTTTGTATATTAAGACATGATGTAACTAATTTAGCATATTTTTAATTATTTTGTTGGAGGTGGTATGACACAGAAATTTAAAGAATTTTATCCAAAATGTTGGGATGAAGATTATGGTTTTCTTACAATAGATTTGTTTCGAAAAATGAGTAATGGAAAGTACAGAAATAAAATTAAATACTTTATTAGATTTTAAAATTTTTGAAAACATGTTTATGATCAAATGGACAACAACACAATGACAACGACACAACAACAATAACACACTGACAATGGTAAAAATGTTAAAATGGTCATTACAAATGATGAGCATTACATTATCACTTAAGCAAATGACAACACAATGGCAATGACACAACAACAATGACAATGGCAAACGATCATCAAAATGGTCGTTAAATGCGATGAGCATAACGTTTTTGCATTTTTAAAATTATGTATTTATTAAGAAAATATTTACAATTTATTAAGTATCAGCTAAAGCAGACTTGGCTGCGCAAACGGCAGTTTTATTAATCCATGAGTTATTTTAGTTATCAAAACCTAACCACTTGACATACATTTTTTCCCATTTAGTTTTAATACTTTTTCGACTAAATATTCATTCGGATATCCAGTTTTCATAATTTCATATTCAAAAAACTACCCATTATTTCTTCTCCATTAATATCTTTTAATTTGTAAGTTGGTAATCATAATTTAAAACTTTAATAACATTAAATTATTCTGTCGACCAATTAGCAGTGTTACCTTTTTCAAAAAATGTTTTCAGTTTGCTCACATGAACAACATCTCCAACTTTATATTTGGGTTTAGTAAACACAAAATTTGCTTGTAATAAATTTTTTTCATTTTTTTATTATCTTCAATTTTCTTCATTCCGATAGTTATATGTTTTGAGTTATTATATTCTTTCACTAAATCATCTTATATATTTACCCATTTATAATTACCATTCAAAGAAAATTTTTTCCAGATTATATTTTTTAAAGTTCGATTAAATCTTTCAACAACAATTTTTCAATTCAAAAAATGAAAAATTATGGTTTATATTATATTTTTCCATGATCTCATTAAATGTTTTATTACAAAATTCTGAAGCATTATCAGTTATTATATTATTTGGTTTTCCTTTAATTAATATAGATTCTAAACTGTTTGATATAAGTCTAGCTGTTTTATCTTTAATTGGTAAAAAAAATGGCAATTTTGAATAAACATCAACAATTTTCATAATATATTTGTAACCTTTATTTATGTGTGATTTACCTTTTAAATTACCAGTATTCATTTCTACAAGATCAATTTGCCATAAATCATCAATTCCATACAAAATAATTTTACTCTCTTGGAAAACTTTTTTGTGCAGGTTTATATAATTCATTAATTATTTCTTCTTTCATATTAAGCATTTTTTTTAAGAATGTTTATTTTTTAGAAATGCACAACGAGCATATACTTTTCTGAAATAATCGTCGATTTTTTGTATTTTCATTTTTTATATGATAATTTTTAGTTACTTTCTTGCTCTTCAAACACCAAGTATTCTCCATTTAATAATAAAATGAATATTTCTTGTTTATGTTTCACAAATAGTCCTATTATTATAATCTGAGATGAAGAGATATTTTATGTTTTTTAATTTAAAAGATAAAATATAGCCTCTTTTAGCATCAGAAGGCTAACTATAATCTATTTTTGTATTTCCCATAATAACAGCCACATCATCATCAGTAGTTACTTTATAAACAGTACAATCCACACAAAATAAAGAAAATTGAATTATTTTCTAAGTGACAAATATTATTAATTGTATTCCACTTTGTACTTAAATAAAATATATGAGACTTTTCTTCCTTACATTTTTCAATTTTCAAGTCAAAAAATGTCTCACAATTATTTAAAACTGATTGGTTTAAATTTTGTAATTTAATCGTCAGCATCTTTGTCATCCACAGGATCAGCCATAGTATTAATTATTTGATTTTGAATAGTAACGTAGTCTGTTGTATAAACAAAAACTTTATTAATTTGATCTTGTAAAGTAGAAACAATTATATTGCAGTCTTATTCTACGCATGATTTTAAATTAGAAACACTAGTGATGTATTTTGATTCGACATTAGATTTTAAAGCATAGTCAGAAACAATAGTTTTATATTTTGAATCTAAGTCGTTTTTAATGCATGATCAGAAACAATAGTTTTACATTTTGAAACTACATCTTTTTAAATGTGTGTTTTGCATTATTTATTCGTTTTATATAATCAGCAATAGTGTTATTGAATAGTAAATTTATATAATCTTTTAGAGCATAATCAGAAACAATAGTTTTATATTATGATTCAACATCTTTTTTAAATGCATAATCTGCTATATATATATATATATATATATATATATATATATATATATATATATATATATATATATATATATATCAGATTACGCATTAAAAAATATGTTGAATCTATATATATATATATATATATATATATATATATATATCAAAAAATCTTTTATTAACTGCATCTTCTCAATCAATGGGGTCAGCTATATTAGCAATTCTACGTCCAAAAGAAAAGAAACATAACATTATATAAAATCAAAACAGGTGGTTAGTTTGTTTTGTAAAGTAGAAACACTTGAATTATGTTTTGAATCCACATATGTTTTTAAATCTTCAGTAATATTGTCAAAGTTTTTATTTAAATATTTTATTAATGGTTTCCCAAATATATCTGTTATTTAATAATATAGAAATTATATCGTTAAACACAAATTCTCTCGAAAAAAATATGTAAAATAATTTAACATAGATGTCCACATACAACTGAATTAAAATTCTGAATTCGGTCATCATTATAATAAACGTTTCTGGTTTTAAAATAATTAACTTAATTACTGGGAATATTGCCTCCAAATAAGTCAAAATAGTAAACATCATTATTTTCTTTAAAATAGCAAACCCAATGAGTTCCAGGATTTCTTAAAATATCAAAATTAACAATAGGATATTCATTTTTGTGCATATTTTTGGTAGTTCATCAATCATATAAACATTTCTGAAATATTTAATATTTATTTATTTTTTTACATATTTTTCAATATCGACATTAGGTAATGGTGATAAATTCGAGTTTTTTTTTTTTAGTCTTCCTCATTTTTTACACTTTCTGATTTATTTTCCATTGCTAAATTATATCTCTGTTGTTCTTGATATTCTTTTTATTTTACTAATTTGTTCAGCGGCACTATAAATTGCAGTATCCGCTCCTAAAGCGGCGAGTACAATGGAAATAATTCCACCATGATGTAAACCATTGCCTGTTTTTTCTTTAGCCATTTTTTAAACTGTTGGCAATGGTAAAGTTAATTTGAAATTTTTTCCCTCTTGCATTTATATATTTATTTATTTTTGCAATTTGATCATTTGTTGAAAATTTCTCTAAAACAAAATGTTAATGTCGAAAATAATATTTGTTATCTTCATTTATAAGGAAAAGAAAATTAACAGTTTTATAAATTTCAGTGCCCCATCCTAATCCTCTTTTTGTAAACCTAGGTGAGGCAACAGCAGAAGACGCAATTTTTTCACCAATTGGAGTATTTTTATCTAACATAATTTTTTTTTGCTTCTTTTGGTAAAATTTTATCCGCTTAGTAACTAGATTCTAAATCTTTATGATCTCGATAAGCAATATCATAATAGTTGCATGCTTCATCTAATTTATTTACTCCTTTACCACCTCTTTCAATTAATTTGTAAATGGACCACAATAACTATAACCAGGCAAATGCAATTCAGGCAAATTTTAATTGTTTAAATTCCAGTTTATCACACCTTTTCCATGGTGTTCTGAATTCCAAATGGATGCGGAATAACATTTAAACTCTTATAAGATATGATAAATCTTTTGGATTACATATAACAAATTCAGAAAATTATTGCATAACATATTCTTTATGATCACTTTTTCATTGCAAAAACTATTATTTCCAGCATATATTTCGCCCTGAATAACTAATAATCTATCAAGTAATTTTCTAAAATAATCCATCCAAATGTATTCTTTGGGCAAATTGTTATATTTTTTAAATACATTCTCCAGATTTAGGAGTTCTTGGAGAAATAATTCTTTCTGGTGTAATTGGTAATAATTTTGACTAGGAATTTTTTTAATATATTCATTATAAATTGGTCTAATTTTCTTAATATACTTCGTATTACTACTTGCACTTGGATTATTCCTTTTCTTATTAGGAATATATTTCTTAAATATTGCATTGGTTGCTAAAATAATATCTTTGTTATTTTTAAGGTCAACATTATTGAAATTATCTTCGAGTTCTCCATAGGTACTTTTTGTTAGCAAACTAATTAGACCTTCTGTTAATTCATATTTTTTATCTTTGCAAATAACAAATCCCCATCTATTTTTACTTTCGTATCACCAAATTTCAAAATCTTAACAAACTCCTCGTAAACCAAAATTTTCATTAATAACATTATATTTTCAAAAATATATTTTCCGATATTTATAGTAGAAATACCTGCCTTGGGCCGTAAATTTTTCAATGGTACAGTTCCCATGTGCTCTTCCAAATTAGGAGATTCTTGTTTTGCAAATAATTCTCTTTCAAATGATGTTTCTAGTGTTGGTGGATAATCTAATTTTTTTGCAGCAACATGTACTAGTGCTGTTATTAATTTTTTTTATTTTTTTCACTTACTTGTTCTACTTTTTTGATAATATTTTGTAATTCACGAATTAGTGGTAGATCTTTTCTTCTTTTTAATATTCTACCTCATGGTTCTTTTTATAACTTCTATATTCCTCGATGAGCAATTTCACTCGATCAACTCCTTTTGATTCTGCCATATATATATATATATATATAACTTATAAATGAGATATAAAAGCATTGAGAGTTTTGAAAGACAAACTTTTCCCCCAACTGATCAAACGCGGGGAAATTTAAATATTTACAATAATAGAACAGAATTTGATATTCCAATAGGAGATGGCATTTCTTTTCCAAACGATGCTTATGTTTTGTAAGAATATCGCCTACTAAAAAGAGATAACATTGGAGATGAGGCAAAATACGAAAAATTAGATAATATTGATGTTATTCTAATTTTTTTCCATTTCAGTTTTCTAGAGTAGAAATTTCAAAACATGGACAGATTATTGAGGCTGTTGATAATCCAGAATAACTTCGACAATGATGAATATTTTGCTGAGATCATCAGGTGAACAAAATGATTTAGAGTCTACTGGTGTTGATAATAAATATCGAGTAAAATCTTTTCGTAGTGATAAAATAAATGAAATGATGTATCCATTAAGATATTTGTTTGGTTTTATTCGCGATAAAAATGAAGTTTTCTGGAAAGGTAGTTATAAAATCACTTTATTCCGAAATTCCTTTGATAACAACTGTTTATTTGTTTATGAAATAAAAATGCAAATGCTGCGTTTGATAAAACTTATGCAGATCCATGTAAAATTGTTACAGAAAAATTAGAAATTATGTGGCCAATTGTTGAATACGAAGCTAATACATCAATTACAATGAAATAAATATATATAAAAATCCTACAATTTATATTGGTTTTAAGTATTTGGAATTTTTAGAAAAAGAAGTTGCTGCTGGGACAACTGTTTCTAACTTTGATATGAAAATTCAGTTAAAACATTTACAATTTGACGTGCCTGATTTTGTA
This sequence comes from Dryococelus australis, assembly GCA_029891345.1. Lineage (NCBI taxonomy): Eukaryota > Metazoa > Arthropoda > Insecta > Phasmatodea > Phasmatidae > Dryococelus > Dryococelus australis. The sequence continues at coordinate 259,264,682 of CM056995.1, forward strand.
ATTGTGAGTTTCCAAACTAATAGAAAAAAATCGGACCGAGAAATATGCGAATGCTTCAATGTTTGATCATTGTAATGTCAGAAATAAATGGTAGAAATGAAATTTTTCCAAAATAAAATCGGAATCTCGATATTGAGTATGATCTTTGTCTTAAAATGTTTCTTGCCTTTAATGATTTTAGAAATTCAAGAACAAAATTAGATGCTATATATAGAAATAATGAACTGGATTATAAGCCAACTACAAATTATCATGGTTATATCAATTATTATTCATTTTGGGGGCGAAGACGTTTATATGTAATTGACTGCCTGCATAGAAAAACAGCAGTAGTTAGTAATAAAAGAAATATAAAAATTTGTGTAGATTTTAAAAAAGCTGTTGAGGCTGGTACAATTAGAAATTTTGTTTTAATTAGCGAACGAAATTTAACTTATGATTATTTGAAAGAAAATATCACTGAAGATATATGAAATTTTAATTTTATTAAATGGATAATGTAAACGATTTTACACAAACAAGAAATTGTTTGATATTTTAATACAATTTTTTAGACTCATAGTTGAATAGTCGCATTTAAAATTTCTACGATTTTTTTAGAAATATAGCTAAATAATTTGATCGAATTAAAAATAATAATTCTAATTAAAATTTTCCCATAGAGTAAATTATTTTTTATTTTTGTTATATGTTCTGTATCCGGCATGCCGGATACTGAAAATCCATACTGAATAAAGCATAAAATAGCGTTAGTAATCAACACATTTTTTCTTCAAATAAAAGGAATCCAAATATGTTTTAACCAACTTCTTAAATTAACATTATAATTATTGTTTGTAATAAATTCAAAAAAATATTTAAACAATTGTATCACTTTTTTTATAAAAGATACATAGATTTTTAATATTACAAATTGATCAAATTATAGAACTTTAGGAAGTCTGGGATATCGGATATGAAATTATAAAAACTGAAACTTGTATTGATAAAGAATTGGACCTTGTTCATTTCAAAATTGTTTTAAAAATCGATAAAAATGATTTAAGATCAAATAAATTTTCTGATTTTAAAGATGATACTTATGGTTTTGATTGTTGTGATGGTTGGGTTGATCGATTCAGTAATGGTTATGATTCAGATTTTTCTATATTTTTAGACTTTAAAAGATCTTATTGCTGTTTTACTTTTATTGAATAAAATTTATAAATTCTATCAATTATCTTTTTTTAAATATGTTATCTGATTTGTTGTTTTAGCCCTAAATTTGCTTGTTTCTCGCATACTTTTACTTGTATTACCTGTGTCAATACAGGTGCCCACATTTTTGAAAAACTGCTCAAATTCTCTTCTTTTTTTTGCTTAAAGTTGCCCGTTTTTGAGAGCCATTTTTTAAAAAGCGTTTAGAGTTTAATTTTAACCCTCAACATACCTTGATTTTGGATTTTTTTAAGATGATTTTCACGGTTTTTCATCGAATTTCAGATTTTGTGTTTTTAACTTTTTCCTGTACTTTTAGGCGAAATGATCCCATTTAGTGTACTGTATTTTTTTTTTTTTTGTAATTTTAAGAGAAATAACCCCAAAAAATGAGGTGAGCCATGATCGGCCTTTTACATCTACTAGCATCACCGTAGGGTTGCGCCGACATAGAGGCACACGCCGACATAGAGGACACGAAGCTAACATAGGGACACACGCTTGGTGACGCCGTCATAGGGACACAGCCAGTTGGTGGCGTCTCTATAGGGACACAACCACCATATTGACAGCCAGCGTTACCACAGGTACACAGCCAGTGGGTGGCGCCGACATGATGGGGGACAGGATTTACAGAGCAGGAAGTTCTCGTCACCATAGGTGCACGGGTGGCGCCGACATAGGGACACAAGCTAGGTGGCGTCGATATAGGGACACACTGGGGTGGCGCCATCATAGGGACCGTCATCGTGCTAGCCAGTACAGGGACATAGCCGCCATTTTGTCGATCAGCATCCTGAAGCTTCGAGACCGTCCCTGCCGCTTGGCGGCCAGCGCCGGAAATTCCGCCATATTGCTAGTCAGTGTCAGGCCGCCATATTGCTAGCCAGCACTAGGATTGCCGGGGAATGGTTGCACAATTATTGTACATGATTGCTCATAATTTGCACACTTTCAGCCACAATCCGCAAACTTCAGCCACATTCTGCAAAGTGTCAGCCGGGTTGAGCAAACGTACTTTCGCGAAGGAAAAACGGGAAATTTCGAGGGAAATAAGGGAAGTTGTAGCCATTTTGGCCGTTTTCTGTGCAAAAAAACACGGTTTTTTGTGCAAAACCGGGAAAATCCAAGATGGCGGCCGGCTCCTTAGCTCCTGCGCCAGGCGCCAGTGCGCCAGACTTCCCCTTATACACATACTACTGTTAACAATGAGTTATAAATATTTATTACGAACAGAGCTAGTAACCAACTACTTCATATAAATTAAGGGGGGAAGGATGCGACATCCCTGCTGCTTAAAAATTGGAGGGGTTGGGCCACCGCTCTTACCTGCCCCCCCCTCCTCCTCCTCTTGCTATGAAACCCGATCCATACTTGGCGCCTATGCCCTGCAGACTCCTTTGGCTCAGCTGACAGCCGGGACGTGCTGCGCTGAAATTCAATAATCTCGACGAAGCCACGCAAAGCATCCTTCGCTCTTGAACATATGGGAAATAGGGACCTTCTTCATGTTTTATGATGATAGATTGGGCCGGGGGGGGGGGGTTAATAAGCACGACCTCTTTCTAGTCACAATGCAGCGAAACTCTCAGCCGCCGGAGTCACCCCACACGCGCCATTTTAAGTGGGCCAGCTTGCGCTACACCCGCCTCTTAGCCGAGCTTCTAGCTAATTAAAGCTTATGTTTACTCTACTCAGGTCGAGAACAAAATTAGATTCTTCATCCAAGAGCTTGGCATAGGGAAATTTTTTGCTGCAATACGCGCTAGTGTTCCAAAGATATGTTTTTTTATAGGGATATTTTTGATGGGGAAAATATATTTACTTCCTTGTGAAAGTTTGTGCTTGATCTGAATAAATACGATACACTTACCCAGCCAAAATATTAAATGTCAGTTTCATTGTGTGACTAATATTGACACCCTCCAATGAAATTTACAGGAGTAGACAGGGAAACAGAAATGTGTCCGGCATTGTGCGTTCATAAACAAGTTTATTTTAGTGTGAGAAAATAATAATAATTTAAGAGTGAAATTAATATAGCTGCCGTCAAAAGGAATTTCTCGATGAGGTAGTAACATTTAAATAACATAATTGTATTAAGAGAAAGTTTTGCTTAATAAATTTTTTCAGTCGGATACTGAACAACATGTGAGAGTATTTCGATAAATTTTCATACCAGTGCGAAGAAGAAACTTTACTCTTTACATTGGTTCTAACAAAATACAAACTGGAAGATTCAATTCAATTATATTCATTATTTTATGAGAATTGCAAATAGGTATCACGTTTGTTTACGTAGAAAACTGAAAAAATCTGGTACGAGTGAAACACCAGCACTGCCTAGTGGCGAACATTGCTGAAGTCTTTTCACGATAAAGTGAATACTTTTGAAATCAACTTCAGAAAAAGGTTACTGCTCTACCTGCATATATTTTAACAGGCGTACTGAGTGGCATTAACCCAGTAAAGTTGGTAACGATTGAGGGAAAGTAGTTCCATGTCGTAATATCGAATAAAAAGTGTTAGTTAAGCATTTGTAAAAACTTAAATTATTTCTTTCACTTTCTGATTTTTTATGAATATATGTGTAAAAAATAGCAGATTTGTAAAACATTTACTTTTACAATAATTTCACAGTTTCACTTTACTGACGCATAAATAAAGTGACGAGGCCCATGACAGTGTTAATTTTATATATGGCGAAAGAATACAAAGCGTGCATACAAATAGGTCTTAAGCAGAGTTTTCAAAAGTGCTCAGTTTACCGTGAACAGCATATAGTTGCCAAACTACTAGCATTGAGCATCCCAGCATGGGTAGAATAAACATGATTAAAGCTCATGACAGCACAGAGCACAGAGACACGAAGGTGACCCAAAAGGATCCAAATTATTTAGCCTTCTACCAACGGTCATATGTAACTAAACCTAGATTAGTATGCTGTCATTTGATTCAAAGTTCTCTGCGTATAGCTGTGTTTCTCTGTTAGAATTCGTTTAAGCCGCACTATTCTTTCAGCACGTAGGTACAACAACGGAAAATCGTCATGGTAGATTATATCCAAGTAATAATTACAAACTGACAAAGTTCCTGACGGCACTGGTGTTTTCAGATCACCTAAGAGATAAAATCATGTTATAGTTTTACAGCTTTTCAATTAAGTATTTTTAGTTTCAACTAGTGTTGTTTGAAATTCGTGTTATTCCAATTTACTGTGCACGTTTTTGAAAATACATATTTTCTTTTAATGTTTAAGCCCATTTGTGTTTTGTGTTCCAGTGAGGAAAATACTTCATAAAATAAAATTAATTACAATTTTTTCGTAAGACGAAGGTCTCATTAACATCAGTTAGAATATAAACAGTTGGCTGTTCGTTTCTTCTTCATTCTTTTAATTGCATGTTTTGTACCATAAATACTAAAATTTTGTGACTGATTAAAAAAGAGATTAAAACCACTTATATATGTGTATATATATATATATATATATATATATATATATATATATATATATATATATATATATATATATACATACATATTGCTTGTAGTGTACTCAAGCATGCTGAAATGTTAGTTGAAATATTTTGAAAATATTCTAGCCGTTCTCACGACTCTGTGATTATGAAAACAGGCGTGTTGTGGAGGAACCATTATTGCTGTGTTAGGGTTTCGAATTAACACATGTGTTATCGTTTCATCTGCTAACAACAATTATGAAACCTGAAGAGGAAAATGTGCAACGTAATTTACGTGCCTGTCGGCAATGTGGATTTTCCATTACAACTCTGTAGCTGTATGAGGAGGAACTTCCGGAGGCTTAAGAACACAATTTACCATTAACTTTTTATATATGTCATAGGGGAAGTGGCTAAAGTAAACACCTGTAAACGTACGGCATCATAAAAAAAGCAATTAGGTCATTTGTGTATTTAGAGTTAGGCCTAATATCGTTTGACCAGTACACAAGCTTGAAAATACCCAACCGAAAAAAAAATCATTGCTGCCGGTTTACAAAAAAATGTACATTTTTTACAAAATGCGTGCTGTTAGTGTACAGGTGTTCATTTTTATTACATGTTTTGAGCTGTCATACAGTGAGAAAATGTGTTTATTTTACCCGTACGGGAACGGATTATGGCCCTACTACGAAAATACTTTTGACGCAATATACATATACAAAGATAGTTAGATCTTATTAAGTTACCGCTAAAATTTTGCGCGTGAAAGGATTTTTAAAATTAAACCACACTTGTATTCAAATGACGTAAATGTGAAGGAAAAAAAAAACATCATTCTTATGCAGAAATCTGTTGCATTCAAACACTGCACATATTACACAACCAGTACCAGATGTCATTAGTTTTAGCGCATAATTTCCAGTGAAATACAAAATAACGCTGACGTGTAACATCGTACGATTAAGGTAAACAAATCATATACACGCTATTCACGGTAAAGTGAGCACTTTTGAAAGCTCTCTCATTTGGAAAAACAGTTTCCCGTGACTTGTATTGTTCTTTACTGTATAGTGAATCACGGCTACATCCAACTTTACGAAGCCCCGATAAAGTTCTACTTCCAGGATATTCCTCCGCCTAGTGCAAACAAAGATTAACCAAGTCTAGAAAATTACACCAGAGGGACTGCGCGCCGTATTCGTTCGCGCTCGGTGTAATAATATTTAGCATACGAACTATTTCTCACTAGGAGTTACCAACACACTTTTTTTTTCATTCACTGTTTTTATTCATATTAATTATAAATGAAATATTATAATTTAGTGATGGAATATAAGCAAAATTTTAATTGAGCCAAAAATAAGACACTTTTACGGTAACAGAAGCGTATCCCACGCATCACGCTTGTGATGCGTGGGATATTTAGGAATGAACCGAAGACGTGATAGAGGTGGAGTGATTTCTCAAAGTTTAGATTCGAAAAGTGTAAAGAAACCACGAACAGACTATATCAGGCGTAGCCATTATCTCATCTCACGTGCAACACTCGTGTGTTTGGTTCGCCTTCAAATGTGACGTGTTATCGCGCGGCTGCCTTCGTGATGAAACTATCACGAGACGTAATTCAGCCTACTAGCTGCTAGGTACATAGTACTGTCACATACATACTGCTCATAAGTACCGTTTCAGGTCATGTGCAACTATCATTACTTTGGGTCCTTGAACCTGCTTCGGCAACTTATTGCAAGTCACAAGTTTATTGGTGCTTAACAGACACTGAACAACAGTCGCAATGAATCTGGTACCTTTTATATTACAGACACTCACTGTATTTACAGTGCAATATCCACTTTTTTGATATACTAAAAGATTTTTCAATCTAGTCTAAACTTGTCTCTCAGCATTACAATCTTATCCTGAGTGACAGGTTAATTGGCGCTTAGTAAAAAACTTGGCCACTGTCGCCACGAACATGATACATTTTACAGTACATACACCAGTTGTGATAATATTTCAGTGCGATTTTTCATTGCTAACTTGGGAGGTCTTCAGTTTAATTTTAAGACAAGTTCATGTGCATCCTATTATTTTCATGCTCCCTCTTCTAGTTTAAATTGGTTTTTCGTCATTATTATTGACCTTCCAAGCTGTTATTAAGACAATTTCTTTAAAAAAAATTGGGTTTGGCTGTGTTGGAGACACGGCCGTTTTTTTTGCGTGAATACGTCTACGTTGACACGCTCGGACGCCTTGATATTTATTTTACGTTCCCGGCACCGCTTCACTCGATCATATGGGGTTTTATGGGTATCACTGGATTGCTTTTGAGATGCTTTTTCCAATCGTATACGATTACGATATTTCGACTTGGCTTTTTGACGAGTATAGGCAGAAATTGTGTTACATATTCTTAATTTTTTAATTAAACGCATACAACTTCACCATAACCACGCCGCACAAATGTTTTTTTACACGCAATATATTGGTCTTGACGAGAGCTGTAGATTGAAATCCAAACGAGCGTCGTAGCTTCTCCTAGTTAAAAGTTATGAGAAGCGACGAAACGAACTCAAAATCCCCCCTCCCCCCTGCCCATTCCGCCACGCGAGACGCTTCTCAGTTCTCAGTCAACGACACATATTCTTTGATCCCTTGGTAACCGAGTGGTGTAGTTGAATTTTGAATGTAGACGATAGATTCGGAGTTGCAATGCCAAACTCTATCCCCCGATTTTTTTATCATCGGATTTTCTGGATTGCCTCCCACTATGGTTGCAATGCAAATTTAAAGACGTATTCACGTCAAAAAAAGCCGAACGAGGTGACGCAGTGGTAAACCCCTGTACTCGCATTCGAAAAACGTGGGTTTGAATACCGGTCCTGCTATCCATGTTTCAGTTTTCCTTGGTTTTCGAAAATCACTCCAAACGAATGCTAGGATAGTTCCTTAGCTGGGATGGTTCCTTACTATAGACTGTTCACGGTGAAGTGAGCACTTTTTAAGGCCCTTATAAAATTTTCCTTACTTACAATTTCCATCTTCCTGCTGCTTTTTAATATAAACATTACAATGTGACCAATAAACACAGTGTATACATTTCACCACCATCAAAATGTAATGCCTGAGCCTGCTATAATACATATTTATTAGCGGTTAACGCCTGTTGCGAGGGCCTTAAAAGGTGCTCACGTTATCGTGAACAGCCTATACAAGCCATGGGTGACTCTTTCCTTTATGTGCTTCCTTGAACGCCTTGTCTCTAATGACCTGGCAGTCGACGAGCCGTCAAGCCTAACTACTGTACCTACCTACTTATTGAAATGAAAACTCCCTAAAAGGCTGTGAGCACTTCTAAAATCAACCTCTGGAAAGTGTCGCTGTCCCAACCTGCATAACATTTATCGTGTGCCCTGAGTGGCATGCGGCCAGTGACGTTAGTAACATCGGAGGGAAAGTAGTTCTATGTCTTTACATTGAATTTAAATCGTTAAGTACTCATTTGTGAATACTGAAATTATTTAATTTGTTTCCTGTTCTTTTTAATGCATATACGTGAAATGAATTGAAAAATATTTACTTTTCTAAATATTTCGCAGTTTCGCTCGACCGACGAATTGCATAAGATTATGAATCCTATGGTCAGGTTAACTTAACATAAGGTGTACGAATACACGATGTGCCTGTAAGTAGATACTAAGCAGAGCTTTCAAAAGTGCTCAGGTTATCGTGAACAGCCTATACCTAAAAATACTCACGGAGAAACTAGCGGCACTAGTATGAATTTTTGGAGAATATTACTGTGTTCGCGGTTAGCTGGCCTCACTTGGAAGTATTGCTTCGTTTCTACATTTTCCTATTGTTAAGCTTTGCGCCTCGTGTGAAAATACTGCCCTTAGAAGAAAAAAAGAAACCGATTTCACTTGACATATATCCCGAATATTATTACCGTTCTTTAATGATTTCAATAAAGTAATGTCATTCAGTATTACATTCAACTGATTCGCTATTACACCGATAGCAGGTTTCTAGAGCCTCGTTATCAGTTGGTCGTTTATATATACATACATGTTTTCGTAATTAGTTGCTGTTCTGTTTTTTTAATCTATTTCCTCTTGGAATTTTCCAGTGTTGTATACTTACATTTATTATCTCATCCACGGGTTACTTGTCTTATTTAAGGAATTTTTCCGTGCTCAGTCCTGTTTTTACATGCCAGATATCTGCATCGCATTGGCGAATGTCCAATAATCTCCATCTAGTCATGCACACCCATTACACAATCCATTCAAAGATCAGATTAAAAAATGAATAGAGACATGCATCAAACTGTTTTTTATGTCATAACATTATAGTGTTTCCGCTGAATGTCTAACATAGGCGCGTTATCGACGGCAAGACTGCACGCCAGTTCAGTGCATTGCGCGAAGAGGCGATGAGAGAGTTGATGCGCATGTGTCGGTCGCCCCTAGCGCTCCAACGCTTTCAGGCCTCAGACGTGCAAAATTCCTTTAACAAGGCAACCACCTTAACATTGAGGTCTTCAGAGCCGATGAGGTTGAAATGTGATGAGTATGGAGCAGCACCGTAATGAAGGGGGCGGGGGAAACGGGAGATCCCCGAGAAAAACCCGCCGACCAGTGGCGTCATCGGGCACCATTCACACATGCGAAAATCCGGGAGCGTCTACGCCGGGAATCGAACCCGGTTCGCTTATGCGGGAGGCAAGTAGTCTAACCACTACACCACCGTAGCTCCTATTGCACTTAGTGGCGTTTGCGCACTTGATGCGCGTGGGAGGGTAGACTTATCGCTTCCGTACTTCTCTGCCTCGAAGGCGGCAAATGCTCAAATGAACCCCTGGACACCACGGCACAGCGATCACAAATCTCCTGTTCGTCGCCTGTCGCCAAGGGTACTTGCGAAATTACTAATATGAGTAAATATCGATCCTGTTCTTTCGATATCCGATATTTTGTCACATTTGTTGTTAATTATTATGATGTATAATATGACATATTCTAAAACCTTCTGTTGTACAAAAATTCAGTAATTTTATTGTAAATAACAGTGCATATCTAGATTTTTATAAGTACATTTTTTCACAAATGTAAAATTGTTTGATGTTTGTTAGAATCGGTATTTTGTATCATTGCTATAAAGTTATTAATTTATTTTAATATCTTATGAAATATTGATACTTAACGATACTGAAACATCCCTAAGTAGGCTTACGTTTCTATATTAATGGAAACTTGTAAATATTATTCGATATTCTGAGATATCGATATTTTGTTCCGATAATATCGGAATGTCGATACTTTTATTAGATATTGATATCGAAAGAAATATCGATAGAATTGTATATCGCAACGTCCCTAGCCAAGAGCACAGTTCCCCGGGGCTACAGAAGAGAGAACTGTAGCCGCGCAGCCTCGCGATGACGTGTTCCGACACGCTGTCGTAGCTGGCCAAGGTCGTTGTCTCCCCTCCATGGAGCTGAGGTGCGGATACTTGTGTTCAAGTGCACCGCCCGGCGCGTGTGTTGCGTTCGCAGTTCGCTCGTTGGTCATGTTCGTACACACTCGGTCGGCGCCACACACTAAACATGAGGTAGACCGATCTCGCTATCTGCGCACAACCTGTATCCGTGTCTCAACATTGAACTGTTTTTCTGCCGAAACGTCTAGCGAAAACGGCAGGGTTTTTATTTTAGACTACAAAACTTATTTGTGAACAAATGATTTGAGATGTATGTTTACTTCATCTCACCAATTCGTAATGCAGTTTGACGAAGTTCATATTGGTAAAAGTATTTTATTCCAATAATAGTGTTTGTCATGTAAACATTAAGACATAAACAAACACTTTCATCACTGTTGACCATGTGACTTTGACAGTTGTGCATTATTGGTGTAGGTCAATTTTTGGGGATATACGCCGAAGACGAATAAAGGCGTCTACCTCATCTTTAGTGCATGGTCGGCGCTCACCGTGTCTAGTCGAGCACATGCATTGTTGCGAAACGCTGTGTTTGTTTACGCTACTCCTGCCCTAGATCATATAGCATGAAACACACATTAGCCTAGTGGTGGCGAGGCGAAAAAACCGTGATACAATCAAAATTACCATTACCACACCCATATTCATACCCATTATAAAAATTCTTTGCTACAATTTGCATGATAAAATTATATGTGATCTTTTGTTAGCCTACAGGTTTTCACTTTCATACTGGGACATTTTAATAATATTCATTTTAATTTTCACTCGCGTAAGTTAGCTAACTAATTATATATTTATACGTCCTCTTTGTATGTAGACATGTCGTTTATGAACATTCGCAATGAATACAGAAGACTTATTTTACCTGTTGCAGTTCTCTATGTTCAAAACACGTGCTAAATCAAACAGATAATTACACGAAGGGAAAAACAATTGGTGTCAAATGTATGTTTAGCTTCGTGATCGGAGAAGCAAGTTGCAGTTATGAAAGTGATTTTGATGTGTGTAGTGACGAGAATTGATGATAATTGTATATACAGAGCTTCTTGCATAAGAAAGTTTAAAGTTCGCCATCTCTCTATACAGATATGCGTTGACAATGGTTATGGGTATTATTATGCAGGATTGCAGCAAGCACCATTGTGCAGAAGGTATTCTATTCTACTTTTACCACTATTGGCATGGTTATGATTTCGCCGATTACAGCACGGCTTTAAGTCTCATATGGCTGGAGTTGGAGCTGGAGCGATAAAGGCGACACTGCCACGCGCGTCAACTCCCCCATCGCCGCTAAGCGCAAGGCTCTGAACTGGCGTGCAGTATTCTCGTCGTGCTGCGTGTACCTATGGGAATGTCTGTAAATGCTGTTCATGATAAAGTGAACCGTCGTTATTCTTGCGCCGTCAACATTGAATTATAGAATTGTTAAAAAAAAATGCAGTGAGCTGTGTCGTCTACATGGCCGTAGGTATATTTAGGTGACGTCTATGCGTGGTGAGAGGAAACAAAATGACAGACTGTGTGATGATAACGCAATCACCACGTCCGCATTTCATTGCTGGGCAGAATTGTCAACTTCTTCTTCATTTAACTCCGGAATGGATTGAGGTAGCTGAGTCAGCCTTTCAGTTTTAGATTTGTTTTGTCAAGCACTATTCATGGTGTTAATATCATTATTGTCCTTTTCGCCTAACTCGTAATTTTTAACTATTTTGGTTTGTAATCCTGCAAAGAAAATGATTATTGGTTAGAGTCACTATGTGTGTTTATTATTTATGATTCTTGGTTATGTTTTTAGCTACTCCTATTTTTGTACACACAAACTGACACCAGAATTTCTCCGATCGGATGAGCCGTTAGGTCGCTACAGAGGTCTTACAAAATCAGATGTTCGCAGTGCGGCTCCCACCGTGGCCTGATGACGTCAGAACGATACGTTTGTGTGTGAAGCATGAAGCCAAAGGACCGACCTATATAGGCTGTTCACGGTAAAGTGAGCACTTTTGAGGCCCTAGTTACTTTTTTATTTGCGCCTCTTTAATCCTTTAGCCAACTTTTTATAAAGGAATATTACCATGCAAATAATAAACACACTGTGTAGAGTCCACCGCAATCAAAAGTCAACGTCTAAGGCTAAAATAAAATAAATTTATTGATTACTATCTTAAATGAGAGGGCTTTCAAAAGTGCTCACTTTACCGTGAACGGCCTATACTATTGTGCATCTACATTTAACGTACTGCTCATTCTCAACGAGTAATTGCTACGGACCCGAGAGCAATATTTCGTGACTCTCACTTTCTGAACATAAGGGGCTGAGTTGTAAGGCGTTGTCACGTCAAAAGTGAATGAGTTTATAATAACGAAATTTTGAACTCCTGAGTGTATAAAACAATAAACAATGACGGCAGTGGCCATAAATTTTACACATTGCGCTTACAGTACGTCAGGTCTTTTAAGTGTCTTATTAGTTCGCTATCACCTTAACTGGGAGCATGCATGTCAATATGTATAGCATGTTCTCAGTTGTTTGAGCACTTTCGATACCAACCTTTGAAAAATGTCACTGCCCCTAACTGCATATACTTTAAAGGGCACACGGATCGAGATGCGCCAGGGAAAGAAGTTCCATGGCTTAACGTTGAAATAACAGTTTTAGGTCAACATTTGTGAATACTGAAATTATTTCTTTGGCTTCCTGTTTTCTCTATGCTTGTAATTATAATAATGAGCAAATTTGTAGAATATTTACTTTTTCTTTATAATCTAGCAGTTTCACTAGTCCGCCGCATGAATAAAGTGATCAAGTCCACGGCTATGCTAATTTTACATATGGTGTAAGAACACACAACGTGCATGCAAGTCGTGCATGCAACTATAGTCCATTTACAGTTACGTCGGATTTTCTGAAGCCCTGCTTAAGTTCTACTTCCTGGATATTCTTCCACCCCATACAAATATAGCTTAACTAAGTCTAGAAAATTACACCAAGGGACAGTGCGCCGGACTCGTGCGCACTCACTTTAACAATACTTTCTATAAGAACTATATCTTACTAGGCATTACCAACACACCTACATTCTCCTAGTTTTTATTCATGTTAATTATAAATTTAATATTATAATTTGTAAATAGTATATAATTAAAACTTCAAATCAATAAAAAGTAAGGTACTTTTATGCTAACAGAATTATAAAATGCCTTGACATATTTAGGGAATAACCACACACATAATACATGGTGTAGTTTTTCAAAGGTTAGATTCAATAAGTGTGAAGAAACCGCGAATATACTTTAGATATTAAGCAGGGCTTTCAAAAGCGCTGAGTTTACCGTGAACAGTCTTTACTGCAGTTTAAATATAGCAATAGGTAGTGATATCTTGTTATAGACTGTTCACGGTAAAATGAGCACTTTTGGAAGCCCTGCTTAAGTTCTACTTGTATGCACGTTCTGCATTCTTCCACCTTAGGTAAAATTAACGTTGCCTCGGACCTCATCACTTTATTCGTGCCTCAGACAGGTGAATCTCTGGAATGATTTGAAAAGTATATACGTTACAACTCTGGTCATTTTTACACTTCGATACGTTATAAAAACAGTGAGCGAAATATATTATATACGTTATTACATACGGTTAGCTAACACTTTTTATTCGACGTTAATATATGGAACTACTTTCCCTCCATCGTTACCGACTTTACTGGGAGCATGTCACTCAGTGCGCCCGTTAAAATATAATGCTGGCAGGAGCAGTGTTTTTTTTTTTTTTTTTTCGAAGGTTGATTTCGAAAGTGCTCACTTTATCGTGAACAGTCTTTAACGTTTATTTCAGAAGTGTTCACTTTAACTTGAACAATCTTTCACCTAGAGTTCACGATAACGCGCTATATTGACTCATACACGGACAAGTACAACTAATCTCTGGTTGCAGTTTCCTTGCTGATGGGCCGTGAGCGATGACAGCAGTAAGGCTGAGTTTACAATAACAATTATTATGCGTTAAGAATTATTCACTAAGCGCTGATCTGGCATACAGAAACACATATTCTGTATTTGCAGTTTCCAATAAACGCTTTTAATTCTTAGTTCCATCCAATGGAAACAGGTGCCGTTTACTTTTGTCCCTAATCTAACCTCGTATACCACAACCATACACTGTAAGAAATTTTCTGGTTAACTTCCTAAACTGTAATGGGAGTTTTTAACCTATACCCTGTCTGGTAATAATACGATAGATCAAGTTGCATATATAGGAATGTTTAGTATCGCTACCATACAAAGTTGGGTACTTCCCTATACATTTGACTGTTTCTTGAGCAAATGTAGGAACGCTACAATGAAAGTATACTAAGCTTATACACTGGCATGGTAAATTTCCGAATACTATCTAAGCAGATCATACTTCAAAGCCGACATTTTCTTTTAGAGACGCTTATTTTTGTGAACAAATATAATCGTAAACATGTGTACGTACGTGCCTTTTTATATATTTTTAATACTTTTATTGCTGTAAATAACTGTTTCCCGCAAACAACACAAATTGCTATGATCTGATTGGTCGCCGCCTCCCAAGTTTCACTTGAGATATAAGATATAACTATTTGGAGTAAAGCAACTGCCTGTGGAGCACTGCACCCGACAATACAACGTGAAGAACTCGTAAAATAAGTAGTACAGACACCATGAAAATTGTCACAAAAGGCTGTATATGAAAGAGGAATGTATATATTTTGCAACATTATAAAATATTCTAGTTATTCATTTAAATTTAAAAAAAATCTATTAAAAGAGTGTATGATTAACAAAATTTAAGCAAATTTTTTTCATTCTCGATGCTTCAGAAAGCAGAATTCGCAAGAAAATCTTCGTCATCGAATACCGTCATAATGTTTACTATGATTGTATGTAAGAAAATTGTAATAATAATGTAGGGAATAATGTTTATATTTGATTTTATGTACATCCATTTGTCACAAACTGTTATGGCTGAAACTTACGTAAATTAAGTTAATTATAAAATTGTTATGACACATTATTGCTATGATTTTATTACATATGATCACAGTAAATATTATGACGATCTTTCTTAAAGAAGATTTTCTTATAAATCCTGCTTTCCGAAGCATCCAAAACGGAAATGAGCTTCAATTTTGTTAAAAATGTAGACTCTATCTATCGATTAATTTTTTACAATTAAAAAGTATATTTTAGTAATATATTTTATAATGTTACAAAATATATACTGTATGTACATTCTTCTTTGATATACAACATAAATTGCACTTTTCTGACAATTTTCATAGTATCTGTAGTACTTCTTTATAAGTTCTTCGTGTTGTACAGTCAGGTGCTGTGCTCCATAGGCAGTTGCTTTTCTTCAACCTTAAGGAAATACCAGCAAGGTACACGATCTGCTAACTTCCACTGGAAACCAACACATAAAATAACACACTATCAGTTCTTCTGCACACGAACTAACACACAATTTTAACGCTTAACTTTCTATTGTAAACTCAGCTTAAGAGGAAGGCGACCTCAGCCGCGCGGAAGTCGTGAGAAATGGCGCTGCAGTCAGGTGAGAGACACGTGCCCGCCCCTGTGCGGGAGCCGAGACAAAGTGCCGACAACAACGGCTCAGGTAATGAAACATGAGCGAGACGCAACGAGCAATCGAAGGCGGCAGCATTCCCCTGCTCCAAGGTTTACATCCGTCACCGACCGCTTTGTATTATACACACCATGCATATACAATTTGAGACGATTATCTGTTCCCGTCTAAACAGACGGAGATAAAGACAGAAATCTGTACAGAGCATTCGCTTATACTTAAGTCAAATTATTTCTGTACAATACGTGTACACATGCAACGTACATTTAAATCATGAAGATGGGGTGTATTAATTAATTAAAAAAAAAAAACTGAAAAAATACTTTAAATGTTGTAGGCAATATCGATTTTTAATAGGGTGATAATCAAATGCGTGAAAATAAAACTGGCTTAAGATAAGCCACATTTAAGCTCCTGATAATTGCAAGAAATTTAAGTCATAGTCTCTGCAGTTGAAGTGATGTGTTCCAGAAGTACGCGATCGAAGTGTACATCTGAAAATGCACTGTGCTTGAAGCGACAACTCCAGGTAGTTGGAATTAGTAGGTCTTCTGATATAAATATTTTTATACACTAGGGTATATTTATCCAAGAATACAGTTTTTCTTTAAATAAATGACTTACGCCTAGAAAAATAAACAATATGGATTGGATTAGGTAAGGTAAGGTGGGGAAGTTAAGTTAGGCCTCATTGTTTACGTAAGAGCTGACTGAGATTACCACAATGAAATGAAGATTACCGTTTAAGTATTTTCAAAAAAGGTTCATGATTACAGGATGTTCTTATGGTGTTTTTAGGCACGCGTCATACGTTTCGAGTCCACGGTAAAATGAGAACTTTTCAACCCTGCTTAAGATCTACTTGTGTGTTCTTTCACCTCATGTTAAATGTACACTATCATGGGCCTCATCGCTTTATTCGTGCGTCGATCAAGTGAAACTGTGAAGTTATTGGAAAAGTACGTAAATCTTTTACAAATCTGCTCATTTTTACACTACGGAGCATTAAAAAACTGGAAGCGAAAGAAATAACTTAAGTTATCACAAATTGTTACGTAACATTTTTTATTCGACTTTAACAATTGGAACTAGACTTACTTTCCATTCATTGTTGCCAACTGTACTGGGCGAATGTCACCCAATGAACCTATTAAAATTTATGCAGGCAAGGACAGTGACTTTTTTCTAAGGTTTATTTCAAAAGTGCTCACTTTATCGTGAACAGCCTTTAGTATATATATTTGTGTATATTCCAGTAGCGCTGTACTCCTTAAACCTTAGCATATTTTCAGCCGTACGTCTCAAGCTCGTAGTCGTGTTTGAGGTTCTCTACGTTCCGAGTTTTTGTCTCTGGTGAGCCATGGATGTATGTGTCGTTTTATAGATGTTAAAATTTAGTGTAATGTGCAAGCCATCCTCCGATTAGCCTCACCGTATATGAAGTAATGATGTTAATAATCCACGGATAATAATAATATTAATAAACTGCCGAATTCGCATTATACACTGTGCTCGCATTGTTCAGCTCAGATCGCCCGGTCGAGAAGTAAGAGCCAAACACGTATCGAAAGTGTCTAAAAGTACTTACCTAAATTGAAATAAAACTAGCATTTTTGTTACATGTTAGATCAGCCTAAATTTTTTTCTGGTGTATCACAAGGATCCAACTCTAAGGTAACCGCCTGGTAGGCCGCCAAACTGTGTGCACAGCTCCAGCAGAAAATGTTTTATTAAAAAACCGTCCAACGTGTCTGAGTGAGGTCAGCTTACAAATAGCATTTTAAGGAACGTCAGGCGTCTGTATACATTTTTCAGTTCCTCAATTTCTCTCTAAAGCATGTTTCTGTGGTAGTTAAAATGACTCAAACGGGTGTTTTCGCGGACATTTTAAACATATGAACATTCTGGCACAAAGCATTAAAAAGAAAAAGAAATAGAGACGTGCATCAAACCTTTATTTGTATTATTACGACATAAAATGGCAGTGTGTCAGCTTGAAATCTCTTAAAGGCGCGATATCGACGACAAGACTGCACGCCAGTTCAGTGCTTTGCGCGTAGAGGCGATGAGAGAGTTGCTGTGTGTGTCTCGGTCGCCCCTAGCTCTCCCACGCTTTTAGGCCTCAGACGTACGAAACTCCTTCAAACAGGCGCTCACGTTAACGACAATTGGCGAATCCTATGGATCCGCCGACCTCACAACCACGTTTACGCCGGTCGCAGTTCTCCATTCAGGTCTATAAGGGACGTTTGAAACATCGCAACTGAGCATTTTGCTCCAAGTTTCGTAATTGATTGTGTTAGTTTTATTTCCTGCTGTTTACTGAGCATTTTTAAGAGCCCTCATTAGTTTTTTCTATCGGACCATCATTTAGTTTCATTCCATAGCTAAGCGCGCTTTTTAAATTGCCATGAACCAGCCTATCGACTACAATGATTTTCTTGGTTAATTGAGCATTTTTAAAAGCCCTGCATCAAAACTATTTTTTTTTTCTTTTCATTTTGTAATTTTTACACTTTATGTATCATCATCGACATCTGTGCAATGGAACCGAACGCTTTATTCTTGCACATCGATCAAATGTAAATGGTGAATTGTTGGAAACGTAATATATACGCATACACGCCAAAACACACTCACATTTTTACTCTTCAATCATTAAAGGCTGTTCACAGTAAAATGAGCACTTTCAAAAGCCCAGATTAAAATCTACTTGCATGCACGTTATGTATTCTACCGTCTTATGTAAGATTAGCATTGCCACGGGCCTCATTTCTTTATTCATGCGTCGGTCAAGTGAAACCGAAATTATTAGAAAAGTAAACATTTTATAAATCTGCTAATTTGTACGCACTGAGGCAAAAAAAAAAAAAAAAAAAAAACAGAAAGCGTAAGAAATAATTTAAATTATCACAAATGGTTAACTAACACGTTTTATCCAACGTTACGATACGGAACTATTTTCCATCCACCGTTACCAACTCTACTGGACGCATGTCACTCATGGCGCACGTTAAAATATGTGTGCAGGGACAACTACTTTTTTCTAAGGTTGATTTCAAAAGTGTTCACTTTATCCTCAACAGCCTTTAATAATGTGGAAGGTCGCGAAAATCATTGGAGGCAATATACACAGTGGAACAAAAAAAAAATAGCGCACACAGTAGGACGCATCAGATGGTGTGGAAACTTCATAGATGTAGTGATACTCATGAGTATTAAACATGTTCGCAGAAACAGAGCATCGGGACAGTTACACATGGATATGTGGTACGCCTACCGATCGTCTTCAATATTGCGTCTGATCCCATCGGACTGTGATACACGCTGCGACACGGTCTGGCATGGAGTCCAGTAGACGCCGGGTGTTGTCCTGAGGCAGACGGGCCCACAAATGTTTGATGACGTGTTCCATATCTCTGATACTGTGGCACGGCGGAAGCTGGAGTTTCAATTGGTCCCACACAGAGGAGCGGACAGTGTTTTTGGACATGACGGAAGACGTTCTGGGCCATCCGTGCCACGTGCGGTAGGGCGTTACCTTGCTGGAATATCGCACGTTGTTACGTTTTTAAAAGCTCGTGACTTTAATGTAGCTAAATGCTTTATATTAAATGTACATGTTGGGGTACTCAGTGGTGAACTCAAATATATTCAGTTTCGTCTGTGTATTTAAATCACTATCAAGTTACATCTCGTTACAATCTGTTTTACAACTCGTTACAATATGTTAGTTACTCGTTAAATCAGAGGAGCTCTCGTTACATGTGCGTGGTTACATAAAATTAATTTAGATATTAATGTGATTCGTTATTAAATTACTTGTTTATATAAAAGGCCACTCTGACTTAGTTTACTATGGTCCGACTTCACCTTGTCCATGATGCCATAGGCTGAAGACTAGACGCATGTCTGGACGTATTGCTGGCGCAGTGTCACGACGACAAAAGCCTCGTTCGCCGCGTTTCCAACTGTAATATCATTGGTGGGCTTGGCCTGCCCAGCGGGGTTTGTTTAGAAGCGCTCAAGGCTTCACACCACTTCTTCGCAATATGTTTGTGCTACCGCAATCAGGCTAGCCTGCCTGTTGTACGTAACAACGTGGAATCTAGGCCAGAAATGTGAGCAAATTGGGGGGGGGGGGGGCGTAGTATCTCATCCACATACTACTAGGCTGTCATTGTTCTACATAACACGACGAGAGAGGATCGACCATTACGGGCTATGGCTCCACAGACGATAATGCAAGCACGGAAGAGAAAAAAAAAGGGGGGGGATATGCACTTCAATAGCGATGTTGGGATTGTGGAGTTTACCAGGAGCTCTCTCTCTCTCTTTTTTTTTTTTTTTTTTTGCCGTTGTTGTTGCTGTTCTATTGAAGTGACGTCGAGCTCAAGTTAGACCGACCTGTTGACAAATTCTCAGTGCGACAAGCGAACTGAAAATTTGCAGCGGAGGGCCGGGGCGCGAATCCCTCGACTACAAGTCGGCCACCATACCTCTGAGCTATGGGAGCAGGGCTCCAAACCTGTGCGCTACGATCATCAGTCCCCGTAATAGTAGAGCGGCTTAACATTTTTCAGCAAAACCTTGCACATTGTGATACAAGTCTGAAATTTGGTGTGGTGGTACTTTTTATCATACAGAATAAAACTAGATAGAGAGGTATC
This sequence comes from Dryococelus australis, assembly GCA_029891345.1. Classification (NCBI taxonomy): domain Eukaryota; kingdom Metazoa; phylum Arthropoda; class Insecta; order Phasmatodea; family Phasmatidae; genus Dryococelus; species Dryococelus australis. The sequence continues at coordinate 259,285,126 of CM056995.1, forward strand.
CTGTAAAACGATCGGAACGGCCACCATATTGTAAAATGGTGGCTAAAATCAGTATTTTTTTGCAATAACATTGTTACCTTTAATCTGAGGAAAAATATACCTGTACACAAAATTAAAGAGCTTAAACTTTTCTACATTTTACAAATACTCACGTTTTTAACTATCAATAGTCTTCACCATGTTTACAAATCACATTTTCTGTCCCATAGTACAACCCTCTTGCATAATATATTTACAAATTACGAGATATATATTTCTTCAAAAAGTCGGAGAACTTGGCTTATGCACAGAAGGATCTATTTTACAGTAAATTCTCCCTCACACTTGCACATTACAGTGCAACTTAGTGATACTCTATTGCACCTGCATTTCTTATTGCCATTACACTTATTTTTGCAACCACATTTAATCACTTCAGAACAGGCTTTTGTTGCCGGTGGAAGTGTTGTCCAGGTTGGTCTCCAATTTGAGTCCTCGTCTTACTCCCATCCTCAGTTGCTCAGGTCAGGATATGATGGGATCGGAAGCAAAGTATTTCCCCACACATGACCAGCTTGAAAGGTGGCACGTTTGACATGCTATAGTAAAGCACTTGGAGTTGGAGGAATTCTTTCCATGGGTTTACCTTTTTGTGCAAAAAGTTCCTTCCTGGCTATGTTCACATCGTCTTCTCCACATGTCCGATCATACATAACTATGACATAACTACTGCTTTGAACTGCTCTTGGGATACCTCAGATACAGGCTGAGATAGCTCCGTAAAAACGGATGTAACCTCAGGGAAGGATTTCCATGCATCCCAAGCTTTAGATTTGCCATGCCACATGAAGAATGACACATTATCACAACCAATACAGCTGTGGAAGAACGGCAGTACTTTTGTCTTATTGCCAAGTGATGTTGCAATTTTACGTATAGCAATGTATCTAAACCTTTTCCCTGAGCCGAAACCTATCCAAAGTTCTTCAGCTTGCATTTCCATTAAAAAGGCAATTGCTAACACAACAACGTCAGTATCGACAGTGCGTATTAGGACTTTACTATCCCCCTTTTGTACAGCTTCAGTAGCATGAAGAATTAGTCTTGTGTCAGCTTCTTCGTGGGAACAGTGAAGCAGTACTTCATGGTCACTTTCACTGTTTGTGATAATTGTATACCCTTGTGTTGCAATAATTTATTTTCCTGAAGGCTTACCTAGCTGGGAAACGAATGTATGAGTGAACATACTGAAGAGATGCTGCTTGTTGTCGTCAGTTTTCAAAAAATTATTCTAGTCTTTGGGAACTGGAGACGACGGAAGAACTTAGTCACATCGTTGAACTTGTTGTAGATAAATGGTTTTTACGTGACCAGCAAATTCATTGTCACAGTAGTTCTGAAATATTGACGATGTCTTTGGAGTAATCATGTGGACGACTGCTGCAGCGTCGATTATTATAACTGAATACTCTGGAGCCTCCTGGCTTGGTTGTCCATACTCTTCTAAAATTGTCAGCAAATCCGATTATTTCCCACTTCCGAGATTTCCCTTTTTTGAAATGGATGGTGGGAATGATTGATTTTCGTGTTTGAAGAAGGTATCCAAGTCCCCACCTCTGATCTGACAACCTATATAAAGCCGTAAAACAAATTTGCGTCCATTTTCGGGTAGCTCGGTGTGCACAGTTCTATTAGATTATTAATTAGCAATAGCCCTTTGGATTATTTGACCATCACAACCTTGCTTCGGAAACTGAAAAAGTGAAATTCCTGTTCCGTGGAACCTTTCTCTGGCAGTAGTTGATGAAGGGTCATAGTCGATATTGTCAACTGCAGCTACAGCGAAGCGCTTCTATGGAAGACCAGATGGACATACAACTCCTTGCTGTTGGTACTGTAGTATTATATCATTAGCCAATTCAGAACTTATTTGCAACATACGGTCATATTATATAGAAACTCCACAGGAATGAAGTGTGTCAATAATTCCCCGATTCCGAGTTTCAGCATGTATAACAAGAGCTGTGTAAATGGGGAATGGGATATCGCGGGATATTTTATGTTTTGTAGCTGTCATGGTGTCTTTTGAGCGTATTCTCTGTACTGCATTATATTTGATAAGCTGACAAACAGTTGTTGCTGCCTGTAATTTCCCAGTTACTCTTTTGGCTTGCTGTGTTATACTCGGTCCTTCCAGAATAATTTCAATTAATGTTTGAAGTTTTTGACGTTTCATGTGTATACATTCATCGTTACTGAAACTCTCGTATCTTATTACTTTTGAACACCGAGATAGTAGTCGGGCTTCATGGTCTGTTTTGTAATAAGCTTTAATTTAAGCCTCACCAACACCTTCTTCAAATATACTAGCAGTGCGTCTCTTCCTTGCTTAAGATTTGGAAAGTTATTTTGAAATTTTTTGCCGCAGTCTAGTGGAATGACTACTGAAGTCAGTAAAACCTTTTTTTTTTCATACGTTTGTCAAATAATTTCATAAGCTCCGCTACTTAAAAAACAGGAACATTGTCACTATCTTCTCGCGTATCCTCTATATAAACAACAAGCTCAGCAAAAGTTGTAGAAACAACGAGTTCTCTGGCGATATCTGGTGACTTCTTCTCATCAATAGTCCTAGCCTTATTATATATACTGGTCGAACATTTTGCATTATATTTCACTTCAGCTGCTATTATATCTCCAGGACTCAGCTTTGCAAGTAGTTTTTCATCTTCAAGTTTTACAGCTATGCCGCGTAATTATTTATCAAGACCAAAGGTAGATGCATTTCTCAGTGGCGCCACATCAGTTCCTTCTGTCTCGCAGAATATACACTGACCTTGGTTTCTTTGTGACCCTAAACTGCAAGTAGAACGTGTAACTCTTTCTTTGCAATATATTTCATTACTGTCGTCAGACCTTTCCCTTTTTCTAGCTCTTTTAAATTCTGTTTCGTTAAACTTCAGTCGGCAACAGTTATGCCATTTAGCTGAGTTCTGTTACAGTGTTACTTCTAGACCTGCGCCATTATTTAGACTTCCTATTTGAATATTAGGTGGTGAAGCTTCTAGATTGTAAAGCTCCAAGTTTATCAAATTAGGCAATTTTCTCGGCAACAGTTTTATAACCAGCACCTTTATCTTTTCTTTTCGAATTTCCAGGACACTGCAGACCATCGGAAGTATCACCTTGACAAAATATGCGTTTTCCCCAATCTCTCTTACCATCTGACGTGGGGTTTGGTGTAGATGTGCTTGGTAAACTCATATCAGTAGAAGTTATTTCACCTATACTTTTCTTCATTAGGAATTCATTTCATTTGGAACAAACGATCCAAACAAATTACAATTACGTAACAAATGGCAAATGTTGCAAGACACTGCATGGCACATGAGATCCAATAACACTAAGCTATTAATTTTAATAACCTCCTAACCCTACCCCTCATCCCTTTATACTTTTACGGTGGTGTTGCGCCTATCCTTTTCAATTAATCATGAAACGTGTAAAACATTACATGAGAACGTTTCCGGTCCAACACGAAAGGTGCGAGGTTGTACCATGGGATTATTATCGTACACTGTTATCACAACTGACATGTATTTATAATTGAAAACATAAATATCTCCCGAATGGCTGTGCCTACAAAAAATAGTAAATAACTTTTTTTTAGAGTATTTTAAGCTAGTTATTTTTATACAGGTGTAAATGTTTCCTCGTATTAAAGGTAACAGAATTATTGCTAAAAAAAAAAAAAAAACTGATTTTTTGCCACCATTTTCCAATATGGTGGCCGTTCCGATGGTTTCCCAGGATGCCCCTATATCTAGTTTTATTCCGTATGTTACAAAGTACCTCCACACCAAATGTCATACTTGTGTCATAATGTGCAAGGTTTTTATGCTAAGCCGCTCTACTATAACAAGCCGGAACTCAGTAGTCTCGCTGGCCCGGTGTAGAAGTTTCTCGCCGAGAGAGGTGAGCGCGATGACTAGAACATTCTTTCCAAGATAACGCCAGAAATTTCAATCCACCCAACGCCGCGAACTTCTCGGATTACTCGCCTGACTTTGGAACACTCCTTCGCTCGCTCGAGCGAGGCGGGCAGGGGAAGTGATACAGAGAAGCAAGTATGTATAGGCTGTTCATGGTAAAGTGGGCACTTTTGAGGCCCTAGTTACTTTTTCCTTTCAGACATTTTTTTAAAAATCCTTTAACCACCTTTTTAAATAAATATTGCCATGCAAGTAATAAACAGAGTGTGTAGGTTCCACCGCACTCGGAAGTTAACGTCTATTGCTAAAACGAAATATATCTTTTAACTATTATTCGAAATGAGAGAGCTTTCAAAATCACTCACTTTATCGTGAATGTCCTATATACGTTCGAACTATTTCGTAACAGGTGTTGCCACGAATTCTTGAACGAAGACTCCTCAAGTAAGAAATATTATTATTCGTATGTCATGCTGATTTCTTGCGTATGCTTTAAAAATTTCCCTCCTGTTAAATATAATGTAAGTTACAGATTGGTTAGGCTAGAATTTACATAGATCACTACCACCTTGCATAGATCACTACCACCTTGCATATATCACTACCACCTTGCATATATCACTACCACCTTGCATCGAAGAAAGTAGAGCGGAAAGGTTCAAACGGCCTTTACCAACGTTTCGAGTCTCGAGTGAGTGAGCGAAGAAATTTGTGCGGCTCATAGCATCGAGGTGTTGAGAGCCGATGAGTGTGCAGCGAGGTGAGTATGAAGAAACGCCGGGATGAAGGGGAGGAGGAGACAGGAGATGCCCGAGAAAACCCGCCGACCAGCGGCATCGTCCGGCACAACTCCCACATGCGGAAATTTTGGCGTGACCCCGCCGGGAATCGAGTCTTGGCGAGGGACGAGCGCTGTAGCAGCTACGGCAACTACAGCCGTCATCACCTTATTAGTGTGCTACCGGAAGTCAAACAAACAAGGTTTATCTGCATTTTTTTCTGTGTATGAAGATGCTTTGCCCTCCACCGTCCCCCAAAAAAGCCACTTGCTCTGTAAGTGGCAGTAAAAAATTATTATAGCCCAGTTTTACTGGGAGTAACTGGCGAATGAGCGTACGTAACTACCATTCTTCGTTGCTCTGGTACTAAAACCACTTGTGCTTGTTATGAATGTGTCTCTGTGAAAATTAAATACGTAATACCTATTTTTAGGTCTTTTTATGGTAGGCCTCTTGTATGGGTGTTGACGATCTATATGAACATCACGAAGAAACTTTCTTTGGTGCGTTGACGTTGTCTCATCTAGTTCCATGTAAACTCAATAAAATAAAATTTAACTTAGACTAATAAGTTGTATGGCCAATGAAATAAGTATAGGTAGCGATTTAAAAAAAAACAACTATTACTATTATTATTATTTCCCGAATTTTAGTAAAATCTTAGTACTTGCAAACACTGGTGTACATTTTTCCTGATAAACGTTCATGTTAAAACACACAGTTCGTACAATTTTCAATAAAAAAATGTTTTGAGTTTGTCGCGAACAGGTAAAAGCTGCGAAAATCTACAAAATTCAACCCGGCGCTTTTACCAATTTCTGCGACTGGCCTCTGTAAGGGTTGCCAAGCAGCGAGCCGATGCGAGGCGCTGGGTAACCGCGGCCAGCCAAGCTACTGTTATGGAAAACAAATTCCGGGGGAATGAGCACGAGGTCAGGACAGCGGTACATAAGCCCAGGGCAATGGCGGCTCTGGGCGCCATCTTGTCCGAGACGCCGAAGGCCCTGCCCGAGGACTGCCTGCCAAGAGGACCACCTGTCGTGGTCCTGATTCAAGGCCTGACGAGCCCGCTTTTGAGAGAGCCTCCCCGTTAACGCAGCCGCCATAAGGGTAAGCATACTCCCTGGTAGGGCGACTAAAGCACGTGAGATTTCGGGACACGCGAAGGCGAACTTAAGCTCCCTCAGAGCACGATAACTGCTTCTTGCGTATTTGATAGTAATAAAGCAATTGGGTATCAGCACCACTTAGTCTGATTAAGGACGCAAAGTAATAAGACCTTAGCAATTCCCCTGTGAGTGCTGACCGCTTTCATACAGCGGATTGTGTATTGTATTTAGACCAATAAAAGTAGTGTTTTGTAATTGAATGCTCTTTCCGTCTAGCCACCTTGATCCCCCTATTTAATACGTGACCTGTTCCCCTCAGGACAGGCCACAGCACAATGTTGATTTCTCTTTTATACTACAACTATCCCGTACCTCTCATGGTTACTGGGAGGTGACAGGGAAATATACCTTGCACCTCTGGCTTTTAATGAGTTTATTACGAAAAGATAAACAATTTTCTAATTGATTGAAAATCTAGTCAACATAAACTGATTCGTTAACTTCAGTCCAACAATTATAGTCTATTTGCGATTTCTTCACAATTTTTTAATCAAAAATATAAAAAAATCACCTCATGTATGAAGTGTTTGATTGTTTCCTAAATACGCCATGTATCACAAGCGTTTTATACTTATGCTAACATGAAAGTATATTATTTCTGGCTAAATCGAACATTTACTTATATTTTATATATACATTATAATATTTAAATTGTAATTAATATGAATTAAGATCGAGAAAAAAAAGGTGTGTTGGTAATGCCTAGTAAGAAACAGTTCTCATACGTATTATTATTACATATTGGCGAAAAAAATTTTGACTCGGTTAAGGATGTTTGCATTAGGCGAGGGAATATCCTGGAAGCAGAACTATAGCAGGGCTTCAGAAAAGTTGGAAATAGTCGTGAATAGACTGTACAATAAACATATATAATAATATTGTTGTCATTCGCCGGTCTGCCTTCTCCCTCCCCCCCCCCCTCACTCTTACTATTCTCACCCAACCTGTCATCAGGCAGTGTGACTCAAGTCTCTGCAAGGCCCATCTTGGATGGAGGTATTGTGGTATGAAGTGCAGATATGGATTTTAATTAAAGGTTCTGCAGAAGGCCGACAAAATCAGAAAAGTTGCAAGGCTAGAGGGGAAAAACGCTTTCCAAAAACAAAAGTTTAAATTATTTATAACTCTCAGTTATTCTACGAACAAGACATTTTCGAAAAACATTTACTTCTTCTTTAGGGTGGATGTCCAAAACCCGCGGTTTATATATGTACGTTGGGTGTTCGTTGCCCATCACCCATTTGTCTTCTTACGAAATATTTTCCTTTCTCTTGTACTTTTGGAATACGATTCTTCGCATCGCCTAATCTCTTCAAGAGAAATGCATGTACTAAATTTCTGTATGGTGTTCACGTTGTAGTTTACAAAGGGCGCATTCCGAATGGAGGGGGAGACTGCGATCACTGCCACTGTGGGTGTTTGAGGGGCTTGGAAGGGAGGGGACAGCAAAATCCGGTAGAAAATAAAACCCCGCCACTGGGGCGGGGTGGGTAGATGTGACGTCACTGTGGTTGACGTCTCGCACCTGGACATGACCAACACCTTCTAGAAAGTCGGGAATTATCCCCTTCGTTCGAGAAACGTCTGGACGCCGCATTGGGTCATGTAGGGCATGCGAATGTGCGTAAATAATTCACGAACATTTTGCGCCGCCGGTATAAATACAGCCTTCACTCCACATCCGAGACTTCTTGCAGGTGTTTAGACGGCGGTGGCCGGCCAAAATCCGGACTGATTTCGACGAGAGGAGAATCATCGCACAAGAGAATAGAGCAGATGTATATAAAACCGGCGGTAATTTCGTTCTCGGCTCCGTTGTTTACGTTTATACGTTTATTGTGAATTACTGCTGAACGCCACGGACTACAGTTATTAGCCTGTAGCGGTGTTTATGCACGGACAAGGTTCTTGGATTTATGAACAGCCTTAGAAGTCGTAAATTTTATTGCGATTGCACGTACTGTACATATTCAAGTGCCTGTAACGCACAATGATCAATCAGCATTCATGTTTGGTTATGGAATATGTACACGCCATGCTGTTATTAAACTGATATATGCACTCCAGTACTTTCCAAGCTGCCACACAGGTACAATGGTATGCAAAAAAATCGACTTTATGGGTAGAAACAAAGCCTTCAGTAATTTAAGTTAATGCAATTGTTAAGTGAAATAGTTGATGGACTGCGTGTTTAAAACTGCTTGTTGAACGAAATTTTTGTTACGAAAAAAACATGATTTATAACATACCGGACTCTGTAGGAAAGGTTTGCCAGTAACGCGAGACGTGTTCGAAAGTTGCTGCTAAAACAATTTAATATAGAATATACAAACTTATTTAATGGCCGTTCCTTTAAGTAAATCTATTCATTTGCTGCACGCAGACTTACTGAAGTTCCTTTCGAAATATCTATTTAGTGTGTTAGCCTAAAATTTATAAGCCAGGGTTATTCAATCAGCAGCCCGTGGGCGATATGCGGCCCTCCAGAATCACAAAGTATTTTATCACCACTTATAAAAGAAAATGGGTTTTTGAACATTATACATAATTCAATATCAACTGTAAGTATTACTAGCGTAAAACTTGTAATACCGTAATAGATGTGTATGTGTATATATATATATATATATATATATATATATATATATATATATATATATATATGCGTGTGTGTGTGTGTATGTATGTATGTATGTATGCATGCAAGTGAGCCAGTGAGTGTGAACTGTCAAGCATTGTAATTATTTGTAAGTGGTCCGATGGGAAAACTAGCTCTGATATAAGCTATCTGTTACTGATTTTGAGAAAATTGTAAGAAGTGTCTGATGTCTGAAATTATCGTAAACTATCACTTTTATAGTGTTATTTAATGATCTTCCGCGATCTAGATGACGCTGCTCCCCAATTCACTATCTTCGCATATGTACTAGCTTAGATGCGGGTAGCCAGAATTCCATAATTATATCACATACAGGAAGGAGCTCCCATGAACCCGAAGAAAATTATATGCCTACATTCTATCCTGACCCTCGAGATTTCCGTGTCCGGCCTATTTTCTCATCAAGACTGGACCCATACACTGTCCCCATGGACGAGGAATCGTGAATACATTGGAAAATATGAATGGCAATGCGATCGCCCTCACCGGTATAATTTGGCTGGACATCCAGAGGTGTCACTAATGCCCAGTTGCACCATCTTCCCCGATCCGAGATAGAATGATCGTAGTTCTGAACCAGGATTCAGTTCGATCTTGGTTCCATTGTGAAAGTGTTGCATCAACAAAATTTCTCCATTCTGGATCTCCGATTCTTCCATCATAGTTCTAAAGTGAGAGATCGAGATTAAGTAGGAGACAAATTTTTCTATTGGTTCGTAATATATGACGTCATGAATGTAGGCGTGATTTTCTGTGTGTTTACCTAGAAATTCTACATCAAGTCTCCGCAACTGCTAATTATTTTATTTAATGGAGACAAATTATGGATGAAGCTGCAATTCATTCAAAACTAAATATTTTTACAGAAAAGGAGAAAAGAGTAATCATTGACTTGATATAAAATAAATATAATGTCGTTGAATGTAAAAAGCGGACCCGTTTTATTCGAAACAGAAAGATGAGGAATGGAAGACCCTAGAAGATGTTTTACTATATTGAATGCACAGCATATTTTCCGTTTTAGTTGTTTTGTTTGATCGGAAAAACTATGCACTCACTTTTTTCGTTATTTTTACTACCAATATTACAGTAGAAGGTAGCGTACATAGAACTACATAGAACATGTGTGATGTTTTATATACCTGTATTCAACAGACTTGTGTTCTTCTCCGATCTCTGATAGAGATCTCAAACCGCCAAATTCGGCGGTTCGTGCATCTCGATCTCCAGTCAAGCTCTGAACTCGAATGTTGCCACAGTTTTCTTTGTCGATCTTAGATCCGATCTCGGATCTAGTTTCGAACCACGATGGTGAAACTGGCAATAAGAGGCGAGTGCTTGGCTTGCCCTGGACATGTTTCACTATTATACAACTATTAGTGCTGCTTTGCTCGAGTCATCGACCTGACAGCGACCACAGATATGTCGTTGATAGGCTCGACTGTTCTGAATCGTACTTTAACCCGAACGAAATACGCCGTTTATGCTAAGGCTGACGACACTCAACCGACGTAGCCACTGGCATGTAAAGTCAGAGCTCTGATTTCAATTAGGCTTATGTGACCTTCCAGCTATTTCTCATCCTTTAACCACTTTTTAAAATAAATATTACCATGTAAGTAATAAACGCAGTGGGTATATTTTAAGTTTAAAAAAAAACAGTCATTGGAACGGTTAAATTAAAACAAAAACTATTAGAACAGATCCAGCTATCGAAAATTTACATTTTTTCACTGGGAAAGTTTGTTCATGCAATCAAAATATTTGCATAGGGCCAAATATATATCTAGCTGCCCCAACAAAATACTATGTTGAGAAAATAACATTTTTAAGCAATAAAATCGATTTTGTTCATGTAACAAATTACACGCTTCAGTAAACGAACTGTCTGTGTTGGGCAAAAAACTAACTAGACTGTCAATAAAATATTTATTAGAATCAACTGTGTATATTTGTTTGGACACTCATTTAAATGCCTTTGTTGGATAATACAGGTCGAGAGTTTGTTTGTAATTTTTGTGACCATTAGAAAAGTAACAGTGTTTGTGAGCGCATTATTGTAAAATTCTTATAAAATAAGCTGAAGAAAAAATCAAAAAGTAAAGCTGCAAAACTTGAAAAATTTATTTACGCAGTTTGTCTGTCCTGTACTTGAATTCTATGTATGTATTTAAAAACATTCCTATTTAGTCAGTTATTACTTTAGCTGAGGTTAGTAGAGCGCAGCGCTCGGGTGCTAACGATCGGATTTTCAACATTTAGTTTCATCAACGAAATCTTACAGTTTAGGACAACCAAATATGAACAACAAAATAATTTGGTTTCAACAAAAATATATTTCGCTGTCCCTATACAAACAATTAATTTGGTTGCACCAAATAAACTTTGTGATATTCAAGAAACCCTTTTTCTCAATGTACCTTACACATTTTTTACTTAATTTGCCCCCTCCCCGACCCCCACAACCCTCCCTCTCCGTACCATCCAACCTTGGTGTGCCTTTGGGCATGGGCCCAGTGGCTCCATGTAGAAAAGAGGGCCTGCCTCTGGTA